>JADMNL010000024.1:110506875-111741250 GCA_016271365.2 Neoceratodus forsteri
CTCTGTATTGTGCTGCTGGATGACAATGGCCATATTTTACAGTCCTGCCTCTGTACTGTGCTGCTGGATGGTATGGGCCATATTTTACAGTATTGCCTTTGTACTATGCTGCTGGATGACATGGGCCATATTTTATAGTACTGCCTCTGTACTGTGCTGCTGGATGACATGGGCCATATTTTACAGTACTGCCTCTAACTGTGCTGCTGGATGACAGGGAACATATTTTACAGTACTGCTCCTGTACTGCGCTGCTGGATGACATGGCCCATATTTTACAGTACTGCCTCTTACTGTGCTGCTGGATAACATGGGCCATATTTTACACTACTGCTCCTGTACTGCGCTGCTGGATGACATGGCCCATATTTTACAGTACTGCCTCTTACTGTGCTGCTGGATGACATGGGCCATATTTTACACTATGTTTCTGTATCATGCTTGCTGGATGACATGGCCTATATTTTACAGTACTGCCTCTTACTGTGCTGCTGAATGACATGGGCCATATTTTACAGTACTGCCTCTTACTGTGCTGCTGGATGACATGGGCCATATTTTACAGTACTGCCTCTTACTGTGCTGCTGGATGACATGGACCATATTTTACAGTACTGCCTCTTACTGTGCTGCTGGATGACATGGGCCATATTTTACAGTACTGCTTTACTGTGCTGTTGGATGACATGGCCATATTTACAGTACTGCTCCTGTACTGCGCTGCTGGATGACATGGCCCATATTTTACAGTACTGCTCCTGTACTGCGCTGCTGGATGACATGGCCCATATTTTACAGTATTGCTCCTGTACTGCACTGCTGGATGACATGGGCCATATTTTACAGTATTGCTCCTGTACCGCACTGCTGGATGACATGGGCCATATTTTACAGTACTGCCTCTGTATTGTGCTGCTGAATGACATGGGCCATATTTTATTGTGTTGCCTCTGTACTGCACTGCTGGATGGCATTGCCCATATTTTACAGTACTGCCTCTTACTGTGCTGCTGGATGACATGGGCCATATTTTAAAGTACTGCCTCACTGTACTGCTGGTTGACATGAGTCATAATTTACAGTACTACCTCTGTATTGTGCTGCTGGATGACATGGGGCATAGTTTACAGTACTGCCTCTGTACTGTGCTGCTGGACGACAAGGGGCATATGTTACAGTACTGCCTCTTACTGTGCTGCTGGATGACATGGGTCATATTTTACAGTATTGCTCCTGTACTGCACTGCTGGATGACATGGACCATATTTTACAGTACTGCCTCTTACTATGCTGCTGGATGACATGGGCCATATTTTACAGTACTGCCTCTGTATTGTGCTGCTGAATGACATGGGCCATATTTTATTGTGTTGCCTCTGTACTGCGCTGCTGGATGACATTGCCCATATTTTACAGTACTGCCTCTTACTGTGCTGCTGGTTGACATGGGCCATATTTTAAAGTACTGCCTCACTGTACTGCTGGTTGACATGAGTCATAATTTACAGTACTGCCTATGTACTGTGCTACTGGATGACATGGGGCATAGTTTACAGTACTGCCTCTGTACTGTGCTGCTGGACGACATGGGGCATATGTTGCAGTACTGCCTCTTACTGTGCTGCTGGATGACATGGGTCATATTTTGCATTATTGCCTCTGTATTATGCTGCTGGATGACATGGGCCATATTTTACAGTACTGCCTCTTATTGTGCTTCTGGATGACAGGGAACATATTTTACAGTATTGCCTCTGTACTGTGCTGCTGGATGACAGGGAACATATTTTGCAGTATTGCCTCTGTACTGTGCTGCTGGATGACAAGGGCCATATTTTATAGTATTGCCTCTATATTATGCTTCTGGATGACATGGGTCATATTTTACATTATTGCCTCTGTATTGCGCTGCTGGATGACATGGGACATATTTTGCAGTATTGCCTCTTACTGTGCTGTTGGATGACAAGAGCCATATTTTATAGTATTGCCTCTGTATTATGCTGCTGGATGACATGGGACATATTTTACAGTATTGCCTCTTACTGTGCTGCTGGATGACATGGGACATATTTTACAGTACTGCCTCTTACTGTGCTGCTGGATGACAGGGAACATATTTTGCAGTATTGCCTCTGTACTGTGCTGCTGGATGACAAGAGCCATATTTTATAGTATTGCCTCTGTATTATGCTACTGGATGACATGGGGCATATTTTACAGTACTGCCGCTTACTGTGCTGCTGGATGACAGGGAACATATTTTGCAGTATTGCCTCTGTACTGTGCTGCTGGATGACAAGAGCCATATTTTATAGTATTGCCTCTGTATTATGCTGCTGGATGACATGGGGCATATTTTACAGTATTGCCTCTGTACTGTGTGTGCGGCCCTCTGTGTTCTGATGTTTATAGAAGGAGGCCTGTCAATCACCCTTATTAGGAAGGGGCGAACTATGTCACAAGGGAACAACCAAGAACATTTAGAGAAATATGTATCTAAATTTATTATGGGTATTGTAATCAGCATAATGTTATGAAAATAAAATTATTTATTATATGTATTAAGAAAATTAACCTTTCCTTAGCGTAGAAATATTTTTGTATTAGAGTTAGGGGAGTGTCTTTTGATCAGGTGACCACTTATGCAGTATAAAAGCAGACCTCTGGGAGGCTTTAAGTAGATAGAGGGCAACCTGCATTGGTTGTGGAAGAACTAAGAGCAATGCACAGAGGGTAGAAGTCAGGTGGAAGTTAAAGTCCTAGCTGTGTTGAACTGCTGTTCATTAATGTTTTTTTAAGTGTAAATAAAAGTACACACTGGTGTGTATTTTTTTGAACACCTTATAAGTTGTCTCTGGTGTGATTCCTCTCATCCCACACTCACAGTGGCCACACTGGTGTCAGAAGTGGGATGAGACCCCCATAGGTTTGTTTCAATTTGTGACTATGCCATTTGGGCTCCATGGGGCCCCAGCAACATTTCAGAGAATGATGGACCAGATATTAGCTCCCCATGCCACTTATGCAGTAGCCTCTCTGGACAATGTTGTGGTTTATAGTCCAGACTGGTCCACTCACATAAAGCAGGTGACTGCAGTGTTAGACGTCATTAAAGCAGCCGGGTTGACCATAAACCCCAGCAAATGCACAGCTGCCATGACTGAAACCAGATACTTAGGCTTTTTGTTAGGGAACGGCCAAGTAAAACCAGAAATCACCAAAGTTGAGGCCGTGGTGAACTGCCCCATCCCAAAGACTAAAAAACAGGTGAGGTCCTTTTTGGGGCTTGCTAGTGATTATCACAGGTTTATTCCTAATTTTGCATCAATAGCAAACCCTCTAACAGACTTAACAAAAAAGAAATGTGGAAATAAGGTAAAGTGGACTCCAGCCTGTGATAAGGCTTTCAGAACTATAACAAGCATTTGTCAATGCCGAATGTTGCTTGCTTCTATGTGCTGTTTAGGTATTTGGAAGTGACAGTTTCATGCCTTCTCCCAAGACATCCACTGTGTCTTTCCATTCAGTATTCACAGAAGAGTGGAGGGCAGGGCCACAGCAGTACAGCAGTTGCCAAGGGGTGAAGAGGTGGACAAAAGAGTCCTGCAGGAGCTCACTAAATTGAAGGTAGACAAAGCGATGGAACCAGATGGCATACACCCAAGGATATTAACAGAACTGCGAAGGGAGATAGCAGTACCTCTGGCAGCCATGTTCACTGAGTCATTCAACATGAGTGAATTGGAGGAGGGCACATGTGGTTCCTCTACACAAGTCCGGAAGCAGGGAGGAGGCAGGGAACAATAGGCCATTCAGCCTCACCTCAGTAGTGGGGAAGATCATGGAGACATTGCTTAAAGAAAGGATAGTAGGGCATCTAGATGCCATCGGAACCCAGGACCATAGACAACATGGATTCACAGTGGGGTCATCATGTCAGATAAATCTGGTTGATTTATTTGACTGGGTGACAAAGGAAGTGAATCAGGGTGGGGCAGCAGACAAGGCTTACCTTGATTTCAGCAAAGCCTTTGACACCATCCCATAGGAGGCTGATAAACCAGCTGGGTAGGCTGGACATGGGGAAAGGGTGGTAAACTGGGTTAGAAACTGGCTAACAGATAGGAGGCAGAGAGGGTGGTAAATGGTATGCAGTCTAGGGAGAGGGGGCGACCAGTGGGGTGCTGCAGGGATTGGTCCTGGGGCCAGTTCTGTTCAATGTCTTCATTAGTAATATTGCAGAACATCTGAAGGAAATTTTTTTCACCAAATTTTCAACATAGCCATTTTAAGACCTCTGCTCATGAACAGTGTCACTGTGATTTTCTTAATTTGTCCCGTACATTGATTTCGCACACCGACTGCGCCATTGTGCGTTACATGGATGGAAACACGTTTTGGGTGAGATATGAAAAATGACAGCTTACTACTCATAAGAAGGTGTGGTAAAATGGCAATGTTGAAAATCTGGAGTGAAAATATTGAAAATTCGCTTTGAACTTACGCTTGATTTGGCATAGGAACTGTACAACTAAGCTCGTAAAACAGCTCGTCATTTTTGGAATTTTCCACCAAATTTTCAACATAGTCATTTTAAGACCTTTGCTCATGAACACTGTCACTGTGATTTTCTTAATTTATCCTGGACATTGATTTCAAGACACCGACTGCGCCATTGTGCACTATATGGGCAGAAACACATTTTGGGTGAGATGAAAAATGACAGCTATACTATTTATAAGAAGGTGTGGCAAAATGGCAATATTAAATCTGGAGTGAAAATATTGAAATTTCGTGGAACTTATGAGCTCATGTGAGAACTGTACAACGACACCTGTAAAACAGTCATTTTAGGAATTTTTTCACCAAATTTTCAAAATAGCCATTTTAAGACCTCTGCTCATGAACAGTATCACTGTGATTTTCTTAATTTGTCCGTACATTGATTTTGCACACCGACTGAGCCATTCTCGCTACATGGGCGGAAACACATTTTGGGTGAGATGTGAAAATGACAGCTATACTACTCATAAGAAGGTGTGGTAAAATGGCAATGTTGAAAATCTGGAGTGAAAATATTGAAATTTCGCAACTTATGAGCCTCATGTAGGAACTCGCGCAATGCACGCCATAAAACAGTCATTATTTTGATTTTGGCACTATAATTAATTAACATGAAAGCATTCTTCGATGAATGATGTCACTGTCATGGTGGTATTCAGGCCTGAAGGTGATTTCGCAGTCACTGTGCAGTCACTGCGCGAATCACTCTTCAGGCCTGAATAACGTCATGATAGTGACATCATTCATGAGAAGGGGTCCCAAAAACCCCATGTTGAAAATTTGGTGCAAAAATTCAAAATGCCTGAGATATGCAACAAAGTTGAAACCCCCCTATCTAGCCCATTATACAGCTTACCAGCATTTCCTCAGTTTGTGGTCGGCTTGAAGAGTGCAGACGTGCCCCGGTCCACTGAAGATTGTCGCGCCGGAGTCCGAAGCAACCAGGGGTGAGGGGGGTGGGGAGGCTGAGTGCGCAGTGGTGGGTGCGGGTTGTGGGGGTTGGGAGACGCATCGCGGACCGCTTTTTGTTTTACAGGTTTAAAAAAAAAAGACATCGTGGATGGCCACGCTTGGGTGGGCTCTCAGCTGGCACAAGGATCTGGGCGTTCAGCCGACGGAGGATTGGGCACCCCGTCCAGCCAAGGGACTGCTTGCCACACTGGGGTGGGCTCCAGGCGTGGCACCTGCTACTGGGGGGCGCGGCTCAGCCGGCGGGGATTGGGCACCCGTCGGCTGCTATCACAGTGCGTCTTGAGCGCACTCGCGCCTGCATGTGTTCTGCGGGGGGGGCTAGCGGCGTGAGCAGCTGATATCTTATCGGTGCTCACTGGGCGTAGCTCCCCTTTCAACTGATGCCACTGCATTTTGGAGCGTGTCATAGACAGCTCCAAAATGCATTGGCTCAGGCCGCGCTGCCAGCACACTGACTGAATTGGAGGAGGAGGTGACACACCTCCGAAATCTCCGATGATGGCACTATGTTTCTTGCACATGCGTGCAAGCAACATAAAAATGACATTGTGCTCTTCCACGATTCTAAGATGTCCAGATTTCACCAAGGAGTTTGAAGTCCATACCAATGCCTCAGACACTGGTATCAGTGCTGTACTTAATTAAACCACAGACAGAGAAGAGCATCCTGTTATATATATTTCCAGAAAGCTTCACGATAGAGAACAGAGGTACTCCACAATTGAGAAGGAGTGTTTGGCTCTGAAATGGGTGATAGAGGTCTTGCGTTTTTATCTATGGACGTAATGCTTTTATGAACAATTGGAATTTGTTTAATCATTGTAAATGTTTCTCTCTTATAGACAAGGATCTACATTTGACAAATCATAGTCCAACTGCATGGTACCTTGCTTTGCTCCTAGCAGGAGACATTTAAATTAATCCAGGCCCCCACATTGAGTTAAAGTCAGATTTAAAAATAGTTTCAAACAATGTTTGAAGGATCCAGTGTGCCTTGACCAGGTCACAGACCCCTCAATTTCTGTAACCTAAACAGTTTTTCAGAAATCCTCTATACTGCAAGGGATCCAGCGTGCCTTGACCAGGCCACGGACCCCTCAATTTCTGTAACCTAAACAGTTTTTCAGAAATCCTCTATACTGCAAGGGATCCAGCGTGCCTTGACCAGGCCACGGACCCCTCAATTTCTGGAACCTAAACAGTTTTTCAGAAATCCTCTATACTGCAAGGGATCCAGCGTGCCTTGACCAGGCCACAGACCCCTCAATTTCTGGAACCTAAAACAGTTTTTCAGAAATCCTTTATACTGCAAAGGATCCAGTATGCCTTGACCAGGCCATGGACCCCTCAATTTCTGGAACCTAAACCATTTTTCAGAAATCCTCTATACTGCAAGGTACTAGCCCTGACTTTTGGATTTTGGTACCAGTGGAAGCTGATTTTTGCTGAACACATCTCTAACTACTGTATCTCCCTCTGTCTCTCTAGTTGAATTTGTGTGCCAGGGTTTAATAATTTGTTTAATCCTTACAGTCATTTTAAGTTCTGAGTTGATATTAGAAGTGAATTGTGAGCCTTGACTGTGTAAATCCTTCTGCTGTCTGGCCTTCACTCTGTCTCCTGCCCAACCCTCAAACAGTGTGCTGTGCTCTCTGACCCTGTCCATTTCTATTATTCTCTTTGTTCAGATGTAAAAAGCCTCCTCTTCCAGCCTTTAAAAATCCTGTTTTTCTACTTTATTTCAGGGATCCAGCGTGCCTTGACCAGGCCACGGACCCCTCAATTTCTGGAACCTAAACAGTTTTTCAGAAATCCTCTATACTGCAAGGTACTAGTCCTGACTTTTGGATTTTGGTACCAGTGGAAGCTGATTTTTTTCGCCTTCCCCCCCACACGACTTGTTAAATACACCTAAACCACTCCCCCTTCTATGCACCTTTCTCCCATTGGCCATCTTGCCATACACAAATTTAAAGCTACAGAACACCTTCTAGAGTGTGTTCCTGCCCCAGAGAACTACATCTCTTACTGCCCCTTGCCTCACCACTCCCTCCTCTCCCCCTTTATAAGGCAAACCAAGCTAATTCCCTCCTACTACTTTCAATTGTCCCCAATCTCCCTTGGAAAGATGAAGCTGGCACTACCTATATTATGTGCCATCTCCCTAACTACTGAGCTGGTACTGACTGACTTTTGTGCGACAGTGCTGGCCTGTGATCAACAGCACCTCTCCTTCCTCTCATTCTCTCCCTCTCCCATCTCAACCCTCTTCACTCACCACTAGGGATAAGTCCACCCTGGGGTATATCTCTCTCTCATACTACTCACTAAAGGAGAATGCCACCTCCTTGGCCATTACCTGGTTAACCTCTCCTGATCTCCTTCTATTCCTTCCTGCCTGTACACTCTCCTACTACCACCACTAATCTTCCTTGCTGAGGACATTGAATGCAACCCTGGCCCAACAAACTCCCATATCACCCCCACCTCCAGCATCTGGACAAACACCCCTGGTCTTAAAATCGCACATATCAATGTCTGCAGCCTTCCATCTAAATTCATTGACCTTGAGATTTGGATTGAGCTACACAAGTACCATATTCTAGGACTCACTGAAACATGGCTAAAGCCACACCACACCAAAAACACCTTCAAAATACCTGGCTACTCTTACCTACCCCTCGACAGGCTAGGCAGGAAAAAAGGTGGCGGTGTAATGGAACCCCTCTCAGCTAGCATTGTCCTACACTCTGACCCTTCCTCACCTAGTGAATGGCTACTCTCCGAATTGACCCTGGGATCCTGCAAGAAACTTCTCTATATTGGCTGCTGCTACAACCCCCTTGCGAATGCAACCATTGGACTCACAAGCATCCTCCAAGGCCTGAGCTCTCTAACTCCCCATAGGGAATGTATCCTTCTCGGTGACTTTAATCTAAACTGGCTGAGGTGCCACCAGCCTGACTATGTATCCCTGTTAAAGCAGCACAACCTGGTGCAGGTGATCACTCTTCCCACCAGACTTAATCCACGATTAGCCACCCAGACTCTACTAGAGTGGATCCTCATAAACAGGGAGGACTGAGCATTACACGCTGGCACCATGGCTGACTCTGCAAGTGATCATTCACCGACCTATCTCCTCTGGTCTTCCAAACTAAAGCGCCCCCCCACCCAAACACCTATCTCTAAGAAATTTCAGCTGCCCAATCTCCACAAATCTCCTCGAGGAGACCCAGTCCTTGGACTGGTCCATGCTTTTTTCCCTTTCCAATGTAGCCATGGCAGTTTCCACATTTACCCAGACTACTAACACTCCAGGACTGCTTTTTCCCTGTCACTACCAGACGGGTCAGAGGCAGGTGCTCGCGCTGGGTCTCCAAAGACCTCCTAACCCTTATGAAGTCCAGAGACCACGCCTGGTCCACTTTCAAAGCAACCCCCTCTCCTGCCCTCTGGGATGCTTACAGGCACATGAAGAACAAATGTAAACAACAGGCCAAATTTTTGAAACAGACCCACTTCCACAACCTGCAAAAGGCCAACCTTGGAGACCCTAGAAAATTCTGGGACTCAATTAGCTCCCTCCTAAACTCCCGCTCCAGCTATGCTGCACCACATCTCAACTCCCAGGATGGGCTGCTGACCGACCCTCACGATGTGGCCAGTGTCTTCAACTGTAAGTTCACCAACTTATCCATGTACCTAAATAAGCTGCCAACTGCCCAACCTCAAAACCCGGCCCTAATATCTGACACACTGCCATCCTCCTCCAGCTCTGCCACTCACTTGCAAATACCCCTATTCTATTTTAAAGCTCTCTCCATACATGATACAGTGAAGCTACTCAAACATCTACCTAACCACAGCACCTCCGGATCTGCTGGCCTATCTCCAGTCTTTCTTTTTTTTTTGTGTGGCAGGACCCCGTCTGCCTTCAGCCCTGGTCACGGCCCCCGGAGACCTCCGCCACCGTCCATTGTTGCCAGGGTCCCACGGTCACCCCCGGCTTACCCCCCCCGGAGGGTGGGGCCACAGCCACCATTCCTGGTATCCACAGGCTAGTGTCTAGTTGGGGACCCACAACGACGGTGGAAAATTGAGGTCCTCCGGGGAGGGCTTCATCTCTATGGTAGTCCTTGCCCGCCTCCTATTTTTGCCATTTTCGTTGGGGAGGCGGGGACGTGCAATGACGCCAGCGTCTGCCCCGCCTCCCGGAACTGTAAGCATCGGCCGCTAGCATTCCCCCGGCCTCCACCAGGGGTCCGCAGTGTGCCGACTGCTACCCTCGCCTTCCCCCTGGAGAAGGAGAGCAGTCCATGGGATGCTCTATCCTTCTCCCCCTGGCCGGCCCTCCGACGACCTGGGTCTGTTCCCGAATCCGGGTTGCCGGCGTCGCAAGTGGAAATCCCACCGCTGCATCTCCAGTCTTTCTTAAGCTGATCTCTTCTGTGATTGCCAAGCCACTCACCTTCATCTTTAACCCTGCCCTTTCCACCTCCTCCAAGCCTGACCCATGGAAGATAGCTAAGGTTATCCCCATTCTTAAATCTGGTGACCCCAAATCCTCCGACAATTACCGTCCAATATCCATCCTCCCTCATCTCCGTAAACTACTTGAGAGAGCAGTCCACAATCAGCTCACTGAGTACATAGGCAAATACACCCTCTTATGCAACCAACAGCATGGCTTTCGCAAGAATCATTCCACCGCCACTGCCCTCACTCTACTGACCGACCACATCCTCTCTAACATGGGTAATGGTAAAGCCACCAGGGCTGTCTTCATCGACCTCTCAAAGGCTTTTGACATGGTTAACCATGCTCTCCTTACCTCCAAGCTTAGTCTCCTTGGTTGTTCTCAGAAAGTCACAAGCTGGTTCACTAGCTACCTTACTAATCGCTCACAATTCATGTGCATTGGTCAAACCTGCTCCCCCACCCTGCCTGTCTCTGTGGGGGTTCCCTCAAAGCTCAATCCTGGGTCTCCTCCTTTTCTCCTTATTCATTAATGCACTTTCCTTTGACTGCCTCAACTGTAACTTTCTCCTGTATGCCGATGACCTTGTCCTCTTCCACAGTGACAAATCCATGGCTGCAATTTCCTTAGTTCTCTCACACAACTATGCTGCAGCCCACAGCTGGTTCTCAAAAAACCTCCTCTTAGTAAATGCCAAAATAACTAAATCCATGCTGTTTGGATCTAAGCCCTTCCTGGCCCAAACTAAAAGCCACGTCCCCTTACGCATTCTCACCCCAGATGGTACAGCCCTGGAGGACATCAACACCTACAAATACTCCCTCACCTTCACTGAGCATGCAAATTCCCTTGTCAGAAGGTTCCATCAAAAGTTAGGTGCCGCCATAGATTCAGGCAATTCCTTACCCCTGAAGCTAGACTAGCCATTGTCCAGGGTAATCTTCTCCCTATTCTTGACTACTGCTCCCCTATTTATGCCAGGATCTCAGCTACTGCCATAGCTAAACTCTCTGCTGCCTACAACAGCACCTGCCACTTTGCTTTATTGGCCCCGTTCTCCACCCATCACTGTACCCTCTATAATACCCTTGGATGGCTACCGCTGCAAGGTTGCTTTGACCTAGCCCTCTGCTGCATGGTGGACAATGTCATCTGCACGGCTCCAGAATCCCCTCTAGCTGCCCTTCTGAAAACCCAAACACTCCTCCGCAACCTCCGCTCAAATGGTACTCCCCCTCTAGCTGTTCCTAGGGTATCCACCAACATGAGTAGCTGAGCATGGTCTGCAGCTGCCCCCTTGCAGTGGAACAAACTACCGGCTGAACTCCATTCCATTGACACACACCCCAGTTTCAAGTCCCACCTTAAAGTTTGGTTCCTGGAAAACTCATCCTGCCAATGCTCCCACGGGTCTCACACCAACCCACACTAGTCAACTCCCCAGCCCAGGGGTTACCCACCTACCCACACTAGTCAGCTCTCTTGCCTACAACTGTTATATTGTATTTTCACAGTAATATTTGACTTCTTGCCTGTACGTATCGTATATACATTTTTTTACTGAGTATTCTGTGTATTACTTGCTCACTGGATGATGCAGTCTCACATTGTACACTGTGTCTATGATTTGTTTGTTTGTACCAAGTCTTCTCATGTCTGATATTGAAACCTTGTATTCACTGTTCTCAAATGGACCTGTGCATCAAACCTGTATATTGTGTCTACTATTGTTGCTTGTATCAAATCTGTTTCATGTGTATTACTGTTACCTTGTACTCCACTGTCACCCTGCGCCATGTGTTATGGCCCGGGACGTGCCTGAAAATGGTCCCTGGGATCAGTGCACTCACCCGGTTATCAAAGTCATAAATAAAATAAATAAATATACAAAGTATTATAAATAAAGTACAGGAATTTAGGATGTGAGTACAACAATTAAAGCCTGATATAATTAGTATAACTGAGTCTTGGTTAAAGTACAGGTTGATGAGGTTGAAATTGATGAGTATACTCTTTTCAAGCAAGATAGAGGAAAACGGGGGGGGGGGGAGAAGTGTTTTATACACTAAAAACAAAATTGGATTATTCCAGTCAGTATTTCAGGGAATGACAGAAGATATAGAATGCCTCTGTGTTGAATCTAACCAATTAAAACTTCTTATAGGTGTAGTCTATTCTCCCCCAAAAGTACATGTGAACAAGTTTGAGATTTTGGTGACAAAGCTAGCCTCTTTGGCAGAGGGAAAAAATATTGCCCTTATTGGAGATTTTAATGCTGCCTGGGGTAATCCCAGGGGTCTAAAATTAGAGGAAAGTTTTGAAATTTTAAATGTAAAGCAGATAGTGTATCAAATCACAAGAAAAAAATGAGGTAAGCAGTCAGGGTAGCATTCTTGATCTGGTATTTCTCTCAAAAGGATTCCACACTAATGGTTGTCAGGTTTTGCTCCCTAACTTAGGTGATCACAATTCGGTATTGTGTATAATGACATAAAATTATCCTATTAAAGAGTATGAGAACACAGTGGTAAGGAGAGACTTTACAAATGATCATCGGGAACCTTTTGTTAGGGACCTGGAAAATGAAAAACTGGAAAGGTTGAGTCTAACACCCGATATAAATGTGGGTGTTGTAGAGTTCACAAGAACTTTCTTGAGTGTTTGTGATAGACATGCTCCTTATAAGACTAAAAAGTTACAAAAAAAGCATCTTCCCTGGGTTAATGAGTATTTAAAGAAAAAGATATGTATTATAGATAGGATTTGGAAGAAAGCCCATAAAACAAAAAATAGGGCTGACTGGGATAATTACAAATAAAAGCGTAATAAGTGTCAACGACTTATTAAGCAGGCTAGGAAAAAATTCTATAACAATAAAATAGAAAATACAACAGCCTCAAAGCAATATTGGGATACTATAAAAGACATTGAAAATCTATTAAGAACTAAATAGACAATAAAAATGGTAAATGCAGGGGGTGAATTATTAGATAAAAAAACAACAGCACAGGTACTGAACCACTATTTCATTACCTTGCCAGACAGATATTCCAGCCAATGTTCCAAATGATCCTTACAGATCTGTGTATATTGTTGAATGTTCTCCTCAATTTTATTTAATTTCAGAAAACTTACTATAAAAGAAGTTAGGGGTGAAATTATAAAGTTGAATATTAGGAAATCATGTGGTCTGGATAACATTGACTCAAAATTTATTAAAGATGCAGTAGATTTATTAACACTGATAATTACAGATTTATAAAATGAGAGTTTATTGGAGAGTACATTCCCAGAAATTTTGAAGATTGCAAAAATAGTGCCCATATTTAAAGGTGGAAGTGTAAATGACCCCTCTAATTACTGGCCGATAGCGGTCCTCCCCTTCCTCTCAAACGTAATGGAGCGAATGGTGTACATTCAATTGTATGAGTACTTGGAAAAATATTCTAAACTCCCGAAATTTCAGCATGGCTTTAGGACAGGTTATTCGATGGGCACCGCGTTCATGGCTTCGTGGACAAGGTGGCTACAGCCTTGGATGGGGGAGTCCGCAGGCATGGTGTTCGTCGACCTGTCCAAAGCCTTCGATTTAGTGGACCACCACTTGCTGTTTGAGAGGATGGGGAGGATCGGGATTGCCCCTAAGACTTTGAAATGCTTTGACTCTTACTTAAGTGATAGGAAACAATTAGTTGAAATAGACAATCAATATTCGGAAACTGGTAAAATAATAAGAGGTGTGCCCCAGGGATCAATCCTGGGGCCACTGATGTTTTTGATATATGTGAATGACCTGCCATTACAGATAAAAAACACTCACATACGTCTCTACATGGACGATACTGTACTTTTGGCATCAGCAAAATCCCAAGTAGAAATGTTGGAAAGGTTGCAAACCAATTTTGATGTCCTCCAAGACTGGTTTTTGGTTTCTAAATTAGTTCTCAGTGAAAAGAAAACAAAGCAATGTATTTTAGTAAAAAACAAATCAGAGTTAATAATAAAATAAATATTAATAAGGGAATAGTAACAAGAGGTGGAAAACAATTAACAATTACAAAACAATACAAGTATCTGGGAGTACTAATTGATAGTTTCCTTATTTTTTCTGATCATACTGATAATGTGCCTAAGATGGTAAACAATAGAATTGATGCATTGCGTAGGTCCTCTCAAATATTAAATACTCAGATATGAAAAACAATTGCTACTCAACTTATATTACCTGTGTTGGAATATGGAAATTTAGTTTATAATCGTTTGGAACGTTGGCTGGAATATCTGTCTGGCAAGGTAATGAAATAGTGGTTCAGTACCTGTGCTGTTGTTTTTTTATTTAATAATTCACCCCCTGCAAAAACACCTGGATAAATTAGTTAAACCATATAATCGGTTAGCAAGGTCTACCTTGAATTGTAAGTATAAAAGACATCACTGTTCCATGTATAGAGAGTTAAAATGGGACAGTTTGTTTATCCAATGTAAAAAAACAATTTTCTATTTTTATTTTTAAGGTTAAAAATTGAATAATTAAGGGGAATATGGACATCAAGTTCAGTTGTGAGACTGATCAACATGTACTCAGGGAAGTAAAATTTAAGGGGTTACTTTTTCCAAAAACAAACACTAGATATGGGAGTATGATGTTACAAGCTTGGGCTGCTAAAACTTGAAATGAGATTTCACCACAGATAAGACATCTTGCAAAACTGTCTATATTCAAATCCAGATTGGATGAAAATTACATTTTAGAATGTACATGATAGAAGTACTTTTAAGTCACAGGGGGAATGTTAAATCACTGTCTGCTTTCTTTTGGTATATCTACTGATTATTTTAATTTGTTTGTTTATGTCTGCTTGTTAGATATGAATGATGAAATGTATTGTAGATAATCTCTGTTTATTATGGCTATGACAGGAAGTTTTAGAACGTTGTATGATATTTGTTCATGTCTATTGTCAGATTATAAATGCTTTGTAGTCTTGTACAAATGTGAAACAGGACTACTCTGTAAATAGGTCTTAGGACCTAAAGTACTACCCTGTCTAAAAATAAATATTTTTACTACTACTACTACTATGGGGAGCAAAATTTACACTAGTCACTTACCATAATCCTCTTTGTTGGCTGCACCAAATGAAAGATAAAAACGCCCACATTATGCAATGGTATCTGGGGCTCTCCAGCCCTACTATTTCAGTTAAACATTGGTCAGGTGCACAGCATAAGAATGCAGATTTTATGCCACGAAATGCCGCTGGCACAGAACCAAGCAATGTTAATATGTAAATATGTATATACTGTAGACTGTATTGACAGTCTGAGATATTGTTGTTGTTGATATACTGTCTTATCTATCCTTTCCTACCCTTTTCTGTCTCTTTAGTAGGTCAGCCACCTATGACTTTCCTTCTTTTCTGATTTTCCGCTTCCCTTTCGGTCCCTCAGGTAGCACCTGCCCTGCCAGTAAGGTACTCAGTAGCATGCATGTGCAGGCAGCTGGATGTTGAAATAATGCTCTAATAGCATAATGCAAATGCCTGCCTTGACATACGGTAGGACTGCTGTTAAAGAGTTGGGGGGGCCCTTGGAGCAACTTGAGGTAGTTGGTTGCTGGCCTTTATAGTCCCCTGCCCAAAATGTGAAAATAAACATGACATAATTGTGCTGTATAAATGGAGCAGCGGGCAATAGTAATAAGTTAACTATTTGTAGGGCTTTTCTTTTGTTCTGCTGTCTCCGGAAGGGGTATTCTGAATGTATATGGCCCCTTGGTATTGAGTTGTGGTTTCCAAGCTATTTTCTTTTGTGTGTTTGTTTGTTTTGAAGTAAAGCACCCCAGGCCTGAAAAAGATGAAGGCACCTGCAGTGAAGACCAAGGAGGATGCTGGGAACCTCCACAAAGGAGACCCACCGGAGGGTGGCATGGGACCCCACAGGGGAAGGAAATGACTCCTGGTGGGGGAATCAATCATTAGGGGGTGTAGAAGTGGAAGAGGAAGGGGAGAGGGAGGTAAGGTACCTACCTGGCACCATGGCTTGGAGGGACAGGAAGCGAATCCTCAGGATCATGGGAGCAGCTCCATGAGGGAGGGAGCTGGATGTTATTGTCCACTTAGGGACAAATGACGTGGCTGCGAATGGGATCAGAGCAGTGCAAGAGGAGTTTGTAGAGTTGGGAAGGGGCCTTAGACAAGTAGTGCATATGGTAACCTTCTCAGAGGTGCTGCCTGTCTATGGCAAGGATGATGCTAGTGTACTTCACACCATGGAATTCAATGAATTTTTGAAAAACTGGTGTGGAGCTCAGGGTTTTGGCATCATTGGGGACTGGGGAGCCACCTAGTAGGATGCAGGCCTATACTGGTGCAATTTTTTTTTTTTTATTTAGCTTTTGTTGACCGGGTAAGTGCACTAGACAAATCCTGCCTATTTTCAGGCACGACCCGGGGGAGGGGGATACAGATGAATGCCAACTGACCTTGAGCCAGACTAAGCTGTTGGTGGTATTTTTAGTGAATGAGGGAAATTTGGCCAGGACACCGGGGAAATTCCCCTACTCTATTCGATAAGTGTCATGGGATCTTTAACATCCACCTGAACTACCACCAATCCAGGCAGATGGGATCGGTTTAACGTCTCATCCGAAGCGGCACCTCAGAAGTGCAGCACCTCTCATGCTGCACTACAGTGTCAGTACTGGGATATTAACCCAAGTGCCAGATGGAAACTGAACCCACAGCCCTCTGATCTCCCGCCCCAGAGGCGAAAGTGGTACCTACTGAGCCACTGACACTGACAATGATCTGCATCTGTCCGGGGGGGGGGCCAGGATCCTAGGTGATAGGTTTAAATGTTTCATTGGCAAGCATTTAAACTAGCCAAGGGGAAAGACACCGAAAAGGAGCAGGGAAATCCCAGCTTCCCCCCACAAAACACGATAATTAGCGAGGTAAACACCAAGGTAGAGAAGTCATTAGAGAGCAGGACAAAGGTAAATGTAAAAAAAGGCAAAGACAGTAAGGACAGCGATGGGGCTAAAAGGGGTAAGGCCATCAGAAATGGAGGATGATAAGTACCAATGCCTGTAGTCTGTGTAACAAGCTCCCTGTACTAGTGGCCTTGATGGGAGAGGGATGCCTGTATATTGTGACAGTCACAGAAACATGGTACACAGAGAACCATTACTGGGATGTCAACATACCAGGATACACAATCTACAGGAGGTACAGGGAGGGTAAAAGAGGAGGAGGAGTAGCTCGCTATGTAAAGGAAGGATCAAAGCAACAGAACTAAAGAGTAAACAGCGAGTAGATGAGGCATTCTGGGTCACCCTAGAGACAGGAAATGGCACCACAATCCACATGGGGGTTGTATACAGACCCCCATCTCAGGGGGAAAGAATGGAGAAGGAAATGATAGAAGGCATCCTTAGAATGGCAGAAAAAGGGGAGACATTGTTGATGGGGGACCTGAATATGCCAGATGTTAACTGGAGCACCTTTGCTGCAGACACATCCAAGAGCAGGGTCATTTTTGATGCCCTACAAGGGGCATGCCTCAGACAGCAAGTATTGGAACCCACTCAGGAGAGAGCAATCTTAGACCTGGTACTCTCAAACAGGGAAGGAAAAAGAATCTTGGATTTAGAAGTGGGTAGCCATCTGGGAACAAGTGACCACCAAACAGTGTGGTTCACGATAAACACAGTCATAGAGTCAAGCCATACAAAAGCAAGAGTACTGGACTTTAGGAGGACTGACTTTGGGAAAATGAGAGAGTGCCTCAGAAGAGCACTAGCTAACAGGCAAGAAGGAGGGGTGGAGGAACAATGGAGAGTAATCATGACAGCCATTACAGAGGCAACAAACCTTTGTGTGAAGCAAATCAACAAAACACAATGAAGGAAAAAAACACTATGGTTCTCAAAAGAGGTGGCAGGAAAGGTTAAGGAGAAAATGATAGCATTCAGAAAATATAAGGAAACACAGAAGGAGCAGGACAGAGAACTTTATCAGGTAAAGCAGAAAGAGGCAGGGAAGGCAGTCAGAATAGCAAAGGCCCAAACTGAGGAAAGGATAGCCAACTCTGTTAAGAAGGGGGATAAGACCTTTTATAGGTACATTACGGAGTGAAGAACAACCACGAGGGAGGGATACTGAGGCTTAATAAAGGGGAAGGAATGTGGGCAGATGGAGACAGTGAAAAAGCAGGGATACTGAACGAATATTTCTGCTCAGTATTCACAAAGGAAGAGGAGGGGGAGGTACCTAAACCAAACAAACGAAACACTCTGGATAGAGAGGTTGATACCAGTCCATTCACAGAAGAAAGGGTTCTGAAAGAACTAGTAAAACTGAAGGTGGACAAGGCAATGGGGCCTGATGGGATTCACCCAAGAATTCTATATGAACTAAGGGTAGAACTAGTGACACCACTGACTACTCTCTTTAACAAATCATGGGAGGATGGGGTGCTACCTGAGGACTGGAGGAGGGCATATGTGATTCTCTTCACAAAAGTGGGAGCAGGGCAGAGGCAGGAAACTACAGACCAGTTAATTTGACCTCAGTGGTAGGGAACATGATGGAATCACTTCTAAAGGAAAGAATTGTTGAGTACCTAGAAGCCAGTGGGGCACAGGACCCAAAGCAGCATGGATTTATGATGGGAAGGTCGTGTCAGATGAATCTAATAGATTTCTTTGACTGGGTGACCAAAGTAGTAGACCAGGGAGGGGCTGTGGACAAGGCCTACCTAGATTTTAGCAAGGCATTTGATACAGTCCCACAGAAAAGATTAATATACAAGATGGCCAGCTTTGGAGTGGGTCCCAAGGTGGCAGCCTGGATAAAAAATTGGCTGGACAACAGGACACAAAGGGTAATAGTAAACAGAGTCCACAATGAAGAAAGGAGGGTTACTAGTGGGGTACCGCAGGGTTCAGTACGGTACAGAATTTTTAACATCTTTATAAGTGACATTGCAGAGGAACTGGAAGGAAAAGTATGTCTCTTTGCAGACAACACAAAGATCTGCACCAAGGTTGATACACAAGATGGAGTGGAAAGGATGAGAAGGGACTTGGCAAGGTTGGAGGAATGGTCAAATATATGGCAGCTTAGATTCAATGCAAAGAAGTGCAAGGTAATGCATCTGGGAAACAAAAACCCAGGAGAAGAGTACACAGTGGGGGGTGAGATACTGATAACAACAAAAATGTAAAGGGACCTGGGGGTAATTATATCAGATGACCTCAAGGTGGACAAGCAATGTGAGAAGGCAGTAAGGTGGGCTGGGGGGATACTGGGATGCATAGGGAGAGGCATCAAAAGTAGAAAACAGGAAGTTGTTATCCCTCTGTACAGACAGTTGGTGAGACCCCATCTGGAGTACTGTGTACAGTTCTGTAGACCCCATCTCTGCAAAGACATAGACAGAGTGGAGGCTGTCCAGAGGAGGGCAACCAAAATGATGCGGGTTTGCACCAGAAGACATATGAAGAGAGAATACAGGAGCTTAATATGTATACCCTTGAGGAAAGAAGGGAGAGGGGGACATGATAGAAACGTTCAGGTACCTCAAGGGACTCAACAAAGTCCAAGAGGGTAGTATTTTTCAGAAAAAGAGATGTACAAGAACAAGGGGGCACAATCTGAAGATAGAGGGGGGATGCTCAGAGGTAATGTGAGAAAGTATTTTTTCATGGAGAGGGTTGTGGATGAATGGAACAGCCTTCCTGAGGAGGTTGTGGAGTCAAGAACAGTGGGGGAATTCAAGCATGCATGGGACAGACATAAGGCAGTTCTGTTGGGGGGTAGGAGGAAGTAGGCTGTTGGTTAACTAGGATCTGCAGCTTATCCATCAGTTAGGAAAATGGGCAGTTTGGGTGGGCCAAGCGGTCCTTATCTGCCGTCAAATTCAATTTTTCTATGTTCTATATTGTCAATGCCAAATGTTTGCTTGCTGGTATTAGCATTGGAAATGAAGGAATTAGACAGATGCAGAGTAGGAATGGCAGTGAAGTACTGAACTTCACGCCAACCTCCCCTCCAACCTGCAGAGATGGACAGGCATTGGGGTATGCGTTTGGGTTTTCGTCCATAATGTTCATGCCATTTCACCTCACCCTATCTTGCAGACACCAACAAGTGTCGAGGTGTGCCTTGGGGTGTTCAGCTTTACAGTCACCCCATGCCATAAGGACATACACTGAAATGGGTGCAATATAAGAGAATGGGGTGAACTCTGGAGCCAAAGAGTCCAAGGCACACCTCAATGCCTGTCACTGACTGTAGGGTGGGGTGAGGGTGGAACGGCATGAACATTACACTCGGCAATCCAAAGGCACACCCCTGATGCCTGTCAGTCTGTACAGGTTGGGACGTTATGGTTAGAAACCATAACGCCTGGCCATTTGTTGGTATTTTCACCACAAATTTTTAACATGGTCTTTTTGTGACCCTCACCTTATGAAAGTATTTGGGACCTCTTCTCATGAACAGTGGCACTGTGATTTTGTCAGTGTGTCTCAAAATTTGAGTTCCCACAGCGACTGTGACATTGTGTGCCAGATGTATGAAAACACAGATAAGGCAGGATGTGAAGAATGACAGCTGCACCATTCATAGGGAGGTGTGAAGAGATAGCAATGTTGAAAATCTGTAGTGAAAACATTAAAAATGCTTGAACTTCCGAGCGTACGTGGAAATTGCACAACACATGTGCATAACGCAGTCATTTAGTGGAATTATTTCACCAAATTTTCAACATAGGCATTTTGTGACCTCTGCTCATGAACACTGTTCACTATGATTTTCTTAATCTGTCCCGAACATTGATTTCCCACAGCAACCGCGGTATTCTGCGCCAGATGTATAAACACATATTTCAGGCAGGATGTGAAAAATGACAGCTGTACTTTTCATAAGGAGGTCTGAAAAAATGCCAGTGTTGAAAATCTGGAATGAAAGTACTACAAATTTGCAAAGTTACGAGGTTGCGTGGAAACTGCACGACGCGCGCTTGTAACACGGTTATTTTATGGACGTTTGTCACCAAATTTTCAACATAGGCATTTTAGGACCTCTGCTCACTGTGATTTTACATATGAAAATACATACGAAGATATGAACCTGCCAGCAGAAAAGACCAATCGGTCTATCTAAGTCTGCCCAAGTGTGCAGTTAGCACCCTAGATTGCAGCTGCCGCAGCCTCCTCCCCCTCAGTTCCTCCCCAGCTTGTCCCAGCCCCTGCCCCCCTGACTCTTCCTCTTGCTTAATCCCACTCTTGACTGTCCTACATGTTAGTAGCCCCTCTGGCAGTGCATTCCAACTAGACACCACCCTCTCAGTGAAGTAGTGCTCCTCATTTCTCTTGAAACGCCCCTTCCAACCTTAGTCCATGCCCCTTATCTCTCTCTTCCACTTCTCAGTTTAAACACCCTTCAGTGCTAGGTTTATTTACCCCTCAGGTATTTAAACGTTTCAATCATACCCCCATCCTCCTCTCTCCAGTGTGTACATGTTCTGCTCCTTCAGCCTAACTTCATATTCCTTTCCTTCCATCCCTTTAACATTTGTGTTTCGCTCCTTTGCACCCCCTCCAGTAACTTTATATCTCTCCTCAGGTATGGCCTCCAGTATTGCACACAGTACTCCAGGTGTGGTCTGACCAGTGATCTGTAGAGATATAGGATCACATCCCTGTGTCTGGATGAGAACCCCCTTGCACTACACCCCAGCATCCTGTTTGCCTTCACTGCTGCTCTCCTGCACTGGGCTGAGTTGTTCATGCTCCCAGTTACCAATACCCCTAGGTCCCTCTCGTCCTCTGTGATCCCCAACCTCACCCCCCCAACCAATAGTCCCTTTTTTGGTTCTTAGCCCCGAAGTGCATCACCTTACACTTCTTTGCGTTGAATCCTAGCTGCCACTCTACTGACCATGTCTCTAGTTTGGTTAGGTCCCCCTGCAGTTTTTTCCATATATCCTGTTTGTCCACCACTGCACCCAATTTGGTATGATCTGTGAACAGACTAACCCTGCTCCCCACTCCATGTGCTATTTCAGAGATAAAGAGCCCAAAGTGCACCGGGCCCAACACTGACTCCTGCGGCATCCCACTTGTCACTGCTCTAGGTGCCGAGAGCTCCCCCCACCACCTCCCTCTGCACCCTCCCCTGTAACCAGTTCTCTATCCATTTAGTCCGCTTTTTTCCAACCCCCACTGCCGTCAGCTTCCCCCTGCAGTCTCCCATGAGGCACTGTATCAAAGGCCTTACTGAAGTCCAAGTACAGGACATGTACCGCGTGGCCTCTGTCCAACTCCCTTGTCACCTAGTCATAATACTCTATTAGGTTGGTTTGACAAGACCTCCCTGAGATGAACCCATTCTTGGAGGCCATTAATCTCTAGGAATGCCACCAGCCTCTGCTTCAGTATCACCTCCATTAGCTTTCCCACTATGGACGTGAGACTGACCGTTCAATAATTTCCTGGCTCCTCCCTAGGCCCACTCTTGTGTATGGGCACCACGTGGGCCACCCTCCAGTCCTGGGGCACACACCCCATTTCCAGGGAGGTGTTGAACAGATCTGCTAGTGGCTCAGCCAACAACTCTGCCATCTCCCTCAGCAGCCTGGGGTGGATGCCATCGGGACCTGGTGCCTTGTCCACCCTTACTGCCCTCAGCCCCTCTAGTACCTTACTCCCTATGGTCACTTTGTCTGTCACCTTCTCACCCTCTTCCCCAACCCCCCAACCCATGCTGATAGTGGACCATCCCTCTCCTTAGTGAAAATGGAGCAGAAGCACTCATTTAGAATTTACGCTTGCTCCTCCCCCTTTTCCACCCCATCCGCTCCCTGCTTTATCCTCACAATATGTTCGTTGCACTTCTTCTTTTCCCTGACATACCAAAAAAGTCATTTTCTCCTCCCATTGTGTCCTGTGCTAACCTTAATTCCCTGGAGGCTTTAGCTTTTTTCACCCTCCTGGCCACCTCCCTTGACCAACTCCCATAAGCCTCCTTATCCTCTCCCTTCCCTGTTCTCCTGTACTTCCAGTATGCAGCCCTCTATCCCCTCACCCCTTGCAGCACTTCCTTGTTCAGCTAGCATGGTTTCTTGGCTCTGCTCTTCTTACTCCTGGCCCTGGTGCAGGCTACTATGGCCTCTGTTAGCTCAGTCTTTGTGACTCCTCACTTTTGTTCTGCATCCATCCCCAGCCTTACATCCTGGAGTATCCCTTGCAGTATTGCTTCCATCCTCCCAAAGTCCACCCTACTAAAGTCCACCACCTTAGTGCCCATGCCTCCCGTCTCCCTGTCCAGCGTGAGAACGAGCCACACTGTTTGGTGGTCGCTACACGCTATTGGATCCTCCACCCTTACCTCCCTCACTGCCTCTCCATTTGCCAGTACTAGATCCAGAGTGCTACCAAGCCTTGTATGGCCACTTATCAATTGTGTCAGAACCTCATCCTGGAATGCATCATGGAGCACCTGCTCCCTAGCGCTACTAGTGGCCGGGGTGCTCCAGTCAATCCCTGGTAGGTTAAAATCCCCCACTGTCACCACACTCCCCCTTCTACACACCCTCCTCATCTGCTCTGCCAACTCCCCATCCAGTTTCCTGGACTGGGCTGGTGGTCTGTACACCACTCCCAGCTGCAGCTTTCTGCCCTTGGAGTCCAGGAGCTGCACCCAAAGTTCCTCTGTCCTCTCCTCTTCTCCCTCGTCCCTTAGGCATTTGATTCCTTCCCTCACATAGAGTGCAACACCCCTCCCTTCCAACCCCCTGGTCCCTGCTGTATATCCTGTATCCTGGGATTGCCGTGTCCCAATCATGGTGCTCTGTGGCCCAAGTCTCTGTCACTGCAGCAGTGTCCACCCCTCTGAAAGGAGCCCCCCCCCACTAGTTTAAATCCACCTTAGTAGAGATATACCCCTCTAATCCTACCTTTAATATTCCCCTCCCTGCTCAAGTGTAGCATGTCCCCCTCGTACAAATCACTATTCCCCCAGACCCTACCCCAGATACTCACTAACCCATAATTTTGAGTGTGGCACCAATCCCTCAACCACTTGTTGAACTTCTCAATCCTACCCTTCCTCCCCATGCTTGCACATGGTACCGGGAGTACCTCCAAGATTGCCACCGACTCCCCCACCCCCTCACACTGCCTGCCCAACTCCTAGAACCTCCCTCAACCACTTCCACAGTCTCCCCACCAAGTCGTTTGTACCCACATGCAACACTAAATGAGGTTTCTTCCTCCCTCGCTGCACATTTGAGCAGTGCCTGCCCTGCCCCTCCTGCAGTCAACCCGGGGATAGCTTCAACCCATATACGACTGTGCCTTCCCCCCCTTCTGCCCTATCTCACCCCTTTCAGTATAGAATCCCCTAGGACGAGTACCCTCTGTCCCTTACCCCCTTTCCCTTCTAATGCCCCTTCCACCACCACAGTATTCATTGTTCCCTGCCCCTTACCCCCGCCAGCTGCACCCTCTGTGACTTCTGTATCTGCACCCCTTACTTCTGCCTCACCCCTTTTCTCTGCCTTATTTCTCCCACCCCCTTGAACTCCTTCCCAGTCTGACTACTTCCTACTGGTCTTCCCATGTCAACCTCTCTTCCTCCCCTGCTGATTTCCAACCCCTCTCCTATCCCCGTTGTTGTCAATTTAGAGTCCCCATTCCCTTCAACCCCGATAGTGATGCCCCCATCATTCCCCCTTCCTGTAGCCTTCTCTCCTCAAGTCATCCCTCCTTCCTCACTAGCCCTCTTCTATCCTGTCATCCTCGCTATCTCTCCCCCTACCTGTTTCCATCCCTCTCATGCCCTGCTTGTCCTCCCCTTCAGTATGTTTCTACTCCCTCTCCCATAGCAGAGGCTCAAATCTATTCCTCCTACATCTCTTCCCCTTATCGGTTCCCCCTCCTACTTGTTCCCATCATGTCCCCCGCCCCAACCCTTGTCCCTCCCTACCCGCAGCCATCTGCTCTCTCCCTTGGTACTCCTCGTGGTCTCTTCCTCCCATCAGCAGGCTCCCCTTGCCTCAGCACCCCCACCTTTCTCCTCTCTTTTCTGCTAGTGCCTCTGATACTGGGGTCGGTTTCAGTCCCTAGTTGTTCTTCCCTGTCCCCTTGCCATCCCCTATTCCCCCCCAGCCAGGATGCCTACCATACTCATCTGCCCTGCCACTTAGACTCCTCCCTAACCTCCACAGTTCCTCCTTCAAACTAGCCAGTTGTCTACAGACCATACACCCCCCGATCCTCCAAGCCCAGTCCAGGATCATGGCGGACCCACACGCTGAACATCCCACCACCCTTCCAAAGAAGCCCGCCCTATTGACATGTGGCATTTGCCCCATTTTGGCTCCCATCTTATGTTATGGGCTCTCACTCCCAGTTTCTGTACTCTACTACAACTGTTAGGGCCCTATCTACTCAAATTCCTGTTCCCCACACTAGTCCCCCACTGCCCTTTTGCCGACCTGGTTAGTTCAGCTGTCTCTAATCTCATCCGTTAGATACTGTATTACTGTAGTAATCCTAAAGCCTCCTTGTCCATTTTTCACCCCTCAACTACCATACTTTTTGTTCTCAGCCCTGATAGTTTCACTTAGCCCAGTTAGAAATCATATTGCACTCCAAGTATTACTCAGCTCAGTTAGAGAAATAAACAAAACAAATAAATATGTATTATTACAGCAATCCTAGCAGTATAGCTCAGTACCTAGAACAGTTAAAGAAATAAACACAACTAAATCTGTATTATTACAGCAATCCTAAAAGTATCCAATCATTGCTTTGCCTCCACCCCAGAGACCCTTCTGTAATATAGGACCACACAGGACACTGGGTGGTTGGGTGGGCAACTCTAAAGTCCCAACAGACCTCCGTTGAGCTCACTCACTCCCCCCTCTCACTCGCTCGCTCTGTTTCTCCCGGCGCCGCAGGCTGCCCTTTTGTACCGGGCTCCTGCCTGCACTGGGGCTTTTTTCTGCCCACAAAGAAATCCACAGCAGTCCCGACAGAGCTCTGCTGAGCTCGCTCACTCCCCCTCTCTCACTCACTTGTTCTTAATCTGTCCCAAACACTGATTTACCACTGTGACTGTGCTATTCTGTGCTGGAAGTGCGCAAATACATTTTGGCCAGGAGGTGAAAAATGACAGCTGTACTGTTCATAGGGAGGTGTCAAAAAATGCCAGTGTTGCAAATCTGGCATGAAAATATTGCAAATTTGCTAAGTTACAGGTGGTGGCTACTCTCGCAATGCATGCTTGTAACACAACATTTTCAACATTGGCATTTTAGGACTTCGCTCATGAACAGTGTCACTGTCATTTTTTTTTATCTGTTCCAAACTGATTACCCACAGCGACCGCACTATTCTGCGCTTGAAGTGTGAAACTCAGTTCGACCAGGATGTAAAATGACAGCTGTACTGTTCATAAGGAGGTGTGAAAAATGGCAATGTTGAAAATCTGGAGTGAAAATTTTACAAATTCGCGAAGTTATGAGCGTGCATGGAAACTGCACAATGCACACTCGTAAAACAGTCATTTTTTTGGATTTTTGTCACCAAATTTGCAACATAGGCTTTTTGAGAGCCCACCTCATGAACAGTGGCACTGTTGTTTGTTAATCGGTCCTAAAAGGTGATTCTGCGCAGTGACCTCAAAATCACTTTTTGGGACCGAATAATGCCATGACAGTGACTGAATTCATGAGGAGGGGTCCCAATAACCCATGTTAGAAATCTGGTGCCAAAATTCCTGAAAATGCCCCAGATATGCAACAAAGCTGAAAAACCCTTTTATGCTATTATACAGCTTGCCGGCATTTCTTCATTTCATGAGTCGACTTTGAACAGTGTAGAAGTGTTCCTGTGTCTACCAAAGATCATCGCTACTGGCTCCGGAGGTAAGGCATGGGGTGGGGGGTGAGGAGGGATACATGAGAGGGTGGGCGGTTGGGGAGGGGCACTGGACATGTTGAGGAACCGTTTTCTCATTTTACAGGTAAAAAACAAAAGACAATGCGGGTCAGTTTTCTTCTTTTGCAGGTGTGTTTGGTACACTGGGGTGGGCTCCAGTGTGCCACCTGCATTTGTGAGGCAGGGAACCATAGCCGACGGGATTGGGCCCCTTCGCACAGAAACGGATGAAGGGATGGCAGGAATTGGGCACCCTCAGCACACAACAGAAATTGGGGTGGGGACATTATGCCGACGGGGAATGGGCTCCCTCTGCAAATTGAACTGGAAAGGGGAGACTGGAAGCCGACCGAAGTTGGGCCCCCATCGGCAAAGAAAGACTGTTGGGGGCACATGATGCCAAGGGGGATTAGGCACCCCTCGACACACAACAGAAATTAGGGGTAGGGTCAGGACATTATGCCAACAGGGAATGAGCTCCCCTGTCAGCAAATGAAGTGGGTCAGGGGCATGCCGACAGGGGATTGGGCACCCCGCTAGCTTTCATGGGGCTCTGAGGCAGTCGCATAGAGCTGCCATGTTCCTGGTAATGTTACACCAGGCAAGGTACCGCCCTACAATGACGAGTTGCTCCCTCATTGCAGCGGAATTGCTGATGCTGCAATGACGAGGCAAACCCTCATTGCAGCGGCCAAATCATTTCAAGTTGGTGACACTTCTGCAGAACCAGTGTCATCAATGCCAAGCCCGCAAATGCAGTGCTGGCACTGGCCGCCACTGCCGCACCTCCACAACCAACTTCTCTCCTAAGCTGCTGCATAATGTTTCTTACGTGTGTGTGCAAGCAAACATAAAAAGTGGTTGTGCCTACGTAAAACAAACCAAAACTACCATAATGACCTTCATAGCCAAATACTGAAAGAATGTTTGCAAAGCACAAGTAAATTGTAATATTGTAAGTGGTACTCACCCTGGCTGTTCAAGAAAGTAACTCATGCTTCTCCACTGTGTGAAACTCCCCTATAGAGCCAGCGACCGTCTGTGTTCTGATGTTTATACAAGGAGGCCTGTCAATTACTTTTAGGAGGGAGGGGCTAACTATGTCACAAGGGAACAACCAAGAACTTTTAGAGAAATATGCACCTAAATTTATTATGAGTATTGTAAATAGCATAATGTCATGAAAATAAAATGATTTATTATATGTATTAAGAAAATGAATCTCTTCTTAACATAGAAATATTTTTGTATTAGAGTTAGGGGCGTGTCTTTTGATCATGTGACCACTTGCGCAGTATAAAAGCAGACCTCTGGGAGGCTGTAAGCAGATAGAGAGCAACCTGCATAGGTTGTGGAAGGACTAAGAGCAATGCACAGAGGGTTGGATACAGGTGGAAGTTAAAATCCTTGCTGTGCTGAACTGCTGTTCATTTATGGTTTGTTTGTTTTTTTATGAGTGAATAAAAGCACACAGCAGTTTGTATTTCTTTTTTTTGAACACCTTATAAGTTGCCTCTGGTGCGATTGCTCTCATCCCACACTCACCGCAGCCACGCTGTGCTGCTGGATGACATGGCCCATATTTTACAGTACTGCCTCTGTACTGTGCTGCTGGATAACATGGGCCATATTTTACAGTACTGCCTCTTACTGTGCTGCTGGATGACATGGGCCATATTTTACAGTACTGCCTCTGTACTGTGCTGCTGGATAACATGGGCCATATTTTACAGTACTGCCTCTGTACAGTGCTGTTGGATGGTACGTGCCATATTTTACAGTCCTACCTCTGTATTGTGTTGCTACTACTGGTGGTATGTCTCCTCTGTGTTTGCTCTGTTATAACAGCTGCCTTTTATTGTCCTTATTTTGCTCCATGCTGTTCTGTGCAATTTCATGTTAGCGCACTGGTAAATGTTTTGAATATCACATTGCACTGCACATGCAGGTATCCACTCCCTGCTGACACATTGCAAGCAGTACCTTTAAGCTAACAGCTTTGCATGGCACATTACCACTTTCTGAATACTGCACCATATCTTGTTGTGTGCTATTTGAAACATAGAAACACAGAAACATAGAAGCTGTCAGCAGAAAAGGACCTCTTGGCCCACCAAGTCTGCCCTAAAATCCCTACCTACTGTGCTACCGTAGACCCTAATTGATCTCTGACGTTATCCCCTCCCATTCCTGTTACTAAGGTCCCCCTGTGTCTATCCCATGCATGTTTGAAACCTGTTACCATGTTGGTACCCACCACCTCTGCTGGGAGGTTGTTCTAGGTGTCCACCACCCTTTCCGTGAAGAAATATTTCCTCACATCCCCTCTAAGTCTCCCCCTTCCAGCTTCATATCATGCCCTCTTGTCCTTGAGTATCTCTTTCTGCTCAATATGCCACCCTCCTGTACCTTATCGATACCCTTGAGGTATCTTAATGTTTCTATCATGTCACCCCTTTCTCTCCTTTCCTTCAGTGACAACATATTGAATTCCTTGAGTTTTTCCTTGTAGGGCTTCTGATGTAGGCCATGCACTATTTTGGTTGCCCTTGCGCTATACCCACCCGGTCTATGTCTCTCCTGAGATAGGGCCTCCAGAACTGGACACAGTACTCCAGGTGTGGCCTCACCATTGCTCTATACAGGGCAACACTACCTTTTTCTGCCTGTGATACCCCTCCCTATGCACCCCAACATCCTACTAGTCTTTTCTACTGCCTTATCACACTGCTTTGCTACCTTCAGGTTATCAGATATGATGACCCCAGATCCTTTCCTGTTGTTGTTAACAACCCCCAGTTACGAATGATACGCTGCACTTTGGGTTTCTGTGCCCCATGTGCATCATTTTTATTTTTGGTGTTGAAGCCCAGTTGCCAAACCCTTGACCAGTCTTCCATTTTTTTAGATCTTCCTCATTATCTCCACCCCAACCCCGCCACCACCCGGTGTGTTCACTCTGTTGCAGATTTTTGTGTCATCCACTAACAGGCATACCTTGACTTCCAGCCCCTCTGTGATGTCACTAATAAAGACATTGAATAGGACCAGTCCCAGTACTGACCTCTGTGGCACCCTGCTGGTTACCTTACCTTCCTTCTTTGGTGCTTTGCATGGCACTTTCTCCATTTTTGCTGTGCACTCACTTTGAATATGGGGCCTTTCATCTTTGATTTTATGCAGACACACTTACCTCAACATGTTGGTAATCAGAGGATCTATGGAAACCAAGTGGAAGGGGGCAGCTATGTTAGCTCAGGAGAGATGAGGGTTCTGGGAGTTGTGGTCCTTTTGTCTCTCCTGCTTAACAGGACTGCATGGAGTAATACAGGACAGGGACCTACACTACACACTGGAGTTGTATCTCCATGACAGTAAGAATGATGCAAAACATCAACTGACTGCGCTTGCTGCACGCAGCTGCCACAGAAAAACTGTGCATAGACACTGAGAGCCCACCCAGAACAATATCTCTATAAATATAAAGCTAGGAAAAGCCTTCACTTGAATTGTTAAAAATTAGCACCCCTGCAGCTTATGGTGTTCTAGACATCCCCGAGAAGTACAATATTTGTAGCCCCCCAATGCAAACATATGAAGCTCCTAATGAGATGGAAACCATATAATGCAGAAAACAATTATATATCAACACTAAAAAGAAAGCTGGAGGCCCACTGAGACAGTCTTGTAAAGAAATATTGATTATGAAGCATTTATTTAGCTTTTGTTTGCCAGGTGGGTACACTATACAAATAAACGCCTATTTTCAGGTACAATCCAGGACAGTACAAAAGGAACACCATTACAATTAATCAGTAATGACAGGTAAAGCAAGACAGGATAACATTACAGGTACAGTAGAAACATAGAAACATAGACTTGACGGCAGATAAGGACCGCTAGGCCCATCTAGTCTGCCCATTTCCTACCTACAGGATAGGCCGCAGATCCTAGTTAACCAACAGCCTTTATCTTCCTGCCCCACAAGAATTGCCTTATGTCTGTCCCATGCATTCTTGAATTCTCCCACAGTTTTAGACCCCACAATTTCCTCAGGAAGGCTGTTCCATGCATCCACTACCTCTCTGTGAAATAATACTTCCTCACATTGCCCCTGAACCGCCTCCTTCTATCTTTTAAATTGTGTCCCCTTGTTCTTGCAAGTCTCTTTTCTGAAAGATGCTACCCTCTTGGACTTTGTTGATTCCTTGAGGTACTTGAGAGTTTCTATCATGTCCCCTCTCCTTCTTTCCTCAAGGGTATACATATTAAGCTCCTTTAGTCTCTCCTCATCGGCTTCTCTTGCAGACCCTGCACCATTTTAGTTGCCTCCTCTGGACTGCCTCTATCCTGTCTATGTCCTTGCAGGAGATGGGGTCTCCAGAACTGGACACAGTATTCCAGATGGAGTCTCACCAACTGTCTGTACAGAGGGATAACAACTTCCTGTTTTCTGCTGCTGATGCCTCTCCCTATACATCCCAGTATACCCTCGGCCCTCCCTACTGCCTTCTCACATTGCTTGCTAACCTTAAGGTCATCTGATATGATTACCCCCCCGTCCCTTTCCTGTTTTGTTGTTGTTACTAGCTCCCCACCCATTGTGTATTCTTCCCCTGGGTTCTTGTTTCCCAGGTGCATTATTTTGCACTTTTTTGCATTGAATCCTAGCTGCCATATGTCTGACCATTCCTCCAACCTTGCTAAGTCCCTTTTCATCCTTTCCACGCTCCTTGTGTATCAGTAGAGCAGGATAAGACTACCAGACACAAACTGTAATACAGTAAGATTAAATATAACAATATGGAGTGCTAATAGCAGCTCAAATAGGAATTTGCCAGCCAAGGATGAGAGCAAATGCAACTGTAGGCAAAACCTGTTAGCACCTACCAAAAGCTTGCCATCTGCTGTGGATCTTTGTCAGCTAGAGTAATGTCTGCACAGCTCAGAAACATCTGTCATCCCATTCTTACAAGAACATCACAGAGGATTAAGGCATTGTTAGGGTTTGGGAGGTAAAGACACCTTCACAGCTGAAGACACTTAACACAGTTCTGTTTTTAGTTTGTGTTAAGGAAATACTGCTGCTCTGAAGAGCTTGCTGTCAGGCAGGGACTGTAGAAAGAAGCCTGTGGGTTATCAGTTTTCAAGCAGGGCTGTGGGCACAGTTATGTGACACATCAGCAACAGCTTACACGCACACACACATGTAACCCCCTACAAATGAGGGCTCCTGAAAGTCTTTTTGGCTTGCCTAAATGCCCACTGCCAGGCTGGTATCCTGTGTCTTAGCATTTTAAAAGTGTTGTATGAGAGTGCCTTAATGCCTCTGTGCTCTGTCTCTTTAAGAGCTGCCTATAACGTGGTGCTTATTTAATCTGGGAGGGGGATGAGTGTTTCTATGCTCGAGTCCCACCCGGTCTGCCAGATAATCGCTCCGTTCTGCCATCGCTATTTGCGCAGAGGGAGCTCTGTTAGAAGCTGTACTTATTTACTGATTATCTATTGTAATAGTAATGATATTGTAGTTTGTCTAACCTGCCTTCTTTGTAGCATGGACAGTTCTGCTTATCACCACCGTCTTGGTCCTGGACTGCCAGAATGGGCCAATCAGTACCTTTGGGGACCCTAAAATGGAGTCTGTCCCTAGGGGCCTTGTGGGAGTGAATTTCTGTAGGAATTGTGGGTTTGATACTTTTGCACCTAAATGCACCTGGAAGGGGAGCCCTTGCTTTGACAGACAGGTGAATCAACAAATCGAACCTTTTGGACCAAAGGGAAATTCCCAAGCTGCCTGCTGCAGTGATTCAGTCTGTGTGATGAGCTGAAAGAGTAAACAGCTCGAGAGATTCAAGCACTATGATACTGCATAGTTCACGCAGGAGATGTGTGGAAAAGCTGAGTTTGGCCTGTCTGCCTGCTGTCCCTGGAGAGGGAATCTGTGAATAATCCGGACTGTATCCGAACTGAGTGAGAGAAAAGCCACTGAAGTGTGACCAGGCTTAAACCTGAAGAAGACTGAAGATTTGCTGTATGTGATCGGCCTGTCAGGACATCCATTCACCATAGAACTCCCAGTTTTGCTCAGAGACACTGATATAGCGACCAGACTGCTATCCGTTTGGTGGTATGGTCATTGCTTTACTATAAATGTGCTGTAACCTGCTAGTGGGTCGCGATTTGGTTCTCCATTGTTTAATTGTGCCTTGCTTGCTGGAAGCTGCATCCAGCACCTACCGGACAGAATCTACATTCTTCTCCAATTGGTCTGGGCCTCCACACTTTGGCCCAGCCAGCTACTCACGCCACAGAGAAGACCATCGACGAGAGACCTGCCTGGGGATCAGCTCCCTGCTCAACATTAAGAACAGGAATGCACCACGGTGAACCATGTGGGCCCTGCTTCTCCTGGCAAACCAGCAAGACATCCTGCAGTCTCCGCTTCATCCATCCTGTGTCCTGTACTGGGTAGCATGAGTAAACACCAGGGTAGCTCCCTGCAACAACAGCTTAATCAAAGTGTGTCATCTGATTTAATTGTTTTGTCCAATCATCATGAACTGAGCCTCCTGGGTCTGGATTACAAATTGTGCGTGGTTGTGCATGCCTTTTCTTTTCATCACAGGGCCCCAACCAGCTGCAATGCTGGCCTACCCTAGGCAATGCATCAGGCTAGCCTATCTCACCAACTGGGTACCCAGCGTGTGTGTGACTGTGTTGAGGGACTAAAAAGTGCATGCATAATTGCCTGACTAGATCAGTTATAGAATAAATCAACCTGATTACATCCCTTCCTTGTTTAAGTCCCCTGAATAAATCAGATCTAACTCTTTTTGTATCTAATTTGACTGTGGTTCTAGTTTGTACCAAAAGCACTGTACTGTTGTTATTTGCTGTGCCTAACCTTGTTTTACAGGGAGTCTCCAGGGTCGAACTGGCGGAACCAGCCCTGGTGGTAAGAGCAAACAGTGTGGGGATATGTATACTGAATAGGGGCTACTGTGAAAGTGTTTGTTGTACATTGTCTAGGGCACTAGAGGGGAAAGAGGGGTTACAGTCTCCTGGAGGGCTGTACCCAGGTTAGCCTTGTTACTAACAACCCTGTCCTCTGGGTGGAGGCACTTGTTTCAGTACCCAAGCCCTTAACCTGCAACTAGCCACGCAGGCAGGGATAGTAGCCCTGGGATAGCACCACCTAGGGGTTTTACACACACACACACACACGACTGCATTTCAGCGACAGTTGCAGAGTGAGAAAGTGCTTTGAGCAGGGCTGTGTGATTCCTCAGACTTGCATGGCCAAACAGCTCCTACAGGACAATCCCTGACATGGAGGCTGGCATAGTGGAACTAGACTTTATAACTGAGTTGACACATGAGTTTATTTCAGTTATGAATGTCATTAATCTACTATGTCAGCCAGAGGTACGTGTAGATAACACCCTTCCTGATCCCAGGAGGGAGAAAATGTGGCATGCCATGACATGAAACAAACTAAGCAAAGAGGACTGAGAGGAACAAGGGATGGAGCATTAACTCATTCCCTCCCAGAGCCAATATATGATTCTAAATATTCTATGCTGAACCTTATTCAAAATGGCTGCCTCAAGCTGAATGAGTTAACACTTGGGACAGAATTTTAAAAGCCCCTTCTAATCATGGCCCAGTGGTGTGGAGGGATAAGGCATAGAATGTCTTACCTTCTGCCACGCTGGATACCCTTGTTCGGGGACAACCTTGGGATGCTGTGGGTCAGTTGGGGGTGGGAGAGGATTGATCATCTGAGGGACTGCTCTGCTATCCAGGGGTGATGTAGCCAGCCATCTCGGTCTCTGACTGCCACCAGGTGAAGGCCCCTGGTAATGTAGGTAGCAAACAGCTTGAAGGGTAGGGCTGTGGATCTGCAGGACATGCGCACTCACACACACATGTAATGATGTAACACTGCAGCAGGGGGCTTGGGGAGAAAACAGAAAACACCACCACTCAGATGTCTACAGCATTCTGGATTTCAGTTCTGGGGGGAGGATGGCCACCCCCTCTGGCCCTGCCACATGGGCAATCAGTGGGGGGAGCTTGCTCCAGGTAAGTCTGGAGGAGGTTGGTGCTGGTTGAGGGAAGGGGGTGGACAGTTGCAGAACAGCCACTTGAGAAGTAAAAAGCTGTATGTAGACAGGAAAAATAAGAAGCACTTTCTGCTGCGTTTTGGGAAGTGCATCACAATCGAAGTGTACTAGCACTGTTTGAGTGGCATCACTCAGATCACATAAAATGTGGCCTAAGTTTGTGGTCAGAGTGTCGCAAGTTGTATGCTGAAAAATGGTGCTCGTGTCAAAATATTGGCACACGTGTCATTTTGTTTTGTCGTAAACAGTTTATATTTTTAATGACATGCTCTCAGAACCCAATTTGGTGGATATTTGGTGAAATATTAAAAGAAGCATTACAGAATACACACACTATGCAAAATACACAAATACATACTCCAGACTGGACTACTTGCTTTCCTTCGTAACATATTTTCAAATATCGTATCTACTAATATAGAACCCATGTTGGTTTCAGATCAGTCTATGGTGATATGCAACATTCTACCATCTAAAGAAAAATTAACATCCCAACAATGGAGACTCAATAATGCATGCATACATATGCCAGATTTCATAGAGTATATAGGGGAAATTATACAGGAATTTTGTTTTTTCAGTTATAACAAAGCTCAGCAGGTAGTATCAATAATGGACACATTTAAGGCCTATATAAGAAGTCATCATATAATTTCAAATAAAACATGTCACAAAAAAATAGCACAATTTGAAAAAGAATTAAAAACATTAGACAAATTGATACTAGAAGGATAATAAGAATTAGAGGCAAACAGAGGCAATAAACAAACAGTTATACAGGCTATCATTAATTCATAAGTGGAAAAAGACATATGTAACCCCCCTACAAATGGGGGTTTCCAAAAAGTCTTCCTCAAGCTTGCCTAAATGCTCACTGCCAGGCTGGTGTCCTGCGTTTTAGCAGTTTAAATGTGATTGCAAGAGAGTGCCTGTATAGCCTCTGTGTACTGTTTTTTTAAGATCTGCCTGGATTGTAGTCATAAGTAATCTGAGAGGGACCTCTGTTGAAAGATGTAACTATTTGCTGAAAATCATTTAGAGTGATAATGATAATGTAGTTTGTCTAACCTGCCTACTTTGCAGCAAGGACTATTTTGTTTATCTCCACTATCTTGGCCGGACTGCCGAATTGGACCAATCAGTACTGGTGGGACGAAAATGGAGCCGGACTACAGGAGCTGTCTGGAGTCAGAATCTGTAGGAATTGTAGTTTGGGGCTTTTGGCGCCTTTTTTGCACCTGAAGGGGGAGACTTTGTTGTGACTGACAGACAGATCAACCAACCGAACCTTTTGAATTCTGGGAAAAGTCCCAGGCTTGCTGGCAGTTGAGTCAGATCTAAGTTGGGAACCGAAGAGGCAACAGCTTGAGACAGTCAAGCAGCCATCTGAGTAGTTTTGCGCAGGAGAACTGTGGAAAGGCCTGAGTTGTGGCCTGCATGTCTTCCTGCTACCCCTGAGAGGGAGAGAAGAGAATTATTTCAGACTAGATCCAAGTTTGTGAGAATGAAGTAAGCCACTGATTTTTTACCAGGCTCATACCTGAAGAAGACCAAAGATTTTGCTGAATGCGATCAGCCTGTCAGGATTTCCAGCTGCTTTTGAATCCCCGGTTTGTGCAGAGACTTGCGATCATGACCGGAGAGCGGTTTGCCTGGTACAGTAGAATTTCCTTACATGTAAATGTGCTGTGAGTTGTTAGTGGGTCATCATTTGGTTCCCCAATGGTGTGAACTGTGTTCTACTTGCTGCAAGCTGTATCCAGCCCAAAACGGACTGTATCCGAATTTGTCTCCATTTGGCCTGGGCCTTGCCACACTGGCCCAGCCAGACTTCCCACTGCACAGAGAAAGCCATTGATGAGAGACCTGCCTGGAGATCAGCCCCCTGCTCCATGCTTGAACAGGAATGAAGTCTCGGTGAATCGTGTGGGCCCTGCTTCTCCTGGCACTCCAGATCAACCACCTGCAGTCTCAGTTTTCGTCCAGCCTATGTCTAGTCTTGGGTATCATGAGCAATCATCAGGATAGCTCCCTGCAACAACAGCCTACTCTAAAAGTGTGTCATCTGATTGTCTTGTTTTGTTTTCACGAACTGAGCCCTCCAGCTCTGAATTACAATTAGTGTGTGTGGTGCATGCTGTTTTCTTCCATCACAGGGCCCCAACCAGCTGCAACATTCCTGGCTAGCCCACCGTTCTCCATCTGGGTACCCTGAGTGTGTGACTGTTTATGGACCCTGAAGTATGCATAACTGTTTGCTTGATACAGCCTTTAAGCAAATTAACCTGATTACACCCTCCCTTGTTTAAGTCCCTTAAATAAATCAGATCTAACTCTTTTTGCATTTACCCTGACTGTGGTTCCAGTCTGTGCAAGAGTACTGTACTGCTGTTATTTGCTGTGTATAACCTTGTTTTACAGGGGGTCCCCAGAGGAAAGCCCTGGTGGTAAGTGCAAATAGTGTGGGTACTTGTGTGGGCGTATCAGGGTATTGTGAGAAAGTGATTATTGTGTATTGTTCTGGCCACTAGTAAGGAAAGAGGGGGTTACAGTGTCCCAGAGCGCTGTGCCCAGGTTAGCTTGATCACTACCAACCCTGACCTCTGGGTGAGGCACCCATTTCAGAACTTGGGTCCCTTAACCTGCTACTAGCCAAGCAGGCAGGGTAGCAGCCTTGGGATAGCGCCACCTAGGGGTTACACATAAGAACAATTAAAACAAATATTTATGCAACAGGCATCAAGATAAAATCATCACATAACTCCATTTATCTGGAATTTGAGTTACTGGGTATGACGTAATCACTGTGAGAATAACTTCAAGTTATTCACATAGCGATTACATCATACACCATTTATCCACACAGCGACTATGTCACCAGCTGCTTGCCCTTCTGTGGCCAGCCAGCACTACTTCCACTCTGCTAAAACAGCAGCATTTACTAACCCCTAAAAGCTGACAGACTAAAACACTATCATTCCTCCCTTATTTCCAAGCAGCCTCAAACTACCAGTCATCAACTAAACTCTAAACCCCTAAACCTTTTTTCACTTTTGTACCCAAACTCCTGCCTCACAGTAACACCTTTACTCAACCCCCTCCCAGCACCCATCTCCATACCTCCTTACATCACAGTAGTTTCTCCAAGTTCAACTCCAGTGTTAAATGTAGGGATCACAATACAAATATCCACTTGGCTTTTAAAAAAATGTACCTGTAATTTTTTGGCAGTTTAAAACATTTTCCTTGTTCAAAAGTATCTCGCTGCATCAGTCACTTTCTGCACCCACTCGCTCCTTGTAGCTCCAACTCCCACTATCACACCACCATTGAATCCTGCAGCAGAATGACTCAAATTTTAAAATAAAAAAGTTACTTTTAAATAAGTAAAAAAATGTAAACCAAAGCTCTGTGACGTCTGCACTCATCCTCATCTTCACAATCCCGCTTGCAGAACCCCGCCGCCCTACTGTCCCTTCTAAACTGTGCAGAAACGGACCAATCAGTAAAAATGACTGGCTACTAATGCATGTTACGATACCACCATGCTTTGCAATCACTAGAGGTGCAATACCACTAATACAAAAAGTAAACCAACAGATTCCTGTAATTTAAAACCAAATTAAAAAAGAAATACAACCCACAAGGTCCCTGCCTGTTGCATAAATCAAATATGTAGGAGAGGCCCATTAGGATATAGCTAGTGTTGTACAGTAGCCTGTGACCTCTTGTAGAACCTAATTTGTGGCTCCACCACTTGTGAGGTTACTCGAGGTCACAGGCTGTACAAATAACTTCATTATTCCACAGGCCCCACATATCATATATATTTATTAGAGGCAAAAACTTTGTTTAATGCATTAGTTAGGGTTATTTCACAGCAACAAAAGTGAGGAAATTCGGTGATAGGGTTGAAAGCCCCCTTGGACCCCGCCCACACCCCCAACCAGCATCAGGTTGCGATTGGGATTGCCAGCCCTAACTCTCACCCCATCAGATGTGTGAAGAAGAGAGGGATAGGAGAATGGGGTGAGAGTTAGTCCGATAACCCCAATGCTCACCCCGATGCCGGGTTGGGGTGGGGCTGGGTCCAAGGGGGCTTTTCAACCCAATCAATTTCTGTTTTTGTCACTGTGGAACAACCCAACTAATGCATTAAATGGAGTTTTTTTTACCTCTAATGCCTCTTAGTTTTGAGAATTAGTCTGAGAAATAGTGAATGTAATACAGCTGCGGGACCTCGGGGCCCAACCACGTGATGTCTTGTCACATAGTAACACGGTGCCCACAAATGCAAATGGTAATGTGCATGGTGACACAAAGTGAAACACAAAGATAAACAGTACTGTAGACACAAATGGTTAAAATAACGTAAACACAAGTGCAAATGAAAGCATAAAGGGAGTACGCACATGGTGGGCATGAGCAGGAACAGGTAAGTGAACGGGTATGCGGAACCGCAAGCAGAAGTGGTAAGGGTAACAGTAATGTTTACAGGCTGGTTTTCCCCAAAGGCTGCATAGAGAAAGACAGTGAGTACAAAGAATGTATGCATAGTAATGGGTCTTGGAGCAGAAAATGAGGAGTTGGAATACTAAATTGCTTATATCTCAGGAACGTCGACATAGAAAAAATGTAAAAGTCATATGATTTATGACTTTCCTGGTAGTTTTATGCTTAGCCCCCATGAGGGGCTAAGCATTTTTCTGATGAAAAGTCCGTATCTTGCACCGTTTCCGAGATACAGGCCCTGACAGGCACAGCGAATGCAGTAATGTTATCCTATGGGGGAAAAAAAGAAGTTCGGAGTGCTCTAACTTTGCCTCCCTGTAATATTTTTTTACTAAACCACGAAAAGGCACATCTGTGGGATGTTGGCTTTCTTCCCTCCAAATTTCAGCCCAAAAGACCAAACCGTTATTTTGCAGCAGGGCGGCAAAGGATTCCTGTAATGCGGTGGACGCCATAAGTTATCCTATGAGAAAAAGTGTCAACTTTGGAGTGCCGTAACTTTGCCGCCCTGTAATATTTTTTCACCAAAACACTGAAAGGTACATCTGTGAGATGTTGGCTGTGTTCCCTCCAAATTCCAGCCCAAAAGACTGAACTGTTCTTTTGCAGCAGGATAGCAAAGAATTGCTGTCATATTGCCATAGCCTGGAAAAGTAGTGTCGCACTTATAAAGCTTCAAAAATTTGCGACACTTTCATGAGTGCAACACTACTTTGCGAAAGTACTTTTTCCAGAAACTTGAAAAACATATTTCTAGGGTGTTTAACCTCGAAATAAAGACATGCCTAGCATCCTCAGGGTCCGACTAGGTAAACACAAAAAGAATTACGTTGCTAGAGGGTCCCAAATTTAAATGCCAAGCATTTTTCTGATCACCAACTGAAAAACAAAATGGAGGATTTGCAACACTACTAGAGCCATTTGCGACACTGTCAAACTTTTTGTTAACTTTTCCCATTGACTTATTATGGGAAATTGTTTTTTGAATAACTTTTGAACCGTTTAATATTTTTTCATGAAATCTTCAAAAGGCACATCGGAGACCCTGGCAGCACATTCCCTGAAGTTTTTGGACCGGTCACACAAACCGTGCGACCTGTAGGGATGAGCAAAGAATTCAAAAAAGTGTAAACAAGCGCGCAGATCATGCTTAATAACTCTGCAGCCATACACCCGAACAGTGCAAAAGTTGTCAAATCCCAAGATGTATGGTTCTTGATCATGCATTCCAAATTTCAGGCAAATCTGTTGAATGGTTGCAAAGTTATTAGGTGCAAAATTTTAGGTTTAACATGTAAATGGCTCCTCAACCCTAACTATTATATATATATATATATATATATATATATATATATATATATATATATATATATCACCACATCACATCACCAAGGAGTTCTCATGCACCTCCACTAATGTAGTGTACTGTATTCTTTGCAGGAGGTGTTCAGCTATGTACATCGGAGAAACTGGTAGGCGTCTTGCTGACCATTTCAGGGAACATTACAGAGCGGTCAGGAATGGTGAAACTGCTAAACTCATTGTATCCCACTTTATCTCCAGGGACCACAATGTCAATGACCTTTCTGTTTGTGTCCTTCAGCAGGGCTTCCGGGATCCTAACCATAGAAAAAACATGGAAGCCAAGCTGATCATCCGCCTTGGCTCCCAGCAGCCCTCTGGTTTAAATGATAGACTTATTTTCCACTAACATCTTTCAGCCTCCCCTTTTTTCCCCTAAAGTCAATTTGTCTTTGTACTGATTTATTTTTCATTTTCACCATATGTCTCCATTTCTGTCTCCTTCTCACACATTTGTCACCTTTCAGCCTTCTTACAAGGCCCTGTTAATCAGTCTCTACCTGGAACTTCCCAGCTCTTTCTCTCCATTATGTTTTATCTTTCCCATCATCACCTTTTTGTTTCACAGATTCTCTCTTAATCTTACCATTTATCACTTCTTCTCCCTTAGCCTCCTCTTCTTCTTTCTCCACATATATATCTCTCTCATTTTACCTCTCCTCTACACTAACTTGTTTTTTCTCTTAGATATTTCCTGAAGAAGACCTAAAGGTCGAAGCATAGATTTTAACTCTATTTTCTATTTTCAGCGTGCATTTAATATAACCATTTTTTTTGCTTTTAGACCATATGCTGATGTCGCCTTGTCTTTGTTTTTTACAATTTGTATGCTACATTTGCTGCACCCACTATGCCTAATCTGAAATCTCTTCTGAATTCTGTGATGCTCCTTCATTTCTTCTATGTCTGCATTCCTTCTCATATTTCTAAGCCTTCTCTTGAATTATTTTCTGCCATTTGCTCTAAGACTAAACTCTGCAGTCACTTACAGTTTCTTTCCAAATGCCGCCACCTGGGTATTATTCCTAAAGGTTTCTGTTTGAAATTTCATCCTTGTTCATTTGGATCTGAGACACATGTTTCCTCTACTAACAAGCTTTTGAAAACTTTCTCTAGGAAACTTATCGTGCACACCATTCTCTCCATCAAAACACAGCTGATCTCTGTGGACAAAACCATTCAAAGGCAAAAGGATTTCCTGCATGACGGCTCCACATAACCTTCCTTTTTATTAAGCACTGCATCCAAACCTTAACTCCACTCTCTTTCAGTTTCTCAAGGATACCAAAGCTGCAAAACTCCAGTCTCTCACCCAGCAGATCAACAACCAGCATGAGCCCTCGAGTCAGACACAACCTAACAATTTGGTATTTTGTATTCCTCCAGACCTTCCCCTGACACAAGATGAGCACTCACTCCTTAGCAAAGGTCTCTCTTTTGTGCCCACACCCAGATATCTTGATGCACCCCAGGTTCAAGTTGATCTGCAGTGCTTCTATCGTAGAGTACGCCTTGCAGCTCATTTTTCTAATATGACTCCTCTTCCCACAGATGATGACGGTATCACCAGAACTATCAATGACATCAATCCCCAGCGAAGTGCATGGACACCCCCTCCAGGACGTTTTGCTGCTGTTGATTATTTTGTTAACCAATGCATGGAAAACACCACTAACTTTAATCTTCATTGCAGGCACAACCATTCCAACCTGACACCTGGTGAGCTTGCAGCCCTCAGATCTCTACAATGTAGGAATGACATTGTTATTAAACCAGCTGATAAGGAGGTGCTGTTGTGGTCTGGCAAAGGAGCTATACATCACGGAAGCCACACAGCAACTCTCTGACACCAGGTTTTATTCTTCTTCCACAGAACCCCACTGCTGACTATCAGACGGAGGTCACCACCACCATCACCTCTGCTATTGAAAACAATGAGCTCCCTGCTTCTGCTAAAGACTCATAGTCCAGCATCCCCAGATATCTAGGTTTTATCTTCTTCCCAAAATCCACAAAACAGGTAACCCGGGTCGTCCCATAGTGTCTGCCTGCTCCTGCCCCACATCCCACATCTCCGCATTTTTGGATGGCCTCATGAGACCCCTTGTTGAGTCCCTGCCCTCCTATGTTAAAGACACTAACCATGCTCTCCAGTTATTTGACAGGTTCAGATTCAGTGACTCTCATCAGCTCATCTTTACCATGGACATCAAATCTCTTTACACAGTGATCCCCCATGATGATGGTCTGACAGCTTTGCAGCATTTCTTGAACAAGCGGGAAGTCCAGCAGCCAGCCACACACACACTAACTCATCTGGCAGAACTGGTTCTAACACTCAATGCTTTTTCTTTTAATAACAGTTTTTTTCAGCAGGTCAGTGGAGTTGCCATGGGTACCAAGATGGGTCCCAGCTTTGCTAATCTGTTTGTGGGTTGGGTGGAGGAACGTTTTTTTCTCTCATTTACAGGGACTGTGCCTGAACTCTACAAACGCTACATTGATGACTGTGTGGGCTACCTCCTGCTCCAGGGAGACCCTCCAAGTCTTCCTTGACAAGTTCACCACGGCTCATCCTTCCCTTCAGTACACTGTTGAAGTATCCTCCTCTACACTGCCTTTCCTGGATATCCAGCTCTCAGTCCAGAACACTGGTCTGAAGACATCAGTCTATTACAAACCCACTGACTCTCACAGTTTCCTCCTCCATAGCTCCTTCCATCCTAAACATGTCAAGAATGGCCTGCCTTATTCACAGTTTCTTAGACTGAGGTTATGCAGTGAAGAGGATGATTTTGCTGAGCAGACCCAAATAATGCATAGTTTTTTTATCAACAGGGATACACTAAAAGCACAGTGGACAGAGCACTCTCCCGGGTCAGTAACATGCCCCGTATCCTTGACCCCCGCAGGAGGGATACTGTCACACAAGAACAACAACATATTCACTAGTTCTTCCTTTCCATCAGAGCACACCTTCTCTTCACAGCATCATCACTAGTAACTTTCCCATTTTGCAAACTGACCCTAACATTGGTGCTTCCTTTACAGAACCACCTATTGCCTCCTACCGCCGGCCACCTAACCTGCGCAATCTCCTGGTAAAAAGCAGCCTACCCACTCCTAACAGTTCCTCCCCCCCAGGTACCAAACCTTGCAACAGGGTTCGCTGCTACACCTGCAAATTTATTTCCAGTGTAACTGAGATTCGGGGCCCTACAGGTGTTTTTCACATCACCAAGGAGTTCTCATGCACCTCCACTAATGTAGTGTACTGTATTCTTTGCAGGAGGTGTTCAGCTATGTACATCAGAGAAACTGGTAGGCATCTTGCTGACCGTTTAGGGAACATTACAGAGCGGTCAGGAATGGTGAAACTGCTAAACCCATTGTATCCACTTTATCTCCAGGGACCACAATGTCAATGACCTTTCTGTTTGTGTCCTTCAGCAGGGCTTCCGGATCCTAACCATAGAAAAACATGGAAGCCAAGCTGATCATCCGCTTTAGCTCCCAGCAGCCCTCTGGTTTAAATGATAGACTTATTTTCCACTAACATCTTTCAGCCTCCCTTTTTCCCCTAAAGTCAATTTGTTTTTGTACTGATTTATTTTCGTTCACCATATGTCTCCATTTCTGTCTCCTTCTCACACTTTGTCACCTTTCAGCCTTCTTACAAGGCCCTGCTAATCAGTCTCTACCAAGACTTCCCCAGCTCTTTCTCTCCATTATGTTTTATCTTTCCATCATCACCATTTTGTTTCACAGATTCTCTCTTAATCTTACCATTTATCACTTCTTCTCCCTTAGCCTCCCTCTTCTTCTTTCTCCACATATATATCTCTCTCATTTTACCTCTCCTCTACACTTGCTTGTTTTTCTCTTTAGATATTTCCTGAAGAAGACCTAAGGTCGAAACGTAGATTTTAACTCTATTTTCTATTTTCAGCTGCATTTAATATAACCATTTTGTTTTGCTTATATATATATATATACAGTGACAAGATACAAATATTATTATGGAAATACAGAACAAGAACAACCTATTAGTTACAGGCAACTGAAAGATAGGCAAAGTCTGTTATCAATTTAAACAACCACAAACTGCATCAAAATCTAAAAAATGCCTCACAGCACCAGATTAAACAATTCATTCAACAGGTTCCCTATAGTGAAATGAGCATCTCATGTAAACAATTTCCACATGAGGAAATAAAAACTGCAGTACAGTTTCTCCTGAAAAACAAATTATCAGGAAGGGATGGCCTGATAGGTTGTGTTCAGCATTTCAGGATAAACTTACCCCTTGGTTGAGGCTAATCACAGAAGACATAGCAAAAAAAGAAAGCATCCCTCGTACAATGTTACAAGCCCCAGTAATCATATAATATATAGAGAAATTAAAGCTCCACAAGTTCAACAAGGACAGAATTACAGGCCAGTTACCCTTGTGAATGTAGATTATAAAACAATGGGCATGTTTATTGTAAATTGCATTAAAAAAAGCCATTCTTGACCAGATCCACTCCAACCAAATCAGCCACGTTATTTAGTTAGTAAGTGTGTTAGTTAGTTTGTTGTTTGAAAATGGGTAGCTGGGAAAGGCACACTGAGCCAAGGATCCTTTCCAGGTGCACCCCGAGAGAGAAGGGAAGGGGAGAACAATATTATAAAATTGCAGTAAGTCACAGGGTGCAGTTACAGTGACAGTGAACAAAAAGTGCAAAAACTGAGCACAGAACAATCAAGTGATCAAAATAATTACAAATGGGTAAGGACATAAATTAGCTTACAGATCAGCTGTCAATTTAGACAAGAGCAAAATAAAGTGCTTAGTGCATGTATGAAAATGTGGCAGTGCTTATGCTGTGTGAATATACATAGATACATATACATAGAAATTGTCGGCACATAAGGACCACTAGGCCCATCTAGTCTGCCCATAAACCCTAAACTTATATGCAGTCACTGACCCTAAGCGATCAATGGCTTTTCATCACTCCTTCCCCACCCAAGTTCTCTTGTACCTGTCCCAGGCATGTTTAAACCCCTCCACCTGTGCTTGCCCCCACCATCTTTGTGGCAGACTGTTCCAGGCATCCACTATTCTCTCTGTGGAAAAACTTCATCATGTTACCTCTTAATCTGCCCCTCCAATTTCATATTGTGTCCCTTGTTCTGGTATCTTTTCTACATTGGAAAAGATCCTCCATCTGCACATTGTTTATGCCCTTGCAGTACTTGAAAGTTTCTATCATGTCCCCCCCTTTCACTCCTCTCATCCAGTGAGTACATATTGAGGATTCTTAGTCTCTCCTCATAAGTTTTGTGATGCAAACCATGCACCATCTTTGTCTCACTTCTCTGGATAGCCTCCACCTTGTCTAGGTCCTTACACATGTGTGGTCTCCAGTGCTGCACGCAGTACTCCAGGTGAGGCCTTACCAGTGTTTTACACAATGGCATCAACACCTCCTGTCTCCTGCTAGTAATGCCTCTGCCTATGCACCCCGGCTTGCCACTGGCCCTCCCTACAGACTCTGTGCACTGCCTTGATACCTTAAGGTCATCTGATATGATAACACCTAGGTCTCTTTCCTCTTTGGTGACAGTCAGCACCTCCCCCCCCCCCATTCTGTAGCTCTCCTCAGGGTTCCCTCTACCCAGGTGCATTATCTTGCACTTTTTTGAATTGAACCTCAGTTGCCACTCCTATGACCATCTTTCAAGCTTCTCCAGGTCCGTCTTCATTTTCTGCACCCCTTCTGGAGTATCCACTCTGTTACAGATCTTGGTGTCATCTGTAAATAAGCAGAGCTTTCCTTCTAGCCCCTCTACAATGTCACTAATGAAGACATTGAACAGGATTGGTCCCAGTATTGATCCCTGTGGTACTCTGCTGGTCACCTCTCTCTCCCTAGATTGGATCCCATTTACCACCACCCTGTGTCTTCTATCCATCAGCCAGTTTCTAACCCAATGTATCACCTTATGCCCCATGCCCAGACTACTCATCTTGTTAACCAGCCTTCTGTGTGGGACGGTATCAAAGGCTTTGCTGAAATCTAGGTAGGCAATGTCTACCACCCCTCTCTGATTCACTTCCTTAGTCACCTAATCAAAGACATCTATCAGATTTGTTTGACAAGACCTTCCTGCTGTGAATCCATGTTGCCTTGGATCCTGGGCACCAATGTATTCCAGGTGTGCCAGTATCCTTTCTTTGCAGTGTCTCCATGATCTTCCCACCACTGAGGTGAGGCTGACTGGCTTGTAGTTCCCTGCTTCCTCCCTACTGCCACTTTTGTGCAGTGCGACTACATGAGCCCTCCTCCAGTCCTCTGGAACCATGCCTGTGTTGACTGACTCTGTGAACAGGGCAGCCAGAGGCTCTGCTAGTTCTCTTCTCAGCTGCCTTAATATCCTCGGGTGAATGTCATCTGGCCCCATGGCCTTATCCACCTTCAACTTTGTGAGTTCCTCCAGAACTATCTCCACTGTGAATGGACTGGTGTCCACTTCTCCCTCCCATTGCCTCTTCTCCCCAGCTTTGGTCCTTGACCCTCTCCCTCCTTAGTGAATACTGAACAGAAGTATTTGTTCAGTATTTCTGCTTTGTCTAGATCCCCCTCCTTACACTCTCCCTCCTCCCCTTTGAGCCTCACAATCCCATCCCCCAGTTTTTCTTCTGTCACTGATTTACCTATAGAATATCTTGTCCCCCTTTTTTCACAGTTCGTGTTAAACCCTCCTCTGTCTGTGCCTTGGCTCTCCTAACAGCCTTCCCTGCTTCCTTTAGACATTCAGTGTACACCTCCCCGTCCTCCTCCCTTTGGGTTCCCTTATACTTCCTGAAACTTGTTCTTTTAGCCCTTACTTTGTCTACTACCTCTTTAAAGAACCATAGTGGTTTCCTTCTTCTTTTTCCTTTGGCCACTGTCCTAATGCTTTGGTTAGTTACCTCCACTATGGCTCCTTTTAGTTTCCTCCACTGCTCTTCCACTCCCTCCATTACCTCTCCCTTCTCCAGGGCTGCTCTTAAACATTTACCCATTTCACTGAAATCTGCCCTTCTGAAATCTAACATTTTTGCCCTTGTGTGGCTTAATTGATTCCCTCTCCATGCCAAACCACACCATGTGGTGGTCATGATCCCAGCTGCCCTTCCATCTGACTCCTTCGATTCTGTTTCCATTGGTCCATACCAAGTCCAGAATAGATTTGTCTCTGTTTGGCTCATGCACCAGCTGTTTGAGTCTAACCCCCTGCAGAGATTCCAGGATGGCCATGTTTCTGGCTGAAGCAGCTGCCTGGGTGGTCCAATCTACATCCGGCACATTGAAATCCTCCATCAGTAGGATTTCACTTTTAGTTGCCATGTCGGGAATTTCCTCCATTAGTACCCTGTCCACTTCCTCCCTCTGTGCTGGAGGTCTGTAGATCACCCCAGTAAGTATTGCTGTGGCATTGCCTGGTTCAAGGGTGACCCACATTGCCTCAGCCTCCCCCCTGTCTTCCCTGTACTTCTGTAGCCTTTATGCCTTCTCTGATGTACAGGGCTATCCCCCAGCCCCCGTTACCTTTCCTGTCCCTTCTGAACAGTGTATAGCCTGGTACATTGACATCCCAGCCGTGATTAGCAGAGCACATGTCTCTGTTATTGCTGCTGTGTCAAGGTCTGCATCCATCATCAAGGCTTCCAGGTCTGGAACCTTATTTCCCAGACTCGTGGCATGTGTGAGCATGATCTTCCATGTTTTATACCCTGCCCTCCCTCTATTCCTGTCTCTCCCTTGCCTGTTTCCCACTCATGTTTTCTTGTTCATGTGCTCCTGACACCTTTATCCCACCTCTTACACATTTCACCTGCCTGCTCCTCCTGGTTGCTTCAGTTATTCCTGTTGTCAACTTGTGTTTTTGCATACTACCATGGGGAGTGGATGTGTCAGACAGGCAACTGTTTAACATACAGAAGTGCCAAAATCATGAGGTGGGGGTTAAGGGGTGTGGGGGGGGGGTCAATAGCAGGGGGGTTTGGTAAGTGGTCAGGTAGAGAGTTGGCAGGAGCTGGGTGGTTGCAGGGAAACATTTTAGCTGGTGTCTAATGGAGGGAAGGGGAGGGGTGAGAGGCAGAGGGAAGATGATAGCAGATTTCAGGAGAAGGAGGCAATAGTAGAATGCAGATTGTCAGCTGAGGAGAGTGGGTGGGAAAGGAAGGTGCAAGGGTCACTGGAGTGCAGAGGGTAGGAGGTAGAGGGGATGGGAGAGAGAAGTGAGGATAGGTATGAAGGGATTGACAGGGAGAATGGATGGGGAGGAGCAAAGGGAGCAGTGGTGAGTGTCAGAGAGTGAGCTGCTAGTAAAGTGGCAGAAAGCACTGCAGGGGGTCTCTAGTCTGTCAATAGAAGGGGCGGGAACAGTGCCATAGACCACATCCGCGTAGTCGAAAACTGGGAGAACCATTTTTGTGACCAGCTCCTGGTGCACAGTTCAGGACACCGAGTTTGGGACAGAATTTGGTTTGGACAGTATCAATGTGGACAGAGAAGCCTAGCCTGCTATCTAGCCAGACATCAAGGTACTGGAAGGTAGAGATGTACAAAGTTGGGAAAATCTACTCTGAAAATTGGGAAAATCTACTCTGTGAAAATTTTCAGCGATTTTCCCAAATTTGCAGAGTTAGCGATGCAGAGGAAAATTTACCTACCCCTTAAAAAAAAAAAAAAACTCAGCAAAATGTTGGCAGAAGTCAAACTCCATTTTTCCACATTTTGTGGAGTTTTTTCTAGTGTCCAGTGTTCCCCGCTGATCACTGCCCCATACAATTAAATTCCCTGCTGTCTAGTGGTCCCCCCACACTGATCACCACCCGATATTAAAGTTTTTCCTGGTGTCTAGTGCCCCACCCTCTCTGATTGCCGGTACAATATAAAATAAAGTATCCTAATGCCTGGTGGCTACGGCCCCCTCCCCCAACCAAACCCATGCTCCATAGTATAAATTAAAAGTATTCCCTGGTGTCTACTGGACCCCCACTTTGCCAATCACTGGCATGATGTAAAATAAGGTAGCTCAATCTTTGGTGGCTAGTGATCCCTCCCCAACCCAAACCCATGTCCCATAGTACAAGTTAAAATATTCCCTGGTGTCTACTGGACCCCTCACTTCACTGATCGCCAACAAGATATAAAATAAAGTAGCCCAATCCTTGGTGGCTAGTGGTCCCTCCCCACCTGATCCCATGCCTCATAGTGTAAGTTAAAGTATTCGGCCACTTAACTGAGCTGGAATGAATGAGCATGTGCTCGTACAAGCATGTGCTCATTCATTGCTAGCTTGCGCTCATTCATTGAGCTGTTTTGGTGGTGAAGACAAGAGCGAAGGGCTGTTCTGATCACGATGGGGTGGTTGGGATGGGGAGAATGGCATTATGGATCCCCCCAGCTGTTCCCCCATCCCGATCCTCCTGCTGGTGACCGGAACAGTCCTCCACTCTTAACACAGTCAAACAGTTCTTGAGACTGCAGCATATAGATGGGGTCGGTGCAGCATCTAACAGGTAGCCCACCTGTACATCAGACACACAAAAAGGCAGAAGCTGCACTCACGGATTCAAACTTCAAGCTTTGGAACTTACAATGAAGGCATCTGAGGCAAGTAAAGTTTAAAACTGATTTGCTGGATGCTCCAATACATAATCGAGATGCAAATCTTTTCCCTGGCGCTTCGAGATACAATCTCTTCATCAGGACGCCCCCAAAATCAAAGATATAGATATTGATAAGGAACAGTTAATGAGCAATGTGTATGCTGATGATGTCTTAATATGTATGGAAACCCCCCATATGTCATTCAACAAGGTTGTAGCAGAATTCACACAGTAGTCCCATCTTTCCTGATATGAACTAAATAAAGAAAAATCTGTGCTAGCTACCTATAATAGAACTTTTTGCACAAACAAAAGAAATAACCAAAGACATAGAAATAGAAGAAAAGATTAAATATTTAGGAATTACATTGACTAATAATGTACAACAAAATGCAAGCTAAAACATTAATACCATTACTAACAAAATCTCAGTAATACTAGATAGATGGCAAAACTCTTGCTTTCCTCTGGGGAAGAATTGCTACCATAAAGATGATGATCATGCTACATCTGCTTTCCCATTTTCAGGCATTACTGTGTCCGATTAAACAGGACATTACACAAAAACTCAAAGTAGTGGTCAAGAAATTTATATGGAGGGGAGGAACCCTTCCCCCTGTCACTTGGTGTATCATATGTATTCCCAGACAATTAGGAGGGTTGGGGTGCCCAAAACCATGGGACTATCACTGAGCTATTAATGTGGAGCAGGGCCATTGGGAATGATGTTTCCACAACTGAGAATCCTGACACCATAGAGATATTAATATGAATAGAGAAACCAGACTTCTCATTAGCCTCCGTTCTTTACTATCCAGAAACATTTACAAGAATTAACCAACCTACCATTAAAGACATTATTATCATTATCAAAGATATTTACAAATACCTTCGGCAATGTTAAAAATCAAGGGTACACCCACTATCGCACAACATTCGGTAATGTACAGATGCTAGTCAATAAATTAGCCCAAAATGGCATACATAGATGACAGCAGATACTAAACACTAATGGCATGTTCACATATGAAGACCCTTCCACGCAATGTGGTAACCATACTCTTACATGGTGGGAATTTACAATATTAAAAACTGTCTGCCACTAAAGGCCCCCTTAACTTCTTTGTGGTCTGCCAGACTTTTCGGTTGCTGCTGGTGAGGACCCCATTTGGACCGTGCGAATAACTGGATGGACACATAAAATAAAGAATACGAGTTTATTCTCTGTGCAATAGATGGAAACAAGCCCCAGACTGACAATTTCTCTGACTGACAGGCATACATGCCACTGCCAGGCTGTACAACAATCAGCTACATGCAGGTTCTAAGTGTTCTTAAAGGTGCGGCAGCAACATTAAGCCCCATGCTTAATGTGTGCTCGCTCTACTGCACTAACCTTATCTGACAAGCAAAAGCCAATTTCCACAAGGAGCAACTTAACAATTCCTGGGTGAAGGAAAGAGGTTCTGGGAGAACATCAAAATCTCCTTGGGGAGGATGATAAGAAGCACCCTCATCTGCTCAACATCAACAACTCCCTGTAACTGACCCTCTACTTATAGCGGACTCTTTCAACACGGCCTTTAGTGACCTGACTTTGGTATTACTGCCTGACTACCTGCTCCCAGCTGCCAACCATCCTAACTGCATGCCACTCAATAACACACATGCCCAAACTTCTACTTCAAGAGGGTTATGGTGAAGAAGGCCCTAATACATGTAAAAAAAGTGCTAGGCAAGATCAGAATGGGCAGTGATGGGCTGGACATGGAACTTCTATCCCTCACACCTGATGTTCTCATAGTGCCAATAACAAAGCTATTCAACAAGTCACTGGCTCTGGCTCAATTCCCAAGTATCTGGAAGCAGGCCCTGTGACACCTGTGCATAAAAACAGAGACAAGACACACATTGCCAACTATAGTCCAAGCTCCATCCTCTCCCCATCCAAGGCGCTGGAAAAGATAGTGGCAGCTCAACTCACTGAATACCTCAACAAATACCAACTATTATGCCTAATCAGCACAGCTTCAGACAGAACCATAGTACCACCACTGCCCTGTTGGAGTACACAGACCATGCGCACAAGGCACTGGATGAAGGCAATTTGGTGGGTCAGTGTTCACTGGAGGAAAATGAACACACCTCTCATATTGGTCTGGTCAGGCTAGAAGACGCTCTGGGCCAAAATGGAGTCTGAAACGGGTGCAATCTTATTTAGTCTCCATACCCAAGGGCACTGCCTTGTGTGGCAGGCAAGTAGCTGGGGTGTCTCTTGAAGCCCATCCAACTCGAGCAGTGTTATGCAATGCCAGATCTATTAAAATAAGACTGCAATTATTGCAGATCTTATTGAAACAACTGATCTGACTTGCATTACCGAGACCTGGTTGGATGAAAATGTGGGCCCCACTTTGGATGCTGCAATTCTGACCGGGTACTTGGTGATACAGCGCTCAAGATTGGATCGCGGGGGGGGGGGGTAATGGTCTGTTTTAAGACTGAGTTGGGCCTCACGAATGTACCAGTTGAGGAAGCTGAATCATTTGAGTGTACTGTGGTGGCTGGTGTAGGTTGCAGGTTAGCTCTTGTCTACCATCCACCCGGGGACGAGACACGATTCCTGCAGGAAGTACCGGACTTCGTCGCCGACATGGCATTGAAGTCCCCCAGGTTGATGGTACTCAGAGACTTCAATGTCTGGGTTGATGATGATCTCTCGCAGTTTGGACAACACTTCCTCCAGCTTATGACATCTCTGGGGTTACACAGGTTGTTACCTCTGCCACCCATAAATTTGGTCACTCTTGATCTGGTTTTCTCCTGGGAATCGAGGCCTCTGGCTTGGAGGTGCAACCAGTCGGTTGGTCCGATCATTACACCGTGAGGTTCAACTTTTCACCCCCACTTTGAGGCCTGCCCCTGTGGAGATGGTCAGTTACCGCCGTTAGGGAAGTGAGTCCTCAAGGCCTAGCAGCAGTGATTGACCTCTCAGGGTTTCCTATGACCAATTCCAGTCCAGAGACTTTAGTGATGGCCTATAATAAGGCCATCTTGTCAGCTCTGGACTTGATTGCTTCCCATCCGTGTTCGTCCTCTCCACTTCACCCTCGGGGCCCTTGGTTTGGTGGGCCTTTGAGGGAGTTGCAGTGAGCAGGACATAGGTTGGAGCGGCGTTGGTGGAAATCTGCCCTTGCTGCCAACCACCTTAGATTGGTTGAACATTATAAGATTTACAAATCAACGATCTCCCGTAAGAAGGCAGAATTCCTGTCTGGAGAGATTGCTGCCGCTCAGAATCGACCAGCTCAGCTCTTCCGAACTGTTGACAGGTTGTGCAACCCAATCTGTCTGCAGCTCTGAAGACCTTTTTCGCAAGTAGAGTGCGATGAGCTTGCTTGGTTCTTTGCGGATAAGGTGGCCGACATCATGTCCGAAGTTCGTTCAGCTCACTCTGTGGGGGTTACTGATGATCGGTGGCTTGGTCACCTCACCTCGAGCTTCCTGGAGTACCTTTGCCTTGCCCGAGCTCGCTGGATGTCATGTGTATTGTCCAGGGTATGTGCCCTATGTGCTGTAGTTTTGATCTGGGCTCAGCTTCCTCGATTATGCATTGTTGACGATCAGCCCGGTCCTGGCTCAGATTGTCTGGTGCTCCTTGGAATCTGGCGAGTTTCAAGCTCCCTGAAGGAGGTGGTGGTAATTCCCCTCCTGAAGAAAGCTTCTTTGGACCCGGACTCTCTGGCCAACTACAGACCGATCTCAAACCTTCCCGTTATAGGGAAGGTGATTGAGAAGGTAGTGGCGATACAGCTGGATGACCACTTGACCATCCATAACATCTACGAACCTCTCCAGTCCAGTTTTTGTAAGAGGCACAGTACTGAGACAGTGCTGGTTCGGGTGCTCAATGATCTCCTGATGGTGAGGGATCGGAGGAACCATTCTATAATGGTGCTCCTTGATCTCTCTTCAGCTTTTGACACTGTAGACCATGGGGTGCTGCTTGGACGTCTGAGGTCCATCTGTTGACTGTCAGGTACAGTCCTTAGGTGGTTTGCATCCTTCCTCACTGGCTGGAGTCAGAGAGTGGTGTCAGAGATTTTTTCCTCGGACCCTTTCTCCCTGCCGTGTGGGGTACCTCAGGGTTCAGTGATGTCCCCCATGCTGTTTGCAGTGTATATGCTGCCTCTTGGAGACATTGTAAGATGGTATGGGCTGAGGTTTCACTGCTATGCTGATGATACCCAGCTCTACCTGTCTTTTGCCCCCGACCAGGATAGAGCTGTCTCAGTACTTAATACCTGCCTCGCTGAAATCCAGGACAGGATGAACTCTAGCTGGTTAAAGTTGAACACTGGAAAGACGGAGGTGATGGTAGTGGACCCGGGTCACCGGATAGAGGGGTTTAGGGCTGATCAGACCTCTGGAATTTTTCTCGGGTGCTGTCAGCTCCTATCCTCTGAATGGGTGCGAAACCTGGGGATAGTGCTTGACAAAGGGCTGACTTTACTATCTCAGGTGTCGGCCATTGTCAAGTCTTCCTTTTATCATCTTAGGAATATCTCCAGGATTAAGCACCTGGTTCCATCTGGGGACTTGCCTACATTAGTCCATGCCTTTGTGACCTTGTGCCTTAATTATTGTAACTCCCTGCACTTAGTGCTTTCTGGGGTTGAAATCTACTGCCTGCAGCTCTTGCAGAATACAGCAGCATGATTGTTAACTGGGACTTCTCGAGTATCTCATATTACCCCCGTGCTGCGTGGTCTGCACTGGCTGCTGATTACATGGCAGATCACCTTTAAAGTTGGTTTACCGACTTATAAAGCCCTACACGGACTGAGCCCTGACTACTTGAAAGAGCTTCTTGTTCCTTACCACCCGGTGGGACAGCTGTGGTCAGCTGACGAGGGGTTGCTAGAGATTCCTAGGGTGTCTCTTGAATCTTTCTGGGCCCGTGCATTTATGCACGCTGCCCCAACCCTTTGGAATTCTCTACCCCGTCAGCTTTGAGAGTTCATGACTGTGGAGGGGTTCAAACAGGCATTGAAAACCTTCTTATGGAGTCTTGCTTATGATAGCGCCGCATTATTCTGATTCCCTGTTATTTATTTTATCTGTATGCTACTTATTTATTATTATGTCTATTGTTTTATGTGGCTGTTTTAATCTTTTATAAAGTGCCTTGATGGCCCAAAAGGTGCTTATGCGAAATTAGATTTATTATTATTATTCATTGACTTCACCGAAGCCTTCGATACTGTTAACCACTCTCTTCTCCTGGCACAGCTGCAGAACCTCGGGTGGCAGCCAGTACCGTATGCTGGTTCCAGGACTACCTGACTCATGGAAGCCAATGTGTCAAAATTGAGCAGACAGTGTCCAGCTCCAGAGAAGTATCTTTAGGTGTCCCCCAGGGGTCAATTCTGGGACCACTACTTTTCAGTCTTTTTTAAACAATCTTCCTAAAGCATGTGATACTAAACTTATCCTTTACTCCGATGATGCTGTACTTCTTAGCAGTAATACAATCAATCAATTAATCTTTATTTAACCAGGCATTTCATCCTTGAGCAAGCTCATTTGCAAGATGGTCCTGGACAAAGAACATATATGTAGGTACAAAGGATGATACATTACAATACAATGTAGAGATCAATCAATCAAAATTTTTATTTATCCAGGTGGGCAGCATTGAGCAAGGCTCATTTGCAAGGTGGACCTGGTCATGAATACATCAAAGTACAGTACAGAAGCAGGTATACAAAAAGCAATAATATACAAGGTAGAAAAAGTATATACAGTGTATACAGTACAGTACAAGGTTGAAATAAATAAAAAAACTGCATTATTTTACAATTGAAGAAGTCAGCAGATGTACAATCAACCATAGGCATACAGGGGTTATAAGCAGAGATCTTTTGAGTGAGGCAGCCGGCAACTACACATATAGGGGAAAGAGGCAGTGTATGGGGTGTCAGGTAAGAGACGTAAAGAAGAGGAGGGATATATTATCGACGACTGGGGGAAAAATTTGAGCTAAAACCACAGAAAGTGAGGATGGCTGTCGTGTACTTGTTTATTATGATAATGACGGAGGAGGGGTAGATAATTGGGACACTACTATGGATGGGGTGGGACTTTAGCCAGGCTGGAGTGGTAGGGAAGGGTGGGTGCAGCAGGAAGAGTTAATAGGAAAGAGTGAAAGCCAGGTAAAACATGGCGAGTGTCAGGATTGAAAGGGGAGTTGTGGAATTAGTGGGCTAGCAGTGAGGAAAACATTTGCAAGGTGCTTTCATGTAGCGATCGTGGAACGCCTTGAAGATATTTAGGCTAACAGGGTAGCTCAGCTTCAAGTTCCTTTGTAAGGCTGAGGCTGATCCAGGCCTCATTTTTTTACTTATCGACTATGCAGACTTCTTTATGGTCACTGTCCTATTTCCTATTTAAGCAAATTGGATACCCTGTATCACAGAGCACTAAGGTTTATTACAGATCTTCCATTCAACACTTATCATTGCTCTCTCTATGCTGCAGTTGGATGGGCATCCCTACACCTCAGAAGGAACAGAAATGCTGCACTATCTGTTAACAGAGCTTTGTCTAATAAACTTCCAATCTATATTTTAGACTGCTTTACACTGGCCACAGCTAGTTCCTATACCCTAAGAAGTAACAACTTCATCATGCTCAAGATACCAAAGTCTACACCCGGCATGGGAGGTCTGCAATCAGCTACTCTCTAGCAATGGCATGGAATTCTCTACAGAAGACCCTAAAGTTGACCAACTTTATACCTCTAGCATCCTTTAAAAAGCTCTGCATAAGTCTCTTCCCTGAGAAATGCAACTGCTACCACAAGACCTAGTCCAGTCACATTCACAACCCTCCCCCTTCCAGTCAGCAACTATAATTGGCAGCTCTCCCATAAATTACCCCCTTAGTTTTTCCCTCCCATACAGCCCCCTTACTTGGTATCTCAGCCCCCACCATACCATTTTTGCAGTTTTGCTTCCCCTGACTATGATCTTCACATCAACTCCTGGCACTTACCTCAACCCTAATTACTCCCCCATACCTCCTACTACTATTAGCCATAGCCCCTGTCTCAATCCCCCATCAGCCCTTCAATGTAATTTGTCAGAGGCTGTAATCACCACTTTTTTTGCAGTCAGTCAATCATTATTTCTGTTTGTCTGCTTCAGTTTGCCCTGGAGACTGTAATTCTGGGTACCTTATGTTGTGTGCTTGCTTTGGCTCCTCTACTGGGATTTGTACATACTGGATTCTTCTAGTGTATTTTCTTGTATCCTACCTTGTCCTGTTAGGGTTAATCAACCTCTGCCCTTCGATTATTGTATATATGTTTATATTACTGTATCTGTTTAATTACGTGTTTTGTATATATCTGCTAATGTACCAACCATTGAACCTTGACCTTATCAGGTCCATCTTGTAAATGAGCTTTGCTCAACGATGTCCACCTGAATAACTAAAGATTTGATTGATTGATTTGATTGAAACCGTCTCCACAGTGTAGGTAAAGAGAAGCTTAGAGCAGCTTTGCGAAATGAGTTTTGACCCTTGGAACTTGGAGGGCAATTAGGGAATAGCTCCTTAGAGCGTAGGTGCCTAACTCACTCCGAGGAATACAATCTGAGACATATGAGGGGAGCTTGTTGGTCACCACTCTGAAGGCCCAGAGGGCGGCATTTCTATTCCTTCTATAGTGAAGCGAAGTCCAGCCTAATGTTGAGTACAGGGAGCAGTGGTGTGTGGAAAGTGGAAGGCCAGTAATGAACCTGATAGCTCTGTGGTAGAGGGTGTCCAACTTAACCAGTGCAGAGGCAGTGCAGTGGCTGTAGAGCAGGTCCGCATAATCTATTAAAGATAGGAAGGAAGCTTGAATCAGTTGAATCTTGGCCTCCTTTGTGAGCAGGTGGTTAATTCTGTAGAATAGTCCTAATCTTTGCCTTAGTTTCTTCTGTAGTTCTTCGAGATGGTCGGCGAAGGAAAGTTTATGATCAAGCCAAACTCCTAGATATTTGAATTTAGCTACATACCCAGTGCTTCTCCAAGAACAGTGGTAATTTAGGGATAGCTTCCCCAGCAGGAACTGCCGCATGCAAGGTGGGGAAAAGAGCATGGCTTTTGTCTTTTGCATTGATCAAAATCTTTTGTTTATGAGCTGGTATTGCAGAAGGTTAAATTCAGCTTGGAGGTCTTCACAGGCTGCTTCCGGCGTGGGACGACTCAAGTACAGTACAGTGTCGTCCATGAATAAGTGGATGTTGGCTTTTTTGATGGGGTCATTGATGTTGTTAATGTAGACTGCAAAGAGGAGGGGACCAAGGATAGAGCCCTGGGGCATGCCCTTCAGCATAGGTTTTAATGGAGAAAGAGCACCTTCAGCTTTAACCTGCTGTTTCCCTTCTCCGAGGTAGTCTGCAAACCAGCACACAGATTTATGGTCCAGACCTAAGGTGCTTAGGAGGAAAGAAGCAGGCTGTGATCGGCTGTGTCAAATGCCTTACTAAGATCCAAGAAAACAGCACAGACATGCTTCTTGTTGTCAAGGTCTAGGAACCAATCATTGGTCACCTTAGCTAGGGCTGTTATGGTGCTATACTTTGCTCTGAATCCAGACTGAACTGGGTTTAATAGGTTTCTAGATTCTAAGTATACCCTAGCTGGCACACACATTTTTTCTAGTAATTTAGACAGGATGGGGAGGAGGGAGATTGGTCTGTAATTATTTAGACTGCAGGGGTCACCTGCTTTTAATAGAGGATGACATAGGCTATTTTCCATTTGGGGAGGCCCTGGAGAGTGACATGAATACTGGGTGATTGGCACCGCAAGCACATGGTAGGCACATTTCAGATAGTATGACTCTATGAAGTCAGAGCCTGCTCTCTTCCTGGTGTCCAGTTGCAGCAGTAGGTCTTCCACCTCTTTTAGAGAGACAGGCAGGAGGGAGAAGGCCTCCTCGGTAGAGGGGGACTTGTGGGTTGGTGGGCCCTGAGCTGTGAAGAGGTCATTGGCAGAAGAAGTATCAAATGCTAGCCCTGCTGTTGCAAAATGGTTATTGAGGGCTTCCAATATCTCTGATCAGTTAGAGACAACGCTGCCACCGGACTTAATTTTTGCTGGAATGGAATTACCAGGTGCATGTCCAGATATGTCTTTTAATGTTTTCCAGAGCTTTGAAGGATTTCTTGATCTGATAGATATGAGATACAACATAATTACTCAGGAAATGTGCAGTAATGCAGATTACAATGATAACAAATTTCAGTGTGTAAAGGAATTTGACAGGAAGGAAGGGGTGGGAGAGGGCTGGCAAGCCTAAGTGGACAGCTTGGGAGAGAGCAACTATAAAAGCTAAGGGAAGCAGCTAGGCAGAGGGCTGTTATAAAAGCTAGCGGAAACTGGGGGAGAGAGGGGGAACAGAAGGGAAGAGGAAAGTGCTGTTGTTATTAAGTAAGAGCTAAGAATTTCAGAGCAGGGCAGGAGAATGGCAAGAACTATGTAAGTTTACCTAAAGCAGACACAGGTATCCCTTATATAGCATGCAAGCAACATTTTAAAGGTGTGGGACCCAGGCAAGGAAGCCAGTTTTAGGGTCTTTTGGTTTGCATTCCATAGAGTAGGAAAAGAGCAATAGATGGTGGATGAACCATATCGCGTCTTTATTATAGGAACCTTGAAGGTAACCAGAGCAAGCCTTCTCAGGCCATACGACCCTTGAGCTTTAACAAAAAGGTTAGAAATATAGGTAGGCAGTCGATCAGTTAAGGCCCTGTAAAACCAAAGGAGAGCATTTCTTTGTCTCCTAATTGAGAGGGAGGACCAGCCCAGCAGCTCATAGAGGAGACAGTGATGGGTGTGTAAGGGTAAGTTCATGATGAATCTTAAGGCACGGTGGTAAAGAGTGTCTGACTTATTCAAAGCCACAATGGGGCAATGGCTATAAAGGAAGTCTGCATAGTCAATCAAAGGGAGAAAGGTCATTTGGACAAGTCTCATCCTGGCTTTTAGTGTAAGCAAATGTCTGATGTGAAAGAAGACGCCTAGTCGTGCTTAGTTTTTCTGGAGCTTGACAAGGGCTGTGAAGCTTAGCCTATTGTCTAACCAGAATCCCAGGTACTTGAACTTGTCCACGATTTCCAAAGATTCACCTAATAGTGTGTGAATCTGGGGGTTTGCCAAAGGCACAGTGGCAGAGGAAAGATGTGGTGAGATAATCATGACTTAAATTTTTTTTGCATTGAGCAGTAGCTTAAGCTTTAGCAAATCATGCTGTAGGGTGATAAAGTTCTACTGTAGTTCCTTGTGGGCAGTTTCAGAGGAAGAGCTAGTGGTGGAAAGAACCGTATCATCGGCAAAAAGATGCACCTCAGTTGTATGGATGCTGGTATCAATGTTGTTAATATAAATTGCAAAGAGTATAGGTCCCAGAGAGATCCCTGCAGCACACCCCAAGAAGGTTTTTCAATGGAGTCAAGTTACCTTGAGTTTTTATTTGTTGCATTCTATTGGTAAAGTAGGACTCAAACCATTGTACTGCAGTGCTGTCCAAGCCAATCCTGCTCAGACTAGTTATTAGGATGTTATGGTCCACAGAATCAAAGGCCTTGCTAAGATCTAAGAAAAGGACAAAACATGTTTTTAGCATCAAGAGCAGTATGCCAGTCATTGGTCACGTTGGCCAGGGCAGACACCATACTATGCTTGGGTCTAAAAACCGATTGAATTGGATTCAGTAAGTTTTCAGACTCAAGGTATTCTCTACGCTGTGAGCCGATGATTTTTTCCAATAATTTAGAAAGAATTGGCAGAAAGGAAATAAGTCGGTAGTTATTCAGTTCAGATGGGTCACCAGATTTAAAGAGGTGAATAATATGAGCAATTTTTCAAAGGGGAGGGTAACTCACCACCCTTCAGGGAGCAATTAAATAGGTGGGTGAGTGATGGGGGCCGTCTAGTGATAGCAACCTATTTTCAAGAAAAAAGGTTCTAGGTGGACCACGCCTGCGCTTTTATTCATATCCAAGGTCAGTAGGAGGTCATCGACATGTTTGAAGGACACTGGGCAAAAACTAAACATATGATGGGTCTGGCTGGGGAGAGCTCCAGGACTTGAACCATCAGCAGTGTCACCCTGAGCTACAAGCTTACAGGCAGGGGAAACATCAAAGGCTAGGCCAGCTGTAGCAAAATGATTGTTAAGCTGTTCGAGGATGTAAGTAGTAGTGCCGGTTATGATCTTGGCAGGCAGGGGAGAGGCCGGGGAATGACCTTCAACCTCTTTGAGGATTTTCCAGAAATTGGCAGAGCTATGTTTGTTTTTCTCAAGGGCAGTTCTGAAAAAATAGGCTTTTTCAGATCTAATCAATTTGGTACAGGTGTTCCTTGCTATGCGAAAGGCTAGCCAGTCAGTATCTAACTTTGTTTTTCTTGCCCCTTTCCACAGAACATCTCTGTCTCTAAGGGCTTTATTTAAGAGGGAATGAACCAAGCAGGAGACCGTTTCCTGGTTTTGATCTTCCGAATTGGCACATGTTTATCTATCAGCCCCAGTAAAACATTTTGAAAAATGTTATAGGTCTCTGTGATAGTACAGGCCAGGTAGAATTCCTTCCAGATAATGTTGTCAAGATCTGTCAGAAAGGAGGTTGGGCAGAAGTTTTGAACATCTTTTCATTTTAAATGAGGAAAAAGATGGCAGGGTGGGTACATGCCTAATACAGGCTATGGCACAGTGATCACTTAGATCACTATGAAAGACTCCTGCATGGGAGGTATTGTAAGGCTTGCTAACAAGCATAAGATCCAGAAGCAAGCTACTCTCTTTATGTTTCTTATTAGGTCAGGTGACCTTGGGCGTGGTCTAAGTTAGCCCATGAGCATCACAGAAGTCTTTCAGTTTGTTGGAGCAACCATCCAACCAGTTAAGGTTAAAGTCACTCATAATTATGAATTCAAGATTCGCATTATCCAGTGGGGAGTGTAGGTGAGGCAATATATCAAGCCTGGCTGAGGGTGGCCTGTAACAGATCGAAATTAAAAGGTTAAAGTTGGGGAGAGGGATAACTTTATGGCAAAGCATTAAAATTCAGCCGCATTGAGGTCCTGCTAATAACTGAGAATTGTTATTTCTCCTTACTATAGATGGCAACGCTTCCACCCCTCATGCGCCTGTCGCACCTAATTAGGTTGTAGCCAGAAATGTTAATATTTTTATCAGGGATATAGTCAGAGAGCCATGTCTCCACGAGCATAAGTACATCTGGGGATATATGATATACCCAAGCCTGAACCGGGTCAAATTTTTTGAGGAGGCTGCAAACATTCATGTGAAGAAAGCTTAGCTCTTTTAGCTGCGAAAGGTCAGAGGGGGAGCTTAATGCAAAAGGGGGGCAGGGATTTAAACTCAACATACCTTGAGCAAAGCAAGAGAATAAAGTAGCAATTTCCTAAGGAAGTTTAACGTCATTTTTAGTAAATGGGCATTTTTGTGTTTAGTATGAGGGGATAGCTGTGCTGTATGTTTGGAGGCAGCTGGATAACCTGAAGAGAAAAGGGCAAAAGCTGCAGCGCTTACAGATATAAGGCAAGGTAGTTTAGTGTAGGTAAGGTCTAATTTGTCACATCCCACAACGCCTCCAATCTGAGCTACAGAACTCCTTCAACAAACTTGAAGACTGGTTAGGCAAGCATAAACTTCTACTAAATTATAAAAAGACCAAGGCCATGCTTATATCCAGTCTCCAGCACAAAATAAGGCCCCCGTCACCTTCAACAGAGTCAGAGAACCATTTGAACAAGTGCAGTCATTCAAGTACCTGGGGTCACCTTTGATGACACACTCACTTCGCCAACACATCGACTCAGTGGTTAAGAAGATGAACACCAAATTGGATGTCCTTTACAGACACAGGAAATATATCACACCTGAGGTGCTCTGCCTCTCAGTCTCCAGCTCCATCCTATCAGCCATTGATTATGGCCTGTGGTCTACAGAGTGGCGATGGATATGGCACTAAAGAGGGTCCAGACTGCTCGCAATAAAGCCTGCAGGCTCACCCTGGCTGCAGATCACCTTATGCATACTTGCTGTCTGTACGAACAGTAACTGGCTGCCACTAAAGAACAGGATCAAGTTCCAAACCTTCCTCCTGGGAAAGAAGGTGTTACTGGCAAAACCCCACCCTGTGTATCTAACATCTTCCCACTGATCACCACCCAGTATGTCACCAGAGGAAGGTTGACGGGGCCCAATCAACATCTTTCCATCCAACAGCACTTGGACAACGCGCTTTCGCCTATAGGGCCCCACAGTGGCTCAATGAAATCCCAGTGCCTATAATGGCCTCCAAATGCCTGTCAAAATTCAAAACTGGTCTAAGACTACACCTTAAGCCAATCACAGAGTGTGATTGCCACTGAAGGTTAGCCAGTCCCCCCTCCCTAGTCTCCCGAGTTGCTCTTATGGCAACCCTGCTACACCCTCCCCATTAAGCCTGTCCACCCCCCATAGCAGACACTCTTCCCTCCTTTGGTACTAATCCACCTCCACTAACATCACCTTGCCCAGCATTGCCATTTAGTCAAGCTTTTCCCACCCTGGTGCCACCTTTCCACTCTTACCCTTCCCCGTGGCATCCACCAGCCACATGTTCACCCCTCCCATATCGACCAAGCCCCAACTTGAGGCAGCTTCCTCTCCAAAGCCTATCCTCTACTCAATAGGGGTCTCCCCTCGTAATCCCTCCACCACTCTAGATATCCTCACTGATGCTGTACTTTACTTACGGTACTAGTGATATTACTATAGTATTGTAATGAAATGTAAGACTTATAACTGTGTCATGTAGTTTGTCTATTGTATGTGAATCTGACGTGGAACCTTTGTAAAAGAGCTTGTGCTCAAAGGTCTTTTCTGAATACTAAATAAATAAATAAAAATAAAATAATTAAAAACATCACTGCCGGGACAATGAATGTGAGCACCACTCAAAGAAGCAATAAACTATAACAGTTGCTAAGTCATAAATATTTTTAAATACGTTTTACAGTAAAAAAAAGCAAACATGTTCATGTATTTCAAGGCATTACATTTAAAACAGTACTCCACTGCAGAGAGGGGGGAGGAAATAATATGGACTACACTGGGGACCAGTCAGAGTAGCAACAGAAATTGGGGGAACACAATAGTACTTGAGGCTTGGTCATGCCACAAATGCTAAAGTGCAGGGAAAGGAAAAGGGAAGAGAGGGAAGGGTAGCAGCAGCAGGATACCCAGAATGCAAACTAAAACTTTAATAACAGTTGCATAACAGTAACAAACAGGTGGACTGTGTGACACTTGGAGAGCTGGTTCTGATTACTCTATGATTTTTGTAATATATTTTTTTATTTAGTTGTTTAACCAGGTATAGCACACTAAGCTGATAGCTTTTTAGAGGAGCGACCTGGGAGCACAAGGAGTTAGCGACTTACTCAGGGTCACACAGTATGCAAGTGGAAGCTGTGGGATTCAAACCCAGGTCTGGTCTACTGATGTCACCAAATTTGCAGCTCAGAGCCTTAGACCACTGCACTATACTGCCTCCTCTATAAAAATGTAGTCTGATTGTCTGTCATGAGAAATCCTGTGCTGCTGGGATGATACCCCCTCTAGGTATCACTTAAACTGACAGGATATATGTTAAACAGCAGATCTCTGTAAAGCGACTAACTTACAAAGACTCACATTTTATGGGCTTGTTGTTGAGCTGTGCTTCTTTGAAGCTAAGACCTAAAATATCCATTTTATGACGTCCTCAGGAAGGTCAGTTAATTGCACCTGGTGTCATAAAGCATATTACACCTCAGTGAGACCTGCAGAGTAAGTCATAAAAGTTCTTTGATGTCTGTGAAAGGCAGAAAGACACCCTAGATCAAAGGGGTCATATGGGGAAATGAGATTTTGCTGATGTCACCTTATCTAATTTACATCCTGCTTGATAAGACATCCTGTGTTGTATAATTTTTAATAAACAGAGGAGGAGCTAGGTGACATCATGGAGATGGCAGGTTCAAGACATTTTTTTTTTAATTTTGCTGTGACTGACCTTTAGGGACATTTTTGTGTGGACTCTCTGAGCTACAACATCTATCAGCACGGTAAGAAGAGAAGAATACATTAAATAGACAAGTCTAAGTGTATGGTTGGTAGCAGTTTGCACTTTAAACTTTGTTCTTTTAAGTGATTGTATGTTTTGTGATATATTTTCTGTATTTACATTTTACATTTTGACCTATTTTAAAATAAACCTCTATTTTAAACAGACTGCTTGCTGTGCTTTCAAAATTCTTTCTTTGACAAGTGAAGCATATGTGGTTAAAAGTTGACACTGTGCATAGCTAATGGTAATACCAAACTGGGAAAGAGGTAAGAGTTTATCTGAGGTCTTTCATAGAGTTTTTGAGGGTTCATTTTGTACACTTGGTTAGGTGTCCATAGGTGAAAGATATCTGCCCCCACGATGAGCAGAATTACCTGAGCCTGTACATTGGGTACACTAGCAAGAGGTTCACAGTTTGAATCCTTTCAGAACTTGAGACCAAACGTTGATTCGAACCCACAAAACACACAGGAGAATTACCCTGTTTCTGTTACCTGTTCACAAGACTGCACTCGGAAGTTGGCACTGTGGGAGCAGAGGGCCTGACCTGCTGAGTGGGGTTGTGACAGACTGTCCATTGGAAGACATTCCTAAGGGGGGAAAGGTTTTAATACAGATATGCATAGATACATAGATACATAGACAGTGTCAGCAGATAAGGGCCTATGGCCCACCCAGTCTGCCCATTTGAGCTTGTAAGTTCAGTTTGTTTTCCTTGAAGTCTGTTGCCCCTTACCCCTGACCTCTAGAATTCCTTTATGTCTATCCCATGCATTCTTAAATCCCATGATTGTTTCAGCCCCCACCACTTCCTCTGGCAGGGTGTTCCACTTGTCCACCACCCATTCTGTGAAGAAATTCTTTCTCATGTTTCCTCTGAATCGTCCTCCCTCCAACTTCATCCCATGCCCTCTAGTCCTGGAACATCTTTTCACTTAAAAATAGTGTTTTCCTGCACCCTGTTCCTCCCTGTAAGATACTTGTATGTCTCTATCATATCCCCTCTCTCCCTCCTCTCCTCCAGGGAGTACATGTTCAGTTCCTTCAACCTGTCTTCATAGGACTTGTGATGCAATCCATGCACCATCTTTGTTGCCCTCCTCTAAACCTTCTCTCTGTCTATGTCCTTACGTAGGTATGGTCTCCAGAACTGTACACTGTACTCCAGGTGGGGCCTCACTAGTGTTTTGTATAGCGAATTATGACCTCCCTTTTCCTGCTGGTGATGCCCTGCCTATACATCCCAGCATCCGATTTGCTTTACCTGCTGCCTTGTCACACTGTTTCCCTACCTTGAGGTCATCAGAGATGACAACCCCAAGATCCCTTTCCTGCTTGGTGCATGCTATATCCTCACCCCCAACTGATATATTGTGCCAGGGTTTTTGTGCCCCATATGCATTATCTTGCACTTCTTTGCATTGAATTTCAACTGCCAAACCCCTGACCATTCTTCAAGTTTCTGCAGGTTGTTTCTCATTCTGTCTACACCCTCTGGTGTGTCTACTCTGTTACAGAGCTTTGTGTCATCAGCGAACAGTGAAATTCTGCCTTCTAGATCCTGCACAATGTCACTGATGAAGATGTTGAATAGGACCGGTCCCAGCACTGATCCCTGTGGTACCCCACTGGTCACTCTTCCCTCTGTGGAGTGACAGCTATTTACCACCACCCTCTGTGTCCTGCCACCCAGCCAGTTACCTACCCACCACACTACTGTCCTGCCCACACCCATATTCCCCAGTTTGTGTAATAGTCTTCTATGTTGCACAGTGTCAAAGGCCTTGCTGAAGTCCAGATAGGCCATGTCCACTGCCCTCCCCTGATCCACCTCCTTAGTCACCCAATCAAAAAATTCAATGAGGTTGGTCTGACATGACCTCCCCCTGGTGAAACCATGCTGCCTTGGGTCCTGTAGTCCATTGATAACCAGATGTTCCACCAATGCAGTACCATAGCAACAGTTGTTGGAGGTACAAGAAACATTTACTGCAACCAATTAACCCAGAAAAGGAATTAGTCCTAAAACACACTGAGTCCAGTTCACCAAAGTTCAAGACCTCTGTTGACTATTCCAATCAGTGGGAATGGAGGCATGTGTAGATTGCACTAGTTCTTGACAGGACGGGGTCAGGTCGTTAAAAGCAATCCAGGAGTTCTACCCACTGTTAAATCCACATCACTTGACTCTATAAGTCCAGGATCCATTGGCAAACTTCTTTCTTAAGATCTTCTCAATCTGGTACACCGATGTGTGTACAAGAGAGGCCTGAGGAGAAGAAGCAGAAGAAGAAGAAGAAGACCCAGGCAAATCATCTGGCAAAATGGAATCTGGCTGGAGAGTGTCAGGAGTGTGAAGATCCGTAGGAACTAGTTGCAAGTTATTTGGTGGGATCTCCGCTTCAGAGAGGATGGCAGGCTCAAGTGTAGCTTCATTGTTAGGTGGACTGGGGTTGTCTGGAAGGTTGTTACTCAGGTACCCATGTTTCAGTTGGTTTATGTGGACTTTGTTGTGTACCAGCTTTCCATCTGACTTGCATCGCAGACTAACATGGACAGGAGGAAGTTTTTCTACGATGTAGAAGTTACCAGTCCAGGTGCGAAGCAGTTTCTAGGTGGTGCCCGGAACAAGGACAGGTCGGTACAAACACACAATGTCCCCAACAGAGAATGAAGGCTCATGCAACTTGGCTGCTGACATTTTCTGCATTGCAGATTTTCTCTGGCCCAACATGGTGATTGCAACATGGCTGGCAAGTTCCAGCTGTTCCAGCATTGGAATAATGAAAGAAGAAGCTGACTTAGGAATCTCTAGCAGTGAGAGATCCCTGTCCAGTGGAGTTCTTGGGTGATGTCCATGGAATAAGAATGGACTGTTTCTGTACTGTCGACACAAAGGCTGGTATTGTAGGTAAACTGCACAAAGGGAACAAAATAGTCCCCGGTGTTGTGAGCCTCATCCAGGTACTTTGAAAGTGTGCTGGGAATAGTAGGCATCATTCTTTCACTCTGTCTGTTGAATTGTGGTTGGTAACTTGTGGTATGTGTCTTTTTTATGTTGACAAGTTTGTTTGTTTCTCAGAAAATGGTGCAAAGGTAGTTAGTGCCTCCATCTGAATGTAGGTACAGTGGGGTACCGTGACGACAAATGACTGTGTTGAGAAAGGCAAATATCTTTTAGGGGGATCAGTTCCAAATACTTCGTTGGGTAGTCCACAAAAACAAGGATGTATTTGTTGCCAAAGCCACAGCATGTTGGTAATGGCTCAAGAATGTCAGTGCTGACTCTTTGGAAGGTTTCAGTGGCTACAAGCATTGGAATGATGTGTGCCTTTGTTGGTTTGGCAGGAGGCTTTCTTTGGGAGCAGGGCTGGCAGGATTTTACAAATCTGACAATGTCCCTGTTTATGTGAGGCCAGAAGAAGTGAAGCCTTGTCTTTTCGAGAGTTCTGTGTATTCCCATATGACCTCCAGAAAGTGGAGAGGCATGAGTGGAGAGAAGAACATGATTGATTAGAGAGGCTGGCACAACTAGCTGTACATGAATCCTATCTGTTCGATGACCCTTGCCTTCTTTGGTCCAAATGTGAAAAAGTACACTGTCATCGAGAAGAATTAGAAGCAAAGAAAAGTAAATTTTGCATATGCTTCTTTTGTTGTAATAAGATTCCAGACTCTAAGTAGGTGCTTATGTCTGTAAACTGAGTGTCAGTTCTTTGTTGCATTTTAACAGTTGCCAGGGACAAATCGGATGTGGAGGAAATGAGAAGCTCTTCGGCTGTTTGCAGTAACTGAGGATTTGTGTGTCTTTCTGTAGAAGCAGTTGGTAGCAGCGAAGCAACTTGAGATGCTGTAGGAGTGTCCACAGAAAGCACATCCATGGCGTGGAAAGGAAGAGCTTGTAATCAGGATTCTTCATCTGTTGAGGAGGATGCAAAGGGATATCATCTCTGTCTTACACCATTGGCATTTGAGTGAACTCAACCTGGTCTGTATTGGATTTCAAAGTTGTAGCTTTGCAACATGGTGACCCATTGGGTGAACCTGCCTACTGGCTCCTTCATTTCAAATAACCATCTGAGGGCAGAATGATCAATGATAGCTGTAAAGGAGCAGTAACAAAGGTAACAGTCAAATTTCTTTATGGCAAATACCATGGCTAGAAATTATTTTTCTGTGATGCCCTAGTTCTGCTCAGTTGAGGAAAAGAAAGTGCCTGGCATAGGAAACAACTCGTTCTGTTCTGTCTTGAGTTTGACAGAGCACAATGCCTACTGCAAAGAAATTAGCATCTGAGTAGAGCTTGAAGAGTTGGTTGAACCTTGGGTAGATCAACACTGGAGAAGACATTAGGTTTAGTTTCAAAGTTTCAAAAGCTTCTTTACATTCAGAAGTCCATGCATAGTCACATCCCTTTTGGTGAGGGCATACAGTGGAGCTGTAATCTTGGCATAGTTGCAAATGAACTTTCGGTAGAGTAATGAACAAGCCCATGAAAGCTCGAGAGGTCTTTGAGATTGTTAGGATCTGGATAGTCTTTGACTGCTGGGAGCTTGTCTGGATCTAGAGAGATGCCTTGAGAACTACCCACATGTCCCAGGTAATGAATTTGATGCTGTGCAAATCAACACTTTTCTGAGTCAAGTTTGATATTAGCTTGTCTGAGACATTCGAGCACTTCTTTGAGATGTTGGAGGTGCTCTGGCAAAGTTCTGCTGAAGACAATCACATCATCCAGGTAGACTAGGCATGATTTCCAAGACAACCCACGTAGTATGGCTTCCATAACACATTGAAATGTAGCTAGACTGCTCTGAAGGCCCATAGGCAGACATTTGAACTGGAAAAGTCCCAAGTGGCAGCACCATTCTGTATATGGATGGGAAGCTAGAATCCACTCTGAAGGTCTAGAGTGGTGAAGTAAGCAGGACTGGCCACACCAAGACTCTTTAAAGCATCTTTGGTTGTAGGCAAGGGATGAGCATCCTGCACTGTGTAGGCACTGAGTTTTCTGTAGTCTACTACAAAGCGATACCCTTTGTCCTTCTTAACCACCAGCAAGTAAGGTGCACCCCATGGACTTGTAGACTCTTCAACAATGTCTTGGTCGAGCATGTCATTGATTATGTCCTTGAGGACTTGTTTCTGTTTGTGTCCCACTTTGTAGGCTCACTGACGGATTGGTTTCTGGTTGGACTGCAATTCCATGGTGGGTTGCAGGATATCACAGCATCTGAGCTTGTTATCTGGATCTACAAAGACATCTGGGTAATTCTCCAGGAATCTCAGAAGTTGAAGATGCTGGAAGTTTCAAGAGGACAGTGTCTGACTAAGGCGTAACTCTGCTGAAGCTGGAGTGGTCGTGATAGTACTGACAGGACTAAAATAGGTGGGACCAGGCTGAGGCTCTTGCATGAGATGGAGCTGGTCCCCTGAAAACAAGCAGACAAACTTTCTGAAGTTGGTACCCTTTGAGATGACTACTGGCTCATCTGTGATGTTGCAGCATTTTGGAAGACTGTGCTGCCATGCACCACTGATATGGTGTTTTCTGGAAGGAGACCTGATGAATGCAGTGCGAAGGATCCAGTGATGATGCCAACAACACCTGGTGGAAGTGGTTCACCTCAAACTTTGGCAAGCAAAACCATCTCTAACTTAGGAGGCGCAGTGACCAAGTCTATTGCTGCAAGTTGCCTCTGAGGATCTAGTGACAGTTTGTTTGAGGCAAAGTCTAGGATGGCTTTGTGAGCTTTGAGGAAGTCCATGCCAAGAATTGTTGCAGGTTGAAGATCAGGCGCCATGTAAAACTTGACGGTAGCTTGCTGTGAGCCAAAGTGGAGCTTGAGATGGACCACGCCTGTGATAAGTACTGTAGCTATACTTGCTGTGATAATGTACTTTAGGTTGGCTGGAGAGACATTAGGTATGTGATGAATAGCTTGGTTATTCAGAATAGTGTCGACCAAGGCATGCGTGGACCGATCTCCAATAATTACAGGGACATAGTTGGCTAGGAGGGGTGATCAGATTACATGAACCTTTGCCCCTGGAAGTGAGAGGTGCCAGAGTTCACATTTGGAGGATACAGTTTTTTTGAGTTGTAAGAGTCAGAGGAGTGGTCAGTTGTTGTATTCCGCTACCCAACAAAAGTCCCTAGTCTGTTGGGTGGCATTCATTTCCTGATCCTGGGAGTAGTTGCGGTTATTGTGTTCCTTGCACTGCTGTGGGAGCCCTTGGTTCTCTTGAGTCCTGTTGTAATTCTTTAGCTTTCAGCAGACAGCGGCAGTGTGTCCTCTGAATCCACACCACTGGCAGGTTATTGTCTCTCGGGAAGGCGGAGGTGGATCAGATCGCTGTCAAGATGTTCGCATAGTGTTGACAGAATTTGCAGAGGAGGCAGTTGAGCTGATGTGTAAGGCATTGACAGTTGAGATAAGCTTGCCAATCATTGCTTGTTGCTGTTGGACACATGTGGCGAGTGCAGTCAGTTGTGAGGTTTGGGGCACCTGAGCACTGGCAGCCTGAAACACTGAGATGGACTCTTGGGCTAGCTGTGCAGCTTGGATGGTGTCTGTCCAGGTGGTTGGCTTTTTCTGTATGACATAGGTACGAAATTGAGGCAGTCCCAGGACAAAGGCTGTTACTTAATCTTTCTTTGTTTTCTTGCAGGCATTTGCAGCGTAACTCAGTGTCCATAATGAAGGCTTCAAGCGATTCAGTGGGTTGCATGGTACGTTCCTACAGTTGTTGCTCCATTAGTGCTTGAAGAAATGGTGTTTGAAAGTTGTATACAGGGTGGCAGTGTCCCCTTGACTTGTTCTGGAAGTGCATTGAACCAATTAATGGCAGTCCCTCTCAGAAGTAAGCGCAAGGCATTGGAGATGCACAAAGGATCAGTCCAACCATTGAAGGAAATCCATGCTTGAATTGTTCCAGCCAGTCAACAGCATCTTCATGAGGCAAGGCTGAGAAGGTACTGGTTGTAGGCTGGTATGGACTGTGGACTGTGGTGAAATAACTTTAATGTAGGCCAGGTCATCTTGAATGGCTTGCATTACTGGTGCCCTGAGCTGAAATAGAAGACTGGATGTCATACAAGATTGTTTTGATTTTGTAGCCCCATGCCCTGAGGAGGGTGAAGGTAGAACTCAGATGCTCTGGTGCCCATATCTGTATTATCGCCAGACATCGTGGTGGAGACAAACTGTGTTTCACTTATCGAAGGTCGACGGTGAGAAGGAGTTGCTGTCATGCAGGAGATGGGACATCGTGTCATGGATGAAGTGCCAAACAAAAATATTTTTATAGACAAAAGTGCAAGTTTTTGTAGCAAAGTTCATCAAAGGATGACTCAATAAAGAATTCCCACTCAATTCTGTGTTGTCTGTTATTTAAATAAAGGTTTATTTGCAAAAACCAGCTATTTGTTGCACTGTCCATTCATTTCAATAGGATTGCCATGGATTTCTAAGGATTGAGGTCATTTTGTGCCCTTCACAGGATGGCTGCCGAACTTTGACATACAGTTCCTGTGGGTTTGACTGACATGACTGTAGCAAGATGGCCACCAGCAGGGGGGTTAAGGGTCACTTCCTTTCTTGCTGTTTTTGGTAAACAAAGATGGAGGATCCTTGCCACGAGGCTGCCTGGCTGCTGTGCTATTTTCAAAATGGTGATTGCCATGTTTCTGAGCTTCTTCCCCACTGAAAATGGCGGGAGGTTCCTGTGGTGAGTGACAATATGGGGAACTGCTGTATTTATTTGATTGCTCTCCGTTTTAGTGTGCTGCCTTTTTTTCCCTTTATATTCCAGGGTTGTGCTTTATTTTACTCGGAGTTTGCTTTTCTTATGTCTTTTCTGACCCCATTATTTTTATTTTTTTGTTGTACTCTGCTAGTGTTCAGGTCATTATTTTGCACTCTATTTTTTTTTTTTTTTAGAGTGGCTGAGTCAGGAAAGGATCGCACCATTTCAGAAGTTCAGGAGGAGAGGGCCTGAGTGAGGTAGAGGAGTCCTCTGTGCAGCAGGAGGAGCAAGAAGAAGCAGGGTCGGGAGGACCAGAGCTCTGGTTTGCGCCTGCTAGAGCAGCAGTGCCCTTAGTACTTTGTGGATGTGGGGAAAAGCTAAATCCCTCGAGTCATGCTTCAGTACAGAGGGACTAAGCGCCATTGAATGGCAGGGCTGAGCTGTGTGGTTCGGGAGGCAGACGGTTGTGGTCCATAACGGCAGCCTTTTCAGAGAGGGTCAACTGTGGAGGACCTGCAGTCCGTGAAGTCGCATGTGGCTGTTTGCTGTTGCTTCCTGAGGAATGGAGCAGCCCAAGCGAGGTAAGCGGGAGGCAGTTCCCAAGGGCTGCAGTGAGTTGGGGCCAAGCTACTGAGCCGTTCTGTTTATTTATTAACAAGGGTAGGCTCTTGTGGAGCGGCTTTCTGCACCGTGAGTTGGGTGGTAGGATTGGCACTGAAGTCAAGGTGCGGAGGATCGAGCCAATGAAGGAGTTTGAGGGGGCCCTGCCACGAGGTGGGAGGTGGGAGCTAGGGAAGGGGGGGACTGCAGCTTGGTTGAGGAGCTCTGTTGGGACACAGGGCTTCGATAAATATTTTTCTTGCATTGCAATGGATAAACGGCTGTAATACCAGTGTCCCTCATTTACTTATTATATAGAGACAGATAGTTCAGTGGCTCAATATTGCAGGAGGGCTGCAGGCTGCTATAGAAAACAGGAGACAGTTCATCAGTTTTGTTTTCTTCAGCCAGGCTGTGATGCAAGTAATCATTCAGACTGTTCAGACATACTGGGGTGATGACTGCGGGGTACCCAGCGATGTAAGCAAGCAAGATAGAAGTTTGGACAGAAGAAAGGCTGCATTCTCCACCATGTGTGGCATTTTTGGTGTTTGGTCTGCCACTAAAGGACCCTTACTTTCTCTGTGGTCTGCCAGACCCTTCAGTTTCTGCTGGTGAGGACCCCATTTGGACCTTGAATAACCGGACAGAGGCATAAAATTATGAATACAGGTTTATTCTCTGTGCAATATGTGCTTTTCATGGAGACAAGCCCCAGACTGACAACATCTCTGACTGACAGGCATACATAGCAGTGCCAGGCAGTGCAACAATTAGCTTACATGCAGGTTCTAAGTAAGCAATAATCTACAGCGAGTGTGGATACTGAGGATTAATCAACCCTGGGTGCATTGTGAGGCATGAGGGTGAGGCCCGAGTGTCCTCACAGCACCCAGGATGTTGATTAATCCCCAGTAACCACACACCGTGGAGTGGGTTATTGTGCTCATAACATGGGACTTGTACGTTATTGTAATTATTTAAGTTAAACATTAAAAGACTGGAGAAATAGATGCAGTTTCTGAAGTGTCCTTCCCCTTGATAAAGTAGTCAATTTAGCAACAAAATGATTTGTCATCATAGTTTTCATTATGTTGTCATTATTTACTCGATTTCTGTTCACTATTACTGTTAGAAGGCATCAAGTATAGCAAAGCTCCATGTTTTCCTAGTAATGATGCTTTAATATGAAGTACCTGCTGAAGAACAGATCGGAGAACATGAGAGAATTCAGCATTTGAACATGCTGATACTGTATAAGACATTGAATGTCATTTTGTAAGTATGCGATCGGGAAAACAACTGTCAAGATATGCACTGTTCCACCTGTATATCAAACTTTTTTAAAGGTTTAAAGTTATGTTCTTAACATTCAGCTGAATAGTTACTTTGCTTTTTCAAATAAGCTGTATCACATTATCGCATACTGCACTAACACAGAGGTATTTTCTGAGGTGCACAGGTGCACAAAACCAACGTTACTCCTGAAACAGCAAGACACTACACAGTTTCACGTCACATGAAATATTGATTGTGTGTACTTGTGTGCTGGTATGTTTAAGAAGTTGTACGATGATGTTGGTGTACTGCATTATTACTATAATTACTTAGGTGTCCCATGGGGTGGGTGGGTAACCGTTTTGCACTCATCACAGACTAACTGCTGCACTGTCGGTGTTGAAAGTACAGGCACATGAACAGCACTGGACAGCACCGGAGGGGGAAGCATCATTCGCTGACAGACACAGAGATAACAGGACCCAAGTTTTAACAGTAATGCTGCTGTGTACACAGTTTTAAAACTGCAGCCACTGTTGGTGCACTGTCTGTGCCGCAGTACTTTACAGGCTTCTGTGAGTTATGTTACATGGGGATCGCTCGCTTAGGAAATGAAACAATGGCCGCCTCTCATAGTGAATTTAGAGCACAGTAATGAGACCTTGGTGACACTTATAAGTATTGCTGTAAGAGACTGCTCACCCTCAGCATGCATGTAATAGAGATTAATCAACTGTCAGGTGACAGTTGTTAACCAATCAATTTAGTTGCTGAGATGTTCCATGTTATAAGTGTTTTTAAAGGGGCAGCAGCTTAACATTAAGCCCCATGCTTAATGTGTGCTTCACATTGTGTAGCAAATACTCCTTATATAAAGAATATTAATTGGCCTAATATAATTGCCATAGATAAATAAGTATACAAGAAATATAAGCTGAAGACCGTAACAAAATATTATATGGATACTGCAGAAAGAAAATCAGTGAATACTATGAAAGTTAAAAACAACCTTAAGTTGACATGGGAAAAACAAGAGGGGAGCAAGTCTGGACTACTATAATTGGGCATCCGCTGGTTACATGCAAATAAAAGATACTTAAACACTAAAAACAAATCACTACAATATAAAATAATCTCCAGATCCTACTACACACCACATAGACGTCTCAAGATGACCATTAAAAAAAAAATTGTTATGTAGGCATTGCTATGGCAGACAAGGTACACATTTTCAATATATCTGGGACTACCCATATATTAGCAAATGGAGGGCAATCATTAAGTTGCAGATGGAGAAAATATTAGGAAAAGCTAGTCCATATGACCACAGGTATGGATATTTGATGGTTATACAGATTTACATTTGACAAAAGAACAATAAATTACTTTATCGCTATCGATAATGTGCACAAAAAGACTCATCCTTCAGAACTGGAATGCTAATGATCAGCCTCTTTTTGAGTCCAACAAATGGCCAGCTAAACTCTTAAACTATATTTGGTTGTAAAAGACATTATTAAACTATTCTAAACCACAGGATACAGTCAGTACCACACGGAGTAAACTTGTTACAGTGTTACTGCTTGCCCTCAGACTGACCTAACTATAATGTACTGTATGACAATACCACCACCAAAACTACTTTTGCGGTTGTAAGAGTGGTCTCACATGCATTCTAAGGGTATGAGAACTGCAAACATAAAGTGAGAATATAAGAATGTAAATCAATTGGTCGGGAATGCTCCCTCAATCTATAATACACTGAATGTATGTTAAGTTATTGATTCATAACATCTGGACATACATTTGTGTAGACTCCCATAGATTCAATGGCAAATCATATCTCTATTTTTACATACGTATTTATGACTTGTTGTCTATAATATACATTTTCCTGCTTGAAGTGAGATCAAACTGACCAGAATAAAATTTGTCTTTTGAATGTATGTGTAGTATTATTTGTTATAATGCTTGGCAAATGTAATGATATATGTTATAACACTTGATAACTGCATTGTTAAATTAAAAGAATGTGAAACCGTAATAAAAATAAACATTAAAAAAAGATGCACACGTGCACAGATAGATGCACAGAAGCACAGATAGACATACACATGCAGATTTACATGTGCACAGATAGATGCACACATGTACAAATAGATGCACACGTGCACAGATAGATTTGCACATGCATAGATGCACACATGCACAGATAGATGCATACATGCACAGATGCACAAATGCAGCAATAGACACACAGCACACATGCAGATGGACAGAGACATGCACAATTAGACTTACATGTGCACAGATAGATGCACACATGCACAGATAGACAAACATATGCACAGAGAGATGTACATATGAACAAATAGGTGCACCAGTGCATAGATAGATGCACATATGCACAGACAGATGCACACATGCACAGACAGATGCACACATGCACAGTTAGATGCATGCATGCACAGTTAGATGCACACATGCACAGACAGATGCATAAGTGCACAGATGGATGCATACATGCACGGATAGGTGCACACATGCACCTGTAACCCCTCACCCCTGCCTTTTTGCCAAAACGACAGGTGGCATGCTGTTGAAGCTGACAGCAGTACCTGGTGGAGACTGGTCTAGGAGGATGAGGTTACTCAGCACAAGGTACCTAGGTCTGGCTACTCTGCACAGGGCACCTAAGTAAATCTGAACACAGGAAACAATAACTGTAATGTCCAGAACCAGAAATGGGATTCTTCAGTGGCTTTATTCATATCCAAGCTGAACAAACAAAGCATAGATGGGCCCCAAGGGGCTACATTTCCTAGTAATGCAGATTAGAGACAACAGAACACCTAATCACTATTTCCAGTCCTCAGGCTCTAAACCACCAGGCACACAGCCGGATTCTTGCACACAGCTTTGGGTACACAGCCCAACTTGTACAATCTTGGGTTTTCCCCACTGGCCCGGCTCCCCACCAGCCACTTGATCTGCGGTCCATTGGAAGAATGAACCAATTATCCTGTTCACGGTCCATTGGAAGAATGAACCAATTATCCTGTTCATGGTCCATTGGAAGAATGAACCAATTATCCTGTTGTGGCTCCCCACACCACACTAGAGTCTGCGACTCCTAGAAAATTTTTCCATACAATCCCACGTCCCAGGTACTTCCCCCATCACTGGCCAAGTGCCTGAGGCAAAGTAGAAAACCACAGAAGAAATCCAGAGGTGGACCTGGTCACTAAAGATGGGGGCCACCCACCTCCAGCTCCACAGCCCATACCCGGCCATTTTTCTGGACACTGAACAATTCCTTTTCTGAACTTTCAAATGTAGATTAAGGGTAGATGTCTGTCACATCATATCTACCTATTATTTGCATCCCAACGAACTCTGGAACTTGAAACTACTTTTAACTTGCTTAGCCCATTTCTCTAGGCTTCCCAATATTTAGTAGTTTAATTCCCACATTGTCACACAGGTCCCAGGGTGAAAAACATATGCCCTTTTAGCTAGAGCAGACACTCACCCTTACGTTGCAGGTGCCCCACAGGCAACTCACAAATCTTCTTTTCTCCCAAATAAATACTGGAACGAACAGGCAGCTTTTCCTCCACAAGCAGGACTAGGGGATTGCCCCAGGAATCTGCAGGGAAACCTTCTCAATCCCCCCCCCGGAGGGAGGGGGCACTGAGACCAGAAAACAGCGGTCTCCACCACTTCAGTAGTCTCTCTGTGCTCTCTTTAAGGTGAGACACACACCCTCTACTTAAAAGTAGCCCTCTGTCAGGGCTGAGGCTCCTAGAGCCTTTACTGAGCTGCTTTACCAGCAAGCTTCCAACTTCACACTCTACTGACCGAAGATAAACTGAAGACTGACTTAAAAACTCCCAACGTTCTATCTAACTCCCTTTGCTGCAGATTCCAATGTGGCTCATGCAGCTGCAAAAGTTCTATTGGTGATGTCATCCCTCAGTCTCCGCTGAGACTGAGAACAGAGTGAGACAGTGTGAAACCCATTTAACTGGAGTTTCACAAGCTGCCTTCCCTGCCTACCACTAGGTCTTACTGGGATCCTAGTAACCCCGAGTAACAAAGGGTTACACTGCCCTTGACCAGGAAAATGACTGTCCACAGTCATTGTTTACACGCCTTAGGCCATCCCACCCTATGTGCTACCTCGTGAAGGGGTGATCAGGCCCCCTACCATGCAAGCACAGGCAGGCAACACTAAGGGCCTAGAGGCCTTTAGCTGACATATCAGCCTCTACTCTATCCACTTACTATGGACGCCTAGTAGCTCTGGTAGAACTATCCAGAACATAGCCCTGATAGATCAGCACTGCGGTCCCAATGGCCACTCAGGACCACAGCCTGTCTATCCCCCCTAACCCTCTAGGGAAAACCTGTCTGCTTTTAACCGAATACCCCCAAAACAAAAACAACTCGGGGACCTCCCTGACCTTGGGCAACCTGCAACCACACACCATTGAAATACCACATTACTGTCTCCTCCCTACCCCCACAACCACACCTGTGGAAGGAAAGGGTTAATACAGTAATAACAACTATAACACCACAGTACTTTAAATTTCTACACACACCGAGGCACTGATACGGAACTCCAATGAGCCCCTCCTCCTCTTCTTGTCTTCTCTTCTGTCTTCCCAGGAACACTTGTAAGAAAAAAAAGACAACACACTCCTAATCTGCATACACAGTCTACCTAGACCCTACCATCAAAACACTGCAGAATCCCAAAATGTTTTTGTTTTGTTTTAGAAAAATGTAGAAAACAGTATTTACATTAGAAAACAACGACATTATTTACAATACACATTTTGGGGATGGAGTGCCCTAAAAGTCCAACTAGTGACCACAAGGCCCAAGGCTAGTCCAATAAAGAGTCTCCTGGGCTGGAGCCCGTGAGCACAGTTCTAACAGGCCAAAGTCCCAAAGGGAGAGTCTTTGAGGACAGTTTACACATTTTGAAGTCTCAGTAGTGTGTGTGTACTGCAATGTCATAAAGATAGAAAAGTCGGACTTACCAGCCACCTGTAGAATGGACATTTTTGGGACCAACCTGCACCTCTGACGAAGACTCTCCCTGGCAGCATTTCTTCCGATACAGCTGGGCGGACATCTTCGAGGGACCACAGGAGGGCACATCTGGGAACTGCTGGGATGATGTCATCTCTGGAGATGGAACCTTAGAACAGGAACAAAAAGAAAACAGCTGGTCTGACGTCATCCAATTACCAGGTGATGAACAGGATACAGCTGGGCTGGTTTCCTCTCTGGATCTGAAATCATCTGGTGGGCCAGTCGATGGTTGCTGGAAAGGCCAGTACACTTTAGACTGATGAATGTGGAGCACCTGAGTCCTGGATGTCCATATTGGCGAATCAATAAAGGCACTTCACAGTCTGGTGTGGCAGTACTGACTACCACTGCTCGGCTCTCCATTTTGTAGGTACGGGCACATTTGCTGGGAGGTCCTTGCACTGAGGCCAATAGTACTGGGGGTCAGGGGCTTGAATTATTACCCCGTCTGAGCGCACATAATTCACACAGTGGGAGATTCACTTCCTTTCCATCCACTATTCTCACTCTGTCTATAAACAGTGTCCTGCATTTCTTCCACTGGGTATACTTCTCGTGAAACAGTCTGTTTTCCATGCTTGTTAGCCCCAGGATGCACATTTTCATGGCTTCATCCCAGATCCAGGATTTCCTGCAGTTCTCAATCTCCTCCCAGACTTTTGAGAAAAGGTAGGAAAGGTCATACCATAGATCTCATTACTTCCTATGAACCAGTCTCTCCTCTTTACTTGCTTTGGTCAATATGAGACCTCTGGCCTGGTTTGGAGGTGGCCAGTCCTGGTTCTGACAGCTATGCATCCTTAAAGAAATTAGAAATGGATCCCTGACTTCTTCCTCTTGCGAAATCAGGGCAGTGGCATCACCACTTTCTTCCATACATTCCTTCGAGGCAAGATCTTGAGGCTGTGTACCCGTTCCTTTTTCACAAGGCCACATAGGTTCCCCCTCATCTTCCTCTTCACTGAGGATTTGAGCCCAGGAGTGAGCAGTCGTTCTCACTCCTGAGACTATCCACTCATCACTAGGTGCGGAGGTCAACACCTCTCACTCAAAGGCCTCCCACATCTCATCTTCATCTAAGAGACTTGGGCCAGGCCCCCCACCAGGGGTCTATTGATGCTTTATCCGAACTTTCTTTCTGGGATCCAGCATCTGAAACTTCAACTTCGGGTTCTGTCTCTAACTCTGCACCCACTAGCTTTGTGCCACACTCCCCCGGAGGGCCCTTCCTCCACAGGCTCCACCTGGTGCTGTGTGCTGCCAACTGCAGATTCCTGAACTTTTGTCCATGTGGGAGCCAAACGGATTTGAGGTGCTGTATACAAGCCATATTTTTCTAGGCAGTGAGGAATCATGAAGACGTCCCTTCCAGCTCTCAAGCATATTTGACACACATGCACTGGAAAACCAGGAATCGCCACATGAGGAGGCAGTTGCCCTCCATAGCACCACTTTTCAATATTCCTCAGTCTATTTACTGCTGCTGTTACTGCAACCCGGGCATGATCCGGGTAACGAGCCGGTCCTGAGGCCATAACTGCAGAAAACAAACAAAAGTTCACTGTAACTGAAAGTCCCAACTTTACTGAACACACTCTTTAGTTGCAAAATGGCTCCTCTGCTTGCTGTGTTTACTTTTACTACCCCACCCTGTAATGGGCGGCAGCACTCCTGTGCATCAACATTTAGAATCTGGGTCAAGCCACTACGCACTCGATTTACACAAACTACTGATAACTTTTGTTCAAACTGCACAACTTGCTCTGTTCTGGCTTTAAACACATTTACAGGATTTTCCATGGACTTTATACATGCTGGTAACATTTCTTTGATTTACAGTCCCTTAAAGCTTCAGGTTTTTAGCACAGGATTGCCAGTATTTCTAGTGCTGCACTTTGCTACAACCCACAGTCTCTCTCTGGCTTCAAACTTTAAACTGAGGCTAAATTCATTACTGTGCACACAGTCAATGGCTTAACAGACTTGCACTTGCTGGCAGGACTTTACACAGTTGTTACTTGCAAAGCGACTACTCTGCTGCACACACATTTATATGGCATAGGGCAGAAAATCTTGTTTGAGCAGTTTTTTGGTTGTTACTTACTGTTATTAGTAGCAGTTTGCTGCAATGGGGAAAAACGTCCTGCAGCCAGTTCTTAGAGGCCTCAGAACAGAGACGGGCGGGCAGTCCTAGTGATCGTCTTCTCTACCACCACTTTTGCAACTCTGACAATCGATTAGCGGGTTGAGCCCAATTTTAAACAAGAAAGTCAATTTTTAAGCTGTTTACAATGATTTTAACACTCCACGATGCTCCTCCACTGCCAGTACATGCACTCCACTCACACTCCCTCTCGAATGCTGGGGCAGTCACTGTAGAGCTGGCTGAGGGCCAGGACTGATTGCAACCTGACCAATCACACAACGCCATGCAAATGAGCCTATTCTTCCTCACGAGGGCTCCTCTCCTCATGGCGATCATCGAGCAGGCAAATTTAAACTGCAGAATGCAACTTTTTTTCTTTATCAACTGACTCCATGGTGGGAGCGCATTTCAGCCATTTAACATAGCCATTACACCTGCAAGTCTCTCATTTCTTTCAGAAAGCATTTCCAACGTCCAGGGCACAATTTTCCTGTTGCTATCCCTAGTCTTCAACACTTTTCTTTACCATAGTTCATTTTAAAAGCATTTCAAATGTCCAGGGCACAATTTTCCTGTTGCTGCCCCTAGTCTTCCACACTTTTCTTTACCACAGTTCATTTTTAAAGCAGGCAAAAACGCTGTAAACAATTTGATGCAGAACAAGGGCACACTCTTTGGCTTTACTGCTCCTTGGTAAACAGTTGGCAATTTTAAACAGCAGCATAAACTCCACAGCACACAGCAACACACTAGGGAAATTGCTTCAGCTTTTTGGGCTACCCACTGCTAGATAGCCAAAATGCTAGCCCCCTTGCCCGAGCACCTTCCTCCCAGAACAAAATCCAAAGTGGTGCCTCCATTTTTGTAACCCCTCACCCCAGCCTTTTTAGCAAAATGACAGGTGGCATGCTTTTGAAGCCGACAGCAGTACCTGGTGGGGACTGGGTTCGGGGAGGATGAGGTTACTCGGCACAGGGGACCTAGGTTTGGCTACTCTGCACAGGGGCACCCAAGTAAATCTGAACACAGGAAGCAATAACTGTAATGTCCAGAACCAGGAATGGGATTCTTCAGTGTGGCTTTTATTCACATCCAAGCTGAACAAACAAAGCATAGACGGACCCCATGGGGCTACATTTCCTGGTAATGCAGATTAGAGACAACAGAACACTTTATCACTATTTCCAGCCCTCAGGCTCTAAACCCACCAGGCACACAGCCCAGACTTGCACGCAGCTTTGGGTACACAGCCCGACTTGTACACTCTTGGGTTTTTCCCACTGGCCCGGCTCCTCCGCAGGCCACTTGGTCCGCAGTCCATTGGAAGAATGAACCAATTATCCTGTTCATGGTCCATTGGAAGAATGAACCAATTATCCTGTTCACGGTCCATTGGAAGAATGAACCAATTATCCTGTTGTGGCTCCCCACACCACACTAGAGTCTGCGACTCCTAGAGAGAATTTTCTGTACAATCCCATGTCTGGGTACTTCCCCCATCACTGGCCAAGTGCCTGAGGCAAAGTAGAAAACCACAGAAGAAATCCATAGAGGTGGACCTGGTCACTAAAGATGGAGGGTGACCCACCTCCAGCTCCCACAGCCCATACCCGGCCATTTCTCTGGATACTGAACAATTCCTTTTCTGAACTTTCAAATGTAGATTAAGGGTAGACGTCTGTCACATCACCTCTACCTATTATTTGCATCCCAACAAACTCTGGAACTTGAAACTACTTTTGACTTGCTTAGCCCATTTCTCTAGGCTTCCCAATATTTAGTAGTTTAATTCCCATATTGTCACACAAGTCCCAGGGTGAAAAACATATGCCCTTTTAGCCAGAGCAGACACACATCCTTACGTTGCAGGTACCCCACAGGCAACTCACAAATCTTCTTTTCTCCCAAATAAATACTGGAACGAACAGACAGCTTTTCCTCCACAAACAGAACCAGGGGATTGCCCCAGGAATCTGCAGGGAAACCTTCTCCACCCCCCCCAGAGGAAGGGGGCACTGAGACCAGAAAACAGCGGTCTCCACCACTTCAGTAGTCTTCTGTGTCTCTCTTTAAGGTGGAGACACACACCCTCTGCTTAAAAGTAGGCCTCTGTCAGGGCTGAGGCTCCTAGAGCCTTCACTAAGCTGCTTTACCAGCAAGTTCCCAACTTCACACTCTACTGACTGATGACAAAATGAAGACTGACTTCAAAATTCCCAGCGTTCTATCTAACTCCCTTTGCTGCAGATTCCAATGTGGATGATGCAGCTGCGAAGTTCTGACAGGATAAACATCCTCGTTCAGCTGAGATGAGAACAGAGTGAGACAGTGTGAAACCCATTTAACCGGAGTTTCACAAGCTGCCTTCCCTGCCTACCACTAGGTCTTACTGGGATTCTAGTAACCCCAGGTTACAATGGAGTTGCACATCACTAGACAGAAACACGCACAGATAAATACACACATCTGCAGATAGAGGCATACACATGCAGATAGATGCACACATGTGCTGATAGATGCACAGATGCACATGTAACCCCCTTGTTACCCGGGGTTACTAGAATCCCATTAAGACCTAGTGGTAGGCAGGGAAGGCAGCTTGTGAAACTCCAGTTAAATGGATTTCACACTGTCTCACTCTGTTCTCAGTCTTAGCTGAGACTGAGGGATGACATCATCATAGAACTCTTGCAGCTGCATGAGCCACACTGGACTGCTGCAGTTGGAAGTTAGCATAGAATGTTGGGGATTTTTGAACAGAGTCTGTGTGCAGTCTTGGAGAGAGGAGCAGCACAGCAGTCTGAGTGCAGGCTCTCAGAGCCTAAGCTCTGTCATGGAGCTACTGTAAGGGAGGCGCGTGTTTCCACCAAAAGAGGAACACAGTAAGCTGTTTGTGAAGTGGTGGAGACTGCTGTTACTGGTCCATGTGCTCCATCCCTGAGGGGATGAGGGTAGAAAGGTTGCCTGTCTTCCAGGGGCAACCTCCTGTTCCGCCAAGGAATAGGCTGCCTTATTTCAAGTTCTGCTGCAGCACCAGAAGCTGTGGGAGAAATTCCTGTTAGGAATTGCCTGGGGCACCTGCAACCAAAGGGTGAGTTCGCTCAGACATAGGGCCTATGTTTTCACCTGAACTGTTGGAATGTGGGGATTGACTACTTAATTTGTTGGAGGTCTAGTGTAATAGACATTGCCGGTTAATTAAACTAGATTCAAGTCCAGCACAAAAGTAAAGTAAAGTGGGATTGGACTGTTTAATCAGTGGGAGGCCTAGAGCAATGGGCTAAGCCATAACAGTATGTTAAAGTCCAGCATCAATGGGAAAGCAGAACAAGTAGAGAAATGTGACATACATTTAGCCTTACTCTACATTGCCAATCTTTACAGAATGAGATGTTTAATGTCCAGAGAAATTGCGGGTATGAATTGTGGAAGCGAGGAGGTGGAGACCCCCCATCAGTAGTAACCAAATTCACCTCTACGGATTTGCTCTATGGCACCTTTACTTTCTCTCAGGTACTTGACCAGTGCCTGAGGAAAGTACCGAATGTGGGATTAAAGGAAAACTCCTGATAGAGCTGAGGTGCTCTTAGGTGGTTTAGGGAGCCACCAGAAAATGTTTCCATGACATATGGAAGGTGTCCAGTGGCGGCAAGGGGCGAGCCTGTGAATCCCAGATAGTGTACAAGTTTGGGCTGTGTACCCAAAGCACGCATGCAAGTCCGGGCTGTGTACCTGGTGGGTTCTAGAGCCTGAGGGCTGAAGTATTGAAGAAGTGTCCCTGCTTTTATCTGTGATTACCAGAAGTGAGGGTCCATCTATGCTTTGTTTATTCTGGTTTGGATGTGAGTAAAAGCCACACTTTAGAATCCCATTCCTGGTATTGGACATTACAGTTATTGCTTTCCTGTGTTCGTAATTACTTGGGTGCCCCTGTGCACAGTAGCCAAACCTAGCCCTTGTGCCGTGTAACTTATTCCTCCCCGAACCCAGTCCCCGCCTGGTACTGCTATCAGATTCAAACAGCATACCACCTGTCATTTGCAAAAAGGCAGGGTTGGGGGGCTTACACACAGATAGATGCACACATGCACAGATAGAAGCACACATGCAGATATAGATGTATATATGAACAGATAGATGCACCAGTGCATGGATATATGCACACATGCACAGATAGATGCACATATGCCTAGATTGACACACACATATACAGATAGATGCATGCATGAACAGACTGAAGTATATATGGAAACATAGAAACATAGACTTTGATAGCAGATAAGGACCGCTTGACCCACCTAGTCTGCACATTTCCCTACTTATCGGATAAGCTGCAGATCCTAGTTCACCAACAGCCTACTTCTTCCTACCCCCACCAGAATTGCCTTTATGCCTGTCACATGTATTCCTGAATTCCCACTATTTTTGACCCCACAGCCTCCTCAGGAAGGTTGTTCCATGCTCCATCACCCTCTCTGTGAAAAATACTCTCACATTGCCCCTGGAGCCGTCCCCTCTACTTTCAAGTTGTGTTCCCTTGTTCTTGTACATCTCTTTTCTGAAAGATGCTACCTTCTTGGACTTTGTTGATTCCCTTGAGGTACTTGAAAGTTTCTATCATGTCCCTCTCCCTTCTTTCCTCAAGGGTATACATATTAGGTTCCTTTAGTCTCTCTTCGTATGGCTTCTGTTGCAGACCCTGCACCATTTTAGTTCCCTCCTTTGACTGCCTCCATCCTGTCTATGTCGCTGTAAGATGGGGGTCTCTAGAATTGCATGCAGTACTCGGATGAGGTCTCACCAACTGTCTGTACAGAGGATAAAACTTCCTGTTTTCTACTGGTGATGCCTCTCCCTATACATCTCAGTATCCCCAGCTATCCATACTGCCTTCTCACATTGCTTGCTTAGCTTTAGGTCATCTGAATGACTACCCCCAGGTCCCTTTCCATTTATGTTGTTGTTAATACATCCCCCACTGTGTACTTATCCTCTGGTTTTTGTTTCAGGTGCATTACTTGCACTTCTTTACATTGAATCTAAGCTGCCATGCTTTTGACCATTCTCCAACTTTGCCAAGTCCCTCTCATCCTTTCCACCCCTCTGTGTAACAACCCTGTTGTAGATCTTTGTGTCATCTGCAAGGAGACATAGTTTTCCTTCCAGTCCTCTGCAATGTCATTTATAAAGACATTAAAAGGACCAGCATTGAACTCTGCAGTACCCTTCAGTAACTCCCCTTTCTTCGAAATGGACTCTGTTTATTATTACCCTCTGTGTCCTGTTGTCCAGCCAAGTTTTACCCAGCTACCACCATGGGCCCACCCAGGCTGGCTAATTTGGTTATTAATCTTTGTGTGGACTGTATCAATGCCTTCTAAAGTCTAGTAGGACATGTCCACAGCCCCTCCCTGATCTACTATTTTGTCACCCAGTCAAAGAAATCTATTAGATTCTGCTTTTAACATGACCTTCCCACTATAAATCCATGCTACCTTGAGTCCTGTGCCCGCTGGCTTCTAGGTACTCAACAATTCTTTCTTTCAGAAGTGATTCCATCCATTTTCCTACCACTGAGGTCAGGCTAACAGGTCTGAAGTTTCCTGCCTCTGCTTTGTTCACACTTTTGTGAAGGGGAATCACATCCACCCTCCTCCAGTTCTTAGGTACCACACCATCCTCCCCTGATTTGTTAAAAAGGGTAGTCAATGGTGTCACTAGTTCTCCCCTTAGTCCTTTTAGAATTCTGTGCTGAATCCTGTCAGGCCTCATTGCTTCATCCACTTTCAGTTTTAGGAGTTCTTTCAGAACCCTTTCTTCTGTGAAAGGATTGATAGCGACCCCCCTATCCAGAGTGCTTCTATTGATTGGATTAGGTACCCCCTCCTCTTCTTTTGTGAATACTGAGCAGAAGTATTCATTCAGTATCCCTGCTTTTCACTGTCCCTCTGCCCACCCACCCTACCATTTATTAGGTTTCACTATCGTCTCTTAGTCTTTCTTCACCCCTAATGTACCTATAAAAGGTTTATTCCCTTTCTTAATTGAGTTGGCTATCTTTTCCTTGGTTTGGGCCTTTGCTATTCTGACTGCCTTCCCCGCTTCTACTCTGACTGGTACAGTTCTCTGTCCTGCTCCTTCTGTGTTTTCTTATGCTTCCTGAATGCTATCTTTTTCTCCCTAACCTTCCCTGCCACCTCTTTTGAGAACCATAGTGTTTTTTTCTTTCATTTTTGATTTATTTATTTGCTTCACATAAAGGCTTGTTGCCTCTGTGATGGGAGTTTTGATGTTTCCCCATTGTTCCTCCACCCCTCCTTGTTGCCTGCTTGCTAGTGCTTTTCTGAGGCACTCTCCCGTTTTGACAAAGTCAGCCCTCCTAAAGTCCAGTACCCTCACTTTTGTGTGGCTTGGCTCATGGCTGTGTTTATCATGAACCACACTGTTTGGTTGTCACTTGTTCCCAGATCGCTACCCACCTTCTAGATCTGAGATCCTCTCTCCAACCCTGTTTGAGAGTACCAGGTCTAAGATCCCTCCTGAGTGTGTTTCAACACAGCTGTCTGAGTCATGCCCCTGTAGGGCATCAATAATGACCTCCTCTTGGATGTGGTTGCTGCAAAGGTGTTCCAGTTAACATCTGGCACATTCAGGTCCCCCAACAATACCCCCCTTTTTCTGCCATCCTAAGGATGCCTTCTATCATTTCCTTGACCATTTCCTCCCCATGAGATGGGGTCTGTATACAACCCCCTTGTGGATTGTGGTGCCATTTCTGGTCTCCAGGGTGACCTGCAGTGCCTCTTCTCCTCCCTGTTTACCCTTTAGTTCCATTGCTTTGATCCCTTCTCTTACATAGAGAGCTTCTCCTCTCACACTCCCTGTCCCTCCTGTAGATTGTGTACCCTGGTATGTTGACATCCTAGTCATGGTTCTCTGTGTACCATGTTTCTGTGACTGCCACAATATCCAGCCACCCCTCTTCCATCAAGGCCACCAGTTCAGGGAACTTGTTACCTAGACTATGGGCATTGGCACTCATTACCCTCCATTTTTTGATGGCCTTACCCCTTCTGCCCCATCTCTCTCCTCACTGCCTTTGCCTTTTTCTCCATTTACCTCTGCCCTTCTACCTATTGACTTCTATCTTTGTCTTGCCTCACTAACTACCCTGATTTTTTATTGTGGGGGGTGCTAGGATTTCCCTGCTCCTTTTCAGTGCCCCCCCTTGGCTGGTTTATATGCTTGCCAATGAAGCATTTAAACCTATTACCTAGGATCCTGGTTCCCCTCCTGGACAGGTGCAGACCATTGCACCAGTATAGACCTGCATCCCTCCAGGTAGACCCCCAGTCCCCAGTGAAGCCAAAGCCCTGATCTCTGCACCAGTTTTTCAACCACTGATTAAATCCCATGGTGCGGAGCACCTTAGCCTCGTCCATGCCATAGACAGGCAGCACCTCCAAGAAGGTTACCATGCATGCTACTTGTCTAAGGCCCCTCCCCAACTCCACAAACTCCTCCTGCACTGCTCTGATCCCTTTCCCAGCCAGGTCATTTGTCCCTAGGTGGACAATGACATCCAACTCCCTCCCCGTGCAGCTGCTTGTGCAATTCTGGATTTGCTCCCTGTCCTTCAAGCCATGGTACCAGGCAGACACCTTACCTCCTCTCCCTCCTCCCACAGTTCTACTCCCCAATAATGAAGTCTCCCAACAGGAGTTGTTTCCTTCCTGTGGGTCCCATGTCACCTTCCTGTGGGTCTTCTTGTGGAGGTTCCCAGGATCCTCTTTGGTCTCCACTGCAGGTGTCTCCATAGAGGAACCACACTCTACCAGAATAATGTGAGAATCTGTGGAGAGGCACAACTGGAGAGATGTACCTTCATTCCACCACCCTCACCCTCCCTGAGCCCACTGTGGTCCTACCACTCCTCTTTCTTTGTAACCTCTGAGGCAGTGGTGGTTGCCCTGGTGGTATCTGGGTGGGAGAGGAGGTCCCCCGAATCCTGGCCAACTCAGCCTGGAGACAAGTAACCTCCTCCCTCAGTCCAGAAGTGTGTCTGCAGATGGGACAATACCGCATCCTTCAGAACATCTCCCGGAAGACTGCCGCTGCTCAGCTACTGCACTGCACCACTCCCATCATGTCTTATTTATGGCTCCTCAATTGTTGTTTTGTATGCTTACTCTTTCCTCTCTCTGTTTATTTTTATTTTCTCCCTACTTTCCTACTGCTTCCATCCCCTTAAAGCTCCTGTTCATCCCGTTCTGGGACAGGCAGTTCCTGTATTCCTCAGTTGTCTCCTTCTTACTTGCTCAGAGTCAGACCTCCAGCAGCTGGGGGGGGATGGAGGAGAGCTACTCTTTTCCTTCTCAGGTGGTAAGTCTTTTTTTCCTCTGTGATCACTCCCTTCCTGCTCCCAAACAGGAAGTTCCTGTTGTCAGTCAAATCCTGTGCTATAAAACTGGAACTAGCTAAGGGTAGGGTGTGTGAGGAGGGAGGGCTATATAGTCCCAGTAGAGTAGTAAAGTTCTAACAGCATCTCCTTCCTCTTGCTGTTCTCTGCCAAAAGCTATCTAGGGCAGTTTTAAATCCAAACACCTGTCTTCCTGCTGCCTAAGCCACTCCCTCTAATTCACAGTTCCCTTCTTCAACTAGCTAATCGCACAGATAACAGTTCCCTTCACCCAACTCAGACAAATGCACTAACTCTTGTTTTTTGTATGTGTTTGTTTGTAACCCCCCCTACAAATGGAGTTCCCAAAAAGTCTTCATTGAGCTTGCCTAAATGCTTACTGCCAGGCTGGTGTCCTGCGTTTTAGCCGTTTAAATGTGATTACCAGAGCCTGTCTAGCCTCTGTGTACTGTCTCTTTAAGAGCTGCCTGATTGCAGCCTAAGTAATCTGAGAGGGAACTCTGTTGAAAGATGTAACTATTTGCTGAAAATCATTTAGAGTGATAATGATAATGTAGTTTGTTTAACCTGCCTTCTTTATAGCAAGGACTGTTTTGTTTGTCTCCACTATCTTGGTCCTGGACTGCAAGTCGGACCAATCAGTTCTGGTGGGACCTAAAATGTAACTGGACTACAGGAGCTGTCTGAAGTCAAAATCTGTAGGAATTGTAGTTTTGAACTTTTTGCTCCTTTTTTTTGCAGGTGAAGGGGGAGCTATTGCTTTGACTTACAGCCAAATCAGCCAACCAAATCTTTTGGGTCTTGGGGAAGTCCTGGGCTGCTGGCAGTTTTCAGTTACTTCTGAGCTGGGAAGTGAAATGAGAAAAGCGTAAGTGTATTTTGGGCAACAATCCTGAGTGGATTCGCATGGGAAAACTGTGAAAGGGCTGAATTTTTGGCTTGCATGTCTGCTGCTGCTCCTCCTGAGAGGGAGAGATGAGAATTACAGTGCTCCCTCACTTATTCGCCCCTCGATTATCTGCCACACTCCGTTATCACCATTCTTACCTCCCGTCCTGATTGTATGTCCATGTTATTGCACTCCGTAATCCGCCTCCCTCACTGTCCGCCATCCGCCGTTCATTAATCTTCCCACTTGCCCACATTGTAATTGAAATTGCCCTCTTTATTCCGCCATCGCCATCACATCAAAAATTCACAGCGTGTTGTCAATCCTGTCAGCCCTTGTACCGTGAACAAGCGATCAAATAAATTACCCTCATGGTACAGCGTTATAGCTGATGGCTGAATGTTTACTCGCTGGGTGTAGTGTGAAGTCATTTGTGCATCAATTAGCCCACTTTGTTAGCCGAGCACGTTAGTCCATCCTGTCAGCCCTTGTTTAAAACCTCTTCACCTGTGTAGTCATTACTGCATAAACTGATTTTATTAGCTTATGTTTGCTGCGCACGTTAGTCCACCCTGTTAGCCCCTGTCTACCCTTATTTAAAACCCTTTCACCTGAGTAGTGAGTAGTCATTAGTGCTGCAATTTAGCTTTATTGAAATCTGTTTGTTATAAAGTCTGTAAGCATTTGATGATCTTCATTTTCGCTGTCTGGTGAATGAACGTGTCAGTCAGTCTGGGGAAATGATGGCAGAGTTGGCAAGTGGAAAGCGATCTCGACTTGCTTTTACTGTGGCTCAGAAGAGCCTGATTGTTAAGTTTTCTGTTGATAACCCTAAAGCATCCCACCAGGAGGTTGCTCATCATTTTTCAACACTGTGGTGCCGGCCCATAGAACAGGAGATAAAACTGTAGTGGAGGCAAGGGATGCAATAAACACTGTGCTTAGATTTTTTGAGTCTTATGAGCTTGCAGATGAGACACATATTCAGAAGTGCCTTTTCCTACGTTGCAAGATAAGACAACTTGCTTCTGTGAGAGCTAAGCAAATGTCTATTACAGACTACTCCAAGCTTACATAACTCCAGTTTGTAACTACAATTAAACGGCTGTGACTTTGAACCTCATATTGCTCTGCTATACTATGATGCTGTCATTGTGAACCTCATACTGCTCTGCTATACTATGATGCTGTCATTGTGAACCTAATACAGCTTTGCTATAATAAGCTGCTATGATGTGCTTTTAGCACTAAAAAGCACTTTATTGCACTGTTTTTAACATTTTTGAATACAAAATAAGGATAACTGTATATAATTTATATGCAGAAAATCAAAAAATGTGTCCATTTTGCCACTGGCAACACCATAACACTCTGCTACCAGATACAGTGTTCTGTATTTAACATCACAATATTTAGGTTTTTATTTTCAGGCACCCTTCATTATCCACCACCCTCTCTTATCCACCCAAAAAACTGTGGTCCCAAGTTGGGCGGATAATTGAGGGATCAATGTATTTTGAACTAAATCCAAGTTTGAGTGACTAAAGTAAGCTACTGAAGTGGGCCAGGCTCAACCTGAAGAAGACCGAAGATTTTGTTGAATGCGATCGGCCTGTCAGGAGTCCCAGCTACCCCTAAGCTCCCGGTGCGTGCAGAGACTTTGCGATTGTGCCCGTGGAGTGCTTTGCCTGGTACAGTAGAATTCCTGTACGTGTAAATGTGCCACGAGCTGCTAGTGGGTTGTGAGTTAGTTCCCCACTGTGTGAACTGTGTTCTGCTTGCTGAAAGCTGTATGCAGCCCAACGGACTGCATCTGAATTTATCTCCATGCGGTCTGGGCCTTGCCAGACTGGCCCAGCCAGACTACCCACTGCACAGAGATGCCATCGACAAGAGACCTGCCTGGGGATCAGCCCCCTGCTCCACGCCTGAATAGGAACGACACCTCTGCAACTCGTGTGGGCCCTGCTTCTCCTGGATTTCAGATCAACCACCTGCAGTCTTGATTTTCATCCAGCCTGTGTCCAGTCTTGGGTATCGTGAGTAAATACCAGGGTCGCTCCCTGCAACAACAGCTTAATCTGAGTGTGTCATCTGATTGTCTTGTTGTTTCGTTTCTTTTACGAACTGAGCCCTCTGGCTCCAGATTACAAATATTGTGTACTGTGCATGCTGTGTTTTCCATCAGAGGGCCCCAACCAGCTGCAACCCGGGGCAACAGTCTTGGCTAGTCCATCTCTGCTCCACCTGGGTACCCAGAGGTGTGGCTGTGTGGGAGGGCTCAAAGCACATGCATAACCGCTTGATTGATATAACCTGTAAGCTAATTAACCTGATTTTGCCCCTTCCTTGTTCAAGTCCTCTGAATAAATCAGATCTAACTTTTTCTGCATGTAATCTGACTGTGGTTCCAGTTTGTGCTCAAAGTACTGTACTGTTGCTATTTGCTGTGCATAACCTTGTTTTACAGGGGGTCCTCAGGGTCGAGCCAGAGGAACCAGCCCTGTTGGTAAGTGCAAACAGTGTGGGTACTTGTGTGGTGTACCAGGGGTATTGTGAAAGTGATTACTGTACAGTATTCAGGCCACTAGAGGGGAAGAGGGGGGGTTACAGTGTCCCGGAGGGCTGTGCCCAGGTTAGCTTGACCACTACCAACCCTGACCTCCAGGTGAAGGCACCCGTTTCAGAACTCAGGACCCTTAAACTGCTACTAGCCAAGCAGGCAGGGGTAGTAGCCCTTGGGATAGCACCACCTAGGGGTTACACATTTTTAACCTAAATTGAAGGTCCCAGTAGTAGAGTTCTAGTCCTTAAATCCCGGTAGAGTAGTAAAAATCTAACAGCATCTCCTCCCTCTTGCTGTTCTCTACCAAGAGCTCTCTAGGGCAGTTTTAAATCCAAACACCTGGCTTCCTGCTGCCTAAGCCACTCCCCCTAATTCACAGTTCCCTTCTTCAACTAGCTAATTGCACAGATAACAGTTCCCTTCACCAAACTCAGACAAACACACTAACTCTTGTGTTTTTTTTGTTTTGACCCTAAATTGAAGGTAGAGTTCTAGTTCTTAAGTCCCAGTAGAGTAGTCAAGTTAGTAGAGTAGTAAAATTCTAACAGCACCTCCTTTCTCTTGCTGTTCTCTGCCAAAAGCAATCAGTATGAACAGATAGATGCACCAATGCACAAATAGATGCAGATATGCCCAGATAGATATGCACATGCACAGATAGATGTACATATGAACAGATAAGTGCACCAGTGTATGGATATATGCATACATGCACAGATTGACACACATGTACAGATAGATGCACATATGCACAGATAAACATATGAACAGACAGTTGCACCAATGCATGGACATATGCACACATGCACAGATAGATGCAGACATGCAATGACAGATGTACACATGCACAGATAGATATACATATAAACAGATACATATAAACAGATAGATGCACCAATGCATAGACAGATGGACATGCACAGATAGATGCAGACATGCACAGATGGATGTACATATGAACAGATTGATGCACCAATGCATGGATAGATGCACACGTGTGCAGATAGAGGTACACATACAGATAGATGCACACATACACAAATAAAGACACATATGCACAGATGGATGCACACATGTGCAGACAGAGGCACACATGCACAGATAGATGTTCATGCACAGAAAGACACACACACATACAGATGTACATATGAACAGACAGATGTACAAATGCACAGGTACGTACACACATGTACAGATAGATGCACATATGCACCGATAGATGCACACATGCACAGATAGACACAATTATGCACAGAGAGATGTACATATGAACAGATAAATGCACAAATGCACATATTGATGCATACATGCACAGATAAAGGCACCTGCACAGATAGATGCACACATGCACAGATGGACACACACACACACATATATATATATATATATATATATACACACACACAGATAGATGCACAAATGCATGGATAGATGCACACATGCACCGATATATGTATATATGAACATATAGATGCACAGACAGATGTACACATGCATAGATGGATGCAGACAATCACAAATAGATGTACATATGAACAGACAGATGCATCAATGCATGGATAGATGCAGAAATGCGCAGATTGATGCACACATGCACAGATAGATTATCCAGTGCATGGATAGATGTGCACATGCACAGATAGACACACCCACACATGCACAGATAGACACACAATGATTTAAAGATAGATGCACACATGCAGACAGAGGCACACATGCACAGATAGATGTAAATATGAACAGACAGATGCATCAATGCATGGATAGATGCAGATATGCACATTTATTTGCGCACATGTTCAGATAGAGGTACACATGCCCAGACAGATGCTCCAGTGCATGGATAGATGCACACATACATGGGTAGATACACACAAATGCACAGATTGATGCACAGATTCAAAGATATATGCACACATGCTCAGATAGATGTACATATGCACAGATAGATGCACACATGTGCAGATGGATGGAGACATGCACAGGTAGATGCACATGTGTACAGACAGATGCACACATGTGTAGATAGTCACATAGTTGCACAGACACATACATGAACAGAGCAGAGGCACACTTGCACAGACAGATGCAAACATGCACAGAGAGATGCACATATGCATAGAGATGCACATATGCATAGAAAGATGCACACATGCACAGAGAGATGGGCACATGTTCAGATAAATGGCTCTTTTTTTACAGTTTATTGTAAACAATATAATACATTACAAGGCTTTTAATCCAGCAACCTTGCCCTTTGTCATAGTTACAGACATCATATAGAGTTACATTTCTATATATTGGGGCCCATATTCAGAGGTGGAAGGGTGTGCCACACAAGTGCCTGTGCCATGTATATAATTGCGCCAGCACAAAACAATAGGATATTCAAAAAGTGCACCAGGAAATCTGATTGCGCAAACAAGACTGAATATCCCGGGTTTGCGCGATTGCACATTGGGAGATGATCGGCACAGCAAGCCACGTTTAACTATGGGGGAACCGCGCACAAAGGGTCAGGAGACAGATGCACAAACAGTGGCTGTGGCACACTGTACATGTGCATGTGAGAACGTGACTGGTGCGAAAGCATAGCAGCCCAGGGGACAGGGGAGACCCAGTGGCATGCCACAGGGGCCAAAAGAGCCTGATGCAAGAACCGTGAGGGGCCAGCCCTATGTACCGTACAGACATGCCCAGGCATATGAACACCTATGCAGATTGTCCATGGTAGACACACACCACTATGGATTGGGGATCACAACAGTGGCCGTGGCCCATGGATAGTGACAATGTTGGAGTGTGATGGACACTGCAGCAGACATGTCAGCATGACAGAAGGCCCACCGTGTCATCAGGATACAACCACAACAACATGGAGCATGGGTAGACACACATGGGGCACACCCCAGTGACAGTACATGTTCAACGACAGTCCAGGACACTTGCACACAGGTACGCGGGGGTGCATGCTGCAGGCAGTGTTGTCCACACAGTGCATGGCCAGGCTACCACAGTGAACCAGCGGGATGGAATGGAAGGATGGATGTGTCACAGGCCCACTGTGTATCCTGTGTACGTGAACATAGTGAAACACACAGTGGAGTGCCCCCCCCTTGGGGAGAGGGAGCGCTGGGGGATGTGAAGGTCATCAACCACCCCTGCACTTGAGGACTTATGGATTGGGGGCACATGGGTCAACCACCTGTTAAAGATCCCTAGGAAAGAACACACCACACACAACCATGTGAAACTTGAAAATATGTATTTGGGGGTGTCATACAGATGAGGCACACTGATGAATCTTGGTAGGACAAAACACGTGTCTGTGTCTTCTGTTGGCAACCTTTGCAGACTGTGTGAGAAGTCTTTTGGCACCATGCATTTCTACTTAAAGTTGAGCCAGCATAACATTTTGTAGTGATTTGCACATACAGCCCATGATGCTTTGCATTATGGGGGTATGTGTGATTTTGTATTTCTTTGAAACTTGGCTTCGCAGCCAGTGCCCTTTGGAGTAACCCTTGCCTCAGTGCTTACACACTAAGATTCTTAGTTGTATATTTGTGTGTGTGTATATATATATATATATATATATATATATATATGGTAGCACGGTAGTGCTACCATAGTTAGGGTTGAGGAGCCATTTCTATGTTAAACCCCCAAATTCTGCACCTTAATAACTTTACAACTGTTTGACAGATTTGCCTGAAATTTGGAATACACGATCAAGAACCATAGGCCTTGGGATCTGCCAAGTTTCGTACTGGTCAGATATACAGCTGCGGAGTTATTAAGCGTGATCTGTGTGCGCGTTTATGCTTTTTCTGGAATTCTACGGTCGTGCCTACAGGTCGTACGGTTTGTGGGACTGGCCTGAAATCTTCAGGGAACATGCGGCCAGGGTCTCCAATGTGTCTTTTGAAGATTTGGTGAAAAAATATTAAACGGTTCAAAAGTTATTCAAAAAACAATTTCCCATTATAAGTCAATGGGAAAAGTTAACAAAAAGTTTGACAGTGTCGCAAATGCATTTTTACTTTCGCAAATGGCCCTGTTACTTTTGCAAATCCGCCATTTTGTTTCCAGTTGGTGATCAGAAAAATGCTTGGCATTTAAATTTGGTACCCTCTAGCAACCTAATTCTTTTGGTATTCACCTGGTCAGACCCTGAGGATGCTAGCCATGTCTTTATTTTGGGGTAAAACACCCCAGAAATATGTTTTTCAAACTTCTGGAAAAAGCATTTTGGCAAATTACTTTTGTGCTCACAAAAGTGTCAAACTTTTTTGCTGAAGCTTTCGCAAATTGCGACAGTAGTTTTCTAGTCTGTGGGAAAGTGACAGCAATTCTTTGGCACTGCGCTGCAGAAGAACGGTTGGGAGTTTTGGGCTGCAATTTGAAGGGAACGCAGCCGACATCTCACAGATGTGCCTTTCAGTGTTTTGGTGAAAAAAATATTACATAGTGACAAAGTTACGGCACTCCAAAGTTGACTTTTTTCCCCATAGGATAACATTACGGCGCCCGACGCATTACAGGAATCCTTTGGCACCCTGCTGCAAAATAACGGTTTGGTCTTTTTTCCTGAAATTTGGAGGAAAGACAGCCAACAGCCCACATATGTGCCTTTCAGTAGTTTGGTGAAAAAATATTACAGGAAGACAAAGTTATGGCACTCAACTTCTTTTTCCCTATAGATATAACATCATGTCACGTTTTCAGGTCTGTAACTCGAAACAGTGCGATTACGGACTTTTCATCAGAAAAATACTTAGTCCCCAAACTAGCCAGGACAGTCATAAATCATATGACTTTTAAATTTTTTTTCTACCTCATACGGTTCCTGAGATATAACCTATTTAGTATTCCAACTCCTCATTTTCTGCTCCGATACCCATTATTCTGCATACATTCTTTGTACTCACTGTCTTTCTCTATGCAGATTTTGGGGAAAACCAGCCTGGGGGCTTACATTACTGTTACTGTTGCCCTTTCCGCTTGTGGTTCTGTACCCGTTTCACCGTTGGCGTCTAGCGCCACCATGTATGCGTTATCCTTTATGCTTTCATTTGCACTTATGCTTCTATCTTTGCCATTTGTGTCTACAGTACTGTTTCTCTTCTGTTTTATTTTGCGCCACCATGCCCATTGAAATTTCCATTTGCAGGCACCATGTTACTATGTGACAACACATCACGTGGCAGACCGTTCCCGTCTATGCCACTGTGTGCGTTACCCTTTCTGTTCTCATTCGCGCTTGCGTTACCATGTGCGCCACTGTTAGCGCTTCTGTTTGTGTTGTTGTTCCTGTTAGTATGCCACAAGACATCATGTGGCGGTTGGGCCCCACGCTCCCGCCGCCACATTATGCTCCCACCACTGCATTACATTCACTATTTCTCATTATCGTTCTCAAAAAGAAGGGAAATTAGAGGCAAAAAACTCTGTTTAATGCATTAGTTAGGGTTGTTCCACAGCGACAAAAGTGAGGAAATTCGGTGTTAGGGTTGAAAACCCTAACTCTGAATTCACCCCCCCCCCAGCACCACACACACACAGACACACACACACACACACACACATATGCAAGTATGGGGGAGGACCAAGTCAACACAACCAATGACAGACATCCAGCAGCAGGTGACAGAAATAACAAACAATTGTCTAAATGTACTATGAGACATCCCCACCCACCTGACCAGGTATTGCATGCTCAGTGGAGATCAACAGCAAAACTGAGGCCATGTACACCAAATGTACACATCCCTGATTGCAGCTGCACACAACGTACCACACTTAGTAGTTGGAGGGATGGAGCTATTTACAATGAAGGGATGGGATGAGCGGTGGGAGAGTGGGGTGGGAAAGGGGTAGGACTATATACAAAGGTGGCTGCCTCATGGAGCAACAGGGGGTGGTAGTGGTGGTGCCAGCAGGTGGCACACAGAGGCAAGATCCCTCCACACTGCCCCTAAAGTGCGAGGCGGGCCATGGCACATACAGTCCATAGGATGGCCCCCTGCAGCATGAACATAGCATGGAGAATCCTTGATTTGCTACATCTCACCACTCTTCATTGTGGCCCACTTGCTGCCTGAACACAACCTACAGGAATAAAACAACTCAGTACAGCAGCAGTGCCAATGGGATGATATGTATGCACAGATAGACCCCCCTGCACAGAACAATGTTTGGGATGTGTTGCTATGCATGCATGGTGTGCCAGCCACAGGCTATGTGACAATGCTGCATGCAACAATGACCACAGATGTGCGGTGGACATGTGTGCCATGAAGCACAGCACATGTGTCATGGGCATGACACCATAATAGGCCACTGCAGGACGTACAGCCCTCAAGCCACAGTGCCATGCTGTGGAGAGGCACATGGCTGTGTGTAGGATGCACAGTAGCCACAGCCATGGTACACTGTCCAATGGCAGAGGTGCGTGCAGGACAGTCACAGGTGTCAGACCTATGGGAGAGGGGTTGCGGCAGACCCCCAACGGTTGGTCTTGACTGCATATATTGGCCCATCAATGCAAACAAGAATGGATGGGATGCAGTGTGGACCCATGTGGGTAAACAATAGCACCCCTACAACCAAAGAATACACCCATAGTCTGGCAGCCCTGGGGACAGCTGTGCAGAAGAACATGCAGGGAATGAAACTGGCACTAGCATGCTAGCCAAATATTGGTAGACATCATATTGTCATAGTAGGAATCTCCTTGAAATAGTCCTATGGACCTGTAGTGGACAGGGAAATGACTCAGTAGGTACAGCAGCTGGGATGTTGCAGACGTCTGTGGGCTGGTGTATATTCCCAGTCACAAGCCCTGCTGGGCAATGGAAGCATGATTAAATGATGACTCCTGCAATGGAAACATGTGTGGTGCACCACAGGGCTATATTTATGCACAGACCACATGGTGCAGAAATGTCTGCATGCAGCCAAGGCACATACCTATGTCCCCACCACAGAGAGGGCACCATGGGGCTGACACCTGTCACTGGGTACATCTGGCACATCAGGCTGAAGCAACAGGCCTACACACACTGTGTATGATGATGGACAATGCACAGTCCAAAGGCAGTGGCAGCATGTGTGACTGCATGGCACAAATACCACCCAGCACAATGGTTGAGGTTGTGTAAACAGATGGTCGCATGTTCGGGTGTGTAGCAGAGGAACACAAGGTGGACATAACCATCAATGTGCGTTACATTCAGGCAGCACATTGACATGATGTTGTACACCATCTGAAGGGGCTGTCAGGCAACAGCCAATGGCGACACCTGGACAACAGTAACATACAGCCGTGCCCACAAGCACACAGGACACATGGCCAAAGGTGAGTGCTGTGGCAACACGTCTCCCATTGGCAGATGCGAGAAGTCCATGCCTGCCCACCACTGCCATGGGTATGGCAGAAGCTGCAGTGAGCATGGCTACACAATGTTCCACTCACAGGATGCTGCACTGGGCATGGCTACACAATGTTTCACTCACAGGATGCTGCACTGGGCATGGCTACACAATTTTTCACTTACAGAAGGTGGCTATGGGTACAACACAGTAACATACCATAAAATGCAAACAACATATTGGGCAAGTATAAGGGCACAGCACCAGAACAATGTGAGGGCGATATCTGAGGGGTGTGGGGGACATGTCCACTGGATGACAGCAGCACACCATGTACATATGGTGGACACCAAAGGTGGCTGGGATAGCTCTGCAGGGGCACACTCATTAATGTGACAGCACACCTGGGGACATGAAGAACAGGTTGCAACAAATGCATGGGTGTGTGGGGATAACAGTGCAACTGGTGGTCTGTCCAGGAGGTGTGACACACTGGACTATGCAGAGATCCCTGAAGCTGTAAACAGCGCAAACTTGAGCCACTACATACCCCAACCATCCCAAAGGCCAGATGGGAGGGTCACTTGGACGTGTCCATGTCGCAGGACACCGCTCACCACGGCCCATGTGGGGGCCACATGACCACCCCACCACGACACCTATGGGCAAGTGTGTAGACGGCCCAAGTGTGGACCACATGTAGCATGACAGGGAAGCATAGGGTTTCACATGTTCCATGTAGGGTGCCTGCATGCACCATGTGCAGGATTACCCTGCAGGGGATGCGAGTCCAACACAGAAATGGGCTACACAGCTGCATTGGTCATGCCAAGTGGCACAGTACATGCCTATGATGTGCACTGCGCCTGAAGCATGGGAGTAGACATGGGTTCCCTGTGGTGGGCAACAGAGCGGGGAAGGCCAAGATGTATGGGGTCGATGTACCACAAGTGTGACTGCATGACGCAAACCCACATGTAGTGAATGCAAGGCCACAGTGGATGCAGCATGGTAAAAGTGCAGCACAGAATGGGTGTGGCAAGGTGTATCACACATGCATACTCACATGACTTTCTGAGCAGTGACACTCATGTCATGTGCTGTTGGCTGGCTCCCCCTCTGACCTCATTGGTCTTCTGCCTGGCTCATCTGGCCCGTGCCCTGGCCTCCCAGTCTGCAGTGAGAACACAATGACAAAGACACATTCAAAGCCATGCATTACCACACGTCCTCTACTGTCCATCCAACTACGATGCAGCGATGTGGATTTCTAATGCACACCCACAAGAGAATAGATGCACCATCGACAGTAGATGGAATACAGCATAGTCATGCTTTAGGGAGGGACACTGGCCCCACCCCCAAAAACCACCACAATACATGGACAGTACATTGACAGTACAATACACATGTGGTTAGTGGGTGTACCATGTAATGTATACAACACACTACAATCATCCCCTGACTGTGGGCCTTGCATCTACAATATATAGGCAGTGTCCTGTGGACCATTCTCCATGATGATGGGTGACATAGCAGTCAGCCAGGTTGGGGGTGCACCCCATTGTGCACTACGAGTGACCAACCAACAGGTTGGACAGTGATCCCAGTGGGTGGTGCCGTGTGGGCTGCAATGGATACACAGGTCAGCACATGGCCAATCCCATGCCTGTATCACACCAGAATGTGTGGCACAGATGTAGATAAGCATATGACACCAATGTGAGGCCACATCAGCAGGACAACACTGGATGGGGGTCACTATCATGGCGATGTGCATATCAAGGTGTTGTACTGCTCAACCAATGGCATGCCATGGGCAGACACAGGACCACATAGCTGTGGTGTGAGGGTTGTCCATATGTGCAAATGCACCTAACGGTCACCATGTCCCTGACAGGCACCTAGATGTGTATATCAACGCAGGTTCACCTGCACATGTCATGGAAGGACACACCACAGAAGTTTTGTGCCTGTTGGCACTCTGACCCCTGACCTGCAGCAGATACTACTGGATGGATATATGGTTGCATTATCAATGGTGCTACAACAGTTACAGGATGGGATGCACAAATCACAGTGAACACCAGTATGACACATACGTCCACATGGCACCTGCATTCCATGTTGCTGTGACATGGCAACTGCCACGCTGAATCACGGAGATGCACAAAGGGTACCCAGTACCACACACTGTGCTGTGCACCAGTGCATGCCTGCATAACCCAACATGCCAGGCCACAAGGAGGACTGTGATGCACATGGACATGTGGGGTTCTGCAGGGGGAATGGTGTTCACTGTTATGCCATGACATGGTTAGACGATGTACATGATCCTGGTGTGTGGCCTGTGGCACATGGGCGGACACATGCATGTACACATACAGACACCATACACATGGGAATGGGTTGTGATGTCACATCGAACAATGGCCATGCCGTACTTTCCCGTGAGCACACACTGTGACATTGCCATACTGACCAGCAGGACCGGCATGCAGCATACATATTCCATCTGTGTCTCGGACCGAGGATGTGCATGCACTGGAACAGAAGAACTGCAGTGAAATACTCCACATGCCTCCATCAACTATACAGTGGCAGGATGCCACATATAGATGTGAGCAAAGCTGTGATATGCATGTTCCTGTACTTACATAGTGGGGGTGTACACATTGGTCATAAACACACATCTACTGCACAGCTACTGTGCATGTTGGTGGTACTGTAAAACACTCACATTGACGTGCATGTACACTATGAGGGTAGGGCGGTCAGTCGGAACCTGAGGAACTCTGGATGTGCATTGGTCATATGTGCAGGCTACGCCAGAGGAACATGTACAACGGGAGATACATGCCAGGTGTATGGTAGAGGAAACCTGCACCACCCTCCCACAAAGTTGACAGGGTATGTCTGACTGCCGCACCGTCACCAGGGATGTGATACACCCATGTCAATTTGCATAGCACAGTACTGAACATATATGTGGCAAAGTCCAGCAGTTACATTGATAGGGAACGGTGCGGTCCAAGGCCCATATGTACAGGACTCATGGGAGCCAGGGGTGGGATACAGGACAGGTATGTGCATACATGACACAGTCTGCTGACGGCTGTGGAGTACATGGGGTGCATACTGGGAGCATAGCTGGTGGTACGTAATGGAACATGTGCAGTTGGCACCTGCAACACACTGTACTGTACAGCGACATCCGATGGTACGTGTACCTATATATGCATATCAGAACAGGTGGCCATAGTGTGTGCGTGTGTGTGTGTGTGTGTGTGTGTGTGTGTGCCAGCACACTAGCATGGTACATATGGGGCCTACATAGCATGTGCATCACCTCTGTCAGTGTTGAGCATGTATGTGCTGGTTACCATATTGTGCCACGTCCATGGGAGACACAGGTGCAATGCAGTGGTCCTGCAGCCATTCCACCATCCTCCATTGTGCGACTGACATTAGACGGCATCATTCCCTGGTCAGCATGATGTACAATGGTACTGCTCAGCATGTTATCAGCCTCTGTAGGCAGGTATTTCCCTTAGTAGAACATACGTGAACATGTGCCAGTTGACATCTGCACTATAGAGAGGGTAGGGTATGTCTGTGCCAAACACAATGGAACAGTATGCGGCATGGTGTTCTGCAACTGTGGATCGATAGAAATACCATGACACATTCCACACTGGTCACTGTTGGACACAGACAAATAATACAAAAGTTTATCAGTGCTAAGGTGTACCTCAAGGTATACCTCGGTGGTACTGAGGCAGGCTCACATTACAGTCAATGCAAATTGAACTTGAGTGCCTTAGTGGTACCTCGAGATATACCTCAGTACTGATAAACTTTTGTATGATCAGAACTGTACTCCTGACAGATAACAACATCCTACATGTCACACATTATCATGGTATACATACCTGGGCATGGCACAGTACACTTCTCCATCATGGCACGGAACCTATCTAACCAAGGCCTGTCCCTCCATGTCAGGTTGCCACATCTGTGGTGACACTGCTCCCCTGTGTGCTTCACCCTTGTCCTCCTTGAGAGCCTATGTGGGCCCACACCTGCAACCTGGGCCTGTCCAGGTCCTGATTTCCAAATAGCTGGGCCTCTATGGCAACCACTAGGTCCACCAGGTTGGCCAGCTCCACCTCTAAACATCTCTGGTCCCGCTAGCTGTGTGCCATGTGTCTTCTTGGTCTGGTCATGTTGCTGCTGCTGCACCAGACAGTCACACCCAGCCACGTTGTAGCAGGCCTGTAACCTGTACATGTGGGGCGATAGGGTGTCATTGGTTAGCCGTGTGCTGCTGGTGTTAGTGCCAATGCCTTTGTGCGATAGGGAATAACAGCTGTGACACTGTGCATGCGTGATAGTGTTAAGCTGAGCAGCAAACTAAGGTCATGCCCCATGCTACTGTGCATGCACGGCAGCTGCGTGGCACCCTATTGTAAAGGGCACTCAGTACCATGACTCGCGCCAACCATACCACACTCTGCAAGGGGCATGTGCAGCAGGCTAGTGTCACGCATAACTGAGCGGTGGAAATGCATGTGCAATTGACCACTGCTGTCATGAATGAATGCTGCTGTATGTGCCCTGCACGGAGCAGTGACATGTGGCATCTATCACGCTGACATCTGTGACTGTGCACCATGGCGTTCTGCAGAGCTGATGGAAATGCACGATGGGAAGCCAACTGCAAAGCACACGTCTCTGCAGTATTCAGCTAGGATATGCAAATAGCCTCATTGCACAGTCTGTGACCAAACAGCAATTTGCATCTCATTATTGGAATGTATTCAGCTCATTTGCATGCATATTATCATAAAAACAGGGCAGCACCACCAGTCCTCAGAGGTGACCAAGAGGTACTGCAGCCTTGAAGTTACGTGTTGTATCATGTGTGTGTGCGTGCGTGTGTGTATTTCTTTGTTCTGTGAAAAGTGCTTATTTCCATTTCCATGTTGTTGTAACTGGGCCTGTCTCTATCTGTTTGTTCCACAAGCACCAGATATGTCCGCTGCTAAACGCAGATGACCAGCTTTCACTAAAGATGAACTCGAGGCCCTCACCGAGGCCTATGTGGCCCGTGAAGAGCTCCTATGCGGGAGGATAGGAACACCACAGGAGCAGGAATAGAGCTGGGGAGAGGTTGCAGGGGTTGTGAATGCACAGGGCCAGTTTGACCGCACTCCCCAGGAGTGCAAAAAATATGGCAGTGGCCTACATGTACGGACCAAAGACCTACTGTCCCAGGCCCGTGCAGAACAACAGATCACTGGTGGCGGACCCTCTAGGCCTACACAGATGTTTGCACAGGAGGCACTCATGGCCACCACATTCTGCCAGGTGGCTGTGCAGGGTGTTCCTGGTGGGGAAGACGAGACAGAGGTTGTCCCATCTCAGCACTGTAAGTACATACATTGCATATCTTGTCTGATCATGCATGTGTCGTCCTATGTATGTGTTGTTCACGATAACCATGTTGTGTAGCACTGTATGGACAACCCTGTTCTTTCACTGCATGTTTGTGCATTCCGCACCATATGTGTGCACCCTAGCTTGGTTGGCATGTGCACTGCTACATATGTCTTGCCTGTGTGTAGGTTCACATGCAATCCTGGTACATGCACGTGCACCTACCTGTATATGTTACATTATTTTATACATGGACATGCATCCCTAACCGTGGTCTATCCTTTATTCCACAGCACCAACACATCCTGGGACAGGTGGTGTTCCACAGGTACAGCCCACTGCAGAGCATGGCCCCATACCTGACAGTGTAGGGCCCTCTGATGTGGCCCTGGACCCACAGGGGGAGCCGGATGATGAGGATGATGACGAGACCTTCTCCCTGTTTGCAGATGCCCTCCTCACTGCTGCGAAGTGCTTGCCAGTGAGTCAGGGGATGACAGCACTATAATTGACAGTGTCATCCCCGACACCACCTCTCATGTGCACCGGTTTAAGCCACGCATGCTGTACATGCCACCATGAGCCATCCAGGGCCAGCACCTGTGCAGCAAGTGGCCCAGCAATTGCAGTCAGGTACTGCGCAGTAATAGGGCAACATATTGCGGCCTGCACAGGTGCAGCGGCAGGGCACTAGTGCCCAGCAACAGGGAACATGTGAACAGCCACAGCCTAACCAGATGGAGGATCAGGCACCCACTTCATGTGCAGTACCTGCACGTGTGTCATCCGAACAACCCCAGCGGCTAGACATGGGGGCGCCACACACTGTGACAGCCACACGCCAGGCCCTCCCCCCAGATCGGCAACATGACGCCAGCCTGGAACGCATGGCCCAAGAACACCAGCTTGATGACCATACATGGATATTGAGGGCCGTTATGGAGAGCCAAGACGCACTCCATGATGCTGTGCAGGGGTTGTGGGCACAGATGTGCCTCCATGAGGAGCAGGCTTCTTTCTGCCATGTGGAACTCATAGAATCTCTTCGCATTTTCTGTGAGGACATTGGTGCAGGCTTGTCGGGTATTGCAGCGGCGATATGGGACCACACCACAGCCTAAGCTGCACGTGGTGACCAAACCACCACCCACACATGTCACACCAACAGCAACCCCAGTACCCCCAGAACACCCCGCAACCCCACATCTATTCTGGCACCCCGTCCCATGTGCTTGAAGTTCGCCCAACCCCTTGCCATAGTGTTGTGTTCTCCACACCCACCATAACACATGGGCATGCACAGACAAGTGGTGCTACCCCCTCAAGGGTGGGTGCCTTGCCTGAGACAATCTGGCTGTCCCCACTTGGTCTGGCTGCATTGTCGGGCCGAGGCACTGTTCATGTCCATGGTGGCTGCATGCGCAACACCTGAAGGGTCCGGGGTCTATGTGGCATGCCCGTGATGCCTCCAGGCCGCAGGTGGGGCTACCTTTGCCCCATAATACCTATGGTTGTGCATTGTCCACATCCTGTACACCATACTGCCCCTTCTCACAATCCCTGTGGCATTGTCACATTGTATGTATGGCATCTGGGACATGTATGTGATTCCTGGGACTGGCATGGGCGTGATGAGTACACCTGTGGCTTACCACTGTGGGTATGTGCCAATGGTCTGTTACTGACCCATGCCAAGCTGCTACCAGTACCTCTATGCCTCCTTACCACTGTTGTCTCAGATGTGGACATGGGTGTATGTCACTTCCTCACACCCGTGTGCACATCATGCTGGATTGTCCTGTATTTACTCACCACTACCGTGAGGCTCAGTGTGCACTCACATACACTGTGCCTGTGTGCATAACAACAATGTCACACCTGCAAGCTATACTCACCTTCGGGGTCCAAAATATTCATGTACAATGGCGTCCCTGTGCTGCGGTCCCCTCAGGGCCAATCTTGGGTCCCTCCTGTCATACCATTGATGCTCAGCCTTGTCTGGTGGCTCCACATCCTCTGCACCATTGCCCTCCAGGTCCTGGCCAACTATTCCACGGTCTATGGCCATGTTGTGTAGTATACAAGAAGTCAGGAACATGCAACAGGCCTTGTCTGTGCTGTCCTGTAGGGCACCACTGGACCTGTCCACGCATCTGAAACACATTTTGCCAGAGGAAGTGGTGGGGGCTGAAACAATCACGGGATTTAAGAATGCATGGGATAGACATAAAGGAATTCTAGAGGGCGGGGTAAGGGGAAACAGACTTCTAGGAAAACAAACTGAACTTACAAGCTCAAATGGGCAGACTAGGTGGGCCATAGGCCCTTATCTGCCGACACTGTCTATGTATCTATGTATCTATGTATCTATGTATTTTCAGAATGCTGAACATATACTCTATGATGTTTCTAATAGCTGTTTGTGCCTTATTGTACCTCTCTTCTGTTTCGTACGTGGGTCACAGTACTGGGGTGAGCATCCACAGCTGAAGGGGGTATGCACTGTCTCCTGTGTAGAGGAAGGTGATATGTTAGTATGCCAAGTCAAGTCATCCTTTATTTCTTAAGCACCGAATCCCAGGGGCTCTTGGCTCTTTACAATAGTACAGGGCAATAAATTAAATACAGTATAATCAGGGTCTATTAATTAAACATAGATTTTGATGGCAGATAAGGACCGCTTGGCCCACCCAGTCTGCCCATTTCCCTACCTAATGGATAAGCTGCAGATCCTAGTTAACCAGCAGCCTACTTCTTCCTACCCCCACCCCCTAGAATTGCCTTATAACTGTCCCATGCATGCTTGAATTCCACCACTGTTTTTGACTCCACAACCTCCTCTGGAAGGCCGTTCCATGCATCCACAACCCTCTCTGTGAAAAAATACTTCCTTAAATTACCTCTGAGCTGCCCCCTTCTATCTTCAAATTGTGCCCCCTTGTTCTTGCACACCTCTTTTTTTGAAAGATGCTACCCTTGGACTTTGTTGATTCCTTGAGGTACTTGAAAGTTTCTATCATGTCCCCTCTCCCTTTCCTCGAGGCTATACATATTCAACTCCTAAGTCTTTCTTCATATGTCTTCCGGTGCAGACCCTGCACCATTTTAGTTGCCCTCTCTGGACAGCCTCCATCCTGTCTATGTCTTTTTGGAGATTGGGTCTCAGAACTGCATGCAGTACTCAGATGGGGTCTCGCCAACTGTCTGTACAGAGGGATAATAACTTCCTGTTTTCTACTGGTGATGCCTCTCCCTATGCATCCCAGTATCCCCCCAGCCCTCCTTGCAGCCCTCTCACATTGCTTGCCCACCTTTAGGTCATCTGATATGACTACCCCCAGGTCCCTTTCCATTTTTGTTGTTGTTAGTTTCTCACTCCCCATTGTGTACTCTTCCCTTGGGTTTTTGTTTCCCAGCTGCATTACCTTGCACTTCTTAGCATTGAATCTAAGCTGCCATACATTTGACCATTCCTCTAACCTTGCCAAGTCCCTTCTCATCCTTTCCACCCCACCTTGTGCATCAACTCTGTTGCAGATCTTTGTGTCATCTGCAAAGAGACATGCTTTTCCTTCTAGTCCCTCTGCAATGTTGCTTATAAAGACATTGAAGAGGACCGGTCCTAATACTGAACCCTGCAGTACCCCACTAGTAACCCCCTTTCTTCAGAGTGGACTCCATTTACTATTACTCTCTGTGTCCTATTCTCCAGCCATTCTTTACCCAGGCTGTCATCTTGGGACCCACTCCCAGGCTGGCTAACTTGTATATTAATCTTTTGTGTGGGACTGTGTCAAATGCCTTGCTAAAGTCTAGGTAGGCCATGTCCACAGCCCCTCCCTGATCTACTACTTTGGTCACCCAGTCAAAGAAATCTATCTGATTTGTCTGGCATGACCTTCCCGCTGTGAATCCATGCTGCCTTGGGTCCTGAGCCCCTCTGGCCTCTAGATACTCAACAATTCTTATAATCATAATAATCATAAATACCAGTTATAAAACTAAACTATTACTATAACTATAAACTATAAAATCCAGCGCACTACTTATTTTCAGGTTCCTGCAAATACCAGTATAAACAGATGCGTCTTTAGGCCATTTTTAAAACTTTCTGTAGAGGGGGCCTTCCTTAGCGAATGTGGGAGGGAGTTCCATATAGTAGGTCCCTCCACTTCGAAGGTACAATCCCCATCAGTTTTTAATCATGCCCTCAGGACCACTAAGTACCCCACTGCAGATGACCGTAGGGAGCGCACTGGGCAGACAAGCATCAAGAGGTCAGCCAGGTAGCCCAGACCTGATCCGTATAGGGTCTTATAGATAAGAAAGCCTATATCGAAGACAATCCTCCACCTAACTGGCAGCCGGTGCAGTTCCCGCAAAACCGGGGTTATATGATCGGACCTCGAAAGGCTTGTCAATTACCTGGCTGCAGCATTCTGCATCAGCTGCAGCCAGTGGAGATTGCACCCACTGACCCCGAAGTAAAGAACATTACAGTAATCAAACCTGGAGGTGACAAAAGCATGTATCAGTGATAGCAGATCCTCAGGCAGGACTAAGGGTTTAATCTGAGAGACATTTCTGAAGTGGTAAAAACCACTCCGGATAACAGCCGACACCTGAGCTTCAAGTGTCAAACTGTCACCCAGGATGATGCCCAGATTTCCCACCTTATTCACCGCCACCAGTGAGGTGGATCCTAGGAACAACCTTGTTCCTGCTGCAGTGGCTGCTACTTCCCTCCAACGATCAGGCTGTATCACCAATACTTCCATCTTGTCTGGGTTAAGTCTCAGCCAGTTAGAGGACATCAAGTCCTGGATCTCAGATAAGCAGTTATGTAGCACATCCACAGTGTCTGATGTTCTGGGGGACACAGGACATACACAGCTGGGTATCATTTGCATAGCAGTGAAAACCCAGACCGTAATGCCTAGTGATGTCACCCAGGGGCAGCAAGTACATCGCAAACAACATGGGCAACAAGATCGACCCTTGAGGTACTCCAGAGGACAGGAGCCTTGGGCGAGATGAGAAACTTTCCATCACCACTCGTTGCATCCTACCTGATAGAAAGGACTCAAACCAGCTGATGACATGGCCAGTGAGTCCACAGAGCTCTCTCAGATGATCAAGTAGCACCACATGGTCTACAGTGTCAAAAGCTGAGGAGAGATCGAGGAGAATGAGAATTGACTGTTCCCCTCTATCCTTCACCCTGAGGAGATCATTCTGCACCCTAACTAATGCTGTTTCTGTGCTATGCTTTCTCCCAAATCCCAACTGGAGCAGCTCATAGATGTCAAAGGCCACCAAGTGTGCCTCGAGCTGCAGAGCCACCACTTTCTCTATAACCTTCCCCAAAAATGGGAGGTTGGAGACTGCTCAATAATTCGCCAAGACATCAGGGTCGAGTGATGTTTTTTTCAGCAGGAGTCTCACCCATGCCTCTTTCAAGGCATCATGAAAGATCCTTGCTGAAAGTGAACATTGGACAATCTCGGTGAACACTGGACCAATGGACTTCACACCTCCCACTAGGAGATGTGCCGGGCTTGGGTCCAGTTCACAAGAGGTGGGTTGCAGCTTCAAAATCACCTTGATAACCTCCGGCATCTCCACTGGCCAAAACTCCACCCAGGCAAGTGGAGGGCTGCTGTCTCCTGCAGGCTCGACACTGCAGGTTTGATCATACTCCACTGGAGTTATCCTGGTCCTATTATTCGATGCCCTGTCAGAAAAGAACTGAGGAAACTTTGCAAAGTGTGATTGAAAATGCTCTTTTTCCCAGCAGACAGGTCGGATGTAATAACCTGTCTACAGTCCAAAAGAGCAGAGCTGGTCTGTTCCTTACTACAGCAATCTCCCTGGACAGGAACTCTGCCTTCTTACAGTTGATTGCCCCTTGATACTCAGTATAGTGAGTTCTCAAGGCCAGTATGCCTTCCACCTGCTCCAACAATGCTCCAACTTCTGACCCTTGGTCTTCATCTCCTTGAGAGCTCCATCAAACCACAGGGGTCTCAAGCGAGAAGACCTGGGTTGTATTCAGATCGGTGCCATTTACTAAAATTATATTCTGCTCTCTCCACAGAACTGTTCCATATGGTCAACCTCTTCTGAACATTTCCCCACCCACATTGTCACTGTTGCACATAGTTGCCCTCCAGTTTCTGTCCCTTTCCCTGCTGTTGTCTTTCCACTGTCACTTCCACTTCCACCTGCATGGCGTTTAGGCTGTGGATCAAGACACATCCTCGACTTCAACCCCCCCCGGGGCAGCCACCGGATCCCAACAAAGGAATGCCAGGTACGAAACTCGGCTGCTGCGCATTTCCATTTTGAAAGTTGGTGCCTTTTTTCCCTACCTCATCTCCAGACTATTGGAATTAGTACTGCAGCTGTGTATTTTTAGACTGGAAAAATCTAAAGAGAAAACTTATGCCTATCAGGAACTGCAGTTTAAAGAGAAAAGATTTAGTTAAATTTAACAGTACCTAAAACTGTATGCCTGTTAGAAATCTGCCATTTTAAAAAGGGGAAATTTTTTACAAAATTAGCAGCAGCTAAAGAGCTTAGGAACCTGCTGTTTTAAACAGTGCTCATTTTATATAATTGCAAGCAACTAACGAGCTTACCTCACTCAAATTCTAAAGCAATTAGAGGAACCGCTGCGCTGGGAGCTACTTCTGTTTTATAACTTACAGGTTCCAGCTCATCCCGCAGCCACTGAGCGGCTGCTCCACACCCACCCCCTACCACACTTACCCATGGCTGGTCAGTCGTTTATAGGGGAAGTCAGTCATGTGACTATCTCCCCACTTTCACATTTGCAGATTATAAAATATCACCAACAGAGGACGTTTAAATAGCATTCATGGCCTAGAGCATTGGAAATAATAAGAACTCTGCAGTTTAAACAGTCACCATCCTCACTGGTTCCTTATGACAGAATTCAAGGGCCAAATTAGGAACTGAGTGAATAGAAATTAGAATAAATATAACCTGTGGTGAGGTTAGCAATATGGTTGCCAAGGAAATTAAGCTAATCAAGTTAATCTCATCATGCTGCATTACAACTATCACCCTGACAGCTATGTTATTTCTTTGTGTCAAGACTAGCTGCCTCCTTGTCAAAGAATATTTGACTTATACTAATCACTCGCTTATAGCACATGGGGGATCCCCTTTGGAAGATCAGCCCACACTCCTCAAGCACCAAAACCATATACCAACATGCTCCAGCAGGAAAAAATTCTGCTTACTATGCACGCTTCTGATTGCCCTAGGAGTCCCCGGTCAGGGAGTCCAGGGTGGTTACAGAACCTGGCTACTAATCCGTGGCCTGCTGCTCCTCTGGTGTGGGGATGTGGAACCTAACCCAGGCCTCCAGCAAACTGATGTTGCCCATTATTTCTCCCAATGGCCCCAAGGACATGGCATAAAAATTGCTCACATCCAATGTGGAGAGTATCGTACCTAAGATTCAGGAGCTGGAGGCCTGGATAACAAATCACAAACCTGATGTCCTTGGTATTAGTGAAACTTGGCTAAAACCTACCTCCCCAGACTCACTCTGCAACATACAGGGCTATATTATCTTTAGGAATGAGAGGCCTGGATCAAAGAAGGAAGATGGGGTAATTTTTACCTGAAGAACCATTTGTCAGGGACCATCACTGCCCGTAGTTCAGCCCAGGAATCAATCCCTGAATGGCTGGTAATGGAAGTCACTATTGGTGCAATGCTAAAAATGTATATGGGCTGTATACACAACCCTCCACGGGGGGGGGGGGTTGATGGCCTAAGGAGAATAATCACAGAAATGGCCAACCTCTCACCAGTAAGGGACACTATCATAACAGGCAATTTTAACCTAAATTGGTTCGATAATAAACAACATAGGTACTCAAAACTACTAAAGGAAGCTAACCTCACACAGATTATAGGATTGCCCACATAACATAACTCTAGAACAGGTAATCATACATTACTGGACTGGATCCTCACAAACAGAGAGGATAGAGCTAGTGACACCGGAGTTGTGTCAGATTCCATTAGTGACCACTCCCCGACCTTTTGCACATGGGGTTGCCAGAGAATCAGACCCCCATCAAGGCTCATCTCCTTCAGGAATTTTGCCAAGGTAGATGTGGTAGATACAAGGTAGATTACACAGTGTCAGTGGCTCAGTAGGTAGCACACTCGCCTCTGAGGCCGGGAGATCAGAGGGCTGTGGGTTCAGTTCCCACATCTGGCACTTGGGTTAATATCCCAGTACTGACACTGTAATGCAGCATGAGAGGGGTGCTGCATTTCTGAGGTGCCGTCTTTCGGATGAGATGTTAAATCGAGGTCCCATCTGCCTGGATTGGTGGTAGTTCAGGTGGATGTTAAAGATCCCATGGCACTTATCGAAAAGAGTAGGGGAATTTCCCTGGTGTCCTGGCCAAATTTCCCTCATTCACTAAAAATACCACTAACAGCTTAATCTGGGTCAAGGTCAGTTGGCATTCATCTGTATCACCCTCCCCCCGGGTCGTGCCTGAAAATAGGCAGGATTTGTCTAGTGCACTTACCCGGTCAACAAAAGCTAAATAAATAAAAAATAAATAAATCAAAATAAAGATGTGGAGGAGCTAAAAAATGACCTAAGGGAAATAAATTGGTCCACCTTATTCACACTGAAGGAGATGAACACAGCGTTAGGCTTTCTCATTGCTGCCTTAACTTCAGTCCAAAACAAACACTGCCCTGTCACTAAGCTAACTAGAATTAACTAGAATCTGCAGCTTATCCATCAGGTAGGGAAATGAGCAGACTAGGTGGGCCAAGCGGTCCTTATCTACCGTCAAATTCTATCTTTCTATCTTTCTATGTAAGCGACATGTCAGGGGAGGGAGTACTAAACGGGTTACAAAAGAATTGATTAAACTGTCAAAATGAGAGATAAGGCCTGGGTTAATCATAAAATGGCACCCACTCCAGGGAACTGGGCAAAGTACAGATGACTAAGAAACGTGCAAGAGGGAAGCCAAATCCTTAAAGTCATCTTATTTCAAGTCCAAGCAAACACTGAAGCTCAACAATCCCTGGAATTTTTGGTCAGCATAAACTCTGTCCTCAAACTAACTAAACGGGACAGTATCTCCCTAAACACTGATGTGGCCCTCCTGTCTGACCCTGTGACAGTTGCGAACCTGCTGAACAACAAATTCTCGAATCTAGACTCATGCTTATCCCAGCTGCCTGCCGTGTCACAGATTGCTGACAAACAGAGCAGAACAATCTGCCCCTCCCCTTTTATTTTAAAGTAACAACAAGATCTGACATATATTGCCTCCTAAAGAAGCTACCCAACTCGGGTAGTGCAGGAAGTGATGGATTAGCACTGCAATTCCTTAAGCTTGTGGCAGAATTTGTTGCTAAACCACTTTCGCATATAATAAATCTGTCTCTCATTACCTCAACTGTCCTGGCACTCTGGAAGGAACCCAGAATAGTTCCAGTATTCAAGACAGGCGATCCACACCTTCCTGAAATCTAAGGGCCTGTGTCCATTTTGTCCCACATGGATAAAATACTGGAAAAAGTAGTTCAGCGTCAAATATCGCAGTACATTGAGAAATATGGATTGCTCTCCATTGATCAGCATGGTTTTAGAAGATGCTTTAGCACAACCACAGCACTCACCAAATTTACAGACCACATCCTCAGTGAAGCAGACGAGGGAAATCTCACAGGGGCCATATTTGTGGATTTATCAAAAGCATTCAACTTGGTTGATCATGAGATACTGTTAAATAACCTGACCTCCCTAGATTTCCCCAGAACACCATAAAATGGATCAAAAGCTACCTAACAGACAGAACACAGGTGGTGAGGCTAGGCAGTGCATTATCCAGCCCTACTCACTTTTCATCAAGCCCTTACTCGCGGAACCCACAAACAGCAAAAACATTATGTATGCAGACAACCTCATCATTTTCAGAAGCTGAAACAACCCCCACCCCTTGTTAAACTTGGACCTAGACAGGGATTTCAGTAGCACAGTACACTGATTCAGGCAACACAGGCTAATCATCAGTGACAAAAAAATGAAATGCATGCTGTTTGGATCCCAACAAAAGCTTGCTAAGTGCACTCCCAATCCAGCTAAAGGTCTCAGCATATTGACCACGGATGGCTCCTGCCTTGAGAAAGTTAGAGACTTTAAATATTTGGGTGTTACACTCGACCCAGCTCTTACTTTTGAGTATCGCAACAAATTCGACTATGCTATCGACTAAAGCACCTCCTGTGCCCCGAGGCAAGACTTGCTATTGGTAGGGGACATCTCCTCCCTATATTAGTCTACTGCTCCTCAGTGATCACACTCACAACCCCTCAACTACTTAATTGTATGAATACGGCCTATAGCAACCTATGTAGGTTCATCATACATGCTCCACTTCGCACACATCACTGTCAACTTTACCAGACTCTGGGTTGGCTCTCCCCTACTGACCACAGGAGCCTATTGATGGGCATACTCATCTCAAAAACATGGCAAGTTGGGACTACATCACCACTGATAGGGCTACTTAAGCCAAAATGCAACAGTCAAGATTTAAGGTCCTCAGACTGCAGGCTACTTGACTGTCCCAGATGCAACACAGAGATGGGTAGGAGAACCTTCTCCTATGCCACACCCAAGCTGTGGAACTCCCTCCCAAACAGATTGCAGGCACCTGTCTCTCCTACTTTCCGAAAGCACTTCCTGGAAGCCTTGTTAAGTAGTTCTGTATGTAGATGCTTGTCCTAACTTGACTTGAAACACTGGTCCGACATGCTATCTTAAGTTATTTACAGGACAGATGCACTCACTGCAACAGGTCCTGATGCTGTAATACTTGTAATGTTTTATTATGTTCATGTGTACATTTTTTTTTCCAATATAAAGTTTATTGGGTTTTACATTTTACAAAGGACAGGACCACGTTTGTACAATAATACATGTAGACAGAAACGTAACCACATACATTATCCTGTCCCCCCTCCCTCCCCCCTTGCCTCCCTCTCTCCTCTCCCCCACAGTCCCGGTGTACAAAAGTGTAAGAGTCCATATTTAAAACACAACTTACATGTTAGGTAGAATATAGCGTATGTAAAGGAGCCCAGATCTTTTGAAATTTCACCTTGTTATTATTTAAACTAGAAATAGTCTTTTCTGTTCTAAGATTTGCTAAAAGCTTGTTAAGCCATTCAGAATAGAGGCACGACTGAGCATTCTTCCAATATTTAAGAACCAACTTTTTCACAGTCATGGAAATCATAGCTATGTGGTATTTATGAGTATTCACAGATATCTGAGAGTAGTACCCGAGGAGGCAAATCTCGGGAGAGAATAAGTCAGACAACCCCAATAACGGATCAACTCTGTCCTGTATCATTCTCCAAAGAGGAGCTATCTTGGGGCATTCCCAGAAAATGTGTAACAGATTACCTTCACTCTGTGCACACCTGGTACATAGATTGGAGGCAATTACCCCCCAGGCCACCAGTTTTTTTGGGGAATAATAAAGATTATGCAATATATTAAATTGCATCAACCGCAACCTATCTTGAGATACAAAATGATGACAATTGGTCCATAAGGCCTGCCAATCTATCTTCCTTTGTGGAAAAGTTCAGACCAGTAACCTGAAGGTCCAAAGGCCTCCGGAAATCGCCAATCATGATAAAATGCGTATACTTTGGAAATTGTCTTTGTGATATAGTTAGGGACTTAGGTCGCTAGAAAGGAATACTTGACTTTATAGGAACTGACCCTTTAAATTTTTTAACCAAAAGATGTCTTAGTTGATATATTCGAAAGTGTTCCTGTGACCGTAATCTGAATTTTACTACAAGTTCATCTATGGATAACCATGTTCCATCATCCTTCACTAACAAGGATAGCTTCCCTTCCCCTAGTTGAGGTAACCGTGAAGCTACTAAAGGTTTATCACCTATTCTAAAGGCCGGGGAATTCCAAATCGATTGTGAAAGGTCTGCATATTGCTTATATTTTAAAAAACCACATAGCTGTGAATGAATTCTGATGGATGTTTCGATTGTAGTTCCTTTTAACTTTTTTGATAAATCCGATACCTTTAGGAACAGTAAAGTGGAGGGATCCATGTTACATGAACGAATCATTTCCAATTCGATTTTCAGCCATGGAGAAAGAGCCATTGGTGCCTTAGGAACCAACCATTGAAGATATTTGGATACTTGGCTAGCCCAATAATACAAATTGAAATGGGGTAGTCTTAGTCCCCCTTTGAGTTTAGAAGCCTCAAGTTTGTGATATGCTAATCTTGGTTGCTTTTTGGCCCAGATAAATTTCATTATTAGGGTCTGCACTTTTTTAAACCACACTCCAGGTAAGTAAATATTCAGTAATTGAAGAGGGTAAAGCAATCTAGGGAGTACGTTCATTTTAATTAAGTTTATTCTTCCCCACAAAGAGATAGGAAGAGCCGCCCATCATTCTAAATCCTGCGAAACTATCGTTAACAATGCGTCCAGGTTCTTTTTTATGGAAAGCTGAGTAGTTCTGGTTATTTAAATGCCTAGATAACATAAGGATTATTTTACCCATGACAGGCCCAAAGCAGTGATGTTATGCTTAAAAACTCTGTGGTTCAAGGGGAATACAATGGACTTACCAGTATTGAGCTTATAGTTAGATAGCCTGCTGTATTCCGCTATGAGGTTTAACATGACAGGAATAGAGGACTCTGGATGAGAGTTGCAAGAGTAAATCATCGGCATAAGCAGAAACTTTAATGTCGGTGTCTAGAATTGTGATACCTTGCATCATCTGACTTAAAGACAGTTTACGGATTAATGGCTCTAAGTAAAGATTAAAGAGTAAGGGGGAAAGAGGGCAACCCTGTCTAGTACCCAAGTGTAAGGAAAACAAATCTGAAATAGCCCCATTCCTCGAGATCCTAGCAGTAGGGGTTTGATAGAGCGCCTTGATCCATTCTAAAAATTGTTGTGGAAAGCCGAAGGCACCTAGAGTCTGAATCAAGAAGTTCCAGTTAACTTTGTCAAAGGCTTTTTCTGCATCCAGTGAAACCAACACTGCTGGGAAAGAAGCATCCCTCGACGCTGAGAGAACATGAGAGAGGGTACGCAAGTGATCTATAGAAGATCTGCCCTCATAAATCCAGCCTGCTGAGGGCCTATTAGATTTGGGAGTATTAGACTAAGCTTCCTCCATAGAATCTTGGATAGTATCTTAATGTCCTGATTTAATAAATCAAATGAGTCTATAGTTTTCCACTAATTCTAAGTTTTACCGGTTTTGGAAGAAGAACTATGAGAGCTTCCAATAATGTAGGGTCAGTTTGCGCCCCAGACAGTATAAACTGATATAGTAAGAGTAAGTGTGGGATGATCAGTTCCTTAAAGCGTTTATAAAAATTAGGCGATAACCCATCGGGTCCCGGGGTTTTATCCAATGGTAATCCCTGAATTACTTCCTCTATTTCTAATGCTGAGATTGGTGCCACTACTTTTGTTTTCTGACTTTCGGAAAGGACAGGCAATTGCGCTTCTTGTAAATAAAGAAGAAAATCCCAATTAGAGGGACGATTTTCCATAGCAGAGTATAATTGCTTTAATACCCAGTAAATTCCCAGATTATGTCCTTCGGCACGGATTTTAAGGACCCATCCGACCTAGAACGAATTGGGGGAATAAAGCGGGCTGATTCCTGTTGTTTAATTCGCTGTGCCAATAACTTCCCCGCTTTTTCTCCGTGATCTACATATGAGGCTTTTGCACATAAGATTGCGAACTCTGCCTTCTCGTTGAGAATACCCATGTACTCGTCCTTCAGTTTTGCTAATTTCTGTTTGACCTCTTCTGATGATTGTGGTTGCATATCTGCTTCTAATGCTCTAATCTGGGATAACAAGGTCTTCTGATTTAACTCCTGTTTCTTTTTTCTACTGGATGCTAACCCAATTAGGATACCCCGTAGGTAGGCTTTGAAAGCACACCACACAACATCAGGTTTAACATCTTGTGTCAAATTAGTTTCAAAATATTGTGTGATGTGTTCCTTAATGCATTCCGCTATTTTAGGATCTTTGAGTAATTGGTCATTCAACTTCCAACGAGTTTGGCATTTGGGAATGAAAGGGAGCGACACCCTAACCTGCACCATTGAATGGTCTGAGGGGAGACCTGCTTGAATATCGGAGGATATTATCCCAGGGAGTAATTGTTGTGAGAGCAATAAGTAATCAATACGAGACGATGAACCATGAACCGGGGATGTGAAGGTGTACTCTCTAGCTTCCGGATGTAATACTCTCCATATATCACAAAGCCCCAATCTATCCACTAGATCGTGTACAGCCCGTTGGGCTGGGGAAGATCTTCCTGGATTATAACTAGTACGGTCTTTACCTGAGTCCAACACCAAATTTAGATCACCCCCCAGAATTATGGACGCAGGTAATAAAGGAAGAATAGTGTTTAACAATTGCATATAAAAAAGGGGGTCTTCCCTGTTGGGACCATAAATGCTCCCTAGCAATATTTCCTTGGTATAAAGAGTGCCTCTCACCAATACGGATCTTCCCTGTGGGTCCTTGATCACCTGAGCAGGAATAAATGGGACATTCCTGTTCAGGAGGATCGAGACTCCACAACTATTGGAAGCACCTTGAGCAGAGAAAACCTGCCCTATTTGAAGTCTCCTCATCTGAATGGCTTCAGATTCTCATAGGTGCGCTTCTTGAATAAAGGAAATGTTACAATTTAAAACCTTTAAATGTTTCAACACTTTATATTGTTTCATTCTCTGTCGAACCCCTTTGACATTCCACGTGGAAATATACAAATCATTAGCTATCCTACCTCATCATCAATAGCACTTCTCTAGTATTGAGCCCAGTTATTTTTAAACTCTGAATATGATTGATGGTGACGGACTGTGGGACCCCCCCCACCCCCCTATCCCTCTCCTATAACCTATTATGTACATAAAAGGGAAAAAAAATAGAAAAGACCCAAAACCCCAAACCCCCAAGCCCTAGGATATACCCAGCCCACCTTCCCCCCTTTTTATCCTGTGAATTGTTTTGCAGCACACCGCATCCTTGCCTTCCCTTTCCCGCCCACTCACCTTGTTTTCCCCCAAATGCCCATAAGATGTATACTCCATCTGTCTCAGTGCCTGATAACTAAAGAGTCTTTTGAGTCATAGAAACTAGAAAGTGAGACTTAAAAGTCAGGATTTGACCCCTGTAATCAGATGCGAGGCATAAGAGGGTTCCCATAGAGTGGACATAACCCCTTTTCTCATTCCCGCTACTTAAATATTCCTTAACACCAAATCCGGATTCAAAAACTGAAGAGACAGAGGGGATCTGCACTATTTCGACCTATAAAACTATCTCCTATACTAAACTCGCTCCCTACACTACCAAAATCTCTCCTTCCTGCTAGAACTATGCGCTACTCGCTTTATTGAATTTGTAAGCACCTTAAGATAAGGAAGTGTCTCTGAGGTTGAGCACTGCAGCAGCCCGATCTACAAATCCGCTTTTCGAGGAGAAACATGAATCCAAGAACTACTACATTAATAAGCCCGTAGCTTTGATAACTTTAGCGCTCAGCTCAGTTAGGTGAATTAGCAGAGAGAAAAACACAGGCAATGTCTCCCTCCTATGGCAACGCCCCGCTACTACATCTTATCCCAGAGACTACAGTATTACAATAAACATACCCAAGACGTAGAGCGGAAAACCATTAAAAAATGGGAGCAAGTACATGTTCTTTACTAGGGACTGCCACTTCATCATTCTTTCTTAACCGTTACGTAACTTATAAGCTTTTGTTAACTTGGGATTCCGCTTTGCACAGCCCTACGTTACTCTCTCCCTTTCTATTACACTAGAAAAAAAAAAAAAAAACCTTGTGCAATAATGACTTTAACCTAATTACATTGCTTTTGTTTACTCCTGTTAGAAGCCTTCTTCATGAGTAAGCTTATACTGCACATTAACGACCTAGTTCCACCCCAAATCCTATAAACACAACTTCCTTAAATGATGCACCCTTTGAAAGTCTACCAAATGAAATTTTAAATCAGCATTGACTTAACTCCTGTTCCCAACACGAAGATATAGATTTAAAAAAAAAAAACAAAAAAAAAACCATCTAACCAACACATAAGTCCTCCTGGAAAATTCGTCTTTCCAGATCCAGGTACTTCCGAGCGAACAGGCCAGTCCATTTTGCTTTGAGTTTTTTTTTCTTTTTCCTTTTTCTCTGCAGATTACTTTGATAGAATACCCTTCCTCCATCAGACGTTCTTGAATAGGTCAGGCATAGCTGCTTTTAATCCTTTATTGGCCATCTCCGAATCTTCGTATGAGTGCCAGACTCCAGAAATTAAAACTTGTAGCTTGGCTGGATATGACATTTTAAACTTAATTCCAGCCGCTATTATTTTAGTAACCAGAGGATGAAAAGAGGATCTTCGCTGGCGCACCAATAGTGGCAGGTCTTGGGCAACACGGCTTTTTACCCCTTCCCATTGTAGATCTTGAATCTCTCTAACTTTACTAAAAAAATGCTGTTTCTCCAGGTAATTCAAAATCAAAAGATTACGGGCGGGGGGGAGCCCCAGACTGGGAGTGGGTCTAAGTGCCCTATGGGCACGTCATAGTATACCGTGACCTATATGGAGATGGACCTGCTATCTTCCACGAGTTTTGCACAAATGCTATGGGATCATGCCCTTCCTCGGCTTCAGGAAGGCCGATTATGACCGCATTGTTTCTGCGGCTGCGACCCTCTAAATCCTCCAATTTCAGCTCCATCCTTGCCAGCTTTTGTTGGAATTTCACTACTTCAGGGTCCATTTTATCAGCTTTCTTCTCCAGGGATGAGATATGCGCTTCGCTATCAGACGTGCGCTGGGAAATATCTTCTATTGCTTGAGAAATTGCTTTAATTTCGGAAGTTATGTTTTTCAATTCATCCTTAAAAGGAAGAAATTCCGCCAAGAAACCGGACAACGTAAGAGGCTCTTGCTCGGAACTCTGCTGTGGTGTGGATGGCCCAGGAACAGTGTTAGCCCTTTGTTTTTTTGGGAGCCTTCTCGGGCGTGGCAGGCGGAGTATGTTTCGGCTGTGACTTCCTCATTTCAACTTCCATCTCCTGCATAACACACTAATATGCTGCTCCAGATGTTCTCACACCCTTCAGTTGCCTTTTCTATACTTGGACCGTTAATATAAAGTAGATATTTACTGGTTCTTACAGCGGTGGTCGGGAGAGGCTTAAAAGGCGTCTCTTCAGGCTCGCTGCATCACGTGACCTCCTGTACATTTTTAACTCTCTCATGTCTGGCTAAGCAATTTCGGTATTCTATTTTTTTTTTTCTCTGGGGGACTGTATTTCAATTGTTATCTGCTCTCTTGATGATTGTATGATATGTATCTTGTTTTTTATTCCTACTGTGTGGTTGTGCCATCTAAATGGCCTGGGTCATACCTGAAAATGGTCCCTGGGATCAGAGTAAAATAAATAAATGTTTGTTCCACACAGCAATCACACCATCCTAAGTAGCATGTTGCACTAACTTTCCCACAATGCTACAGCCTCCTGCTGTCTAACACCACCCCAGGATCTTATGCCTACTGCTCCCTATCACATGACATCCTGCCTATGCCAGCTATGTATGTCTGTTCAGTGACAGTCCTTTTCAGGTCCCATCACTCCCTCCTTCCCTCCCGTGTGTCCCATGGATGTCTGCCATTCCAACACCCCTTCTTTCTGTGGTGACTCCTAAACATCCGCTATCACTGCACCTTGTTACCATGTGTACATCTTGTTTGTGGCTGTGGTTGCACTCACCCACAAGATGGCCACTGGGTATGTCCCTGGACTCAAAGTGATGGTACAGGAATGACTGGTGCAAGATGAATGAATCATGTGCGCTTCCACGGTACCAGGCCAGGACATTTGTGATATACCCTGTGGCATCGCTCACCACCTGGCAGTTGGAGTGGAACTCCTTCTGGTTTATGTATATATCCTTGCCATTGCCACGTGGTGTTCTGATGGCCATATGGGTGCAGTCAATGGCACCTAGCACTGCCGGTAGGTGTGCAACCCTATAAAAGCACTGCATTGTTGCTGTCCACTCTGCTGGTGTGCTAAGAAATTGAATGAACTCACTAGCATGGAGCAGCAGAGCATCTAGGAACTGGCTGAGGAGACGAGATGTGGCTGTCTGGGTGATGCTGGTGGTGTCACCTACCAGTATCTGGAAGGTGCCCGTGGTGAGCAGGCACAACACAGCTGTGACTTTGGTCTCTGCCGTGATGGCATGACTTCTGTGTGTGGGTGCCTGGAGTTCATCATGGATCAGCTCATGGAGCTGTCTCAGGACTGCCCTGTTGAGACTGTACCGGTCCACGATTTGTGTGTCACTTAGCTGTTCAAATGTGACACGCACCCGGTACCATCACTGTGGGGCATAGCGCCTATGGGCCATTTGTTGTCCACCTTTCTCTTCCTTCAGTCTCCTCAAGTCAGCCATTACAGCAGCCATGTGAAATGGTATCCCAGACATCCTGCCTGCAGTTCAGCAGCCTTCCTCTGGGTGTCTGGCTGATTTAGGGCTGCCCCTTTTATACCTAAGTTTGCACGGCACAAATGTGAGATGCGCGGCACATGCACTGCACATTTCTTCTGAATATACATATGCATGGCATATGCAGTTGTCAGACCCCTTTTCTACACAGCATACATTATATGTGCACCGTTGTGCAATCGGATCTGCCCGACATATTCCACCCTTTTCAATATCACGCCATTGCGCAATTTCCAAGATGGTCCGCACATTTCCATTTTGTGCAGCGCAAGTCGTTTGACTATGGGGCACATTATCTACATTTATGATAATGTTTTTGTTTGTTGTCCACATTTTTCTTTGCATTCCAAAAATTGCGTAAAAACAAAATTATGTTTATACTAACCCAACATATAAACAACTGACTGGCGGCCCAAAGGTGTAATAAGTTTAAAGTCGAATTGTTTAGGTGATATGTCCCTCTGGACAGGTAAGGGCATGGGGTGGTGGCATTTAAGTTCTAAATTCTACAGTGCTATATTCATCTCTATAAGAAATTACCAAGGTGCTACCTGACCCCTTCCCCCCTCTTACAAATTGTACCATCTTGTACCTCATTTAAAGGCCTTAGGCCAATGTGAGGGTATCTGACTGGTTTAGTCTATCCAGTTGATATTTGGGTGTATGGAATCCTATTAATATTCTTTTATTCTCGCTTACTCCCAGTGGGGCCATCTATTTTGGTAGGTCTGATCCCTATTTTGGATTTTGTAAATAATTTGTTCCATTTCAGCTCTCTCCCAGATAATTGTCTTCCAGTCCTGGATTGAGGGTGGGTCTACCTGCAACCATTTACATGTCATAGCTTTTGTCATAGCTCCAGTACAGATATACCACAAATGCAGGGCCTCTTTGCCTTTTATAGCTGATGGTTTAAGGCCCAGTACTAAATTACTGCATTGTGGTGCATTCCTCTAGCTGAAGATTTGTTGCAAATGTTGTGAGACCTTTTCCCAGTATGGGTGAAGGGTGTCACAATGCCAGAATGTGCGGCTGTGATCACCACAGGAGGCTCTGCACCTGTCCCGCACGCTGCTGACGAGGACTAGTCCCATTTAGCCTTAAGAACCAGAGTTATAAAGTACCTGTTTTTTTTTTTTTATTTCCACGTAAATTCATGCCACTTTGGGTACGGAGTTGTTAAGAAGGAACTCTTCCACACTGTTCCTATTCTTTGTGCGTGTGTGTCGTACGCAGTTCTGTTTGCTGTTTATTTATTACAGACGAGGCTACCTGCACCCTGCCCAGATAGATGGTTTTTAAAATAGAACTCCCTTTAACCTACAAGCCTATGTTTTCTGTAGCAGTTGTGTTTCAAATACTGGGCCACATTTTGTTATTGTTCAAACTTTACCAAACTTTGAATAAATTTAGAGGGCAGAGAGTGGCTGGGCTGTCATCTGCAAGGGCTCTGAAGGGAGCCCAAACTCTCTTGTTTCTTTTATTATTGCGCTACCTTTGTCACTTTTCCCTGTATTGTTATATACCGTATTGTATCACTTTAGGAAAATCTGTTCAATCTGGTATTAAAACTAAAATGCTTAATTATAGTGTCCCACAGTGAAGTTCAAGTTTAGCTGTTTTATTTTTTATTTGCTTATAAGTACATTTTAGCTAGTGTCAAGGAGTAGGGCTTAAGGTTAGGCAGGGTTGGGCGATCAGCGCAAGAGTAATTTTTTTTTTTTTTTTTTTTTAGAGAGGGTCATTAACGTGCTGCCGAGGAGCTTCTTTTATTAAACTTCCTTTACAAAATATTGCTGCTTGCTGTTTGCTGTTATTGCCGTCTCTCCACTTACTGAGAAATCTGACTGCAGAACAGCTCACCTGGAGAATGGCGTGTTGTTACCCATGGGAGAGAGTTCTCCTGGATGAAACAACTGCTAGCTGAACCAGATTAAGAAGGCCGTTGTTGAGACTTCTGTGGCAAGTATGTCTGTGGATTCTGGTTGGGCGCGGTAAGTGCATAGCAATTGTGTAGATGGTGCCGGCAGCAGTTTCAGTGATCTGTGGCTGCAGGGTCCGAGACGACAATACTGGCAATAGTGGAATTAGCGGACTAAGGGGACATTACTCAGTGCAGGGGCGTCACCAGAATTGTACAGTTGGGGGGGGGGGGCTAATGCCCCATAGTTAAAATCTTAACCCAACTAGGGGGTCCGGGAGCATGCTGCCTCGGAAAATTGTGAGATTTTTACCTTTAAATGGTGGCCTTTCCTGCATTTTAATGGGCATTTTACAGGTGAACAGGAGCTACCCTGGCCAACCCAGAAGCTGACATTAAAATACTTTTTTCTGAAGAGCTCCACACACAAACACTTCCGAACTGCCCCATATTAAGAGGGACATATCACATTTCACCCCCCAGAACTGCTCCTTTACACACCCATAAGATATGGAAAAGGTTCTGCCCACACAGAGAAGATGCTGCAAAGTCAGACTTTAAAGTAGAAATTCAGAATACTCAGATGCTGATTTGCTGAACATTACACTTTGTACAAAATTTAAAAAATGCACTAGTTTCAACTGTTCTGAGATAGTATCTCCTAGCAATGTGAGGTGGGAAATAAATTCAGAGGGAATATGTGTGGAAAACCAAATAAGCAGACAAGCTACCTATACCAGAGTGTCTGGTCAAATAAACACACTAGCTACCTGCATTTTAGTGAAAGACAACACAATTCAGATCAAAGGCAGTGCCAGCAGTTATTTAGCATCAGTGAAGACTCCTTCCCCATAGCCAGGTCTGTGATGACTGGGTCCTCACTATATGCCCTACCCCAGTAACAAATTAGCACTTAAGTTATAAGCACCAATGCAGCTGTGCATGTCAATCCCTCACTCAGTCACAAGCTCATCCTCCTAAATCACATGTCACTGAGCTGTACATCTTTAGTATACATGCAGAAATAATGGACTTGAGCTTTCAGTCTTTTTAAACTCAGACACCTCCTTAATGAAATCAGCTAATTCTTATCCCCTAGCCAAGAAAAACAGTACCAGGCAGAAACAATGGCAGAAGCAGAATATTTTATATACTGGAGGAGTTTCATGATGGACTGTTACTGTTTTTTTTTATTTTTTTGTTGCAAGTATCATGAAAAGCTTAGACTAATTATCCTTCTCTTTTTAACCAACACAGAGAAAGCAAATTGAATTCATAGGATTTTAATAACCAGGTATCGATTTTAAGTTAATTCACTGACCAGGAAACTTTCCTCCAGGGTTAATCATACATGCAAGTTAATACTATTACTGGTTTTGTTCTGGTTAGTCAACAGAACGCTTCTTTCATGGTCGTCTGACTCACTTCAGAAATTCAGTTGCCCCAAAATTTGACAAACTTGCCCACCACCTTCACTCATTTACAACCTGAGAGCTCACTGACTTGTTCACTTAATAAAGGGCATGTACCGGGGGGGGGGGAGCAGGTACAGCTCACTTGCTCACCGTCAGAGACTCTGCCATAAGGACTCACTTAGTGCCCAGTCCATCAGTTGTTACCCCAGGGTGGGTCCTGTAAAAGCTGTGTGTGTCGGTGCTCACTTGCTAGTATCTCCTTCAGGATCTACTCATATTCCGATTTGCAGCTGTTTCAGCATCTGCTACCTTTACTCTGGTCTCTCTCACCTCCGGCCCTCGCGCAAAGTTAGTTAATTTAAAATGATAAATGATCACGCGTCACTGCCGCCTTTGCCTCAGAGTGCACGCGTTTCGCACTCGCCGCTCTCAGTATCGCGATGGCATGATGCTGTGGTGGTATTGTGCGTAGAGGAGGGCAACAGCTAATTGGCTGTGTTGTGGCATCATGTAACTAAGTGACCAATGCTAGTGCTAGCGATGCAGTGTCAGGCATCAGCTGCACAAAGCACCAATGTTGTCTTCAAAGTTGCATAACTGTCAAAAAGTGAAACTTTTAATGTCCCCCCAGAAAGACTTAAAGATTACCACAGAAACAGGATGATCTCAGCAAAACCAGGACAGGCAGCAACTCTAATTACTGGGGGGGGGGGCTTTGACTTATATTGGGGGTGCTATAGCCCCTCCCTAACCATCCTGGTGACCCCACTGACTCAGTGTGTTCAAGCAGCTCTGTAGTTCCACAGCTTTCAGGATTCCGAGGGTGAGACCTCCATTTCCTGGTTACATTTGAACTGCTTTGAACATTTGGACTGCTGTGTTGCAACATTGGTGAGAGAAGCGTTAATGAGCTTTGGAGAGTGTCTCCCTTGAACTCAGATGTTGAGCATTTTGTTTTACTGGAGCAGTTTACAACTATTTGCACCCATTTTACAGCCTTTGGAATATGGTACAAGAGCACCATTTTCCTGTTTGGATTAGTCATTAGTCATTACTTCTTTCCTTGTGCATTGGTGAGAACAGTGCTGGAAGGCACCTGCCAGTGAACTGTTGGGACTTTAGCTTACCGGTAGCTAACTTCATGGATATTTATTGCAGCTAATTCTTTGGACATTGCTCCTTATCAGGAGCTGAACTTTCTTAACAGTGCTCCTCAACAACATCTTGTTAGGCGTCTCCTGTTTAATAATTTATTATTGTTTTATTATTATTTTAATAAAAAAAAAACTTTCTGGGTGGGAAGGGGGCTTTGGGTAATGGAGGGGTGGGGACTGTTGGGCTTCTGTGGGTTAGGGTTTTATTTGTATTAGAGTGGCTGAGTGGTTGACTGTGTACATGGTGATTAAAGATTTTTATGTTGTTTTATTTTGTTTTACTGTTGAATGTAGAGGGAAGAAGGGGTTAATTTAACTTTTCAGGCTGATAATTGTGGAAGAGGATAAGCGTAGAGTTCAGACCCCATTGGATCACTTACTCGGGATCCCTGCTGCAGGACCTCCATCCTTTTACTGATCCCCCTCTGTCACCTGCAGCTATTAGGTGCTGTATGAAAGTTGGGATTGTGTGAAGGTGGAATGGTGGGTGGCGCAGTAATGGGGTTGTAGTGGGAGAAAGTCATATTGGGATGGTCAAGATCAGGAGGCACCCTGGGGGCATGGGACCTTGGGAGAGGCCAGATATGCTTGGTGCCCATTCCCAGGGTTTCCGCTGGACAGAGTGGACAGGTACCATCTGCTGGCAGCCTCTGCCGGTCCCCTTTGGGCAGTGTTGTGTAATGCGAGATTGATCAGGAACAAAACCACAGTTATAGCAGACTTGATTTCCTCACTCCATCTGGCTTGTGTTATGGAAACCTGACTGGGAGATGACACTTGTCCAGTTTTGGAGGTGTCTATCCTGGCCAATTTCTCTGCAGTACACTGCCCAAGGAGGGAACACAGGGGCGGGGATGCGGTCATCTGTTTCAGATCCAACCTGAACTTCTCTGTGCACCCAGTGGGAGCTACTTCATTGTTTGAATGTGTGGCCATGCACAGGGGTCCAGGTGCAGGCTGCAGAATTCTTCTTGTGTACCGGCCTCCAGGACACAACAAAGAGTTTCTGCAGGAAGTAATGGAATTCGGAGCTGAGTGAGCATTGGAGTTGCCCAGGTGGTTGGTCCTGGGTGATTTCAGTGCTTGGATTGATGAAGAATCATCACAATTTGGTCTTGACTTCCTCCAGCTGATGTCATCGCTGGGCTTTGCACCAGTAGTTGCTTCTGCAACCCCCAGCCACGGTCATGTCTTGGACCTAGTATGTCACTGGGGCTTGAGATTTATGATCTCAGGATTGAGCCAGTCATTTGATCAGATGACTGCACAGTGCAGGTCACATTTAGGCCCCCCCTGTGAGCTCTTCCCCTGTGGACTTGGTGTGCTAAAGCCCTTTAAGGGGATTGTCTCCAAAGGGCCTAATGGCGGTAATGGATCTCTCGGCAGTGAGTGCTGTCTTTGCGGTCAGCACAACTGAAGTGGTGATGGCCTGTAATAGGGCTGTCACCTCGATGCTCGATTCTGTTGCTGTGGTCCGTGTATGACCTAGGTCCTCTCACTTGAGGTCCCCCTGGTTTGATGGGGAACTCAAGGAGATGAAGACCAAAAGTCAGAGATTGGAGTGCCATTCTCAAAATTGTGGTCAGAGGAGAACAGGCTGGCTCTCTAATAAGAAGGCAGCTTATCTATTCAGAGAGATTGCTGTAGGGAAGAACAGACCAGCTCTGTAGACAGGCTACTTCATCCAGTCTACCTGCAGCCAGTTAGAGAAGGTTTGGTGTTGAAGTGTGAGGAGTTCACTCTGTTCTTCTCTGACAGAGTGACCTCCATCAGGGCCCCGATTTCCCCAACCGGGCAACCTTGTCCCAACGGTGGCACGTCAGATGTCCCTGAGAGCACTCCCCTTGCCTGGAGTGAGTTTAGACCAGTAGGGGTGGAAGAGGTCTGTGAGGTGATTTCAAAGCTGCAGCCCACATATTGTGAACTGGAGTCGGGCCCAACCCCTCTTCTAGTGGGATGCATGGAGTCCGTTGGCCCAGTGCTCACCAAGATAGTCCGGTGCTTGCTTTTGGAGGGGCTATTTCCTGATGTCATGAAAGAGGCACTGGTGAAGCCCCTTCTGAAAGAAATGTCTCTTGACCTGGATTTCTTGGTGAATTATAGACCAGTCTCTAACCTTCCCTTCCTGGGTAAGGTTATTGAGAAAATTGTGGCTCTGCAGCTCAAGGCACACCCTACGGCCTTTGACATCTATGAGTCCTTCCAGTCAGGATTTAGGGCCGGATATAGTACTGAAACTGCATTGGTTAAGGTGCAAAATGATCTCAGGGCTAGAGATAGAGGGAACTGGTCAATTCTTGTTCTCCTCGATCTCTCATCAGCATTTGACACTGTGGATCAGCTGGTGTTGAGTGGGATATGTGGACTCACCGGCGCTGTCATCAGCTGGTTTGAGTCCTTTCTCACCGGCAGCACTCACAGGGTGGTGATGGGAAGTTTTTCCTCCCGCCCTAAGCCCCTGCTTGTGGAGTTCCCCCAAGGGTCTTTCCTCTCACTCATGTTGTTCACAATGTACATGCTGCCCCGGGTGAGATCATTAGATGTTACAGTGTGAAGTTTCACTGCTATGCAGATGATACCCAACTGTACATGTCTTTTGTGCCTGGGACACGTGATGTAGTGGCAGTGCTAAACAAATGTCTGGCTGAGCTCCAGGACTGGATGACCACTAAATGGCTGAGGCTCAACCCAGGTAAGACGGAGGTGCTGGTGACTGAACCTGGCCACCAGAGGGAGGCAAACCCTAGAAGGACTAAAATGTGCTTGATGCATGGGACAGTTCCTCTTCTGGCATCCACGAAGGTGACAAATCTTGGCGTGATCCTAGACAGTGGATTGATGCTTGAGGCTCAGGCGTCATCTGTTGTCCAGACTGGTTTTTACCATTTTATGACTATAACCTGGATTAAAACTTTAATCCCTCCAGGTGACCTACCATCACTAGTGCATGCTTTTGTGACATCCAGACTCGATTACTGCAACGCTCTATATCTTGGGGTCAGTAGAGCAGTCCTGAACCATCTGCAGCTATTGCAGAACATGGCAGCCAGATTGCTGACGGGCCTCCTGGGGTCCTGTCATGTGACCCCGGTTCTGCGTAGCCTGCACTGGCTGTCAGTAAGGTGGAGGATCTCCTTCAAAGTGGGTTTACTAACCTACAAGGCCCTATACGGTTTGGGTCCAGGCTGTCTACGAGACCTCCTGACTCTTGCATGCCCCCTGCGCTCCCTCCATTCTGCCAAGGAGGGCCTCCTAGTGGTTCTCAAGGCCTGGCTAAAAACATCTGGTGATCATGCCAATGAGGCGGTGGCACCAGTCCAGTGGAACTCTCTTCCCAAGTCCTTGAGGGAGGCCCCCTCAGTGGAAGTCTTATAGCGGGGTCTGCAAGCACAGCTCTTTAGAGAAGCCTTCGGGGCTCAGCACACTGTCCTTTTACTTGTTGATTTTATTGCTGATGTCTTTTATGTTTTGTGCAAATTACCATTTTTCATCTGCCTGTATGCTGTACAGCGCCCTGAGCCTCAGGGTAAGGGTACTTAAAAAATAAAACCTTGCTTGCTTGCTATTTCTGATTTATACACTGGCAGTGGTGGATATTTTAGAACTTTGTGATTTAAGCCAGTCTTGTGGTGCTGGAGCTCTACCACATGGGAGTCCCGGGATCGAGTTTCAGTCCCCACTATTCCTCCCTAGCCAGGAGTGGCCAGGATCAGATGCAGAGGTATTACATACCAGACCTGGGGGGAGGGGTTGGAGATTTTCCTGCCATTTGAGTGACTCCTATGGCAAGGTTGAGGATGTCACTGATATTAAGGTTGATCATGCAATGTAGGCCATCCCCTGCCAATAGGAAGTCTGCAGAGGGGGCATTGGCATCAGCAACAGGCTGGTGGGACAGCCAGAACAAGGGAAATTGCCCACCCCTTGTGGATGATGCCAGCAGTCAGCCCACCAGCTTCAAACTGCTGAATAGTCTGGGCCTCTTCACCCTACCTTCCTTCATGGCTAGATGTGCTTGCTGTTCAGTGCTCCCCCGACTCTGTGAGGCCATTGGCAAGGGAGTTCCCGCTGGAGTGGAGACAAGCCTCAAGGTTGGAGCACTACAAGGTGGATCTGGATGTGAGACCACAGACCCTATTCTAGGGGTAATTTGGAGTGGTACACTGCACAGAAGGATGCAGGACAGGAGGTGAGATGATGTAGCATGGGGAAAAAATAGACTGAGGAAAAATGAAATCTGTGATGCAGTTTTTGTCCTTACTAAGCTCTTGTTTTCAAAATGCATCCATTAGGGGTGTTCGAGTAATGAACAGTATTTCCCAAATACCATAAATAATGCACTATTTATTATTCAGATCTGTGTAACCCCTAGGTGGCGCTATCCCAAGGGCTACTACCCCCCCCGATTGACTACGAATGGGTTGAGGGGCCTAGGTCCTATGGCAGGTGCCTCCACCCAGAGGTCAGGGTTTGTAGTGGTTAGACTAGCTTGGTCACAGTCCTCTGGGACACTGAGACCCCCATATATTCCCTCTAGTGGCTCACACAGTACACTGGAGTTACAGCCCCAATACCCCACATGTACTCACTGTTCACTCATATAGATACCACTTACCCTCGAGACTGATTCTGCAGCACGTCTCTGAGGACCCCCTGTAAAGTAAGGTTAAACAACATATACAGCAAAACACAATACTGTTTCCATAAGTACCAACACCACAGACAGTATATAGTATAACAACAACAAATCTGATTTATTTAGGGGACAGTAACAAGGAAGGGGGAAATCAGGTTGATTTGGTTTGGAAATATTCAAATCACAGTACTGTGCACACATACAGGGGCTGAAAAGTCACACTCTGGGTACCCAGGTTGGGGGGGCAAGCCAGGTCCGTTGCCTGGTGTTGGCCAGCAGGTGCAGATGGATATGTCCCTGTAGAAGAAAATATATGCACAACACCCAATTGTAATCCGGAGCCGGAGGGCTCAGTCCATGAAACAGTGAAACAACAAGAATTAGGTGACATACTTGTGATTGAAAACAAGCTGCAGGGGAATACCCTGATTTGTACTCACAACACCCAAGCTGAGGATCGAATGGAGAATGTCCTTCTGGATTGCCAGAAGAGCAGGGCATGAGGACAAGGTCCTTGTGACCGGACCCCACTGCAGTTGATAGCAAACGGATGTAGTCCGAATTAAGCTGGGGGGTTTACTTCCAGCTTCAGCACACAATTCACTGTACAGGGGATTTGAAATAGACATTCCCCACAAGCACTACGCACATTTATATGTAAAAGGAAAGTACTATACCAGGCAGGCTGCTCCTCGATCCCGATTGCAATTACTGCAAAATACCCGGGAACACACACAGCTGCTTCAGTTCCTGACAGACCGAGTGCGATTCAGCAATTTCTCCAATCTTCTACAGGGTGAGCCTGGTTTCCACACTTCTAGTGCTTCTTTCTCCTCACAACTTGGATTCAGTCCAAACTGGCACTCACAAAGGCTGCAGACCGAAACTCAGGGTCTCACACGCGCTTCCCGTGCAAAACTATACACCGCAGAAGCACACAGCTCCTTCTATCTTCACTGCCACAACTGATCTGATCTTTCCAGTCACAGAGCAGGGCATTTCCTTTAGCTCCACACTATTCTGTTGGCTGATTCAGCTGTCACTCACAATAAGACTCCCTCTGTTGGTAGAAAAAGGCGCCAAGGTCAAAACTACATTTCCCAGAGTCACTGCCCATACAATCCCTTTGTGGCTGGCTCAAAATTAAGAGTCCAAGTTCTGATTCATCCACAGGCTCCATTTTAGGGAACCCTTAACCCAATTGGCCCAGCACAGCAGTTTAGATCCAAAATGGAGAGGTAACACACACAGAGTTCCAGCTGCAAGAAAGGCAGGTTAGACAAATTGCATTTTACTTAACACTCTAACTGGTTATAGGCAAACAGTTACATCTTTCATTTAGGCTCCCTCTGTGCTCTTAGTGACTGCAGAAACAGAGCAATTTATCCGCAGCTCAGGCGGGATTCGAGCATTAAATACACAGTCCCCCCATACAAACTAATTAAGTCTACAAGCAGACAGCTCTTAAAGAGACACTACGTGGAGGCTCAAATAGCACTCACTTGGAAACATATTTAAACAGCTCAGACGCCAAACACCGCCCAGACTTGGAGCATTCAGGCAAGCTCCTGGAAGACTTTTGGGAACCCCCATTTGCAGGGGGGTTACACCCTTCCTGGCCTGGAAAACTTGGCGTCCATATCAAGTAAGTACCCCAATAAGTTTCAATATAGCCATATACATTTACATCAGTATCACATTAGGCTTATACATGTAATCATCAGTCAACATATCACCTTACCAGAAACACCTTTCTGAAACTTTTCAGTACACCACTTTGCACACAGTATTATACACACACTGTACCATAACTTGGGTTATTACCTCCTGTACATGAAACCTGAAGAGAGGGGGCCCTTCCCTACCAGCTACCTTGGGGCTGGATGGGGCAGGGGCACCATACCTAGAGGGCAACACAATTAACTTGGAGTTAGCACTGATGTTCAGTTTGGGCAATGAGCTTGGGGACACATACACTCCTTCATGGACAACATTGAGAGGCAAGTCCACAGGCCTCCAAAGGGAATCATAACTGAGGTGCACCACAGGCTTTACAGCTGTAGTAGAAATTTCTGAGTTCATTCTAGTATATGCTGTTACAGGGTTAAAGAATGTCACTGAGGTTACTTGAGGTACATTAGCAGAAGCAGAAATCAGGATAAAACTGGTTAGAACTGGTTGTAACAACCTACAAAAGAGGAACTAACTGTCAGGAAACCAAAACCATATTAGGAAGTTGCTGATAGCAGTTTCTTGGAATTAGATACTCCTTACAACACCCTGATAATAAATGTATATAAGTGATTGACTGATGAAACTCAGGGAGCCTTGCATGTTGTTGGAAGCAGACTCCCATATGCATATGTATTAAACTTTTCTTTTTACTACATGCAGTATTCCTAAGCCTGATTTTTAAACTAAAGTGTAAGAAGAATATATTTTTCCACGACACAGCTTGACCAGTCTTTCTAAGGGGAACTGTTACAGTCTCTGCACTCTGAGCCTCATTTTCAGTGTAACCCATATGTCCATTTTTGTAACATGGATATACATATGGTATCTACAGGTTCGGGGAAGGATGAGGTTACCTGGCACAAGAGACCTAGATTTGGCTACTCTGCACAGGGGCATCCAAGTAAATCCAACTACAGGAAGCAATAACTGTAATGTCCAGAACCAGAATTGGATTTTCAGTGTGGCTTTATTTATTAACTCACTGAACATAAACAAAGCACTACATGGTCCCCCACAGGGCTACGTAACTGTAATGCAGATTAGAGGTTAAACACAGCGGTCCATTTGAGGAATGAACACAATACAACAGTTGTCTGGCTTTGGACCCACCAGGCACTCAGCCCGGACTTTGCATGCGCATTGGATACATAGCCCGACTGGCCCGGCTCCCCTGCCGGCCACTCAACTGATGGTCCACTTGGTGAATGAACCCAAACTCTACTTGAAAAGACATCCCATCAAACAAAGAGGCTCCCAAACTGTGGCTCCCCACACCACTTGAAGTCTGCGACTCCTAGAGAGATTTAATTTTCGTACTTCCAATTCAAAACCCTATCCAACAAGGAGACTCCCATCCAACAAGGAGTAATTTTCCCATCCTGTGGCTCCCCACACCACTTAGAGTCTGCGACTCCTAGAGAGATTTTCAAGTTACGACCCACGTCTGGGTACCCACCCCATCACTGGCCAAGCGCATGAGGCAAGTAGCAAAAACACAGAAGAAATTCGTAGAGGTGGACCTGGTTACTAAAAATGGGGGGTTTTCCCACCTACAGCTCCCTCAGCCCATACCCGGTCATTTCTCTGAACACACAGAACTTTAGATTTTAAAATGTAGATTGACGGTGGATGACCTGAAGCACCCCCTCTACAGTGAACTTTAAATCCATTAACACTTTAAACAGATGACTGCTCTATTTGTTTGTCCTAGTTGACATAGTCCTCCCAAATAGCAGTCCCCAATACTTGAAACCAACTGAAGAAAAGAAGTTGTTTGCTCCTTCCAATGGGGCCAAACACTCACCCATTCGTTGCAGGTGCCCCACAGGCGAAAAACTGTAACCTTTGCTGTTATACATGAACAGACTGAACTTAAATTAAAACAGGCAGCTTTCTTCCCAGGGTGGGAGAAGGTGATTGCCCCTGGAACCCACAAAGAACTTTTCCTCACCCCCCCCAGAGGGAGGGGGGTAAACAGACAACTACTGGTGTCCTTCTTGTTTGCTTAAGGACAAACTGAAGACTCCCTTTGAATTCCCAAGGTTCTAAACTTACTCTGAGCTGAAGATTCCAAATGTGGCTCATGCAGCTGCGACAGTTCTATTATGATGTCATCCCTCTAGTCTCAGCTGTGACTGAGGACCGAGTGAGACAGTGTGAAACCCATTTAACTGGAGTTTCACAAGCTGCCTTCCCTGCCTACCACTAGGTCTTACTGGGATTCTAGTAACCCCGGGTAACAAAGGGGTTACATCAGCATTGTCCTCACTTGTCAGGGGAGTCTCCATTGGGGTAGAGAGGCTAGAACTTGAGGCACTTTCAGCTCCAGGAGTTACAATCTCTGAGTCCACAACACTTGGCTCACATGGAGAACTTTCAGACACTGGCAGTGGACCATCAGGGCACTCAAAATACTCTTCTTGTTCTGGTATATCACCAGTCTGTTCCAGTCCATCATTTTCCTCCTCTGAAAGCTCAAACAGTTCAACCATACACAATGATTTCATATCATCTGACTTGATGCTTTGCACTTCACTTTCTGGGAGCATTGGCTCCAGGGACAAAGCTGGGGGGCTTAGACAGTCCAGAAGGCCCAGCTTCATCTCCAGGATTGACTAGGGGATTGCCCCGAAACAATTGACTCAGTTCGTAAGAAGGGTAGTATTCAAAGCCACACTCACTTTCCTCTGACATGGACTGACAGTCATGTTCAACTGGGACTTGTGGAGAGGAACACTTTAACTCAGCTTCTGTAGGTGCAGACTTTCTTGATTTTTTCTTAGCAGCAGCTCTAGTCACTGGTCCAGAGGGGGCATTTTCTGGGGGGCTCAGACTCAATCAAGATTTGTCCAATGGGCAGTAAATGATTTCTATGCATTGTTTTAACATCTTTTGAATTATTCTCAGGCCTTACTTTGTACACAGGCAGATCATCTAGTTTGCCCACTACAATGTGAGGGAGATGGTGCCATCTGTCAGCAATCTTATGTTTGCCATGCAGTCCCAGATTTCTTAGCAATACCCGATCTCCCTCCGGGAGTTCCTGTGCTTTCACCTTTTTATCATACCTTTCTTTGTTGGCCAGATTTCTTTTGGCAGCCATGATTTGAGCCAGTTGGTATGCATGATTTAGCTGGGCCTTTAACTTTTGCACATACTGTAAATAGTTGTCAGCTTGAACCCCATCAGGAGAGACTTGAAAACACACATCTACCGGCAGTCGAGTTTCTCTCCCAAACATCAGGCGGTAGGGGGAGAACCCAGTGGCATCACTTTTGGTGCAGTTGTAGGCATGTACCAGGATGCTAATTTGTTGGCTCCATCTAGGCTTGTCCTTTGGGTGGAGGGTGCCCCACTGCCTAGCATATCTAGCAAAGTGCGGTTGAAATGTTCAGGCTGTGGTTCCCCCAGGGGGTGGTAAGGGGTGGCTCTGGACTTTCGCACTCCCCACAGAGGAAGCAACTTTTTGATCAGACGACTCTCAAAGTCTGTCCCTTGATTAGAATGGATTCTTTGTGGAGCCCCATAGTGAACAAAAAAGTTTTCTACAAGCACTTTTGCCATAGTGGATGCCTTCTGGTCCTTGGTGGGGAAAGCTTGGGCATATCTCGTAAAATGGTCAGTGACCACCAGCACATTATTAATATTTCTTTGATCTGACTCCAGACTCAGAAAATCAATACAGACCAGCTTCATGGGTGCACTGGTGGTGATGTTAATAAGGGGAGCAGCCCTCTGGGGCAAAGCTTTCCTCTGTAAGCAGCGACTACAAGTTCAAATGAGTTGCTCAACATCAGCCCCCATCTTAGGCCAATAGAATCTGGATCTCTCCAAGTCATGTGTTCTGTCTATACCAAGATGCCCCATGTGGTTGTGTAAGGACCTCAGTACTGAGTCTCGAAAGGCAGTGGGCAGCACTAGTTGTTGTTTGTCTATTTGTCCCTCTCTGTCTACTGTTTCTCTGTATAGCAGTCTATTGATCAGTTTCAACTTAGGACCTTCCTTGTACAACAATGCAGTTCTCAAATCAGTGGAGCGTAATTTGGACACATCTTTCCCTGCATAGAAGGCTTCTAAAGCTGATTTGATCATAGGATCTCGGTATTCAGCCTGCTGAATACTGCCATTGTCCAGCTGAGACAGTGCACCAATGTCTATTGCAGAAAAGTGGCAATAAGCAGCAGGTATGCAATTCTCAGAGGGTCCCAAACAATCCACCATACAGTCCACTGCGTCCGTGGACATTTGTTCCTTCCTGTCAAACTTCTGGCAGAGTGCTCGAATATCAGGTTCTGACAGTCTGACCCAGTCATTCCGGGGAACAGGCCTCAGGAAGAAAGCATCAGCATCTATGTGGTTCAGGCCTGCTCTGCATTCAACAGCATAGTCATATGTAGATAATGCAGAAAGCCACCTATGGCCAGCGGCATCCAACTTAGCTGAAGTCTGCACATAGGTCAAAGGATTATTGTCAGTTTTTACTAGTATCTTAGTCCCATACAAGTACTCATGGAACTGGTCAACAATAGCCCACTTTAAAGCTAGGAACTCTAACTTATGTACATTATAGTTCTTTTCGGATGGGGTCAGGCTTCTACTGGCAAAGGCCGCTGGTCTCAGGCCATTCTCATGCTCTTGGTACAATACAGCCCCCAAGCCTTGCAGGCTAGCATCAGTGTGCAAGACATAGGGCTTCGCTGGATCTGCATAGGCAAGGACAGGAGCATGGGTAAGTTGATATATAATCTCATGAAAAGCAGCTTCACACTCAGGTGTCCATCTGGCTCCAAATACTTCATTGGGGACAGAAATACACTCTCTCAGGCTCAGAAGAAACCGACCTCTTGTATTTTTTGTGAGTAGGAGGGTAATCTTGAGTAAGATTAAGTAAAGGACGGATCACTCTAGAATAGCCCTTGATGAAACGGTGATAGTAGCCACAGAGTCCCAGGAATCTTTGCAGTTCTTTTAGATTGTGGGGCTGTGGCCGGGTGGTCAAGGCCTCAACTTTACTTGGGTCGGTCTCTATTCCCTCGGTGGATACTATGTGTCCCACATACTTTACAGAGGTTTGGAAGAACTGACATTTATTGATGGATAGTTTAAGGCCAAAATCTTCCAGTCGGTCCAACACCTTGAATAATCTGCTCTCATGTTCCTCCAGTGAGCTGCCAAACACAATAACATCATCTAGGTATACTAGGCACTCTAATAAGTTCATGTCCCCCACTACATGCACCATCAATCATTGAAAAGTGGCTGGGGAGCCTGAAATCCCTTGAGGCATCCTCATGAATTCATAGAAGCCAAGTGGACAGATAAAGGCTGTCTTCTCACGGTCGTCTGGGGCCATTGGGATCTGGTAGTACCCACTGCAAAGATCCAGCACAGAGAACCACTTTCTACCGTTCAGGCAGTCCAAAACATCCTGAATGCGGGGCATTGTATACTGATCAGGGATAGTCCGCTGGTTTAAAGTGCGATAATCCATGCACATCCTTACTGTCCCATTCTTTTTTCTCACTACCACGATGGGGGAAGCATAGGGGCTTCTGGATTCTTGTATTACACCAGCAGCTAGCATCTCTTGCAGATGCTATCTCACATCATCTATGTCAGCAGGGGCCAGGCGTCGAGACCTCTCATGAAATGGCCTTTCATCGTGCAGCCGGATGTGGTGCTCAGCTCCTTGCACACATCCTACATCCCATTCCTTTAAAGAAAACACCTGGTCTCTCTGAGTAAGCTTTCTACTGATTCTCATCTTCCATTCAGCTGGCAATGGGGAGACTCCAAAATCAAACAAGTCGGGCATCACTCTGTCATTCTCCCCCGAACACTTGTTACTGGGTAGCACTGCAGTATCTGCACAATGTACATTAGCCAGGGTGCAACCTCTATTTACTCGAATCTCTCTATCAGACACATTATGAACTTGAACCATTACCCTTCTGACATAAGCATGGGCTCTGGCAGGCAAAATACTTTGCTTGACCAGCAGTCCTTCCGGCAATTTCCCATCGCCTGGTGCATCCAGCATGAGGATTTTATTCTTGACATCCTTTCTGATACAGACTTCCCCCTGTAAGGTACCCTGGGCATTTGGCGCCAGAATCAGAGACTCAGGATCCCTCTTCCAGACAATTCCAACCGGTTCCTCTGGGTCCATTTTTTCAGCATCTCTCTGTGCCTCATAGGCCTTCTTGATCAAGGTCGGGATTCTCAAAGCTCTACTAGTCCTTGACCCTTGTTTCTCATAACACAACTGCGCTAACCGTCCAAACATATGCGCATTCGTCCCAAATAGTAAAGGAATCCCATCATACAGTCCAGTAGGGGGACACACTAAGGCCAGGGTCTCTACTTGTTCTGCTGCTCCAGCCATGGAGGTAGGGAAAGATAGCCAAACTTGGATATACCCGGAGTAGGGGTAGGCCTTCTCACTTAACCCCCATACATGCAGTTCTTCCAATGGTTGTAAGGGTATGTCTGACAAATGCTTCTGATACCAATCCTGGAACATAATTGTCATTTGGGAGCCACTGTCCAACACAGCTTTGGTGGGCACACCATTCACTTTTACTGTAGCTTTCATTGAAGGGCCCACTATTCTGGACCAGTCTGGAGAGGTGGTAGCAAGGGCCTGGGTAGATGATCTAGCCACATAAGGACGTGAGTTAGCATTTTTGGGACCTTCACTGCGGTCATTTCATGCACCTCTTAACCACTGTTTTGTGCTCCAAAGCTCTCCTTGTAGCTGGCTCACCACTCTCTCTAAGTCTTTCTGAGACTGTCATTCCCTCTTCATGTGCCCATCCTTCCCACAATTATGGCAAAATATGTGTGCTGAAGTTTGGGGTGACCGAGGCATCACATTGGGGGCTGTGGCATTGGTACCATCAATAGAAATCCTTGGTGCCACCTCAGCCAGCGGTGGGTTGGACATTTGGAGACCTCTCTTCAGTTCTCTCACTTCCATAGTCAAGGCATCAAGTTTCAAACTGTTGTCTACATGAGGTGCCTGGGTAGGCACCCTCACCCCCATACAGAAGCAGTCGGGCAAGTGTCAGTGCCCATACTGGTAGGAGCGGCCTTCATGGTGAGACTGTCTGTTACTTTCCTAATCTCCCTCAGCAGTTCAACCCATGGTGGCACACCCTTTTCCTTCTCAGAGCACTCATTAACTGCCAACCTCTACCCCTGAACTTCACTTGACGGGTCACCCTCAGTCACTCGGGTTGTAGCAGCAGCTATTGGTTCAAGTCCTTCCCGTGGTCACCTTTTCTCAACTCCTCAAATTTCTCTCATTAGCTCATCATAGGAGGGTGGGGATTCCATTCGATTGGCCAGGCGTAACTAAAGCAACAGCAGTTCTGAGAAGGGGGAAGACTTAAGGATCCTGTCCAGCCGGGTTCGGTCCAATTCGATCGCTGACAAACTACCCTTTCTGAGGCATTCTTGCAATATTTTTTCCAGCCGAGATACATACACAGACAACAACTCCCCTTGGTACTGTTGTGCATTTCTTACTCTCCACCACAGGTCCTCATCGGAATCTGGGCTCCCCTACACATTCTCAGAGGCCTCAAGATAGTCCTGTGCAGTCGCTTCAGGGTTACTGGCTCGTTTGGCATGGATGGTATCCAGGGCGGGACCTCAGAGGCTCTCACTTACCCTCTTTCGCTTTTCTGCTTCCAAGCATTGCCATTCTAGCACTTGAGGGGCAACATAGTCTATCCAGGTCTCCCAATCATCTTCCCCTTGTGGGGTGGGGAGGGTGCCGGAGAAAATTTTCAACCTGCAGTAAGAGTTGTGACTATTGGCAGGTACAGACATAGGGACTAGCACTGGCACAGGAGGAGGGGCAATAATGGGTGCTGGAGGGGGAGAGGGTGTTGGGGGAGGAACGTTCTCAGGTGGCAATAATAGTTTCTTTAAATCCTCCACAGTTTTCCCTTCCTCCAGCAACTTAGCAAATTTCTCCTCAAAAGTTTCAGATAGTGGGGGAGACTGGTTATCCCTGGGGTCCTTACTGTCTTTGGTTATCACTCTCCAGACAGTGAGGGTTTCCTCTGGGGTTATAGTCTGTGGCACTTTAGAACTGTCTACAGGGTCCTTACACTCTATTAGGGACATGAAAGTCTGGGCGAGCAGATCAGCCTGTCACCCCACCACCACAGGGTCTCGTAAACATTCGACCTTGGAAAGTACTCCCTCTACAGTGTCCGTACTGGTACCCAGCGGGATATCCAAGATCAGTATAGCATTTTGAGGTTCGATCTCCTGCCCAGTACACCACTTCACCAACTGGTGTACAGCCACTTCTGTTGGGGTATCCATTTATTTTTAACAGTAATTGGTAAATGTGGCCACTAGAGGATGCTAATCTCTGTGGTGCCTCCAAGATGTAACCCCTAGGTGGCGCTATCCCAAGGGCTACTACCCCTGCCTGTTTGTCTACGGACAGGTTGAGGGACCTAGGTCCTATGGCTGGTGCCTCCACCCAGAGGTCAGGGTCTGTAGTGGTTAGACTAGCTTGGTCACAGCCCTCTGGGACACTGAGACCCCCTTTTATTCCCTCTAGTGGCTCACACAGTGCACCAGAGTTACAGCCCCAATACCCCACGTATACACACTGCTCACTCATATAGATACCACTTACCCTTAAGACTGATTCTGCAGCACGTTTCTGAGGACCCCCTGTAAAGTAAGGTTAAACAACATACACAGCAAAACTCAATACTGTTTCCATAAGTACCAACACCACAGACAGTATGTAGTATAACAACAACAAATCTGATTTATTTAGGGGACAGTAACAAGAAGGGGGGCAATCAGGTTGATTTGGTTTGGAAATATTCAAATCACAGTACTGTGCACACATACAGGGTCTGAAAAGTCGTACTCTGGGTACCCAGGTTGGGGGGACTTGCCAGGTCCGTTGCCCGGAGTTGGCCGGCAGGTGCAGATGGATAGGAACTTGTAGAAGAAAATATATGCACAACACCCAATTGTAATCCGGAGCCAGAGGGCTCAGTCCATGAAACAGTGAAACAACAAGAATTAGGTGACACACTTGTGATTGAAAACAAGCTGCAGGGGAATACCCTGATTTGTACTCACAACACCCAAGCTGAGGATTGGATGGAGAATGTCCCTCTGGATTGCCAGAAGAGCAGGGCATGAGGACAAGGTCCTTGTGACTGGACCCCACTGCAGATGATAGCAAACGGATGTAATCCAAATTAAGCTGGGGGTTTACTTCTAGCTTCAGCACACAATTCACTGTACAGGGGATTTGAAATAGCGATTCCCCACAAGCACAATGCACATTTATATGTAAAAGGAAAGTACTATACCAGGCAGGCTGCTCCTCGATCCCGATCACAATTACTGCAAAATACCCGGGAGCACACACAGCAGCTTCAGTTCCTGACAGACCGAACGAGATTCAGCAATTTCTCCAGTCTTCTACAGGGTGAGCCTGGTTTCCACACTTCTAGTGCTTCTTTCTCCTCACAACTCGGATTCGGTCCAAACAGGCACTCACAAAGGCTGCAGACCAAAACTCAGGGCCTCACACGCGCTTCCTGCGCGATGCTATACACCGCAGAAGCACACAGCTCCTTCTCTCTTCACTGCCACAACTGATCTGATCTTTCCAGTCACAGAGCAGGGCATTTCCTTTAGCTCCACACTATTCTGTTGCCTGATTCAGCTGTCACTCACAATAAAACTCCCTCTGTTGGTAGAAAAAGGCGCCAAGGTCAAAACTACATTTCCCAGAGTCACTGCCCATACAATCCCCTTGTGGCTGGCTCAAAATTAAGAGTCCAAGTTCTGATTCGTTCACAGGCTTCATTGTAGGGAACCATTAACCCAACTGGCCCAGCACAGCAGTTTAGATCCAAAATGGAGGGGCAACACACACAGAGTCCCAGCTGCAAGAAAGGCAGGTTAGACAAACTGCATTTTACTTAACACTCCAACTGGTTTCAGGCAAACAGTTACATCTTTCATTTAGGCTCCCTCTGCGCTCTTAGCGACTGCAGAAATGGAGCGATTTCTCTGCAGCTTGGTCAGGATTTGAGCATTAAATACACAGTCCCCTCATACAAACTAATTAAGTCTGCAAGCAGACAGCTCTTAAAGAGACAGTACGCAGAGGCTCAAATAGCACTCACTTGGAACCACATTTAAACAGCTCAGACGCCTAACACCGCCCAGACTTGGAGCATTCAGGCAAGCTCCTGGAAGACTTTTGGGAACTCCCATTTGCAGGGGGGTTATATCTGAATAACACATAGGGCACTATTCATGCATATTTGTATTTGGGAAACAGAAAACAATGAGAAGGTGACTGACACAGCCTGCCCTTCTCCATGCCAACCACCTTCTAGTGAATGATGCTCTCACACTTGCTTGCATAGTAAAACAGAGGATCATGTGATCAGCTGTTTTACTATACAAGCAAGTGCAGGAGTGTCATTCACTAAAAGGCAGCTGGCCATGGAGGAAGGCGGGTTGTGTCGGCCACCTTCTTGTGCCTGGGTGAGACTACTTTCTATTAATTTTATGAACTGTGGGTGAAGGGGGAGGAGGGTGGTACTTGGCTGCTGCTGCCAGAGTGGAGGGATGGGGATGACATATTTCACCGAAATAATGGCAAGTGGAGATGCCGGGCAGCCGTGGAGGTGGGTTGGTTGTGCCGGTCATCCATCATTGGAGTTCTTTCTTGTTAACCTTGAAATTGTGAGTGCTGGGGGATCTGGTTGTGAAGGGTGGGGGGACAGGGGGTTGTTTTTACTACAATTGGGTGGGGGAGGAGGGCGGGAGCTTTTTTTTTTTTTTATTCTCTCTGGTACACAAATACTGAAACTGAATATTGAATTTCCGAATATTTGGAGCCCCCCGAATATGAATATTTGGCCAAATATTCGAAATAAGGTATTCACCCAGCCCTAGAATCCATATATTTTACTACAGAAATGTGTGGCTAAGTGGGAAGAATAACTATATTGTACGTTTCTCCAATTGTACTTACTGCCAGTGTGCAAATCTGAAACACCCATCCAATTGTTCTTTTTTCCCCTCAACCTGTGCTTCAGTGCTTCCCACCTGTGGTCCTGCAACAGCCCCAAAGCCCCATCACTAACCTTCTCATGGACTTACTGGTTATCCACCACTTTCATGACCACACATGATGGTGGTTGGACTGCCCTGCTGGTCATGTGTGGTACTGCAGGGAATACCTAATCAGGCTGGCTCTGTTTTTCCTCCATATGCTGCCATTGTGCAGTGATGCACACACATGCATGCAGTGGCAATGATGCACACATGTGCATGCAGCAAGAATGATGCACACATGTGCATGCTGTGGCAATGATACACACATGTGCATGCAGCAAGAATGATGCACACATGTGTATGCAGGGCAATGATGCACTCACATGCATGCAGAGGCAATGATGCATGCATTCATGCAGTGGCAATGATGTGTGTGTGCACGCAATGACAATGATGCACACACATGCACTCAGTGGCAATGAAGCACATGTGCACAAGCAGGGGCAATGATGCACACATATGCATGCAGTGGAAACGATGCACACACACGCATGCAGTGGTAATGATGCACACATGTGCATGCTGTGGTAGTGATGTACGCATGTGCATGCAGAGGCAATGATGTGCACATGTGCATGTAGTGGCAGTGATGCACATGTGCATACAGTGGCAATGATGCACACACGTGCATGCATGACATCTGATGATAGTCCATTCCATATAGTGTGTACTCACTTGCGCCACCACCTGGCCTCTGCCAGGTGGCAGTCAAACAGCAAGATGGTGTATACCCCCCCCCACCCCAAGGGAGGGGAGCGTTCCCTCATATGCTCGACTTCCCCCCCAGCTGGCCCATAGCGACCCTGGTTCATTCCTGAACCCAGCTCACCACCAGTATCACAAGTAGTAGCCTTACTCTTGTGTTGACGGGCCAACTAACACCCATTGAGTTTACTAGAAGGCCAGTAAGATGAAATAATAACAGAACTGGACCCAGTGTTTGAAACACAGTTTCTAGAGGAATAAATGACCTACAGGTTCAGAGCTGGTCTCCTGCAAGCTCATTACTTTAGAATCATTGCAAGTTAACATCAGCCTGAAAGTTCTAAACCCAACAGCTGTTTCAGATCAGGCTGGTGCCATCACAAAACTGGAAACAAAACTGTTCTCTCTTTTGCACCCCTTTTCATTCTGTTTCTGCTTCTCCTGCCATTTAATATGCAAGGGATACAGAAAGACCAGACTCAACTTATGCAAGTTATCTCAAAGTGGAAGGGGGCCAGACTATAACTCACCAGTGGTGAAGCCAAGGGTATGTTATGAAATCTTTGCCCCCAAAAGTGAAGATAAATTCTGTATTTTGAGCCAAGTCATTGTGTAAGCAATTTATACAAACAATTATTTAAAAACTGTATCCTTCAAATCCTGTCTTTGTGTGAATATGTAATGTTTTCCCATGGAGCTCAGCTGCTGGCATCAGGATAGCACAGGGCTATTGTGATGCCATCAGCATTGTGAAAGCTGCTCTCTCTAATTGGTTCTTTTCTCATTCTAAGGTAAGTACAGTAACTGCGATCCATCTAACCTGTAGATTAACAAATTGATCGGGTCTGATTAATCACTAGTGGTGTATGAAATTGAAATGCAGGCACGTGAGGCATCAGTAGACAGAGCCCTCTGCTGCTAGACCGAGATTTCTATCAGTAAGGATGATAAGACTTAGCCTGTCAATTCATGAGATCTGTTGTGCTAGTTGATCTTTTTGACATGGGGCTACCCTGCCAAATTACTAAACTGGATACTTTTTGCACAGTTCCCATGTTGTCAGGGTCACTCACCATTACAGAATGCCTTGGTGAACTGGTTACCAAACACCTTCAGATTTAATGATAAATATAGACCCCCCAATATCTGTAATGTAAATAGTTTCATTGGCTCTTTTTGTGAGATCTGATTAATTGAAGATGAAAGTCTTCAGTGAAATGACATGAATGGCCAGCACCACTGCATTAATGGCCAGCCTGTATAAACAACATAAACTGCAACTCCATTAACCATCTGGACTCCCAGACTGTACTGCGCAGCCAACCCGCCGATGGGCTACAGACCATTGGTTGTTTTCCATTTAGAGTGAAAAAGAGGAATCCACACTGAGGTTGAGTCATCTGGTCATTTGTTATGAACTTCTAGAAAGATAGATGAATAAGAAAAAGGCTTAAGTGTTTCTGTGACAAATGTTTAATATCACGTTGAAGATTTATAGGATGCTTTTGCTCTCAAAGCTTTTACTTCAGTGGCTGAGGTGGCAGAGGCCCTGTCCATTGGATGCTATATTCACAGTTTTTAGCACTGGCCGGAGAGCAGTATGAAGTTGCAATAATGAATAATGGCCCTTTTAGCGTGCCATCATCATTTGTCCTACAGCCATTATTGTCCTAAGAGAGCAATCTTGCTGATGTAAATGCTCATGGCAGCTGGTGCGTCAGCATTTCACACCTCCACAGCTGTCAGAGCTAAGCTCACTGTCAGTGAAAAATTCATCCATGCTGTGCACTCAGATACTTGCAGGGCATCTTACTCCTTCTGATTTACTCCTGGTACTTTCCCACTGCAGGAATATAAGACTTGGCATGTTTTCTGGCATTAAAATAGTGACCCTATCTTGGCTTCTTCCATAGAGCACAGCAGTTATTCAGAGAGACTGAGCAGACACGCATACATTCTTGAAAGCAGTGTTTTATGAAAGGCCAGGACTAAGAATTTAGTGCCTGATCTTCAAGGGCACCCCAGATTCATGCAAATCATGAATATCTGGGTGGACTGACCTACAACTGGGGAGCTGGCACATTTGGTGGCATCCACAACCCTGCCTGGCCTGTTCCATTGGTGTGGCTCTGTGTGTGTGTGTGGGGAGGGGCAGGGACAGTGGGGGGCATAGCTGTAACAAAACACTGGGCATGCAGTCAAATGCCCATGCCAGGCTGAGTGGATCCCTGCCACCGCAAGGGGCAGGGGATGACAGGATATAGCAATCCTCTCATGATGTCTGTATCCCCTTGGGAATACAAATGTTCATTAAATGTCACAGGCCAGTTCTGATACTGCCCCCAGTGCACCATGCAAGCTTTGAGGCTGGAGGAGGGGGTAGATCGGGCCCTGAGAACACTGCTGTGGTGCATAGCCACTATTTCTGCCTTTAGGACTGCATAGCTTCTCCACCAGCTCCCTTTGCACCACAAATCTTTGTCTGTGTATGGATGCATGTCTGCCCTGCCCCCTGGTCCTCCCCAGTCGAGGCGACCTGCATGGCCAAATGCATGGCTCCAGATTAAGTGTGGAGTGTTCAGCTACTAGAGCACTGGATGCATAGGGAGCAGGACTTAAGTTCTCACAAGCCCTTATAAACACCTCTTATTCCACCCCCAAAATCTGGTATATGGCCTTGTATACTGCAACAGATCTTTTGTGTATGAGGCTCCAGATTTTACAAATGCAGATTTTGTCCCAGTTTCACATTACACTCAATTAAGATTAAGGAGGCTCAGATTCTCTGAATCCATCCAGTTCATGAAATTTGGAATTTCAGCAATTCTGATTCCACATCCAGTTCCATTCCACCTCTGGTTAAGGCATGGGAATGGAACTGGAGACAGAATAGGATGTTTTGAATCCACATCCTAATACCAGCACCATTCTCCACATCATTTTTAAACCTCCCTCCACCCACCTGGTACAAGAAGAAAAGCAAATAAAAGGTACTACAAAAAACTCCCTTTAACAAAAAAACAAACAAGCACTTGTACTTGCTTACTGAAAGTACAACGCTTCCTTCCCCAGCAAATAAATGGCCTCTTTCCTCCACAGTCCCCCCACCTTTATTTGTTGAAGCTTTGGGGGTTCCGCATCTATGATGTCAGTCAATCCTCTGAGGGTCCCCAAGTCCTTCTGATGCTGCACTGATGATGCAGCTGACAACGTGACTGCCATGCCCTTGATTGTTACTTCTGTCCTGTACGTGCATGCTGTCCAGTTTAGTCCCAGTACCATACTCCTGTCCCACTCTAGTTCCAGGGCTCAGGTGGTGTGTCCAGTAGAGCAGTGGTTCAGTGGCGTCTTCTTGCTCCCCCCAACCTGACTGTCTGCCAGGCCAACTGGCCTGGAAATGAAACTGTACACCATCCAACTCTACAACTGTAACCATGCACCATGCAGCTCTACAGCTGTACCCATGTACTGTCTGACTCTATAACTGTAACCATGCGTTATGCAACTCTACAACTGTAACCATGTGCTATGCAACTCGAAAACTGTAACCACGCACCATCCAACTCTAGAACTGTAACCATGCACTGTCTGACTCTACAACTATAACACTGTCTGATTCCACAACTGTAACACTGTGCTGTCTAGCTCAACAACTGTAACCATGCACCATGCAACCACAACTGTAACCATGCACTGTCTGACTCTGCAACTGTAACCATGCACTGTCTGACTCTACAACTTTAACTGCATACCATCCAGTTCCACAACTGTAACCATGCGCCATCTGACACTACTGCTGTAACTATGCACCATCTGACTCTACAACTGTAACCGCACACCGCCCGATTCCACAACTGTAACCATGAGCCATGCAGCTCTACAACTGTAACCACATGCCATGCAACTCTACAAATGTAACCATGCACTGTCCGACTCTACCATTGTAACCATGCGCCATCTGATTCTTCAACTGTAACCATGTGCTTTCTGACTCTACAACTGTAACCATGTACTATGCACCTCTACAGCTGTCACCATGCACCATGCAACTCTACAACTGTAACCAAGTACTGTCCGACTGTACAGCTGTAACCATGCACCATGTAACTGCACAAATGTAACCGTGCACCATCCAATTTCAGAACTGTAACCATGTGACATCTAACTGTACAACTGTAGCCATGCACCATGCAACTCTACAACTGTAACCATGCACTGTCTGACTCTACAACTGTAACCATGCACTGTCCAATTCCACAGCTGTAACCTTGCACCATCTGACTCTACAACTGTAACTATGCACGATACAACTCTACAATTGTAACCATGCACTGTCTGACTCTGCAACTATAACCACACACCGTCCTATACCACAACTGCAACCGTGCACCATGCAGCTCTACATCTGTAACCATGTGCCATCTGACTTTACAACTGTAACCTTGCACCGTCCACCTCTACAACTGTAACTATGGGTCATGCAGCTCTACAGTAGTAACCATGTGCCATCTGACTCTACAACTGTAACCATGCACTGTCCGACTCTACAACTGTAACCATACACTGTCTGACTCTACAACTGTAACTGCGTACCATCCAATTCCACAACTGTAACCATGCCCCATCTGACTCTACAGCTGTAACTATGCACCATGCAACTCTACAACTGCCGCCATGCACCATCTGACTCTACAACTGTAACTACGCACTATCCGATTCCACAACTGTAACCATGTGCCATGCAACTCTACAACTGTAACCACAAGCCATGCAACTCTACAACTGTAACCATGCACCATCTGACTCTACAATTGTAACCATGCACCATCTGACTCTACAACTATAACCATATACCATGCAGCTCTACAGCTGTCACCATGTACTGTCCAACTCTACAACTGTAACCATTTGCCATGTAGCTCTACAGCTGTAACCATGCACCATGCAGCTCTACGACTGTAATCATGTACTGTCCAACTCTACAACTGTAATCATATGCCATGTAACTCTACAACTGTAGCCATGCACCATCCAATTTCACAACTGTAGCCATGTGCCATCTAACTCTTCAACTGTAACCATGCACCATGCAACTCTACAACTGTAACCATGCACTGTCAGACTCTACAATTGTAACCATGCACTGTCCGACTCTACAACCTAACTGCATACCGTCCAATTCCACAACTGTAACCATGCGCCATGTGACTTTACAGCTGTAACTACGTGTCATGCAACTCTACAGCTGTAACCATGCACTGTCTGACTCTACAACTGTAACTGCGCACTGTCCAATTCTACAACTATAACCATGCGCCATGAAACTCTACAACTGTAACCACATGCCATGCAACTCTACAACTGTAACAATGCACAGTCAAACTCTACTACTGTAACCATGCACCATCCGGCTCTACAACTGTAAAAATGCACCATGCAACTCTACAACTGTAAACATGTACCACCTGACTCTACAACTGTAACCATGCGCTGTGCAACTCTACAGCTGTAACCATGCACCATGCAACTCTACAGCTGTAACCATGTACTGTACGACTCTACAACTGTAACCATGCACCATGTAACTCTACAACTGTAACTGTGCACCATCCGATTTCACAACTGTAACCATACACCATCTAGCTCTACAACTGTAACCATGCACCATGCAATTCTACAACTGCAACCATGCACTGTCCAACTCTGGAACTGTAACCACGCACTGTCAGATTCCACAACTGTAACCATGTGCCATGCAGCTCTACATCAACCATGCACCGTCCGACTCTACAAATGTAACTATGGGTCATGCAGCTCTACAGTTGTAACCATGTGCCGTCTTACTCTATAACTGTGACCATGCACCATGCAGCTCTACAACTATAACCATGCACTGTCCAACTCTACAACTATAACCATGCACTGTCTGACTCTACAACTGTAACCATGCACCGTCTGATTCCACAATAGTAACCATGCGCCATGCAGCTCTACATCTGTAGCCATGTGCCATCTGACTCTACAATTGTAACCATGCACCATCCAACTCTACAAATGTAACTATGGGCCATGCAGCTCTACAGTTGTAACCATGTGTCATCTGACTCTACAACTGTAACCATGCACTGTCCGATTCCACAACAGTAACCATGCGCCATGCATCTCTACATATGTAGCCATGTGCCATCTGACTCTACAATTGTAACCATGCACCATCCAACTCTACAAATGCAACTATGGGCCATGCAGCTCTACAGTTGTAACCATGTGCCATCTGACTCTACAACTGTGACCATGCGCCATGCAGCTCTACAACTGTAACCATGCACTATCCAACTCTACAACTATAACCATGCACTGTCCAACTCTACAACTGTAACCATGCACCATCCGATTCCACATCTGTAATCATGCACTGTCTGACTCTACAACTGTAAAAATGCACCATCTGACTCTACAACTGTAATCATGCGCCATGCAACTCTACAACTGTAACCATCAAACGAAACTGGTTGGGTCACTGAAGGCTCTGTCTGCACTCTCTTTGTGTTCTTGTGGTGCCTGTTGTTGTACTTGTAAGTACATTTTATCTATTTGTTTGAAATAAAGCATTGTTTTTGTATAAGAACATTTTTATTAAATTTTTATGTAATATACAAAGAAAAATAGGTAAAGACAATGCAGTGTACAATATTTCAGATAATAAGGCATAACAAATACAGTATAACAATACATTGGCAAGACAACGCAAAACATCAGTGACTTAAAAAGAGAAAAGAAGTGAGTTATAGCATGGCAACCCCTGTCCAAGCACATTAAGTTTATCCCAAAAAACAACGGCAAGGCACGAATGTAAAGAACAAAGGGCTCAAACCAAATGCAGAAAAATAAAAACTACAGTTCTTTAACCAATTCAATCCTCTCCCCAATATGTAATAGTAAAGGTGTCATTATCTCATTAAAAGTAATGGAGTACCTTTCCTCCAATAACTTACCCTTAGAAAGGAGACTACCTTAAGGATAGCCTGCTCTCAATGGCACATTATGGGAATGGTGGGAGAAGACCAGTTCAGAAGTATTTGGCATTTAGTCTCCAAGGCTACTGCATACAGTAAGGATTTATATTTATGAATTTCCTGGGAAAGCACCAAAGAATCTCCTAAAAGCCAAACCTTTGGGGAGTGTGGAAGAGAAATCCCTAAGACTCTCTCATGAAATAAAGCATTTGATATTTTAACCTGACACTCAGTGCCAGTCCTCTCTGTTGCTGCTTAACTCTACAACCGTAACCATGCACTATCCAACTCTACAACTGTAATCATGTACCATCCAGTTCCACAACTGTAACCATGTGCCATGCAACTCCACAGCTGTAACCATGCACCATGCAACTCTACAACTGTAACCATGCACCGTCCAATTCCACAACTGTAACCATGTGCCATGCAACTCCACAGCTGTAACCATGCACCATGCAACTCTACAACTGTAACCATGTACTGTCCAATTCCACAACTGTAACCATGTGCCATGCGACTCCACAGCTGTAACCATGCACCATGCAACTCTACAACTGTAACCATGCACCATCCAATTCCACAACTGTTATCATGTGCCATGCAACTCCACAGCTGTAACCATGTGCCATGCAACTCTACAGCTGTAACTATGCACTGTCTGACTCTACAACTGTAACCATGTGCCATGCAACTCTACAACTGTAACCATGTGTTGTCCACCACAACTGTAACCGTGCACCACGCAGCCCTGCAACTGTAACCCCATGCCATGCAACTCTACAACTGTAACTATGTGCTGTCTGACTCCACAACTGTAACCATGCACCATACAACCCTACAGCTGTAACCATGCACCTTCTGACTCTACAATTGTAACCATGTGCCATGCAACTCTACAACTGTAACCATGCGCTGTCTGACTCTACAACTGTAACCATGTTTCATGCAACTCTACAGCTGTAACCATGCACTGTCTGACTCTACAACTGTAACCATGTGCCATGCAACTCTACAACTGTAACCATGCACCATGCAGCCCTACAACTGTAGCCATGCATTATCTGACTCTAGAACTGTAACCATGCACCATCTGACTCAACTGTAGCCATGTGCAATTCAACTCTACAACTGTAACCATGCACTGTCCAACTCTAGAATTGTAACCACACATCATCTGACTCCACAACTGTAGTCATGTACCATTCAGTTCTACAACTGTAACCATGCACCGTCCAACTCTAGAATTGTAACCATGCATTGTCTGACTCCACAACTGTAGTCATGTGTCCTTCAACTGTACAACTGCAATCATTCACCCACTAACTTTAGAACTGTAACCATGCACCATCTGACTCCACAACCATAGCCATGTGCCATTCAACTCTACAACTGTAACCATGCACCGTCCGACTCTAGAACTGTAACCACATTCCATCTGACTCCACAACTGTAACCATGTGCTATGCAACTCTACAGCTGTAACCATGTGCCATGCAACTCTACAACTATAACAATGCACCATGCAACTCTACAACTGTAACTGCACACCGTCCAACTCTAGAACTGTAACCATGCTCCATGCAACTTTGCAGCTGTAACAACACACTGGCTGACTCTACAGCTGTAACCATATACAATGCAACTCTACAGCTGTAACTGCATGCCAGCTGACTCTACAGCTGTAACCATGCACTGTGCAACTCTACAACTGCAACCATGCACTGTCCAACTCTACAATTGTAACTGCATGCTAGCTGACTCTACAACTGTACCCATGTGTTGTGCAACTCCATAGCTGTAACCATGTGCCATCTGATTCTACAGCTGTAACCGTGCACTGTTTCTCTATAACTGGAAGACTAGGTATATAATTTAAGTTACTTAGAGGCAGGCCATCATGACCCTGTTTCATCCCCATGCTGCTTCCATCCATGATGTGCTCTAAGGTGGCCTACATATACCAAACTCTGGGTAAGCCCCTGAGACATACACAGTTCAGCAACATCTAAATTGTGGCTTAAACCCAGGGTGTGCTGTAGGTACACCATCTTTGCTCCTCTATGATTGCCCATGGCATCTAGGGCAGGGTAAAGGGAATGTGACATATGGCTGGCTATCATGGCATGGAATTGGAGGAGTGTGATGTTCAGGCTGTCAGTTACTAGCTAGCTTGAGTTACATGTGGGTCGAGGTGAGTCAGGAGGAGAAAGAGACTCCCTGGGCTGGACAGTCTGGAGGATGACACTCGGGGGGACACAGTGCCATAACCACAGGGGGCCTGGCACACAGGACAGTAGCTGCTGGACATGATGAGCAGTGGAGGTGGGACTCCAGGATTTCTTTGGGCTGCAGCTGTCACAACAAGATATTGAACTGCATAAGAAAGTATTGTGCTGGGTGGTGGGAGGTTTCACAAGCAGGCAGAACTGGATTCTGCCCCCAACTGACTCTCAGAATTCTGATTTTTGGCCTTTAATGCTGAAATTCCAAATTCCAGAAAAATGCTTGGAATCTAATGAATCTGATTCCCTTGGATGGAGTCTGAGCAATCATAGTTGAGAAATACACAAGGAATACAGAAGGCTTTCCTTGCTGTATCACGGTGGTCAATGTGATAGTACAGAAGAACTAGGACTATGCATGGATGGTTTCCGGCCCATGACACAGCCCAGTCATATACCACACTATAAAGCAGTTGAACTGCCTCCACCAATTAGAGACCAGCACTAATGTATCTCTTGTTCAGCGTACAGTTGCTACCTCATGCTTCTCCTCACAGCTGACTCCAGCTGCAGTGACGCTGACTTGTCACACGGTTCCTGTCAGCTGTGAGAGGAATCCCATTTTAAAAAAAGCAGTCACTTTAACCAGAAAATGCTACCAGCAATTGTCAACAAAGTTTAGCAAATGAGAAGGTCTTTAGCCACAAATGTTCATGGGCAATTGTGAGCAGATTCTGTTAAATGAGCAGTTCTGTACACCCATATAATATATCACAACGTATTCAAAGAGCAGGAGAGACCAGCAAAATGGAAGTAGACATTCTCAGTAAAAATTGGGATTGTAAACTATCTTGGGCTGGAGGTAGTTTGAGTGCTTCATAATATATTAATATGTATAGTGAGGGGTTCTCTTACATCATAAGAACATTATCTTATGCTGTTTTGGGCTGACAGAGCCACTCAGCTTTGATTCATGGTCCTTTCACCCAAAATAGCATGAGGTAACCTTCTTATCCCATAAGAAACACCCCTCACTATACATACATATACAGTGTAAGCCAGCCTGTTCCACAGGGAAGCGTAGGTGTCCGATGTTAGAAAATGAAGTTGTCAGGGGGACAGAGGTAGATAAGGAACCAACAAAGGTCTATGGGAATGGGACAAGGGGGGATCCAGTGGACACCAGGGGTGTAAGGGCTTGGGAGCAGGAAAGGGTGCCTCTAGACACCAGGCACTTCATGGTAGAGCTAGGAAGAACTTTCAAATTCAACTTCCACTGGTGAATTTCAGAAATTCCATAGAATTCCATTGGAAACTGAATTCCAAAATTCAGAAAGCAGAATTTGTTCATTTAAAACTGGGAATTAGCAATGTGCGGCTTTACATAAACCCAGAAATAGTATCCTGCAGTTTACATAAACCACAAATCAGTTTTCCACAAACTATAGAATAATATTCCATGGATTACATCATCTGTGGCACATAACTCTGGTGTTTACATAGAAATGCTTTTCAGAGATCTGAAAAATTTAAACAAAATTAAAAAAAGCATTTTGAAAGCAGAAATCCCATTCCACAAGAATTCTTCTGGTGGAATTCCATGTTCAGAATAGCTTTATTTAACAAGGGCTTGGGAGTAGGAGGGGTGCCACATTGACAAGTGGATGAGGACTGAGGAAGATGGTAACATTGCACTGCTTTAGAAGACAGCTTAGAGCAATGGGTGAGGTGCTTGGGGGTGCACTATGCCATGCAAAGCCCTCTTTGGTGGTTGTAGCTTTGAGAACCAATAACATCTGGAGACCTTCATTTGCACTGCGACTTAAGTTGTTGAGTGAGACTCCTCCCCTGGTGACTACGTCTACCCTTTGTTTTGGTGATGTTGCGATACAGGAGCCCCAACTCTCTGCCGCCACAACCAACTTACACTGTGTAGTGCACCCATGGTGCAGTATTCATAATCAGGGGTGTATCTAGAAATATCACAAGGGGGTGCATTCTGTGCTCTTTAGGGGCACTGGGGCATGCACCCCAGAATAAATTAGAAGAAACCCATATAATAAGATGTCATTTGACATGGGAGGGGTTTGTAATCCCTCTTGAGTTCTCCACTGAAAGCAGAATACAGACAACTAGAAGTTAGTATACTGCCCACAATTTTTGGTGTTCTCCGAATGCCAAATGAATATAAAATACACCTTAACAGAGCCAGATTGGTAAAATGAGCAGACTAGTTGGGCCTTGTGGTCCTTTTCTGCCATCAACTTCTATGTTTCTATGTTTCTACTGAGCTGTCTGTATGGCTGTTACAATTTCCAGGGCCCATGTCTCTTCATACATATCCTACATTTTTGTGAAACGTCATTCTAAAAATACGTAGTTCTAAGATATTTAGAACATCCTGAACACCACACATAGTTGCAGTGTTTTTACATTCGCTTGCGTGCATGCGCAAGGAACGTCTTGGGAGAATAGGACACTTTGGAGGTGTGACTGTCCTGTGCAATCCACTGCTCCGTTGAGCAGGCGTGGCGGTCCTGCACCAATGGATACGGGTGCTGTGTATGACAGCAGTGGTCTTCACTTCAAAGAAAACCACCGCTGCGATCAGTGCTGGCAGCGCCTCTGTATGAGCTGCCGAAACTGTTATAGCCGACGGGGGTGCCCAATCCCCTGTTGGCTTCAAGTCTGCACACCCCCCAGCTTTGGTGCCACGCTGGGAGCCCACCCCAGCATGGCAAATCTTGTTTTGGCCGACGAGGGTGCCCAATCCCCCGTCGGCTCCATGTCCCCCCAAACAGCTTTCCCTGCTGCCATGCTAGGAGCCCACCCCAGCGTGGTAAACGTCCCGTGTCGTCTGAATAAAAAAACCTGTAAATAAGAAAACGTTCCATCGCTGTCTTCCCACCCTCCCACAACCCGCACCCACCCACTGCGCACCCTGCCTCCCCCACACCCCCCACCCCATACTTACCTCTGAGCTCGCGCGACGATCATCGGTGGACCGGTACACGCCTGCACTCTTCAAAGCCGCATCATGAACTGAGAAAATGCCAGTAAGCTGTATAATGGGATAGATAGGGTTTTTCAACTTTATTGCATATCTCAGGCATTTTTGGAATTTTGCACCAAATTTTCAACATGGGGTTTTTGTGACCCCTTCTCATGAATGCTGTCACTGTCATGGCGTTATTCGGGCCCGAAGGGTGATTTCGCAGTCACTGTGTGAAATCACCTTTTCGGGAATGATTAAAGAAAAGACACTGCCAGTGTTCATAAGGTGGGCTCTCAAAAAGCCTATTTAGAAAATTTGGTGGAAAGATTCCTAAAAATGACCGTTTTACGAGCGTGCGTTGTGCAATTCCTATGCACGCTCGTAAGTTCACGAATTTTCAATATTTTCACTCCAGATTTTCAACATTGCCATTTTACCACACCTCCTCCTGAGCAGTACAGCTGTCATTTTTCATATCCTGCCCAAAATGTGCTTCCGCCCATGTAGTGCACAATGGCGCAGTTGGTGTGCGAACTCAATGTATGGGACACATTAAGAAAATCACAGTGACATTGTTCATGAGCAGAGGTCTTAAAATGACTGTGTTGAAAATTTGGTGAAAAATTCCTAAAAATGACTGTTTTACGAGCGTGCATTGCACAGTTCCTACGCACGCTTGTAGGTTTGCAAATTTTCAATATTTGCACTCCAATGACTTCCAAATACCTAAACCGCACATAGAAGCAAGCAACATTCGGCATTGACAAATGCTTGTTTTTACTTATATTTTTAATACTCCTCTCTGGTGCAGCCAATATCCTCCACGTCTTGCCCACTTCCCCCAAACGCCTAATGCACTTACCTCTCTGCCTTCAACTCTGAGCTTTCCTGTGGCAGAGTACGGCCAAGCCTGAAAAGCACCTGTAGAAGAGGGGGTTTGGGGTGGAGGGAGAGGGGGGAGAGGGCGAGATATATATATGTATATTCAGGGATGTCCAAGACTTTGCCTTAGCATGTTTCTGTCCCTCCTACAATTTGTTTCTGTGACTGAACAGTGGGTAACAGAGTTACAGACTTGCTCTTCTGCAGACAAAGTATTTTACACCAATACTGTTATCATGCCTGCTTCAGGCAATAGAACCACTTGTGAAACTGTCTCCCTCATTTTACTTCTTTGTCACTGATTTTATTAAGCCATGTCCAAGTGCCAGATACCACTGCAAATACCTGCAAGCGAACGTTCAGCATTGACAAATGCTTGTTTGTTTTGTTTTTAATTTATTTAACCAGGAGAGACACACTAAGCTGAAAGCTTGTTTACAGGTGCGACCTGGGAGAACAAAGAAGTTAAGTGACTTGCTCAGGGTCACACAATATGCAGGCGGGGGCTGTGGGATTGAAACCCAGGTCTCCAGGTATGCAGCTCAGAGCCTTAAACCACTGTGCTATACTGCCTCCTGTTTGGTACACAGCGGCTTGGATGATGACCTCAGGCCACTATTCTGTGTTGTGCCTTATATTGTGGTATATACAACAGGACAGCAAGCCTATCCTTACACCATCACTCACTGCACTGTGACTGCACAGGGATAGGGTGGGGGCAGCCATGGAAATACGGGCTCATCAGTCACTGCACCCCTGATCACAAGCCACAGTGCCCCCTCCCAAGCTCCAGTACCAGTTTGTGGACCAGAATTAATGTTACAGCAGGAGAAAATCACTGTATTTGCAGGACAGGGTTTGGCAAGGGATCCATTGGACACCAAGGAATAAATAACAACAGTGCATTGCTATAGGGCCACTGGACACTGGCAATTAACACTGACACTGGACTGCTGGAGCACCACTGAACACCAGGCAATCAACACTGACACTGGACTGCTAGAGCACCACTGAACACCAGGCAATTAACACTGACACTGGACGGTTTTATGTGATAAAGGCGAGTCTGAAAGACCGCCAATCACATAGAGTGAAGAAACTTGAGCCCATTGTCAAAAGGGCGACGGATATTGTGCCGACAGTCACAAATAGCGATGGTCACTACAATACTTAACCAAAGCACAAAGAAATATTTTTTTTATGTGGGGGGCTGTGCCCCCCGCACCCCCAAACTTAAATAATCAATTCCAAGGGGGTTGTGGACCACGGGCAGGTTATTGGACTTAAGCTAAAAAAAAAAAAATGCACTACCTCTAGCCAGACCCGAACCTGGGGCTGCTTCTATTGCAAGTGGTGGTGTACACCACTACACTATGCAAGCAGCTCAGTGGGATTTGGCCTCAAAGGATACCATATGCTGCAATAGTGAGTACAGCTCCTTGCTGTACTCACTATACAAGATATACGCCGTATTGCACCACTCGCTCTCTTGTAGAGCACTATTATTGAGTTGCTCAAAAGTGCAGCGCTCAATAATCAGTGCTCTACATGGGTGCTACCACACTGAACTGCTGGAGTGCCACTGAACATCAGGCAATTAACACTGACACTAGACTGCTGAGGCACCACTGAACACCAGGCAATTAACACTGACACTGGACTGCTGGGGCACCACTGAACACCAGGCAATCAGCACTGACACTGGACTGCTGAGGCACCACTGAACACCAGGCAATCAACACTGACACTGGACTGCTGGGGCACCACTGAACACCAGGCAATCAACACTGACACTGGACTGCTGAGGCACCACTGAACACCAGGCAATCAACACGGACACTGGACTGCTGGGGCACCACTGAACACCAGGCAATCAACACTGACACTGGACTGCTGAGGCACCACTGAACACCAGGCAATCAAAACTGACACTGGACTGCTGGGGCACCACTGAACACCAGGCAATCAACACTGACACTGGACTGCCGGGGAGCCACTGAACACAAGTGAATCAATACTGACATCAGATTGCTGGGGGGCCACTGAACACCAGGCAATCAACACTGACACTGGACTGCTGGGGAGCCACTGAACACCAGTGAATCAACACTGACACTGGACTGCAGGGAAGCCACTGAACACCGTTGAATCAACGTTGACACCTGATTGCTTGGGGGCCACTGAACACCAGGAAATCAACACTGATGATGGATTGCTGGGGGGTGCACTGGACACCAGGGGAATTAATGGTGATACTGGATTTTTGGGGGCCACTGTACACCACGAAATGAACACTGACACTAGATTTCTGGGGACCCACTCGACATGAGGGAATCAGTGCTGACACTGGACTGCTGGGGACCTCTGGACCCCAGGGAATCAGTGCCGACACTAGATTGCTGGGGGCCACTGTACACCAGGGAATCAACACTGACACTGGATTCCTGGTAGCCCAATGGAATCAAGGAACCAACGCTGACACTGTATTGCTAGTGGGCCACTGGACACCAGGGAATTAATGGTGATACTGGATTGCTGGGGGGGCCACACTGGAGACCAGGGAATCAATGCCGACACTGGATTCCTGGTGGCCCACTGGACACCAGGGAACCAATGCTGACACTGTAATGCTAGTGGTCTACTGGACAACAGGGAATCAAGAGTGATACTGGATTGTTAGGGGGCCACTGGACACCAGGGAATCAACACTGACACAATATTCTAACTCTGGATTGTTGGGGGGGGCCACTAAACACTAGAGAATAAATGGGGGCAGTGCACTGCTGGGGGTGCCCACTGGTCACCAGGGATAATGGGAATACTGAATTACTGAGGGGCCCCACAGGACACCAGGAAATCAACGCTGACACTGGATTGCTTGGGAGTCACTATACACCAGGGAATCAATGGGGACACTAGATTGCTGGGAGGGGGGTCACTGGACACCAGGGAATCATTGCTGACCCTGGATTGGTGGGGGGCCACTGGACACCAGGGAGTGAACAGGGACACTGGATTGCTGGGGGAGGCACTACTGCACTACAAGGAAGGACATTTGGCAGCCAACTGTAACAGGCAAGACGCAGGCATCAAGATAAGGGTTGTAGGGGTGTGGGGGGGCTATAGCAGTAGTGCCAGTGCCACATATTCTCAATAAAATATCAAATTCAACACACAAATTATGAACAGTGTGGCACTGACAGTGTTAAATTTGCCAAAGGTGTTGGGAGTTCCAGAAATCCCCATCCATATGGCTTGCCGCATACTATACCACATCAGCTGTTTGCAAAGTTCCATCAGAAAGAATTGCCTCCTGCAACTGAAGCCATTTAGGGGCAAGGTCAGGTTCGCCATGGTGCTATGTGATGTGCAACTCTGTGTGTATCACATAGCAGGTGTTAGTGGTCAGGAAACCCGACAGTCAATCACTAACATCAGACGACCTTCATTTGCATTCTGACTTAGCAACAGGGAGACTCCCCCCCCCGCCGTGACTATTGTAAGTCTCACTTGAGGGTACAAGGGGGATGCCTGGTGCAACTGCAAAGGGATGAAAAGATTGGATCTGCATCAGATCCCCCCACACTGGCTTACCTCGACTCAACTCTGCAAATCAGTCATTTGGGACTCAACTCTGATTTAACCCAGTCCAGTCCATTGACCAGGTTTGGATCTGCCAGTAACCCAGTTATGATCTTGTCCAGATAATGTAAGTGATGATGGCGCTTTATGCCTGTTAAAAACTACAAATTGGTGAGAAAAAACAACATAGCTATTTTTAACATAAAATGACATAAAGAACAGGCTTGTTGAAGGGGAGTTGGGGCAACCTGATTCTGTTGTTTAACTTGATCTGGATCTGACTCTGACCCAGTTCTGGTCCAAGCTGAGAAATGTACCTGTTTTGGAAACAAAAGTAAATCAAAACCTTTTGGAACAAGACAAAGTCTGAATCAGAACTGGGTCACAGCCAACCTTCCCATCTCTAGTGTTTGGCCCTTTATGTACACAGTATAGGGCTATTAGAGAACTGAGAAGTAAGAGTGTGTGTGTGTGTGTGTGTGTGTGTGTGTGTGTGTGTGTGTGTGTGTGTGAGCATGCGCATGTGCATGTGTGTTTTTCCTAAGTCAGATCTGCAATTTTGTCCTTTTCCCTTTCCTTCTCTTTTGGTATTCTTAACAAATATCAGATTCAGCACACAGATTGTCAACACCATGGTATTTGACAGTGTTATATTCCCCAAAGGTGTTGGGAGTTCCATAAATCTCCATCCTTGTAGCCCACTGCATGCAATATCAGTTTTTTGCAAAGCTCCAACAGACAGAATTTCCTCCTGTAACTGAAGCCTATTAGGTGCCGTCAGGCTGGCTGGCTTTCCGTCACATCACTATCAATTGTACCTTGCCCATCCAGGCCTAGGGGTGCAGGAAATAATGATCTCCGCAGAAATGAGTATAAGAGTCAAAGATTCATGGCCTTAAACAACTAGATGTGTGTATTACTCAGTGTACAGTGCCTACAACCCTCACAAAGTAATACAGCACCTCATCCTTAGTATTGGTGGCTCTGTCTGCCTCCCAAGCATGTCTCTCCATACACGCACATAGTAACTTAGTACTGGGATGACAACTGGGACTAACGAGCCTCCTTATCTGTCACTAATACCACAAAACAGTCATACATGTCAGCTTTCAATGCTGTTTTAAAAATTCTGTGCAGTTTGGGGGCTATCACTATTGTGGGGCCAGGTATGTGAGGATCGCATGTACCTGGCCTGTGTAGCTTCGCACCAGTGGACAGGCGCAAAGTGCATGGCATGCACTACAGGTCACCTCACAGGGTGTCTGTCTGCAGCCCTGCTCCCGTGGCATGCTGCTGTGTGGGTGGAGGATTGAGGAACACAAGCGAGCATCCAACCGGGTACCCATCATTGGTCCTGGAGTGGATACCCTGTTCCGTGCAAGCATGGGATTGTGGGAAGGCACAGGAGGGGCAAATAGAATATGTACAGGTGAGTGCCCAAATGGCTGTCCCCCACCTTCACTATCTGCCCCAAGGGCTGTGGCAGCATGGTAGGGGAGTGGTTGTGTCCATGCAGCCGGCAGTCAAAATCCAGAGGAGGTTGCGCATGGTCCCTGCCTGTGTATCCTGCACCTTTGTGAAGGGCACGGAGTGTGGACACTACCCCCAAACACGCTCCCAGACCGGCCGTGCACATAACTGCATGACCAGCCAGGGATCTAGCACAGAAGGGATGCACGTCACTTCCGTGCATTCACGCTGGGTCCACAGGACCCTCCGTGTACAGCATTGACACTTGGCATGTAGGCAATCTGCACAATAGTGCATAGCCCCCTATATTTTAAAATGTTCCACATTTTATATTATGCCATAATTTATACCCTCTGGCCATACACACCATATAGTGAAACTACGTTTTGTATATTATGAGATGCATATTTATGCTGAAACATACACATCACATAATGAAACACATACACTACATAGTGAACTATACACTATAGAGTGATATGCAATGTCACGGACTGAAATACATATATCATATAGTGAAATGCATACTATATATTGAAATACTTACATAGAAACATAGAATTTGATGGCAGATAAGGACCTCTTGGCCCACCTAGTCTGCCCATTTCCCTACCTAATGGATAAGCTGCAGATCTTAATTAACCAACAGCCTACTTCCTCCTACCCCCCACTAGAATTGCCTTATGTCTGTCCATGTATTCTTGAATTCCCCCATTGTTTTTGACTCTACGACCTCTTCAAGGAAGGCTGTTCCATGTATCCACAACCCTCTCTGTGAAGAAGTACTTCCTCACATTACATCTGAGCCATCCCCCTTCTATCCTCAAATTGTGCCCCCTTGTTTTTGCACATCTCTTTTTCTGAAAGATGCTACCATCTTGGACTTTGTTGATTCCCTTGAGGTATTTGAAAGTTTCTATCATGTCCCCCCCTCCCTTCTTTCCTCGAGACTATACATCTTTAGTTCCTTTAGTCTTTCTTCATGTGTCTTCTGCTGCACATCCTGCATCATTTTGGTTGCCCTCCTCTGTACAGCCTCCACCCTGTCTATGTCTTTGCAGAGATGGGGTCTCCAGAACTGTACACAGTACTCCAGATGTGGTCTTACCAACTGTCTGTACAGAGGGCCAACAACTTCCTGTTTTCTACTGGTGATGCCTCTCCCTATGCATCCCAGTATCCCCCCAGACCTCCTTACTGCCTTCTCACATTGCTGGCCCACCTTTGGGTCTGATATGACTACCCCCAGGTACCTTTCCATTTTTATGTTGGCGCACTTGCGCAGCCAACATAGTGGGACAGTGCAGCTTTAGAGGCACAGTCGCTGTTCGGACAATGCAGGGCATGCACCAGTAGGTGCGTCCCGCATTGCCCAATCAGACTGCATGCCGGCGCCACACCATGCATACATAATGGGGCAAGCACATCTAAGAAAAGGTCCACTGCAATCCGAGCAAAGCTCATCAGACGCAGCGGTTCTTTTCTTGCTGTGCTCACCACCATTATGTGCATGGTCCACGAGCAGGCAGCCATCTAACGTCTGCCGACTTCAGGGGTGCCCAATCCCCCTGTCAGTTAACCACCCCCACTGTCTTTATGGGCCAACGGGGGAGCCCACTCCCCATCGGCATAACCCCCCAATTGTTGAATGCTGAGGGGGTGCCCAATCTCCCTCGGCTCGCGCCCCCCCACTTTCTTTCTGTGCCAACAGGGGTGCCCAATCCCTGTCAGCATTACTTCCTCCTCCCCTGTTGTGTGTGCCGATGGGGTGCCCAATCCCTATCGGCTGAACTACCAAAAACAGTTGGGTAGGCACATGGGAGCCCACCAGCGTGCGTCAAATGCACCAAATGAAAACTGTCCTGCTATGTTTTTTCTGTTTTTACCCTGTAAACGCAAAACGGTCCCTCGTAGTCTCGATGCCCCTCCCCACCCGCATCCACCCCTGTGCACCCTGCCCCCTCACCCCACTCACCCCATACTTACCTCCGTAGTCTGGCGCGATGCCTTCTGTGGACCGGGAACACGCCTGCACTCTTCAAAGCCGACCGCGAACTGAGGAAATGCCGTAAGCTGTATAATGGAATGAATAGGGTTTTTCAACTTTAATGCATATCTTGGGCATTTTTGGAATTTTGGCTCTCCAACATGGGGTTTTGGGACCTCTTCTCATGAATTCCTTGCACTGTCATGGCATTATTCAGTCGAAGGTGATTTCGCGGTCACTGCGGCGGAATCACCTTTCGGACTGAGTAACAAAATGACAGTGCCACTGTTCATGAGAGGGCTCTCAAAAGCCTATGTTGCAAGTTTGGTGGGAAAATTCAAAAAATGACTGTTTTACGCGCGTGCGTAGCAACTGCGCAACGCACGCTTGTAAGTTAGTGTATTGGCACTATTGTCATGCCAGATTCTCAACACTGGCATTTTACCACACCTTCTTGTGAATCGTACAGCTGTCATTTTTCACATCCTGCCCAAAATGTGTTTTCGCACTTCCGATGCAGAATAGCGCAGCTGCTGTGTGAAATCAGTGTTTGGGACACATTACAAAAATGACGGTTACACTGTTCATGAGCGGAGGTCCTAAAATGTCTGTGTTGAAAATTTGGTGACAATACTCCATAAAATGACTGTTTTACGAGCGTGCGTAGCAACTGTGCAACGCACACTCGTAAGTTAGTGCATTTGCAATATTTTCATGCCACATTCTCAACATTGGCATTTTACCACACCTTCTTGTGAACCATACAGCTGTCATTTTTCACATCCTTGCTGAAATTGTTTTCGCACTTCAGGCGCAGAATAGCGTGGTCGCTGTGTGAAATCAGTGTTTGGGACACATTACAAAAATGACCGTGATACTGTTCATGAGCAGAGGTCCTAAAATGCCCGTGTTGAAAATTTGGTGACAATACTCCATAAAATGACTGTTTTACGAGGTGCATAGCAACTGCACAACGCACGCTCGTAGCAGTGCAATATTTTCACGCCAGAGTCTCAAATTTGGCATTTTACTACACCTTCTTGTGAACTGTACAGCTGTCATTTTTCACATCCTTGCCGAAAATGTGTTTTCACACTTTCGGCGTGCACAATAACGTGTTCGCTATGCGAAATCAGTATTAAGGACACATTCCGAAAGCAGTGACACTGTTCATGAGCAGAGGTCTAAAATGCCTGTGTTGAAAATTTGGTAACAATGCTCCATTAAATGACTGTGTTCTGGCGTCGTATTGCAGCAGTTTCTCACGCTCAGACGTCAGAAACTTCTAATATTCTCACTCCAGATTTTCTACAGTGCCATTGTTTTGCACCTCCTAATGAACAGTACAGCTGTCATTTTTCACATCCTGACCAAAATCTGTTTTCGCAGTTCCGGTGCAGAATAGTGTGGTCGCTGTGGAAAGTCTGTGTTCGAGACACATGATGAAAATGACAGTGACACTGTTCATTAGCAGATGCCCTAAAATGCCTATGTTGAAAATTTGGGAACGAAAGTCAATAAAATGAGTGTTTTATGAGCGTGCATTGCACAGTTTGCACGCACACTCATGACTTTCTGAATTTGTAATACTTTCACTCCAGCTGTTCATCATTGGCATTTTTCCATACCTCCTTATGAACACCCCAGCTGCCTGAAATGTGTTTTTGCACGTCCTGCACAGAATTGCACGGCCACTGCGCGAAATCAGTTTTTGGGACAGTTTGAGGAAATGTCGGTGACACTATTCATGAGTAGAGGTCCTAAAATTGCTATGTTGAACATTTGGTGCCGAAACTCCATGCAATGACTGTGTTGCAAGCGTGCATTGCGCAATTTCCATGTACCCTTGTAACTTCGTCAATCTGCCATATTTTCATGCCACATTTTCACCACTGGCATTTGTGCACGTCTCCTTATCAACAGTCCAGCTGCCATTTTTCACAGCCTGCCCAAAACGTGTTTCCGCAGCTATGGCGCACAATGGCGTGCTCGCTGTGCAAAATCACCTTTTGAGATACATTCACAAAATCACAGCACTATGCATCTCTAGCTACACCACTCCCTCTGCCAATGCTAGCGCGACAACATTCTGCATTGACAAATGCTTGTTGTTGTTGTCAGTATCTCATCCTCCATTGTGTACTCGTCCCCTGGGTTTTTGTTTCCCAGGTGCATTATTTTGCACTTCTTTGCACTGAATCTAAACTGCCATACATTTGACCATTTCTCCAACCTTGCCAAGTCCCTTTTCATCCTTTCCACCCCACCTTGTATATCAACCCTGTTGCAGAGCTTTGTGTCATCTGCAAAGAGACATACTTTCCCTTCCAGTCCCTCTGCAATGTCACTTATAAAGACATTAAAAAGAACCGGCCCCAGTACTGAACCCTGTGGTACCCCACTAGTAACCCTCCTTTCTTCACTGTGGACTCCATTTACTATTACCCACTGTGTCCTGTTGTCCAACCAGTGTTTTACCCAGGCTACCACCCTAGGACCCACTCCCAGGCTGGCTAATTTGTTTATTAATCTTTTGTGCGGGACTGTGTCAAATGCCTTGCTAAAGTCTAGGTAGACCATGTCCACAGCCCCTCCCTGGTCTATTGCTTTGGTCACCCAGTCAAAGAAATCAATTAGATTTGTCTGACATGACCTTCCCACTGTGAATCCATGCTGCCTCGGGTCCTGTGCCCCACTGGCCTCTAGGTACTCAACAATTCTTTTCTTCAGAAGTGATTCCATCATTTTCCCTACCATTGAGGTCAAACTGATAGGTCTGTAGTTTCCTGCCTCTGTCTTGCTCCCACTTTTGTGAAGGGGAATCACATCCACCCATCTCCAGTCCTCAGGTACCACCCCATCCTCCCATGATTTATTAAAAAGGGTAGTCAGTGGTGTCACTAGTTCTTCCCTTGGTTCTTTTAAAATTCTGGGGTGAATCCCATCAGGACCCATTGCTTTAGCCACCTTCAGTTTTAAGAGTTCTTTCAGAACCCTTTTTTCTGTGAAAGGACTAATATCAACCCCCCTATCCAGAGTGCTTCTATTGACCGGATTAGGTATTTCCCCCTGCTTTTCCATTGTGAATACTGATCAGAAATATTCGTTCAGTATCCCTGCTTTTTCACTGTCGCTCTCTGCCCAACCACCTTCCTCTTTATTCAGCCTCAGTATCCCTGCCTTAGTCTTTCTTTGCTCCCTAATGTACCTATAAAAGGTTTTATCCCCCTTCTTAACCTGAGTTGGCTATCTTTTCCTCGGTTTGGGCCTTTGCTATTCTGACTGCCTTACCCGCTTCCTTCTGCTTTAACTGGTACAGTTCTCTGTCCTGCTCCTTCTGTGTTTCCTTATACTTCCTGAATGGTATCTTTTTTTCCCTTACCTTCCCCGCCACTTCTTTTGAGAACCATAGTGTTTTTTTCTTTCGTTTTGATTTGTTTATTTGCTTCACATAAAGGCTTGTTGCCTCTGTGATGGCGGTTTTGATGTTTCCCCATTTTTGCTCCACCCCACCTTAATGCCTGTTTGCTAGTGCTTTTCTGAGGCACTCTCCCATTTTGACAAAATCAGCCCTCCTGAAGTCCAGTACTTTCACTTTTGTGTGGCTTGACTTTACAGCTAAGTTTATCGTGAACCACACTGTTTAGTGGTTGCTTGTTCCCAGATGGATACCCACTTCAAGATCAGAGATCCTCTCTCCATCCCCATTTGAGAGTACCAGGTCTAAGATTGCTCTCTACCGAGTGGGTTCCAAAACTAGTTGTCTGAGGCATGCCTCCATGTAGGGCATCGAGAATGGCCCTGCTCTTGGATGTGGCTGCAGCAAAGGTGCTCCAGTCAACATCTGGCATATTCAGGTCCCCCATCAGCAATATCTCCCCTTTCTCTGTCATCCCAAGGATGCCTTCTATTATTTTCTTGTCCATTTCCTCCCCCTGAGACTGTATACAACCTCTGTGCGGATTGTGGAGCCATTTCCAGTCTCCAGGGTGACCCACAGTGCTTCCTCTCCTCCCTGTTTACCCTTTAGTCATGGTTACTTACATGACAGTGTGGCTGATACATTGAATACAGACATGCATACACTATATGTTGAAATGCATACATCGTAAAGTGAAATTAATGCATACGTTGTGTACTGAAATACATACACTGCATGTTGAAATACATTGTGCAAAAAGCTCTAGCACTCACCACCTCTAAAAATTTTAATGAAAACTTGGCTAAAGACATAAAAAACTTTATTAGAAGCAGTAAAACTGCACGCCTGATGTGTTTCAGGCAGCAAGTCCTTTCTCAAAGGCTTGTGTTCACAAATGTTGAAAAACATACATCATATACCAAAACACATACATTATATTGTGAAACATATGTTCTATATATTGAAATACATACATCATATACTGAAGCACAAGCCTTACATAGTGAAACACATATACTACATACTAAAGTACATACATCATACAGTGAAATTATGAAATGAGCCAGCTCCGTGGTGCTGGGCAATGGGGGATTGCCTGGCATGCTGGTGACCTGGGTTCATTGCCTGAGCCTGGGACAATAGGAGTTGAGGACAGCAGGGCAGGCACAGAGCATCTGGCAGAATGCTTTCCTACCAGGGAGGGTGGGAGCGAGATCGCACTGCTCTCGAGCAGCTCCTGGAGACCCAATGGGGCAATACACATTGCAGCGTGGGTGACCACGTGCTGCTGTGTGTCCTGCCATGGATGCCATAGGCATGCAGCCGTACTGTGGGTGGAGTGTGGGCAAGTGGAAAAAACCTTAGAAAATGGGCCACCTGGCCAGCCGGATGACGACTGCTGGACCCCCGTGCACCACGAAACCCAGAGGTGTCCATGCTGTTCCCCCACCAAGACCAGAACAGATAGAAGTGCCCGCTGGGCCAGTTCTGTTGGAGCCACGGGAGGCTCCCCAATGAAGGGATACACTGGGTTAGCCGAACTGAGGCAAAGGATGGGGGCAGCAAGATGGCGACAGGGAGGTTTGGTGGTGGGGGCCCATGGCAGTCCAAAGGAGTGGCTGGCCAGGAGGGCTGGAGGCAAAAAAACAAAAGCAACAAAAAAGAAATAATGAAATTGGTAGCCACTTTCCAGCAATCTGATTAGATCTTAGCCGTATGCTAGACGTGTCTCACGCACAGCTAGAAATGAATCCAGACACAGACACCTTCACTTTCCCTCAGACAACACCCACCCTCAGAACTCTGCTACCTCAAATGGCAGCCATTTTGGTGTCACTAGCCACAGTAGCCAAAACTCTTACAAACCCAACTACTTCACCAAATAAACACGATGTCACCTGTACGTCAGCACAGTTCTCGGTTATGACGCAGAGAAGATGACTTCCTTCAGTTGGTGCTGGATGCAGCACATAATTAAAAAAAACCAACAAACTCATGACTGCCATGACCCCCCCCAAGTCACCCACCCACTCATTCACAGTCCTGCTCAACAGCCGACCTGTCTGCTGCTTGCTACTTCCCTTCCATTTCTCTCATTTTTATGTTGGCTCACGCGTGCGTGCCAGCCAACATATTGCATTAGTAGCAGATTTGGAGGTGTGGTCACTGTGGGCAAATGCAGAACACGCAGCAGTGGGTGCATCCCTCATTCCCAATAAGCCAGCATGCAGGCGCCACACCAGCAATATGTAATGAGATGAACACATCTAAGAAAAGGTCCGCTGGAATGAGAGACAGGCTCATCATGCAGCTGCACCAGAACACGCCTCCCGACGTGCCCTTCCTGGTGAAAGCAGTCCAATAAACATGGCGGCAGTGACTGCCACCGCCTGCCACAATGCTGACTTCGGGGATGCCCAATCCCCCTGTTGGCATGCCCCAACCCAGTTCATGTGCCGACGGGGGAGGCCAATCCCCGTTGGCATAATGGCCCCCCTCCCATTTCAATTCTGCGCTGTGGGGGTGCCCAATCCCCCTTGGCATCATGTGCCCCCACAACAGTCTTTCTTTACTAACAGGAGGCCCAATCCCCATCGGCTTCAGTCCCCAGTTTAATTTGCCGATGGGGGAGCCCACTCCCCATCGGCATAATGCCCCCCCGTTGTGTGCTGAGGAGGATGCCCTATCCCCCTCAGCTCTTGCCCTCCCCTTTGGTATGTGCTGATGGGAGTGCCCAATCCCCCATCGGCTACAGCACCCCCCCAAAACACTCAGGTGGCATGCTGGGAGCCCACCCCAGCGTGCCAAATGCCCCTGTAAAAAAAATGTCCCATGATGTGTTTTTTTTTAATTTTAAACCTGTAAAACAGAAAGCGGTCCTCGTGGTCTGTCCTGCTCCCTCCCAACCCGCGCCCACCCTCTGCATACCCTGCCTCCCCACACACACTCACCCCATACTTACCTCCAAGCACAGTATGACAATCTTTGTGGACCGAACACGTCTCCACTCTTCAAACTGCGAACTGAAGAAATGCCGGTAAGCTGTATAATGGCATATTTTTTTTTAACTTTGGTGCATATCTCTCCCATTTTGGGGAATTTTGTCACCAAATTTTCAACATAGGATTATTGAGAACCCTCCTCATGGATTCAGTCACTGTCATGGCGTTATTCGGTCCCGAAAGGTGATTTCGCGGTCACTGCGTGGAATCACCTTTCGGGACCGATTAACGAAATGACAGTGCCACTGTTCATGAGGGGGGCTCTCAAAAAGCCTATGTTGCAAATTTGGTGAAAACAAAATCCAACAAATGGCTGTTTTATGAGTGTGCATTGGCAGTTTCCATGCATGCTCGTAACTTTGTGAATTTGTAATATTTTCACTCCAGATTTTCAAAATTGGAATTTTACTACACCTCCTTATGAATTTGGTGATGAAAGTCTGTGTTACAAGCTTGTGTTGAGCAGTTTCCATGCACCCTTGTAACTTCGCAAATTTGCAATATTTTCATGTCAGATTTTCAACACTGGCATTTTTTCCACCTCCTTATGAAGAGTACAGCTGTCATTTTTCACATCCTGCCCAAAATGTGTTTTCGCACCCGTGGTGCACAATGGCGTGGTCACTGTGGGAAATCAACTTTTGATACAGATTAACAGAATCACAGTGCCACTGTTCAAGAGGGGAGGTCCCAAAATGCCTATGTTGAAAATGTGGTTAAAAAAATCCCAAAAATAATTGGGTTATGGACGTGTGATGTGCAGTTTCTATGCATGCTCATGACTTCACCAATTTTTCATATTTTCACTCCAGATTTTCAACATTGCCATTTTTTTACACCTCCTCATGAACAATATAGTTGTCATTTTTCACATCTTGCCCAAAATGTGTTTTCGTACCTGTGGTGCCAAATGGCGCAGTCGCTGTGCAAAATCACCTTCCGGCTAACAAACTGCTAGTGCTGCTCTTCATGAGGTGGGGTTACAAAAAGCCCATGTTGAAAATTTGGAGTGAAAATACCAATACACGCCTATGGCATTAGGGCTTCAACTTAACACCCACCCTGTACAGACTGACAGGCGTCAAGGGTGTGACTTGGAACATCGCTATAATGCTCACGCCTATTCCACTTCATCTCCAACCTGCAGCCAGTGACAGGTGAGATGTGCCTTGGAGTGTTTGGCCCCAAAGTTCACCCCGTTCTCCTATACTGCACCCACCTCAGCATATTTTCTTTTGCAATGGAGTAAGTATAAGGCCCAAAGACACCAAAGCACACCACGACACTTGTCAGTGTCTACAGGGTAGGGTGAGGTAGAATGGCATGAGCATTATAGCTGATGACCCAAAGACACACCCCAATGCCTGTCAATCTCTGCAGGGTGGTGGTGGGGTTGGCATCAGTTCAGTACTTCACTGCCATTCCTATTATCAATCAATCAATCGATCAATCAATCAATCAAATCTTTATTTATCCAGGCGAACACCATTGAGCAAGCTCATTTACAAGGTGGACCTGCATCACACAAGGTCAAGAACAAAGCAATTAAGTACAGACAATGAAGATATATGTATACAATATTTGGTAAAAGGTTATATACACAGTTTTCATATTCATAGCTTATAAATGTATAATCATAACATTTTCATGGTGAGGATTGGGGTAGGTAAGAAGGAGACTGAAGAGTGAATCAAATACAGTTTCAATTATACGTGTGAGTTGGATAGGGACATTTGCAATACTAGAAGTTCTAAGTTGATAGGTCAAGACATGATGTATGGGCAGGGGTAGAAGGGGTGGGTGAGGGCACATGGATAAGGAAATAAATTAGAGAGAGCGATAGTAGTCGGAATGAGGTTATGGATAGACATAGGAAGGTAGGCAGAAGGCAGTCAGCAAGCCAACTAATGGCGATGGAAGCAGTTGCATACTTCAGTGACAGTTTTGGTATACAATGTCTTAAACACCGCAAGACTGACCGGGGTTCTTAATTTTAACGATTTCTGAAGCTTATTCCAGAGCGAGGGCAGCACGAAACTTATGGCCGCTCTCCCAAAACGTGTGTTGACTCTTGGCACTTTCATGGAAATCAACGAGCTACCTCTCAAGTCATAGTTGCCTATCAAATTTAGAGGCAGACAGTCAGCAATGTACTGCGGGAGTTTATTATGGATGACTCTGAATGCACAGAGTGCGGCATTTTTATGACACCTGTGCTAAAGAGAGGTCCAACCCAGAGCTACATACAAAGAGCAGTGATGGGTGGAGAATGGAAGGCCAGTGATGAATCTCAGTGCTCTGTGATACAGTGTATTATGCGTCTCTAACGCCTGCACTACCAATGCCAATGCTAGCGAGACAACATTCGGCATTGACAAATGCTTGTTTTATGTCAAAACTGCTTTATGTTGTTCCTGTCACACTAAAGTTCCCTTTAGTGCCTACATCCTTACCTCACATAGTGATCGGCTGTTCCTCGCTGCACTTCCGCACTCATTTCCCCCGTGTCTCTGAAACACTACCGGCATTTCCTCCCCAGCACTACCTGCTGCTGTATCAAATAGAAATACCCTCCCACCCCCCAAAAAAAAACCCAATAAAAAAATGCATCTTCTTCAGTCCCATCTCCAAATACTGGATTTTTGCAACTTAAACCAAATGGCAATGATGCTAGCTGGGGTTGGGTTACTACCATGACAACCACATAACTGAAAAAAAACTGTAACTGCAGCAGCCTGCCTGGACAAAAGTCTTTAACTTGATTGTTTTTACTTTACAGAAGCATCTATAATTTAGATGGCCATTTGATAAGTGCAATAAGCCACTCTGAGGTGTGTGTTAAGACAGTTTTAACGCAAGGCTAGGGGGACAGATTTACACGGCCTGCAGTCTTGTGCCTCACTATGTCCCCTAGCCAACGCTAGAACTATATAACACACACCCTGTTGTGTCTTATTGTTTACTTAATGCATACACAGAGACCTGAAATGCACACATCACATTCTGAAACACAAAGTTTATATAGTGAACTACATAGACCACCATATTCAGCCACTGTAGTGTTTACTGTACAAAACATAGCATGCGGCCATAGGCATTCTGATACAGGCAGTGTGCCCTGTCTGTCATGTGCTGTCTATATGAATACCAGGTTGTGGCAGTGTCGTGCATAGTGCACACACATGATGCACCACTGCCTCCTGCTGGCAACAGACACCTGGAGCAAAGGGGGATAGCCTATTCCAAATGGGTCAGCTGTTTCTACAGTATGCACGGGATCGGTCCCTGCCATTCAGGCCATTCAGACAGTGGCCAGCTGAGGTGAGGAGAGGAGGGTCTGTACTGATCACTGGCCACTGCTCTCCCTGCTGCATACATGGCTTCCTAGGGTGAATCAGGCCATATCAGAAGGGAGGGTGGTGGGTGCTATAAGTGGGTGGGCCACAGAGGGAGGTTTATCATTGTGTAGTGGGAGTCATGGCGGGAGGGGGGTACCATTAAATAACCAGGGTGATGTAAGCAATAAGACATGACAGGGTGTGCATTAGAAACATAGAAACACAAAAACAGACAGTGACTGCAGACAAAGTGACAGCAAAAAAAACTGATGGTTTATCCAGTCTGCCAATAAACCCTAACAAACCCAAGACCTGTTGTCCATATAGGGTTCTATCCCTCCCTATCCACTCCCCTATTCCCCTCTGTTTCTGTTGCCCTGAGTATTCAGTATATGTTTCACTGTGTCCCAGCTGTACTTGAAACCATTAATGGTTTTTGTGCCCACTACCTCGACTGGTAGACTGTTTCATGGCTTCACCACTTTCTGTAAAATAATACTTCCTCATATCCCTCTTGAACCTCTCTCCTCTTAACTTCCACTCGTGCCTGTGAACTGTTACTCATGCTAAATAGTTGCCTGCAGTTCACCTTGTTCATTCTTTTCCAGAACTTAAAGGTCTATCATATCTCCCTTGTTTTGTCTGGTCTCCAGTGAGTACATGTTCAGTGCTTTAAGGAGATGCTCCTAAAACCTATCCCATTGGCCTTGAATTACCTTTGTCACCCTTTGCTGCACTGTCTCCAGCCTGTCCTTATCTTTCCTGAGGTGAGGATTCCAGAACTGGGCACAGTACTCCAGGTGTAGCCTCACCAAAGATCTGTATAGAGGTAGCAATGCCGCCTTTCTTCTGCTGCCAGTACCCTCCTGATACATCCCAGCATCCTATTTGTCTTACTATAGGCCTTGTTGCACTGGTCTATTTGAGGGAGTCACTAATGATAACCCCTAAGTTCCATTCCTCAGTCATAATGCTAAGTCCTATCCCACCCATCCAGTACTCTGTCCTGGGTTTTTTTTTCCCTAGGTACATCACTTTGCACTTTTTGGCATTGAATTTCAACTGTCAAACCCTAGACCACCTCTTTAATCTTTGCAGGTCACTCTGCAGTTCCCTGATTCCATCATTGCTATCCATCCTCCCACAGAGCTTAGTGTCATCTGTGAAGAGACACACAACCTGCCTTGGATTCCTTCTCCAATATTGTTGATGAATATATTGAAGAGGACCAGGCCCAGTACAGATCTCTGTGGTACCCCACTCATGACAACCCTCTCTTTTGATTTGAACCCATTAAGCACAACCCTCAGCTGCCTCACATTTAGCTAGTTACCTTACCATCTTAGTATGCCCCTAGCTGCACCCAGGTCCTCCATCTTCTTCAGCAATTGTCTGTGAGGCACTGAGTCAGAAGCCTTGCTGAAGTCGATGTACAGTACATCCATGGAGTGGCCCTTATCGAATGTCCTCGCCACCCACTCAAAGAAAACCATTCGGTTAACCTGACATGACCTCCCTGCCATGAACCCATGCTGTTTATTATCCTGAAGACTGTTGCTCTCCCAGTAGTCCATGAGGGCCTCTTTGACAAGTGACTCCATCAGTTTCACTACCACAAGGATAAGATTGACAGCCCCCCCCCTTGTGGAGTGAAACCAGGTCTGCCACCCTCCAGTCCTTAACTGGAACAAACCCCTGTCTGTAATGAACTATTGAATAGTCCTACCAGTAGGTCAGCCAGCTTCATTGCTAATTCCCTGAGCACCCTTGGATGCATCCTGGGGCCTTCTTTATCTTTTGGGTTGCTAGCCCTTTCCAGACCCTTTTGTATGTAAATATTGGCTGCCTTATCTCCAGGACCCCTTTGTGGCCACTTTGATGCAAATCTCTGGCAAGAGTCCACTGTCTTCCCTTGTGAAGGCAGAGCAAAAGTAGTCATTAAGGACAGCAGCCTTTTGCATGTCCCCCTCTATTACCCTACCTCCCTCGGATAGTCTAACAATTCCTGCTCCTTTCTTCCTTTTCCCTCCCTAATATACTAGAATAATTGATTTTCTCCTTTCTTAACCCCCTCTGCAATATGCAGTTCTGTGTCTGCTTTTGCCTCCATAGTCGCCCTCTTTGTCTCCTTATTTCTCAATATGTATTCCCCCATACTTCCTCCCCTTGATTTTTTTGTACTTGGTGAAGGCCTTTTTTGGCTCTCACTGCTTCCCTGATCCTTACCAAGAACCATATTGATCTCTTGTACTTATTACTTTTGGTTATCATTCTCATGCATAACAGATACCTCTAGAATGGCCCCCTTTATTGCCCCATCTCTCTTCTACCCCATCTATGCTGTATACCCCGACTAACTTGTCCCAGACCAACTCCCTCAACCTGTTGGAGTCTGCCCTTCTGAAATCAAGGACCTCAGCTCTTGACTGGGGCTTTCTGGTCCCTAAGGCCCATTCAAACCTAATAGAGTTGTGGTCATGGTTCCTTAGTGGCTCCCCTACTCTCACAGCTCCTACCACCTTTGAGCTGATGAGCACCACATTGAGAATGGCATCCTGCCTGGTGGGTTCCTTAACCAGCTGTACCAGTAGAGTCCTGGAATGTCTCCAGCAAAGCTTGACTTCCAGTGCTCCTGGCCACTGGAACATCCCAGTCGATACCTGGCAGGTTCGGATCACCCACCACCACTACTTCCCCCTTTGACACTCTCCTTTCTCTTTCTTCTCTGAGCTCCCTGTCCCTCTCTTCTCCTTGCCCTGGTGGTCTATAGATTACCCGCAGCCATAGTTCCTTGCCTGAGGCTGCTGTGAGTTCTACCCACAGTGACTCTGTCTCCCCCTTGCTATCCCTGATGCACCCACCTTCCACAGCCTCAGTGTCATTCCTGACAAACAGGGCTCTGCCTCCCACTCTATCTTTCCTTTTATCCCTCATGAACATTGAGTACCCAGGGATTTTTTTTATTTATTTATTTTTTTATTTTATTTTATTACAACTAGGATTACAAGTAACTTTGAGCCAGGCTCTTTTACAAAGGTTCCGCGTCAGAGAACAAATACAAGTTACAGAAATAGGAACAAAACAAAAAATAGGTCGGCATATTAGGTTACAATGGTAGAGCAATACAATAGCTAGAATAATTAGAATGTATACATGGGAACACAGAGTAACAGAGGCTTAAGTAGGAGGGAGGATGGAAAATGAAGATAAGCGTGAGGAGCGAAGTTGGAGACGGCAGGAATCGCAGCCAAAGGGCATGGTCATGAACTGGGAGAAGGCTGAAACTTGTCAGGTCCTAGTCATATTTTCTAAGGCCCAAATTTATGTGATGGCCACAAGGTGCAGCTTTGTGTCTGCCATCGTGGACAGAAGCTCACTAATTATATTACCCAGGCTCCTGGGATTAAGGCAGGCCCACTTCCATCTAACTTCTGAACCCTTTTTGCTATGTACCTGTATTTTTCCCTTATCCTTTCCTTGTCTTAGTTTCTTGTTTTTTATGGTGATTGCACACTTTGTGTTCCTCCCTCTCTATTGTCTCTTCCCCTACCCCAGTTTGGACCTCAACTCTGTTCTAACCCACTGTGCTGCTACAAGCCCTCAGATATGGGAGAGTTCTAGCTAGGTCACCCCTTCCTCTTTCCAATCACCATAGTTCCCCTAGTCTCAGTCTTCTCCACGGTCAGGTAACTGTACAATATATGCCAAACTTCTGCACCAGCGCACTGTCATCTTCTCTTGTCAGGTAGAGTCCATCACCCTTGAAGAGCCCCAGTCCACCATGAAGTTGTACCCTGTCTCCTTACAAGATCCTTTAAACCGCTCATTAAACTCTTCTATCTCATCCCTCCTTATTCTATCCTTCTTCCCCTCCTGTCACACACAGAGAGGACCTCAGGAAAGGCCAGGGAGGCTGAGTGTGCCATCAGTCTGTCCCCAAGTCTACACAAGTTCCTCCATGTCCACTGACTGCTTCACCAGATCATTGGTACCCAGGTGTACAAGTACTCCCAGCTCCCCCCTTTCCTCTCCCCCATCCTCCCTATCCTGCCTAAATTGTGGATGGCCGATGCACCAGAAAGGCACCTGACCATCCCCCTCCTATCCAAACCCCTTCCCACCAACCTCTCAGCTCCTTTAATCATTGATTTCCCAACCACTAAGACTCTCCTGGTAGACTTGCTCCTGTTCGTCCCCTCGGGTGCCATCACGTAGTCCTGCCCCTTTCCTCCAACTGACTCAGAGTCCCTCCTCTCCAGTGGAGTCAGATACCTGAGTCTTCTCTAGGGATGCAAAGTGGTTCACCATCTGGGTGGTGCTGGGCTGGACATCCTCCCTGTGGCTAACCCTTCCTCCATTATGGTGATATAATCGCAGACCTCAGGGGCATTGTTAGGCACGAGGCTGCACCTCATGCCATTAAATGCACCTAGGAAGTATGATTATATCCCTTAAATGCACCTGAGAAGTGCTATTATAGCACCATAAACTGCCCATCCTGGGGTGTTTTATTGCACTTATAAGATTGCATTTAAGTATTTGACTTAAAAGGAATGAAAATAAGAAGAAATTATTTTAAAAAGATAAAACAATAGGACCTTTCATTGAAACATGCTTCCAACTTTGGAGACTTGCAGACAAAAAATAGCCTGCACTCTAATAACGGGGGTAGCTAAAACAATGAAAACCATGTGTAACAAATTTTTATAAGAAAAATAATTTGTTACCTTATTTCATTTCAAATCAATACAGGTACAGTATTTTAATGGAAATGTGTTCAAAACTTTTGAACGTGCCAGGTTGCTTTGTTTTTGGGGGGGGGCGTAGATTTCTCCCAGAAACACTCATATGTGATTCAAATGCATGTGCTTTTGAAAGCCCCCCCCTTAAAAGAGGGGCTTATGCTCCCATCTTTGGCATCCCTTTTCCCTTCCCCCCCCGAGCTAAGGAATTTATCAGTGCTCTGGGGGTTAATGCCTGCTGGACACCTCAAGGTGGCAGCAGAGAGCAGGTTTAGGAAGGTATATAAGGCTGGGGACAGGAAGTTCAGGGCTTTTTCTAGCCCAGGCAGTAGACATGGGGCTGGAGGGGAGTGCTGGAGGAGCAGGTTAGGCAGTCAGGAAAGGGAACTCGGTGGTCAGGGTGGGCCAGTGGGGGAGACCCCCCTATAAGTGCAGATGAGGATGGCTTTTGCAGTGACATGGCGTCAAGGAGCCTGGAAGGGAGCTCTGTGGGGGAGGATGGTCAGCCAAGTCCTGCGTCGTTGTGATAAAGGAGGTACAGGTGGCAGCAGGAGGCCAGGATAGGCAGGAGCCCTTAAAGATCCTGTGAAGTGTTTGCTCAGGTTGCCAGGGCTCTGGTAGGGTCCTCACAGGGGGAAGACCAATGAATGGCAGTGGCTCTTCCTAGTACCTGGTGTGGCAGGGTGGTCTGGGGGGCAGACGGAGCCAAGGGGCCCTTCACCCATAAAGGGGGCCCTGCTTGGATGGGCAGGCTCTGGGGCACCAGCATTAAAGGGCCAGGTGGGTCAGAGGTCATAGGACAGGCCTTGGAGGGTGGCGTCTGGTTGGAGCTTACCGCAAGCCCAGGATGTGCTTGATAGGGATGTGAGCCTGGGCGTGGATCCCTCAAATGGGTCAGCTGGGAGCGAAGGAAGGAGTTTGGCGCTATCTGCAGAAGAGGTGGGCTACTCAGAGGGGTCTGTGGCAGGGCCCAGGGGCTCTCCTGTGGCAGGATAGCCTGTAGCAGGGGGCTTGGGTACCAGAGCAGGGCCAGGTTTGAGGGCCGCTGCACCAGTGGAGAGCAGTACAGAGAAAAGTTTGACCTGTAAGGAGGAAATGGGTGCCAGACGTTGAGAGCACTCGCAGGTTTAGATTCCCTGTAGAGGTTGAGAACCAGGGTTACAGGCCCAGGCTCCATGAAAAATCCTGGTACTCGTTGAGATTTGGGCCAGGGGCCAGGTGGGGGGAGCAGCACACTTTCCCATGCCAGAGATAGGGCAGCAACCAGTGCCAGAGTGTACAGAGAATGTGTGACACAGAATAAGAAAAAAAAGATTGGCTTACCAGCGTCAGGGAGCCAGAAGCCTGTGGGTTTCTAAGTAGAGAGGTACATTGGGTAAATCATCCAAGTGGGTAGAGTCAGAGAAGCCTTGCTTGTACTGCCTGTAATCCATTATTGTTACTCAGAATGTCCAGCCTGGATGTCTTGTAAAAAAGTTCAGGTAGCCCCATGGAGCTGCTTTATTTATTTTCATGAAGGATGTGATCCCTGCATTCCTGGAATCATTTGAGGTGCAGGAGCTAAATAAAGAGGCTAGTTTGGGAACAAATTGGTAGTGGATGTTGCCTTATTTAAGCTGGAAGGGGGACAAGGATGAAATAGAAGCTCCCCCCTCCTTATGTCTAATTTATCTCATAAGTTTTAAATCCAGAGGAGTTCCCAGTATGCTACATGTTGGGATAGAGGGACTCTGGGGCTTCAAGAGTCAGGAGGTTGCAACATGGAGATCCTGGTCTGGTGTCAGTGTTTGGGGAGACTATATTTTCAGTGTTGAGATTGACAGTGCACTGATGAATGAGTTCGATGAAAGGTAGGACCACCATTTTCCTATCTTATTTAAGGGTGCATTGGCTCAGGTGTTAGCGCTTGATGTAGTCCTTCTCTAGTGCCCTCTGGAATAACTGCGATGAAGATTTATGTCCCTAGACAAGGGGACCAAAGGGGGGGGGGTTACATGTGGGGACTCATCCGGTATGTTCCCCAAACCCTGTGTAACCCCTAGATGGCGCTATCACAAGGGCTATTACCCTTGCCTGCATGGCTAGTTGCAGGTTAAGGGGCCTGGGTACTAAAACGGGTGCCTCCACTCGGAGGACAGGGTTGCTAGTAACAAGGCTAACCTGGGTACAACCCTCCAGGACTCTGTAACCCCCCTCTTTCCCCTCTAGTGGCCTAGACAATATGCAACAAACACTTTTGCAGTAGCCTCTATTCAGCATACAAATCCCACACTGTTTGTACTTACCACCAGGGCTGGTTCCACCAGTTCTACTCTGGAGACCCCCCGGAAAACAAGGTTAGGCACAGCAAATAATAATAGTGCAGTGCTTTTGGTACAAACTGGAACCACAGTGAGAATAACTGCAAAAAGAGTTAGATCTGAATTATTTAGGGAAATTGAACAGGAGAGGGGTGTAATCAGGTTGACTGATTCTAAAAGTGATCTAATCAGGCAATTATTTATGCACGTTTAGTCCCTGCACTCTCACATGCTCTGGGTACCCAGTTGGAAGTAAAGTGGGCTAGCCTGGAACGTTGCCCGGGGTAGGCCGGCGTCGCAGCTGGTTGGGGCCCTGTGATGAAAAGAAAAGGCATGCACTACCACACACAATGTGTAATCCAGAGCCAGGAGGCCAGGTCGTGAGGATTTTACAAAACAATTAAATCAAATGACACACTTTGATTGAGCTGTCGTTGCAGGAAGCTACCCTGGTGTTTACTCATGCTACCCACTACAGAACACAGGATGGACAAAGTGGAGACTGCAGGATGATTGCTGGTTTGCCAGGAGAAGCAAGGCCCACACGATTCACCGTGGTGTCATTCCTGTCCTTGATGTTGAGCAGGGGGCTGATCCCCAGGTTGGGCTCTCGTCGATGGTCTTCTCTGTGGTGTGAGTAGCTATCTGGGCCAAAGTGAGGAGGCCCAGACCAACTGGAGATGAATGTGGATTCAGTCCGGTAGGTGCTGGATGAAGCTTCCAGCAAGCAAGGCACAATTAAACAGTGGGGAACCAAATCGCAGCCCACTGGCAGGTTACAGCACATTTATAGTAAGCAATCACCATACCACAAAGTGGATAGCAGTCCGGTTGCAATATCAGTGTCTCTGAGCAAAACCAGGAGCCCTATGGTGAATGGATGTCCTGACAGGCCGATTGCGTACAGCAAATCTTCGGTCTTCTTCAGGTTTAAATCTGGTCACTCTTCAGTGGCTTTGTCTCACTCCAATTCAGATACAGTCCGATTGATAAGCCTTTCAATGGATTCCCTCTCGAGGGACAACAGACAGACAGGCCAAACTCAGTCTTTCCACCAATCTCCCGTGCGAACTACGTAGAAGCAGATGCTCGAATCACTAGAGCTGTTTAGTCTTCAAACTCTAACTCCAGACTGACACACTGCAGCAGGCAGCTTGGGAATTTCCCTTTGGTCCAAAAGGTTCTAGTTGGTTGATCCATCAGTTTGTCAAAGCAAGGGCTCTCCCTTCAGGTCCATTTACGTGCCAAAGTGCAAAAACTACAATTCCTACAGAAATTTGCTCTCACAAGACCCCTGGGGGCAGACACAATTTTAGAGTCCCCAAAGGTACTGATTGGTCCCAATAGGCAGTCCAGAACCAAGATGGTGGGGCAATACTGAAATGTTCATGCTGCAGACGAAGGCAGGTTAGACAAACTGCAACTTTATTATTATTATTATTAAAACAAATAAACAGTAAACAGGCATAATTTCTAACAGGGCTCCCTCTGCACAAATAGCGATGGCAGAATGGAGCGGTAACACTGCAGCCTGGGTGGGACTCGAGCCTGAGACTACTTGGTCCCTACCCAGATTAATTTTACATCACAAGATAGCCAGCTCTTAAAGAGACAGGCACGGAGGCTAACAGGGCACTCACATGTAAACACTTTTAAATTGCTAGGACACAGAACACCAGCCTGGTAGTGGACATTTAGGCAAGCCCAAGGAAGACTTTTGGGAACCCCCATTTGCAGGGGGGTTACACCCTTCCCCGCCTGGAAAGAAATTAGTGTCTACGTCAAATCTATACCATAATAGCATGGAAAAAGACAATATACGATATGTTATATACGTAACATTACTACAGAATACAGTAATGATTGAGGCATCAGTAAGCATAAACTTAACACATTACTATACCTATTCAGCGTTCTCTATTCATATACTATATTCATAATGACAACAGCTTTGCATTTTTCATACATTCAATACTGATTATACTATGAATTACTCAATAACATTACTATACTTTTCAGGTAATAGTTTCTTGCACTTTGAATAATCTACTGTAGATGGGGCAGAGACACCATGTTCTAAGGGTAGAACAATTAACTTAGAAGTGGCAGACAGGTTCAATTTGGGCAGTGAGCTCTTGGAAATGTAAACACCCTTATGAACAACACTGAAAGACAAATCCACAGGCGTCCTCGGGAAGTCATAGCAAAGCACATCACTGGCTTAACAGCTCACCCAGACTTTCTGGGGGGAACAGACATAGGCTCTGGGCAGTCATCACTGGCATGGGTTTCTTCTCCTGTAGTGAGGGATGCCTCTGTACTGGTTGAAATATCCAGCTTGAGAACACTATCAGTTCCTGCCTCTGTAGACTTTGTCTCCACAATATTTTGCTCATCATTATCTTCTGAAGAAGGTCGAGGTTGCTCATTCTGAGGAGGCTCTGGCACAATTAGACTTTGCGGCACTGAAGGGGTGCTAGCAACACTTTCATATTGTTCTTCAAGTTCTGGTATGTTACCAGGGAGATTTACCACATCAGGTTCCTCCTCGGGCAATTCAAAGAGTTCTACCAGACACAAAGATTCTGCCGCTTCATACGCAACACTCTACACTTCACTTTCAGGGAGCATTGGCTCCAGGGAAGAAGCTGGAGGGTTAGACAGTTCTGAGGGCCCAGCTTCATCCCCATGATTATACATAAGGTTACCTCAAAACAGTTGACTCAGTTCATAAGAAGGGTAATAAACATTGTCACACTCACTATCATCAGAGATGGACTGACAGTCACTATCATTCTGAGCCTGCCGGGGGGGAAGGCCTTGAATCTGTAACAACTGGGGCAGGTTGACTCTGTTCCTTTTTAGCAGCAGCTCAAGTCACTGGCCCAGGAGAGGCAACATCTGATGGTTCAGCATCAATGATCACTTGGCCATTAGGCAGTAGGTGGTTTCTGTGCATGGTCTTGATAGCTTTAGAGTCATTCTCAGGGCACACTTTCTACACAGATAAATCATCCAGTTTACTGACTATTACATAAGGAAGATGATGCCATCTGTTGGTGATTTTATGCTTGACATGCAGTGTCAAGTTACGTAATAGCACTCGATCTCTGGGCAACAACTCTTGGGCCTTCACCCGTCGATCATATCTCTCTTTGTTGGCAAGGTTTCATTTGACAGCCATTGTTTGAGCCAATTGGTATGCATGGTTCAATTGAGCTTTCAGTTTCTGCACATACTGTAAATAATTCTCAGCTCTGACCCCATCCGGGGAGACTCCAAAACAGACATCTACAGGCAACTGGGCTCCTCTACCGAACATGAGGCGTTATGGAGAGAACCCAGTAGCATCACTTTTGGAGCAATTGTAAGCGTGTACCAAGGTGCTAATCTGTTTGCTCCATTTGGACTTGTCTTTGGGAAGAAGAGTGCCCAACATATCCAGGAGAGTACTGTTAAAGCTTTCAGGTTGGGGGTCCCACTGTGGGTGGTAAGGAGTGGTTCTAGACTTTTGCACCCCCCACAGGGAGAGCATCTCCTTAATCAATCTGCTCTCAAAGTCCCTTCCTTGATCAGAATAGATACGTTGGGGCACACCATAATGGATAAAGAACTTTTCTACTAGCACCTTGACCACCGTAGAGGCCTTCTGATCCTTGGTCATGAAAGCTTGGGCATATCGGTTAAAGTGATCGGTTACTACCAATATATTGCCAATGTTCTTCTGATCAGGCTCCAGACACAAGAAGTCTATGCAAACCAGTTTCATGGGGGCACTGGTTGAAATGTTGACAAAAGGAGCGGCTTTCTGAGGCAAGGCTTTTCTCTGAAGGCACCTATTGCAGGTTTTGTCATGGTTTTCAACATCAGCCCCCATTTTTGGCCAGTAGAATCTGGACCTCACCAAATCGAGGGTCCGGTCAATACCAAAGTGTCCCATGTGGTTGTGCAGGGACCTCAGCACCAGCTGCTTGAAGACTGTAGGTAGCACCAATTGTTGCTTGTTCAACTGACCTCGACGATCTACTCTCTCTCGATATAGTAACTGGTCTCGCAACTTTAGTCGGGGGCCTTCTTTGAGTAATAATGCATTCCTTAAGTTGGTAGAATGTAGTTTAGACACATCTTTCCCAGCACGTAGGGCATCAAGTGCAGGCTGGATCATGGGATCTTGGTATTGGGCCTTCTGAATACTGTCATTATCAAACTGAGGCAGGGCACTGACGTCCAATGCAGAAAAATGACAATAGGCTGCAGGTATGCAAGTATCGGGGGGCCCCAAACAGTCCACTGTATCTGCAGAGGGCTGCTCGTCTTTATCAAATTTTTGGCACAGTGCTTTAATAGAGTGTTCTGGCAGCCTCACCCAGTTGTCTTGGGGGCTCGGCCACCATGAAAGAGCATCAGCATCAATATGGTTCAGTCCAGGGTGGTATTCAACCGCGTAATCATAAGTTGACAGAGCAGAAAGCCACCGGTGGCCAGTGGCATCCAACTTTGCTGAGGTCTGTACACATGTTAAAGGGTTGTTATCAGTTCTTACCAATATTTTGGCTCCATAAAGGTACTCGTGAAAGTGGTCAACTATGGCCCACTTTAGAGCAGAAACTCCAACTTGTGAACAGGGTAGTTTTGTTCAGATGGTGTCAAACTTCTACTGGCAAAAGCCACAGGTCTCAGGCCATCTTAATGATCTTGATACAACATGACCCCAAGTCCCTTCAGGCTGGCATCGGTATGCAGGACATAAGGCTTAGTAGAGTCAGCATAGGCAAGTACTGGGGCGTGAGTGAGCTGGTAGATGATACTGAAGAATGTCGCCTCACACTCAGGGGTCCAACAGGCTCCAAATGATTCACCTGTTTGGAAATACACCTTTTCTTTTTCCTTGAGGGATCCCTTCTTATACCTGTGATTGGCAGGAGGATAATCTTGAGTGAGATTAAAAAGTGGCCGAATTACTTTTGAATAGTCTTTAATGAACCTTGGATAATAGCCACAGAACCCCAAGAAATGCTGCAGTTCTTTTAAGTTAGTTAGTTGAGGCCAGGTGGTCAAGGACTCTACTTTGCTGAGGTCTGTCTGTATCCCCTTGCCTAACACTACTTGGCTGTCCCACATATTTTACGGACATTTGGAAAAACTGACACTTGTCTATAGACAGCTTGAGGCCGAATTTTTCCAGATGGTCAAGGACTTTGAATAATCTGGTTTCATGCTCTTCGAGGGTGTGCCCAAAGATGATGATATCATCCAAGTATACTAGGCATTCTAGCAGATTCATGTCCCCTACTGCACGCTCCATCAATCTCTGGGAAGTAGCAGGGGCACCTATTTCCCCCGAGGCATCCTCAGAAATTCGTAGAATCCCAAGGGACAAATGAAGGCTGTTTTCTCACAGTCCTCGAGAGCCATCGGGATTTGGTAGTACCCACTGCTTAGATCAAGTACTGAAAACCATTGACTCCCATTCAGGCAGTCCAGGCCATCCTGTATGCAGGGCATTGTATATTGATCTGGTACAGTCCATCTATTTAAAGTCCGATAATCCACACACATCCTCACGGACCCATTCTTCTTACATACGACTATGATGGGAGATGCATAGGGACTTCTTGACTCTTGAATAATGCCAGCAGCTAGCATCTCCTGTAGGTGCCTCTGAACATCATCTATATCAGCTGGGGCAATACAGCAGGACCACTCTCTAAAAGGTCTGTCGTTGTGAAGCCTGATAGTGTGCTCAGCACCATGGATCCACCCCACATCCCACTCCTTTAAGGAAAACACTTGGTCTCTCTGGCAAGTTTCCTACTGACCTAAGTCTTCCATTCAGCAGGCAATGGGGAGTCACCAAAGTCGAATAGGTCTGGGGTCACCTCCCCCTTCTCACTGGCATATTTGTTGCTGGGCAGCACTGCAGTGTCCGCACAGTGTACCGTAGCTGGTGTACACCCCATGTTCACCCGAATTTCTCAATCAGACACATTCCAGACTTGGACCATCACTCGCTGTGCATAGGCCTGGGCCCAGGCAGGTAGGATACTGGGTTTAACTAATAACCCCTCAGGCAACTTCCCCTCACCAGGGGCATCTAGCATCAGTATGTTATTTTTCACATCCTTTCTAATGCGAACCTCTCCATGAATGGTGTACTGAGCATTGAGAGGTAGTACCAGAGAATCAGGATCTTTCTTCCACACTATCCCCACCAGCTCATCTCTGTCTGCTTCGGTAGTCATTTTTGCAGATCATAGGCTCTCTTTGTCAGGGCTGGAATTCTCAGTGCCCACCCAGTCCATTTCCCTTATTTCTCTTGACACAACTGCACTAGTCTTCCAAACATGTGGGCGTTGGTTCCAATGAGCAAGGGAATCCCACCATACAATCCCGTAGGAGGGCACACCAGGGCTAGTGTCTCTACTTGTTCATCTACACCAGTTACAGTCATAGGGAAAGATAGCCAGAGCTGGACATATCCTAGGTAGGGATAAGACTTGTCGCTCAGGCCCCACACATGCAGACCTTCCACAGACTGTAATGGCACATCAGATAAATGTTTGTCGTACCAGTCCTGGAATACAATGGTCACTTGCGACCCACTATCGAGCACAGCCCGAGCATGGATACCACTGACAGTCACAGAGGTCTCCATCGAAGGGCCTACTATTCTGGACCAGTCTGGAGAGGCAGTAGCAGAGGTCTGGACAGACAATTTAGCCACAAAGAAGTCTGAGTTAGGATTTCTCGATCCTGCACTGTGGTCATTTCCGGCGCTCCTCGACCATGGTCTCACTTTCCGAAGCTCCTCTTGAAGTCTGTATACAACTTTATCTAGGTCTTTTGGGGACCGGCATTCTCTCTTCATATGCCCATCCCTCCCACAGTTATGACAAAATATGCTTTCTGGGGTCTGCTGTGGCTGAGACATCACATTGGGAGCTGAGGCGGGGTTACTACCAACAGAAAACCTTGGTTCCACCTCTGTTCTGTGGTGTGGTGAGCATTTGGAGATGTCCCATCAATTCTCTCACTTCCATAGTCAAGTCATCAATTTTTGAGCTGCTGTCAGCAGGAGATGCCTGGGTGTGCACCCCCACCCTCATAGCAGATGCAGTTGGATAAGGATCGGGGCCTGTATCTGCTGGAGCAGCCTTCAAAAAGAGACTGTTTTTTGTTTCTCTGAACTCCCTCAACAGTCCATCCCATGATGGAGCATCCGTAGCAGTCCCTCTCTTGCTGGGGCCCCACGGGGCTGGCATTTAGTTCTCAGATTCTGTCATGTAATTTCTGTAATTCAAGGCCATCAGCGACTGACCCTGCGCCTGGAGCAGGGGTTGTGGCAGCTACAACTGTGTAGGGCTCCTGAAAGCCTTCCTCCTCCTCAGCTTCCCGTACTCCTTCATCAACATATGGAAGGGCAAGGGACCAGATTTCCTTTGGTGCAGTTGCATTTTGAGCAACACCCAGCTGGAGTGCTGGGCAGAGCAGAGCATATGATCCAGTCTTACCCGGTCCACCTCACTAGAGGCCCAGACTCCTTTCCAAAAAATGGTTTGTAGGATTCCCTCTAATAGATCCATGTAGGCAGATAACAATTCCCCTGGCTGTTGCTTAACATCTTTAAGTTTCCATTTCTTTTTTTTTTTTTTTATTTAGTTGTTTAACCAGGTATAGCACACTGAGCTGAAAGCTTTTTTACAGGAGCGACCTAAGTTTCTATTTCAAAGCCTCAACACTAGTGGTACCCCAAACACATTTTCAAGGGTGACTAAGTACTCATGGGCTTTGGCATCAGGGTCAGAGGACCTCAGGTAGTGAAAAGTATGTAGGGCAGGTCCCTGGAGGCTTTCCACCAGGCTGGCCTTTTTTTGGCCTCTGAGCATTGCCAGTCTTGTACCGCAAGGGTAGCAGAGTCTATCCTGGTCTGCAGGTTGACTTCCCCATTAGGAGTAGGGCGGATGCCAGAGAGTACCTTAAGCTTGCGGTAAGGGTCGTGACTACCTGCTGGCTCAGAGGCAGGTATAGAAGTTGGTGAAACGACAGGGGCTGGAGTGGGTGTGGACAGTGGGGAAGTGACACTCCCAGGTGGCAGGAATAATTTTTTTAAATCCTCCACAGTTTTACCCTTCTCCAGTAACAACTTGGCAAACTTCTCCTCAAAAGACTCAGATAACGGCAGGGGCTCAGCCATCTAAGGGATCCTTGCTATCTTTGGTTATCACCCTCCAGGCAGCTGGGAACCTCTCTGGAATGATAGATTGGGGCATCTTTGAACTGACAAGGGAGTCGCTACACTCCACCAAGGCCACGACAGTTTGGGCAGTTAAATCAGCCTGTTGACCCACCACTACAGCTTTTTTCAAACATTCAACTTTAGAAAGTGCCCCTTCAACAGTGTCCTTACTAGTGCCCATAGGTATATCCAGTATTAGCAAAGCATTATGAGTTTAGTGTAACATTTTACTGAAGTATAATTTTATTTAGGTATAACCTTTTATATCATGAGTATATGTCTTGTAATAACCTTGATAATTTCACAACACTTTATACTTCACAACATACAGCATCAAATGTCCTATAATAAACTTTATCAGGATGGTGTGCCCTTATTAGGATGGTATACACCTGTTAAGGAAGGTGTGCATACAATGAACCTTCTATAAGTGTAGTCAACACTTATGAGGCTGTGTAAGACATATAGTAAACACATTTTGATGTTGTATAAGAAATGAAGCCATGCCTATGTTTTGACACAAATTCACCATACCCTTTGATGAATATGTTACTTTGTTATACGATTGGCTTATAATGGGGTGTCAGTATTATTCAAGATAAGGAATCTTTATATAAGCACTGTATGTCAATTAAATAAACAGCTCCAAAAAAAGAGAAGGAATGAACATGCATGTAAACCTGAATAACTGCAATAAACTCTTAGAAGAGATCTGAAGGCTCGAGTGAATTTCTTTTGCAAACACAACGCATACCTTACAATTGGTGCCATGACTCAGATGTCTGAAGACAGTCTATATGGTTGCTGATGACATCAAACGGACCGAAGTGCCCAAGCTGTGGGGAAAGCCTTACTGCACCTGATCTGATCAATCAAGTATGGAAGGGAGTTGAACAAGGGACTCAAGAGGACTGGTGTGAAGTCACACGTGATTTGCCAGCCACAAGACAGATGTAAGTATGGATACCATTCTACATAAATTTCTAGAAACACATTTAAAGGAAGGTCTGTACCGCTCTCCTGAACAACAGAAGATGCATACTTATGCTTTACGAAGCAATGTACGGACAGAAATGAGAAAGTTAAAGTAGATAGAACTAAGTTAGCTAACATCTGTCAAATGTATGTACAATATCAATATGAAATAACTGCTAGAATGTTTAACATGAAGAGGCAGATGTTAGAAAATGAAGAGAAATGTACTGAAGTTTAAACTCTCCAAGAAAAGGAGTCAAGAAAATGTGTTACTGTCATAAGAGATATGGAAGAGAAATTAGAGAAAGAGATGCAAAAATGTGCCACTGATACTAAAGAAATGGAGTATAAATTAAATGTGGCACAGAGGGAGGTTTGTGGGTTAAAGATTAAGAAAAGGTTAGAAGAGAAAATAGCAGATTGCGAAAGGCACAAAGAGGCCAAACTAGAAAGGTTGAAGGAGGATTGTGATGCACACGCCATAGAAAAGGTGGTACAAGAGGCTATTGAAAAGGTAGAATATGTTCAAAAGTTCTCCCAATGAGATTTGACTATACAAGAGTCTATGCAGTTGGTAGATCACTTAGGAAAATGGGAGTCTGGGCAAAATCCAGTACCCTATTGTGCAAAGTTAAAACCATTAGTTGCTAATTTTAATCTGACTAACAAAGCTGCATATAAAGTGGTGATGCTCTCCCTACCTGTCGTGTTACTCCACAGCCTTCCAGCTAACATGGTTGGTATGCAGGCTAACCCTGATAACAACACTTGGGCAAGTGTAGATGAGATCCAAGCTGCTTTGCAGTCAATGCATGGTGTGTCCCACACAGATTGGGGAGAGATTTATGAAGTACACTTACTTCCTGAGGAATCCCCAGTTATGTTTATTAACTGATTATATGCTGCATACGCCACCTATGGAAGTGTAGCCGAACCTAGTAAAGATAAGGAGCCGTTTCTTAGTTTGATAGATCAGCAGGCTACTTTAGTCCCTGCGTCAATTCGCGACGTTGTGTAAGCAAGCTAGTACATGTGCACAAAAAGAAGAGTTGTTGACAGACTGGTGGTGAATGCAATAGGATGATCAGAGCCCAGAAAAAGGAAAGGACAAGTAGAGAGTAGCCACTATTGTCAAAACAGAAGGTTAGAGTAGATATACCTGTAACAATTGTAATAAAGAAGAACACTACAAATGAGATTGTTGGTCAAAGGGTGGAGACATGGAGGGAAAACAAAGACAGGTAATGGAAAGAAGACAAGCACAAGCTCTTGGTAATGATGCCAAACCAGGTGGTTTCTCCTATCACTTGAAGCACTCATCAAACTATTGCTCTTTCTGCTTATCTGTGCTGGCACTGTTGAAATCAATCCTGGACCCCTAGAAGGCTTCACCTCACCAGCAGATCTAGTCTCTATGAAAGGCCTAAGTTTTCTCCACATCAATGTATGCAGCCTTTTAAAAAAGTTCTCACTAATACAAGCCTGAGTTGCCCATACCCTGCCAGACTTTCTTGTATTCTCTGAGCATAGCTTAAACCAGCAACAAATGACAGTGAAATAAGTCTACCTAATTACCAGCTTTTCAGAGCAGACCGTCCATCCAGGGGTGGTGGTGTGGCCATTTATGTTAACTCAAATATCTCTGCTTCCTGCCTCAATATTTCATCTCAGCCTAAAGAATTTGAATGCCTATCCCTTAAAATATCCCTTCCCAATATGTCAGCCTTTCAACTGGTTGGCTGCTACAGGCCCCCCTCTGCTGGCCTTAAACTTCTTACCCATCTGGGGAATATTACTAAACTGGGTCCTGAGGATACCATTATTCTAGGCGATCTGAATTTTAACTGGCTATCCAATGTTTCTGCACCCCTAGTATCTTTTTGTGACTCACATGGCTTTACTCAACTAATAAATGAACCAACAAGGATTAACCCAAAAACAAAAGTAATAGCACCTTACTTGATGTTATGTTAGTTAATAAACCCCATCTATATTCACGCTGGAGTGCTAATCAGTGATATAAGTGATCACTGCCTCATAGCTAGTATAAGATCTTCAATCAAGCCTTCTAACCTGCAAAATTCCTCCCAAGAAGGTCAAAAGAACTTTAATATTGCAGAATATCTCCAAGATCTGTGTCACTCAAACGCTGGCAAGAATTCTACCTCAGCTTCTGGAGTTAGCACTGCAGGTGCTAAATGATATAATCTTAGGGGCTCTCAATACACATGCACCAGTCACCAGTGTCAGAATTAAACGCAAATCTTGTCCCTGGTTCTCTGCTGAGCTTAAATCTGCACTACTTGCTAGAGACAAGCTCTGGAAAAAGGCAAGGAGGACCAAAGATCCAAACGACTGGGTACAATTCAGACAAGCCAGGAACAGCTGCACAAAAAAAGTGAGAGATGCTAAGGCTGCCTTCTGTATAGCAGAGCAGGATGCCACCTACCATAACCCAGCCAGATTCTGGGGCACTATCAAGGGAATCCTAGGGCATGACTCTAGCACCTCTTTACCATCTCAAGTGAACCTCAACAATGTGATCATCACTGACAAATATGAGATTTTAGATGCTTTCAATAATCATTTTACTACAGTAGGCCTAGCTTTTGACTCATCTCCAGCAAATCTGCTGCGCTCCTAACTTACTCTCCATTCTACTGAAGCTCAGAAGGCTACCTCTACATTTTCTTTCAAGCCAATTTTATTAAAATAAGTAGAATACCTATTGCTCAGCCTGGATACAACTAAAAGCGCTGGTGCAGACTCTCTGGACCCTTTCTTTTTAAAAACTGCACTGCATGCCATTGCAGCCCCCCTAACTCACCTCTTCAACCTGTCCTTATCTACTGGCTCTATTCCTTCTTTATGGAAGACAGCACAAGTGTTTCCCTCCTTAAAGCAGGGGACCCATGGATCTCAACAACTACAGGCCTATTTCCATCCTTCCAGTGCTGTCCAAAATGTTAGAGAAACTGGTAAGCATCCAACTAAATGACTACCTCAATGCTAAACCTCCTTAACCCTGCTCAATCTGGGTTTAGAGCCATGCACAGCACCATTTCTGCCTTAGCAAAAGTTACAAATGACTGGCAGACTGAACTAGATAAAAAAATAATATCTGTGCTGTATTTCTGGATTTAAGTAAAGCATTCAATACTGTGGATCATGATCTTCTAATCTCCTCACTGCATTCCCTAGGTCTTGACCCTATCTCTCTCAATTGGTTCAAATGCTACCTCTCTGGTAGGGTGCAGCAGGTAAAAAGTGATGGCAACCTTTCTTCCTCAAAACCACTCTTAAGAGGAGTTCCTCAAGGCTCCATCTTGGGCCCTATCCTCTTTGCCATCTACATCAATAACATTGACTCAGGCCTCACAAATTCTAATGTTCACCTTTTCGCAGATGATACTGTCCTTTATGTAAGCAATCCATCACCAAAAATGGCCTATGATCTACTACAATCTGAATTATCCTTACTGCAACACAAATTACTTGAAAAGAAGCTTCTATTAAATGCCAAGAAGACTAAAGCTATGTTCCTCTCCACCAATACTTACTCAACGAACATTGTTCCCCAACTTTCTACCGTCCTTGGTGAGAGCCTTGAATATGTAGATAAATTCAAATATCTGGGGGTTTAGATTGACAACAGGCTTGTTTTCACCCAGCACATTGAAGAGCTCCTGAAAAAACTCAGGCAAAGGCTTGGTCTATTCTTCAGGATCAAACATTTTCTAAACAGAGAATCTAAGCAGAGATTAATCCAGGCTTCATTTATATCCCTCCTTGATTACGCAGACTTCCTATATGGCCACTGCTCCCTGTACTACCTAAATAAATTGGATACACTGTACCATAGAGCTCTAAGGTTCATCACTAACCTTCCTTTCAGCACCCAACACTGTTCTCTCTATGCTGCAGTTGGCTGGACATCCCTACATCACAGAAGGAACAAAAATGCTGCTCTTTGGATATACAAAGCTCTGACAAATAAACTACTATCCTACATTTCAGATTGCTTCTCTCTTGTTACTCCAAGGCCATATGCCCTGAGAAGCAATAACCTCATCATGCTGAATTTACCAAAGGCATGTACCCGACATGGAAGGGCTGCAATCAATTACTTTCTAGCACACATCTGGAACTCTCTACAAAAGACCCTGAAGCTGAGCACTTTCATTCCTGAAGTCTCCTTCAAAAAGCTGTACCTAAATCTTTTCCCAGAGATATGCAACTGCTTCCACAATTCCTAGCCCCTTCAGACCCCTTTTCACCCCTGCCCCCATTAGATTACCCCTCCCTTATCTGTTCAAGCATTCATCCATTAACTTCGATACTATCTACTTCCTAAACCCCTACTCCTTACTTTTTTTCTATATTTGATCTGGTGCCCATTACCACTGTTTAATTGCCTTGTATATATGTGCATATTATTTTATTTGCTCATTCTTTCTTGTTTATTCTTAAAAAAGTCTTTGTTATTGAACTCATTCTATATTTGTATATATGTGAGTTTATACCCTTTTGTTGCTTATGACCAATCAGGTCCATCTTGTAAATGAGCTATGCTCAATGATGTTCGCCTGAATAAATAAAGATTTTGATTGATTGATTGATTGATTGGTAAGACAGACTTACAAAAATGTATTGAAATGCTCAGTAATTTGGTCAATACCAAGGCTGTGGCAGCCATTAAAAGGGAACCTGATGAAGAAGAACTGATGCAATTAGGGCAATGATGGGATGAAGCCCCCACCCTCCAAGTCCTAGGTAAATTAATAGAGGACTGAGAGGGTTGTCCTACTGTATCGGCAATGGTCAGGGGCTGCAAGACTATGATGTTGGTCGATACTGGAGCTACCATTAGTATAACGGATAGTGACATGCCTTTAACAACCCATAGAAAGCAGCAAATAAGTTTGCAGGGCTTCTCAGGGTTGGGGGGGTGTTAACAGCATACTTAACAAAACCAGTTATGGTCCAGATTGGAGAACAGAAATTAAAATGTATGCTTTGGAAATGTAATACACATGAATGTGCCATCATGGGTATGGACATTTTGGCACAACATGGTTTGGTAGTAGATCTTAGTAACATGATTTTATGGAAGGGAAGTACTACCAATCCAGGACCAAATGTGGATGATTCACATATTATATATACTGTAAAATCTCTGAAAATCTAGCATTTAGAGGAATTATGGAAACACATACCTCAATGGATCGTATTTGTGGTTAAACAACATGAAACAATTTGGGCTAAAAATGCTACAGAGTGTGGCAGGGTGTCTATTATGGAAGTCCAAATTGAAGGACCAGACCCCCTCCGCAAAAACAATATGCTTTTCCTAAAGAAGCTTATGAAGAAATATGTGTGATACTGAGACAGTTACAGTAACAAAAGGTCATTAGACCTGTATGTTCAACAGTGAACAGTCCTCTTTGGCCGGTACATAAACCCAACAGTACCTGGAGATTAACGATGGATTATAGGGTGCTGAATAAGGTCACACCCTTGGTCATCCCTGTGGTATCGAGGCTTCCTGACTTGATGTCTCAGCTGTCTCCTACAGCTACAGTTTATACCTTACTAGATGTGTCAAATGGTTTTTGGTCCACCCCTGTCCATCCTGATAGTCAGTATACAGTAAATTTGCATTTACTTTTCAGGATAAACAGTACACTTTCCAATGTTTACCCCAGGGTTTTCACTCTTCACCAACTTTATTCCATCAATGTCTAGCTGAGATATTGTTAGGATTTTCTCACCTTGAGGCCATAATTCAATATGTGAATGACATAGTGTTACAGACTGACACATACCAGGAACATGTCAGTTTATTAAACGAGCTGTCAACTGTATTACAAAAAGGAGGGTTAAAACTGAACCTGAGCAAAGCTCAAATTGTGCAATCACAAGTCACCTTTTTAGGGTTTTGTATTAATTAGAAAGGATGTACTGTAGACCCAGATAAGAATCGGGTCACATAACAGTTACCCAGACCTAAAACGAAGACAGCACTTCATCAGTTTTTTGGAATGGTAGGCTTCTGCAGAGATTTTATAGAAGCATTTTCTAGTATGGCAAAACTGCTGTACGATTTGTTAAAGGGAGGAAAAGAGACAGATATCCTCCAGTGGGAACCAGAGCATCAGCAGTCTTTTATGGTTCTTAAACAAGCACTAATGACAGTGCCTACCCTCATTAGTCCTTCTGAGTCATCAGATTTTGTAATACAGATACATGCGACTGATCAAGTGATCAACACAGTACTGGTACAAAAGCGATCAAGGACTTTACATCCAGTGGGATATTTTTCTTGGGTGTTAACTCCAGTAGAAGAAACCTATGAAGAATGTGTAAAACACTTATTAGCTGTATATTGGGCAATACAAGCTACTGAACATATTGTGGGGTTTAATCACATTGTTTTGCAAACCTCACACACACCTGTAAAATTTATCTTAGAAAGAGATGTAAGGGGAGTATCCTCTCAGAGACTGGTGAAATGGGCATTGGCCCTACAAGGGAAAAATATCACTGTAGAAAAATGTACTTCCCCTATGTTAGTAGAGCTAATGACAAGGGAGGGAGATGCGCATGACTGTGGGGAAGTCATGAGTATTGAATATGAACAAATTTTTGCTGCTGAACCTAATTTTAGGGGTATTGATGTGTAGGTGGATGGCTCCCGCTTTTGGGATGATAACCATTTTCATACCGGATATGCTATTTGGACTCCTGGAATAAGTCAGGAAATAGTACGATGTCCATCATTGTTTTCTGCCCCTCGAGCAGAATTGGAGGCAGTCCATGGAGCTATTATGATGTATCCACAGGAAGTCATTAATATCTTTTCAGGCTGTGCTTTTGTTGTCAATTCCTTGTTAGATTTTCATCCTAATTGGACAAAAAGAGGAATGCGAACAGCCACTGGTGAACCCGTGGCTTTTGCCCCCATATTACAACATATATGGGATATAGGAGCTCAAACACCACTGAGAATTGCTATTTGTAAAGTTCAAGCTCATTAAAAATATTCAAAGGATATCCATGAATTAAATAATAATCTGGTGGATAACTTGGCTAAAATAGCCACAAAGCAATCAAACTTATGGGTAGACCCTCTAGGAGGTGACTCTACACAATTGTGTGAAATGGACGAATTTGACAAACACCATATTAAATGGATAGCTGCCGTCTCACAAGTCCCAAGTTTGGGGCATATCCAAGATACAGATACTTAGATAGTGGGTTGTCAGAGCCAATGGAAAGAGACTGGACAGTGTGCAACCAAGCATGTTACCATATGGGACGATATGGTAGTATGGGAACGATAAACTGGAGTTAGGAAGTGGATACCACCAACTTCATTTAGGAAAGATATTATCATGAATAATCATCATATTGGGGATCTTTGTGGACTCCACAAAACATGTAAAATGTTGGCACAAAAATATTGGTGGCCAAAAATGGGAAAAAATATGTCAAACAATGCCTGGAGGCTTGTCTCATCTGTGCACAAATGAATCCTCCATTGCCTGATAAGAGGGTTCCATTAGGGCGTTTACCCCTGGTGGACAGTCCTTGGTCCAGCTTACAAATTGATTATGTGGGGCCCTTCCCTACTGCAAAAGGGGAGTTCCGATATTTATTAGTCATTGTTGACATCCATCAACTCACTGGTATAGCATTTTTTTTTGTGATGCTACTGCAGTGGCAACTTGAACTGTTGAAACTTTCAACTATTTTCCAACCATCCTTCACTGCCTATTCAACTCACTTGTAACTGTTTAGTGAAATGGCAGTAGCTGCATTTTCATGGCATTGTTTTTAAATATCATAGCATTCCTTACGAACATTGTTTATAAATATCACAGCATTCCTTAAGAGCATTGTTTATAAATATCACAGCATTGTTTAAGAGCATTGTTTATAAATATCACAGCATTCCTTAAGAGTTGTTTAGTCTGCCTTCTGAAATGAAACTCATAAGCACTCAGCTGAAAATAAAGCTTATAGTACATAACAGCTAGATGCAAACCAATACTAACCTTTTACTAATTCACTGAATTAAACACTGCACAGGTTAGGAAACTCATTGAACAATGCTACACCCGTGAGTTGAGGGAACAGTTTAATGTGACTTGTACTGTATTTTCCAAATGGGTAGAACCACTACCAGTTAGAAATGATAGTGCACAAGCTACTGGAAAAGCATTATGGGAACAAGTGTTCTCACGTTGGGGTTTTCCCAGAGTTCTTGAAAGTGATAGAGGGACTCACTTTACAGTGAAAATAATGACAGCCTTGTTTTTATTTTTTTATTTTAGTTGTTTAACCAGGATTAGCACACTAAGCTGAAAGCTTTTTTACAGGAGCGACCTGGGAGCACAGGGAAGTTAAGTGACTTGCTCAGGGTCACACAGTATGCAAGTGGAAGCTGTGGGACTCAAACCCAGGTCTGGTCTGCTGGATGTCACCAGATTTGCAGCTCAGAGCCTTAAACCACTGCACTATACTGACTCCATGTGATATCTTAGGTATCACTCAACGTTTGCATTTACCCTACCATCCACAATCTTCAGGAATGGTAGAAAGCTTGAATCACACTCTGAAAAATGCACTGAAAAAGGCAGTGTTGGATACTGGTAAAGGGTGGATGACACACTTACCAGGAATCCTAATGGGTATTAGAGGTATGGAAAACAAGAGTACAGGCTATAGCCCATATCAATTGATGACTGGACGAGATATACGGCTGTATTATCCTTCAGATCCAGATTTATCAACACCTGTGTTAGACCACATCAAAACTGATGTATTTTTACAACAAATGCAGAAGCAATTAGCTCTATATTTTCCCCAAGCTGCCAGAAATATGGCACAGACTCATTGGAAAAACAAACAGAGACATGATGAAAAAGTGATACAGCCCATTGCACAGAAGCCTGGCCTGGCATGGCGATGTGTGTAGTGAACACAGTAGCCCAGAAAGGGATCTATATCCACTCCACTTTGGGGGATACTACAAATCTGACAAAAGAAGAACAAGATTTATTTCGAATAGAACTAAAGGACATGTTGCAATACCCATCTAATATAACGCTATTAAATATATCTTATTATGGTATATAACGCAATATGTGGCATTTTTTTATATAATGCATCTATTGTAACGAACTATACAGTAGGGTTAAAGCAATTTTTAACAGTATTATCATTAGCAAATAAATATTCATTGTTAACATATTTGCGTGTTTTTCAAAAAGCACGATGGCCGGGAATGGCCTGTAATGTTAACTAAACAGCATAGCATAATTTCGCGGCACGGAATATAGTGTATCAAAATCAAGGTATATCAGGGCAAAAATTCTTGCCCCCATCAGATAGTATCATCTTGCCGCAAAATGTATATCCTCTATATCATCCATGTAAATTGGAATATTATAATGTTTTGCTACATTTGCCTTTTCCACGATTACCGCTTCAGTGTAGAGATCGGGCTTCGATATTATTGTCGCAACAGTATTATAATAATACTTTGAATCAATACCATGATAGACACAGAACGTGGTCTTTTCAAATTCCTGCAGAAGCATCGCCAGGCTCATCTCATCGTAAAAGAGACGTGTGGGGCTGGTTAGGCTCAGGATTAGGAACTGCTAATGGTATTGATTCTATGGTTTTAAAGGGTCATATTCGCTCTTTAGAAATTACTTTGAAAAATCTGACTACTGGACCATTGTCAGCTACTGTGAGATTAGCGGTGGATAATGAAGAAATTGATTGGTTTGCATTTAGAGAAACCTTACAGAATTTAAAAATTTTTGCTCAGATAGCAGTCTGTTTTTATAACTCACTTTCTAATATGTCTAGAGAAAGTTATATAGAATTGGCTTGCTCACAATTGGCTGCTGAAGCACATGCTTATCTAGTCAATTAATTAAATAGAATTGAAACAAATAGGTTACCTTTAGGAATGTGACTAGACCAATGTGACTAGATTATTGGATCATCCTACTGTATTCCTACCACCCTTAGCTATGGTAAAAGTATGGAACTCACCAAATCAATATGCACACATGCTGTGACATGTGATTCCCATACTAGTGATACCTGTATGTTTTGAACTACTGAAAATATCATGACAAATCAGTAATTTTGGGAGTATTAATACATGACCAGATCATGAGACTCCAAATACCAGGTGATACTATTGTCACAGTACACAATAAATATGTTATCTTACCTAAGCAACAGTGTGTACAAGAACATGAAACCTTAATATGTGGGGAAGAGACATCAACTGCCTTATGGTTTCCTGAACATTGTAAATTTACCCTAACGTCTGCAAATGAATACTGCCAACCTATGAGATGGAACCAATCATGGTGTGTAATCGCAGGTCAACCTTGGAATGTATGGGGGTGTAGTGACAAGACCTGGTCGGTTGCAAACTGGACCCTCCGGGAACGTCCTGCCTATAGCCGAACAAATGTTACCCATAACGATGGTTCCAGTATGGCCTTGGATTTACTCACTGATTTGGCAACTCCACCTCATTTCAAATTACCCAAAATTAATAAATTGACACTTGGTGCCTTGTTGTATCATCAACAAACAGAAGGACTTATTTTCTCACAGACGGCCTCTGCTAAAGAGGTAAAATGACAGTCATCTTATCTCCCTATTATATCCTGGTAGAATTGGGGCTCGGCTGTTTCGGGTACTAGTCCAAGCTTACTAGTTGTAGTATGCTGTAATGCAGTGGTCTGTGTTCTGGTTATTATACAGGTATTATTGTATTGTAAGATGAAACACATGATTCGACAAATACAAATGTTACAATGACAACATCATGTTGTGTGATCTCCAATTATAGAGAGTCACAAAGGGGGACTGTAGTGTAACATTTTACTGAAGTGTAATTTTATTTAGGTATAACCTTTTATAACATGATTATATGTCTTGTAATAGCCTTGATAATTTCACAACACTTTATACTTCACAACATCCAACATCACATGTCCTATAATTAAGCAATAAGGCATGACCAGGGGTTATGTTAATGGTCTGTTAATCACTTTCTAGGGGTGTACTGTGGCATGAGGTGTAGCCGCGAGTGCCACATACCACTAGAGGGTGATTAACTGACCATTAAGATAATCCCTGGGAGTACCTTATTGCTATTATAATAAAAATGTTTCTAAACAGTGTTAAACCTTGTTCAGCATATGGCTAAGCTCTACAAGCTCCATTTCTCAGACCTTTTTTATAATAAACTTTATCAGGATGGTGTGCCCTTATTAGGATGGTATACACCTGTTAAGGAAGGTGTGCACACAAAAGAACCTTCTATAAGTGTAGCGAACACTTATGAGGTTGTGTAAGACATATAGTAAACAACTTTTGATGTTGTGTAAGAAATGAAGTCATACCTATGTTTTGACACAAATTCACCACACCCTAAGATGAATATGTTACTTTGTTATATGATTGGCTTATAATGGGGTGTCGGTATTATTCAAGATAAGAAATCTTTATATAAGCACTGTATGTAAATTAAATAAACAGCTCCAAAAAAAGAGAAGGAATGAACTTGCATGTAAACCTGAATAACTGCAATAAACTCTTAGAAGAGATCTGAAGGCTTGAGTGAATTTCTTTTGCAAACACAACGCATACCTAACAATGGGGGTCAATATCCTACCCAGTACACCACCCCACCAACTGATGTACAGCCATTTCTAGAGGGTTAGCCATTACTCTTTAACAATTAATCTTGATGTTGGCCACTAGGGTGCCTCCAAGATGTAACAGCTAGGTGGCACTATCCCAAGGGCTACTACCCTTGCCTGCATGGCTAGCTGCAGGTTAAGGGGCCTGGGTACTGAAACGGGTGCCTTCACCCAGAGGACAGGTTTGTTAGTAACAAGGCTAACCTGGATACAGCCCTCTGGGACTCTGTAACCCCCCTCTTTCCTCTCTAGTGGCCTAGACAATATGCAACAAACACTTTCACAGTAGCCCCTATTCAGCATACAAATCCCCACACTGTTTGCACTTACCACCACAGCTGGTTCCACCAGTTTGACCCTGGAGACCCCCTATAAAACAAGGTTAGGCACAGCAAATAACAACAGTACAGTGCTTTGGGTACAAACTGGAACCACAGTGAGATTAAATGCAAGAAGAGTTAGATCTGATTTATTTAGGGGAATTGAACAAGGGAGGGGCGTAATCAGGTTGATTGATCCTAAAACTGATCTAGTCAGGCAATTTTGCATGCACTTTTAGTCCCTGCACAGTCACATGCTCTGGGTACCCAGTTGGAAGTAAGGCGGGCTAGCCTGGAACGTTGCCCGGGTAGGCCGGCATCGCAGCTGGTTGGGGCCCTGTAATGAAAAGAAAAGGCATGCACTACCACACACAATTTGTAATCCAGAGCCAGGAGGCCAGGTCATTAGGATTACACAAAACAATTAAATCAAATGACACACTTTGATTGAGCTGTCATTGCAGGGAGCTACCCAGGTGTTTACTCATGCTACCCAGTACAGAACACAGGATGGACAAAGTGGAGACTGCAGGATGACTTGCTGGTTTTCCAGGAGAAGCAGGGCTCACACGATTCACTGTGGTGTCACTCCTGTTCGTGATGTTGAGCAGGGGGCTGATCCCCAGGCAGGTCTCTCGTCGATGGTTTTCTCTGTGGTGTGAGTAGCTGGCTGGGCCAAAGTGTGGAGGCCCAGACCAAATGGAGATGAATGCGGATTCAGTCCAGTAGGTGCTGGATGCAGCTTCCAGCAAGCAAGGCACAATTAAACAGTGGGGAACCAAATCCCAACCCACTAGCAGGTTACAGCACATTTATAGTAAGCAATCACCACACCACCAAGCGGATAGCAGTCCGGTCACAATATCAGTGTGTCTGAGCAAAACTGGGAGTTCTATGGTGAATGGATGTCCTGACAGGCCGATTGCGTACAGCAAAGCTTTGGTCTTCTTCAGGTTTAAATCTGGTCACTCTTTAGTGGCTTTGTCTCACTCCAATTCGGATACAGTCCGATTGATAAGCCTTTCAAGGGATTCCCTCTCGAGGGACAACAGGCAGACAAGCTAAACTTAGCCTTTCCATCAATCTTCCGCGCAAACTACGTAGAAGCAGCTGCTTGAATCACTTGAGCTGTTTACTCTTCAAACTCTAACTCCAGACTGACACACTGCAGCAGGCAGCTTGGGAATTTACCTTTGGTTCAAAAGGTTCTGGTTGGTTGATCCATCAGTCTGTCAAAGCAAGGGCTCCCCTTCCAGGTCCATTTAGGTGCCAAAGTGCAACAACTACAATTCCTACAGAAATTTGCTCCCATAAGACCCCTGGAGACAGACACCATTTTAGAGTCCCCAAAGGTAATGATTGGTCCCAATAGGCAGTCCAGAACCAAGATGGTGGGGCAATACTGAAATGTCCATGCTGCAAAGGAAGGCAGGTTTGACAAACTGTAATATTATTATTATTATTAAAACAGATAAACAGTAAACAGGTACAGTTCCTAGCAGGGCTTCCTCTGTGCAAACAGTGATGGCAGAATGGAGTGATAACACTGCAGCACGGGCAAGACTCAAACCTGAGACTACTCGGTCCCTACACAGATTAATTTTACACCACACGATAGGCAGCTCTTAAAGAGACAGGCACAAAGGCTAACAGGGCACTCACATGCAAACACTTTTAAGTCACTAGGACACAGAACACCAGCCTGGCAGTGGGCATTTAGGCAAGCCCAAGAAAGATTTTTGGGAACCCCCATTTGCAGGAGGGTTACACCCAAAATGCCACCGCACCCCGAGCCTTGCAGTCTGGTGTATGGTCAGGCTTCCCGGCCTAGTTGGGCTCTGTGGCACAGAAAAAGTTAGCTGTGGGGTAGGCCTGAATTAGAGATAGGCCTCAGTGTACCTGGTGTGGTGTGTGCGCATGATCAGCTGGTCATGTGATCCTTAGAAGGAATCCGATTGGGTGATGGCCAGAGAGGAGCTGCTGCAGCTGCAAGCAGAAGCGCCATCTTGGGGAGAGAGATCAGAGAGAGCAGAGCCGAGAGAGTGAGAAGAAAGAGAGCCAGAGAACAAAACTAGCAAGACAAAAGTTTGCACATTCACACCAAAGCAAGTGGACTGTGCCACCATGTAAAGCAAAAGAGAAAACAGAAAACACCAAGTAAGCAAATTCTTTGTTGTGGGTACTGGGAGGTATAGAGAGGTGACTTGAGCAGACAGCCCATGGATTGATGGAGGATTGTGTCCAGCAGGGAGAAAGGTGGAGCAGAGGTGACCCCCCCCAGGAGGAACCATTGGCCACGGTTCCTACCTTACTGCTCTCCTGGCTATGGAAAGCTGGGGGAAATGGACGAGAAAATGAGCAATGTGTGAGGTGTAGGTATCAGGGAAAGGTGTTGACAGATTGCCTGTGTGCCAACAATGTACGGGCATGCTGCCAGTTCCAAATTTATGGATGTTCCCTCCCAATTCCACTGTGAGCTCCTTTGTACCATGGTCACCAGCCAGTGGGGATTCAGAAGCCTTTGAAAGACCCTTACTGGGGGAAAGCACTCAGGCCCAGGTGGAAGAGACCGGGAGTGATTCCCCAGATATCATAGTGGAGGCTGTAGAAGAGGAAGGTGCAGGGGCAAAAGCAAAGGAAGAAGGTGATGGGGAGCACAGCTGTCTGCCCCGTTCCCCGCTACCAGCTATCCCAGTGGCAAAGGGAGGGGCAAGGGTCTTAAACAACTGGCAGGAGATCTTCCAGGGCCTGGGAGGGCTCTGCCTCAGACCCTGTTCAGCAGTATCCCACAGGCCCTGTCGTCCAAGTTACAGCCTACCTCGGGAGCCAAGTTCAGAATCAAGCCCAGCAGGTTTGGCTCCGAGTCGGTTCCTGCACCAGCTTCAGCCTGGGAGAGTTCTGGTTATTGAAAAGAGCTGGAGGAGTTGGATGAGGAGAAGTATATTGGTAGCACCTTTCAGTTCCAGGCCTACCAAGTAGTTAGGGCAAATACCAGGCCTTACCATCACCCTGTGATCACTTTGGCAGGCAGCACCCCACAGCTCCTGGTCTGGGCAAAGACCCTCTGGACCTGGATGGACGAGTTGAATCCTAGTGACCCGTTGAACCTTAAGTACTGATAGGGGAAATGGCAACCAGTGGGGCAAGCCAGGAGGATCAGTGTGAGATATCTGCCAGAATGGAGCCAGGCAGAGATGTGAGTGCACAGGAGGCTGTGCGTGGAGTATCCCCATATGAACTATCCTTATGTAACCCCCCCTACAAATGGGGGTTCCTGAAAGCCTTCCTTGGGTGTGTCTAAATGCCCACTGCCAGGCTGGTGTCCTGTGTTTTTGCTGTTTAAAAAGAAATTGCATGAGAGTGCCTAATCACCTCTGCACCTGTCTCTTTAAGAGCTGCCTATTTTGCAGTGTATAATTATTCTGGGTGGCGGCCGAGTGTGCCTAGGCTCGAGCCCCGCCTGGGCTGCAATGCCTTTGCTCCATTCTGCCATCGCTAACTGCTCTGAGGGAGTCCTATTGAGAGCTATGACTGTTTGCTGAGTATTTTCTGTAGTAGTGATAATATTGTAGTTTGTTTAAACTGCTTTCCTTTGCAGCATGGACTTTCTGTATTGCACCACCATTTTGGTTTTGGACTGCCAGTCAGCACCAATCGGTACCTTTGGGGACTCTAAAAATGGAGCCTGTCCCCAGGGGTCTTGTGGAAGCAAATTTCTGTAGGAATTGTAGTTTTTGAGGCCGGCCCAGTGGTGCTGAGGGCTGAGGCGCTGGACACCTTACCTCGCACCATGCCGGTGACCCATGTTCGGGAATGAGCACGGGCCATTGGGGGTCGGCAGGGGAGGAGAAGGATTGAGCATCCGTAGACTGCTCTCCTTCTCCGGGGTAGGGGGGGACACCAGCTCTCAGTGCATGACTGGCCCCTAGCAGAGGCTGGGGACTAGCACACCAAGGCTCAAGAAAAGCATTAGATGCAGCAGATGCTTAGAGGAGCACGTGCGGTAGCATGTGCGCTCACTCCTTGGCGTCATTGCATGCTGCATCTTGGGGATAAAATGGAGGAAATACTGAAGACACTGGAGGCAGAATGATCCGATCCCCACAGGCACCGCCTTCCATAGGCAGTAACTCTCGGTTGCAGATTTGTGAGACATGGCGGAGGGGATGCTGCTGCCCTGCCACAGGGGGCATAGCCATGGGGACACACCAAGAGGTAAGCTGCGAGCGGGGGACGGGGCTGGGGGATTGGAGAGGAGAGCCGACAGTGCCTGGGGAGAAAAATAAGAGTAGCTGAAAAAAAAAGTAATTGTAGTTTTTGCATTTTGGCGTCAAAACAGACCTGCAGGGGGAGCCCTTGCTTTGACAGACTGATGCATCAATCAACCAACCAACCAGAACCCTTTGGACCGAAGGGAAAATTCCCAAGCTGCCTGCTGCAGTCAGTTAGTCTGGAGTTAGAGTTTGAAGAGTAAACAGCTTGAGTGATTCAAGCAGCTGCTTTTTGGCTTGTCTGCCTGCAGTCCCTCGAGGGGGAATCCTTTGAAAGGCTTAGCAATCAGACTGTATCCAAATTGGAGTGTGACAAAGCCACGGAAGCGAGACCAGATCTGAACCTAAAGAAGACCAAAGATTTTCTGTACGTGATCAGCCTGTCAGGACATCCATTTATCACAGAATTCCCAGTTTTGCTCAGCGACACTGATATTGCAACCGGACTGCCTTCCGCATTGTGGTATGATGATTGCTTTACTATAATGTGCTGTGTGCTGTTAGTGAGTCACAGTTTGGTTCCCCACTGCATAAATGTGCCATGCTTGCTGGAAGCTACATCCAGCACTACCGGACTCAAAATCCGAACTGTTCCACCCGGCCTGGGCCTTTCCACCTGGCCCAGCCAGCTACTTCAGGCACAGAAACCATCATCGATGAGAGACTCACCCAGGGATCAGCCCCCTGCTCAACCATCTCAAACAGGTATGACACCTCGGTGATTCATGTGGGCCCTGTGTAACCCCTAGGTGGCGCTATCCCAAGGGCTACTACCCCTGCCTGCATGGCTAGTAGCAGGTTAAGGGGACTGAGTTCTGAAACGGGTGCCTCCACCTGGAGATCAGGGTTGGTAGTGGTCAAACTAACCTGGGCACAGCCTTCTGGGACACTGTAACCCCCCTCTTTCCCTTCTAGTGGCCTGAGCAATATACGATAATTACTTTCACAGTACCCCTTGTACAACATACCAGTACCCACACTGTTTGCACTTACCACCAGGGCTGGTTCCTCTGGCTCAACCCTGGGGACTCCCTGTAAAACAAGGTTATGCACAGTAAATAGCAACAGTACAGTACTATTGGCACAAACTGGAACCACAGTCAGGTTCAATGCAGCAAAAAAAAGTTAGATCTGATTTATTTAGGGGACTTGAACAAGAAAGGGTCATAATCAGGTTGATTGGCTTAAAGGGTATATTAATCAAACAGTTATGCTTGCACTTTAAGTCCCCACACAGTCACACACTCTGGGTACCCAGGTAGGAAAATGGTGGGCTAGCCAGGAACGTTGCAGCTGGTTGGGGCCCACTGATGGAAGAAAGCAACAAGCACAACACATACTACTTGTAATCTGGAGCCAGGCTACCTTGATGCTTACTCATGATACTCAATACTGGACACAGGCAGGATGAAATCGAGACTGCAGGTTGTTGAGCTGGAGTGCCCAGAGAAGCGGGGCCCACACGAATCACCGAGGCATCGTTCCTGTTCAAGTGTTAAGCAGGGGGCTGATACCCAGGCAGGTCTCTTGTCGATGGCATTCTCTGTGCAGCTGGTAGTCAGGCTGGACCTGTGTGGCAAGGCCCAGGCCCAATGGAGATGATTTTGGATTCAGTCCGTGGGGCTGGATGTGGCTTCCAGCAAGCAGAATACAGTTCAAACCCACAGTGGGGAAGCAAATCGCAACCCACTAGCAACAAACAGCACATTTACATGTAAGGAAATTCTAATGCAGCTTCCAGCAAGCAGAATACAATTCAAACCATAGTGGGGGACCAAATCATGACCCACTATAAGCACACAACACATTCACATGTAAGGAAATTCCACTGTACCAGGCAAAGGGCTCTCCGGTCGCAATTACAGTGTCTGCACAATCTGGGAGTTCAGAGGTGGCTAGAAGTCCAGACAGGCCGATCGCATTCAGCAAATCATCGGTCTTCTTCAAGTAGGAGCCTGGTCACAATTCAGTGGCTTACTTTGCTCTCCAGGTCCAGATTCAGTCCATAAAAGGCACAAATTCCCTCTCAGGGACAGCAGGCAGACATGCAGGCTAAAACTCAGGCCTTTCCATAGTTCTCCTTCGTGAATCCACTATGGATTGCTGCTCGAACTACCTTGAGCTGTTACTTCTTCACTTCCCAACTTAGATCTAACTGAAACTGCAAGCAGTTTGGAACTTCCCCAAGATCCAAAAAGTTCGGTTGGCTGATCTGTCTGTCAGTCACAACAAGGGCTCCCCATCCAGGTTATTTTAGGCGCAAAAAGCCCAAAACTACAATTCCTATAAGTTTTGACACCACAAAGCCCCTATAGGCAGGCTCCATTTTAGAGTCCCAAATGTACTGATTGGCCCATTTCAGCAGTCAGGACCAAGATGATGGAAACAAACAGAACCGTCCATGCTGCAAAGAAGGCAGGTTAGAACAAACTGCAATATTATTACTAACAAATGATCAGCAAACAAGCACATCTTCTAACAGAGCTCCCTTTTAGATTAATTCTGACTGCAATCCAGGCAGCTCTTAAAGAGACAATACACAGAGGCTATATAGACACACTCTGGCAATCACATTTAAACTGCAAAAACGCAGGACACCAGCCTGGCAGTGAGTATTTAGACAAGCTCAAAGACGACTTTTCAGGAACCCCCATTTGTAGGGGAGTTATGCCCTTCCCTGCCTGGAGAAAACTTGGCGTCCATGTCAAGTCTGTGTAACCCCCTACAAATGGGGGTTCCCGAAAAGTCTTCCTTGAGCTTGCCTAAATGCACACTGCCAGGCTGCTGTCCTGCGTTTTAGCAGTTTAAATGTGATTGCCAGAGAGTTCCTGTATAGCCTCTGCATACTGTCTCTTTATGAGCTGCCTGGATTGCAGTCATAAGTAATCTGAGAGGGAGCTCTGTTGAAAGATGTAACTATTTGCTGAAAATCATTTAGAGTGATAATGATAATGTTGTTTGTCTAACCTGCCTTCTTTGCAGCAAGGACTGTTTTGTTTATCTCCACTATCTTGGTCCTGGACTGCGAATTAGACCAATCAGTACTGGTGGGACCTAAAATGGAGCCAGACTACAGGAGCTGTCTGCAGTCAAAATCTGTAGGAATTGTAGTTCTGGGCTTTTGGCACCTTTTTGCACCTGAAGGGGGAGCCTTTGTTGTGACTGACAGGAGGATCAGCCAACCGAACCTTTTGGATCTTGAGGAATTTCCCAGACTGCTGCAGCTAGTTTCAGTTTTGAGCTGAGAAGTGAAGAAGTAACAGCTCAAGTGATTTTGAGCAGCAGTTCTGTGTAGTTTTGCATGGGAGAACTGTGAAAGGGCTGCGTTTTGGCCTGCCTGTCTGCCTGCTGTCCCTGAGAGGGAAAATTGAGTTTATTCTGACTGAATCCGAGTTGTGAGGACTATTTAAGCCACTGGACTGTGACCAGGCTTTAACCTGAAGAAGACCAAAGATTTGATGAATGCGATTGGCCTGTCAGGATTTCCAGCTGCTTTTGAATTCCCGGTTTGTGCAGAGACTATGCGATCGTGACCGGAGAGCGGTTTGCCTGGTACAGTAGAATTTCCTTACATGTAAATGTGCTGTGTATTGAAAGTGGGTCGTGATTTGGTTCCCCACTGTGTGAACTGTGTTCTGCTTGCTGGTACCGTAGAATCCTTTACATGTAAATGTGCTGTGTTTTGAAAGCGGGTCGTGATTTGGTTCCCCACTGTGTGAACTGTGTTCTGCTTGCTGGAAGCTTTATCCCGCCTTAATCAGACTGAATCTCGCTCATCTCCATTCAGCCTGGGCCATGCCACACTGGCCCTGCCAGACTACCCCACTGCACAGAGAAAGCCACGACAAGAGACCTGCCTGAGATCGGCCCCTGCTCCAAGCTTGAACAGAAGCAACCTCAGCTTTGAATCGTGCTGGGCCCTGCTTTTCCTGGCACTCCAGATTAACTTACCGCCTGCTGTCTTGATTTTCGCCCAGCCTGTGTCCAGTCTTTGGGTATCATGAGTAATCATCAGGGTAGCTCCCTGCAACAACATCCTAATCTAAAAGTGTGTTATCTGATTGTCTTGTTGTTTTCTTTCTCAAACTGAGCTCTCCAGCTCTGGATTACAAATAGTGTGTGTTGTGCATGTTGTTTCTTTCCATCACAGGGCTAACCAGCTGCAGCATTCCTGGCGAGCCCACCATTCTCCATCTGGGTACCCAGGGTGTGTGACTGTTTATGGACCCTGAAGTGCATGCATAGCTGTTTGATTGATACAGCCTTTAAGCAAATTAACCTGATTACACCCCTCCCTTGTTCAAGTCCCTTAAATAAATCAGATCTAACTTTTTTTTTGCATTTACCCTGACTGTGGTTCCAGTTTGTGCAAGAGTACTGTCTGCTGCTATTTGCTGTGTATAGCCTTGTTTTACAGGGGGTCCCAGGGCCAAGCCAGAGGAAAGCCATGGTGGTAAGTGCAAACAGTGTGGGTACTTGTGTGGTGTATCAGGGTATTATGAAAGTGATTATTGTGTATTGTTCCGCCACTAGTAAGGAAAGAGGGGGGTTACAGTGTCTCAGAGGCTGTACCAAGGTGCTTGACCACTACCAACCCTGGCCACCGGGTGGAGGCACCCATTTCAGTACCTTAGGCACCTTAACCTGCTACTAGCCAAGCCGGCAAGGGTAGTAACCCTTGGGATAACGCCACCAGGGGTTACATCATACCATCACAATATCAAAATGCAATATAAGCAAGAGACTATATATATATATATATATATATATATATATATATATATATATATATATATTTGCTTGTTATATTACTATATCTTTCAATATACTTCACATTACTACATTTATATTGACAATACTTATGCATGTTTCATACAAGTAATGCTGATTCATTTAATAACTTCTTGTACATTAAACATTGTAAGGGGGGGCTCTTCCCTATCAGCTAACTTGGGGCTGGATGGGGCAGGGGCACCATGGTGAGAGGGAAGAACAAGTAACCTGGAGTTGGCCGTCATGCTCAGTTTGGGCAGTGAGCTTGTCAAAACATAAACCCCTTTGTGAACCACATTGAGAGGCAAATCCACTGGCCTCCCAGGGGAATCATAACTAAAGCATAGCACTGGCTTGACAGCTTGACCAGTCTTTCTAGGGGGAGTGGCCACAGTCTCTGTACTTTTAGCACTAACTTTGGAGCTTTCGTCACTTGTGAAGTGTGCCTCTGCATGGATGGGAATGTCCAGACTTGGAGTACTGTCAACTTCTTGCTCTGTAGGCTCTGTTTCCACAACACTTTGCTCATTATCATCTGATGAAGGCCCAGGTTGATCATTTTGAGGAGGCCCTGGCACAATTAGGCTTTGCGGCACTGAAGGGGGCTGTCAGCACTCTTACTTTGTTCCTCAAGTTCTGGTGTGTCACCAGAGAGACTCAGACCATCAGCCCCTTCTTTGGGCAATTCACACAGTTCCACAAAACACAGAAAGTCCGCAACCTCAGACGTAATACTTTGCACTTCACTTTCAGAGTGCATTGGCTCCAAGGAAGAAGCTGGAGGGTTAGGCAGTCCAGAAGGCCCAGCTTCATCTCCACAATTAGTCATAGGGTTACCTTGAAACAGCTGACACAATTCATAGGGGTAATAGGCATTGTCACACTCACTTTCGTCAGAGGTGGACTGACAGTCACTATCTTTCTGGGCCTGCTGCGGGGGAAACCTTAAATCTGTAACTACTGGAGTAGGTTGACTCTGTCTCTTTTTAGCAGCAGCATGAGTCATCAGCCCAGGGGAATCAATCTTTGATGGTTCAGCCTCAATTATGACTTGGCCGATAGGTAGCAAGTGGTTACGGTGCACGGTCTTGACAGCTTTGGAGTTATTCTCTGGGCGCACCTTGTACACTGGTGAATCATTCAACTTTCCAACTACTACATAGGAAGATGGTGCCACCTATCAGCAACTTTGTGTTTGCCATGCAGTCCCAAATTGCGTAACAACACATGGTCTCCAGGCCGAAGCTCTTGAGCCTTTATTTTTTTATTATGCCTCTCTTTGTTGGTGAGATTTCTTTTGGCGGCCATTGTCTGGGCCAGTTGAAAAGCATGGTTCAATTGAACTTTCAGTTTCTGTACATACTATAGATAATTTTTGGCTCGGACCCCATCTTGAGAGACCCCAAAGCAGACATCAACGGGCAGTCGGGCCTCCCTCCCCAACATGAGGCAGTGGGGGGAGAACCCAGTAGTGTCATTTTTTGTGCAATTGGATGCATGGACCAAGGTGCTAATCTGCTGGCTCCACTTAGGCTTGTCTTTGGGATGGAGGGTGCCCTGCATTTCTAGAAGGGTGAGGTTAAAACATTCTGGTTGTGGGTCCCCCTCTGGGTGATAAGGGGTGGTTCTTGACTTCCGCACGCCCCATAGAGAGAGCATTTCTTTGATTAGCTGACTTTCAAAATCTCTGCCTTGGTCAGAGTGGATCCGCTGAGGGGCACCATAGTGGACAAAGAAATTTTCCACTAGCCCCTTGGCCACGGTAGAGGCCTTTTGATCTTTAGTTGGAAAAGTTTGCACATACCGTGTGAAATGATCCATAACCACTAACACATTGCCAATATTCTGCTGATCAGGTTCTAAACACAAAAAGTCTATGCAGACCAGTTCCATGGGGGTGCTGGTAGTAACATTGACAAGGGGCAGCCTCTCTGAGGCGGAGCTTTCCTTTGCAGGCAAGAATGCAGAGTCTTACATGGTGCTCAACATCGGCCCCCATTTTGGGCCAGTAGAATCAAGATCGTACCAAGTCGAGAGTTCTGTCAATACCAAGGTGCCCCATGTGATTGTGGAGGGACCTCAGTACCAAATCTTTAAAGGCAATGGGCAGGACCAATTGCTGCCTGTCTACTTGACCACCATGATCCACTGTCTCTCTATATAACAATTGATTGAGTAGCTTCAACCTGGGGCCTTCTTTAAACAATAGGGCAGTTCGCAAGTCAGGGGAATGCAACTGGGACACATTTTCCCCGTACACAGGGCATCAAGTGCCAGCTGAATCATAGGATCTTGGGATTGAGCCCACTGAATGCTGTCATTGTCAAATTGAGGTAGTGAACTAATATCTAGAGCAGAAAAGTGGCAATTGCAGCCGGTATGCAGGTATCAGGAGGGCCCAAGCAATCTACTAAACAGTCCAATGTGTCCGCAGACATCTGTTCATCTCGGTCAAATTTTTGGCACAAGGCTCGGATGTCAGGTTCAGACAGCCTGACCCAATCACTCTTGGAAACTGGCCTTTGTAACAAGGAGTCAGCATCAATATGGTTCAGTCCTGGCCTATATTCAACAGCATAATCATAGGTTGATAAGGCGGAAAGCCACCGGTGCCCAATGGCGTCTAACTTAGCTGAAGACTGTACATAGGTTAACAGGTTATTGTCGGTCTTCACCAATATCTTTGCCCCATAGAGGTATTCATGAAACTGGTCAACGATGGCCCATTTCAGCTCAAGGAACTCCAGCTTGTGCACAGGGTAGTTTCCCTTCGATGGGGTCAAGCTCCTACTGGCGAATGCCACTCGTCTCAAACCATCCTCATGGACTTGATACAGCACAGCTCCTAGACCCTGCAGACCGGCATCCGTATGCAGCACATAGGGCTTGGTGGGGTCAGCATAGGCGAGGATGGGGCTGTGAGCGAGCTGGTATATGATTTTGTGAAAGGCTGCTTCACATTCGGGTGTTCAACGGAGCCCAAAAAGTTCACCTGTGCGGAAGTACACTTTCTCTGGTTCTTTGGTTCTTTGACGGACCCTTTTTTTATATTATGGTTGGTAGAAGGGTAACCCTGGGTAAGATTCAAGAGCGGGTGAATCACCTTTGAATAGTCTTTTATGAACCTGTGGTAGTAGCCACAGAATCCCAGAAAATGTTATAGTTCTTTCAAATTATGGGACTGGGGCCAAGTAGTCAGTGATTCAACCTACTGGGATCAGTCTCTATCCCTTCTGCAGATACTATGTGCCCTACATACTTCAAGGAGGTTTCAAAAAACTGGCACTTGTCAATGGACAGCTTGAGGCCAAAGTCTTCCAATTGGTCTAGGAATTTAAACAGTCAGATCTCTTGCTCATCTAATGTGCGCCCAAACACAATGACATCGTCTAGGTACACTAGACATTTCAGCAAGTTCGTACCTCCCACCACATGTCCCATCAGTCGCTGAAAGGTGGCCGGGGGGCCTGAAATCCCCTATGGCATTCTCAGGAATTTGTAGAACCCCAAAGGACAGATGAAGGCTGTTTTCTCATGGTCCTCTAGGGCCATCGGAATCTGGTAGTATCTGCTGCGATGATCCAATACCAAAAACCATTTGCTCCCATTCAAACAATCCAGGGCATCTTGTATATGGGGCATGGTGTATTGATCGGGGATGGTCCCCCAGTTCAGTGTTCAATAATCAACACACATCCTTAATGACCAATTCATTTTACACACAACCACAATGGGAGAGGCATATGGGCTCCTTGATTCTTGCATCACACCAGCAGCGAGCATTTCCTGCAGGTGTCTCCTCACATCATCTATGTCTGCTGGGGCGAGACATCAATCTCTCTCGAAATGGTCGGTCACCATGCAGGCATATGTGATGCTCTGCACCCTGGACACACCCCACATCCCATTCTTTTAATGAAAACACTTGGTCCCTCTGAGCGAATTTCTTGCTAATTCTAGCCTTCCATTTAGCTGGCAACGGGGAGTCACCAAAGTCAAATAAGTTCGGTGTCACTCTCTCCTTCTCACTAGAGCACTTGTTGCTGGGCAATACGGCAGTGTCAGTGCAGTGTACTGTAGCTAGGGTGCACCCTCTGTTCACCCGACTCTCCCGATCTGACACATTCTGAATCTGGACCATGACTCATCATGCATAGGTGTGGGCATGAGCAGACAAGATGCTGGGTTTGACCAATAATCCCTCTCTACTTGCTCTTCTACGCCAGTGACAGTTGCAGGAAAAGACAACCAGAGGCGGGCATATTCTAGATATGGATAAGACTTGTCGCTCCGCCCCCACACATGTAGGCCTTCCAGAGATTGTAAGGGCACAACATATAAGTGTTTTTCATACCAATCCTGAAACACAATGGTCACTTGCGACCCACTGTCAAGCACAGCCCGAGTAGGAATACCATTCACAGCCACATTAGTCTCCATTGAAGGGCCCACTATCTTGGACCAGTCTGGAGGGACTGTAGCAGGGGCCGGTACAGACAACTTAGCCACAAAGAAGTTGAAGTTGATATTTCCTGAGCCTTCACTGCAGTCGTTTCCAGTACCCCTCCACCATGGTTTCGCTTTCCATAGTTCCCCTTGAAGTCTGTATACAACCTTATCTAAGTTTTTTGGGGACCGGCATTCTTTCTTCATATGCCCCTCCTTCTCACAATTATGACAGAGTATGCTTTCTAGAGTCTGGCGTGGCCAAGGCATCACATTAGGGGCTGAGGCGGGGGTACCACCAACAGAAAATCGTGATTCAACCTCTGTCTGGTGTGTGATGAGTATGGGGAGACGCCTCAGTAATTCCCTCACTTCCATAGTCAATTCATCAATCTTTGAGCTGCTGTCAGCAGGGGATGCCTGGGAGTGCACCCCCACCCCCATAGCAGACATGCTCTGAAAGGGGTTTGGGCCCATTGTATCTCTGGAATGGGCTTGTAGGGAAATGGTAGCCCTCATTTCTCGGACCTCTCACGGTATCTCACCCCAGGGTGGAGCGTCCTTGCTAGCCTCCCAATGTTCAGCTGGCACTGTATTTCACCCCTGAGCATCACTCACATGTGCATCCTCGGTCACCTGGGCAGCAGCAACAGCAGATACAGGAGGGGCCCCCCCCACGTGGCTGCCTCCTCTCAATCCTCCGAATTTCCTTCATCAGTCCATCATAGGTAGGAGGCGCATCCAACCGAGCAGCAAGGGGTAGTTGGAGCAGCAATGATTCAGAGAATGGGGCTGAATTTAGGAGTTGGTCCAACCTATTCCGATCTAACTTAGCTGGGGCCATGCCACCTTTCTTTAGGCATTCCTGTAGCACCGTTTCAAGTTGAGGCACATACATGGATAAGGGCTCCCCTGGGTATTGCTGAGTGTTTTTGACCCTACCACACAGGTCCTCACCCGAATCGTGACTTCTATACACATTTTCCAATGCATTCAAAAAATCTTGAGCAGTTGCTTCTGGATTACTAGCCTGTGTAGTGTGAATATTAAATTGGGCGGGGCCTCTGAGGCTTTCAACCACCCTTCTCCTCGTCTCTGGTTCAGGGCATTGCTATTCTCTGATTTGAGGGGCAACATAGTCTATCCAAGTCTCCCAACTGTCCTCCCCTGGAGTGTAGGGAGGGTGCCTGAAAACATCCTCAGCTGGCGATATTAGTTGTGACTAATGGTGGGTGCAGATATAGGGGCCAGCATTGGCATGGGCACAGAAGGTGGGGCAGTAACAAGTGCTGGAGTGGGAGGTGGTGTTGGGGAAGGAACACCCCCAGGTGGCAGGAATAGTTTTTTAAAGTCCTCTATGGTTTTCCCTTCCTCCAGCAACAACTTAGCAAATTTCTCCTCAAAAGTCTCAGATAATGGTGGGAGCTCATCTTCCCCAGGGTCTATACTGTCTTTTGTTATCCCTCTGCAGGTGGCTAGGACCCCTTCCAAGGCAATAGTCTGTGGTACTTTAGAGCTGTCCATGAGGTCAATACCCTCTACCAAGGCTATGAAAATCTGGGCAATCAAATCAGCCTGTCCACCCACCACCACAGGGTTTTTTAAACATTCAACTTTGGAGAGTGCTCCCTCTACAGTGTCCTTACTGGTACCCAGGGGAATATCCAGTATAAGCAGAGCATTTTGGGGGTCGATCCCCTGCCCAGTACACCACCCCACCAACTGGTGTACGGCCATTTCTATTGGGGTAGCCATTCATCTTTAGCAATAATTCATAATTTTTGGCCACTAGAAGGCATACAATCCCAGCGGTGAGCCTCCGAGATGTAACCCCTTGGTGGCGCTGTCCCAGGGGCTACTACCCCTGCCTGCGCGGCTAGTAGCAGGTTAAGGGGCCTGAGTTCAGAAATGGGTGCTTCCACCCGGAGGTCAGGGTTGGTAGTGGTCAAACTAATCTGGGCACAGCCCTCTGGGACACTGTAACCCCTCTCTTTCCCTTCTAGTGGCCTTAGCAATATACGATAATCACTTTCACAGTACCCCTTGTACACCATACCAGTACTCAAACTGTTTGCACTTACCACTAGGGCTGGTTCCTCTGGCTCGAACCTGGGGACTCCCTGTAAAACAAGATTATGCACAGTAAATAGCAACAGTACAGTACTCTTGGCACAAACTGGAACCACAGTCAAGTTAAATGCAGCAAAAAAAGAGTCAGGTCTGATTTATTCAGGGGACTTGAACAAGGAAGGGGCGTAATCACTTTGATTGGCTTAAAGGGTATATTAATCAAACAGTTATGCATGCACTTTAAGTCCCCACACAGTCACACACTCTTCGTACCCAGGTAGGAAAATGGTGGGCTAGCCAGGAATGTTGCAGCTGGTTGGGGCCCTGTGATGGAAGAAAGCAACATGCACAACACACACTACTTGTAATCCGGAGCGGGGGGGCTTAGTTCGTGAAAGAAAAAGCAACAAGATAATCAGATGACAACACTTTAGATTCAGCTGATGTTGCAGGGAGCTAACCTGATGTTTACTCACGATACCCAATACTGGACACAGGCAGGAAGAAATCGAGACTGCAGATTGTTGAGCTGGAGTGCCCGGAGAAGCGGGGCCCACACGAATCACTGAGGCATCATTCCTGTTCAAGTGTTGAGCAGGGGGCTGATCCCCAGGCAGGTCTCTCATTGATGGCGTTCTCTGTGCAGTGGGTAGTCATGCTGGACCAGTGTGGCAAGGCCCAGGCCCAATGAAGATGATTTTGGATTCAGTCCGTGGGGCTGGATGCAGCTTCCAGCAAGCAGAATACAGTTCAAACCACAGTGGGGAAGCAAATCGCGACCCACTAGCAGCACACAGCACATTTACACGTAAGGAAATTCTAATGCAGCTTCCAGCAAGTAGAATACAATTCAAGACACAGTGGGGGACCAAATCACGAACCACTATAAGCACACAACACATTCACATGTAAGGAAATTCCACTGTACCAGGCAAAAGGCTCTCCAGTCACAATTACAGAGTCTGCACAATCCGGGAGTTCAGAGGTGGCTTGAAGTCCAGACAGGCCGATCGCATTCAGCAAATCTTCGGTCTTCTTCAGGTAGGAGCCTGGTCACAATTCAGTGGCTTACTTTGCTCTCCAAGTTCGGATTCAGTCCGAAAAAAGCACAAGTTCCCTCGCAGGCATGCAGGCTAAAACCCAGGCCTTTCCACAGTTCTCCCTTGTGAATCCACTATGGATTGCTGCTCGAACTACCTCAAGCTATTACTTCTTCGCTTCCCAACTTAGATCTCACTGAAACTGCAAGCAGTTTGGGATTTTCCCAAGATCCAAAAGGTTTGGTTGGTTGATCTGTCTGTCAGTCACAACAAGGGCTCCCCATCCAGGTTATTTTAGGCACAAAAAGCCCAAAACTACAATTCCTACAAGTTTTGACTCCACCAAGCCCCTGTAGGCAGGCTCCATGTTAAAGTCCCAAAAGTACTGATTGGCCCATTTCAGCAGTCAGGACCAAGATGATGGAAACAAACAGAACTGTCCATGTTGCAAAGAAGGCAGGTTAGAATAAACTGCAATATTATTACTACTCTAGCAAATGATCATTAAACAAGCACATCTTCTAACAGAACTCCCTTTTAGATTAATTATGACTGCAATCCAGGCAGCTCTTAAAGAGACAGTACACAGAGGCTATATAGGCACTCTCTGGCAACCATTTAAACTGCAAAAACGCAGAACACCAGCCTGGAAGTGAGCATTTAGACAAGCTCAAGGAAGACTTTTTGGGAATCCCCATTTGTAGGGGGGTTACACCTGCTTTTCCTGGCAAACCAGTCATCAACCTGCAGTCTCCATTTCATCTAGCCTGTGTCTCATATTAGGTAGCATGAGTAACAATCAGGGTAGCTCCCTGCAACAACAGCTAAATCTCAAGTGTTGTCATCTGATTGCATTGTTGTTTTTCCTTTCACGAACAGAGCCTTCAGGCTCTGGATTACAAATTGTGTGTGGTTGTGCATGCCTTTTCTTCTCATCACAGGGCCCCAACCAGCTGTGATGCCGGCCTACCCCAGGCAGCGTTCCAGGCTAGCCCACCTTACTTCCAACTGGGTACCCAGAGCATGTGACTGTGTAGGAACTAAACGTGCATGCATAATTGCCTGACTAGATCAGTTTTCTAATCAATCAACCTGATTACACCCCTCCCTTGTTTAATTCCCCTGAATAAATCAGACCTAACTTTTTTTGCATTTAATCTGACTGTGGTTCCAGTTTGTACCAAAAGCACTGTACTGTTGTTATTTGCTGTGCATAGCCTTGTTTTACAGGGGGTCTCCAAGGTTGAACTGGTGGAACCAGCCCTGGTGGTAAGTGCAAACAGTGTGGGGAATTGTATGTTGAATAGGGGCTACTGTGAAAGTGTTTGTTGCATATTGTCTAGGCCACTAGAGGGGAAAGAGGGGGGTTACAGTGTCCCAGAGGGCTATACCCAGGTTAGCCTTGTTACTAACAACCCTGTCCTCTGGGTGGAGGCACCCGTTTCAGTACCCAGGCCCCTTAACCTGCAACTAGCCACGCAGACAAGGGTAGTAGCCCTTGGGATAGCGCCACCTAGGGGCTACACTTACATGTCTGAGAGGATATGGGACATCATCGAGGAGATGAGGGAAGAGTGGATCTTTAAGGAACAGATGGACCGCTTAAAGAATCTCCCTGGTGGAGGAGGTGCCCCATATCAGCAGTTAATACAGCAGGCATGGTCAATGTGTCGTACAGGGACTTAGTCTGGCCTGACTTTGTTGAAACATTTTGCCATGGTCCCGGATTTGGCTGGGACACGGACCAAATATTATATTCTGGACCAGGATTCCTTCAGGGATGTGACCACCAAGCCAGATCCAGAGTATTATTTCCCTCCAGGAGGGGGCCTGCAACTTAGGTCTCTGGATTTCAGACTTGTGAACTGCACCAGGACCATTGCTGTATGGAGCAGAATCGTGGTGACTGTATACAGTTCTTATTCCTGAAAAGGGACATTTTTGACATTTAAAAATCCTGTTGCTATTAATAACATTTTTATAATTATGGTAAAAATGTTCGAATAGAAGCTGAAGGAGACTGGCGGGTGAATGTGTGAGTGAATGGCTTGGGGACTGTACACAAAGTAACTTGTTTTAATTGGTGGGAGGTATAATGGGGCATAGCCAAACTGTTAGAAAACTACCTCATTTACTGTTTGAATGTTTAAGACTGAAGTCAAATCATTATGGAACAATGATTAAGGTTATCTGTTTGATAAAGAAATAATGAATGTTTTTTCTATGCATTTAGGTGATCTCCTGGCACAGGTAGGTTTTAGTTTATAGGGTGTGTTGGGTTAGAGAGACAGATTGGGTGGTGCTTATGGCCAGGTATGGTGAGTCTGTTTCCAACAGGCTGGGCAGTGCACATACCCAGTTTGATGGGAGGAGACCATCACTGGACCCTTGCCATCATTCCCAGGAGGGAATGATTTCCTGGGTGGGGGAACAGTGTAAGCCCCCTTAAAAGAAGGGCTCATGCTCCCATCTTTGGCATCCCTTTTCCCCCTCCTACCCCCCCCCCCAGAGCTAGGGAATTTATTAGTACTCTGGGGCTAATGCCTGCTGGAAGACTCAAGGTGACAGCAGAGAGCAGGTTTAGGGAGGTACATAATGCTGGGGACAGGAAGTTTGGGGCTTTTTGCAGTCTGGGCAGTAGGCCTGCGGCTGAAGGGGGCAGCTGAAAGAGCAGGTTAGGCAGTCAGGAAAGGGAGCTCGGCAGTCCGGGTGGGCCAGTGGGGGAGACTCCCCCAAGTGCAGATAAGGACAGTTTTTGCAGTGACGTGGTGTCGAGAGGCTAGGAAGGGAGCTCCATGAGGAGGATGGTCAGCCAGGTCCTGTGTCATCGGGATAAGGGAGGTGCAGGTGGCAGCAGGAGGCCAGGATAGGCAGGAGCCCTTAAAGATCCTGTGAAGTGTTTGCTCATGTTGTCAGGGCTGTGCCAAGGTCCTCACAGGGGGAAGGCCGGTGGCAGTGGCTCTTTCCTGTACCCAGTGTGGCAGGGTGGCCTGGGGGGCAGATGGAGCAATGGGGCCCTTCACCCATAAAGAGGGCCTGCTTGGAGGGGCAGGCTCCGGGGCACCGGCATTAAAGGTCCTGGTGGGTCACAGGTCATAGGACAGGCCTTGGAGGGTGGCCTCTGGTCGGAGCTTACCGCAAGCCCAGGATGTGTTTGCTAGGGACGTGGGCCTGGGCGTGGATCCCCCGAAAGGGTCAGCTGGGAGCAGAGGAAGGAGTTTGGCGCTGTCTGAAGAGGTGGGCTGCTTGGAGGGTTCTGGGCAGTGGCAGGGCCCAGGGGCTCTGCTGTGGCAGGACAGCCAATAGCAGGGGGTTTGGGTACTGGAGCAGGACCAGGTTTGAGGGTCACTGCACCAGGGGAGAGCAGTGCAGAGGAAAGTTTGAGCTGTAAGGAGGGAATGGGTGCCAGATGTTTTCGAGCACTCATAGGTTTAGATTCCCTGTAGAGGTTGAGAACGAGTGGGTTACAGGGCCTGGGTCAAAGAAAAAAATCCTGGTATCCCTTGAGAGTTGGGCCAGGGGCCAGGTGGGGGAGCAGGACGTTTTCCCACGCCGGAGATAGGGCAGTGACCAGTTCCAGACTGTACAGAGAATGTGTGACCCAGAATAAGAAAAAAAAAAAAGATTGGCTTACCAGCGTCAGGGAGCCAGGAGTGTGTGAGTTTCTAAGTAGACAGGTGCCTTGGGTAAATCATCCAAGTGGGTAGAGTCGGAGAAGCCTTGCTTGTACTGCCTGTAAACCATTATTGCTGCTCTGAATGTCCAGCCTGGATGTCTTGAAAAAAAGTTCAGGTAGCCCCATGGAGCTGCTTTATTTATTTTCATGAAGGATGTGATCCCTGCATTCCTGGAATCATTTGGGGTGCAGGAGCTAAATAAAGAGGCTAGTTTGGGAACAAATTGGTAGTGGATGTTGCCTTATTTAAGCTGGAAGGGGGGACAAGAATGAAATAGAAACTCCCCCCTCCTTGTGTTTAATTTATTTCATAAGTTTTAATTCCAGAGGAGTTTCCTGTATGCTACATTTCGGGATCGAGGGACTCTGGGGCTTGAAGAGTCAGGAGGTTGCAGCATGGAGATCCTGGTCCAGTGTCAGCGTTCGAGGAAACTCCAGATTTTCGGTGTTGAGATCGAGAGTGCACTGGTGAATGAGTTCAGTGAAAGGTAGGACCACCATTTTCCTATCTTATTTAAGGGTGCACTGGCTCGGGTGTTAGCGCTTGATGTAGCCATTCTCTAGTGCCCTCTGGAATAACTGCAATGAAGATTTATGCCCCTAGACGAAGGGGCCAAGGGCGTGTCTACACTTTTATGAACTTCAGGAATATATTTAATCAGTTTTTGGTCTGTCTCTGCCTATGTAACTGTGTTTTCCCACCTTTTCTCTGTTTGTTTATATAGTATTATAAAATGGGTAGAGATAGCCCCTTAATCTGATTGGCTGAGAGCCCTTGACGGATATGATCATTTTTTAGTTTATAGCATGGCAATGAATAAGTGTCTGTACCTGCACCCACAGTACAGTACAGATCTGTCCAATTTCACTGCAAACGCGATTTCGCCGCCATTTGTTTGTTGTATGGCAAGCAAAATCAGAAGCTGCAGAAGTAAATCAAAATACTCAACACTTATAAAGTGCTGTTTCTATGGCAAAAATCTTCCCACTGTCCCTCCTGAGCCACTCTCTTCCCCTCCTAAGCTCTAGGTTTTGCAAAGTGTATGAACTCTCTCTCGACCCACAAGCAGAGGGATTACTGCAGTTGATAACATGCTACCGGCAAGACAATCAGGAAATAGCGGTTTTGCCGGTGTGTAATGACAGTGACATGCAATACACCACAGTGCCCCTACTGACACCAACAAGTAGAACAACACCCCAACAGAAAGTGGAGGTACTGTTTCAAAAAGTTAAATTTTTTTTTAATTTTGTCAATTTTCGGATACAATACCACAGTTTCTCAACTTATACCTATTTTATTAGCACAATAACTCACTCCAGGGTGTGGATTATGCTCTGATATACACAATTCTATGGCAGTAAGGCACTTGGCATGTAGCCTCATGCCTCACTACGCCCCTTGGCGTGCATTTATCAGAGCATTGGGGTGTGTGTTTATCAGCACCTTGTCATGTGTTATTGCTTACTTACTGCCTCCTTTCCTCATCCTGTTTCTTTTTTCTCTGTCTTTCCCTACATGCAACATATAGAACCATGGAATATTTACCATGGAATACAGAGATTCAAAATTCTGGACAGAGCCTCAATGTTATCTCTGTCAGGGTAAGCAGCAGAGATTTCCATGATAAGCAGGTAAAGATATAGAGGATAATGTATGTTCAGCTATCGGTAACAAGCATGTGTAGCCATTGAGAGGTTGCCATGGCAACCATTTAATCCTTGAGAGCGAAGCTTAAGAGTTTTTGGTCGTCATGGCAACCTCAAGATGGCAAGACATGCTTTATTGCCAATAGTGGATCATACATTGTCTTCTATAGTACATGGTCAAACAGCAAAAACAGAGAGGCAGGAGCCTTACTTTTTACATTTTTAAGTTGGCTCGCGCGTGCGCGCCAGCCAACATATTGCATTAATAGCAGATTTGGAGGTGTGGTCACTGTGGGCGAATGCAGGGCATGCATCAGGTGCGTCCCTCATTCCGCAATAAGATAACATGCAGACGCCACACCAGCAATACGTAAACTGGCCACCAGATCAAAGAAAAGGTCCACTGCAATGAGAGCCGCCAAGCTCCTCACGCAGCGTGCCTTTTCTGGTGAAGCAGTTTACAAAACATGGTGGTATGCAGCCGCTTCATTTGCCGACAGGGGAGCCCTCCCCATCAGCACGATGTTCCCCTCCATCCCAAGTAGTGCGAGGGGGTGCCCAATCCCCTCAGCATCATGGCCCCTAACAGTCTTTCCTTGCCCGGCCAGGGGGCCACTCCCCATCCAGCATAATGTCCCCAGCCCCATATGTGCTGTGTGCGGGTGCCCAATCCCCTCGGCATCATGTGCACCTCCCTTACCCGTTTCTGTGCTGACAGGGCCCAATCCCGTTGGCTGCAGTCCCCCTCCCGTTATGCAGGTGGTACACTGGGAGCCCACCCCAGTGTACCAAACACTTAAAAAAAAAAGCGGCCCTCAATCTTTTTTTTTTTTTATTACCCTATAAAAGAAGAAAATGGTCCTTCACAGTCTCTCCTGCCCCTTCCCCCTCCCCCAACTGGCGCCCACCCTCTTTTGTCCGGAGTCCGGTAGCGACAATCTTCGATGGACTGGAACACGTCTGCACTCTTCAAAGCTGACGCATGAACTGAAGAAATGTCGGTAAGCTGTATAATGGCATAAATAGGTTTTTCAACTTTGGTGCATATCTTGGCCATTTTGGGAATTTTGGCACCACATTTTCAACATGGGGTTATTGGGACCCTCCTCATGAATTCAGTCACTGTCATGGCATTATTCAGTCCCAAAGGTGATTTTGCAGTCACTCGTGGAATCACCTTTTGGGACTGATAACGAAATGACAGTGCCACTGTTCATGAGAGGGCTCTCAAAAGCCTATGTTGCAAATTTAGTGGAAAAATCCAAAAATGGCTGTTTTAAAGCATCGTCGCAGTTTCCATGCGCTTCGTAACCCATGAATTTGTAATATTTTCACTCTATATTTTCAAAATTGCCATTTTACCACAGCTCCTTATGAACAGTACAGCTGTCATTTTACATATCCTGGCCAAAATGTGTTTTCGCACGTCCGACGCAGAATACCGTGGTCACTGTGCGAAATCAGTTTTTGGGACAGTTTGAGAAAATTACGATGACACTGTTCATGAGCAGAGGCCCTAAAATGGCTATGTTGAAAATTTGGTGACGAAAGTCCATAAAATGACTGTGTTACATGCGTGTGTTGCGCAGTTTCCACGCACCCTTGTTACGTCGCAAATTTGCAGTATTTTCATGCCAGATTTTCAACACTGGCATTTTTTCGGACCTCCTTATGAACAGTACAGCTGTCACTTTTCACATCCTGCCCAAAATGTGTTTTCGCACCTGTGGTGCACAATGGCATGGTCACTGTGGGAAATCAACTTTTGGGACAGATTAACAAAATCTCAGTGCCACTGTTCATGAGGGGAGGTCCCAAAATGCCTATGTTGAAAATGTTGTTAAAAAAATGTCAAAAATAATTGGGATACAGATGTGTATTGCACAGTTTCTATGCCTGCTCATGCAGGGGTGCAGATAGAAATTTCCAGGCCCGGGACACACCTTCAAGTCTGGGCCCCCCATCCCCAAGACATATAAATGTGTAAATGTGGGCCCCCCAAGCCAACTGGGCCTAGGACAGTTGTCCTGGCTGCTTCCCCGTTGACACCCCTGTGCTCATGACTTCACCAATTTTACATATTTTCACTCCAGATTTTCAACGTTTGCCATTTTTTTACACCTCCTCATGAACAATACAGTTGTCATTTTTCACACCCTGCCCAAAATGTGTTTTCGTGCCTGTGTCGCCAAATGGCATAGTCGCTGTGCAAAACCACCTTTCAGCTAACAAACTGATAGTGCTGCTCTTCATGAGGTGGGGTCACAAAAGCCCATGTTGAAAATTTGCAGTGAAAATAGCACCAAACGCCTACGGCGTTAGGGTTTCCAACTGTAACACACCACCCTGTAGAGACTGACAGGCGTCAGGAGTGTGACTCGCTATCATTCACTGTAATGCTCACGCCATTCCACCCCAACCCCCACCCTGTAGCCAGTCACAGGCATCGAGGTGTGCCTTGGAGTCTTCGGCCCTAAAGTACACCCCACTCTCCTACACTGCACCCATCTCAACATATTTCCATATGGAATGGGGTAAGTATAAGGCCCAAAGCACACCACAACACTTGTTGGTGTCTACAGGATAGGGTGAGGTTAAATGCCCTGAGCGTCACAGCTGATGACCCAAAGGCACACCCCAACACCTGTCACTCTCTGCAGGGTGGGGGTGGGGTGGGCGTCAGTTCATTACTTCACTGCCATTCCTATTATGCATCTCTAACTGCTGCAACTCCAATGCCAGCAAGACAACATTCGGCATTGACAAATGCTTGTTTTTAATCACCACCGCTCTCTTCCAGCTCCAGCTATCACCGCCGCAGCAGGTTCAGGAAGAGCGGAGGTTTGCGTAATGCGCATGCATGAATGCGTCCATGTTGTTATACCATCGATGTAACGTACTTACGATGGCATAACAACATTGTAGTGTCACATTGATGGTACAACAACCCTGTGAATGGATCGAATTTAAGTAATAGTAATGTTCTACCATACATTATAGGAGGATTTTTCATTGTCAGCAAAGAAACACTAATAATAAAAACTATGAGCAGTACTTAATGTTTTTAATTTGCTTATGTGTATATGGAGAGTGTGATGATCAGGGAAACAATACATTTAATTCATTTGGTTTGTTTTTTATTTACGGTAGTTTTATTTTTAGGGCCTAGTAGACAGTTTTTAGTAAGTACAGGTAGCCACCATGTTTGTGGTGGAAGGTTACTTCAGCTGTAGGGGGACTCATTTGTCATTCTGTGATGTGACTACTAATAAATCCGATCAGGTTTAGGACCAGAAATGATGTAAGCAATAGGGCACGAGAGGTTGTGTGATTATGGATCAATAATCACACATATCTTAAGGGTATTGTTATATAGGCACGAGGTGCTCGCACCAAGTGCCTTTAAACACCCGGGAGAGAAGTGTGATTATTGACTATAATCACTCATCCATTGAGTGTTTTATTGAACTTTTAACATGTGTAAGGAAGAGCACATCAAGTAATTCATCATACAAATGTTATAAATAAGCAATAAGACGTCTCGATGGGGAGCCGTGAGTGAAAAAACAAAACAATTCCACTTTCTGAATGTGTGGCTCCATCGATCTCCTCAACACTTCAGTTTCCCTCGACAGCATAGTCTGAGTGCACAGAAACACAACTCGAGCTGTACAAAATACTTACTGGGTGTTTTAAAACTTCAACACTGCGTGGATCAAGACAATTGGTTACCGCAGGTCTCTACTCAGGAGTGTGGTGATCCTTTTCTTGACAGGTACTAAGGCTGCCAGCTTGAAAGAAGTGCAGGTGTGTAATTATGGGGCACATAATTACACAGCTATTCTGGGGTTCTGACCAATCAGACTATTTGATTTTTCTTACACACTATAATCTTTATTGTACAATGGGGTCCCCAAATTCTAGTTTGTGACTGGTTAACTGGCTTCTTTAAGGGTGGCTAAATTCCTGCATAACATATGCATAAAGAACAATTTTTCCTTATCACAAAACACAAACTAAAAAAAAATCAGTACTCACTGCAAAATGCAAACAAATTGAGGTTATCTTGACTCCCACTAATGCACAGCTGGTGGAAAAGTACTCTTACATTAACTTTTTGAAAAGTACCAAAAACTAAAAAAAGTTTCCAATAATCACAAACTTCAAACAACCCCACTGTAGCCCTTAGCTGAACATCACATCCTCGTATAACCAAACTGGGAACAAGGCAAAACTCAGACCATGGCTCTGTCTCTCTGACCCCTACTGGCTATGAGTGAACCCCTACCTTCATTTGAATCAGCTAAATAGCATCATCAGCCTGACCAGATCACTACTAACCTGTGCTCACACCACTTACAAACCTATGTTATTGCAGACTGATTGTGCCCCCTCCTACCTCCTCCACCACTTAAGCTACGATCACAGCACTCACAAATGCTCACTCTCCACGCTCAAATACAGCACCAGCATTGCTCCCCAACCTGACTCACACCACACTCTCTAAGGAACTGAGCCACTCACAGCTCGCACCATGCTATGTCACTGATCAAACTACATATTCATAAAAAATAAGCAATGTCTCTCTGAATGTGAGAATGTCTCTTTCTGTATGTGCATGTCATAGTGGTGGGGGGCTGCTTCTATATTCTACCTAATAACACAGCACTATTTGACAATGAAGGGAAGACACAAATATAACAAGCATTTGTCAATGCCGACTGTTGTCTTGCTGGCATTGGCATTAGTAGTGCAGGAGTTAGAGAGATACATAATAGGAATGGCAGTGAAGTATTAAAGTGACGCTAACCCACCCCCACCCTGCAGAGACTGACAGGCATCGGGGTGTACCTTTGAATCATCAGCCATAACGCTCACGCCATTTCACCTCACACTACCCTACAGACACCGACAAGTATAGCGGTGTGCCTTGGGGTCTTCGGGCCTTACGCTCACCCAGTTCCATAAGGAAATACGCTGAGATGGGCGCAGGCTAGGAGAATGGGGTGAACTTTGGGGCTGAAGAATCCAAGGCACACCTCAATGCCTGTCACTGGCTGCAGAGCGGGGTTGGGGGTGGAGGTGGAATGGCATGAACATTACAGCCGGCAATCCCAAGTCAAACCCCTGACGCCTGTCAGTCTACAAGGTGGGGCGTTATGGTTGGAAACCCTAACACCCCAGGCATTTGTTGGTATTTTCACTCCAAATTTTCATCATGGGCTTTTTGTGACCCCACCTCATGAACAGTGGCACTATCAGTTTGTTAGCGGAAAGGTGATTTTGCACAGCAACTGCTCTATTTGGCACACAGGTGCAAAAACACATTTATGGTAGGATGTTAAAAATGACAGCTGTACTGTTCATGAGAAGGTGTAATAAAATTCGATGTTGAAAATGTGGAGTGAAAATATGAAAAATTGGTGAAGTCACGAGCGTGCATAGAAACTGCACAACGCACACCCGTAACGTAATTATTTTGGGAATTTTTTAACCAGATTTTCAACATTGGCATTTTGGGACCTCTGCTCATGAACTGTGCTACTGTGATTTTGTCAATCTGTCCTGAACAATGACTTCCCACAGTGACCGTGCCATTGTGCGCCACATGTTCGAAAACACATTTTGGGCAGGATGTGAAAAATGACAGCTGTACTGTTCATAAGGAGGTGTGTAAAAATGGCAATGTTGAAAATCTGGAGTGAAAATATTAAAAACTGTCAAAGTTATGAATGTACATGGCAACTGCACAATGCATGCTCATAACACAGTCATTTTTTGGAATTTTTTCACCAAATTTGCAAGATAGGCTTTTTGGGACCCCACCTCATGAACAGTGGCACTTTCATTTTGTTAAATGGTCCCAAAAGGTGATTCCGCACAGTGACCACGAAATTACCTTTTGGGACCAAATAACGAGATGACTGTGCATGTGTTCATGAGGTGGGGTCCCAAGGACTCCATGTTGAAAATTTGGAGCCAAAATTCAAAAAAATGGCTGAGATAGTCACCTAAGTTGACCCCCCCCATTTATGCCATTATACAGCTTACCTGCATTTCTTCAGTTCGTGGTCGGCTTTGAAGAGTCCAGACGTGTTCCCGCTCCACCAAAGATCGCAGCACCAGACCTCCTGAGGCAAGTATGGGGTGGGGTGTGGGGAGGTGGGGTGCACAGAGGGTGGGTGCGGTTGGGGAGTGGGTGTTATGGACAATGGACTGTTTTCTTTTTTGCAGGTACAAAAAAGACACTACGCTGGGGGACAGTTTTCTTTCTTTACAGGTGAAAACAAATGTTGGGCACATTGGGGTGGGCTCCCAGTGTGCCCCATGACTTTTGGGGGTCCTGATGTTGGCAACAATGGGGTGGGCTCCCAGTGTGCCACACAATGGGGGTGGGGCGGGGCCGGAACATGATGACGTGGGGCATAAACTTACTGTCTTCACTGCTTGCGGTTAGTAAACAGCACTAGCCTCATGGAGGAACCAAAACAGGAGTGAGATTCTGCAAGCAGGGGAGAACATGAGGGAAACCGTGCAATGGTGTCGGCCGCAGCAGGTGTGACATGACTTCAATCCACGGCCAGTAAGTGTGTGAGGTGTATAGGGCAATTTCACCCAGACAAGACTTGGCTCTAATTGTCTTTCTGCTGCTATGAAGCTCCTTATGATACGTGAATCTCGATGTGCCTGCCATTGCTAGCACCACGTTTCCACACCCCCATCACTACTTCCATCCCCTGCCCCTCAACCCTTCCCTCTCTCCCCTGAGTAAGCCCTCCTGCTCCCCCCACACACCTAGCACCCTCTCCCTCCAAGTTAGCCACTTCCCTCCAATCCCTACCGCTATACTGATACTACGCTCTCCTTTTGCCCATTGCACTTGGGATCCTGCCCTTCGCCCCCTTTTTTCTTTAGCACTTAGCAACACTCCAAACAACCTCTTGTTTGCTGACAACTGACTGATTTCAACGTTGGGCACTGTAAAGTGCCTGTTTTACTGTGACCTGTACTGTGTTTGATATATAATCCTGTTTGTTTACCTTTGTATTTCTGCAATCCTTTGTATAATTTTCATCTGTCTGTTGTACTGAAATATCCTGATATGGAACCTATGTAAACAGCTCAGAGCTAAAATGGTTTTCCGAGTACTGAAATCAATAAATAATAAATAAATGTTAGTCAGTGAAGGGGACAACGGTGTGGCTGGCACTGCGTTTACCTCCCTGCCGACTTGCGCTGCATAGAGGTGAACAGGGCTTTTAGCCCTGCTCCAGCCACTCGTCTTGTCTTCATTTTGATTTCATTCATTGGACTTATCCCGAGTTTCCATACTGCTGCCGTATTCCTCAGGGACTCAGGCCTGCGACACATTCCTGAACAACAAACCCCACCCGAAACATGGTCATTGCTTCGATGTTATTGATTCAGATAAACTTGGTAGAGGCCGAGAACAGCTGCCTGCTGCCTCCCAGTTGTTTATAATCCGAGACACAGTTCGCCCATTCCGTCTTTCTTTACGCACTGGTTTGGCAGTTGTGTGCATCTCTCGCAAGTGCTGCTAATAGCCCAAATCCAGTCACTTACTTTGGGTGTGTTTTATTTAGAAGAGTTTGTGGGTATGTTGCAATAGAGCAGAACATGTTTATTGAAATGCTTCGCCAGGAAAGACACATCAGGAGGCATGTCGTCTGTGCCGCTGCATGATGAGATTGTCTCTGATTGCAGCGGCACTTTTCTTACAAGTTGTGTCCACTTTACATAATGTCTGTATCAGCGCTAACATGCTGGCTTATTGGGGAATGAGGGACGACCTACTAAAGTGTACCCTGCATTCGCCAACACTGACACACCTCTGAAATGTGCTACTAGCACTAGTTGTTGCTTGCACATGCGCGCAAGCCAACATAAAAATAAAAACTTCTGTTTAAAAAAGTAAAAAAAAAAAAAAAAATTTCAACAGAAGCATGCACTTCATGACATGGCAATGGAGTGTGACACTGGGGGAGCCCGGGGCCACCATGAGTGGTCATTGGTTGATAGCATAGTGAGAGTACTTGGGCCATTTGAGAGGAGCACCCGTGATCTAAGTGTGTCCACCACCACTGAGTCAAGTGATCCCAGCAGTGCATATACTGAAAGCATCAATGGAGAGATATGATCAGGAAAACCAGGAGATTCTCGATGGGGTAGCTGTGCTCATTGAGCAGCTGCAAGCTGAACTGAATGCAAGGTGTGTAAAAGTTCTGGATAGTCACAGCCACATTTTTGCAACCATGCTGGGTGCCTGGTTCAAATGTGAGATCCTTCACGTGGCTAGGAATAGTCACACAGTGATTCGTTTTCTACAGGTGCTGTGTGATGAGCTGATGTTTTGCATGCGGGGACTGGTGACACTAGAGGCTGGTACAGAAGGTCATGATAAGAGAGGGAATGCCATCTGGGAGGTCTGGTTCCACTGGTGGAGATGGGGAAGAAATTCCGCTTACTGACTGCAATACTGACGGGAGTGAGTGGACACTGCTCAGCACATCCTTATGTCAACAGCAACAGGAGAGGACACAGTCACAGCCTTTTTCTGCAGAAAATATCCTGAATGGCTATTTTGTGGAATCCCTAGGGCCATTTCAGGTTGATCCTTTAGGTTATGCTAGGCACATAAGATGCAGTCATCCCCTCACCTGGCGCAACTGGCTACGAGATACATCAGTTGCCCCTCTATGAGTGTGCCATCTGAGGGGATGTTTAACACAGCTGGTCACTGTTCAGCACTGGACCCTGAACACTTCCAACAGATTGTTTTATTTGGGTACAAATATGAGTTATCTCTGCTTTTGCTGACTGTTTTTCATCATAAAGTTAATCTGCATATTTTTCCCCATGCTTCTTTCCTGCAGTGTTTAATGCATGCACTTCATTATCGTATAATCACATACATTAACTTTTTCTGAATAAGATATAACTTCTCTTCTTCTTGTTTTAATACATATTATCATTATGTATCTTAGAAACAGCAAGGATGCTGAACAAGAACACAGCTATAACAGCCCCAAGGTAAATCAAAGCCCAGTGAGTGCTAATAACTTGCTTCAGGTTATGAATCTGACTTCTGCTCGAACGTGCGAGGTGCTGCAGATACTAATAGCGCTACGGCTCTTAATGTTAAAGCCACTCTAGCAGCTCAGCATGTGTTTCCTTTGTGTGCGCCGATCTCTGGGACCTCAAGATGTAAGTGGGGGTCTGGAGACACACTGGAGGAGAAAAGAAATTGAAATCTGCATAAGGGTTTCTAATCTCTGTGGCTTTAAGAGCAGCTAAGGATGAACTGTAAATGTATGCTCTGCCTGTTGCCTAAGGGGACAGCACTATGGCTCTAGTGACAGGCAGGAGGAGACTTTGCCATGCCCCACTCTGCCACCGGATAATAGGGCAGAGGGATTGCTAACAAACTGCGGGGGCAGTTAATGTTAAAATGTTATAGTTTGTCTGCAAAATACAGTTAAAGGGACACTGTCAACCTATTTTCCATCATATTATTTCTAGTTAAAACCCCACATTATGATTGCGTACCTTCTCTAAAATTCATTAATGTTGCTGTTTGTTTTGTCTGTCTCTTTTAGTAGAACTGAAATGCATGCTAATGTATATTTATAAACAGCCCTGTTCTGTTTACAATCCTGGATCTGTTCCTACTTCATAACTTCCTGAGCATTAGAAACACCTCTAAATAGTACAGTCACTCATGATGTAGCACCCTCCTAAACTCTCACTGCATCATGAGTGTCTAGACTGTGTTGGGAGTGTTCCCAAATCCAGGAAAGATGCAGTTGTGGCTGATCAAGGAATGTAAACAAACCTGTTTTAGTGTGGTAACACCAGTATGTTTGGCAGTCTGTTTTTCACTGTTTTAAAGAAAAAAAGAATGAGAATCAAACTACCAGCTGCATCAGCAATCTTTACAGAATGTTGGCAATCATAAAATGTGTTTTTTAAACTAGGGACACTTTGAGACCTAAGAGGGTTGACAGTGTCCCTTTAAAGTCGAGACTGCTGATTTGGATTGGACTGCCAGACTGTGTAGCAGCCATCTTTGTTGCCTTTGACCTGCTCTGCAGCCAATGAGAAAGCCAGGAACCCAAAAGACTACAAAAGGGAGGCTCTTGGGAAAAGGTGAGGACTTATTGGTGCTTTTTCCTCTGGCCAATCAGGCGTTGAATGAACTTTCTGCATATTGATTAGATGGATTAACAGCCGGATTGACAAATTAGGACTCTGATCTGATCCCCTGAGACCTTGGGCTGGGGGGCAGATCCAGCTGGGAGCAGTCTGTTTTGAGCTCTTTACGAGTAAAGAGGGCTTAGACTGTGTCTGGAAAAAGTTTGGAAGTCGGCTTAAGGCTTCCACAGCCACCTTCTAGGAGACTTGCCTGAGACACTCTACATTTTGGAAACCTAGAATAAGGTGAAAATCGCTGTTCTGCTGAATCTGAGCCCGAACACTGTGGAATCCTGAGGGCCTGAATCCTGCCTATACACAGAAGGGGTGTTCCAGTTGGGACCTTGAGGAATGCACGGCTGCTAGCCTGCAGAGTGGAGAAAGTTAGTGGCTCTCATATCAAGTACTGACTATTGCCTCTCCCTGGGTCTGGACAGGCGCTGGAAAACCATGTGGCCATGGTCCTGTTATTGGTCCTACCAGAACACTGTAGAGAAACAGACAGAGCTGCAGAGAGACACAGTAAGAGAACTTCAAAGAGGCAGACTGAGCAGCATTAAAGTATAAGGTTTCCAGCTGCACAGAGAACCTACTGTTCAAGCCCCGCACTCAGGAAATACAAGCTCCTGCACTGGGCTGAGTTGTTCATGCTCCCAGTTACCAACACCCCTAGGTCCTTCTCCTCCTCTGTGATCCCTAACCAGCAGTCCTTCTTCTGGTTCTTAGCCCTGAAGTGCATCACCTTGCACTTCTTTGAATTGAATCCTAGCTGCCACTCCACCGACCATGTCTCTAGTTTGGTTAGGTCCCCCTGAAGTTTTACCCATCCATCCTCTTTGTCCACCACCACCCCCAATTTGGTATAATGTGTGAACAGACTAACCCTGCTCCCCACTTCATGTGCTATATCGGAGATAAAGAGCCCAAATAGCATTGGGCCCAGTACTGACCCCTGCGGCACCCCACTTGTCACTGCTCTGGGTGCCGAGAGCTCCCACACTAGCACCACCCTCTGAACCCTCATTCTGTAACCAGTTCTCTATCCATTTAGTCAGACCACCTTCCACCCATACCCTTTCTTCTCCTCACTCTTCTCCTCCTTGGCCTGTGTCCCTCTTCCCGGTAGTCCGCACCCTTTCTCCTCCTTATTCTTACCAGGTGGTGGTGCCTTCTGTATTACACTCAGACCAATCTACCCACCCCCTCCCAGGGTTACTACGCCTTCGCCTTTACCTATATGTAAGGGGGGGTGAGCTCATTAAGCTCCCCTGTCTGGACCTTTCTACCAACCTCAGTCTTTTAGCCACCTCCCCAGTAGTTTAAATCCACCTTAGTAGAGATATACCCCTCGAATCCTGCCTTTAATACTCCCCTCCCTGCTGAAGTGTACCATGTTCCCCCCATACAAGTTGCTATTCCCCCAGACCATACCCAAGTTAGTCACTAACCCATAATTTTTGGTGTGGCACCATTCCCTCAGCCGCCCGTTGAACTCCTCAATCCTACCATTCCTCCCTATGCTTGCACATGGTACTGGGAGTACCTCCGAGAATGCCACTGACTCCCAACCCCCTCACAGTGCCTGCCCAACTACTCGAACCTCCCCCTCACTACTTCCATAGTCTCCCCCGCCAAGTTGTTTGTACCCACATGCAACACTAAATGAGGCTTCTTCCTCCCCCTCGCTGCACACTTGAGCAGTGCCTGCCCTGACCCTCCTGCAGTCAACCTGGGGATAGCTTCGATCCAAATACGACTGTGCCTTCCCCCCTTCTGCCCCATCTCACCCCTTTCAGTATAGAATCCCCAGGATGAGTACCCCTCTGTCCCTTACCCCTTTCCTTCTAATGCCCCTTCCACCACCCCAGTATTCGTTCTTCCCTGCCCCTTACTCCTGCCAGCTGGACCATCTGTGCCTTCTGTATCTGTACCCCCTACTTCTGCCTCACCCCTTTTCTTTGCCTTATTCCTCTCATCCCCTTGAACCCCTTCCCAGCTGACTACCTCCTACTGGGCTTCCCATGTCGACCTCCCCTCCTCCCCTGCTGATTTCCAACCCCTCTCCTATCCCCGTTGTTGTCGATTTAGAGCCCCCATTCCCTTGTACCCCGATAGTGATGCCCCTCCCATCCTTCCCCCTTCCCATAGCCTTCTCTCTTCCTGTCACCACCCCCTTCTTTCTTTCTAGCACCCCTTCTACCCTTTCGTCCTCACTATCTCTTCCCCTACCTGTTGCCATCCCTCTTATGCCCCGCTTGTCCTCCCCAACTTCAGTATGTTCCTGCTCCCCCTCTCTCCTATAGCAGAGGCTTGAATCTATTCCTAGTCGATACCCTTCCCACATCTCTTCCCCCTATCGGTTCCCTCTTCCTACTTGTTCCCCTCTGTGCCACCCCTGGTCCCTCCCTACCTGCAGTCATCTGCTCTATCCCCTGGTACTGCTCATGGGTCTCTTCCTCCCCCATCAGGAGGCACCCCCCCCTTGCCTTGGGCACCCCCATCACTTCTCCTCTCTTTTTTGCTAGTGCCTCTGATACTGGGGTCAGTTTCAGTCCCTAGTTGGTCTTCTTCAGTCCCCTACCATCCCCTATTTCCCCCAAGCCAGGATGCCTACCATACTCATCTGCCCTGCCACTTACACTCCTCCCTAACCTCCACAGTTCCTCCCTCAAACTAGCCAGTCATCTACAGACCATACACCCCCCCATCCTCCAAGCCCAGTCCAGGATCATAGCGGATCCACACCCTGTACACCCCACCACCCTTCCACAGATGCCCGCCATATTGATATGTGGCACCTGCCCCATTTTGGCAGCATCTTATGTTACAGTCTCTTACTCCCAGATTCTGTACCCTACTACAACTGTTAGGCCCCCATTTACTCAAATTCCTGTTCCCCCCCACACTAGTCCCCCTACTGCCCCCTTGCCAACTGGGTTCATTCGGTCTCAAATCTCATTCGTTAGATACTGTATTACTGTAGCAATCCTAAAGCCTCCTTCTCCATTTTTCACCCCTTAGCTACCATACTTTTTGTTCTCGGCTCTCATATAGTTCACTTAGCCCAGTTAGAAATCTTATTGTACTCCAAGTATTACTCAGCTCAGTTAGAGAAATAAACAGAACAAATAAATATGTATTATTACAGCAATCATAACAGTATAGCTCAGTACTTTGGTCGATTAGAGAAATAAACAGAACAACTAAATCTGCATTATTACAGCAGTCCTAAAAGTATCCAATCATTGCTTTGTCTCCACCCCAGAGACCCTTCTGTAATATAGGACCACAGAGGACAATGGGAGGGAGGGTTGGCAACTCTAAAGTCTTGGCAGAGCTCCGTTGAGCTCGCTCACTCCCCCTCTCTCACTTGCTCGTTCTGTTTTTCCCGGCGCTGCAGGTTGCCCTTTTGTACTGGGCTCCTGCCTGGGTTGGCACCTTTTTCTGCCCACAAAGAAATCTGCAGCAGTCCCGATAGAGCTCCGTTGATTCTGCTCACTCCCCCTCTCTCACTCGCTCGTTCTGTTTCTCCTGGCACTGCAGGCTGCCCTGTTGTACTGGGCCCCTGCCTTGATGCCCTTTTCTGCCCACAAAGAAATCTGAAGCAGTCCCGACAGAGATCCATTGAGATCGCTCACTCCCCTTCCCTCTCACTCGCTCCTTCTGTTTCTCCTGGCGCACCAGGCTGCCCTTTTGTACTGGACTCTTGCTTGTGTTCATGCCTTTTTCTGCCCACAAAGAAATCCACAGCAGTCCTGACAGAGCTCCGTTGAGCTCGCCCGCTCCCCCTCACTCACTCGCTCATTCTGTTTCTCCTGGCGCTGCAGGCTGTCCTTTTGTACTGGACTCCTGCCTGCGCTGGCGCCATTTTCTGCCCACAAAGAAATCCACAGCAGTCACAATAGAGCTCCATTGAGCTCGCTCACTCCCCCTCTCTCACTTGCTCGATCTTAATCTGTCCCAATGACTGATTTCCCACTGCGACCACGCTATTCTGCGCCGGAAGTGCGAAAACACATTTCAGCCCGGATGTGAAAAGTGACAGATGTTTTGTTCGTAAGGACTTGTGAAAAAATGCCAGTGTTGAAAATCTGGTGTGAAAATATTACAAATTTATGAAGTCACAAGGGTGGGTGGAAATTGTGCAACCCACACTTGTAACACAGTCATTTTATGGACATTTGTCACCAATTTTTCAACACAGGCATTTTATTTATTTCTAAGAATCAGTTTACAACCTTTGAGCCAGAGGCTCGTTTCCAAAGGTACTTCGTCACATAAAGACATACATTGTGTTTTTGGTTACATAGCATAGATTTGCAAAACAATAGGCGATCAACAGAGGCGCCACGTCACACTGTGGTCAGACAAATACAATTAGGTTACAGGGTACATGTAATTGATAACAGATGTTACACAAGTTGGTATCAAGTGAGCAATCCAGTTGGTAAACACTGAAACAGCTGGCACTGGCCAGGTTAAACATAGGCACGGTGTACAGGGAAGTGGTGGTGGGGATGGCTAGGTGGAGAGCTGCCCGGGGGGCGTTGTCAAGAGAAGCAGAGGTGGCGGCTATGTTCAGAGACAGGAGCAGTTCAGAGTGCTGAAGATGTGATTCCGAAGGGTGATTTTGAACTTGGAGATGGTGGTGGCATTGGTGATGGGGGCAGGGAGAGAGTTAAACCAGGTTGGGGCTCTATAGCAGAAGGACCTCTGGCAACGGCTGGTTCTTGATCTGGGGACCATTAGAGTGGTCTTGTAGGAAGACCGTGTTGCAATAGTGGGAGGGCTCTGGTGGATGGATGCCGTTACCCAAGGGGGGGAGAGCCCGAGTAGGGTTTTTTTTGTGAGGAGACAGGTTTGGTATCGGAGCCGTTCATCCAGGGTAAGCAGGTTAGCCTCGACATACAGCTGACAGGTGTGTGTGAGCCTGGGGGCACCAGTAATCAATCTGCAGGCTTTATTCAGGGTTAAGTGAATTTTGTTGAGTGCAGTGGTGTCGGCAGCACCATATACTGGTAGACCATAGTCTACAAGGGACAGAACGGATGATGTAACAGCGAGCCGGAGAGCATTTGGGGGAAGGCAGGTTCTATGGCGGAAGAGGATGCCAAGCCGTGTGTTAGTGGCGGATGTTAGGGCGTCGATGTGGTTGTGAAATGTGAGGGCTGAGTCGAAGGTAACCCCAAGGTATTTGTAGGAGCAGACTTGTTCCAGTGGCTGATTGGTGCTTGGAAGGATATAGAGTGTGTGGTTGCTAGCTTTGTTTTGGGGGTGGGAAAAGAGCATAGCTTTGGTTTTATTAAGATTGATGACGAGTCTGCGCTTCTTAAACCAAGCCTCGGCACTGTTGAAAGACTGCTGTAGGGAGTCCTGAAGGGAGATGGGATTGCGGTGGGTGGCAAAAAGGACAGCGTCGTCTGCATACAGTAGAATTTTGCCAGGGCATGCACTGGGCAGGGTGTTCAGATAGAGCGAGAAGAGAAGGGGGCCCAGGATGGAGCCTTGGGGAACCCCAGAGAGAATGGAACGGGTATCGGAGAGTGTGCTATTAATTTTTACACACTGAGATCGAGTGTCAAGATAGCTAGCGCACCATGCTAGGGGGCCAGCTGAGAGACCAGTGTGGCAGAGTGCATTCAGCAGAAGTGGATGGGAGACAGTGTCGAAAGCCTTTGAGAGGTCGATGAACACTGCACCAGCTAGGGAGCTGGTATCCAAGGAGGAGTGTAGAAAGTTGGAGAATTCAATAAGGGCAGTGCTGGTACTGTGACCAGCACGGAAGCCATATTGCTCTGGGCATAAAATGTTATGCTTAGCCAGATAATCAGTGATTTGAATGGCCACCACTTTCTCCAGGGCTTTAGAGGGGAGGATGGAGATTGGCCGGTAGTTGTTGGCCAATGACCTGTCGCCCCCTTTATGAATAGGTGTGATAATGGCTGTTTTCCAAGCTGTGGGAAATTGTCCCAGGCAGAGTGACTGGTTAATTAGGCTGGTGAGTGGGGCAAGGACTTCATCTAGCACCAGCCTGAGGATGCTGGGGTCCAGTGAGTCACTGCCGGGATTGTTGCCATTGAGAGCTTTGATTAGGATGGGTCTGGCTTCCCAGGTGGAAATCTTGTGCAGGTGGAAGCTGGGGTGCTGGAGGACAGGGGGAGGTTGGTTGGGGGGAGGGTCAAAGAAATTACTAGGGAGGACTGAGCTAAGGTCAGTGAAAGTGGTGTTGAACCAGTTAGCTATGGTGGCAGGCTCGGTGGAGGTAGTGCCATTTCTGGTGAGCTGGGATGGGGCAGGGGAGCAAGCTTTACCATTAAGTTGCTTAATATTATCCCAGAAAGTCCGGGCTGAGCCCCAGGAGGAGGTAAGGGAGGCCTGGTAATGGTCTGGCTTGGCTTTCCTGATGGCCCATGAGCACTTATTCCGGCTGCATTGTAGGCTTGCCTATCAGACAAGCGACCTGTCTCAGTAGCAAGGTGCCAGAGGTTATCCCGGTTTCTAAGTAATTGTAGGAGGGCGGGCTAAGCCAGGGTGTGTTCTGTTTTTGGACGGATTTGGTGAAGGGTGCAAAGAGATCACAGGCCATGTTGAAGGTGTGAGTGAAGAAGGCGGGGGCAGTGTCAATGTTGGTTGCATGCTGAATGGGGGACCAGGTTATCTGGGTGAGGAGTACTTTAGTTTTTCAGCCCACCGGGTGGGTGCCTCGGAGGTGGTCTGGGCTTTGGGTTTGGGATTGGGGACTACCCAATGAAATAGGATAGGGGAGTGGTCACTTAGGGAGTCTGGGAGGACCCGGATGTTCTGGATTTTATGGGGTCGGTTAGTTATAATAACATCCAGAAGGGTGCTGGTACCTCTCTTAGGGTTATGTCTCGTGGGCTGGGTGACGAGTTGCGTCAGATCTTGGGCGGCAAATGAGTCCCTGATCGCGGATGAGGAGGTGCTGAGCCAATTTACATTAAGGTCCCCCACTAGGATTTGTTCTGCCTTATGGTGGAGGGTGGCCAGGTAGTCCGTTAAAGATACCAGGGCCGGGTGCTGGTTCTTTGGGGGAACGTAGGCTGTGGTGAGATAGAGAGGGCTCCTAGAGGGGTCTGGGGTGAGTTTGAGGGTAAGAGCCTGGGCCCCATTTATAAGGACCTCTGCTCATGAACAGTGTCACTGTCATTTTCTCAATCTATCCCAAAAACTGATTTCCCACAGTGACCGTGCAATTCTGCGCTGGAAGTGCGAAAACACATTTTGCCCAGTATGTGTAAAATGACAGCTGTACTGTTCATAAGGAGGTGTGGGAAAATGCCAATGTTGAAAATCTAGAGTGAAAATATTACAGATTCGCGACGTTGCAAGCATGCGTGGAAACTGCGCAATGCATTCTTGTAAAACAGTCATTTTTTGGATTTTTTTCACCAAATTTGCAACATAGGCTTTTTAAGAGCCCACCTCATGAACACTGGCACTGTCATTTCGTTAATCGGTCCCAAAAGGTGATTCTGCGCAAAGACCACGGAATGACCTTTCAGGACCGAGTAATGCCATTACAGTGACTGAATTCATAAGAAGGGGTCCCAATAACCCCACGCTGAAAATGTGGTGCCAAAATTCCCCAAGATGCCTGAGATATGCGCCAAAGAAAAACACTATTTATGCCATTATACAGCTTACCGGAATTTCTTCAGTTCACGGTTGGCTTTGAAGAGTGCAGACATGTTCCTGATCCACGGAAGATCGCTGCGCTGAGCTCCAGAGGTAAGTATGGGGTGAGGGAGGTGTGGGGAGGCAGGGTGCGCAGAAGGTGGGTGCGGGTCGGGGAAGGGGCCACAAACTGAACGAGGGACAGTTGTCTGTGTTACAGGGTTTAAAACAAAAAGCATAGCGGGACTGGGTTTTTTTTCAGGGACATTTGGCATGCTGGGGTGGGCTCTCAGCGTGCCACCTGAGTGCTTTTTTGGGGGGAGGCTTTAGCCAATGGGGGATTGAGCACCCCCGTTGGTACATACCGAGTGGGGAGGGAATAAGAGCCGAGGGGGATTGGGCACCCCCCTCGGCAGACAACAAATTTGGGGGACACATTATGCTGACAGGGAGTGGGCTCCACTGTCTGCAAATTGAACTGGGAAGGGGAGAAACTGAAGCCGACGGGGATTGGGCACCCCATTGGCAAAGAAAGACTGTTCGGGGGGGTTTGCATGGTGCTGAGGGGGATTGGGCACCCCCTCGGCATACAACACAAACATCGGCAAATGAACTGGGTCAGGGGCAGACGGAGGGCAAGGTACCGCCCTGCAATGACGGGTCGCTGCCTTATTGCAGCAGAATGGCTGACACTGCAATAACAAGGTGGCCCCTGATTGCAGTGGTGAAAACGTTTCAAGGTGGTGTCACGCTGGCTGAACTAGTGTCAGCAGCAGCGTGCCACCACATTGGGGGAAGTGGGCAAAGCTTCAAAAGGCATTGGGGCCATTGGACCCCACAGTGCTGCATCTCCAAAACCCCGCTTCTCTCCTAAGCTGTGTTGAAATGTTTCTTGCGCATGCACAAGCAAACATAAAAAGGCTGCCTGCTTTATTGTATTTTTCTCTTTTTCAACCTAGGTGGCAGGAAGGGCTTTTCAACCCCTGCTCACCTCCCTTGCTGGCTACAACCCCCCCTTCAGAATCCCCCACAGATTCTCACCTCCCTGTGGTGGGTCTGGGGAGGGAGGGATGTCCTCCTCACCCTGGAAGACATAGCCAGAGGTTCAGTGGAGTCCCGAGTGTTGGCGTGTCAAGGGCTGGTGAAAGAGGCTTCATGAGCCTTCTTCCTCTTTGCCCATTTTTCTGGTCCCTCCCTTGACCTGCAATGTGCAACGATGCTAGGCATGAGTGTCTGTGGAGGCACGCATGCACTACAGGCTCCATACACAAATGTGAATAGTGTCTACAATCCGTGTATTTGCGGTACATAGGCAGCCCAACATGTAAAACCCACACAGTGAGGCTCCAGTGGCTTGCACCAACAGTGCGCCTGCCAGTCACACGCCAGATCTCCTGACTGACCATGCCACTCTGCACCTGGACCAGGCCAAGGGTGTCTTGGTTGTGAGCTTGCACTCCTGTGATGCACAAAGGCGAGCTACAGAGTGCCTTACACCAGGGTGTGTGAGCTATGCCGCGGGGACCCTGCCATAACCTGTTGCTTGCCTCAATGGATGTCACCTACTGGCCATGGTGGGACTGGGATTTCACCCCACCATGCTGTCCCAGACCACCGGGCAGCTGGGGAGGGCTGGGGCAACCATTCAGGTGAGTTCCTGTATATTTCACCAGTCCAGACCCATATCTACTCACACACCCCAGCTCCCGTGGAGCAGGGGACCCACTCTGGGACCCAGGGCAGGCATCCGATTTGATGTCCACCTTGGTCTACTGCTCTGCACCTGACCGCCTCCCCATGGTCCTGTGCACTGGGGGGGCAGGTCCATGGACCCAATGGGTGCATGTAGTCGTGAATCCACACACCCTGCACCTGTCCAGGGCCGTATAGGCATGCAAGCCAGTTACACATGATTCATGTGTACTTTGCGCATCTATGTGCATAGTCCCCTACAGGATCTGCCATCAGCAGTCCCACTCTAGTCACTTCCATTACCCTACCACCACACCTCCAGATGGTGGCAATGTAGGAGCGGTGCAGTGGTCTCCCTTCCCTGGGAGAGGAGAGCAGTCAAATGGATACTCAATCCTCTCTCTTCCCCGCTGACCCCCGTGACCCGAGTCCATTCCTGAAGCTGGGTCACCATCGTAATGGGAGGTGTGGCATCCAGCACCTCAACTTTCCGCAACACTGGTTTGGGCCAAGGTTCCCGGCTCTAATTGGTTTTTTAAAATCCTTTCATTCCATTTTATTTTTTTCACACATCCACTTTGCTCAGCTGCCACCCAGCACCCAGCTTACACTAGGGTGCTGCAGCATTCCCACAGGGGGACACTGTTTGTTCCCCCACATCCCGTGTGAAGAGCCATCCATGGGATGCTTAGTCCTCTCTCCCCTAACTGGTCTCCAAGTGACCAAGGTCCATTTGGAAATTCAGTTCTTCAGAGTAGTTAGAGGTTTAAACCTGGGCTCCCCATGCTATCTGTCCGTTCCCACCCACTCCACCATTCAGTTCTTCTACCGGGCACCAACTCTCAAAGAGGGGCATACTGATGGTACTGTAACACTACAGGACTGGCAGTTGCTTTTAAGACACTAAGACATTGTTTTTTTCATCTATTATTTTCCCCTCCTGTTGTCCACCTTGTAATTACCTTGTAATCAGATGGGGATATACCCTCGAAACTGACAGGGATATACCATGTCCTGTAATCAGACAGGGAATGGGATATACCCTGTTCAGGCTCTATGAGCCGTTTTTGAAAAAGCAGGGACATTTTTTTCAGTCAGGGGCCCATTAAGCCACATGGCACTCGCCCATCTCTGCACATCCTGAATCTCACTCATCGGGGCGGCCGCACAACCAAAACATATTGACTGCGCCATATTGATCTCCTAGTGGGTTGGGGATCCTGTAAGGAGATCAACATGGCACTTCCTAAAAAATGTTCTGTGAGGCCTTGCCCTTGGACCATCCTTGAAACCGAAATGAAAGAATGTAAAAAAAGATCCAGAAAAGCAGACAGCCTTTTATGTTTGGCAATGCATGTAAGAAACATGTTGTAAGCACTGCTGCAGAAGCAGGTTGTGGAGGTGCAGCACTGTTGTGGCCAAGGCCCCCAGTGCTTTCGGAAGCATGACCCATTTTCCTCAGTTTGCTGGCTCGCTGCTGCTGACACTAGTTCAGACAGCATGCCACCACTTTGAACGCTTTTAGCTGGGCCAGAATCAGGGGTTCCTGCCATTGCAGCTGGCCAGCCATTCCGCTGCAATGAGGAGCGACCTGTCATTGCAGGGGTGGTACCTTGCATGCCCCGACCCAGTTTGCAGATGGGGAGCCCAGTCTCAATCGCTATAATGTCCCCACGCCCAAGTTTCTGCTGTATGCTGAGGGGGTGCCCAATCCCCCCTCGGCATTATGCCTCCCCTCTTTCTTTGCCAACAGGGTGCTCAATCCCCATCGGCTTCAGTCACCTGTTCCAGTTGAATTTGCCGATGGGGGGAGCCCACTCCTCATCGGCATAATGCCCTCCCCAATTTGTTGTCTGCTGGGGGGGTACTCAATCCCCCTCCGCTCTCCTCCCCGGTATGTGCCGACAGAGGTGCCCAATCCCCCACTGGCTACAGCCCCCCCAAAAAAACACTCAGGTGGCACACTGGGAGCCCATCCCAGCATGTCAAATGTCCCTAAATAAAAACCAGTCCCACAATGTTTTTTTTAACCCTGTAAACCAGAAAATGGTCCCTCGTTGAGTCCGTGGCCCCGCCCCCAACCCACAACCACCCTCTGCGCACCCTGTCTCCCCACACCCTCCCCCTCACCCCATACTTACCTCCGGAGCCCCGCGCGACGATCTTCGGTGGACCGGGAACACGTCTACACTCTTCAAAGCTGACTGCGAACTGAAGAAATGCCGGTAAGTTGTATAATGGCATAAATAGGGGGGTTTCAACTTTGGTGCATATATCAGGCATTTTTTGGAATTTTGGCACCAAATTTTCAACATGGGGTTATTGGGACCCCTCCTCATGGATTCAGCCACTGTCTTGGCATTATTCCACCCAGAAAGGTGATTTCACGGTCACTGTGTGGAATCACCTTTTGGGACTGAGTAACAAAATGACAGTGCTAGTGTTCATGAGGTGGGATCTCAGAAAGCCTATGTTGCAAACTTGGTGAAAAAATTAAAAAAAATTACTGTTTTACAAGCGTGTGTTGCTCAGTTGCTACACACACTCGTAACTTCACGAATTTGCAATATTTTCACCCCAGATTTTCAACATTGGCATTTTTCTGCACTTCTTGTGAACAGTACAGCTGTCATTTTACACATCCTGGTCAAAATGTGTTTTCACACTTCTGGCGCAGAATAGTGTGATCGCTGTGGGAAATCAGTGTTCGGGACACATTAAGAAAATCACACTGATTTTGTTCTGACACTGACACTGTTCATGAGCAGAGGTCCTAAAATGCCTATGTTGAAAATTTTGTGATGAAAGTCCGTAAAATGACTGTGTTACGAGCGTGTGTTGTGCAGTTTCCGCGCACCCTTTCTAACTTCGCAAATCTTTTCACACCAGATTTTCAACATTGCCATTTTTTCATACCTCCTTCTGAACAGTATAGCTGTAATTTTTCACATCCTGGCTGAAATGTGTTTTTGCGCTTCCGGTGCAGAATAGCACGGTCGCTGTGGGAAATCAGTGTTTGGGACCGATTAAGATCAGGCGATTGAGAGACAGGGAGTGAGCAAGCTCAACTGAGCTCTGTCAAGACTGCTGTGGATTTCTTTGTGGGCAGAAAAAGGTGCCAATGCAGGCAGGAGCCCAGTACAAAAGGGCAGCCTGCAGCTCCGGGGAGACACAGAACAAGCGAGTGAGAGACGGGGAGTGAGTGACCTCAACAGAGCTCTGTCAGGACTGCTGCAGATTTCTTTGTGGGCAGAAAAAGGTGCCAACGCAAGCAGGAGCCCAGTACAAAAGGGCAGGATGCAGCAGCGGAGATGAACCCAGTACAAAAGGGCAGGCTCCAGCAGCGGGAGACACAGAATGAGCGAGGGAGGGAGGGGGAGTGAGTGAGCTCAACGGAGCTCTGTTGGGACTGCTGCAGATTTCTTTGTGGGCAGAAAAGGAAGCAATGCACGCAGGGGCCCAGTACAAAAGGGCAGCCTGCAACAGTGGGAGAAACAGAATGACCGAGTGAGAGAACGGGAGTGAGCGAGCTCAACGGAGTTCTATCATGACTGCTTCAGATTTCTTTGTGTGCAGGAGAAAATGGCAATGCAGGCAGGAGCCCAGTACAAAAGGGAAGCCTGCAGCGCCAGCAGAAATGGAATGAATGAGTGAGGGGGGGGGAGTGAGCGAGCTCAATGGAGCTCTGTCGGGGCTGCTGCAGATTTCTTTGTGGCCAGAAAAAGGTGCCAACAGAGACAGGAGCCCAGTACAAAAAGACAACCTGCAGCGCCAGGACAAACAGAATGAGCGAGTGACACAGGGGGAGTGAGCGACCTCAACGGAGCTCTGTCAGGACAGCTGTGGATTTCTTTCTGGGCAGGAAAAGGTGCAAATGCAGGCAGGAGCCCAGTACAAAAGGGGAACCTGCAGCGCTGGCAGAAACGGAATGAGTGAGCGATAGAGGGGGAGGGAGCGAGCTCAACAGAGCTCTGTCAGGACTGCTGTAGATTTCATTGTGGGCAGAAAAAAGGCACCAATGGAGGCAGGAGCCCCCATACAAAAGGGCAGCTTGCAGCACCAGGAGAAACAGAAAGAGCAAGTCAGACAAGGGGAGTGAGTGATCTCAATGGAGCTGTATCGTGACTGCTGCGGATTTCTTTGTGGGCAGAAAAAGGTGGCAATGCAGGCAGGAGCCCAGTACAAAAGGCCAGCCAGCAGCGTGAGCAGAAATGGAAACAGCAACTGAGAAAGGGGGCGTGAGCGAGCTCAACGGAGCTGTGTCATGACTGCTGCAGATTTATTTATGGGCAGAAAAAGCCGCCAATGCAGGCAGGAGCCCAGTACAAAAGGGCAGCCTGCAGCAGCGGGAGACACAGAATGAGCCACTGAGGGAGGAGGAGGGAGTAAGCTCAACAAAGCTCTGTTGGGACTGCTTTGTGGGCAGAAAAAGGCAGCAATGCACCCAGGGACCCAGTACAAAAGGGCAGCCTACAGCGGTGGTAGAAACTGAATGAGCAAGTGAGAGAGGGGGAGTGAGCAAGCTCATCGGAGATCTATTATGACTGCTGCGGATTTCTTTGTGGGCAGAAAAAGGCAGCAACACAGGCAGGAGCCCAGTACAAAAGGCCAGTCTGCAGCACCGGCAGAAACGAAACAAGTGAGTGACAGAGGGAGACTGAGCAACCTCAACGGACCTGTGTCGGGACTACTGCAGATTTCTTTGTGGGCAGAAAAAGCCACCAACACAGGCAGGAGTCCAGTACAAAAGGCCAGCCTGCAGCACCAGGAGAAACAGAATGAACGAGTGACACAGGAGGAGTAAGCCACCTCAACAGACCTCTGTTGGGACAGCTGTGGATTTCTTTGTGGACAGAAAAGGGTGCCAATGCAGGCAGGAGCCCAGTACAAAACAGCAGCCTGCAGCATGGGAGAAACAGAACGAGCGAGTGACAGAGGGGCAGTGAGCAAACTCAATGAACCAATGCAATCAACATTCAGCATTGACAAATGCTTGTTAAAAACGGTCCTGTACTGGAAATGGAAAAATATCACTGGGGGTATCCACCCACTGCCTCTGATGTAGGATCATACCTTTCAGTGGTCCGGGGACAAATTTCTTTTTTATATGACACATTCTAATACTTTATTTAGTGGAGGTACAGTTTACACAAGAGCAGCCCCACCCCATTGAAACATAATTTTAATGTTATTCCCAGGACTAACTTCCAGTGGTTATTCCTCATCCCCATTTCCACCATTGATAGCACCAGCGAGATGCTAACAGGCTGTAAGTCACACAATTGGCTCTTGTTGACTAGAGCAGCCTTACTAGTGGATACCCAGTGCCTAGCAGAGCTCTGTCCACCTTGCAGTGCTCCACAGATATGTTTATTGGTGGCTGGGAGTGGAAATGGAGAATGCAGACTGCCACCAGTGTGGCATCATGGTGCAGAGTTACTGTATGTGAAACGTGCAACTCATGCATATACCAGCCCCAATGAGAACTGGGTCCTAAGGACTTTCTACAAAAAAATACGTATTTGGTGCAAGAACCTTCTATCAACAAAACATTAAAATAAAGAATAAAACTGAATAAAATCAATTCTGCACACTACAAGCTATGGTACAAAAACCACTGTCACAGTCCATGCCAGATTTCTCAAGTATTCAGCTCAGATAAGTTTAATCGATTGCGCATAATTATAATTCTAGGCAACAGAAAATCTAAACAAATCTTCAACTTAGAAAATGCACAAAGTTTCTGTGGTATGACAGTGATATGTTATCAATATCCTAAGTATTAGCTTTCCAAAGAGATGTGTTTTTAACAGTCAATGATGGCCACACTCAGCAAAAATTGGAAACTAATGAAACTAATTATAAAAGTTTTTAGTCACATCACAATGTTCTGAAATTAGATTAAGCAGTGCAAGCAAAACAAGATGGACAAAAAGAAAAAATTACTCACCTTAGTAATTATGTTTCTTCTAATGAAGTCTTGCTGTATTCTGATTATTGCAGTTAGCCCCAGCACTCAAACTGCCCCGGAGAGAAGGAGGGTTAATTTTCTATGCAGTGCATAGAACGTTGAGCTTGAGCTCGGTTCAAACCTCTGTCTGCTGCACTTAGAAGTACAACCATCAGATTCTTATGAGCTAATACTAACTAACTACTATGTGGAAATTGTAACATTTTTACTAGCCAAATGGCAACCACATATTTTGGATCCCCAAAAGACTCAAGTCAAGAAATCCAAAATCAAAAACCAGGTAGTGAACAACTTAAAACTGTTAAATTAATAATATAACCCACTCCCCCTCTCTAAAAGGAGGGAGTGCCCAAATGCACCCCTGGGTTGCAACACTGCACCTGCCAGCCCACTTCCCAAAAACAGGTTCTGAGAGGGGAGGCAGGGAAGGAGGTCAGAATATAGCAAGACTCCATTAGAAGAAACATAATTACTAAGGTGAGTAATTTTTTCTTCAAACCACATGAAGTCTTGCTGTATTCTGACTATTGCAGACTACCAAGTAGTACCTCCATGGAGGATGAAATCGAACCTACCTTGGGAATAGGCTCTGCAGTACTGCTGTACCAAACCGAGCATCACTCCTAGCCTGGATGTCCAGGGAGTAATGTTTGGTAAATGTATGGACTGTTTTCCAGGTGGCTGCTCTACATATCTCTAGCAAAGAAATATCCCTGGCCACAGCCAGGGAAGCAGCTGTAACTCTAGTCGAATGAGCCCTCAGACCTGAGGGAGGTATTTTGCCTAGCTTCTCATAGCAGAATTGAATACAAGACACAATCCACCTGGCAATAGTTCTCTTAGTGGCAGGTTTTCCCTTCCCCACTAGTGAGAAACAACTGGAGGGAGTCATCCTGTGAGCCTTAGTACGCTCAATGTAGTACCTAAGGGCTCTTTAAACATCCAAACTGTGTAAACTTCTTTCTCCTCAAGAAGAATGATCAGTGAAGAGCACAGGGAGAGACATAGATTGGTTCAGATGAAAATCTTGAAACCACTTTAGGTAAAAACTTCCTGTTAGTTCTAAGGACCACCTTATCTCTATGGAATGAGATAAAATCAGGCTCCACTGACAGAGCTTGCAATTCACTGATATGCCTGGCAGAGGTAATAGCTACCAGGAACACAGTTTTTCAAGTCAAGTACTTAAGCTCTGCTGAAGGCAAAGGCTCAAAAGGGGGTTGCGTAAGCTGACCAATGCAAACATTAAGATCCCAAGCAGGGGTAGGATCCTTAAAGGGAGAATTGGTATGAAGCAATCTCTTGAAAAATGTACAGAATACAGGGTGAGATGACAGTGAGGAAGGCTTTTCCACTGACAGAAAAGCAGAAACAGCTGACAAATGTACTTTGAGAGTAGCTGGTCTGAGGCCTACGCCATTAAGATGAACCATATATTCCACAACTATAGACAATTCAGCAGTGTCTGGAGTATATGCTTCTTGGAACACCAAATGCTGAATCTTTTCCATTTGGAGTTATAAGTTTTTCTAGTGGCAGGCTTTCGAGAGGCTTTGAGAATATTCAGAACCCCTTGGGACAGATGCAAATCTGCATACTCTTTAACTCTTCAAGAGCCATGCCTTGAGATTGAGAGACCGAAGATTGGGGTACCAAATCCTCCCCTGAGAGGATGTTAACAGGTTGTAATTCCTGGGAAGAGACAGGGGAAGATGGACTGTTAGGGATAGCAACAGGGGATACCATGGCTGTCTGGCTCAGTCTGGAGCAATCAGAATCACTTTGCATGGTTGTGACCTTATCTTGACCAGAACCTTGAACAGTAGAGGAAAAGGAGGGAAGGCATATAGAAATTTCCCCTCCCAGTTCAAGATCAGAGCATCCAGAGGGACTGAGCCCAAGACTGGGGGTTTGCAACAAAACAGAGGAAGTTAGTGATTGTCTGGGACTGCAAAGAGATCTATCTCTGGAGTGCCTGACCTTGAAAAAATCACTTTCAACGCCGGAGGGTCCAGGGACCATTCGTGATGGCCCTGTGAGATCCTGCTCAATGCATCTGCTAGCACATTGTCCTTCCCTGGAAGGTGGACTGCTATCAGAGAAATCCGCAGAGAATAAGCTAGGGACCACAGTTTCATGGCTTCCGTGCACAAGGCCGTGGACCTAGTGCCTCCCTGCTTGTTGATGTACCACATGGTGGTGGTGGTGTTGTCTGTCCTAGCCTGAACCACCTTGTTCTGCACTGACTGACAGAAAGCTTGCAAGGCCAGAAAGACCGCCCTGAGTTACAAGAGATTGATATGAAGAAGGGATTCCTGAGGGTACCACAGTCCTTGGGCTGTGAGGACCCCTAAATGGGCTCCCCAATAGAGAAACATTCATGGTTAAGCCCACAGAGTGAGACTGAGTGACAAATGGGACTCCTTGTCTGAGGTTGCCCTGATCCTGCCACCATTGGAGAGCCTGGATCAGAGTCTGAGTCACTGGAACTAGTTTGGTTAGAGAATCTTTCTCCTGCGACCAAAAGGCCCTCAGATGAAACTGAATGTCCCTCATCTGAAATCTGGCCCCTTGGACCACTGCTGCAGAAGCTGCCATGTGGCCCAGAAGCTGAAGGAAATGCCTTGCTGGCCAAGAGACCAGAAAGTGGAATGAAGAAGCCATCTCTATAATAGCCCTTGCCCTTTCCAGGGGACAAAAAGCTCTTGCTTTGACTGTATCCAACTCTGCACCTATGAAGGTGAGGAGCTATACAGGCTCAAGAACTGACTTGGGAAGATTGAGAAGGAATTCTAGGGAAGTGAGCACTTGCTGAGTAACTAGAGGTGCTGCCAGTCCATGTCAGGGGTGAGGCTAGGGTACTACACACCATGCAGTTTAATAAATGGTTGCAAAACTGCTGCAGAGCACAGGGCTTTGGCTTCATTGATGACTGGGGGTACACCTGGAGAGATGAAGGTCTATACTGGCACGATGGTCTGCATCTGTCCATGAAGGGAACCAAGATCCTAAGTGACAAGTTTAAATGCTTCCTTTGCAAGCTTTTAAACTAGCCATGGGGGGAGGTGCTAATAAGAGGCAGGAAATTTCAAGCCTCCCCACAAAACATGACGGGTAGTAAGGTAAACACTGAGGTACAGTGCTCAACAGAGGGCAGGACAGGGGTAAATGGAAAAATAGACAAGGGCAAAAAGAGCAGGCATGGGGGGAAAAGGATAAAGCCCACATTAAATGGAGGACAATGAGTACCAATGCCCGTAGTCTGGGAAACAAGCTTCCTGAGCTAGTAGCCTTGATGGAAGATGAAAAATAGGATGTTGTGGCAGTCACAGAAACATGGTTCATGGGGAACCATGACTGGGATGTCAACATACCAGGGTACACAGTCTACAGAAGGGACAGGGAGGGGAAAAGAGGAGGTGGAGTAGTTCTATACATAAGGGAAGGGATCAAAGCTACAGAACTAAAAAGTAAAGGGGGAGGACAAGAGGCACTCTGGGTCACCTTGGAGACAGGGAATGGCATCACAATCTGCACAGTGGTTGTATACAGACCCCCATCTCAAGGGAAGGAAATGGACAAGAAAATGATAAATGACATTCTCAAAATGGCTGAAAAAGGGGAGATACTGTTGATGGGGGACCTGAATATGCCAGATGTTAACTGGATGACATGCACTGCAGCCACATCCAAGAGCAGGGTCATTCTCGATGCCCTGCAGGGGGCAGGCCTTAGACAGCTAGTGTAGGAACCCACTCGGGAGGGAGCAATACTAGACCTGGTACTCTCAAATGGAGAGAGGATCACAAATTTAGAAGTCAGTAGACATCTGGGAACAAGTGACCACTGCACAGTGTGCTTCACAATAAGCACAACCATGGAGACAAGCCATACAAAAATAAGCATACTGGACTTTAGAAGGGCTGACTTTGGCAAAATGGGTGAATATCTGAGGAATACACTAGCAAATGGCCAAAAAGGAGGGGTGGAAGAACAATGGAGAAAAATCAAAACTGCCATCATAGAGGCAACAAGCCTTTGTGTGAAACAGATAAAGAAAACAAAGCAGAGTAAAAAACCACTATGGTTCTCAAAAGAGGTAGCAGAGAAGGTTAAGGAGAAAAAGGCGCATTCAAAAAGTATAAGGCATCACAGAAGGAGCACGACAGGGAACTGTATCAATTAAAGCAGAAAGAAATGGGGAAGGCAGTCAGAACAGCAAAAGCCCAAACTGAGGAAAAATTAGCCAATTCAGTTAAGAAGGGGGATAAAACCTTTTATAGGTACATTAGGGAGCATAGAAAGGTTAAGGGAGGAATAGTGAAGATTAATAAGGGAGAAGGGAGAAGGGAGGTGGGCAGAGGGAGACAGTGAAAAGGCAGAGATACCGAATGAATACTTTTGCTCAGTATTCACAAAAGAAGATGAGGAGGAGTTACCTAAAGCAGACAATAGAAGCACTCTGTATAGGGGGGTTGACACCACTCCATTTACAGAAGAAAGAGTCCTGAAAGAACTTCTAAAACTCAAGGTGGACAAAGCAATGGGGCCTGATGGGATTCACCCCAGAATCCTAAAAGAACTAAGGGAGGACCTAGTGACACCACTGACCACACTGTTTAACAAATCATGGGAGGATGGGGTGGTACCTGAGGACTGGAGGAGGGCGGATGTGATTCCCCTTCACAAAAGTGGGAACAAGGCAGAAGCAGGAAACTACAGACCTGTAAGTTTGACCTCAGTGGTAGGGAAAATGATGGAATCACTTCTGAAAGAAAGAATTGTTGAGTGCCTAGAGGCCAGCGGGGCACAGGACCCAAAACAGCATGGATTTACAGCAGGAAGGTCATGTCAGACGAATCTAATAGATTTCTTTGACTGAGTGACCAAAGTAATAAACCAGGGAGGGGCTGTGGATATGGCTACCTAGACTTTAGCAAGGCATTTGACACAGTCCCGCACAAAAGATTAATAATCAAGTTAGCCAGCCTGGGAGTGGGTCCCAGGGTGGTAGCCTGGGTTGCAAACTGGCTGCACAACAGGACACAGAAGGTAATAGTGAGTGGAACACATTCCGAAGAAAGCGGGGTCACTAGTGGAGTACCTCAGGGCTCAGTACTGGGTCCAGTCCTCTTTAAAATCTTTATAGGTGACACTGCAGAGGGTCTGGAGTGAAAGGTATGCCTCTTTGCAGATGATACAAAGATCTGTAACAGAGTTGATACACAAGTGGGGATAGAAAGGATGAGAAGGGACTTGGCAAGGTTGGAGGAATGGTCAGACATGGCAACTTAGATTCAATGCAAAGAAGTGCAAAATAATGCATCTGGGAAACAAAAACCCAGGAGAAGAGTACACAATAGCAGGGGAGGTACTAACAACAACAAAAATGGAACGGGACTTGGGGGTAGTTATATCAGATGATCTAAAGGTTGGTAAGCAATGTGAGAAGTCAGTAAGGAGAGCCAGGGGGATACTGGGATGCATAGGAAGGGGCATCACAAGTAGAAAAAGGGAAGTGGTTATCCCTCTGTACAGACAGTTGGTGAGACCCCATCTGGAGTACTGTGTGCAGTTTTGGAGACCTCATCTACACAAGGACATAGGATGGAAGCAGTCCAGAGGAGGGCAACTAAAATGGTGCAGGGTCTGCATCAGAAATCATATGAAGAAAGACTGAGAGAGCTTAATATGTATACCCTTGGTGAAAGGAGGGATGGGGGACATGATAGAAATGTTCAAGTACCTCAAGGAAATCAACAAAGTCCAGGAGGGTAGCATCTTTCAGAAAAAGAGATGTGTAAGAACAAGGGAACACAATTTAAAGATAGAGGGGGGACGGCTCAGGGGTAATGTGAGGAAATTTTTTTAACGGAGAGAGTGGTGGATGCTTGGAACTGCCTTCCTGGGGAGGTTGTTGGGGCTAAAACAGTGGGGGAATTCAAACATGCATGGGGCAGACACAAGGCAATTGTAGTGGGGGGTGGCAGGAAGTAGGCTGTTGGTTAACTAGAATCTGCAGCTTATCCAGTAGGTAGTGGTTTATGCCACTACCTCAGAGGTTGCCAAGAAAGAGGAGAGGCTGGACCAGGGTGGGCTCAGGGAGGGAGAGGGTGGTGGAACAGAGTTGCATCCCTCCAGCTGTACCTCTCCATAATTAATTCGCTCTTCTGGTGGACAGTGGTTCCTCTACGGAAGCATCTGCAGTGGAGACCAAGGAGGATGCTGGGAACCTTCACAAAGGAGACCCACAGGAGCGTGGCATGAGACCCCACAGGGGAAGGAAACAACTCCTGGTGGGGGACTCAATTATTAGGGGTGTAGAAATGGGGGAGGAAGGGGAGAGGGAGGTAAGGTGCCTGCCTGGTGCCACGGCTTGGAGGGACAGGAAGTGAATCCTCAGGATCGTGGGAGCAGCTGCACGAGGGAGGGAGTTGGATGTCATTGTCCACCTAGGGACAAATGACCTGGCTAGGAATGGGATCAGAGCAGTGCAAGAGGAGTTTGTAGAGTTGGGGAGGGGCCTTAGACAAGTAGCGCATACGGTAACCTTCTCGGAAGTGCTGCCTGTCTATGGCAAGGGTGATGCTAGGGTACTCCTCACCAGGGAATTCAATGAATAATTGAAACACTGGTGTGGAGCTCAGGGTTTTGGCTTCATTGGGGACTGGGGAGCCACCTGGAGGGATGCAGACCTATACTGGTGTGATGGTCTGCATCTGTCCGGGGTGGGGAGGACCAGGATCCTAGGTGAGAGGTTTAAATGCTTCATTGGCAAGCATTTAAACTAGCCAAGAGGGGAGGCACTGAAAAGGAGCCAGGAAATCCCAGCCTCCCCCCACAAACAACAGTAATTAGTGAGGTAAACACCAAGGTAGAGAAGTCTTTAGGGAGCAGGACAGAAGTAAATGTAAAAAAAGGCAAAGGTAGTAAGGACAGAAATGGGGCTAAAAGGGGTAAGGCCATCAAAAAGTGGAGGGTGATGAGTACCAATGCCCGTAGTCTGTGTAACAAGCTCCCTGAACTAGTGGCCTTGATGGAAGAGGGTTGCCTGAATATTGTGGCAGTCACAGAATCATGATACACAGAGAACCATGAATGGGATGTCAACATACCAGGATACACAATCTACAGGAGGGACAGGGACGGTAAAAGAGGAGGAGGAGTAGCTCTTTATGTAAAGGAAGGGATCAAAGCAACAGAACTAAAGAGTAAACAGGGAGCAGATGAGACACTCTGGGTCACCCTGGAGACAGGAAATGGCAGCACAATCCACATGGGGGTTGTATACAGACCCCCATCTCAGGGGGAGGGAATGGACAAGGAAATGATAGAAGGCTTCCTTAGAATGGCAGAAAAAGGGGAGACATTGTTGATGGGGGACCTGAATATGCCAGATGTTAACTGGAGCACCTTTGCTGCAGGCACATCCAAGAGCAAGGTCATTCTTGATGCCCTACAGGGGGCATGCCTCAGACAGCTAGTATTGGAACCCACTCGGGAGGGAGCAATCTTAGACCTGGTACTCTCAAATGGGGACGGAGAAAGAATCTCAGATTTAGAAGTGGGTAGCCATCTGGGAACAAGCGACCACCAAACAGTGTGGTTCACGATAAACACAGCCATACAATCAAGCCATACAAAAGCAAGAGTATTGGACTTTAGGAGGGCAGACTTTGGGAAAATGAGAGAGTGCCTCAGAAAAGCACTAGCAAACAGGCAAGAAGGAGGGGTGGAGGAACAATGGAGAGTAATCAAGACAGCCATCACAGAGGCAACAAGTGTTTGTGTAAAGCAAATCAACAAAACACAATGAAGGAAAAAAACGCTATGGTTCTCAAAAGAGATGGCAGGGAAGGTTAAGGAGAAAAGGATAGCATTCAGGAAATGTAAGGAAACACAGAAGGAGAAGGACAGAGAACTTTATCAGTTAAAGCAGAAAGAGGCTGGGAAGGCAGTCAGAATAGCAAAGGTCCAAACCGAGGAAAGGATAGCCAACTCTGTTAAGAAGAGGGATAAGACCTTTTATAGGTACATTAGGGAGCGAAGAAAGACCAAAGGAGGGATACTGAGGCTTAATAAAGGGGAGGGAATGTGGTTAGAGGGTGACAATGAAAAAGCAGAGATACTGAATGAATATTTCTGCTCAGTATTCACAAAGGAAGAGGAGGGGGAGGTACCTAAACCAAACAAGAGAAACACTCTGAAGATGAGGGTTGATACCAGTCCATTTACAGAAGAAAGGGTTCTGAAAGAACTAATAAAATTGAAGGTGGACAAAGCAATGGGGCTTGATGGGATTCACCCAAGAATTCTAAAAGAACTAAGGGTAGAACTAATGACACCGCTGACTACTCTTTTTAACAAATCATGGGAGGACGGGGTGGTACCTGAGGACTGGAGGAGGGCGGATGTGATTCCTCTTCAAAAAAGTGGGAGCAGGACAGAGGCAGGAAACTACAGACCAGTTAGTTTGACCTCAGTGGTAGGTAAAATGATGGAATCACTTCTGAAGGAAAGAATTGTTGAGTATCTAGAGGCCAGTGGGACACAGGACCCAAGGCAGCATGGATTCACGATGGGAAGGTCATGTCAGACGAATCTAATAGATTTCTTTGACTGGGTGACCAAAGTAGTAGACCAGGGAGGAGCTGTGGACATGGCTTACCTAGATTTTAGCAGGCATTTGATACAGTCCCACACAAAAGATTAATGCACAAGTTAGCCAGCCTTGGAGTGGGTCCCAAGGTGGTAGCCTGGATAAAACATTGGCTAAACAACAGGACGCAAAGGGTAGTAGTAAATGGAGTCCACAGTGAAGAAAGGAGGGTTACTAGCGGGGTACCACAGGGTTCAGTACTGGGACCAGTCCTTTTTAAAATCTTTATATGTGACATTGCAGAGGAACTGGAAGGAAAAGTATGTCTCTTTGCAGATGACACAAAGATCTGTAACAGGGTTGATACACCAGATGGAGTGGAAAGGATGAGAAGGGACTTGGCAAGGTTGGAGGAATGGTCAAATGTATGGCAGCTCAGATTCAATGCAAAGAAGTGCAAGGTAATGCACCTGGGAAATAAAAACCCAGGGCAAGAGTACACAATGGGGGGTGAGATACTGACAACAGTAAAAATGGAAAGAGACCTTGGGGTAATTATATCAGATGACCTAAAGGTGGTCAAGCAATGTGAGAAGGCAATAAGGAAGGCTTGGGGGATATTGGGATGCATAGGGAGAGGCATCAATAGTAGAAAACAGGAAGTTGTTATCCCTCTGTACAGACAGTTGGTGAGCCCCCATCTGGAGTACTGTGTGCAGTTCTGGAGACCCCATCTCCGCAAAGACATAGAGAGAGTGGAGGCTGTCCAGAGGAGGGCAACCAAAATGGTACAGGGTCTGCACCAGAAGACATGTGAAGAAAGACTAAAGGAGCTTAATATGTATACCCTTGAGGAAAGAAGGTGGAGAGGGGACATGATAGAAACTTTCAAGTACCTCAAGGGAATCAGCAAAGTCCAAGAGGGTGGCATCTTTCAGAAAAAGAGATGTGCAAGAACAAGGGGGCACAATTTGAAGATAGAGGGGGGACGGCTCAGAGGTAACGTGAGGAAGTATTTTTTCACAGAGAGGGTTGTGGATGCATGGAACAGCCTCCCTGAGGAGGTCGTGGAGTCAAGAACAGTGGGGGAATTCAAGAATGCATGGGACCGACATAAGGCAGTCCTAGTGGGGGGTAGGAGGAAGTAAGCTGTTGGTTAATTAAGATCTGCAGCTTATCTGTTAGGTAGGAAAATGGGCAGACTAGGTGGGCCAAGTGGTCCTTATCTGCTGTCAAAGTCTATGTTTCTATGTTTCTATGTAGCAGGTCTGACTTGACTTGGTCTGGGGACTGACCCACAATGAGCCAGTCGTCCAGGTATGGAAATATGGAAATATTCTTCATTCTTAAAAAGGACACTACTACTGATTGGCATTTTGTGAATACCTTTGGAGCTGATGTCAGGGCCGAAGGGCATAGCTTTGAACAGATAATGGCCTGAAGGCAATTCGAACCTGAGGTACTTTCTGTGGGAGCACCTGATGGGAATGTGAAAGTAGGCATCTTTTAAGTCCAAGGAGGCGAGCCAGTCCCCTGGCCTTAGAGAGGGAAGGATTATTCCCAGAGTCACCATTTTGAATTTTGGTTTTAAAAGATGTTTGTTCAGGTATCTTAAGTCTAGGATGGGTCACCACTCCACTGTCTTTTTTGGTGTAAAGAAGTACCTGGAGTACAGACCTTTGCCCCTGTACAATGTAGGGACTCTCTCTACAGCCTTTAGAGCCAGTAGAGATTAAACCTCTGCCTCTAAGGCAATGGTTTTGGAGATGCTTGCAGGTGGAAAAGATCTGGCCCTCAGCTTTGGAAATTTCTTGAAGCTAAGAACCAGCCCCTGGCTTACCACCTCCAGGACCCACTTGTCTGAAGTAACAGACATCCAGTCCTGGACAAAGTAAGCCAGCCTGCCTCCTACAGGAATGGGGGAGTTGACCCAGGCTGACACATCAGGGTGTCTGCTTGGCAGGAACCCTAGGTTGAGGGGTGGATGCAGCCCTGCTCATCCCCCTTCTGCCTCTCCCTCTGAAGAACCCCCTCTGAGGAAAAGGAGAAGAGGCCTGTGCTTGGTAGAAAGGCCTATGAAAAGGCCTGCCCCTGCCCCTAGCTTGCTGCCTTTGAGGAGTTGCCTGCCTTTCCTTGGCCTGTGCACTCCTATAGGTGGTCCTATACTCATTCATCTTTTTCTTGTAATTCTCTGCTCCCCAAACAGAGAATTACTCACCACAGGGAAATCCATGGCCTTAGCCTGGGTGTCCTGTGACAGACTAGCACATCTGAGCCAAGCTGTTCTCCAAAGAGCCACAGATGTAGCCATGACTCTAGATGACACATCATTGGAGACCACAGCAGCATGGAACTGTACCTTAGATGCCTCAATCCCATCAGCAGTCACCCCCCTCCAGCTCCAAGGCTAGCTGGGGGGAGGCCTGCTTAGCCAGTGCCAGTACAGTGTCCCACCTGGACTTCTGGTACCTGGCTGCATAGGCCATATATTTGGCCTGCCTGAGTCCCAAGGCGGATGCCATGTACTGTTTCTTTGCCATGGCATCCAGCTTCCTAGAATCTTTATCTGGGGGGTGTGAAGCCAAGGATATATTAGCCTTATCACAGGCTGCAGCCTACACAACACCAACATGGCTGCATTGTTGATACAACTACTCTGTACCTGAACCTGATAAGGTGTACCTTTTGTCCATCCTTCTGTCAACAGGAGGTACATAATTTGGAGTTTTTAAAATCTTTTGTGTCTGTTTCCCAAAAGACTTATGAAGGGCAATAGACAGTCTCTTGGACTCTGGGATGTCCATCATCTCCACATAATCAGGTTCCTCTTGTTCCTCCACGGTTTCCTCCACAGGGAGCTGGAGGGTTTCTGCCACTTTCCTATAAAACTTGTAGTGGGAAGGGGACTCAGAAAGCCTAGGTGGGGAAACACCAGAAGGCCTGTCTGGGTAGATGTCTGGTTCAATGTGCTCATCCAGACCTTCCCCACCATCGTCATCATCATCATCATAATCCTTATCCTCCTCCAAATCCGGTTCATAAAAATCTTCGAAGGCATAACCTTGAACCGGAGGAACCGACCAAACTGAGCGCCTGCCAGAAGGTGCTGGATCAGACGGAACCAGGCGAAGCAATTCTACAGTCTTTATTGCTTTGGCAATCTCTTCAGCAGTTGGAAAATGGGTCTCTGGATCCAAAACGCCCAGTTTTTCTTTTCTTTGTCTTTTTGTAGGAACCAATCCCTTAGGATCGTCTCTCTTCTTGCCTGAACAAGTATCACCCTGGTCAGTGGGCACTCCCTCAGGTTCGGTCAGAACCGAACCGGGCTGGCCATCCGGGTCAGTGAACTTCACGGCCTCCTTATCCCTAAGCCTACCTAATCTTTTTTCCAGGGTAGACTTACAGAAATTTTTACAGATTTGGCAGTCCGAATCGAGGTGGTCAAACCTCAGACAATAAACACAGGTGGTGTGGGGATCAGCCTTAGCAAAGATCTCCCCACACACACTGCAGTGTTGAAACCCAGTGGGCCCAGTTTTTCTTTTGGGTTTCTCAGACATAGTCATCCTATCCACAAACTTACTCTTTTTATGGCAAACAACCAGGCAAGACACCCTTATCGGTTTCTAACCGTGTCACGGGTGTTGGAAAAAAACACAAGAAAATGTTTGTTTTTTTAAACCGATAAGGACCGGTAACCACACTCTAAGTTTAGAAACAAAGATAGAATATGTAATTCACTAAACGTCCGGTTCAGCCGAACCAGTCGAAAATCAATTTTTACAATTTCCACAAGTTTACTATGTCTAGTTCACTACGTAGTACTTACTGTACCACAGACAGAGATCTGCATCGAAACTTGTGAAAAAATAATCAGTAAAACCGAAGACTTTAACCGACTTTCGAACTGCGAGCAAAGGAGAAATCTCCGGAGCGACCGTTCAGTTAGACGGAGTAAAGAATCTGATGGCTGTGCTTCTAAGTGCAGCAGACAGAGGTCTGAACCGAGCGCAAGCTCAACGTTCTATGCTCTGCATAGAAAATTAACCCTCTCCTCTCCAGGGCAGTTTGAGTGCTGGGGCTAACTGTAATAGTTAGAATACAGCAAGACTTCTTGTGGTTTGAACCCATGCAGAGGTAGAAATGAAAGCACTGTTTCATTTACCTTTGACAGCTTGAGAGACACCCTCTTACCAGGCCATTTTCCTAAGTGCAGCAGGAAATGAGTTGGGGGGGGGCATCCGAGGGGGTGGAGCTAATCTCAGTTTATAGTATATGTAATCCTCTGTATTATGTAATAATGTATTTCACAATATGATGTGTGCATTACATAGTGTATGCATTTCAGTATATAATACATAATTTAAGCCTCACTATATGATGCATGTACAGTATTTCAATATATAGGATGTGTTTCCCTAAATAATGTATGTGTTTCAGTTCATGATGTATGCATTTCACTACATAGCATATGCATTTCAGTATTCAGTGTATAAGCCTCACTATATGATGGATGGATGTAATCCAATATATAGAACAAGTGCTTCACTTGATAATGTATGTTTCACTATATGATGTATGCATTTCATTACACAGTGTATGCAGTTCAGTATCCAATGTATAATAGAAGCCTCATTGTATGATGTATGTATTCCTCTATATAGTACATGTGTTTCACTGTATCATGTATGTTTCACAATATGATATATGTTGTTCAATACATGGTATATGCATTTCAGTATACAATGTATAATATATAAGCCTCACCATGTGATGCATGTATTGTATTCCAATATATAGTTCATGTGTTTCACTATATAACGTACGTGTTTCAGTATATATGTATTTCACTACTCAGAGTATGTATTATTTCACTATAGGATGTATGCATTTCGATGTATAGTACATGTGTTTCGGATCTAGGTCAATAAAGCGGGAACAAAAATGTGCAGCAGCAAAAAACGTGCGTCGGCAATACACTGCGAATGGATGAACACATGTCTGGGGGACAGAACTCAGGCGGGAGAAAGTCACTGGGGGTTACTATTACAAACTCAGGGGATGCAACTCGGGTTGGGGGATTTGGTGTGGGGGTTAATATTACAAATTCAGGGATGCAACTTGGTGGGGGAGTTGGTGGTGAGATTTACCTATTACAAACTCCGGGCTACATGACTTGGGGGGGTTTAGTGGGGGTTACTATTACAAACTCAGCTGGACGCTAACTCGGGGGAGTCAGGGGATTTACTATTACTAACCCTAGGAGGGGTGACGGGGGCACGAAGACATCCCAGTACTCTTTTGTCCTGTTCACATTTTTTCCGGCGTTATTTTAACGGCACAGTTTTTGCAGTGCGATTATTTCACGCTAAGTTGTCCAGACACCCATGTGTTTCACTATATATGTGTTTCAGTATATGATGTATACATTTCAACATATATTGTAGGCATTTCAGTACACAGTATATATATTAATTTCACTTTATCACTTTATGATGTATGTATTTCAATACATTGTGTATGCATTTCAGTATACAATGTATAAAATAAGCCTCACTATGTGATGTGTGAATTCCAATATATAATACGTTTCAATATATAACATATGTGTTTCAGTATATATGTATTGCACTACTCAATGTATGCATTAATTTCACCATATGTTGCATGTATTTCAATATATAGTACGTATTTCACTATATGTTTTTAGTATATGATATATAAATGTCACCACAGTGTTTGCATTTTAGTATACAATATATTATATAAACCTTACTATATGATGTATAACGTTCATAGAAACATGGAATTTGACAGCAGATAAGGACCGCTTGGCTCACTTAGTCTGCTCATTTCCCTACCTAATGGCTAAGCTGCAGATCTTAGTTAACTAACAGCCTGTTTCTTCCTACCCCCCCAACTAGAATTGCCTTATGTCTGTCGCATGCATTCTTGAATTCCTCCACTGTTTTTGACTCCAGTACCTCCTTAGGAAGGCTGTCCCATGTATCCACAACCCTCTCTGTGAAAAAATACTTCCTCGCATTACCTCTGAGCCACCCTCCCATCTTCAAATTGTGCCCCCTTGTTCTTGCACATCTCTTTTTCTGAAAGATGCTACCCTCTTGGACTTTGTTGATTCCCTTGAGGTACTTGAAAGTTTCTATCATGTCCCCCCCTCTCCCTCCTTTCCTCAAGGGTATACATATTAAGCTCCTTTAATCTCTCTTCATATGTCTTCTGGTGTAGGCCCTGCACCATTTTGGTTGCCCTCCTCTGGACAGCCTCTATCCTGTCTATGTCCTTGCAGAGATGGGGTCTCCAGAACTGCACACAGTATTCCAGATGGGGTCTCATCAACTGTCTGTACAGAGGGATAACAACTTCCTGTTTTCTACTCTTGATGCCTCTCCCTATGCATCCCAGTACCCCGCCAGCCCTCCTTACTGCCTTCTAACATTGCTTGCCCACCTTGAGGTCATCTGATATGACTACCCCAGTTCCCTTTCCATTTTTGTTGTTGTTAGTATCTCAACCCCCATTGTGTACGCTTCCCCTGGGTTTTTGTTTCCCAGGTGCATTACTTTGCACTTTTTTGCGTTGAATCTAAGCTGACATACATTTGACCATTCTTCCAACCTTGCCAAGTCCCTTCATTTCCTTTCCACCCCACCTTCTGTATCGACCCTGTTGTAGATCTTTGTGTCGTCTGCAAAGAGACATACTTTTCTTTCCAGTCCATCTGCAATGTCACTTATAAAGACATAAAAGAGGACCACTCCCAGTACTGAACCCTGCGTCACCCCGCTAGTAACCCTCCTTTCTTCAGAGTGGACTCTGTTTACTGTTACCCTCTGCGTCCCGTTTTCCAGCCAATTTTTTACCCAGGCTACCACCTTGGGGCCCACTCCAAGGCTGGCTAACTTGCATATTAATTTTTTGTGTAGGACTGTGTCAAATGCCTTGCTAAAGTCTAGGTAGGCCATGTCCACAGCCCCTCCCTGGTCTACTACTACTTTAGTCACCCAGTCAAAGAAATTTATTAGATTCGTTTGACACAACCTTCCTGCAGTGAATCCATACCACCTTGGGTCTTGTGCCCCACTGGCCACTAGGAACTCAACAATTCTTTCCTTCAGAAGTGATTCCATCATTTTCCCTACCACCGAGGTCAACCTGACAGGTCTGTAGTTTTCTGTCTCTGTCTTGCTCCCACTTTTGTGAAGAGGAATCACATCCGCCGTCCTCCAGTCCTCAGGTACCACACCATCCTCCCCTGATTTGTTAAAAGGAGTAGTCAGTGGTGTCACAAGTTCTACCCTTAATTCTTTTAGAATTCTTGGGTGAATTCCATCAGAACCCATTACTTTGTGCACCTTCAGTTTTAAGAGTTCTTTCAGAACCCTTTCTTCTGTGAATGGACTGGTATCAACCTCCCTATCCAGAGTGCTTCTATTCTTTGATTTAGGTACCTCCCCCCTCTTCTTTTTTGAATACTGAGCAGAAGTATTCGTTCTGTATCCCTGCTTTTTCACTGTCACCCTCTGCCCACCCTCCCTTCTCTTTATTAAGCCTCACTATCCCTCCCTTGGTCTTTCTTTGCTCCCTAATGTACATATAAAAGGTTTTATCCCCCTTCTTAACCGAGTTGGCTATCTTTTCTTCAGTTTGGGCCTTTGCTATACTGACTTCCTTCCCTGCTTCTTTCTGCTTTAGCTGGTACAGTTCTCTGTCCTGCTCCTTCTGTCTTTCCTTATACTTCCTGAATGCTACCTTTTTCTCCTTAACCTTCCCTGCCACCTCTTTTGAGAACCATAGTGTTTTTTTGCTTTGTTTAATTTGCTTCACACAAAGGCTTGCTGCCTCTGTGATGGCTGTTTTGATTTCCCCCCATTGTTCCCCCACTCCTCCTTCTTGCCCATTTGCTAGTGCTTTTCTGAGTTCAATATATAGTACACCATATGTGCGTTACTATATAATGTATGTGTTTCACTATATGATGTATGCATTTCGAAACACAGTGTATATATTAATTCCACTATATGATGCATGCATTGCAATATATACTATAGTACATTTGTTCCACTATATACTGTATGTATTTCACTAAATGTTGCATGCATTTCTCTACATACTGTATGCATTTCGGTATACAATGTATACACAAGCCTCACTATAGGATGTATGTATTTCAACATGTAGTATGTGTTTTACTGTATAACATATGTGTTTCTGTAGATGATGTATGCTTTTCAAGGCATGGTGTATGCAATAGTTCCACAATGTGATGTGGTCATTTCAGTATACAATGCATTTAAATGAAAACTGTCCAGATCTGCAGCTCTGTACCCCCCAAAGCCTCCCCCCCCAATTAAGCTTTTGTTTTACGTGCTGGAACTTACTGTATTTTAGTTTTGTAAAGTCTGCGAGTCAGAAACATGGCAGACACTGTGCAGTTCCATTTAGTGTAAAAGTTGTGGCACCACACCACTCGCTTCAATACAAATGTATTGAAGCGAGCAGTGCAGCACTGCACTTTCACACTAAATGGAACCGCGCAGCGTCCACCATGCTTCTGACTCCCAGACTTTACAAAACTAAAATACAATAAGTTCCAGTAAGTTCAAGCAAAGGCTTTTCCTTGCAAAAAGCTTAATTGGGGTTGGGTTAAGGCTTTGGGGGGTGGGGAGCTGCAGATTTGGACAGTTTCCCTTTAATAAGCATCAGTATCTAATGTTTGTCTGTATTTCATTATATAATATATTTTTTCACTATATAATGTGTGTGTTTCACTGTATGATGTATGCCATGATACTGTATGTCAGTGGCTCAGCAGGTTGCACACGCGTCTTTGAGGTCAGAAGATCAGAAGTCTGTGGGTTCTATCCCTACACCTGGCACTTGGGTTAAATTCCAATACTGACACTGTAGTGCAGCATGGGAGGGCTGAACTCTTGAGGTGCCTTCTTTCAGATGAGACATTAAACCAAGATCCCATCTGCCTGTCCTGATGGTTGTTCAGGTGAACGTTAAAGATTCCATGGCACTTCTCGAAAAGAGTAGGGGAATTTTATGAACAGAAAACAAAACAATCATACAGAAATAAACACAGTTCAATTCATTGTACATTCTTTGGGCAAATACTATTTCTTCACTGTCAGCAGTTCTATACAAAGGACAAAAAAACAAAAGCTCAAAGGAAAACATAAGGAAAGAATAACAAATTAACTCAAATTAATACTATTCCTTCATAGTTACCCTTAGTTATTAACATACTAACATAGTAAGAATCCAGCAGATTAGACTCTATGGCCTATCGAGTCTGCTCAATGATCAGTGCCTTCCCAGGGCACCGTTTTTAGCACACACACCTCCCTCCCTCCCTCCCTACAAGGTCCCCCAACTCCACCCCCCAGCGGGGCTCTGGGAGGCACCCTCCCCCTGTACCTATCCCAGCCTTTCTTGAACCCCTCAACAGTTGTAGCAGCCGTCAGCTCCCCAGGCAGTGCATGCCTGGGCTCCACCATCCTGTCAGTGAAGTATTGTCTCCTTGTTTCCCCCTCAGTTTTCCCTGTCCAGCTTCATTGAGTGTCCTCTGGTGGACCCTACCTCTCTCAGCTGAAGCACCCCCTCAAGGCTTACCCTATTCAATCCTCTGAGATATTTGAGGCCCTCTATCATATCCCCTGTTTCTTCTCTCCTCCGACGAGTACAGGTTGAGCTCATCCAGTCTGTCCTCATAGAGACTTTCTCCTAGTCCCAGTATCATCCTGGTCACCCTCCTCTGGACCCTCTCCAGAGGAGTAATGTCCCTATTTAAGTAGGGACACCAAAACTGCATGCAGTATTCAAGGTGTGGTCTAACCCGGCAATTGTACAATGAAAGAAGCACCTCTCGACTCCTTGAGGTTATCCCCCAGCTATGCAGCCCAGCATTTTATTTGCTTGGGCCGCAGCCCTTCTACATTGCTCCAAGTTATTCATTTTAGCATCCACCACCACCCTGAGGTCCTTCTCCCCCCTAGAAACCTGCAGTGTCTCCCCCCAAGGTGTATATATGAGCTGGGTTTTTGGCCCCAGGTGCAGAACCCTGCTCTTCCCAGCATTAAACTTTAGCTTCCATGCTCGTGACCACTTCCCCAGAGTCTCCAGGTCCTCCTGGAGAACCAGCTTCCCCTCCTCCCCTTCCACCACCACCCACAACTTCGAGTCATCAACAAAGAGGCTCACCTCACTCCTGATACTGCTTCTGGTGTCTGAGATATAGGCGTTAAATAGGAGTGGGCCCCATACCGACCCCTGTGGGACCCCACTAATGACTCTCCTGGAGGATGAAACCTCCCCCCAACCCTCATCTTCTGTACACACCCCTCCAGCCAGTTTTCTATCCAGATGACCACCTGCCCCCCCACCCCCATATCCTCCAGCTTCTCCAGCAGCCCGGGATACGGCACTGAGTCAAACGCCCTGCTGAAGTCTAGAAAGAGGACATCCACTGGCCTGCCCTGATCCAGTGCACTCATCACCCCTTCATAGAACTCCACTAGGTTGGTCTGACAAGATCTGCCCTTAACAAAGCCATGCTGGCAATCATCTAGGTGACCCCATGCCTTCAGAACCCCCTCCAGCCTCTCCTTCAAGATGACCTCCATCACTTTGCCCACTACCGACATCAGGCTTACCAGCCTATAGTTTCCCGGCTCCTCTTGCGATCTGCCCTTGTGTAGAGGCACAATACGGGCCATCCTCCAGTCATGAGGCACCCACCCCAACTGCAAGGAAGATTAAAAAGGTCCAGCAGGGGGGCAGCCAGGGTATCAGCCAGCTCCTGAAGCACCCTGGGATGGATCCTGTCTGGGCCCGATGCTTTATACACTCTTAGGGCCCTGAGGGCGTCCCATACCCTACCACTGTGGATTTCAACATCCATTTCCCCCACTTCATCTTCTGGTCCCCCTTCCCTCTACCCTTGTAGTGCCCCCTCATCCTCCTTGGTAAAGACAGAGGCAAAAAAGTAATTTAGTACCTCTGACTTCTCCCCCGCCTCATCCACCCACCCACTCCCCATCTTCAGTCTACTAATCTGCCTCTTCCCTTTTCTTCTTTCCCTGATATACCTGAAGAACCCTTTTTACCTCCTTCTAATCCCCTGTGCCAATCTCAGCTACACCCCTGCCTTGGCCGACCTCACCACCCTGATGACCCTCCTGGCTTTTTGTTTTTGGTTTTTTGTTTTCTACCAGGACAGACACACACTAATCTGAAAGCTTGTTTACAAGTGTGACCTGGAAGCACAAGGAAGTTAAGTGACTTGCTCAGGGTCACACAGTATGCAAGTGGCGGCCATGGGATTCAAACCCAGGTCTCCAGATTTGCAGCTCAGAGCCTTAAACCACTGCGTTATACTGCCCTCCTGGCTACCTTATCAAACTACCCCTTGGATATAGCCCTCAAGAATGTTTGTGTCTACTATAACTCATTACCTCTAGGAAACGCCTGTAATTGGCAGCCAAATCATCCCCTTTGTCTCCCACAATGGCGTCAGTCATCTGCTAAAGACTTTCTGTTTGCCCTGAAAACTTCTCAGATCGTCAGCACTATTTCTCTTTATGACTTGTGAATCAAATTAATTAGAATTGACTGCATAGCACCGTTAGAAAGGTAATTTTGTGCAGAACTGTTTTGTTGCAGATACTTAGTGTGTATCACATATACTTTAGGAGTTATTTGCATTTATTTATGATATGGCGTGTATGGCTGACATTTGTCCCTCAAACCTCACCTATGCACCTTGAATAAAATGGGAAAAATACATGTTTTATATTAGAAAAATTGCTTTTTAGTACAAAATTACTTTTGTACCTACATCTAATGTATGGATGTTTAATTTGGTGTTGATATGTTACATATTTTACTAAAAAAATGGTTTACATGGCTTTTTTATTGCAAAAAAAAATCACTTTTTTTGCTATTTTGACTAGTATAGGAAAAATAAATTGCTTATAATAAATTGCATGGCACTGTTGGAAAGATAATTTTGTGCTGAACAACTTTGTCACTTGTACTTTGTGTGTAGCACTTACGGTTCATAAGGTATTCACATTTGTGTGTGGCATGCTGATTATGGCTTGATTTTGCTTAGAAAGGCCTAGGATGCAGTGTTAAGAGTATGCAGGGCACAAGTGGTGGAACTTTCAAACCGCTCTTGTGAAGTGAATGAGATATTTATTTTTTTATTTATTAATTATTCGGAAACAACCTTTGAGCAGAAACTCTTTTACAAAGGTTTCACGTCAGAGAATAAAAACAAATAGTTGAAAATACATAATATATAGCACATGATAATAAACAAACAGTTCACTGAGGGACAGCAAGAACAATTAATATAGGGAGATAGTTAAAGTGACATTGATCCTTGGCAGTAAGGAGAGTAGAAGGGATCAAGGGAGAACATGGGGCAGGTGGGAGGAGAGGGGTAGAGGTGAGAGGAAAGGTTAGCAGTCTGGTAGAAAACTTTGTCAAAAAAGAAAGTTGGGGGTGGGATGTGAAACATTGGGGAAGGTAAGAGAAAGCAAGAGGGTAGGTGGGAACAGAAAGGGGTAGGGGGTCAATGGTGAATGGTGATTATAAGAAGTTGGGGGGAAGGGAGTATGAGATGTGGTCTATGAGGAGGAGAGGGACAGAGGTGAGGGGAAAGGTTTGCAGTCTGATAGAAAGACTGTCAGAACAGAAACATGGGGGGTGGGAAGTGGAAACAGTAAGGAAGGTTGGAGAAAGCCTGAGGGTAAGTGACAACAGAAGGGTGAGGGGGCCAAAAGTGATGGGTGATTACAAGAAGTTAAGGGGAAGGGAGGAGGGAGAGGAAGGGGTCTGGAAGGTATGAGGTGTGGTCTGTGAGGACAGGTAAGGAGGTGGGGGGACTGTGGTGGGTGTGCAGGGGGAGGTGAGGTTGAGGGGTGGATGATATAGGCTGCTTAGAGTGAAAATTGAGGGGTGGATGATGTAGGCAAGTGGAGAGACATCTTTGAGGAGTGTTCGTGGGGCTAGAGACATCTTAGGTGCCACTAGGACAGTCACAATTGTTCCTGGAGAGGAGTTGTTTTTCAAGTTCAGACTTAAAGACTAACAAGCTTGTAGTTCCTTGTGAGACTTCCAGGCACTCATTGAGTCTCAGAGGGGCTCTATACATGAAGGCCCGCTGCCCATGTGCTTTTCTGAGGAAAGGGACAACAACTGCACCCAACGCCTTACTCCTGGTTCTGTACTTTGGGTCGGCTTGGCAGAGGAGGTCAGAGATGCAGAAGGGGTGGAGCCCAGAAGCGCCTTCTTGCCGAGAAGGCAAGTTTGGAATTTTAGTCTATGCTCCAGTGACAACCAGTTCGCATGACAGTACAGAGAGCAGGTGTGGGTGAGTCGGTCGGCACCAGTGGCAAGTCTTCACACCTTATTTAGTGCTGTTGCCACCCACTGCAGAGCAGTATTCTTGGCTGATCCATAAGCCACCAGCCCATAGTCAATGATGGATAAGATCAAGCTAGTGACAGAGAGAGGGGGGGCATTTAGAGTGAGGTTTTTCCGATGTCTATATAAGACTCTGAGCTCGGAGTTAACAGCTTTGACTACCATGTCTTTATGCTGAACCTAAGATAGAGTATCATCAATGGTGACACCCAGGTACTTAAACGAGTGAGCCTGTTCGAGCAGTGCATTGGCTTTGTTTTCGATAGATACGACAGGGAATCTCTTATTTAGCTGTGTGCTGGATAGGAGTAGTGTTTTAGTTTTTTTTGTAATTGATGAGTAGCTTATGTGCACTGAACAATCCTCAATCTTATGGAAGGAGGTCTGGAGTTTCTGTTCAAGATGTCCAATGTGGGGGTTACTACTGAGAGAACAGCAACATCTGCATACAGGATGATTTTGCTGTTACAAGCCTTGGGAAGATCATTCAAAAACAAACTAAATAGGAGGGGTTCCAAAACTGATCCTTGGGGGACACCTATGAACACCTCTTTGGATCCGGATATGACTTTGTCAATTATGACTTTTTGGGATCCGTGGGACAGGTCATCCTCGAACCAGTCCACAGCATTTGGGGCTTTTCCCATGTATTTTAGTTGATCCAAGAGGAGGGGGAGATTGACTGTGTCAAATGCCTTTGTTAAGTCAATAAAGACTGATCCAGTTAATTTGCCTTTGTCAAGTGCTTGGTGCACAGAGTTGGTATAATCAACCAAAGTGGTGGCCATGCTGTGATTCTTTCGGAAGCCATGTTGCCGGGGACATTGCAGCTGGTACTTATGTAGGTAATCGGTTATTTGGTCCGCCACAATCCTTTCCAGTGGTTTAGATAGTGGGGAAAGGATTGATATGGGCCTATAGTTAGAAATGTTAGACCTATCCCCACTCTTATAAACAGGGTTGCCAGAGCTTGTTTCCAAACTGTAGGGAATTTGGCTAGTGTGAGTGATTTGTTAAAAAGTTTCGTAATAGGGACCATGAGTTCATCGAGGGCAAGTGCTACCAGCTTCATATTGACCCCATTGCTTCCCATCCTAGTCTTGCCCAGTGCTTTCAGTACGTAGGACCTTGAGACCTTGGTGGACACCCGTTTGAAGTAGAAATTAGGGTGGTTTTGCATTGCTGGCTCGCTACTAAGTTAGACTCTCTTTCGCTTCAGATAGTCGGGTGGTATGACGGAGCTAAGGTCTGTGAAAGAGGTGTTGAAAGCCTCTGCTATAGTGTGTGGGTCCATAGTGGACAGGCCGATAAGGTTGAGCAGTTGGGGGTGCTTTTTTTCTTCCTTCCCAAGGAGGTTATTTATATTCATCCAAAACTTTTTCCCGCCTCCCCAGCTGTTTTGCAGCTGGTTCTTGTGGTGGTTTGCCTTTGCTTGCTTAGTGAGATATGTATATCTGTTTCTGGTGGCCCTGTAGGCCTGATGGTCATATATTTTCCCGGACGACCTGGCCTTGGCCCAGAGGTTATCTCTCTCCCTCATGAGGGTAAGAAGTTACTTGGTAATCCACCCGTTGGTGTCCTCTCAATTTCCTTTTTTTGAGTGGGGCAAATCTGTTACAGATATTATTGCAGCTGACAACAAAGTAGTTCAGGGTTAGGTCCAGATCAGGCAGTGCATCTATGGGTAACCAGTCAAAGTAGACTAGGGCAGCCTTGAAGGTTAAGAATGATTAGCAGCCTTTTTCTCCCTCACCACATCCTGGACCTCCCTTGTCCACCAGCTCGGCCTCTTAGCTTTGCCCCACTTGCATCTCTCCCTCGTGCAGGCCTTGGTAGCCTCCAGGAGCCCCTTTTTAATAATTTCCCACAGGGTCTCTATGCCGATACTTAGCCTGATCTCATCTAGGTAGCCCCTAAGGATCTGCTCCATCCCCTAGAAGTCCATCCCTCTAAAATCAACCACTGATGTTTTTATGTGTTCTACCCTGCCTCCTAGGTCAAGAGAGAACCAAACCATGCGTGATCACTTCCCGTCAGTGGGTCCCCCACAGCTAGGTCCCTGATGAGCTTACCGTCTGACAGGACCACATCAACACATCCTGGAGTGCCCTTCCCTCATTGGATCAGTCACCAGCTGGGCAAGAAACGCATCCTGGAAGATGTCCAGTAGGCACTATTCCCTGCCCAATGAGGATGCCATAGTTCCCCGGTCTGCTCCTGGCATATTCAGGTCTTCCAGTACCACAGTTTTGCCCTCTCCCCTACCACAGTGATCCCTTAGGTTAGCCACCAGACCTTCCTCCTGTTCCTCCCCCTGCCCGGGTGGTCTATATACTACCCCCATCACCTGCTTACCCCCTGGAGCCTGCAAGGTGACCCATTAAGCATCCACCTGATCCCCCGCTTCCTCAACCTTGCTTCTCCCTATGCCATCCCTACGGATAAATGCTACCCCCCTCCCCTCCCCTCTACCCTATCCCTTCTGCATGTGGTGTATCCTAGTAGGTTTAGGTCCCAATCATGTCTGGAAGTGGCCAAAGTCTCTGTGACAGCCATCACATCCACCTCCCTCCACTAACAGCACCTGAAGCTCTGGCATCTTGTTTCTCATGCCCCTAGTGTTAATCAGGACCACCCTCTAACGTGCCCCCTTGCCCACCCTGCCCTGAGTTCTCACTGTGTCCTGCCTACAAGGACCCCCTTGTGCACTATCAGGTGCTCCTGCCCTGTGCCCCCCCCACTTGTGGGAGAAGGCCAGGGCCAACCTGGCCTGCCAGGGAGCACTCCCCTTCCCCCTCACAAGTTTAAACCTCACCTGGAGCGGATGAATTCTGCCAGTTGAAGCTGCAGGATTTCTTCCCCTCTGAGCTAAGGTCAAGCCTATCTCTTGCGTACAATTCCTTGTACTCCCAGGTTGCACCGCAGTCTCCCACCCACCCATACCCCTGGCCTCATATCATTCCCTGAGCCACACATTTACTTCCCTTATTTTTTTCTTATTTTCCACACTGGCCCTAGGCACCGGTAGTATCTCCGAGAAGCAGACCGAGCACCCCACATCCTGACAGACCCTAGCCAGCTCACGGAACCTAGCCTGAATCTCCATCACACTGTTCCCCTCTATATCATTAGTACCCAGGTGGACTTATATGTCAGGGGTCCCCCCACGCTCTAGTGCCAAAGCATAGACCAGATACTTGGCCTTGTGCACAATCATACCTGATATACTCTTGCTCATAACACCACTGAACGTCTCCTCCACCCGCCCTCCCCACCTGATCCCCCTAACCATGGAATCCCCCAATAGGAGCACTCAGTGCCTCCTTTTCCTAGGCCCTTCCCTCTCAACTGCTCCCCACGACCCCTACCCCATCAGTTTTTCCATCATCCTCCCTGCATGCCTGTTTCCATCCTGCCCCCAGCTCTTTCTTCTCACTGATCTGCCCCCAGTCACTTCCTCCCCTGTGGCTCCCAGGCCCAACTCAGTACCACCTCCAAGACAGGGATCCCCTGCCCCCTGTCACCTGCACTAGCCCCTCCCCATACCTCTCCCATCTCTTTCCTCCATAATTCCCTGTCTCCCCATCCCCTCTTGATCCCCTGTCCTTCCCTGGCCCACCCCTTCAAGTCTCCCCTCTTTTCCATCCCCAGCTCCTCCCTCACCCCCAGAGTCTTGGCTCCTAACCCACTCCCTGTATCTTCCGATGCTCTCAAATCTCCCATTCCCAACTACCCCCACTGAGTCCCCTTGCATTAGAGTATCTCCGCCGCTCTTTTCTGCTGAGGTTCCTGCCACCTCCAGTTTACCTGCCCCTTCTAGAGCCTCCTCCATCCCAGAAGACACCTTTTCCTCCTCCTCATCTGACTACACCAGGGGTGTAAACCAATTGCCATGCTCCACCCCCAGCATCCTGTCCTCACCGGCCAGTCTCCTCCACCGTTAGTTCCCCCCTTTTCTATACCTCTGCCCTTGTCCCCCAACCACCTTCCAGGTTTCCTGATCTCCCCACCCCATGTCCACCGGTGCTCCCCTCCATCCCGTGGGGCCCACCCCACCTCTCTCCCTATTGGTGGTGCAGTCCCCTGTGCCCATACCATTTCTTTCCAGGCAGCTTCTTCCTCGTTTTGGCACTGCCACTGAGCCCACTCCCCCCATCCCTTTTGTTCCCTGCTTGCCCTCCCCCCACAGGAGGATCACCATCCATTCCTTCCCCACCATCCCCAATGCCTACCTTAACCACGTGACCTCCTCCCTGAGATGTGCCAGTCGCTGGCACACAATGCAACCCCCCCATCCTCCATGCCAAGGCCAATACCATGGCCGACCCACACCCAACACACCCCACCACTCTCCCGAAGATACCTGCTCTCATGATCTGTGGACCTTGCCCCCTACCAGTTCCCTTCCCCATATCGCTGTTCACTCCCAGTCAGTTGCCCCATTCCTAATCCTAGTAAATGACCAAGTCTTGCCAGAGCTCCTTTGGGCCTCCCACCAATGCCCACTATGCCAGGTACCTAAAACAAGAATACCTTTTCCAAGTATGTTAAGGACTCCCCTAAACATAGGCAGTACCAAGCTCAGTAGCCCCCCTCAACTCAAGCTGTACCAGAGCTTTACATATCAAGAATACCCTGCCCAAGTACATTAAGAACTCCACTTACATAGAAACATAGAAATTGTCAGCAGATAAGGACCGCTAGGCCCATCCAGTCTTCCCAAAGGCCCTATACATTGTATGTGGCCATTGACCCTATGCGATCAAAGGCTTTTCATCACTCCCTCCCTCCCCTCTCAGGCTTCCCTTGTACCTGTCCCAAGCATGCTTAAACCCCTCCACTGTGCTTGCCCCCACTACCTCCTGTGGCAGACTATTCCAAGTGTCGACTACCCTTTCTGTGTAGAAAAACTTCCTTATGTTACCTCTTAATCTACCCCCTTCCAATTTCATTATTGTGCCCCCTTGTTCTAGTACTTTTTCTACATTGGCAAAGGTCCCCCGCCTGCACCTTGTTTATGCCCTTGAGGTACTTGAAAGTTTCAATCATGTTCTCTCGCTGTCTCCTCTCCTCCAGTGAGTACATATTGAGGTCCCTTAGTCTCTCCTTATACGTTCTGTGGTGTAAGCCCTGCACCATCTTTGTTACCCCTCTCTGGATAGTCTCTACCTTATCTACGTCCTTGCACAGGTGTGGTCTCCAGAACTGCATGAAGTACTCCAGGTGAGGCCTTACCAATGTTTTATACAATGGCATCACCACCTCCCACCTCCTGCTAGTGATACCCCTGCCTATGTACCCCAGCATGCCACTGGCCCTCCCTGCTGCCTTTGTACACACTTTGATATCTTAAGATCATCAGAGATGATAACCCCTAGGTCCCTTTCCTCTTTGGTGACAGTCAGCTCCTCCCCTCCCAACCTGTAGCTCTCCCCAGGGTTCCCTCTACCGAGGTACATTATGTTGCACTTCTTTGCATCGAACCTCAGTTGCCACATCTCCAACCATCTTTTAGCTTCTCCAGGTCCCTCTTCATTTTCTGCACCCTTTCTGGCGTATCCACCCTGTTGCAGATCTTGGTGTCATCTGCAGACAGGCAGACCTTTCCTTCCAGCCCAGTAGCAGCTCTAGCCACAAATGGTTACCAGGGCACAGCTGGGGCACAACAGATGACAGCCAGGGCAGTGATATGTTGTTACTATGGGGGAGGTTCTGCACCATATGGGGCACCAACTGGGGCACAGCTTTTTTTTTACCAGAGCACATGCCCTGGCAGGCCCTGGTGTAGAGCCACCCATGTTCCAGCCCCTCTGCAATGTCACTAATGAAGACATTGAACAGGACTGGTCCTTGTACTGATCCCTCTGCTACCCCACTGGTCACCCCCCCTTCCCCAGATTGTAACCCATTTACCACCACCCTCTATCTCCTGTCTTCTGTCTGTTAACCAGTTCCTAGTCCAGTTTACGACCCTGTCTCCCATGCCCAGACTACTCATCTTGTTAATCAGCCTTCTATGTGGGATGGTGTTGAAGGCTTTGCTGAAATCCAGGTAGGTGACATCTACTGCCCCTTCCTGATTAAGTTCCCTAGTCACCCATTCAAAACAAAAACTATTAGATTCCTTTGACATGACCTTCCTGCTGTGAATCCGCGTTGCCTCAGCTCCTGAGCACCACTGAATTCCATATGTGTCACTATCCTTTCTTTCAGCAGTGTCTCCATGATCTTTCCCACAACTGAAATGAGGCTGACTGGTCTGTAGTTCCCCGCCTCCTTCGTACTGCCGCTTTTGTGTAGTGGGACCACATGTGCCCTTCTCCAGTCCTCTGGAATGATACCTGTGTTGAGTGACCGTGAACAGGGCCACCAGAGGCGATGCTAGTTCTCTTCGCAGCTCCTTCAATATCCTCGGGTGGATGCCGTTTGGCCCCATGGCCTTATCCACCTTCAGCTTTGTATGTTCTTCCAGAACTCTCTCCACTGTGAATGGACTGGTGTTCACCACTCTCCCGGCCCCCCCATAGAACATGCAACCCAACTGTGGTCCTTGACTCTCCCGCTCCTTAATGAATATTGAACAGAAGTATTTGTTCAGTATTTCTGCCTTGTCCAGATCCCCCTCCTTACATTCTCCCTTCTCCCCTTTGAGACTCACAATCCCCACCCCCAGTTTTTCTTCTTTCACTGATGTACATATAAAATGCTGTATCCCCTTTGTTTACAGACTGTGCTAAGCCCTCTTCTGTCTGCACCTTTGCCCTCCTAACAGCCTTCCCTGCATCCCTTAGACATTCAAGGTACACCTCCCTGTCCTCCTCCCTTTGACTTCCCTTATAGTTCCTGAAACTCAGCCTTTTAGCCCTGACTTTGTCCCGTACCTCTTTGGAGAACCATAGTGGTTTCCTTCTTCTTTTCCCTTTGGCCACTATCCTAACGCATTGGTTTGTTATATCCATTATAGCTTCTTTCAGTTTCTCCCATTGTTCTTCCACCCTCTCTACTACCCCTCCCTTCCCCAGGACTGCTTGTATACATCTACTTATTTCAGTGAAATCCGCCCTCATGAAATCTAATACTCTTGCCCTTGTGTGGCTTAATTGAGTCCATGTCTCCATGCTGAACCACACCATGTGGTGGTCACTGGACCCCAGCTGCCCTTCCACCTGTATTTCTTCGACTCTGTTTCCATTAGGTCATACCAGGTCCAGAACTGACTTGTCCCTGGTTGGCTCATGCACCAGCTGCCTGAGTCCAACATCCTGCAGGGATTCAAGGATGGCTGTGCTTCTGGCTGAAACAGCCATCTGGATGGCCCAATCCACATCCGGCGTGTTGAAATCCCCCTGTAGCAGGATTTTGCCTTTAGCTGCCATGTCATGTATGTTCTCCACTAGTTCTCTGTCCATTTCCTCCCTCCCTCTGTGCCGGAGGTCTGTAGATCACCCCAGTGTGTATTGCTGTTCCATTCTCTGGCTCCAGGGTGACCCACATTACCTCAGCCTCCCCCTGTCTTCTCTGAACTTCTGTAGCCTTTATACCATCTCTGATGTACAGGGCCACTCCCCCACCGTTTTTACTCTCCCTGTCCCTCCTGAACAATGTATAGCCTGGTACATTGACTTCCCAACCATGATTAGCAGAGTATCATGCCTCTGTTATTACTGCTATGTCAAGGTTTGCATCTGCCAACAAGGCCTCCAGGTCTGGAACCTTATTTCCTAGGCTACGGGCATTTGTTAGCATGATCTTCCATGTTTTATACAGTCTGCCCTCCCTCTGCTCTTGTTCTCCCTCTCCAACATCTTCCCCCAACCCCGGTTTCTTTCCCGATGTGCTCTTGCCCCCTTCCGTATCACTCGTTATACAGTATATTCTTCACCTGCCTGCCACTCCCTGCCTGCTTTAGCTGTTCATGTAGGCAACTTATGTTCCTGCATGTTCCCATGGGGGAGTGTTCCTAAGCCTCCTGACCCTCCTGGTTCTCCCCTTTGGCCAGTTTAAATGCTCACAGCTGAAACATTTATACTTCTCACAAAGGACCAAGGTCCCCTTCTCGGACAGATGTAGGCCATCCTCCTTATATAAGCCTCCATCTGCCCAGGTCAGGCCCCAGTCCCCTATGAAGCCAAAACCTCCCCTTCCACACTAATCCTTCAGCCAGACACTTTAACATGGGCCGTACCAAACCGAGTAGCTCCTTCCCATCACAGGCTGTACCAGAGCAGCAACCCCACCCTGAGTCCAGGCCCCTGCCCCTTAGCTGGCTCCACCTCCTATGCCCATTAAAAGGGGCACTGTCAGCTTTTCCTCTTGTTTTTGTTTCAGAGTCTATCCGTGCACCTCTATGCACTTATCACATGTGCCCCACATAATGTCATTATATGTGCCACAAGTGAAAATGCTTACCATTTTCCTTCTTTTTGTAATATTATTCTTTCCAGTGGTCCAGCCGAAAATACCCCGTCACCCGGAAACAGAGGTGTGCCGAGAGCATGCATCTGACATGGAGCACCAGCATGAACTTCGATTTTTCTCATGCCCATACTGAAAAGCTAAGTGTGGCATGTATTTTACAATGCTGGAGTAGATTTGCCATTTTTTCAATAAAACCGAGTGCTGGTAGTGCTAGGAAATACATTTAAGTACAGGCGGCAAAATCCCGCACAAGTGTGAAAGCGGCAGGGAACACAGATCTCGGACATGCACAGGAGCAGCCAGCTTTCACGCATGCCCAGGATTTCAGCACCTGGAGCATCCCGCTTTCGCGCATGCTCCGGGTTTAGCTTTTCTTTATGGGCATGAATAAAATTGAAGTTCGTGCTGGCGCTCCGTGTCAGACACGTGCTCTCGGCATACCTCTATTTCCGGGTGACGGGGTATTTTCGGTTGGGCTGCTGGAAAGTCAAATATTATGAAAAGAAGGAAAATGGTAAGCATTTTCACTTGTGGCACATACAAGAACATTATGTAGGGCATATATGATAGATGCATAGAGGTGCACTGATAGACTCTGAAACAGAAACGAGGGGAAAAACTGTCAGTGCCCCTTTAATAGAGGTCGAGGTCAGGGCCCGGGTGGCTGATGTGGGATGAAAATCCAAGTCACTGCAGCTTTCTACCTTGGTATGACTGGTCTCGGCCTCCTGTTTTTAAAAATCCCACGCCGTTGCCTGACTGGCCCATCTTCCTCTCCTGGATCCTCCAGTCGCTGCTCCCTCTCACCCTAGCCCATTTCCTAGTGGCTGGAAAGGACCCACTGCTTGCTTCTCTCTCTGGCTCCTCTTCACACCACTCCTACTGACCCTGGCCTGCTTCCTAGCATCCGGGAAGGACCCACTGCTCTCCGCTCCCTCTGGCTCCTCTGTACACCGCTCCCCACTAACCCTGTCCCGCTTCCTAGCGGCCGCAAAGGACCCACTGCTCGCTGCTCCCTAGTGGCCGGGAGAATCACCCCTTTTCAGCTGTCACTGAACTGACTGCACCCCAGGCAGCCCTTTTAAAACCTGAGTGGCTTTTCAAACCCCTCATCTCTGGCCTGGATTTGTGCGCCAGCTTCCCTCATCTGATTGGTGCTGTCTCCCATTCCTGATTGGTGCCAAACTCAAATCCAAGCCACTGCAGCTCCTTTATGCCTTGGTATAGCCAGTCTTGGCCCCCAGTTTTTAAAAATCCCACGCAGTTGCCTCACTGCCCCACCTTCCTCTCCCGGATCCTCCGGTCGCCGCTCCCTCTGACCCTGGCAAGAAGGACCCACCGCTCGCTGCTGTCTCTGGCTCCTCTTAATGCCACTCCTGCTGACCCTGGCTGGGAAGAACCCACTGCTCTCCACTCCTTAGTGGCCAGGAGAATCACCCTTTTCAGCCATTGCTGAACTGACTGTGCCCTGGGCCACCCTTTTAAAACCTGAGCAGCTTTTCAGACCCCTCGTCCCTGGCCCGGATTTGTGCTCCAGCCTCCCTCATCGGATTGGTGCCAAACTCAAATCCAAGTCACTGCAGTTCCTTTATGCATTGGTATGGCCAGTCTCGGCCCCCGGTTTTTAAAAATCCCACGCTGTTGCCTGATTGCCCCACCTTCCTTTCCTGGATCCTCCGGTCACTGCTCCCTCTGACTCTGGCCCGCTTCCTAGCGGTCGAGATGGACCTGCTGCTCACCGCTCTCTCTGGCTCCTCTTCACACCACTCATGCTGACCCTGGCCCACTTCCTAGTGGCCGGGAAGGACCCACTGCTCACTGCTCCCTAGCAGCCGGGAGAATCGCTCTTTACAGCAGTCGCTACTTAAAGAAAAACTCAAACTTGTTATCATCAGAAATAAGAACAAAAAAATAAAAGGCCCTTTAAACAATAAACCGTCTTTAAAACTAAACATAAAAAACCTAAAGCAGGAATATCCTGACCCAAACTACATGTTTTTCTTTTTGTGTGAAACATTTTACTGAACATCATCAGAAACATTTGTTAGACCAAAGCATTACCTGTAATTCTCTGACCATCCTAATATTTACTTTAACAAGCATTTGTCAATGCCGAATGTTTGCTTGCTCGCATTGGCAGTGGTAGTGTAGAAGTTACAGAGCTGCGTAATAGGAATGGCAGTGAAGTATTGAACTGAAGCCAACCCCACCACCACCCTGCAGAGAGTGACAGGCATTGGGGTGTGCCTTTGGGTCGTCAGGCATAACGGCCATGCCATTTCACCACACCCTAGCCTGCAGACACTGACAAGTGTCACAGTGTTCCTTGGGGTCTTTGGCCCTTATGCGCACCCCATTCCATTAGGAAATACAGTGAGATGGGTGCGGTATATGAGAATGGGGTGAAGTTTGGGCCGAAGAGTCCAAGGCATACCTCTATGCCTCTCACTGGCTGCAGGGTGTGGAATGGTATGAGCATTACAGGCAAGAATCCCAAGTCACACCCCTGATGCCTGTCATTCTCTACAGGGTTGGGCATTATGGTTGGAAACCCTAATACCTCAGGCATTCGTTGGTATTTTCACTCCAAATGTTCAAAATGGTTTTTCTGTGACCCCACCTCATGAACAGGGGGAATATCAGTTTCTTAGCCGAAAGCTGCTTATGCACAGCGACTATGGCATTTAGCACCACAGGTGCAAAAACATTCCGAACAGGATGTAAAAAATGACAGCTGTACTGTTCATGGGGAGTTGTAAAAATGGCAATGTTGCAAATCTGCAGTAAAAATATTTAAAAAAATGGTGAAGTCACGAGCGTACATAGAAACTGTGCAACGCACGCCCATAACATAATTAGGTTGGGTATTTTTTTACAGCAGATTGTCAACTCAGGCATTTCGGTGCCTCCAATCATGAACAGTGTCACTGTGATTTTCTTTATCTGTCCCGAACAATGATTTCCCACAGCGACTACGCATCTCTGCACTGAAAGTGTGAAAACACACTTCGGCCATGTTGTGAAAAATGACAGGTGTACTGTAAATAAGGCAGTGTGGAAAAATGCCACTGGTGAAAATCTGGACTTAAAATATTACAAAGTCATGAACTTACGATGGTGCGTGGAAACTGCGCAATGCTCACGCGTAACACAGTCATTTTATGGGCTTTTGTCACCAAATTTTCAACATAGCCATTTTAAGATCTCTGCTCATGAACAGTGTAACTGTGATTTTCTTAATCTGTCCCAAACATTGCTTTCACACACCAACAGCACCATTGTGTGCTACATGTGCGAAAACACATTTTGGGCAGCATATGAAAAATGGCAGCTGTACTGTTCATAAGGAAGTGTAATAAAATGGCAATGTTGAAAATCTGGAGTGAAAATATTGAAAATTGCGGAACTACGGCGTGCGTAGGAACTTCATGGCAACTCTAAATAAAACAATTGTTTTTGGAATTTTCCACCAAATTTTCAAAATAGGCTTCTTGAGAGCCCACCTTATGAACACTGGCAGTGTCATTTCATTAATCGGTCCTGAAAGGTGATTTTGCACAGTGACAGCGAAATCACCCTTTGGGCCCGAATAATGCCATGACAGTGACATCATTCATGAGAAGGGGTCCCAAAAACCCCATGTTGAAAATTTGGTGCAAAAATTCCAATAAATGCCTGAGATATGCAACAAAGTTGAAAAAACCCTATCTAGCCCATTATACAGCTTACCGGCATTCCCTAAGTTCGCGGTCGGCTTTGAAGAGTGCAGACGTGTTCCCAGTCCACCGAAGATCGTCGCGCTGAGGTCCGGAGGTAAGTATGGGGTGAGGGGGGTGTGGGGAGGCAGGGTGCGCAGTGGGTGGTTGCGGGTTGTGGGAGGGGGGCCAGGGAGACTACGTGGGACCGTTTTTTCTTTACAGGTTTTCTTTTTTTTTTCAATGACGACGCGGGACGTTTGTCATGCTGGGGTGAGCTCCCAGCGTGGCACAAGGATGGTTGGGGGGGCATTCAGCCGACGGGGGACTGGGCATCCCCATCGGCCAATGCATCTATTGCCTGCTGGAGTGGGCTCCCAGCGTGGCACCCAGTACTCGGGGGGGGGGTGAGGACAGTGGAGCCGACGGGGGATTGGGCAACCCCGTCGGCTATATCTTATCGCTGCTCACTGAAGCGTGGCTCCCCCTTTCAACTGTATGCCACTGCATTTTGGAGCTTGTCATAGACAGCTCCAGCATGCATTGGCTTACAGGGGCCGCACCTGCCAACACACTGAATTGGAAGAGGCGGTGACACACCTTCGAAATCTCAGATGATGGCACTATGTTTCTTGCACATGTGTGCAAGCAAACATAAAAATGTATAAAGAGACCAGCTTCTCCCCTTAATTTGTCCTATTAAAGAAATTATTCTTCATCTAACCAAGCAATCCTACACCTGAGTACATCAGCCCTGACTTTCGGTAGGGTTCTATAGTCCTGTCTTTTAATTTTGTTAAGGGTATTCCCCATTGTTTGAGTGAGTGTAGCAGGGAAAGTATTTAACTGTTGAGTCAAAAACTGACATCTAGCCTGCCAAAACAGTATTTAATGCAAGTAAATGATGCCTCAGAGGTTGCCAAGAAAGAGGAGTGGTTGGACCACAGTGGGCTCAGGGAGGGTGAGGGTGGTGGAACAGAGGCACATCCCTCCAGTTGTACCTCTTCACAATTCATATGCTGTTCTGGCAGAGTGTGGTTCCTCTATGGAGGCACCCACATTGGAGACCAAGGAGGATGCTGGGAACCTCCACAAAGGAGACCCACAGGAGGGTGGCATAGGACCCCACAGGGGAAGGAAACAACTCCTGGTGGGGGACTCCATTGTTAGGATGGTAGAACTGGGGGAGGGATGGGAGAGGGAGCTAAGGTGCCTGCCTGGCACCATGACTTGGAGGGACAGGGAGTGAATCCTCAGGGTCGGGGGAGTAGCTGGCCTGGGGAGGGAGATGGATGTTATTGTCCACCTAGGGACAAATGATCTGGCTGGGAAAGGGATCAGAGCAGTGCAGGAGGAGTTTATGGAGTTGGGGAGGGGCCTTAGACAAGTAGCACGCACAGCAACCTTCTTGGAGGTGCTGCCTGTCTATGGTATGGGTGAGGCTAAGGTGCTCCGCACCATGGGATTCAATCAGTGGTTGAAAAACTGGGGCAGCACTCATGGTTCTGGCTTCATTGGGGACTGGGGGTCCACCTGGAGGGATGCAGGGCTATACTGGTGTGATGGTCTGCATCTGTCCAGGAGGGGAACCAGGATCCTAGATGATAGGTTTAAATGCTTCACTGACAAGCATTTAAACTAGCCAAGGGGGGGGAGACACTGAAAAGGAGAAGGGAAATCCTAGTGTAACCCCCGTACAAATGGGGGTTCCCAAAAAGTCTTCCTCGCGCTTGCCTAAATGCTCACTGCCAGGCTGGTGTCCTGCGTTACAGCAGTTTAAATGTGATTGCCAGAGAGTGCCTATATAGCCTCTGTGTACTGTCTCTTTAAGAGCTGCCTGGATTGCAGTCATAAGTAGTCTGAGAGGGAGCGCTGTTGAAAGATGTAACTATTTGCTGAAAATCATTTAGAGCGATAATGATAATGTAGTTTGTCTAACCTGCCTTCTTTGCAGCAAGGACTGTTTTGTTTATCTCCACTATCTTGGTTCTGGACTGTGAATTGGACCAATCAGTACTGGTGGGACCTAAAATGGAGCCAGACTACAGGAGCTGTCTGGAGTCAAAATCTGTATGAATTGTAGTTTTGGGCTTTTTGCGCCTTTTTGCACCTGAAGAGGGAGCCTTTGTTGTGACTGACAGGAGGATCGGCCAACCGAACCTTTTGGATCTTGGGGAATTTCCCAGGCTACTGCAGCTAGTTTCAGTTTTGAGCTGAGAAGTGAAGAAGTAACAGCTCAAGTGATTTTGAGCAGCAGTTCAGTGTACTTTTGCATGGGAGAACTGTGAAAGGGCTGAGTTTTGGCCTGCCTGTCTGCCTGCTGTCCCTGAGAGGGAAAATAGAGTTTATTTGGACAAAATTCGAGTTATGAGGACTATTTAAGCCACTGGACTGTGACCAGGCTTTAACCTAAAGAAGACCGAAGATTTTCTGAATGCGATCAGCCTGTCAGGATTTCCAGCTGCTTTTGAATCCCCGGTTTGTGCAGAGACTTTGCGATCATGACCAGAGAGCGGTTTGCCTGGTACAGTAGAACTTCCTTACATGTAAATGTGCCGTGTACTGAAAGTGGGTCGTGATTTGGTTCCCCACTGTGTGAACTGTGTTCTGCTTGCTGGTACCGTAGAATCCTTTACATGTAAATGTGCTGTGTATTGAAAGTGGGTCGTGATTTGGTTCCCCACTGTGTGAACTGTGTTCTGCTTGCTGGAAGCTTTATCTAGCCTAATTGGACTGAAACTGCATTCATCTCCATTCGGCCTGGGCCATGCCATGCTGGTCCTGCCAGACTACCCCACTCCACAGAGAAAGCCACCAATGAGAGACCTCCCCAGGGATCAGCCCCCTGCTCCACGCTTGAACAGGAACGACGCCTCTGTGAATCGTGTGGGCCCTGCTTCTCCTGGCACTCCAGATTAACCACCTGCTGTCTCAATTTTTGTCCAGCCTGTGTCCAGTCTTGGGTATTGTGAGTATTCATCAGGGTAGCTCCCTGAAACAACAGCCTAATCTAAAAGTGTGTTATCTGATTGTCTTGTTGTTTTCTTTTCACGAACTGAGCCCTCTGGCTCCGGATTACAAATAGTGTGTGTTGTGCATGCTGTTTTCTTCCATCACAGGGCCCCAACCAGCTGCAACGTTCCTGACTAGCCCACCATTCTCCATCTGGGCACCCAGAGTGTGTGATGGTTTATGGACCCTTAAGTGCATTCATAACTGTTTGATTGATAGAGCCTTTAAGCAAATTAACCTGATTACACCCTTCCCTTGTTCAAGCCCCTTAATAAATCAGATCTAACTCTTTTTTGCATTTACCCGCCTGTGGTTCCAGTTTGTGCAAGAGTACTGTACTGCTGTTATTTGCTGTGTATAACCTTGTTTTACAGGGGGTCCCTAGGGCCAGGCCAGAGGAAAGTTCTGGTGGTAAATGCAAACAGTGTGGTGTATCAGGGGTATTGTGAAAGTGATTATTGTGTATTGTTCTGGCCACTAGTAAGCAAAGAGGGGGGTTATAGTGTCCTGGAGGGCTGTGCCCAGGTTAGCTTGACCACTACCAACCCTGACCTCTGGGTGGAGGCACCCGTTTCAGAACTCAGGCCCCTTAACATGCTACTAGCCAAACAGGCAGCGGTAGTAGCCCTTGGGATAGCACCACCTAGGGGTTACATTTTAGAGGCTCACAGCTGGGATTTTGTCCCTTCTAGTGGCCAAAAATTATTGATTAAAGATTAATGGCTACCTCAGTAGAAATGGTGGTACACCAGTTCGTGGGGTGATGTACTGGGCAGGAGATCGACTCCCAAAATGCTCTACTTATACTGGATATTCCCCTGAGTGCCAGTAAAGACACTGTAGAGGGAGCACTCTCCAAAGTTGAATGTTTAAAAAAACCCTGTGGTGGTGGGTCGACAGGCTGATTTGATTGTCCAAACTTTCATAGCCTTGGTAGAGTGTAGTGACCTCATGGACAGCTCTAAAGTGCCACAGACTATTGCCCCAGAAGGGGTTCCAGCTGCCTGGAGAGTGATAACCAAGACAGTAAAAACCCCGTGGAGGATGAGCTCCCACCATTATCTGAGAATTTTGAGGAGAAATTTGCTAAGTTGTTGCTGGAGGAAGGGAAAACCATAGAGGACTTTAAGAAACTATTCCTGCCACCTGGGGGTGTTCCTTCCCCAACACCCCCTCCCACTCCAGCACCTGTTACTGCCCCACCTTCTGTGCCCATGCCAATGCTGGCCCCTTTCTCTGTACCTGCCATCAGTCACGACTCCTACCGAAGGCTGAGAATCTTCTCGGGCACCTTCCCCACCCCCCCAGGGGAAGGATGACTGGGAGACCTGGATAGACTATGTTGCCCCACTGGTACTTGAATGGCAATGCTCAGAAGCAGAGAAATGAAAGAGGTTGGGTGAGAGCCTCCAAGGTCCTGCCCTGGCTACCATCCATGTCAAGCTGGCCAATAACCCCAAAGCAACTGCACAGGACTATCTTGATGCATTGGAAAATGTGTATGGGAGCCCAGATTCAGATGAGGATCTGTGGTAGAGAGTAAGAAACGCTCAGCAGTACCCAGGGGAGCCATTGTCTGTGTATGTACCTCGGCTTGAAAAGCCACTACAAGAGTGCCTCAGAAAGGGTAGTTTGCCATCAAATGAATTAGATTGAACTAGGGTGGACCGGACCCTTAAGTCTGCTCCATTTTCAGAATTGTTACTGCTTCAGTTGCGCCTTGCCACCCGACTGGAATCGCCCCCCCTCCTATGACGAGCTAATGAAAGAAAATCGGGGGGTTGAGCAAAGGCGACCCTGTGGGGGAATTGCACCCATATCTGCTGCTGCTGCGCAAGTGACCGAGAGTGATCAGCCAAGTGAGGCTTAGGGGAAAAGTTCGGCACCTAACGAGCACTCTGAGAATGCAAAGGACTTCCCGCCCTGGGCCCAGCATTGGAAAAACGAGCTACTAAAGGAAGTTCGAGATTTGAAGATGGGTGCCTCTGCAAAGGTTTCCCCCATGGAACAAGATTCTGGTCCCTTTCAGGATGTGACTGCCATGGGGATGGGGGTGCATCCTCAGGCATCAGCTATCGAGGGTGGCTCCAAGGCTGAGATCACCGGATTGACTGCCACTCTAAAGGAACTGTTAAGACACGTTGCACCACTCTCATTGCTGCAAGCAGATACTAGACCTCAATCTCTTACTACTGCTTCAGTTCCTCATACGATGTTCTCTCCCAGGATGACCCAGGAGTCTATCATTTGTCACAACTGTGGAAAGGATAGCCATATGAAAAGAGAATGCCGGTCTCAGAAGGACTTGGAAAGAGTAGTAAACAGACTCCAAAGGGAGCTCCGAAAAGCAAATCAATGGCCAAGGGGTGCCTGAAATGACTGCAGTGAGGGTTCAAGAAACTGTAATGGCTAAATCATCTGTCCAGGCCTCTGCTACTGCCTCTCCAGACTGGTCCAAAATAGTGAGCCCTTCAATGGAGACTACGGTGACTATGAATGGTATTCATACTCAGGCTGTGCTTGACATTGGGTTACAAGTGACCATTGTATTCCAGGACTGGTATGATAAACATTTATCTGATGTGCCTTTGCAATCCCTGGAAGGCCTACATGTGTGGGGCCTGAGCGACAAGTCTTATCCCTGTCTAGGATATGTCCGCCTCTGGTTGTCTTTTCCTGCAACTGTAACGGGTGTAGAGGAACAAGTAGAGACATTGGCCCTAGTGTTTCCCCCCACCGGACAGTATGATTGGGTCCCCCTGTCAATTGGGACAAACGCCCATATGTTTGGGAGACTGGCATAACTCTGTCATGAGAAACAAGAGCGACGGACTGGGAGGGCCCTGAGAATTCCTGCTCTGATCAAGAGGGCCTATGATTTGGAACAGAAACTCAAGGAAGTAGACCAGGATGAACCAGTGGGGATCGTGTGAAGGAAGGATCCCGATTCAATGGTACTGGCCCCTAACGCCCAGTGTACCATTCAAGGGGAGGTCCGCCTCCAGAAAGATGTCAAGAACAAAATACTGATGTTGGATGCACCAGGCGATAAAAAATTACCAGAAGGATTGTAGGTCAAGCCCAGCATCTTGCCTGCTCATGCCCATGCCTATGCACGACAAGTGATGGTCCAGATTCACAATGTGTCAGATCGGGAGATCCGGGTGAACAGGGGGTGCACCCTAGCTATGGTACACTGCGCAGACACTGCAGTATTGCCCAGCAACAAGCACCCTGGTGAGAAGGAGAGAGTGACCCTAGACTTGTTTGACTTTGGTGGCTCCCCGTTGCCAGCTGAATGGAAGGCTAGAATTAGCAAGAGACTTGCCCAGAGAGACCAAGTGTTTTCGTTGAAGGAATGGGATGTGGGATGTGTCCAGGGTGTGGAGCATCACATACGCCTGCACGATGAATGGCCATTTCGAGAGAGGTCCTGACCCCTAGCCCCAGCAAACATAGATGATGTGAGAAGACACCTGCTGAAATGCTCGCTGCTGGCATGATACAAGAATCCAGGAACCTATACACCTCTCCCATTGTGGTTGTGCATAAGAAGAATGGGTCTGTGAGGATGTGTGTTGATTATTGAACCTTGAACCGGCAGACCATCCCAGACCAATACACTATGCCATGTATACAAGATGCCATGGACTGCTTGAATGGGAGCAAATGGTTCTCGGTATTGGATCTTCACAGTGGATGCTGCCAGATCCCGATGGCCCCAGAAGACCGTGAGAAAACAGCCTTCATCTGTCCATTGGGGTTCTACAAGTTTCTGAGGATGCCACAGGGGATATCAGGCCACCTTTTAGTGACTGATGGAACATGTGGTGGGAGATATGAATTTGCTGGAATGCCTGGTGTACTTGGACGATGTCATTGTGTTTGGGAACGGCTTAGAGGAGCATGAGAACTGACCATTTAAAGTCCTAGACCGACTGGAAGACTTCGACCTCAAGCTGTCCATTGACAATTGCCAGTTTTTCCACACCTCCATGACGTATGTGGGGCACATAGTATCTACAAAAGGGATAAAGACTGATCCCAGTGAGGTTGAGGCACTGACTACTTGGCCCCAGCCCTATAATCCGAAAGAACTACAACGTTTCCTGGGGTTCTGTGGCTACTACCACAGGTTCATAAAAGACTATTCCAAGGTGATTCGCCCACTCTTGAACCTTATCCAGGGTTAACCACCTTCCAATCATAAATACAAAAAAGGGGCTGTTAAAGAACCAGAAAAAGTATACTTCCGCCAAGGTGAACTCTTCGGGCCGTGCTAGACGCCTGACTGTGAAGCAGCCTTCCATGAGATCATATACCAGCTCACCCACACCCCCATCCTCACCTATACTGACCCCACCAAACCCTATGTGCTGCATACAGATGCTAGTAGGAGCAGTGTTGTATCAAGACCATGAGGATGGCCCGAGACCAGTAGCTTTCGCCAGTAGGAGCTTGATCCCGTCCGAACAAAACTACCCTGTGCATAAGTAGGAGTTTCTTGCGCTAAAATGGCCCATCGTTGACCAGTTTCATGAATACCTCTATGGGGCAAAGATATTGGTGAAGACTGACAATAACTCATTGAACTATGTGCAGACTTCAGCTAAGTTAGACGCCACTGGGCGCTGGTGGCTTTCTGCATTATCAACTTATGATTATGCTGTTGAATACAGACCAAGCCTGAACCATATTGATGCTGATGCCCTATCACGAAGGCCCACTTCCAAGAGTGATTGGGTCAGGCTATCCGAACCTGATATTCAAGCATTGTGCCAAAAGTTTGATAGAAATGAACAGATGTCTGCAGACACAGTGGACTGTTTAGTAGATTGCTTGGGCCCTTCTGACACCTGCATAGCAGCTGCTTATTGCCACTTCTCTGCTCTAGATATTAGTGCACTACCTCAGTTTGACAATGATAGCATTCAGTGGGCTCAATCCCAAGATCCTATAATTCAGCCAGCACTTGATGCCCTGCAAGCGGGGAAAGATGTGTCTAAGTTACGTTCCACTGACTTGCGAACTGCTTTATTGTTAAAGAAGGCCCCAGACTGAAGTTGCTCAATCAGTTGTTGTATAGAGGACAATAGATCATAGTGCAAAGTAGACAAGCAACAACTGGTCCTGCCCCGGCCTTTAAAGATTTGGTACTGGGGTCCTCCACAATCACATGGGGCACCTCGGTATTGACAGAACCCTTGACCTGATGCGATCTCGCTTCTACTGGCCCAAAATGGGGTCGATGTTGAGCACCATGTAAGACTTGTAGTCGCTGCCTGCAAAGAAAAGCCCTGCCTCAGAGGGCTGCCCCCCCTTGTTAATATTACTACCAGCACCCCCATGGAACTAGTGTACATAGACTTCTTGTGTTTAGAACCTGATCAGCGGAACACTGGAAATGTGTTAGTGGTTACGGATCATTTCACATAGTACGCACAAGCTTTTCCTACCAAAGATCAAAAGGCATCTACTGTGGCCAAGGTGCTAGTGGAAAATTTCTTCATCCACTAGGGTGCCTCCCAGCGGATTCATTCTGATCAAGGCAGAGACTTTGAGAGTCGGCTAATCAAAGAAATGCTCTCTCTCTGGGGGGGGGGTGCGAAAGTCAAGAACCACCCCCTATCACCCGCAGGGAGACCCTCAACCAGAACATTTTAACCGCATCCTTCTAGACATGCTGGTCACCCTCCACCCAAAAGACAAGCATAAATGGAGCCAGCAGATTAGTACCTTGGTACACGCATACAATTGTACGAAAAATGATGCTACTGGGTTCTCCCCCTACTGCCTGTTGTTCGGGAGAGAGGCCCGGCTGCCACTTGATGTCTGTTTTGGGGTCTCTCCAGATGGGGTCTGAGACGAAAATTACTTGCAATATGTACTGAAACTGAAAGCTCAATTGAACCATGCCCATCAACTGGCCCAGACAATGGCTGCCAAGAGAAATCTAGTCAACAAACAGAGGCATGATAAAAAAGTAAAAGCTCAAGAGCTCCGATCTGGAGACCATGTTTTGTTACGCAATTTGGGACTGCATGGTAAACACAAAATTGCTGATCGGTGGCACCATCTTCCCCATGTAGTAGTTGGAAAGTTGGATGATTTACTTGTGTACAAGGTGCACCCAGAGAACAACTCCAAAGCTGTCAAGACCATGCACTGTAACCACTTGCTACCTATCAGCCAAGTCATGACTGAGGCTGAATCCCCAGAAACTGAGACCCCTGGGCTGGTGACTCGTGCTGCTGCAAGAAAGAGACAGAGTTGACCTACCCCAGTGGTCACAGATTTATGGTTTCCTCCGCAGCAGGCCCAGAATGATAGTGACTGTCAGTCCACTTCTGACGAAAGTGAATACGACCATGCCTATTACCCCTCTTATGAACTGAGTCAGCTGTTTTGAGGTAACCCCCTGATAAATTGTGGATATGAAGCTGGGCCTTCTGGACTGCCTTATCCCCCAGCTTCTTCATTGGAGCCAATGCTCCCAGAAAGTGAAGTGCAAAGTATCATGTCAAGATGTTGAGTCTCTGTGTCTTGTGGAACTGTATGATTTGCCTGAAGAAGGGGCTGAGGGTTTGAGTCTTTCTGGTGACATACCAGAACTTGAAGAACACTACGAGAGTGCTGACCACCCCCCCTTCAGTGCCTCAAAGCTTGATTGCACCTGAGCCTTCACGAAATGAGTCATGTGTTGTAGAAACAGAGCCTGCAGAGCAAGGATCCGACAGTGCCCCAAGTTTGGATGTTCCCACCCAGGCAGAGGCACCCCTCACAAGTGACGAGAGTCCACAGACCAGTGCTGAGAGTACAGAGACTGTAGTCGTCCCCCTCAGAAAGACTGTCCAAACTGTCTAGCCAGTAGTACATCTCAGTTATGATTCTCTTGGGAGGCCAGTGGATTTGCCTCTCAATGTGGTGCACAAAGGTGTTTATGTCTCACTAAGCTCACTGCCCAAATTGAGCTTGACAGTCAATTCCAGGTTACTTGTCTTTCCCTCTCACCATGGTGCCCCTGCCCCCTCTAGCCCCAAGTTAACTGATAGGGAAGGGCCCTGTCTTGCACTGTTTAAGGTACAAGAAGTTATTACCTGATTCAGTATAGTAATGCTCAATTTAGCTGTATGAAATATGCACAATGTGTTGTCAGAATGGATATAGTATCATGAAGTGTAGTGAATATGTATAGTAAAGTAATAAGTTTATGTTAACTGATGCATGATGGTACAGACTTGACGTGGACGCCAAGTTTTCTCCAGGCAGGGAAGGGTGTAACACCCCTAAAAATGGGGGTTCCCGAAAAGTCTTCCTCGAGCTTGCCTAAATGCTTACTGCCAGGCTGGTGTCCTGCGTTTTAGCAGTTTAAATGTGATTGCCAGAGAGTGCCTGTATAGCCTCTGTGTACTGTGTCTTTAAGAGCTGCCTGGATTACAGTCATAAATAATCTGAGAGGGAGCATTGTTGAAAGATGTAACTATTTGCTGAAAATCATTTAGAGTGATAATGATAATGTAGTTTGTCTAACCTGCCTTCTTTGCAGCAAGGACTGTTTTGTTTATCTCCACTATCTTGGTCCTGGACTGCAAATTGGACCAATCAGTACTGGTGGCACCTAAAATGGAGCCAGACTACAGGAGCTGTCTGGAGTCAAAATCTGTATGAATTGTAGTTTTGGGCTTTTTGCCCCTTTTTGCACCTGAAGAGGGAGCCTTTGTTGTGACTGACAGGAGGATCAGCCAACCGAACCTTTTGGATCTTGAGGAATTTCCCAGGCTGCTGCAGCTAGTTTCAGTTTTGAGCTGAGAAGTGAAGAAGTAACAGCTTAAGTGATTTTGAGCAGCAGTTCAATATAGTTTTACATGGGAGAACTGTGAAAGGGCTGAGTTTTGGCCTGCCTGTCTGCCTGCTGTCCCTGAAAGGGAAAATAGAGTTTATTCGGACTGAATCCGAGTTGTGAGGACTATTTAAGCCACTGGACTGTGACCAGGCTTTAACCTGAAGAAGACAGAAGATTTTCTGAATGCGAGCGGCCTGTCAGGATTTCCAGCTGCTTTTGAATCCCCGGTTTGTGCAGAGACTTTGCGATCATGACCAGAGAGCGGTTTGTCTGGTACAGTAGAATTCCTTACATGTAAATGTGCTGTTTATTGAAAGTGGGTCATGATTTGGTTCCCCACTGTGTGAACTGTGTTCTACTTGCTGGTACCGTAGAATCCTTTATATGTGAATGTGTTGTGTATTGAAAGTGGGTTGTGATTTGGTTCCCCACTATATGAACTGTGTTCTGCTTGCTGGAAGCTTTATCCAGCGTAATCGGACTGAATCCGAGTTCATCTCCATTTGGCCTGGGCCATGCCACGCTGGCCCTGCCAGACTACCCCACTGCACAGAGAAAGCCACCGACGAGAGACCTGCCTGGGGATCAGCCCCCTGCTCCACGCTTGAACAGGAACGATGCCTCGGCGAATCGTGTGGGCCCTGCTTCTGCTGGCACTCCAGATTAACCACCTGCTGTCTTGATTTTCATCCAGCCTGTGTCCAGTCTTGGGTATTGTGAGTAATCATCAGGGTAGCTCCCTGCAACAACAGCCTAATCTGAAAGTGTGTCATCTGATTGTCTTGTTGTTTTCTTTTCACGAACTGAGCCCTCTGGCTCCGGATTACAAATAGTGTGTGTTGTGCATGTTGTTTTCTTCCAACACAGGGCCCCAACCAGCTGCAACGTTCCTGGCTAGCCCACCATTCTCCATCTGGGCACCCAGGGTGTGTGACTGTTTATGGACCCTGAAGTGCATGCATAACTGTTTGACTGATAGAGCCTTTAAGAAAATTAACCAGATTACGCCCCTCCCTTGTTCAAGTCCCTTAAATAAATCAGATCTAACTCTTTTTTGCATTTATCCTGACTGTGGTTCCAGTTTGTGCAAGAGTACTGTACTGCTATTATTTGCTGTGTATAACCTTGTTTTACAGGGGGTCCCCAGGGCTGGGCCAGAGGAAAGCCCTGGTGGTAAGTGCAAACAGTGTGGTGTATCAGGGGTATTGTGAAAGTGATTATTGTGTATTGTTCCAGCCACTAGTAAGGAAAGAGGGGGTTACACTGTTCTGGAGGGCTGTGCCCAGGTTAGCTTGATCACTGCCAACCCTGACCTCTGGGTGGAGGCACCTGTTTCAGAACTCAGGTCCCTTAACCTGCTACTAGCCAAGCAGGCAGGGGTAGTAGCCCTTGGGATAGCACCATCTAGGGGTTACACTAGCCCCCTCCACCAAAATCAGGGTAGTTAGTGAGGTAAGCACAAAGATAGAGAAGTCGATAGGGAGAAGGGCAGGGGTTAATGGAGAAGAAGACAAGGGCAGTAAGGACAGGGATGGTGCAAAGAGGGGGTAAGGCCATCAAAAATGGAGGTTAATGAGTACCAATGCCCGTAGTCTAGGTAATAAGCTCCATGAACTGGTGGCCTTGATGGAAGAGGCATGCCTGGATATCGTGGCAGTCACAGAAACATGGTACACAGAGAACCATGACTGGGATGTCAACATACCAGGGTACACAATCTACAGGAGGGACAGGGAGGGTGGGAGAGGAGGAGGAGTAGCTCTCTATGTAAGGGAAGGGATCAAAGCAACAGGACTAAAGGGTAAACAGGGAGGAGAGGAGGCACTGTGGGTCACCCTGGGGACTGGAAATGGCATCACAATCTGCACAGGGGTTGTATACAGACCCCCGTCTCAGGGGGAGGAAATGGACAAGGAAATGATAGAAGGCATCCTTAGGATGGCAGAGAAAGGGGAGATATTGCTGATGGGGGACCTGAATATGCCAGATGTTAACTGGAGCACCTTTGCTGCAGCCACATCCAAGAGCAGGGCCATTCTCGATGCCCTACAGAGGGCATGCCTCAGACAGTTAGTGTTGGAACCCACTGGGGAGGGAGCAATCTTAGACCTGGTACTCTCAAATGGGGACAGAGAGTCAGAGGATCTCAGATCTAGAAGTGGGTAGCCATCTGGGAACAAGTGACCACCAAACTGTGGTTCACGATAAACTCAGCTATAGAGCCAAGCCATACAAAAGTGAAGGTACTGGACTTCAGGAGGGCTAATTTTGTCAAAATGGGAGAGTGCCTCAGAAAAGCACTAGCAAACAGGCAAGAAGGAGGGGTGGAGCAACAATGGGGAAACATCAAAACTGCCATCACAGAGGCACCGAGCCTTTGTGTGAAGCAAATAAACAAATCAAAACAAAAGAAAAAAACACTATGGTTCTCAAAAGAGGTGGTGGGGAAGGTTAGGGAGAAAAAGATAGCAGTCAGGAAGTATAAGGAAACACAGAAGGAGCAGGGCAGAGAACTGTACCAGTTAAAGCAGAAGGAAGTGGGGAAGGCAGTCAGAACAGCAAAGGCCCAAACTGAGGAAAAGATAGCCAACTCGGTTAAAGATCAATTGCCCCCCTTGTGTTGTAGCAGTATTGTTTCTTACCTTAATTGTTAGTGCTAACTCCAGGTGTTCTGTTTCAGGTGCTGAACAAGAAATAAGTAAATTGTACTAATAGTTATTTTTAAAATAAACCGAGCCGCATGTGTGACTGCCCTTGCGTTGCTTTCTTTCCATTTGTGGCCTTTCACCTTGCACTACCGCCGTGACGTCAATATTGTCATCAATTCGATGCCATCATTTCCCCGCGGAGTTTAAATGAACTGCAGAAGTAATGGCATCTTACGAATCTGATGCCGATACAGATGAGATCCAGTTGTTTGTTCCAGTGGATCCCTTTGAATCAGAGCCTCTCACTCCAGTCCGACTATCGTCAGTGTCTGCTGACAGTAGTGCACAGAATGAAAGTGGTGTACACAGTAGCTTGGAGGTGTCGATGTCCCAACCAGTAGATGCATGGTCAGTCAGTTTTTGAGGTGATTTCAGCTTGTATAGCAAACCATGTTAAAAGCTATTAATGTGTCACCATATTACATATAAGGGGCTACATCTATAATAATGTCCCTGTATCTGAAATTGTTTGTTTGTTGACAATAATTGTTACTGTGGTTGTTCTTCCTGTCTGTTCTACGTTGTTCATAGTGTGTATGTATTCCTCATACATCAGATTTGATTCCTGTTGTAACAATCACATTTGTATTGTCTGATAGAAAATGTTCATTGTCCCTCTCTTTAGTTCACATGGATCACAGATTACACAGTAAATGCTGCCTCATGTTCCAGTGGCACCCCTTCCCCACCCGTAGCCATTCTTCGGATTGTGCAGAGGGAGTTGGCACCTCAGTGTGTGATGGAACCACTGCAGCAACAGGGCATCAGCAGTACGGCACACAGACTCCTATGCTATATAGGGACCTCCCCATCCCATGGCAGAGCGATGTGACCTCATCACCCTGCAAATGCCCTGTTTGTCCAGTGGTTCCATCACCCACTGAGGTTCCCTTCCCCCTGCAGAACCCGAAGACCTGTCCCATATGGGGCTGGTAGGCAGCAGTACCCACCCACATGCTGCCACGGCTGGACTATGACTATGCGGTCTGACACTGAAAGCGTACAGCATAGCTATGAGCTGTAAGACCATTGGGTCACATGGTCTACCAATGCACTGTGAAAGGTACAGTATGCTGTCAGTCACATACAGGACAGGTATTGGGATTATGCAGGTGGTGCGCCTCAGTTAGTGGGTGGTTGTGGGAGCAGTGGACCAGCACAGTACTGGGGTGGTACCGTGGTTGCATTGGTCCGTCACTGGATGAGGGGCCTCATACAGCATAGTAGTCTGCGTACCATATGTTCGGGGGTTTTATGCTATGTGTAGTGGAGGGGGGACCAGTATGCCACAGGGAACTATACCATATGGTCGTCTTGAGCATTGATGCTACAGATGGGGGCACTATTACAGGCGGGACAGGGGACACTATGCCACTAGGGCACTGTACTTTACGTTCATCTGTGGAATCAATACTATGTGTGGGAGGGGGTTCCACTACACCACCTGTGACTGTAATGGGTGACAGGTGGTATAGTGCTGTGGTTGGGCAAGGGGGGGTGGGGAATTACTGGACTGGTAGGGAGTGCATGCTTACATGCTGTCACCTGCAGTACTGCAGCCTGACTGTGAGTGTCTGCCCATTGGATCCTAATTTTTCTGGAGTTATCTTTCACTTGTTCCTCTCTGGACATGTCACGTGGAATAGTTCCCAATATCTGCTGTGAATGGTGCTATGTTGAGTATGCATGTGCACGCCACCGTCACGGCCCCTGCAGGAGCGCATCACATCATTATTTGCATTTTGCGTCGCATCTCCAATGTTTTGCCGCATCATGGTTGCAGCCACACATCGGACCCCTTCCAGAATCGCCTATAGTTGCATGTGTGGGAATGCAGTGTCCCATCTTGGATGTACTCAGCGCATCCTTTTTGTGAATATTGACAAATATACAGTATATAGTGGACACAAGTTGAAATCATGCGTTGAACAGTCATGATCGGGTAATAATGTATAGTTGGGTGTTGTTCTGTATAGAATTCCATCCCTTTCAAAATGCTGCTGTACCACAGTTCCAAGTCATGGAATGCTGTTCTACCCTACTGTGGTAGAACAGTATTCTGTAACCGTTAGAGACTGCATGAGTCAGTTTCATTTTGAAAGCAAAAGAAGTCACAAAACACATTTTCACGGTACTATACACTATAAAAAATACAGGATGAGCAACTTTGTGCACAACCAGTGTATTTTGCCACCACGGGGTTCTGATTCCCATGGACCTCTCAAGGTCAGAGGGAATCAGAATCCCTCTGTGGGTGAACACATTGGTTCTGCATAGTTGCCCATCCAGTATTCTCTATATGTAATTAAGGGTGTAGTTTGAGATGATGTTTGCTTTGATTCCCTTCTGCGAATACACAGTATGCACTGTACCATGTTCTGCCCAATGTGTGGCAATCATTCAGTAACTTCTATGTTGTTATGCTTCTCCATTTTAAGCCGTTAAGAACCAAACTTTTTTGCCTTCTTTCATTCATACAGGTGTAACTGCTCTTTGTGCAAACAAATGCCAACGATGGAAGAGTGTAGATGCTGCCATTTCTATGTCCCTATTCGTGTTAAGATGGAACAATTTCCAACCATACGCTGTATAACTGAACATCCTGGTTTTCAGTCTGTGGGCTTGGATCAATACGTTCTCGAGGAAGCACTGTATGAGTTTATCTACCTAGATGGACCATTGGGGGGTGATGAAACAACAGAGCAGTATGTATTAGTTTTCCGACAACAGCTGTTGTTATTTATTGTCCCAGATGCATGTTGTAAACGTTCTGTCCTGTGTTGGGACACACTAGTTATATGCATGGGTGGACAGTGATATCAGATATCATTACGATTGGCACAGCACTGCATATCTACATTTCATGTTAGCCAAGGTTATTGTGCATTCATTAACATGATAGTGTATTTAACCATGTCCATGATGTGTTCTATTTACACAATCTGACTGTTAATTTATGCAGTCATATTTTGTTCGAGTATGTCATCGTTGTGGCGTACATGGGTAATATTGAATCAAACACAAGGGCGGTGAAGGACCTATGGTGAGAGGCTGGAGGACCTCAACATGTACACGTTGGAGGACAGGAGAGATATGGGGGACAAGATAGAGGTCATAAAGTGCATGAGGAGGACAACTAGGGGATGCTCAATTGGAGTGCTCCAAAAGAAATGGCCTTGGTGGTGGCAAGTAGAACACATGGGTGGAAGCTGAAGGGGGGAAGACACAGGGAGGAAAAGAGGAGGTTGAATTTAATTGAGAGTAATGTTGAATAATGGAATGCGCTGCCCATGGAACTAGTGGCATCCCAGATTGTGGAGGGTTTCAAGAGTGGTTGTGAGAGGTAAAGAGGTAGGGTTGTGCTATCACAGTCCAATATAAGGGGAACATCTTGCACTTGGAATGGAGAAGCCCGAGGTTGTGGTGTGGAGAGCAAGGTCAGCTCCCAGGTTGGGGACTGGGCAAAGTAGCAGTCACGAAGGTAGCCATACACTGCCGGCATTTTAGTATGTTAATATGTAAACTGACTGAAAATATGCAACATAAATTCAAGTGTGAGGTGGCAGGACAATAACTCATGAGTGACAGCGGCACTCGTGAGTTATCAAAGTTCTGTCAGTTTACAAGTGGTGATGCATTTCTTATTTGGAGTCTTGCTATTATATACTGTATGTATTTCTCATCTTCATTTTTTCTTTAGCCTTATCTGATTTTGTTTCACCATGATGCCTTGCTTCAGTGCTATACCATGTATTTTGAATTGTTCATTATTGTGAAAGCTGCTCTCTAATTGGTTCAGTATTACAATATGAAACATACAAACATATACATTGACGGTAGATATGGACCGCTTGGCACATCTCATCATCCCATTCCCCCACCTACTGGATAGGATGCAGATCCAATTTAACCAGCAGCCTATTTCCTCCTCACCCCCAGAAGTATTGCCTTATGTCGGTACCGTGCATTCTTGAACTTTTCCACACTTTTACACTCCACAACCTCCTCGGGAAGGCAGTTCCATGAGTCCACCTCCCTCTGTGTGAACAAATACTTCCTCACATTGCACCTGAGCTGTCCCCCCTCTATCTTCCAATTGTGTCCCCTTGTTCTTGCACATCTCTTCTTTTTCATTCTGCTGAGGTACTTACAAGTTTTCATTATATGTCACCTCTCCCTCCTTTCCTCGACATATAGATATTGAGGTACTTTATTCTCTCCTCGTATGCCTTTATGTGCAGACCTTGCACCACTGTAGTGTCCCTCTTCTGGACTGCCTTAGCTCAGTCTATGTCCTTCTGTACACATGGTCTCAAGAACTTGACGCAGTACTTCAGACAGGGTCTCACCAACCGTCTGTACAGAGGGATAACAAATCATTGTTTTCTGCTGGTGATGCCTCTCTCTATACGTTTCAGTATCCCCCTAACCCTCCTAACTGCCTTCTCACATTGCTTGCTAACATTAATGTCATCTGATATGAGTACCCCCTGGTCCCTTTTCATTGTTGTTGTTACTAGCTATTCCCCCCACCCCCACCCACTCTGTTCTCTTTCCCTGTATTTTTATCACGAACCACAATGTTTGGTGGTCACTTCTTGCTAGATGGCTACGCACTTGTACATCTGAGAACCTATCTCTGTTTCAATTTGAGAGTGCCAGGTTTAAGAATGCTCCCTCCCGCGTGGGGTCCAACACATGCAGTCTGAGGCATGCCCCCCAGTACTGCATCGAGAATGTCCCTGCTCTTGGATATGGCTGCAACAAAGGTTCTCCAATTACCATCTTGTATATTCAGTCACCAAACCAACAATACCCCCCGGTCTCTGCCATCCTAAGTATGCCCATGTATAATATGCTTGTCCATTTCCTCCCCCTGAGATGGTGGTGTGTATTCAACCCATGTGCGGAACCTCAAACAGGTGTCAGGTCCATCAGCTGTGTTTGAATACCAGCTAGCATAATTATATAGCAGCTTTCCTACCACTCTTTACCACCACCATCTTCCCACTCCCCTCTAACACTGTTCCATGCAGTTTATAAACTGCTCACTGTCATACAGGATATCTCATCTGCATTTGCAGTTACATTTTGCAACCACCTGCCATGTTATAAGTGCTTCTTCATTTGACTCTGTCTTACACCATCCAACACAATGAGCAGCTGCGTGTACCACAACATGTGACGGTTGGTTAAGAATCATTCATGCTAAATGCACCATGTACTCAGTTAACACATTACAACCGTTAAAAAGGTGTGCATCACCTCAACAAACACTGACCTGCAACCTGATGTGTAGGAAAGGGAAGCTCAATGCATGGCCCTGCTTCCGGATAGCAAAGCACCCCCATATCCCATCACATGTCCACATGTGATGGCAGTGGGTACTGTCCATCACTATAGATGTTGGTGACCAATGTCAGGGTACTGTTGTGCCCATGCACTGATGTACTGTTCCATGGACCATAGATCCGGTCCACAGATGTTGTTGCATGGGAACAGAAGACTCACATCGGTGCTGTGATGTGTGTGTCTGGGTGTTAATGCACACGTTGACTGACCTCATGAATTGATGCTGGTCATTGTGTACCTCAATTTAACATGGGGAGGGGTATTGGGCAAGGGTTGATTTGCTGCTAAAGTGTGGCCATGTACTGCCGTGCTTGGTGCATGCGGCGACTATTCTCACACTGTCACTACTCATACCCTCCCGGTTGTGCATGTGTCCCAGTGTTTGTTGGAATGTGCATTACCGTACTCTGAAGAAACATATTGAGCTTTAGACATCACTGTTGTTATATAGCAACAGAAGTGTTTAACCTTTAATAATCTATTCAGTTATGTGTGAGACAGAATCAATGAAACGTTGTCTTGTACTCTCACATTTGACTTATCACAATAATAATATATAGTCTGCACACTTTTTAATAATATATTTTTCTTGTTTTCTTTTCAGACTGTATCGGCACCTTGCATATCGCAAATTCACATTTTGTATATTCCACAGACTAGGGAGAGGAAACAGGCGAATTTTACCATCTTGCGTAGTAAATGCAATACGTAGAAAATATCCTTCTGATAACTATACAGGGTTTCGCCATTATGCATATTGAACAGTTGAAACTAAAACAAACTTATGACTCATTTAAAGTTATGATTCATAGTTTTAACATGGCAGAAATCTGTAGGTGACGTGCTTGTTAAAGGTGACCAGCAAAGAAGCACTGCAGCCTGCTCCCATCCCCTGATACCTTACAAAGGTGCTGCCTCATTCTGTGGTTGCAGTGAATACACTATTTTGTTTTCTAACAAATGCCGAAATGTTCGGCATAACATAGAAATGCAGCTTGATTCACAATGGATTGTGTGCAAACAGTCATGTGTGTTACACCAATTTAGTGACGTCGATACCACCGCTGTTATTATAGTAGCAGTGGTGGTACGTTATTTTTATGCTTCTTTTATGACTTGTAAGCAGGTTTTGATACATGTAATATTAATTACAGCAACAGGTGTTGCTGTAAGTAACATGACATGTGTAAAGACCCCCCTTACAAGTCATATAATAAGCATAACAAAGTATCACCATTGCGACCATAAAAAGAGCAGTGTTGTTACTGACATCACTGAGTAGGTGTAATACACAGCACTGTTTACACCTGAACAATTGTGAACCGTGCTGCACCTATCTGTTAGCCCTACAGTTTATGCACTTTTTAAACATCAGGAAAAACAGATGGATTAAAAATTAAGCTCACTGAAGCCACAGACACATGCAGCACCATTGTAAGGTATGTGGTGATGGTAGTATGCTGCACTTTTTCTTTCTGTGCCACATTTAAGGTTCATTTTTGAAACAGTTACATTAATAATTGATGTAAGTACTGTCTAACACAAATTAATAAAGTATTGATTACTCAACTTTATGAACATTATAAGCATAACTCATTCATTTCTGTACAAATCGTAATTCATATCCATTACTGAAGGAGTTACATGTTCAAGATCTGCATGTATTTTCTTTCCCGGATATGCATACAACAAAGATTATCACACCATGTGTTAAATAGTTGTTCAACAATTTTAACAATAAATGAATAATGCAATTCAACTGTACCTTGGTGTGGATTGTATTCTCCTTTGGTTAAAGCAATCCAATCTATACCTATGACTTTACAACACTTAAATCTGCAATCATGTCTGTTAACATTGGTGGGTGGGATGGGTGTGTGTGGGTTTCATGCGGCACATAACATAGTTTGAGTAATGCAATAGCATGGCTGTGGGTTTGTTTTTTTACGTGTCTATCAATGGATCCATGAGATAACGGTTGGAGATATCATGCTTATTAATATTACAAACCATTATCTTGCTGGAGTGATGTCCGTTGAGAGGAGGACTGAGCATCCCAGGGACAGCTGTCATTCTCAAGGGGGATGGTGCGGTCTGCTATAGTGCCTGCTGGCCCCTACCAGAGGCTGGGATTAGCACAGGACCGAATGGCAACAGGGAGTGGGGGAGGAGCGGACATCAGCTTACACCTTGACATCACTGTGATGCCCTCCACAACACAATGATGAAAATGGCTAAAAACAAATAACACCAAAAGAAAGAAACAATTATCAATTACTCATGTTGATGTTTTGCCAATATTCATATTTTAGAACATGAAATCATATTTCAGCAATTTTTTAAAGTAACATATGTTGTGTGGATCAGTATGTGTGTCCATGTACTGTTTTTAGTCCATCTTTGCACATCTCATAACTCCATTGTGACCTTCGATGTGGTGCAGTTATTATGATGCTGCCTTCTGAATGAGGACGTCTCAGTGTTCTCTATCAACATCTGTCGATATCGTACTGTGATAAAATCTACAGAGAAGACAGAAATTCAGTGACATGTATGTCTTATGACCAATAGTTTCAAGTTTGTAATGATCTTACAGTATAGTATATTGTTATCATTTGTTGGGTATGTCAATCAAAATGCCAAACAAACAAGTTTCACATATTCCACAGTGTTGTGAACATTTCAAAAAGATAACAGACACATATCGAGTGTGATATAACCTAATCTTTATCATTTTTTAAACTCATTTAAGTAGCTACCAACTGGATGCACAGTCATGTTTATTTTATGTGTTGATATGTACCATCAGAATCAATAGCAGATGGGAAACTGTATCCACAACCATTGCTTAGTGCCACCTCACTGTTCCAAATTCTATTTCTTGTTTTCAATCTCTAACATGTGTCGTCAACACATTTAGTAGTCTTACCTTGAATTAAGTGACGACGTATTAAATCTGCTCCGGTGACTTCTCACAAGGACTTCTTTCCCTTCTTTACTGTATTTTGCCACAATTGGTTTTGGCACCATCTTGAATGACGCCTGATTAACGGTCTTGTAGGTCGGGTACATGGATCACATTGAGATAACCTCATTTATATGGTCATTGACATAGGATAGGAGGATAGACATATAAAACATCTTAAAATAGTAATACCAAGGAAGGCATCATTACGCAATTATGGAATTAATTTGTGTGACATTTTTAAAATGTGGTTACTCCACACAAAATACATTACAACACATGGTATTTAGTTATTAGCATTGATGTAACACTTCTTCCTATAAAAATGGCTAGGCTAAAACAGTCAATCATAGCTCAAGATTTCCATGCATCAAATGTGACACATACTGTACATGTGTGAAAAATGAAGCAAAGAAAGAAATACTGAGGGGTGGCACAATAAGTACCACACGTCTGCTGTTTACAGGTTTCTTGGCATGTTATGGGTAATTTCAGCTCCTCGGATAGAGGCATTTGCATGCCAGCAGCATGTGCCCTCCCTCCCTCCGTGGTAGGTCTTAGAGTGTGTTGGGTCTTATGAGGGATCACTCACCCCTTTCATAATGCGGAAGTATGGTGATTACAGCCTAATGCTTGTGCTTGGCTGTATTAATCCACAGCTGCAAAGAACATCTTTAGATCACTCTGTGTACTTGAACAAGGAAATTGGTTAAGTGACACACAGCTTAGGGTCCTCCTTCTCATCCTCCCCTACACACGGACAGGACACATTGTGTGTCTGGATGGGGTGGGCACTAGGTGGGTATGGTGAATCTTCAGTCATCACTAGGTGGGACGATCCTATACCCATATTTATTGTATACGGTACTTAGATGTTGCTTTCCTCAGTGACACTGAGTACATACTATAGATTTCGGGGTGATGGGGTGGTCTCTCTGGTACTGAAAAGACATAGAGTAAGCAGTATGCAATATGTGTAAGGACTATTTCTTATTAAATCATCATAATGAAATGCTATTTGTCACATATAAAAATTAATTTTGTTACTGTAAATATTTTGTTTTATAAGTAGGACATTTTATAAGCGCAATAAGACAGTACAGGTGTGTGCACTGAACATATTTTAACACATGCCATGGAGGTAAAGGCAGTAAGCCAAGGCCTCATGACTTACTATGCCTATAGCAGTAAGTTAGAATATGTGCAATGCACACCCTGACGTTTCTTATTGCTTGCATAACAAACATAGCAAAATAGTGCAATTACTATATGTTGGCAGTACACGTATTGCTGTCACCACAGAAGCTCCGCCACGAGACTTTGGGTAGGACACACCCCATCTCTTTTCACCATCCTTAGTTATCTGTTGTGCCCGTGAAGAATTTTCATTAAAATGGATCACTGCAAGCAGCAACCTAAGCATTTCAACACCGCAAATAAATGACAGTCAGTGACATGAACAGAAACAGTTGAACATCATTCCTGCAACTACAAATTATACTAGTTTTAGAAATGCACCTGGCCCCCATACTGTTAAAAAAGAAATGAAGACTTTCTGAAGCGAAAAAGGGCACAATGCAGTGGTAAGATTCAAGTGCAGATGTCTGCTCAGATGGCGATAGTTTTCGGACATCATTGCACAGCATTTTACTGTACAATATGACCTCTAGCTCCCTGTGTGGTTTACTACCTGTGAATTAGATTGTTTTAAGGATATTGAGACTGAATGAGTAAAAAACAGGAAAAAAATATATACGTATCACCCCACAGTAACGCTAACCTTTCTTTATCCAAAGACGTTCACTAAGCGGACCATGGGCACATTCATTATATGGAGGATCATGTCCAGTGTGGATGTTTGCCACGTGCTCACCGATGGCTTTCCAGTTAGCTGAAATCATATCACCGTCCCCTCCATTGGTAGATGCTACCCAGTACACATGATTGCCTATGGATTGTGTCCAGTCTTTAAGTTGTGCACAGTCTTTTCGTCTCCCTTTGGCTTCTAACTTCTTCTTGATACCTTGATCATGTAAGAGTATTATAATAATATATAGGGGATACATGATGGGCATGAGTGTGATATGGCAAATATTATCACTCCTGCAGAGTGAGCTCTGGATATCTCATGAGTGCCGAAGGCACGAGTGAGATATCCAGAGCTTACAATGCAGGAGTGACAATATCTACCATAGCACACGATCGGACTATCATGTATTCGATATATACAATAGGGCCAAGACTTTTAGAAGTTTTGTTATGCTCTCTTGAGCTCTGCTCCTGTTTATGTGTTTGCTCATTCTGTGTGTGAGCTTTTCTGAATGGGCTGGCAGTGTTATAAATGCTGGGAGTCACATACGTGTGTTTTGCAATGCTAAATGAGTTAGTTTTAGGTAGGAATGAGAAACATACTTTTGTGAGGCTGTATTGTTTAGAAGTCTGGCTGCAGTGAAGCTGAGAGCATCACAGTAATTGTAATGAGCTGAGAGACAGAGTGCCAGAACAGCTGATACTGTTTTCAGTGGTAATTAAGTTAGCTGCAGGCAGAGTGCAAAGTGTTCTGTGAAACTGTGCTCTTTAGGATTCTGGCTGTAGTCAAGCTGATAGTATCACAGCAATTGTAATGGATGAGAATCAGAGTTTGAGGAACAAGTGAGAGTGTGTTTCAGTGGTAGTTGAGTTAGCTGCAGGCAGTAGTTTAGACTGTTCTGTGAAGCTGTGCTGTTTACAGTTCTGGCTGCAGTCACAGTAATGAGCTGGAAGTTGGTGGGGGGATAGGTGTGTTTTGTAATGCTCACTGAGTTAGCTGTAGACAGCAGTGAGACATCTGAAGTAGTTCTGCATGTGTGTCTATGGTAACAGCTCAGGTGTTTCTTGCATGCTGAGGGGAAAGCTGCCTAGAGTGATGACCTTTTGTGACCTATGTGTGTAAATGGCTGATATCATCACAGTAGAGCAGAAGATAAAAATATCACACTGCAGTGGATGATACACTGTTTTATCTCACTCATTTACCACTCACCCCTATTGTATGTATATATTGATATATATTATATGTCATGGTGATTATGATAAAAATATATCTGTATTTCACCATACCCAAATGATACAGGTGCAACACTATGGTAATGTAGGTATTCATTGTAATACAAGTTCAGTTACTTAAATGTAACATCACAGTATGAATAGTGAACTACTATTGCTTGCTATGTCGTCATTCAGTGACATTTACTACTATACACATATGGCAGGATTATCAAACGGGAAGCGAACAGCGAAACCGAGATGCGTTGGCCTATCACAACTTGCACTGTAGCACGACTCTATAATGGGGCCGATGCACTTACACGTTCACGTCAAAATGACACATTGTCAATGCCACCGCATACGACACATAATGATATACGACCCATCTATGTGGGCTGTGCTGGGGTCATAGAAACATAGAATTTGATGACAGATAAGGACTGCTTAGCCCACCTAGTCTGCCCATTTTCCTACCTAACGGATAAGCTGCAGATCCTAGGTAACCAACAGCCTACTTCCTCCTACACCCCACTAGAACTGCCTTATGTCTGTCCCATGCATTCTTGAATTCCCCCACTGTTTTTGACTCTACAACCTCCTCAGAAAGGCTGTTCCATGTATCCACAACCCTCTCTGTGAAGACATACTTCCTCACATTACCACTGAACCGTCCCCCCTCTATCTTCAAATTGTGTCCCCTTGTTTTTACACATCTCTTTTTCTGAAAGATGCTACCCTCTTGGACTTTGTTGATTCCCTTGAGGTATTAGAAAGTTTCTATCATGTCACCCCTCTCCCTCCTTTCCTCGAGGCTATACATCTTTAATTCCTTTAGTCTTTCTTCATATGTCTTCTGATGCACGACCCTGCATCATTTTGGTTGCTCTCCTCTGGACAGCCTCCATCCTGTCTATGTCTTTGAGGAGATGGGGTCTCCAGAACTGTACACAGTACTCCAGATGTGGTCTTACCAACTGTCTGTACAGAGGGCCAACAAACTTCCTGTTTTCTACTGGTGATGCCTCTCCCTATGCATCCCAGTATCCCCCCAGCCCTCTTTACTTCCTTCTCACATTGCTGGCCTACCTTTAGGTCGTCTGATATGACTACCCCCAGGTCCCTTTCCATTTTTGTTGTTGTCAGTATCTCACCCCCATTGTGTACTCTTCCCTTGGGTTTTTGTTTCCCAGGTGCATTACTTTGCACTTCTTTGTATTGAATCTAAGCTGCCATACATTTGACCACTCCTCCAACCTTGCCAAGTCCCTTTTCATCCTTTCCACCCTACCTTGTGTATCAACCCTGTTGCAGATCTTTCTGTCATCTGCAAAGAAACATACTTTCCCTTCCAGTCCCTCTGCAATGTCACTTATAAAGACATTCAAAAAGGACCGGCCCCAGTACTGAACTCCATGGTACCCCACTAGTAACCCTCCTTTCTTCACTGTGGACTCCATTTACTATTACCCGCTGTGTCCTGTTGTCCAACTAGTGTTTTACCCAGGCTACCACCCTAGGACCTACTCCCAGGCTGGCTAATTTTTTTATTAATCTTTTGCGCGGGACTGTGTCAAATGCCTTGCTAACATCTAGGTAGGCCATGTCCACAGCCCCTCCCTGGTTTACTGCTTTGGTCACCCCCGTCAAAGAAATCAATTAGATTTGTCTGACATGACCTTCCTACTGTGACTCCATGCTGCCTTGGGTCCTGTGCCCCAATGGCCTCTAGGTACTCAACAATTCTTTCCTTCAGAAGTGATTCCAGCATTTTCCCTACCACTGGGGTCAAACTGACAGGACTGTAGTTTCCTGCCTCTGTCTTGCTCCCACTTTTGTGAAGGGGAATCACATCCACCCTCCTCCAGTCCTCTGGTACCACCCCATCCTCCCATGATTTATTAAAAAGGGTAGTCAGTGGTGTTACTAGTTCTTCCCTTAGTTCTTTTAAAATTCTGGGGTGAATCCCATCAAGCCCCATTGCTTTATCCACCTTCAGTTTTAAAGTTCTTTCAGAACCCTTTCTTCTGTGAAAGGACTAATATCAACCCCCCTATCCAGAGTGCTTATATTGACCAGATTAGGTATTTCCCCTTGCTTTTCCACTGTGTATACTGAGCAGAAGTATTCATTCAGTATCCCTGCTTTTTTCACTGTCACTCTCTGCCCAACCACCTTTCTCTTTGTTCAGCCTCAGTATCCCTGCCTTAATCTTTCTTTGCTCCCTAATGTACCTATAAAAGGTTTTACCCCTCTTCTTAACCGAGTTGGCTATCTTTTCCTCGGTTTGGGCCATTGCTATTCTGACTGCCTGACCTGCTTACTTCTGCTTTAGCTGGTACAGTTCTCTGTCCTGCTCTTTCTGTGTTTCCTTATAGTTCCTGAATGTTATCTTTTTTTCCCTTACCTTCCCCACCACTTCTTTTGAGAACCATAGTGTTTTTTTCTTTCATTTTGATTTGTTTATTTGCTTCACACAAAGACTTGTTACCTCTGTGATGGCGGTTTTGACATTTTCCCATTGTTGCACCACCCTACCTTTTTGCCTGTTTGCTAGTGCTTTTCTAAGGCACTCTCCCATTTTGACAAAATCAGCCCTCCTGAAGTCCAGTACCTTCACTTTTGTGCGGCTTGACTCTACAGCTAAGTTTATCATGAACCACAGTTTGGTGGTCGCTTGTTCCCAGATGGCTACCCACTTCAAGATCAGAGATCCTCTTTCCATCCTCATTTGAGAGTACCAGGTCTAAAATTGCTCTCTCCCGAGTGGGTTCCAAAACTAGCTGTTTGAGGCATGCCCCCTGTAGGGCATCAAGAATGGCCCTGCTCTTGAATGTGGCTGCAGCAAAGGTGCTCCAGTTAACATCTGGCATATTCAGGTCCCCTATCATCAATATCTTCCCTTTCTCTGCCATCCCAAGGATGCCTTCTATCATTTCCTTGTCCATTTCCTCCCCCTGAGATGGGGGTCTGTATACAACCCCTGTGCAGATTGTGGAGCCATTTCCAGTCTCCAGGGTGACCCACAGTGCCTCCTCTCCTCCCTGTTTACCCTTTAGTTCTGTTGCTTTTATCCCTTCACTTACATAGAGAGTTACACCTCCTCCTCTTCTTCCCTCCCTGTCTCTCCTGTAGATTGTGTACCCTGGTATGTTGACATCCCAGTTATGGTTCTCTGTGTACCATGTTTCTGTGATTGCCACAATATCCAGGCATCCCTCTTCCATCAATACCACCATTTCAGGGAGCTTTTTACCTAGACTACGGGCATTGGTACTCATTACGCTCCTTTTTTTATGGCTTTATTTCTTTTTGCCAAATCCCTGTCCTTACTGCCTTTGTCTTTTTCTCCATTTACCCTGCCCTTCTCACTATCGACTGCTCTATTTTGGTGTTTACCTCACTAATTACCCTGATTTTTGGGGGGGACTAGGATTTCCCTTTCTCCTCTTCAGTGCCCCCCCTGGCTATTTTAAATGCTTGCCACTGAAACATTTAAACCTATCACCTAGGATCCTGATTCCCCTCCAGGATAGATGCAGACCATCATGCTTGTATAGGCCTGCATCCCTCCAGGTGGAGCCCCAGTCTCCAGTGAAGCCAAATCCCTGAACTCTGCACCAGCTTTTCAACCAGTCATTGAATCCCATGGTGTGGAGTGCCCTAGCCTTATCCATCCCATAGACAGGTATCACTTCTGAGAAAGTTACCATGTGTGCTATTTGTCTAAGGCCCCTCCCCAACTTCACAAACTCCTGTTGCACTGCTCTGATCCCATTCTCAACCAGGTCATTCGTCCCTAGGTGGATAATGACATCCAGCTCCCTCCCCCTTGCTGCTGCTCCCATGATCCTGAGGATTCACTTCCTGTCCCTCCAAGCCTTGGTGACAGGCAGGCACCTTACCTCCTTTTCCCCTCCCTCCCCCAGTTCTACCCCCAAACAATTGAGTCCCTCACCAGGAGTTGTTTCCTTCCCCTGTGGGGTTCTGGGTCACCCTCCTGTGGGTCACCATTGTGGAGGATCCCAGCATCCTCCTTGGTCTCCACTGCAGGTACCTCTATAGAGGAACCATGCTTCACCAGAGTGGTGAATGAATTGTGGAGAGGCACAACTGGAGGGATGTGCCTCTGTTTCACCACCCTCACCCTCCCTAAGCCCACCATGGTCCAACCACTCCTCTTTCTTGGCAAACTCTGAGGTAGTGGTGGTGGCCTGGGTAGTCCCTGGGTGGAGGAGCAGGTTTCCCGAATCCTTGCCAGGTCAGCATGGAGACGAACAACCTTCTCCCTCAGACCAGAGAGGTGCCTGCAAATAGGGCAGCAATGCAGTTTCCAGAATGTCTCCCAGAAGACTGCTGCTCCACAGCCAGTGCACTGCACCACTCCCCACATGTTTGTGTCCCTTCCAGTTACAGATGCTTTTTTCTTTTTGTTCTTGTTTTAGTGTGTGCAAGCTTGTGAGTGTCTCTACCCCCTATTCAGTGTGCTGTGCCTTTAAGGATATGAACAGATGTATGTTGTTAGCAGTTTTGAGGAAGTGATATCAGAGCCCCTGATATAAAGGAAGTTATGGGCTTGGGGTGGGTGGGGTGAGGGGAAGGGTGGGTGGGAGTAAACCTATGCTGTCCAGAAACAATCACCTACAGCTCTTATCCTCCACCCCGGGGAGTGCCTTGCTTCCTTTCAGACACCTATTTCACAAAGGCTAAGTAACAGGTCTAGACACAACTGAGTGCAAATATCTCCCAGCTACAGTTTCTCCCTGGCAAATTAAAGTTAAAACTAAGAAAAGTCCACCTCAAAAACAGAATCAATATTAGTTACTGACACAGGTCCAAAAAGTAATAATTCAGTTCAGTGTAGTCTGGAAAATAACCTCCTTGATTCAAGGAAGCTGTGGCTGCTTTCTCACTCTCCCTGTCTTCAATGTGGGAAGGAGACTGCAATGCCTCTGTGACAAAGAAAACCTTTTCAGCAAAAAATAAATAAATAAAATAGGGGTAAACAGTAATTTTGCTTAGCCTAATGATAAAAAGTCACAAAAACGTAAGCACCACCTGTAATAATTTCACAGAAGATATACCCTGTAAGAAACACAGAGAAAAATAAAGCAGTAACAGAAGATATACCTTGCAAAAGACAATTTGAATCAGAAGATTACAGCAGTAATCTGTTAGCACACACCTGTAGGCACACCTTGTAATAATGCAGCAGAAACTATACCCAGCAACAGCAATGTGAATCAGAGAAAAATAAAGCAATAAAATGTTAGCAACAAACAGTAACAATCCCTGTGTGTACAAAATAAAAACAACAACACACAGTAAATCTGCCTAGGCAAAAGTCTTAATCCTTTCCCTTACTCTGGTAAGGTTCTTAGTTCTGTCCTTTCAAGCAAGCTAGAAGGAAAGAGCTCAGGTGAAACTAGGTGCCTTGGCCAGCAAACCTAGCCTTCCACCATCTATATGGAACGTAGGCCTATTCACAGCACAGTAATTAATGTAATGGTGTTTGAATCCAAACAATCAATCAGAATGCATCATTTACTGGATGATGTGTAACATGTCTGCTAACAGATACTGTTACGTACCCTTGGCAACATGCCAAACATCAAATCGATGAGTGATGCTTGGCTCCTCCTCGCGCATAAATTTTTTCACGCTAACATGGCGGTCAGTTGTGAGGCTGACAATGTTTGCTCCAGCTTCTTTGACAACGGTCAGGCCTCACTTCAGACCTTCCAGCTCCATGCAGTTCGAATTTCGTGCTTCATTACTCTTGGAATGAGGGAAAAAAAATTACCTTTAAGAATGATGATAATTTAATTGTTAGCGTGCATATTCACACAACTCATCAAAACAAAAAAAGAAAAAGAAGTAATAAAGGGCGCTTACAGAAAAAAAAAAAACAGCCAGACATGCACTGTAAACAAAGTAACCATTTTCTTCACTGGCCAAAACACAATTCAGCAACAAGGCATGACTAGTGTTACATTGACAGTCTGTTACTCACCTCCCAAAGGGTGTAATATCGCACAAGGTGCAGCAGAATGACATATTGCCCCTAGGGGTGATTAAGTGACAGTTAATATAATTTGTGTGACTAGCATATTAATATTGCACAAAAAATATTGAAAAGTAACAGTTTTAAAAGTACATTTTTGGAATGTTTTCCTCATTTTGAATGATACTTTTAATGAAGTAGTTCTTCAAACAACAGTTTTATAATGCTGTTTCGAAGTCAGAATGCATCATCTAAGGTATTCGCCATTAATACCGGATGTAAGGATTTTGCAGTCATAAGAGCAGATCAGATTGTAGCATTACTGAAAAACTTTTTATCATAGGTGGTAGGTACACTGCCATGTACATAATGTTGTATGTGATGGTGCATTACCTGGATCAATTGCATATCCACTACTTTGGCTCGTTGTAAGTCCATGAGGCTGTAAGAAACATATTTTGCAGTGTGGCCAGGTGAGCAGCACTGTGCATCCCCTCCCAGTACAGCGTTACCATCCGGAAAAGTGGAAAGTAGATGTTGTTGATGTGTGTGCCTCACAGATCTCACAGCTGGTATCAGGTAACTGGACTGTATTTTATAGAAAGTACGTAGTGAGATGCATGGTATCTTAAGATGTTGGAAGATGTTAACTATTCAAAATGGGCTGGCTCCAGTGAACAGTATACCAAATGCCACCATTAGGTTTCCAAGTGGAAGACTATTAAGACGAGACTGATTCTCCCATACCTGATGATGACCATTAACACAAATCTGTTCAAATACGGCCAATGTGCCCATCACAGTTCGTAAGAATACTCGACAACTAGATTTGCATTGTAAGCACACCTGTAGTAGCATAAGGAGAGCACTTTCAAAGACCAAAAACTTTCTCGCATCCTGACCTTGTGGTCCCAATGTTATCTCTTCAGACCTAGTGACAACACAAATTACATTTCAGTAATAGTATAATAGTACGTAACATACTTATTTATAACGCAGTAACCTCTGACTGAGAAGTAGTGAAACAGGTTTGACGGCTGAACCCCTCATCAAGCATGGTGAGGTCACCATGTGACCTCAGCTACCCCTCCATGTCATACACTACATCTCCAATATTGGTTTTCGTCAGCAAACAGGCTCATACTGCTCTCTACCCCTTGTAATAAAACACTGAAAGGCATTCACAGTGACAGATTGGTAGTTCTCCAAGTCATGTATCCCTAACCACCTACACCTGTCAGTCCACCACGTCATTAGTTACTATGTGCACCACTACGTCATGTTTATGCCCTTCACCTCCTGGTACATCACGGCATGTCCAGCCCCGCCACTCATGCTGTTAATCCCGAAATGGATTCCATCAATATCAGGCTGTATCATTTGCCCAACCCCCCACCTGATCCCCTTGAGTATGGAGTCACCTAACACCACTGCCCCCCATCGTCCTCCTCCTCCACTTCTTTTGCCTGTGTCTGCTTACCAATACCTTTCCTACCTGGAGCATCTGCGTTTCACTACACACCAGCTCAGTCAACCCACCTATCCTTCCACGAGCCATTTCCATGTAAAATCCCTTGCCTACTGTTCCAGTACCATTGAGTTATGCGTCCTTTGACCATCTACCAAAGTGAGATGCACAGTCTAATGATCCACCCTTCCCTGCCAAGTGCACATCCAGTTATATATTTGTTTATCCCCACCACACTGTTCCCCATGCCCTCAGTACCCCTCTCCCCATATCTCGAGCCCAACCACCCGCTCTCATGACTACTGACTATATTTGTTACACCATGACTGTATTAAATAACAAACTGTACTGGTACAGACATAAAACAATAGAACAGAGATAGCAATATTAGAATGCTTACAGATTCGAACTGTTATCAATGATACTATCATCACTATCTGTTTCATCAGATGATGCAATTTCCCATTCCGGATCCAGGTTGTCATCACATGGATCCTCATCTGAAGTGTCATCAAGCCATGAATCTTCATCACTCAAAGCACAGTCTGGGTCGTCATTCATTTGCAACGGTGGGTCCCACTGAGTAGATACTGAACATACAATTTTTTCTGCACAGTCAGTCTGGACACCTTTGTCAATGCCGCGACATATCGTTTGAGTCCCTCTTGACTGTCTTGTTCTACCAGTGCCTTGTGGAACATGCTTCAGTGTCTGAGTAGATAGACAGGTGGTTTCCTAACAAATGAGACATTTGGATTAATTTTTCACACTGCAAACTTCTACATTGCAATAATACTATTACACAAGTAGCAAGGAATTACAACAATTTCATCATGATTAGTTACATTATATGCACAGGGAGCGATCAAGATCAACCGGAATGCTGCACTCCCCTGACCATGAGGCAATGGAATTGCGGAATTCAAATGTCTGCATTATTTCATTAATCACACAAATATATACAGAAAAAGCATCATGAACATACACCTACCTAACTGTAATTGTTTATAATTTGTGGTGCACACTTACTCTTCTTGACAATGTGTTTACTTTCTGTAAATTTTGGGACTCCATCCACAACTCAACACTTCTCTTTCAATAAATATGCCAAACAAATCCCACTATTATGGTTATCACTCATAAGTTATGAGACCTGGCTTGATCTTTGTAGTACTGTGACATACCCAAACACCCAAATGCTGAAATATGAATAAAGTAAAAATGGGATATTCACACTTTCTAAAAATGTGCCACGTTGTGAACTGACCAGAGCGTGTGCAATGCCAAAAGGACCAACTCAAAAGTATCAGGCATGCAAATCAACAAATCAGAAAGGTTTTACCATGGTCCAAGTAAAAAACAAGGCCCAATAACATTGAACAGTCACATAACACAAAGCGATCACTAAGTAGTAAACGGAGAGGGTGGTGGGTGCAGGGAACGGACTTCCGGAGGAGGTTGCGGGGTCTAAAACAGTGGAGGAATTCAAGAATGCATGGGACAGACATAAGGTAAGTCTTGTGGGAGGTAGGAAGAAATAGGCTGTTGGTTAACTAGGATCTACGGCCTATCCTGTAGGTAGGGAAATGGGCAGACTGGGGTGGGCCAAGCAGTCCTTACCTGCTGTCAAAGTCTATGTTTCTAACTGCAAAATAACACAATATAGAAAATACTGGATGGGCAACTATGAAGAAGCCACACATGGGTTCTGATTCACTCTGACCTTCTGAGTGAACACACTGGTTGTGCATACAGCTGCTTATCCTGTATTTTTTATTGTGTATAGTGGTGTGTGTAAAATGTGTTTTGTGAGTCAGTGGCTCAGTAGGTAGCACACACGCATCTGACTCTGAGGCCAGGAGATTAGAGGGCTGTGGGTTAAGTTCCCACATCTGGCACTTGTGTTAATATCCCAGTACTGACATTGTAGTGCAGCATGAGAGGGGTGTTGCACTTCTGAGGTGCCGTCTTTTGGATCAGACGTTAAACCGAGGTCCCATCTGCCCTGGATTGGTGGTAGTTCAGATGGATGTTAAAGATCCCATGGCACTTATAGAAAGGAGTAGGGGAATTTCACTGGTGTCCTGGCCAAATTTCCCTTATTAACTAAAAAAATATACCACCAACAGCTTAACCTGGTTCAAGGTCAGTTGGCATTCATCTGTATCCCCCTCGCCCAGGTCGTGCCTGAAAATAAGCAGGATTACTCTTTTACCAGGTCAACAAAAACTCAATAAATAAAAATATAAAACATTTTGCTTTCAAACTGAAACTGACTTATGCAGTCTCTAGAGGGTCCAGACTACTGTTGTACCACAGTAGGGTACAACAGCATTCCATGACCTTGGAACTGTGGTAGAATAGCATTTTCAAATGGATGGAATTCTATACAGAACAATATTCCACTATACAACATAAGTAAATTTCCACCAAATGAAAAGACTGCAGGATAAATCCACCCCCATTCAAAAAGGAGAAGAGAGAAAAAAAGAAATAAGTTAAACATTATTATTTCATAACTAACACGTCATGTGTGAATGTGGAAAACATGAGGTATTTGAACTGTCAGTGTGACCTCAGGATCTCACTCACGGGTCTGTCAGGCACGGCGTTACACACGACCCACTCACTTGTCCATCAAATAAATCATGTATTCCACATTCACACATAATATATGCCCCATATATGGTGAATATTAAACTGGCGTTAAGTACAATGTAAAGTGGAGAGTTAAAACAATTTATGTACCTTATCAATCGTCTGTGTTCCAACAGAGTAGGGTAATTCACACTCTGTAGGAACCTCATCTGGTAAAGCCATACTTTGTATCAGCTCATCCACCTGTAAGCAATCTGTGATACAACCTGGCTGTCCACATAAGTCTGTGAATATCTACAAAAAAGGTAGACAGAACCATTTTTACATAGGATAATTACAAAACATAATGAAATACAATTTATGACACTTTTCAAATACTATAACATAGGTTCAAGTTCTGTACAGAATATTTATTCACTGACTTCGAAGTACATACGGAGACTGATTGATGGTCATTGCCTTACAAGAGCACCATTACTATCACCCGCTCCATACAAGGTAACCCATTTCAAAGCAGGGCTTCAGAATACACCCTCCCTCAATACCTCTGCCAGACTTTCTTGAAACCAGCCACGGTAGTAGCAGCCATAAGCTAACTGAAAACTGCATTGAACGACTACAACACTCTCTCACTTAAGTACCGACTCCTTGTTTCCCACCCGAGTCTCACCACTCAAGCTTCATTTAGTGTCCACTGGTGGCACATACCTATCTCAGCTGAAACACAGCCTAAAGGGTTTCACTACTCATTACCCAGTGACTACTTGAAGACCTATATCATATCACCCCTGTTCCTTCTCTCCTACAATGAGTACAGGTTGAACTACACTTAGAGAATACTGGATAGGCAACTATGAAGAACCAGTGTATTGTGCCACAGAGGGGCTCTGATTCCCTCTGACCGAGAGGTTCATGGGAATCAGAACCATGAGGAGGCAAAACACACTGGCTGTGCATATAGTTGTTCATCCCGTATTTTTTATAGTGTATAGCGCTGTGTGAAAAATGTATTTTGTGGGTTCTTTTGCTTTCAAAATGAAACTGACTCATGCAGTCTCTAGAGGTTCTAGAATGCTGTTGTACCACAGTACATCAGAACGCCATTCCATGACCTTGGAACTGTGGCAGAACAGCATTTTGAAAGGGATGGAATTCTATACAGAACACCCCCCACTATACACTATAAGTCTCTCCTCATAGGGCCTTTCCTCTAGCCCAAGTAAAATCATGGTTGATCTACACTGAACCCTATCCAGTAATGCAATGTCACTCTCCTAGTAGGGCTGCAAAAATGCATGCAGTATTCAAGGTTTGGTCTACAAAGGCAATTGTACAAAGGAAAGAGAACCTTGCAAATCTTTGAGGTTGTGCCCTGATGATGCACAACCGCTTTGTATGTTCATTTGCTTGATCAGCAGCCCCTCTGCAGTGCTGTGTGTTGTTCAGTTTTGACTTCCACCACAACCCTGAGGTCTTTCTCCCACCCACAAACTTGCAGTGCACCACCCACACCAAAGGTGCATACATGACTGTTTTGTTTTTTTATTGGCCAGAAGGTGAGAACCCTGAATTTCCATGCGTGAAACTCTACCAAAAAGTTATAAGTTTATCAAACATTCCAACCCAAAACTTCAATACGTAGCAAGGGGTGAACATGTTAGACATACCTGTGTAACCCCCCCCCCACAAAAAAAAGGTCAAACATTGTACATGCAGCACAGTATCCTAAACAAAGATAGCAGTACTCACCTCCAGTCGACGTCATTTAGCAATGGCACCACTAGTACGCACTGTCACGGGTTTCACAAATGAAAACAGAGATGGGACAGCATCTGTCTTCAGGCAACATTGTCCGGGTTTGAACCCAGTGCTCTCAAGGATACTAGGTGGTATAGCAAACTGTTCTGGAGCAAAGTGGTCGGAACAAAGGTGACTGTGCTCTGTTGGTTGCCAGCCAGCATGCTTCATGGATGTTACCCACTGACTTCTACAGGTTTTTTCTTTAGGAAAGTTGTGAAAACTACAGCCACTTGTGGAATTATTACTGCATCCAAATGCTGTACAGTATGGCATTTTAAACAAAAATGGTACAACCAGAAAAAAATATAAATAAAAGGAGAATGCAAGCAACACAAGTTTGGAGTCCAAATATATAGATAAACTGACAGTTTATCACAACAACATGTAACTTTGTAAAATGGAATTATTCAGCGAATAGTGAAGTTATGAATAAATAAAAAAAGATTAAAAAAGTGACAGTCTGAACTCTGTCGCCACTGCCAGAATGTAATAAGCTGACAGAAAGGTACATATGTCAAGGTGCAGTTCATAAAACGTCAAACTCTTATAACTATGGCTTAGCAGACACAACATACTACCACCTCATCTGTCACCAAACAGGACGAGAAACCACATGACAAACACAGGAGACACATAAAACTTTACTGACTGTGGCTTTATTTTTCAAAATCAACATAGGCGTCAGTCATGAATTACTTATGCATCAAACTCGGAAACACAAGAATGAAACAAAATAATTATTTATAAAAAAAAAAGTCATGACAGAGTGGGAAACTGACGTCTTACAGCTACCCGTAGGAGTGTCACAGAAGCAGTGATCAAGAATGATGTTCACACATTTATGTCTGATTATGGATACTTTAATCACCATGTAATATATGCAATAGACGGCAGTGTACGCAGTGAAAGATATACCAACAGTGTACATGGCATTATTTGCGAATGGTAATTAATTCAATGCTACCTAGGCAGACGAAGAGGACTGCATATTCAGACACCATCCATTCACAAATGCACCAAGGGATGCTACAACAATAAATCTTCATACAAACCATTATTTCAGCATGGCACAGGTCATCACAAAGCATTTGCCAAACATTATATATGTAGTCATGCTCACAGACCAATGTTGCTATACAAAAGTGTATGAAGTAAGCAAATCTAATGCTGCAGTTACGTGGTTGCGCGAATAACTTGGCAAAAATTATTCAATGTCCTCTTTTGCATCATTACTACCGTTTGGATTATTAGTTTCATTCATAGGATACTGATTTCTTTCTTATTAGTATGGGGCAACTGAATTGAGTAGGACAACATGGCAACTCCTACACAGATCTGCTTGTCCAATCAATGTGCAAAACAAAAATGACGTAGCACTGATCAACATCCGAACAGCAGCGTGCTGCAAGACCACTGTCCCACACCACGCGCACTGCTTGAAACGAAGAGAAATAAACATGGAAAAAAGGTTATTAAACTTCACTAACATCATCAGAGATAACTTTGATCATTTCTGGTGATCATTGTAAAGCAAATAATTAAAGATTATGCAGCAATCAAAGCGAGACACTTGATCTTTAAGAAGGGGGATAAAACCTTTTATAGGTACATTAGGGAGTGAAGAAAGACAAAGGGAGGGATACTGAGGCTGAATAAAGAGGAAGGAGGGTGGGCGGGCAGAGAGGGACAGTGAAAAAGCAGGGATATTGAACAAATACTTCTGCTCAGTATTCACAAAGGAAGAGGATGAGGAGATACCTATTCCAGTCGCTAGAAGAACTCTGGATGGGGGGGGGGGGTCGATATCAGTCCTTTTACAGAAGAAAGGGTTCTGAAAGAACTCCTAAAAATGAATGTGGATAAAGCCATAGGGTCTGATGGGATTCATCCCAGAATTTTAAAAGAACTAAGGGAAGAACTAGTAACATCACTGACTACCATTTTTAACAAATCATGGGAGGATGGTGTGGTACCTGAGGTCTGGAAGAAGGTGGGTGTGATTCCCTGTCACAAAAGTGGGAGCAAGACAGAGGCAGGAAACTACAGACCTGTCAGTTTAACCTCAGTGGTAGGGAAAATGATGGAATCACTTCTGAAGGAAAGAATTGTTGAATACCTAGAGGCCAGTGGGGCACAGGACCCAAGGCAGCATGGATTCACAGCAGGAAGGTCATGTCAGACGAATCTAATCGATTTCTTTGACTGGATGACCAAAGTAGTAGACCCAGGAGGGGCTGTGGACATGGCCTACCTAGATTTTAGCAAGGCATTTGACACAGTTCCACACAAAAGATTAATAAACAAATTAACCAGCCTGGGAGTGGGTCCCAGGGTGGTAGCCTGGGTAAAACATTGGCTGGACAACAGGACGCAGTGGGTAGTAGTGAATGGAGTCCACTGTGAAGAAAGAGGGGGTTACTAGTGGGGTACTGCAGGGTTCAGTACTGGGGCCAGTCCTTTTTAATGTCTTTATAAGTGACATTGCAGAGGGACTGGAAGAAAAAGTATGTCTCTTTGCAGACGACACAAAGATCTGCAACAGGGTTGACACACAAGGTGGGTGGAAAGGGTGAGAAGGGACTTGGCAAGGTTGGAGGAATGGTCAAATGTATGGCAGCTTAAATTCAATGCAAAGAAGTACAAAGTAATGCACCTAGGAAACAAAAACCCAGGGAAAGAGTACACAATGGGGGGTGAGATACTGACAGCAACAAAAATGGAAAGGGACCTGGGGGCAGTTATATCAGATGACTTAAAGGTGGGCAAGCAATGTGAGAAGGCAGTAAGGAGGGCTGGGGTGATACTGGGATGCATAGGGAGAGGCACCACCTGTAGAAGACAAGAAGTTGTTATCTCTTTGTATAGACAATTGGTGAGACTCCATCTGGAGTACTGCATGCAGTTCTGGAGACCCATCTCTGCAAAGACATAGACAGGGTGGAGGCTGTCCAGAGGAGGGAAACCAAAATGGTGCAGGATCCGCACTAGAAGACATACGAAGAGAAACTAAAGGAGCTTAAATATGTATGCCCTCGAGGAAAGGGGGGGGGGCATGATAGAAACTTTCAAGTACTTCAAGGGAATCAACAGAGTCCAAAAGGGTAACACCTTTCAGAAAAAGAGATGTGCAAGAACAAGGGGGCACAATTTAAAGATAGAGGGGGCACGGCTCAGAGGTAATGTGAGGAAGTATTTTTTCATGGGGAGGGTTGTGGATGCATGGAACAGCCTTCCTGAGGAGGTCTTGGAGTCAAAAACAGTGGAAGAATTCAAGAATGCATGGGACAGACATAAGGCAATTCTAGTGGGGGGTAGGAGGAAGTAGGCTGTTGATTAACTAGGATCTGCAGCTTATCCATAAGGTAGGGAAATGGGCAGACTAGGTGGGCCAACCAGTCCTTATCTGCCATCAGATTCAATGTTTCTCTGTTTCTAAATATGAGATTAAGGGTGCTTGGGTGATACGACTTCAAATAGCCTGTACAGTCTCCAAGTATAAAGCTCTGGTACATCAAATTCTTTAAATAAGGCCATTGACATTCGATGTCAAAACGATAAATACTGAGTATGGGGACATTCTAAAAAGAAGTGTACCCGTGTTTCTTCTTTCTGGTGACATTCTACTCTAGGACAGCATCTTTCTTCAATAGACATGCTTTAAATTGCCCCCTTACTCCTAGTCTGCCATGACAGCTAAGCCAAATAGTATCTCAGATTTTTTTGTGGTATTATCTTGTCATTTAACACTTAGGCTGCTGACAGAATTAGAACATATAGGAATTTTGGACTGATATTTCAGTCCGCGGCCCTGCAAGGATTAAGAGTTCATTACTGTGGAAGTTCTAGAGGGTATGCATTTAGGAAATTCCATCTGGGTTACCCCCTTGTGTTATCATAATGTGGGAATGTAACTGCTTTCTAGATAAAGTCCTGATAGCAAGCTTGCTTACTTTCAGTTGCTTCATCTTCCGAAATGAAGAGTCAGCATAATGTGGAATACTATCATTCTTTAAAATCGTAGGCAGTAAGTTATCCCACTTATTAAACAAGCATTTGTCAATACCAAATGTTTGCTTGCGGATATTAGCATTGGACATGCAGGAGTTAGACAGATGCAGAATAGGAGTGGCAGTGAAGTACTGAACTCATGCCAATCCCACCTCCACCCTGCAGAGATGGACAGGCATTGAGGTGTGCCTGTGGGTCATTGCCCATAATGCTCATGGCATTTCACCTCACCCTATCCTGCAGACAAGTGTTGAGGTGTGCCTTGGGGTGTTCGGCTTCACAGTCACCCCATTTCATAAGGACATACACTGAAATGGGTGCAGTACAGGAGAATGGGGTGAAGTCTGGGGCTGAAGAGTGCAAGACACACCTCGATGCCTGTCACTGGCTTCAGGATGGGGGTGGGATGGCATGAGCATTTCAGCCAGTGATCCAAAGTTACACCTCTGATGCCTGTCAGGTTGTACACGCCGGGACATAATGGTTAGAAACTCTAACGCCCCGGGTGTGTGTTGGTATTTGCACTACGAATTTTCAACATGGCCTTTTTGTGACCTTCAACTCATGAAAGCATTTGGGACCTCTTCTCATGAACAGTGGCAGTGTGATTTTGTTAATGTGTCCCGAACTTCGAGTTCCCACAGTGACCGTGCCATTCTGTGCCAGATGTACGAAAACATAGATCAGGCAGGATGTGAAGAATGGCAGCTCTACCATCCATAGGGAGGTGTGAAGAGATGGCAATGTTGACAATCTGTTGTAAAAATATTAAAAATGCTCGAAGTTCCGAGCGTACGTGGAAACTGTGTAACATATGCTTGTACTGCAGTCATTTAGTGGAATTATTTCACCAAATTTTCAACATAGGCATTTTGTGACCTTTGCTCATGAACGCTATCACTATGATTTTCTTAATTTGTCCAAAACATTAATTTCCTACAGTGACCGCGCTATTATGCACCAGATGTGCAAACACATATTTTGGGCAGGATATGAAAAATGACAGCTGTACTGTTCATAAGGAGGTGTGCCAAAATGCCAATGTTGAAAATCTATAGAGAAAATAGTACACATTTGTGCACTTCTGAGCATACGTAGAAACTGTGCAACACACACTTGTAACACAGTCATTTTATGGACTTTTGTCACCAAATTTTCAACATAGGCATTTTAGGTCCTCTGCTCATGAACAGTGTTACTGTGATTTTCTTAATGTGTCCCAAACACTGATTTCCCGCAGTGACCACACTATTCTGTGCCGGAAGTGCAAAAACACATTTCGGCCAGGATGTGAAAAACGACAGCAGTACTGTTCATAAGGAGGTGTGGAAATGCCAATGTTAAAAATCTGGAGTGAAAATATTACAAATTCTCAAAGTTATGAGCATGTGTGGAAACTGCACAATGCACGCTCGTAACACAGTCATTTTATGGACTTTCATCACCAGATTTTCAACATAGGCATCTTAGGACCTCTGCTCATGAACAGTGTCACTGTGATTTTCTTAATGTGTCCCAAACACTGATTTCCCACAGTGACCGCTCTATTCTGTGCCAGAAGTGCGAAAACACATTTCAGTCAGGATGTGAAAAATGACAACTGTACTGTTCATAAGGAGGTGTGGAAAAATGCCAATGTTGAAAATCTGGAGTGAAAATATTACAGATTCGCAAAGTTATGAGCATGCATGGAAGCTGCACAATGCACGCTTGTAAAACAGTTATTTTTTGTATTTTTTCCTCCAAATTTGCAACATAGACTTTTTGAGAGCCCACCTCATGAACACTGACACTGTTGTCTTGTTACTCAGTCCCAAAAGGTGATTCTGCACAGTGACTTCAAAATCACCTTTCAGGACCGAATAATGCCATGACAGTGGCTGAATTCTTGAGGAGGGGTCCCAATAACCCCTGCTGAAAATGTGTTGCCAAAATACCCAAAAATGCCTGAGCTATTCACCAAAGTTGAAAAAAGCCTATTTATGCCATTATCCAGCTTACCTGCATTTTTTCAGTTCGCGGTTGGCTTTAAAGAGTGCAGATGTGTTCCCGGTCCACCGAAGATCATCACGCTGGGCTCCGGAGGTAAGTATGGAGTGAGTGGGGTGTGGGGGAGGCAGGGTGCACAGAGGGTGGATGCCGGTTGGGGGAGGAGCCTCCAAACTCAACGAGTGACCGATTTTTTGTTTTACAAGTTTAAAAAACAAACAAATGTGGGGCTTTTTTTTTTTTTACAGAGACATTTGGCACACTGGGGTGGGCTGCCAGTGTGCCACCTGAGTGTTTTTTTGGGGGTCTGTAGCTGATGGGGACTGGGCACCCCATCAGCATATTCTTAAGGGGGAGCTGAGGGGGATTTGGGGCACCCCCTTGGGTACATACAACAAATTGGGGGACATTATGCTGACGGGAGTGGGCCTCCCCATTGGCAAACTGAACTGGGAAGGGGGGGACTGAAGCTGATGGGGATTGGCTCCTCATCAGCAAAGAAAGATTGTTGGGGGATGCATGATACCGAGGGGGATTGGGCACCCCCTTGGCACACAGCAATTGGGGGAGGGGGTTAGAGTATGCCGACGGGGAGTGGGCTCCCCTGGTGGGCAAATGAACTGGGTTGGGGACAGCAAGGTACTGCCCTGCAATGACAGGTTCATTTCAAGGTGGTGGCATACTGGCTAAACTAGTGTCAGCAGCAGCATGTGAACGCATTGGGGAAAGTGGGTCAAGCCTCAAAAGGCACTGGGGCCAATGGCCCCCACAGTGCCACACCTCCAAATCCCCGTTTCTCTCCTAAACTGTGACAAAATGTTTTTTGTGCATGCGCGCAAGCAAACATAAAAAGGTTTGTAATAATAGCCATGACCATTGTTGTCAAGGGTATGCTATATCACCCCATCCCAATAAAAGGGTCGATTTACAAAAGAAAGAATGAAAAAAAACACAAACGGGTTTATCATTCTTAACACGCCATATTTGCATGCCAAATAAGTATATTCTCTTTTGATGGAGTTTAATCTGCTGCCCCAGATCATTTGAAAAAAACAACTGAATAGACAGGTCTCTAGACAAGTGGGAGGGGGTAAATAAAACTAAGATTAGTAAATATGGGCAAAAGTATCCTTTTCGTTTTTAGAAACTTTCAGTTTTTCCAGACCTGAACCTTAGCTTCACATAGCTTAATTTTGCTTTCCCAGTTAAGTAGCTGCAGATTTCCTTCACCAAAGTGAATCCCCAGAATTGATAAAGTGGGTCCCACCACTGGGATATCTACGATGGTGGGGATATTTTCTTGGTCTGTAAAATTACCAATTCAAAGGGCTTTACTCTTGTCTTGATTAATTACTGCACCTGAAATGTGTGCAGTATAGCGTAGGTTAGAGTGACTAGGTGCGAATGAGCTTGGTACATCCAGCAGACCAGATCTGGGTTTGACTCTCACAACCTCCACTTGCATACTGTGTGACTCTAAGCAAGTCACTTAACCCCCTCCCCAGTGATCTCAGATCACCCCTAAAAAACAGGCACTTGTGCCTAGTGGGCCTTGCCCAGTTACCAAAGACTAAAATAAAAATAAAAATATCGATCTAGTTCATGTTGTAGCTGTTGTCCAGATTCCTGAGATGACAGAAAGAAACAAAGGTCATCGGGATAAGCTGCAATTTTTTGTGATGTTATTTGCGTGAGGGTGTTAAACCTATCATGTTATTATTATGACATAGAAACATAGAAACATAGACTTTGACAGCAGATAAGGACTGCTTAGCCCACCTAGTCTGCCCATTTCCCTACCTAGAGGATAAGATGCAGATCCTAGTTAACCAACAGCCTATTTCTTCCTACCCCCCACAAAAATTGCCTTATGTCTGTTCCATGCATTCTTGAATTCTCCCACAGTTTTAGACCCCACAACCTCCTCAGGAAGGCTATTCCATGTGTCCACCACCCTCTCTGTGAAAAAATATGACCTCACATTGCCCCTGAGCCGTCCCCCCTTTATCTTCAAATTGTGTCCCCTTGTTCTTGCACATTTCCTTTTCTGAAAGATGCTACCCTCTTGGACTTTGTTGATTCCACTGAGATACTCTATCATGTCTCCCCTCTCCCTCCTTTCCTCAAGGGTATACATATTAAGCTCCTTTAGTCTCTCCTCGTATGGCTTCTCTTGCAGACCCTGCACCATTTTAGTTGCCCTCCTCCGAACTGTCTCCATCCTGTCTATATCATTGCGGAGATGGGGTCTCCAGAACTGGACGCAGTACTCCAGATGGGGTCTCAAAAACTGTCTCTACAGGGGGATAACTACTTCCTGTTTTCTGCTGGTGATGCCTCTCCCTATACATCCCAGTATCCCCCCAGCCCTCCCTACTGCCTTCTCACATTGTTTGCCAACCTTCAGGTCATCTGATATGATTACCTCCATTTTTGTTGTTACTACCCCCCCATTGTGTAATCTTCCCCTGGGTTTTTGTTTCCCAGGTGCATTACTTTGCACTGAATCCAAGCTGCCATACTTCTGACCATTCCTCCAACCTTGCCAAGTCCCTTCTCATCCTTTGCACGCCTCATTGTGTATCAACCCTGTTGCAGATCTTTGTGTCATCTGCAAAGAGGCAGATTCTTTCCTTCCAGTCCCTCTGCAATGTCACTTATAAAGACATTAAAAAGGACTGGACCCAGTACTAAACCCTGCTACTCCCACTAGTAACCCCTCTTTCTCCAGAGTGGACTCCATTTATAATTACCTTCTGTGTCCTGTTGTTCAGCTAATGTTTTACCCAGGCTACCGCCCTGGGACCCACTCCCAGGCTGGTTAATTTAACTACTAATCTTTTGTGTGGGACTGTGTCAAATGCCTTGCTAAAGTCTAGGTAGGCCATGTCCACAGCCCCTACCTGGTCTACTACTTTGGTCACCCAGTCAAAGAAATTAATTAGATTCGTCTGACATGACCTTTCCGCTATGAACCTATGTTGCCTTGGGTCCTGTGCCCCACTGGCCTCTAGTTACTCAACAATTCCTTCCTTCAGAAGTGATTCCATCACTTTCCCTACCACAGAGGTCAAACTGACAGGTCTGTAGTTTTCTGCCTCTGTCTTAGTCCCACTTTTGTGAAGGGGAATCACATCAGCCTTCTTCCAGTCCTCAGGTACCACACCACCCTCCCATGTTTTGTTAAAAAAGGTAGTCAGTGGTGTCACTAGTTCTCTGCTTAATTCTTTTAGAATTCTGGGATGAATTCCATCTGGCCCCATTGCTTTGTCCACCTTCAGTTTCAGGAGTCCTTTCAGAACCCTTTCTTCTGTGAAAGGACTGGGATCGATTCCCCACTCCAGAGTGCTTCTGTTAATTGGATTAGGCACCTCCCCCACTTCCTCTTTTGTGAATACTGAACAGAAGTATTCCTTCAGTATCCCTGCTTTTTCACTGTCACGCTCTGCCCACCCACCATCCATTCTATTCAGCCTCACTATCCCTCCCTTTGTCTTTCTATGCTCCCTGATATACCTATAAAAGGTTTAATCCCCCTTCTTAACTGAGTTGGCTATCTTTTCCTCAGTTTGTGCCTTTGCTATTCTGATTACCCTCCCTGCTTCCTTCTGCCTTAACTGTTACAGTTCTCTATCCTGCTCCTTCTGCATTTCCTTATACTTCCTAAATGCTATCTTTTTCTCCCTAACCCTCACCGCCACCTCTTTTGAGAATCATAGTGGCTTTTTCTTTTGTTTTGATTTGTTTATTTGCTTCACACAAAGGTTTGTTGCCTCTGTGATGGCAGTTTTGATATTTCCCCATTGCTGCTCCACCCCTCCTTCTAGCCTGTTTGCTAGTGCTTTTCTAAGGCACTCTTCCATCTTGCCAAAGTCAGCCATCCTGAAGTCCAAAACCATCACTTTTTGTGGCTTGTCTCTGTAGCTGAGTTTATCATGAACCACACTGTTTGGTGGTCACTTGTTCCCAAATGGCTGCCCACTTCTAGATCTGAGATCATCTCACTGTCCCCATTTAAGAGTATGAGGTCTAAGATTGCTCCCTCACAAGTAGGTTCCAAAACTAGCTGTCTGAGGCATGCCACCTGAAGGGCATCAAGAATGGTCCTGCTTTTGGATGTGGCTGCAGCAAAGGTGCTCCAGTTATCATCTGGCATATTAAGGTCCCCCATCAACAGTATCTCCCCTTTCTCTGCCATCCTAAGTATACCTTCTATTATATCCTTGTCCATTCCCTCTCCCTGACATGGGGGTCTGTATACAAACCCTGTGCGGATCGTGGTGCCGTTTCCAGTCTCTAAGGTGACCCACAGTGCCTCCTCTCCTCCCTGTTTACTCTTTTGTTCAGTTGCTTTTATCCCTTCCCTTACATAGAGAGCTACTCCCCCCCTCTCTTCTGCCCACCATGTCTCTCCTGTAAGTTGTGTACCCTGGTATGTTAACATCCCAGTCATGGTTCTCTGTGTACCATGTTTCTGTGACTGCTACGGTATCCAGGCATCCCTCTTCCATCAAGACCACCATTTCAGGGTGCTTGTTGCCCAGACTATGGGCGTTGGTACTCATTACCCTCCATTTCCTGATGGCCTTATCCCTTTTTGCGCCATCCCTGTCCTTATTGTGGTTGTCACTTTTTCCATTTACCCCAGCGCTTCTCCTTATCGACATCTCTATGTTGATGTCTACCTCACTTAGTACCCTGATTTTTTGGAGGGGGGCTAGGATTTCCCTGCTCCTTTCCAGTGCCTCCCCCCCTTGGCTAGTTTAAATGCTTGCCAATGAAGTATTTAAGCCTATCACCTAGGATTCTGGTTTCCCTCCTGGACTGATGCAGACCATCACACCAGTATAGGCCTGCATCCCTCCAGGTGGACCCCCCAGTCCCCAATGAAGCCAAATCTCTGAGCTCTGCACCAGTTTTTCAACCACTGATTGAATCCCATGGTGTGGAGCACCCTAGCCTCACCCATGCCATAGACAGGCAGCACTTCCAAGAAGGTTACTATATATTCCAAATTAAGGGATCTAAAATAAAGGTGTATAAAAGGGGACTAATAGGACACCCCTGCCTTATGCCAATATTCATTGGGACAGGCTCTCCTAGTATACCATTAACATACAATGTTAGTCTTGCTCCGGTATATAAGATTTTTATCCATTTAGTCATATTGTCAGGGATCCCATATGCCTCTAGCACCTGAAAAAGATATGTATGGGAAACTTTATCCAAGGCTTTGGCTTGGTCAATCAAAATAATATAACCCTGAAGTTTATTTTGTGTCCCAAATTCACAAGTATCTCTTAACAGAGCTAGATGTTGTGAAATATTTCTTTCTGGAATAAAGCAGGTCTGTGCAGAATGTATTAGTGTGCATGATACTTGTAATCTAGTACAAAGAATTTTTTATATAATTTTGTAGTCAGTATTTAAAATACTTATAGGGCTGGGATATTCAAAGGGGGTTGCACCATGCACAACCCCCCAATTCACATATCTAGCCCTGTGTAGTACAGTATGGTCTGCAAGCCCATTGGTCCACACTGTGGACCAATAGGCACACAGATCATACTGTACGCTGTCATTCAGTGGGTGGACGGATGGTATGAGGGCAGGGTGCTGCCGCCCACCAATGATAGGGGGGTGCTGGGTGGCTGGGGGTCCTCTGTGGGTGGGTGAGGAGGGGGGTACCACTAGACCACCACGTGAATCTTTCATATTACAGCAGCCCGTGATCTGGCATATGGGGAGGGGACCACTACACCACCAGGTAATTATTTTACATTTACAAATGCCCCCGATTGAGCGCATGTGGAGGGGAATGCTAGACCACCAGGTAATTATTGTACAGTTACAGACGCCTGCGATTGGACGTACGGGAAGGAGACCGCTAGACCACCAGGTAAATATTGTACAATTACAGATGCCTGCGATCAGGCATACGGGGAGGGGATCGCTAAACCACCAGGTAACTACTGTACAATTACAGATGTCCGTGATCAGGCGTACAGGGAGGGGACCGCTAGACCACCAGGTAAATATTGTACAATTACAGATGCCTGCGATCAGGCATACGGGAAGGGGATCCCTATACCACCAGGTAACTACTGTACAATTACAGATGTCCGTGATCAGGCGTACAGGGAGGGGACCGCTAGACCACCAGGTAAATATTGTACAATTACAGATGCCCATGATCGGGCATACGGGAGGGGAGAGGGTTACAAACGTCCACCAGGGAACCACCCCTGATGACAGCAACTAGCCAGGGTGCCAGGCTCATTTCATAGAGCCGCCCTGCGCAACGCATGCAAATGGGGCCATAATGACATGCAAATGGCCCCATTTGCACCTTGCATATATTATGGCCTCATTTGCATGCTCCTAGCTGAATATCGCAGATAATGTACCTAGCGCAACTGCACTTGCACTGGCGCATCCTCGTGCTCCCTCTCTGTGGCTTGTGCTGGCACAGTGCCACTGCACCATGCGCAGTATGTGCTCTGACCTTGCTATATTCAATGGTGCTGTGCCATGGAGCATCACCATTGAATATTGCCTGATCCTGGCCCCAGCACAGCCCAGTTGCGCTGCACCCAGGCTTGCGCCACTGCCCGGCACAGTCTGAGTATTTGGCCCTAGTTCTCCAGTTGGATAACAGTTCCTTATTACCTTTTTATAAAGGAAAATCAGTATTGCTTCCCCAAAATTAGTGTTAGCAGTTGTAACTACAAGGAGCTCACTGTATAATTGATGGAGAGACTCCAGTAATTCTGTCAAGAATTTTTTTATAAAATGCACTGGATATTCCATCCATTCCATTCCCGGAGAAGAAGTATCTTTAAGAGATTTAATAGCAGTTTCAATTTCTGACTTTGTATTAGAGCTATTAAATAATATTTTCTTATCAACCCTCAGAGCAGGTGGTTTTTTCAATGAAGCCATAGTTTCATAAGGTGTAGAAAAAGTATTTTCTAAACGTATTTGAATGATATTTTAGAGCCTCCATATCCTTTGTTTTCACCTTACCACCCTCATCTTGTAATGCAGTTATCAGCGTGACATCCAAATGTTGCTTGCAGCTGCAAAGTGATCAGAACTAGGTTGGATTTCTGTTCCATGCCTCATTTCCGCTTCCAGTGTTATTGACCAATGTAATGTGGCCCTGTTATATTGGTATTCAAACATTTTCTTTTTTAGCTTGTTAATATGCATTAAAAACTGAGTTCTATTATCATGTGTTAATGATATATATCTATATAGTCTGTTCCTGTGTTCGAGATATAATAAGTATTCTGTGTTAGATTTAACGTTCTCTAAGTGTATTAATAAATTCTTAATATCATTCTTTGTGTCGAACCACCATTGCATTATATTCACAGAGAGACACTTTGTTGACTGTCTAAAAACAAATAATTGTCTTGGCTTCATACAGATTCATACAGATTTGATCTTGTTCAAGAACAGATATATTCATTCTCCATTTCTTTGGAGAAGTAAAAAAGCGTGGGGGCATGTTTCCTAAATAAAGGACACAACTAAGGATTAGGTGGTCAGAAAATTCACAAGGTAGAACAGATGCCTTTTATGGGACCAAAAGCCTGGAAGAGAAACTATAATCAATTCTAGTAGCATATTTATTCCTATAATATATGAAACCAGGCCCCTTATGCAATTTTCTGTATACATCGGACAAAATTTTCACATAAACAGTAGACTGAAGAGAATGTGAGTCACAATATATCTTCTTCTGTAACTCTTCTCTTGATTTAAAATCTAGTCAATAGTTCTTGTCACCCCTCCTCTCCCAGATAATGTGTCTGGCAGTAAAGAAGTAAGGGCTGATATTTTCAAACAGCTCAACCCTGGCAGCCTTAGTTTGTGGCCCATATGTATTATATGCAGAGAAAAGTGTTTCTATGTACAATCCAAGATTAATACGTGGCCTGGTACTAAGTCTATCAATTTCTGTAGTGAAAATTGATGGTTTTTAAATAGACTACTGTGACAGGGTCAGTCCCTGCCACTGAGACTTGGGACCTTCTTTTTTCTTTTAATTCTCTGGTTGCAACCACTATCGTTCCTTTGCTTATTGCTGTCCCTGTTTTTCTGTATGAAGGCAGACCACCTCCTTACAACAACCTTCCTTCCCCTTTCTTATCCCCTCTTATTCTTCTCTCTGTTATTTTCAAAGTCCTTAGTCTCCTCAGCAGTTCTGTGAGATGCGTTTGGACAGATTGTCTGCTTTTAAGGAATAAAGCGGGCATTACTCCAGCAGCATTCCCCTTCCTCTTTATTTTGGTAAAGTTTCCTAGCCGCATTGTGAATTGGTGTATTGGTTGCATATAAGCAAAATGTCTGCTTGGTGCAGGAAGGAAAGCCAGCAGTCTCCAAACAAACCCCTTTCTGTGGAAATTCATTGGGGTTAGTAAGCGAGCGTTTGGTTGTTTCCAGCACGACAGTTCACACGATCGCGAACCCTTCGCGATCGTGCGCACCATCGTATAGCGCTTGCGCTTCAATTCTTTTTAAACAATTACTTTTCTGCCTTTTAAATTGTCTCTAGGAAGGAGACTTAGCCTCTTGAACAAGTGCTGGCATTTGACGCTCTCCTATGTCCCAGATGAGCCCCTTTAAGCTTACGAAAGAAAGTACAAAAAAGTAAAAGTTCAGCCAATGGCTTTACTGTTCCTTCCTAGAGCTAATTCACTTAGCTCTACTGCGCTGGATGTTGTAGACTGTGTAAACAGTCTGTCCTGGGCTTTTTGTTTGAGGAGTGTTTTTGCTCTACTACACAGAATGCCAGGACATTACCCTGCTGCAGCAGTTTTATGGGACTGTAAGCCGTTGGCATTGCAGTGTACCCGACGACTTGTCAGTGCAAAAAGCTCCTTCTCCTTGCAATCTTCCACAAAAACACAGCTCATTTTATTTAAATAATACGTTTTATGCTTAAGTGAAGTTTTGTTGTTTAGACATTTCTTCTGAAAGAAGAACATAGGAATAGCGACAATATTACAGACTAGGTTTTATCTGGGAAAGGTTCTTCATTGAAAGTAAAAGTTCTGTGTCTGCTCCTGGAGAAGTAAAAGGGGAGGTCTGCTTGCTTGAAGAGCTTTCAGGTTACTGAGCATCACTATAGGGGCTCAGCAGCCCCTAGTGACTCAGTTTTAAACAAACCAAGCTGCCAATCACCTTCAGAATTCCTATTTGTCATGCAAACTCTCTTAGAAGAGCATTATTTTGTTATATAAAAATGCTTGTAGTATTCTTTAAATGTATAAAAGATATAATTGCTGTTTAAACCGATTTTTGGGAAAATATTAAACATGTTTTAATGCTGGAACGAATACTTGGTCACCTGATCAGGCAGGCGGGTACTTAAATCTTACCTTCCCAGATTCAGGTATCAGATCAGATAGGTTCAGTTCCTCCTGACCTAGATGGAGAGAGATTCCATATAGAGAAAAAAAGAAAGTTATTGCATTGCCACTGATTTGGTTATTCTTTTTTTTTGTTTTCTGTGTTTATTTTCTTTCTTGCTGCTAAATTTGTTTATGCTGAAATAAACATCCTGCTAAGTGAAAAGTGGGTTGCACCTAAATTGCTGCTTCTGTGTGCATTTTTGTCTACCTGTAGAAACCACCCGGTAACAAATATCAACACCATCAACGGCATCCAAACCAAATGACCAGAAAGAGGGACCTAACATCCATGCTTTCCCAACCCACTCTGTAAGGAAGATGGAATTTAATCTAGTTGCTTGTAAAAGTATAATCTCATAAGGAGAATTCTGCAAATAGTGGCTAGCAGTCAATCTCTTCCTGTAGTTTTTTATGCTGCACACATTAACTGAAGCTATCTGCTAGGTTATCATTTAGTTTAACATTTTTTCAAGTCAAAAGGTCATGACCTCACCCCATACTATCATTTTTTTCAAGTACTTTTCTTCCTTCTCTTTTTTGTTTGTTTGTAAAGGAACAGGAGTTGTTTCTTCCTCTATGTCAGATATTGTTCAGATCTAGCGGAAACGTCTGACTCAAGATCAGAGTCCCCTTCTTTTTAGTTATGCACTGCTTGAAAAGCATTTTGTAGGGGGATGGAAATGGACTGAACAGATTTTTTTGTGGAAGCCCTCATAACTCTCCCAGCCTTATGAAGCTGGAAATCTGATGGTGGGGGCATTTCAGGTTGCTTGGGATCGGGCTGATCTGGAACAATGGGGTATTCAAGGATCCTACATTTGGAGTTCCAGAAGTACTAGGCCCTTGGGTTGAGATTTAGTTTGGCTCCGAGGGTCCTGTGAATCAGGTCTTATAGAAGGAGGGGGGGGGAGAGGCCTAGAAAGACCTGAGTGCTGGTCAGGAGTGGCACTGTCCTGGGCTGTGTGAATCAGGTTTTCCTGATGAATGCCATCCAACCAGTTTTGGCCAGCCCAGGAGTATTGATGGTGAGCGTGCCCCAATTCTTCGCAAAGACTGCATTTGAATATGTTTGTACAAGACGTGCAAATGTGCCCAAATTCCCCACATAGGGCACATTTCAAACAATCACATGTACTGCTTAAGTGTATTGGGGAGCCAGACTTATAGCAGACCTTTGGCTGCCTAGGATAAAAACACACACCCTCTGTCCCGGCCCAAAAAAAAAGAAACTGTTAGGAATATGTTAGTAAATGGAATTGTTCTGAAAAAGCTTCACTTTGACACACCTACCGCCAGTCCAGATACCTTTAGCGTCAATAATTGGATCAAGCTGACCCAAAACTGTACATCATTTTTGTAGCCATAAGAGAATGTCATTGATATTTACACCCTCACTTCTGAATATTATGGTGATGGTTTTCAGAAGTGGTTTTGTGGGTGGTATAGCCAAGAAGTTAATCCATAAGAGCGTAGATCTCAACATATTGTATTTTGTCCAAAAGCGTTCAAGTCCTGAGTTGAGGCGAAAGCTAATGCCATACACATCTTCGCCTGAGATGTGAATCAGGACATAAATATCTGAAGGTTGGAATGCCATTGATTCTTTTAAGAGCTTGCGGGCTATACAAACCCAGTCCGGCTGCTCCTCAAAACCACCTCTATAATGCAGTCTAATTAGTGCCTGTACAGGTTTATTTAAAAAAAAACCCCAAAAATGTAGGTCTGAGTCTAGCTGAAGGGCCTCGCTGATCCTGGGGGGGGGGGGGCCTCATCCAACTCCTCTTCTCTAGATCGCACCTGTAAAAAAGCTTTCAGCTTAGTGTGCTACTCCTGGTTAAACAACTACAAATAAATAAATAAAAAGATCCCCTAGTATTGCTGTTGGCATTTGAATCACTATTACTTTTATTGCCAGACTGGTCAGCTTGGGTAAAACTAGGAGCAGAAATATTGTCCGCATTGTCCATATTTCCAATATTTCATTTATTTCCTTGGTTCCCTCTTCCCACTGGTCATGGGGGTTGTAGCTGTTCAGGCCGCCCCACTGCAATATCAACATCAGTGCTATTAGCATTATTCTCCAAGAGCTCAACCTCGGGACAGTTCGTACCAACAGGAGTAGTGTCTTGAACAAATTAAGTACTCACACTAGAACCCTTCCGAATATCAGTAGTTTTGCTAGAATGAGCTGTGGGAGCAGATTCAGGATGCTGCGGACTCTCAAAGGCCTTCCACTGTGAGTCGGGTAACTATCTTGCTTCAGGAGTTCGTGCCCAGCCTGCATTTGAAAGAGCATCCTCAGGAGTCCAGGTGTTAAAATCCAAAGCTGCATCCTTGTGCAAATCGAACCTCCATGTAACCCACTCAGGGGCATTGTCACAATCCTGTAGAATGGGTATAGTCTGAACCTGTTCAGTAAAATGTCCATTCACCTCATTATGGGTTGAGGGCTCCGTTGCATCAGGTCAGTGTTCCGACGGAGGTGCATGTGCTTCATCAAAAGCATGCACATCTGCCAGTGCAGCCGCTCCAGCTGTGGTCTGTTGTAAGGGACCTCCCTCATGTGTCTCAAGAGAAATAAAGCCAGTACTTCCTTTGACAGGATTGCCTGAAGGCATGTCATTAGTACTGCAATCACTCCTGTCTACTTTTCTGTCAGTCTGCAATACGTCTTCTTTTGTCTCCATCTCAATTTTGTTATTTTCTGTTATGAGTTCACCAGCAAGGTGAAAACTCTCCTCCATGTTCTCCTCCTCAGACTCCATGTCGGCCATCTTAGACAGAGGTTCCCCTATTGGCAAGAAGGGGAATTTCCCTGGTGTCCTGGCCAAATTTCCTCCATTCACTAAAAAATATCACCAACAGCTTAATCTGGTTCAATTTCAATTGGTTACCATCTGTATCCCCCCCCCCAGTCACCCCTGAAAAAAGGTCAAAAAAATTCAATAAGTAAAAGATATAGAGTATATACATTTCAGTATACAATATGCAGTGGCACTAGCCAGGATGTGGTGCAGTAAGGTTGCAGTATATCACAAAATGCTGCAGTGTACAGCAGGGGACAATGTAATTCATTGGCAATTAAGCCCTTTTTATGTTGGTGCACTTGTGCAGCCAACATCTTGCGGCAGTGCAGATTTGGAGGCACGGTCGCTGTTGGGTGAATGCAGGGCACGCATCAGTAGGTGCGTCACTCATTCCCCAATCAGCCTGCATGCCAGTGCCACACCACCCGGGTGAGTACATTTAAGGAAAGGTCTGCTGCAATGCGAGCAAAGCTTGTCACATGCAGCGGACCTCTCAACATGCTTACCCGACACAAACATGGCAGCACACTGCCCGCCAAACTGCCGACTTCAGGGGTGCCCAATCCCCCTGTCAGCTTACCCTGCCTCCCAATGTATGTGACCACGGGGGAGCCCACTCCCCATTGGCATAAAGAACCCCCCCATTTGTTATATGTCAAGGGGGGTGCCCAATCCCCCTCGGCTCTTGCCCCTTCCCCCAGTTTCTTTGTGTGTCGATGGGGTGTCCAATCCCCATCGGCATAAACTAAGCCCCTTCTGTTGTGTGCCGACAGGGTGCCCGATCCTCTGTCGGCTACAGCTGCCTCCCCCCCCCAAAAAAACACAATGCTCTATTGGCATGCTGGGAGCCCACCCCAGCGTGCCACATGCCCATGTAAACATAAAAACGGTCCCGATGTCATTTTATTTTTACCTGTAAAAAAGGAAACGGTCCCTCGGTGGTCTGCCTGCCCCCCCCACAACCTGCACCCACCCACTGCATACCCTGCCTCCTCACCTCACCCCATACTTACCTCCAGAGTCTGGCACGATGATCTTCGGTGGACCGGGAACACGTCTGCACTCTTCAAAGCCTACTGCGAACTGAGGAAATGCCGGTAAGCTGTATAATGGAATAAATAGGGTTTTTGCAACTTTGATGCATATCTCAGGCATTTTAGAATTCTGACACCAAATTTTCAACATTGGGTTTTTGGGACCCTCCTCATGAATTCTTGTACTGTCATGGCATTATTCGTCCAGAAAGGTGATTTCGCAGTCACTGCAAGGAATCATCTTTCAGGACTGAGTAACAAACGACAGTACAAGAATTCATGAGGAGGGGTCCCAAAAACCCAATGTTGCAAATTTGGTGTCAGAATTCTAAAAAATGGCTATTTTACGAGCGTGTATTGCGCTGTTTCTATGCACGCTCATTACGTCATGAATTTGTAATATTTTCACTCCAGATTTTCAAATTTGGCATTTTTCCACACCCCCTGATGAACAGTACAGCTGCCATTTTACATATCCTGCCCAAAATGTGTTTTCGCACATCCAGCACAGAATAGCGCGGTTGTTGTGCGAAATCACATTTTGGGACAATTTGAGGAAATGACGGTGACACTGTTCATGAGGAGAGGTCCTAAAATACCTATGTTGAAAATTTGGTGCCGAAAGTCCATAAAATAACTGTGTTGCAAGCGTGTGTTGTGCAGTTTCCATGCACCCTTGTAACTTCGCAAATTTGCAATATTTCCATGCCAGATTTTCAACACTGGCATTTTTTCACACCACCTTATGAACTGTACAGCTTTCATTTTTCACATCCTGACCAAAATATGTTTCTGCACCTATGGCGCACAATGGCGTGGTCACTGTGGGAAATCAACTTTTGGGGCAGATTAACAAAATCGCAGCGCCACCGTTCATAAGGGGAGGTCCCAAAATGCCTATTTTACAAATGTGGCTACCAAACTCCCAAACATAATTGGGTTACAGTCGTGTGTTGCGCAGTTTGTATGCATGCTCATTGCTTCACCAATATTTCATATTGTCACTCCAGATTTTCAACGTTGCCATTATTTTACGCCTCCTCATGAACAATACAGTTGTCATTCTCCACATCCTGCCCAAAAATGTGTTTTCGTCCCTCTGTCACCAAATGGCACAGCCACTGTGCAAAGCCACATTTCAGCTAACAAAGTGATTGTGCCGCTTTTCATGAGGTGGCCTGACAAGCAGCGCATGTTGAAAATGTGGAGTGAAACTACCAACACATGCCTACGGTGTTAGGGTTTCCAACTGTAGCACCCCACCTGGTACAGACTGACAGGCATCCGGGGCGTGACTTGGGATCATCAGATGTAATGCTCACGCCATTCCACCCACACCCCCACCCTGCAGCCACTGACAGGCATCGTGGTGTGTCTTGCACTATTCGGTCACAAAGTTCACCCCACACTCCTATACTGCACCCATATCAGTGTATTTCCTTATGGAATGGGGTAAGTATAATGTCCAATGACCCCAAAGCACACCTCGACACTAGTCAGTGTCTATAGGGTAGGGTGAGGTACAATGGCATGGGCGTTATAGCTGACAACCCAAAGGCACACCCCAATGCCTGTCACTCTCTACAGGGTGGGGGTGGGGTTGGTGTCACTTTAATACTTCACTGCCATTCCTATTATGTATCTCTAGCTCCGGCACTGCCAATGCCAATGCCAGCATGACAACATTCGGCATTGACAAATGCTTGTTTACTGCAGTATTTTGTGACATGTCACTTACTGCAAGCTACCGCATTGCATTCAGCTGGGTTCACTGTATAAAGTTTATAAGCCTCTCTATATTCTAGAAGCTAGCTGCCCCACTCACAGCCTTGTTCAGCAAATCACTAGAAACAGGAGTGGTTCCGGAGGACTAGAGGCTAGCAACTAGAGGCCAGTTAGTCTAACTTCAGGGGTGGGAAAATGAATGGGAATGCTACTGAAAGAAAGACTTATGAAGTATCCTGAAACCAGTTGGATGCAGTATCACAGACAACACAGATTCACTGGTGGTGGTGGTGGGAGTGGGGGGGGGAGGTCATGCCAAACGAATCTAATAGATTTCTTTAACTGGGTGACCGGGGAAGTTTATTAGGGAAGGGCAATGGGTGTGGCTTATTTGGACTTCGGCAAGGCCTTCAACATGGTGCTGCATAGGAGGCTGATTAAGAAGTTGACCAACCTAGGAGTGGGATCTTTTGTGGCAAATTAGGTTAGAAACTGGTTAAAGGATAAGGGACAGAGGGTGGTGAATGGCATTTATTCCAAGGAAGTGAGTGTGACCAGTGGGGTACCACAGAGCTCAGTACTGTACCTGTTCTCTTTAGTATCTTCACAGAGAACATTGCAAATGAGCTGGAAGGGAAGGTATGCCTTTTTCAATCAATCAATCAATCAATCAATCAATCAATCAAATCTTTATTTATTCAGGCGAACATCGCTGAGCACAGCTCATTTGCAAGATGGACCTGATAAGGTCAAGGTTCAATAATTGGTACATATACAGATATATTTAAAACATTTATATATTCAGTAAGCAAAGGCAGAAGTTGATTAAAACATAACAGGACAAGGTAGGACATATGAAAAGCACACTAGTCAATCCAATATATACATATCAACAATGGAGGTATCATGACATACATTCAACATGTGGCACCCAAAACTTCCAAGATTCCCGGGCAAGCCAATGTAGACAAGAAGCCACAGTGTTTGAATGACTGAAAAACGGTGATCATAGCCTCTGATAAGTGACAAGGTAGGAAGGGGTATGAGGGACTAGAACAAGGGCTGGGGCTAGTACAAGAGGTGTATGGGAGTGATAAGGGCTAAGGTAAGGGCCAGGAATTAGTGGGCGAAGATTATAGCCAGGAGTTGAGAGAACTGTGGAGATAAAATTATAGGGAACTGAATTGCCATAATATGAAGGCTGCCTGAGAGGGAGATCTGTGGAGATAAGTTATAGGGAAGTAAATTGCCAAATTATGATGGCTGTCTGAGAGGGGGGAGGGTTAGGAATGCGAATAAATTAGAACTTGTGGAAGCAGTTGCATTTATCTGGGAAAAGACTTAGATAAAGATGTTTGAAGGATGCTAATGATATAAGGTTGAACAGCTTCAGGGACTTCTGTATAGTATTCCATGATATTGCTAGAGTATAGCTGATAGCAGATCTCCCATGCCGGGTGTTGACTTTAGGCACCTTGAGCATGATGAAGTTGTGGCTTCTTAGGGCATAGGTACTAGCTGTGGCCTGTGTGAAGCAGTCTTTTTGCAGATTACTCCAAAATCTTTGATAGGGTGGACTCCCAAAATAGGGTAGAAAAAATGTGTAGGTATCTTGAGAACTTCAAGAAATGGTCAAAAGCATGGCAGTTGGAATTCAATGCCAAAAAGTACAAAATGATGCACCTAGGGCATAGAAACCCGGGGTACTGTGCATATGATGGGAGAGGTACTAACAGTAACTAGACAGTTAAGGGACTTCATGGTTATCCTATCTGATGACCTCAAGGTGGCAGGGCAGTATGACAAGACAGTAGGGAGGGCTACTGGGATGTTGGGGTGCATTGAAAGCAGTATCTTCAGCAGGAGGAGTGAGGTGGTGATGCCATTATGTCACTCACTGGTATGGTCACACCTGGAGTGCTGTGTTCAGTTTTGCAGACCGCACCTCAGAAAGGACATACTATAGAGGCAGTTGAGGGGGAGGCAACTAAAATAGTACATGGTTTACATGAGAAGCCCTATGAGAAGAGATTGACAGATCTCAACATATACACCCTGGATGAGAGGTGAGGAAGAGGGGTGACATGATAGAGACCTACGAGTACCTAAAAAGGGTGAACAGGGTACATGGGGTGGAGTCTCTTTCAAATAAGAAGAAGCACCAGGACCATTTGGAATGCAGTGAAGGGGGGATTCAAGAGCGATGTGAGGAAATATTTTTCCACTGAAAGGGTAATGGATGCCTGGAATAGATTGCCAACTGAAATAGTGGAGGGCTTCTGCATGTATGGGATACAGTGATACACATAGGGGCATATTAGATGGGGGTCAGGGTCGACGAAGACCAGATAGGGTCTGCCAAGATGGAATAGCTATGGAACATCTGGGCAGGTTAGGTGGGCTAAGTAGTCCTTTTCTGCTATGAAATTCTAAGTTTCCATATGATGTATGTGTTCAATATACAGTATATCATTTTTTTCACTATATCATGTGCATTCCAGTGTATGATGTATATATTTCAACATATAGTATATGCATTTTAGAACACAATGTATATGGGCCTTATTATATAATGTATGTATTACAAATTATAAAGTGGACCTCAGAATTCTACAGAATCCATTGGTAAAAACTTATCACATGGCCATTTAATTCCTAGTAAATACATGGTTTGTCACCAGCCTAACAGAATATACCTCAGAACAGCCTAATTGCACAAAAATAAAATCTTTTTCCATTTTGCGAGTGTAATGGCCCACTTCCAAATGTGCATTTCTTGAGATTTAATGCACTTCCCCACTGCGCTGAAAGGCACTCAGCCATTATAGCGCAGGCCTTCCAATTCACCTGGGGCCTGCATTAATCATCTAGAAATGCATACCTTGCTGTGCTTCCTGCTTACCTATAGAATATATGTGTCACTACACAAGGTATGTGTTTCACTATATGATGAAGTGGATCTATACGATTTCCCGACTCGAAGTTGTTCGACTACAAATTTCCCGCCACCAACTTCCCGACAGCACACACATCCCGTCTTTGTTTATGCCGACATTTATTTTACCAGCACTACTTAATTCCCGACTGCTAAATCCCCAACATGACAGCACAAAGCGAGCAGCCTCCAAACAAGCTTTAGCTCAGACAAGCTGAATGCACCCGTACCTCCCGACTGCTAAATCTGTTAAGTTTGCAATTCAGTCAAACAGACTGCACATTCATCTTTTCTCTGAACTATCGAAAAAAAAGACTGCCCATCCAGTGATTTGAAATAAATAATTAAATTCAGTGACATGACAACAAGACAACGAGCTGAAACTTACCTGTACCTCCGATGCGCAGACTCATAGAAGCTGTTGTTAAAAAGTCACATTAAAAGCAAACATTATTTAATTTAAAAATACCTCCGATGCACAGAATCGCTGAAGTTCTGGTAGTAAAAGTCAAATTAAAAACAAACTTTATTTAGTTCAAAAGTGGAGGTTTGGTATCGAGTTAAATAAACATATTGTGTGCCACTCCTCTAACAAAATCCATAACAGAGCAGTGGTCCTTGTCTGAAACAATGTTTGTAATCTTTTCCTCTCTAAGAGCATATTTCTTTTTTATTGGGGACTTTGTCAACCCTTCATTGATTTTTTCTATCATGCTGTCAGTTACAAGCTGTTCATTATGGCGCTCTCCTACAAATTGCAAAATTGATAGCGAACACTTGCAGTAGCTTTGTTTGCAATTCATTCACAATTCACTTAACAGGACAGAAAGCTGCTAAAGCAGTCGGTGAGAAGTTGCTCTCATGTTACATAATTTATCAGTGAGAACTTGCTATCATTTCATGGATTTAGCAGCATCGCTGGATGTGCAGTCTTTGATTTGGCAGTCAGGAGGCATGGACCATGCAGTGAGAAGTTGCTATCACTTCGGGGATTAGCAGCCTGCAATTCAGTCACAGCGAGTTGAAATAAAAAAATTCAGTGACAAGACAGCGAAGCTGTAGCTCAGACAAACAGACTGCAATTAGGTTCAAATGTATTACAGTGGACGGGAAGATGCTAACCGGGTAAACGGTGTGCCGGGGAATAATATCGTCGGTACAATAAGCTATGTGGGAAGCTGCTAGATGGGATTTCAGAGTCGGGACATTGAACGTTGGTAAGAATCAAGTCGGGAAGTCATACTAGACCTGATGAAGTAATTTCACTAAACAGAGTATGCATTGATTTCACTATATGATGTATGCACGTCATCATATAGGCCCTGACATTCAGAAGGTTAGCATGGTGCTAACATGAACAGCATTATACTAACCAGACATACTGTAGCGTGTCCAGATGGAGTGGGGCCATAATGAAAGGTGTCCACAGTGCACACTCAGAGGAGAGAGTGATCACACTTAGCACACTACTGCACCCGTGCAAATGAGGGAACCCTCATGTATACAGGGCACAATGACATAGTTAGAGGATTCTGAAGTCTTAAAAGGCTGCCAATACAGTGCTTCTTACTGCTTTCAAAACTCTACCCTTAACAACATGCACTGTGACCCTTCCCCCACCAGCACTGGTGATAGCAACACCTCCCCTCCAACCCCGATCCCTTAGATAATGAAGTTTAATTCCTTGGCAGTCTAGTGTTAACCACTTTCCACCCCATCTACAAGACAATGGCGGTTAATACCCTGGCAGTTTAGTGGCTACCCCCACCCTGATCCCTAACATTACAAAGGTAATTGCTTGACAGTCTAGTGGCTAACCCCTCTTGCCCCTATCCCTGAGATTATGAAGGTAATTCCCTGGCTGTTTACCGACTAGCCCTTCTTACCACAGTCCCCATCTAAAATACTAAAATAATATCAAACCCTCCCTGGTAGTCTAGCGGACCCCCTACCTCACTTGATCCCTATCAGAAATATCAAAACTATGGCAAACCCTCCATAGAAGTTTAGTGGTCCCACCCACCATGATCCCTGTTATAATATTTTCATTTATTTATTTGACTACCGGGTAAGGTACATTGATCCCAGGGACTATTTTCAGGGATGACTCGGGCCATTTTAGGTGGCACATCTAACATAACAATAACTGGAAAGTCAACAGCACACAGTTTCTACAATCACTGTTGAGAGAGGATCATAGGTGGAGAACATGTAGCAAAATACAAAAGTAAGAAAAAGAAAGATACATTAACAATTCTCGACTGCTAGGGACTTTAAAACTTGTTTCTAGTCAAAACATCTAGTAATATAAGTGCATTAAAATAGCAGGCCCTGCCTTATTGCTTGGTTGATATTCGGTGAGTCACTTGCAGTAAGTAGGATTAACATTTGCATAGAGATCTACCTAACATCTCCTCTAGGAAGTGCAGTTTGAAAATCGTGGGTGAGACAGGTGTGTGCAGCCTGTTTGGGAGGGAGTTCCACAGTTTGGGTGCAGCATAGAAGGAGGCTCTCCTACCCATTTCTGTATTTCGTCTGGGACATTCCATCAACCTGCTATCAGAGGACCTTAATTCATGCCTGTTACTTTTGGGTTTTAGCAGGTCTGATGGGGGGAATCCTAGCCCAGCTTGCAATGTTTTTGAGATAAAAGTTCCAAACAGCAGCTCTCTACGGTCAGAGGGGGATAGCCATCCCAGGGTTTGATAGAGGTGACAGTGATGCGTACAATATGGGGCCTGTACAATGAACCTGCATATGTTATTATATGCTGTGTTCATGCGTTTTAGTAGCACAGAGGGTGAGAGGGCTAAAAAGGGGAACAGTATTCTAGTATGGGGTGAAGGTGTCCCCTCCCTATGGCCAGTCTCACGTCAGGGGACAGGAGGTATTTGAGTTGATGCCACATTCCTATTCTTTGGTTCACTTTATTTATTGCTGCACTAATATGGTGTTCAAAAGTAAGAGCAGGGTCAAGCGTGACCCCCAGGTATTTGAATTCCATTACCTACTCAATGTTGTAGTCATCAGTGCTTAAGATGTTAAGGACATTTGTATCATAAGGAGCACACTTGGAGAACCTCTGTGTGGAGACAAACAGCATGCATTTTTTTTTGCCATTTACAATGAGCATGTTCTGAGTGAATCACTTAACCATAGTACTAAAATAATTATTTAGATTTAGGTTCAACCTGGAGAGGTCATTTCCATTTCTGTAGATTATGAGGTCATCTGCTTACATTATTCTATTACTGTCTGAGGGTTCCATGAGTAAGGTATTCACAAAAAGGGAGTAGAGTAGGGGACCTAGTATGGAGCCTTGGGGAACTCCAGTTCACACTTGTAAAGGACAGGATAGGACCCTCCCTAGTCGTATCAGCTGAGTCCTGCCCAAAAGGCAGCTATTTACCAAGTTTGTCATACCCTTGTGGAAGTTCAGGGAGGACAGGTTATTTAGTAGTATCTCATGGTCCACCATATCAAAGGCTTTTGATAAGTCCACAAATATGGCCCCCGTGCGGTAGCCTTTGTCCGCTTGACTGAGAACATGATCTGTAAATTTAGTGAGCGCCATGGTGGTCCTAAAGCCTTGTCTAAAGCCATGCTGGTCATTGGATAGCAGGCCATATTTCTCAATGTGGTTGGACATCTGACGATGTACTACTTTTTCAAGTATCTTACCCATGTGGGAAAGGATCGATATTGGTCTATAGTTCTCTGGGAGGTGCTGGTCACCTGCCTTGAAAATGGGGACTATTCTAACTTCTTTCCAGATTGTTGGCACATTTGCGGTGCTGAGCGATAGGTTTATTATGTGGGAGAGTGGTTTTGCTATAAATGCTGCAGCTAGCCTGAGAAATTGCGCTGATAGCCCATCACTGCCTGCACTACCCAAGTTGGGCAGCACCATCAGGAGACGATATGTCTGAGATCTGGTTGTTACTTTGAAATAAAAAGGGGGTCCGCAATGTACTAGCCTGTCTTCCACCATTATGTCCCATGGTGGGAAGCTGTGCCAAGTACAATTCCAGATTTGAGAACTTATCATTCAGGAGGTTAGCCACCATTTCTGGGTCTTCCTGTAGCCCCTTTTCACTCATTAAGGAGGTTGCACCATTTTGTTTAGCTGGCTTCAGAATCAAGTTTACTGTTGCCCAGAAACTCCTGGGATTGCTTAGGTTCTGAGTTTCGGGACCGATTTACAAAATGACAGTGTCACAGTTCATGAGGTAGGCCCCCAAAAACCTTATGTTGAAAATTTGGTGAAAAAAATTCCCCAAAATGACTGTTTTACGAGCATGCGTTGAGTTGTTCTTACGCATGCTCGTAAGTTCTCGAATTTTCAACATTTTCACTCCAGATTTTCAACATTGCCATTTTACCACACCTCCTTATGAGCAGCACAGCTGTCATTTTTCACATCTTGCCCCAAATGTGTTTCTGCGCATGTAGGGCACAATGGTGCAGTCAGTGTGTGAAATCAATGTTCGGGACATATTAAGAAAATCACAGTGACGCTGTTCATGAGCAGAGGTGTTAAAATGGCTATGTTAAAATTTGCTGAAAAAATTCCCAAAGTGACTGTTTAGAGCATGCGTTATGCTGTTCCTACACATGCGATCATAATTCGATGTTTAATATTTTCTATGTTAAAATTTGGTGAAAAAGTCCATAAATGACTGTGTTACGTGACCACTGCACAGTTTCCACACTCGTAAGTTCATGGCTTTCTAATATTTTCAGTCCAGATTTACACCACTGGCATTTTTCCACACTTCCTTATGAACAGTACAGCTGTCATTTTTCACTCCATGGCCGAAATGTGTTTTCGCACTTCCAGTGCAGAAATGCGTGGTCGCTGTGGGAAATCACTGTTCAGGACAGATTAAGAAAATCACAGTGACACTGTTCATGAGCGGAGGTTCCAAAATGCCTGTGTTGACAATCTGCTGTAAAGAAATCCCCAAATTAATTGCATTACGGGTGAGTGTTGTGCAGTTTCTATGCACGCTCATGACCTCCATTTTTTTAATATATTCACTGCAGATTTTCAACATTGCCACTTTTTTCACCTCCCCATGAACAGTACAGCTGTCATTTTTCACATCCTGTTCGAAATGTGTTTTCGCACCTGTGGTGCCAAATGGCGTAGTCGCTGTGCAAAATCAGCTCTCGGCTAACACACTTATATTGCCACTGTTCATAAGGTGGGGGTCATAAAAAACCCATGTTGAAAATTTGGAGTGAAAATGCCAAGGAACGCCTGAGGCATTAGGGTTTCCGACCATAACGCACCACCCTGTAGAGATTGACAGGCATCAGGGGTGTGACTTGGGATTCTCGCCTGTAATGTTCATACCATTCCACATCCTGCAGCCAGTGAGAGGCATCGAGGTGTGCCTTGGACTCTTCAGCCCCAAAGTTCACCCCATTCTCCTATACAGCACCCATCTCATCGTATTTTCTGATGGAATGGGGTGAGCATAAGGGCCAAAGACCCCAAGGCACAACGTGACACTTGTCGGTGTCTGCAGGGTAGGGTGTGGTGAAATGGCATGGCCGTTATGCCTGACGACCCAAAGACACACCCCAATGCCTGTCAGTCTCTGCAGGGTGGTGGTGGGGTTGGCTTCAGTGCAATACTTCACTGCCATTCCTATTATGCAGCTCTTTAACTCCTACACTGCCAATGCCAATGCCAGCAAGCAAACACTTGGCATTGACAAATGCTTGTTTACTACACCGATGTGGTCTACAGCTCCGCCCCCCCTTCATTCGCCAGGCGGGACACCATATGCAACACTTTCTGCCGCTTTGCTATTAACTTTCCCCCCCTCACCCATCATCGCTCGCTGTACTCCTCACTCACCTTACTTCCCCTACCTCTACACTGCCAGACGCACTGCTTTACCTTCATTGCTAAATTCTGGTTTGACTTATTACCTCCTTACATATCCTCCCTCCTCTCACCTGTTGCTGCCTCTGACTACACCCTATGTTCCATGGACTTCTACACCTTCTCCACCCTGCACATGGATTCATGTGCTGGACAAGTGGCTTTCTCGTATCGGCCCCCTTCTGTCTGGAATTGGCTTCCCCATTTTCTCCAGCTGTCCCGCTCCCTCCCTGCTCTAAAGCACCTACTAAAGTTCACTGCTCAGCCATCCTGTATCTGCAGCCCCCCCCTCCCATGCTACCATATGTCTACTTACTTGCAGATTTGCTCACTTCTTGTCTTGGTACACTCACTGCACTACCCCCTAGCAATGATCTACCATGTGTAAAGAGTGTTCTATTCTATGCTGTTTATCCCTTACTATAACCTTCTCCCTATGTAGCACCTTGTAGTGTGATTGCCTACGTCATGTTTGGTTCAAACTCTGACTTGTATCACTCGCTGTTTTGTCTCTATAGCTATTATCTATCATGTGTAATTGTTGTTATCTGCTATGTTTTTATTATCAACCCCGTACCCTTCCCCCGGGTCGGACCTGGAAATGATCCCTGGCTCAGTGTGCCTTTCTCAGTAACCAAAATTTTAAATAAATAAATGCTATGTAAAATATATTCTCTCTATGCATTCCCACTTTAGAACAGCAGTGGAAACATGGGCATGTTTTGGAATACTTCCAATGCTACCTGGTAGAGCTTGTTTCTTAAACACACTAGGTACGGTGTTAGCCCATAGCCATGGGCAAACATGTACAGTGTGGAACCAGAACTGTTTCTGGAAAATATATTCTGTTTCAATGTCAGCTCTGGTAAACTGGGAACTACGTAACTGACTGCTGTCAGATGCCTGTATAACCACCCAGTCCCCTGGGGTTACTAGAATCTCCTCAGTTACAATGCTAGGCAGGGAGAGGCAGCTGGTGATTAACTGGTTAAATGTTTTTTTTGCCTGTTCACTCTTTTGTTTACTTGGCTTCAGCTGAGATGGAAGGGATGAGCTCATTTGGAACTCTCGCAGCAGCATAAGCCTCCGCCAGCTGTGAGGAGGGAGTTTAGAATCTTGAGATGGTGGTCAGTGTGAGTCTGTAGTTGGAAGTGAGAGGAGTAAGAACTGCTCAGCTGAGGGCTCTGAGTAAGGCCCTGCTGTCTCACCCTAGTCCTAGTATTCTCCAGTTTGCCAAGAGAAGTGGTGGAAACCGTTGTCTACAGCAGGATCTCCTGATTTTCATCCCTGGAGGGGTGAGAAGAACTGCTAGCGGATGGATCCTAGAGGCACTCCCCTTTTTGATCCAGGATGTTTTGAAGCTGCCTGAAATGTCTAACAGTGCGTAGGATCTGACTTTTTGCTGCAAGAAGCAAGTACCTGTGCTGTTGTATTCTCTCGCTAAGAGGGTAATGTACAACTCTTTTGTGAATTCAGAAGTTCAAGACTGTTCTCAGTTAAAGCTGGCTGACGTGTGTGACGTCCAGAGGTATGACTATATCACATTGTTTGGGACTTTAGTTATTCCACTTCCAGTGTAGTGTTTTAAATGCTGGATGCAAAAGTTAATTTAATTACGCATTTATCCAAGTGTGTTCAAGATGTTTTAGATGTAATTCTGAAGAATGACTGGGTATGGATTTGGGAGCAAAGGGTGGACAAGAGGATTTTTGCCCAGAAAAATGCCATCCAAATGTGCTGCTTTTGTGCCTTCCAGTACAGCAAAAGAACAGAGTGCTGCTTGTGTGTTTTCAATTTGTAATGGACAGTAGAAACATAGAAACATAGAAGCTGATGGCAGATAAGGACCGCAAGTAGCCCATCCAGTCTGCCCATTTTTTTTTCTACCTTATAAATGTGCCATTGGCCTTTGCTCTGTCAGTGGCCTATCTATTCATACTCATCTGTATTGCTCCCTTATGCCTATCCCATGCCTGTTTGAAGCCCTGCACTGTATTCACAGCCACCACTTCCTGAGGTAGGACGTTCCATGCATCCAACACCCTTTCTGTGAAAAAGAACTTCCTCACATTACCCCTGAATCGGCCTCCCTCTAATCTCATGCTGTGTCTTCTTGTCCTGCTATTTTTCTTATATTGAAACATGTTAGACTCTTTCACCTTGTTAATGCCCTTAAGGTGTTTGAATGTTTTGATCATATCACCTCTCTCCCTCCTTTGCTCTAGGGTATATATACATATTGAGCTCCATTAATCTGTCCTCATATGTCTTCTGATGCAGTCCTTGCACCATTTTGGTTGCCCTTCTCTGGACCGCCTCAAATTGGTTAATGTCCTTGTAAAGGTGTGGCCTCCAGTACTGCACGTAGCACTCCAGTAATGCGTTAAAGTTTGTGTCCTAGTCTCTGCATCAGAAAGTGCTTAAAGAACTTTTAAACTGCAATTTTCAAATGCCAAAAGTAGTGTGGACTTTGCGGAACAGACAGATATATGTCCTGAAAGTTTCATGTGCTTAGTGTCCAAATTGGGGGAGTTGCTAAAGAAATTGTCCAGAAACTGTGGTAAAAATGGTCAAAACGTCACTCCTACCTCTGAAATTGCAGCCGAGAAAAAAAGTTACAGCTTGCAGTTTAAATTTGCTCCTGCTCGACAATCGCCGTCAAGGAAGAGCAAGCGAGGAGAGAGAGAGGCTCATTTGCATTGCATCGAGTGATTGGTGTGACTGCAACCAGTTCTGCACCCTGGCCAGCATCTGTGTGCTGCAAAGTGTTTGAGGAGGAGGGAGAGAGAGAGAGAGAGAGAGAGGGGCATGCGAGCTGGCTAGACCAGGATCAACCATCGAGGGGCTTGTGAGCATTCTAAACTTTAGTAAACAGACTAGTACAGTGTACTTTTGGGCTCAACCCACTGTCTGACTGACTGGAGAGTGATTGAGGCATTCATGGCTACAATCGGTGGGACTGCCAGCCTGTTTCACCCCAGAGGCTTTCCTAGGATTGGCAGCAGGCTGAAATTTTCCATCGGAGGGAACCAGCTACTGAATTCAGTGAGTAAGCAAGTTAACTGTGCAAACAAACTGTGTTTGATTATCAAGCCAGCTAAATCTGTGAGCAAGCAGTGTGATTTTTGTGTAAAGAAGGACTGCAAGTTGTAGAGCAGGTCAACAAACAGAAATTCTGTGCATAGACTGTGAGCAATGATAAATGGTTTTAGCAACAGTAATTTTTTCTAAGCAGCAGGACTGAGAGTTGTATATGGAGGATGCAACAGAACAGGCAATCCTGTGCAAAGAAAGGCTGTGGGGCTTAAAAGTGACTTTGAGCATTTGTAAATAGCTTTCCTGAATTAATGCTGATTGCAAAGTCAAGTTACCAGTTTAGAAATTCATATAAATGTGCTGAAATGTACAGCAGAGCAATCGATTGCAGTTTTAAGTAAATTCAGTAGACAGAAAGGTTGGACACACAGTTTTGAGCAAGCTGAACAGACTTTAATGCATGAGAAAAGTTACCGACGCCATTACAGCGTGGGGTCAGCAATGTAAACACAGCAGCAGGGAGTCATTTTTTGAGACAATATGTGACTAGTGAGCACTTCAGTAACAAAAAGTTTGTGTGTCTGCTTTCAGACATGGCTTTGGGAACTCCCCACTACCCGGATCATGCCCAAGTTATGACCGCAGAGGAGGTGCCAGCACTAAGAGAGGTTGAGAGAGCCTGCTATGGTGAAAGGTTACCCCAGATGTAGCAATCCCTAGCTATCCAGTGAGACTGTGCATTGTGTGTCTAAAGGCTGGAAGGGATGTGTTTCTGATACCCCATTGTTCGGACTGCCTTGTGAAGTTTGGAATGAACAGGGGTGCAGCACCAGAGAGGACAACAAAAATTCGATTAGCTCCCTTGTGGACCCTGGTAGGGGGCCCTGCCAGTAGCAGCACAGAGCACCAGATTGAACCTGTTGGGCAAAGTTCTTCAGAGTGTGTTATAGAAGGACCAAGTAAAATTGATGTTGATCCACTGCAAGGGCAGGAACAGAGAGAGGTTTCCACACCTGTGTCTCAGATGAACAGTGCAATGGAGGGATCAGTGGATCCATGGAATCAGGGTCTGAGTCCTAGCCTAGTGGGGGAGGATGAATTGCAGGTGACATTGAATTGGGAGGTGTCTACCTCCACATCCAGTGAGGACAGGAATGTCTCAGGAGTGAGGATGTTTGCTCACTCTTGGGCACAGATGATGAGTGAGGAAGAGCAGGATGAAGAAGGGTATTTTCATGTTGAGGGCTACTGTGAGTCACCTCAAGCTCTTGCTTCAGAGGAGCCAGAGACAGTTAGAGAAGGCTCTAGCAACTTGTCCACAGAGATAGTGGGGGACAAGTTCTTTCATTCATTAAGTTTGAAACACTGGCCACCCCCAAGCTGGGCCGAGGGCCGCAGACTAGTAAAGAGCAGTAAGGAGGAGAAACTGATACATAGGAGGGCTGACACCACATATGGGAAGTCCTTTCCTTGCTGAATCTGGGAGGAAATAGAACAGACCAGGCAATCCTGGCTAATAGAAGAGCCAAGTAAGAATTTGTACTCTGGTGCAGCAGAATGTTTAAGGGACAAAATCGTAAGTGATCGCCTCAAATTCTGGAGACTGGGCAGAACTCTGTTTATGGACACTGTGCAAATTGTGGATTGGGCTGGTAATAAGACATCTCACACCATCAACTTGGAATACTTAGACAGGGTCATAGTCCTCACCCTACACCCTGAGTGGTACTACCCTTAATGGTGCCACTCCCTGTGAATATGTTCAGCATGCCTAAAGAAAGCAAGCAGTGGCAGGCCAGTGTCTGTCATCCGAAGCAGCAGTGTCTATGGAGGAAGATGCAGCTCTTCTTGTATTCCATGATTTCTTCATATGTATCTAGATTCATCAGCCCATCAGTTTTCCTGTTCCATCATCTGGCTTTCCCGAGGACATTAACCTAGCAGTTTTCCTGTTCCATCGTCTGTACTTCGAGAAGACATCATTCCAGCAGTCTTCCTGTTTCATCATTTGTTTTTCCAGATGACATCACCTCAGCAGTGTTCCTGTGTCATCATTTGTTTTACAGAGGACATCAATCCAGCAGTATCCAAAGATGCCATCTGATCTGAAGGGAGAAGGTCCTCAGCTTGTAGAAGTAAGATAATCCTTTGTTTTCATTCTTCAAGGAGCTGGTAAGAAATTTTTTTTTTATTTACATTAACTGACTTTGCACAACACATCCTACATTTGAAGACTATCCACAGAACTTTAATTTCGTCAAAGAATCTCCCCATGGATTGCAGTGCTACGCAGGCCCTGTCCTGTCCAGGAACTGTTCTTCAGCAGGCTTCAGCCTAGGAGAGACTCTTTAATGGACAATGCCTATGGGCAACAGTGATCTTGCCACTAGTTGGAAAATTGTAGGGCACTCCATCCCCAAATGTGTTGTGTAAATGTCTTCTATCCATTTTTTACTTTAGTATTTTTATATTAAAAATATTTTTGGGGTTCTTTAGTGTTTAGATGGAGGTTTAGGCACTGTTGTGGAATGCAGAATGTGTTTTTGTGCTTTTCTTCTCTTGCAGGTGTTCCTGAGGAAGAAAAGAAGAGAAGAAGAGGATGTTGGAATTCATCCGAGTTCCCCTTTTCTTGGTGTCTTCAGAATTGTTTATGGTTAACAGTGTGTTAACCTGTTTTCTTCACAGGTGTGGATTTGTGGGGAAATGTAATGCAATGTAATGTATGTTTCCTTTGTTGTTCACAGGTACCCTGGGAAGTTTGGGGGATAGGTTTTCCCTGGTAGGTAGCATAGTTAGATAGACTTCCCCTAGAGGGCTAGGGGGATATTTATTTTATTTATTTATTTATTGATTGATTCGGATACAACCTGTGAGCCGGATCTCATTTGCAAAGGTTCCACATCAGGTAGCATAATACAAAAAACAACTAGTACGTACAACAAGAAACATCTTTAAACAAGCAATACAGGTTGACTGTTAACCACCAAAAAAACACATGCTGAGCACAGTGCTAGACATTAAAAGAAGAGGAGATTAGCCAAAATGTACTTAGCCTATATATAAGAACATGAGAGATTGCTCAACAAAGTAGTTCTAGTTGTATTTAGTTTAAGGGCCCGGGGTGAAGCAGCCTCAAAGCAAGGCCTTGTACTCAGTTAAGAAAGGGTGTGGAGAAAAAGGAGGACAGGGTCCGAGAGGAGAATGGGAGCTAGAGAGAGGGGAAGCAAAGTGTGGGGGGTAGTGAACAGGGAAGAGGGTGAGGGAAGGAGAGAGGGGCAGGGAAAGTACATGAGGGGTGTGAAAAAATAGCAGATTAATGGCTGGAGGAAGGGTTGGACCATACGTGGTGAGGGTAGTGGACAGGTGGGTGGCAGAGTAAGAGCGGACTAAGAAAATTTAGTAAAGCAGAGAGACACACACTAAAAGTAGGATTTAGAGGCAATAAAAGAAAAGGAGGAAGGTATGCCTGGAGGACCGTCAAATGCCCACCCTGCACTCACAGGAGCTTCTGGTTTGCAGGTGCTGTTTGAGTTGAGATTTAAAGGCAGGCAAACTTGTAGTGTTCCGCGAGACCCCCATGATCTCATTGAGCCAGAGAGGGGCTCTATAGGAGAAGGACCTTTGTCCAAGTGCTATTCTCTGGAAAGGGACAGAGAGGGCTCCTACTGTGCTGCATCTGATTTCATACTTAGAACTTGTAGGGGAGAGGAGTTCAGAGATGCAGAGGGAGCCCTATCTAGCAGCACCTTCTTACCCAGGAAACAGGTTTGGAACTTTATTCTGTTTTCAAGGGATAACTAGCCTGTCAGAGTATATAGAGTGCAGGTGTGGGTTAGGTGATCTGCCATGGTGATGAGTCTGTAAGTCTTGTTTAGGGCGGTGACCACCCGCTTTAGTGCTGTGTCCGAGGCCGCACCATAAATTACCAACCCATAGTCTATGACCAATAGGATTGAGCTAGTGGCCGAGAGACGGAGTGCCACAGATGTGACATTTTTGTGGTGTCTATATAGCATGCCAAGCTTGGCATTTACAGCCTTAACCACCAGGACAATGTGTTGCCCAAATGATAGGGTGTTGTCGATGGTAACCCCCAGGTATTTAAAGCTGTGGACCTGTTCCAGGGGTACCTTGTCATTGCTGACGATGTCAAGGACAGGGAATTTTTTCTTGAGCTGAGGGCTAGATAGAAGCATGATCTTAGTTTTTTTGTAGTTTAGGAGGAGCTTATGTGTGCTGAACCAACTTTCCAACTGGTGGAAGGAGGACTGCATCTCCCTTTGCAACGGTTCTATGTGGTAGTTGCTGCTGAGGACAACGGCATCATCAGCATAGAGGATTTTTTTGGAGTTACAGGCCTTAGGGAGGGAGTTAAGAAAAAGACTGAAGAGAAGAGGCCCCAGTATAGATCCCTGGGTCACTCCCAGAGACACTTCTTTGGATTTCGAGATGACATGGCCGATTTTAACTTTCTGGAATCTGTAGGACAAGTAGCTTTGGAACCATTGCACCGCATTGGGAGCCACTCCCAGGGTCTGTAGTTGTATCAGGAGGAGCGAGTGGTTGACTGTGTCAAAAGCCTTTGCTAAGTCAATAAAGACAGAGCCAACCATTTTGCCTTCATCCAAGACCCTGTGTACATAGTCCATGTATTCGACAAGGGCTGTGGCAGTACTGTGATTCTTTTTAAAACCATGCTGCTGGGGACACTGCATCTGGTATTTATGGAGATAGTTGGTGATTTGGTCAGCCACAATCCTTTCAAGAACTTTGGATAATGGAGAGAGTATGGAGATAGGCCTATAGTTGGCAATGCTGAATCTGTCCTCATTTTAAATACTGGGTGCACCAGGGCTAGTTTCCAGACCAATGGGAAGGTGGTTAGGGTGAAAGATTTATTGAGCTATTTGGTTATAGGGACAATAATCTCGACTAGGATTCGGGCTACCAGTCTCATGTCCACACCATTGCTTCCCATTTTAGTCTTTCCCAGAATTTTTTTTACATAGGACATTGCCTCCTTGGTAGTGGTCTGCTTGAAGTTGAAGGCTGGGTAGTTGACCGTGCTAAGGCAGCTGCCAGGTTGTGCTTCTGACTTCATTAGATAGTCTGGGGGAAGGACAGAGCTAAGGTCAGAGAAGGATGTGTTAAAAGACAGCTAATATTCTTCAGGTGAAGCTACCTCTGGCTGGAAGCTGCAATACTGAACATAGGATTTGCAAGAAAGCGAGTTGTGTTCACAACAGAGGTAGAGGAACCTTACAATTGTCTCTAGTTTCTAACAGATATTCTGCAGGTGGAGGCTACTTCTAACTGAAAGGTGAAATAAGGAACTTAGAATTATCAGGAAAGACAGTCTTTCAAGCAACAGAGGGAGGTGGATCTAGCTTTACTTTTGTTACAATTCTTAAGATTTTCAGTGCAGGAAGAGTTTAAACCCTGGGCTAAGAATTTGTCATAAGTCCTGAAGTAAGTGCAGGTACAGGCTGTGTATTTGACCCAGACAGTGCCCCAGGGGGTGGAAACTGTTTTTTGTGTTTATCTGTGTGTGCCTTAAAAGGCCAGGCCAGACTGTGTCAGGAAGTGCTTACATCATAGCTACTTATCAGCCAATGGCTTTGGAAGAGTCTTACAGACCTGAGAACAACAGTATTATAAGCAAGTATTTTATAGCAAACTCATCAGAACAGCTAATATTCTTCAGGTGAAGCTACCTCTGGCTGGAAGCTGCAATACTAAACATAGGATTTGCAAGAAAGCGAGTTGTGCTCACAACAGAGGGAGGCGAACCTTACAATTGTCTTTGGTTTGTAGCAGATATTCTGCAGGTGGAGGCTATTTCTAACTGAAAGATGAAATAAGGAACTTAGAATTATCAGGAAAGACAGTCTTTCAAGCAACAGAGGGAGATGGATCTAACATACTAACATACTAAAATGCCAGCAGAATAGGCCTAACGGTCTTTTGCATCTGCTCGTTTGGTCAGCCTCCAACCTGGGAGCTGACCTTGCTGCCCCCCTCGCCTTCTCTGGCTTCTCCCTTCCCAGTTCTGGATATTCTCGCTGCATTGGATTTTGCTTCCAGAACCCTTCCCTGTGCCTGTCCCACCCCTCTTGAACCCATCCACAGTCTCTGCCTCCACCAGCCCCTAGGCAGCACATCCCATGGCTCCACCACCCTCTCAGTGAAGTAGCACCTCCTCTTTCTCCCCTGAATCTTCCTCCAGCTTCCACCCATGCCCTAGTGGCCCCTCCTCCTTCCTTCAAAGCACCTTGACTGTTCCTCCCCTATTCACCCCTTCATGTACCTGAATACCTCTATCATGTTCCCAGTCCCTCTCTCTTCCAATGTGAATATATTTAGCTCTTCGAGCCTCTCCTCATAGGTCCTGTCCTCCAAGCCCCAAATCATTTTGGTTGCCCTCCTCTGGACCCTCTCCAGGAGCTTAATGTCCCTCTTTAAGTGTGGCCTCTGAAACTGCATGCAGTACTTGAGGTGTGGCCTCACCAAGCAGTTATACAGAGGGAGTATCACTTCCCTCCTTCTGGAGGTGATCCCCCTAGCAATGCACCCCAGCATCTTGTTGGCCTTGGCTGCTGCCCTCCTACAAGTCTCTGAGTTGTTCATCTTGGCATCCACCACCACCCCCAGGTCCCTCTCAGCCATCGAGACTTGTAGCATTCCCCCCCCAGGGTGTACACTTAGCCCGGGTTTCTGGCCCCCAGGCGCAGTACCTTGCATTTCCCTGCATTGAACCTCAGCTTCCACTTTCTAGACCATCTTTCCAGAGCCTCCAGGTCCCCCTGTAGGGTCACCTTCCCCTCCTCCTCATCCACCACCACCCTCAGTTTTGAGTCATCCGCAAATAGACTCATCTCACTCCTGATACCTGTCCTTATGTCAGAGACATAGCTGTTGAACAGGAGGGGGGATCTAGCTTTACTTTTGTTACAATTCTTAAGATTTTCAGTGTAGGAAGAGTTTAAAGCACAGCTGACTTATTTTGGGGCTGACTGCTTTCAGAGCACAAACCACCAGGCTGTTTTGGGGCTGGGGAGGTTTACCTGTTTCTGACTTGGATGTCTGGATTTTTCTCTGTTTGATTAGCAGGGTATTTTCTCTGTCAAATTGTTGTGTAAGGCATCTTGCTGACAGGAAGGCACTCATTGCAGCGGTGGGTCAGAGCTTTTAGCTGATTGTTTCATGAGGAGCACGTTTAGGCTCAATCCTGCCCACCTCACCCCACCCACCCTGGAAATAGTTATTTTATACCTGGGGTTCTGACATCATTTCCTCAAGAGTGCAAGGTATATCACTGTCATAGCCTCTAGCACACTGCGCTGACAATATAAGCATACACATTGTATAATATATATATTTCTATATAACAAACCAATCACACACACACACACAAAAAAAAGAAGATAAACATGGGGAGTAGTGCAATGTAATGGCTGTGGGGCAGCAGTCTTCCGGGAGTCTTTCTGGAGGCTGAGATGCTGCCCTATTTTCAGACAACTCTCTGCTCTGAGGGAGGAAGTTGCCCGTCTTCAGGCCACACTGGACAGTAGGAAGGAACCTCCCCATCCAGGGAGCACCAGAGCCACCACCACTACCTCAGAGGTTTGCAAGAAAAGCACAGCAGTTGGACCACAGTGGGCCCAGAGAGGGTGAAGATGGTGGAACAGAGGCACACCCAGTCAGTTGTTCCACTCCACAATCCATACACCATTCTGGGAGAGCATAGCTCCCCTATGGATGCACCCGCAGAGAAGACTAAGGAGGCTGAGGACAACTGTCACAAGGGAGGCCAACAGGAAGGAGGAAGAGGACACCATAGGGAAAGGAAGCAGCTCCTGGTGGGGGACTCAATTATTAGGGGGATAGAATTGGGGGGAGCAAGGAAAACTGAAGTAAGGTGCCTGCCTGGTGCCATGGCTTGGAGGGACAGGAAGCACATCCTCAGGATCACCAGAACAGCTGCACGGAAGTCTGAGCTGGACGTCATTGTCCACCTAGGGACAAATGACTTGGCTCATCATGAGATTAGAGCAGCAGGAGGACTTTGTAGAGTTGGGAGGGCCTAAGACAAGTAGCACACACAGTATCCTTTTCCAGAGGTGCTGCCTGTCAATGGCATGGGTGAGGCGAGGGTACTTTGCACCATGCAGTTTAATGAATGGTTGAAAAATGGTGTGGAGCACAGGGTTTGGCTTCATTGGGGACTGGGGTTCCACCTGGAGGGACACCAGCCTATACTGGCAGGATGGTCTGCATCTGTCCAGGAAGGAACAAGTCTTTTGAGCAATCGGTTTAAATGCTTCATTGGCAAGCTTTTAAACTAGTCAAGGGAGGCACTGATAAGCAGCAGGAAAATCCCAGCCTCTCCCTACAAAACAGGGTACTAAATGAGAAAAAGACCGAGGTAGAAAGGTCAGCGGAGGATGCTGCAACAGAAGGTAAAACCATCAAAAAATGGAGAGCAATGAGTACCAATGTTCGTAGTCTGGGTAACAAGCTTCCTGAATTAGTGGCCTTGATGGAGGAGGAAGATCTGGATATCATGGCTGTCACAGAAACATGGTACACACAAAACCATGACTGGGACATAAACATACCAGGATACACTATCTACAGGAGGGACAGGGAGGGTAAAAGAGGAGGAGGAGTAGCTCTTTACATAAGGGAAGGAATCAAAGAAACAGAACAAAAGGGTAAACAGGGAGGAGTAGAAGCACTGTGGGTAAATTTGGAGATGGGCAATGGCACCACAATCTGCACAGGGGTTGTATACAGACCCCCTTCTCAGGGGGAGGAAATGGACAAGGAAATGATAGAAAGTATACTTAGAATGGCAGAAAAAGGGGAGATATTGCTGATGGGTGATCTGAATATGCCAGATGTTAACTGGAGTGCAGTTGCAGCAGCCACTTCGAAGAGTGGGTTATTCTAGATGCCCTACAGGGGGCATGCCTTAGACAACTAGTACTGGAGCCCACTCGAGAGGAGCAATCTTAGACCTGGTTCTCTCAAATGGAGATGGAGAGGATCACAGATGTAGAAGTGGGTAGCCATCTGGGAACTAGCGACCATCGAACAGTATGGTTCACAATAAACACAGCAATAAAGTCAACATACAAAGGCAAAAGTACTGGACTTTAGGAGGGCTGACTTTACCAAAATGGGTGAGTGCCTAAGGAATGTACTAGCAAATAGGCAGGAAGGAGGGGTGGAAGAACAATGGGAAATAATAAAAACTGCCATCACAGAGGTAACAAGCCTGTGTGTGAAGCAAATAAACAAAACAAAATGATGTAAGAAACCACTATGGTTCTCAAAGGAAGTGGCAGTGAAGGTTCAAGAGAAAAAGAAAGCATTCAGGAAGTACAAGGAATCACAGAAGGAGCAGGACAGAGAAATGTATCAGTTAAAGCAAAAGGAAGCTGGGAAGGCAGTCAGAACAGCAAAGGCCCAAACCGAGGAAAAGATAGCCAACTCAGTTAAGAAGGGGGATAAAACCTTTTATAGATACATCAGGGAGCGAAGGAAGACCAAGGGAGGGATAGTGAGGCTTAATAAAGGGGAGGAGGGTGGGCAGAGGTGACTGTGAAAAGGCAGAGATTCTAAACAAATATTTTTGCTCAGTATTTACAAACGAAGAGGGGAGGTACCTAAACAAACAGTAGAAACACCTGGATACAGAAGTTGATACCAGCCCATTTACAGAAGAAAGGGTTCTGAAAGAACTCTTAAAACTGAAGGTGGACAAAGCAATGGGGCCTGATGGGATTCATCCCAGAATTTAAAGAACTAAGGGTAGAACTAGTGACACCACTGACTACCCTCTTTAACAAATCATGGGAGGATGGGGTGGTACCCGAGGACTGGAGGAAGGCAGATGTGATTCCCCTTCACAAAAGTGGGAGCAAGGCAGAAGCAGAAAACTACAGACCTGTTAGTTTAACCTCAGTGATAGGGAAAATGATGGAATCACTTCTGAAGGAAAGAATTGTCGAGTATCTAGAGGCCAGAGAGACACAGGACCCAAGGCAGCATGGATTCACAGCGGGAAGGTCATGCCAGATGAATCTGATAGATTTCTTTGACTGGGTGACCAAAGTAGTAGATCAGGGAGGGGCTGTGGACATGGCCTACCTAGACTTTAGCAAGGCATTTGACACAGTCCCACACAAAAGATTAATATACAAGTTAGCCAGCCTGGGAGTGGGTCCCAAGATGACAGCCAGGGTAAAGAATTGGCTGGAGAATAGGACACAGAGGTAATAGTAAATGGATTCCACTCTGAAGAAAGGGGTTACTAGTGGGAGTACCATGAGGTTCAGTATTAGGACGGTCCTCTTCAATGTCTTTATGCTTACATTGCAGAGGGACTGGAAGGAAAAGTATGTCTCTTTGCAGATGATGCAAAGATCTGCAACAGAGTTGATGCACAAGGTGGGGTGGAAAGGATGAGAAGGGACTTGGCAAGGTTAGAGGAATGGTCAAATGTATGGCAACTTAGATTCAATGCTAAGAAGTGCCATGTAATGCACCTGGGAAACAAAAACCCAGGGGAAGAGTACACAATGGGGGGTGAGATACTAACAACAACAAAAATGAAAGGGACCTGGGGGTAGTCATATCAGATGACCTAAAGGTGGGCAAGCAATGTGAGAGGGCAGCAAGGAGGGCTGGGGGATACTGGGATACATAGGGAGAGGCATCACCAGTAGAAAACAGGAAGTTATTATCCCTCTGTACAGACAGCTGGTGAGACCCCATCTGGAGTACTGCGTGCAGTTCTGGAGACCCAGTCTACGCAAAGACATAGACAGGATGGAAGCTGTCCAGAGGAGGGCAACTAAAATGGTGCAGGGTCTGCACTGGAAGACATATGAAGAGAGACTTAAGGAGCTTAATATGTATAGCCTCGAGGAAAGGAGGGAGAGGGGGGACATGATAGAAATGTTCAAGTACCTCAAGGGAATCAACAAAGTCCAAGAGGGTAGCATCTTTCAAAAAAAGAGGTGTGCAAGAACAAGGGGCACAATTTGAAGATGGGGGGCGGCTCAGAGGTAATTTAAGGAAGTATTTTTTCACAGAGAGGGTTGTGGATGCATGGAACGGCCTTCCGGAGGAGGTTGTGGAGTCAAAAACAGTGGTGGAATTCAAGTATGCATGGGATAGTCATAAGGTAATTCTAGGGGGTTGGGGGAAGAAGAAGTAGGCTGCTGGTTAACTAGGATCTGCAGCTTATCCATTAGGTAGGGAAATGGGCAGACTGGGTGGGCCAAGCGGTCCTTATCTGCCGTCAAATTCTATGTTTCTATTAAGACTTGGCTATAGTAAGAGGATCAGAGGTAGCAGACCCATTAATGTTGAGCATCTGGGAGGGGCTCTTTTCATCCTTCCCAAGGAGATTATTTATGTTTCCCCAGAATCTTTTTCCATCTCCCCAGCACTTATGCATTTGATCCTTATAAAAGTTGGCTTTGGCTTGCCTGATCAGTTGTGTACACCTGTTTCTCAGGGCTCCGTACTTGTTGAGGTCATTTCTATCTCTAGAGGCTCTAGTCTTTGCCCAGAGGTTATCCCTTTCCCTCATGAGTGCTAGGAGTTCACCTGTGACCCATCGATTGTTGTAACCTCGTACTTTCCTCTTCCTCACCAGGACAAATTTGTCATAGATCATATTGAAGTTATCAACAAAGAATTTTAGCGTCAGGTCAAGATCTGGCAGTGAATCAATAGGTGACCAATCCATGATTGATAAGGCTGCTCTGAGTGAGCCCAGCTGCCCTCTTTGGAGGACACTACTTTCTACCCCATGACTGGGGGGACGTTTTTATGTTTGTTTGACCACCTCAGTGTGATCGGCGAGTGATCACTCAGAGTATCTGGTAGCACTGAGACCGCTTAAATCCTGGAGGGAGAGCTAGAGAGTATCCAGTCGATTAGGGTATTTTTTCCTGACTTATAATTCATCCTAGTGCTGTCTGTAACTAACTGTGTAAGGTAAAAGTTAGCCACAGCATCCCTCCGCGGGGTTGACTCCTTACTCAGACAGTTTATGTTGAACTCCCCAGTGATGATTAGCTTGCTATTCTTATTGATGGTGGCCAGTGCACCTAGGACTTTGTTGAGGCCCTCACATGCCTTTTTGGGTGGGAGGTATACCGAGGTAGCTACTAGGGATTTGCTCTGGTTGCCCAGTAGAATTTTGACAGCAAGCAGTTCATGGTCATCTGCCCTGCTAGTTATGCCATTAGCGAGTCTCTGATATAGATGAGACAGCCCCACTCCTCTTTCCTTTCCTATCATTATGAAAGGATTGGTACCCTGGGAGTGCTTTCTCAGCATTCATTACTTTATCGGTTAACCAAGTTTCAGTAAGGTAGATGACATTAGGGCTGTGCAGTACCACTAGGCCTGGAATTGTTCGGATTTGGCTAGAATGCTGCAAATATTCATAGCCGCAAGTTTTAGGCACCTTGTTTTATTGTCTCCAGGCCTGGCAGGATTTGGTGGTCCAGGGTTGGGATGCACATTGCCAGATAAAAGGATCAGCATAAGTAGAGCTTTCCTTGTAGTAATTGTGACTGTAATAGAGGACTTCTTTTTACAGGGTTTAAGTTTGCCAGGATAGGGCTGCTTATGCCCTATGGTGGTCACCACCAGGGGGTAATGAGAGCTATGTCCCAATTTGGAAATAAGCTTATGAATTCTCATTGGATCTACTGGTGGGGGGGGGCCTCAAGGTGTGAACCCACTGGTGAAGTTACCTCAGTAGCCTTCAGCATGCAGCCTATTCCCATGCAGGTGGAGAGGGGGGTGAGAAAGGCTCCTAGTTGTTTGTCAGGGTCAGCAGCCAGTAGTAGGTAGAAGAGTGCAAGAAGAGAGGTGGTGATCATTTTGGTAGGTGCAGTGCAGGAGGGTAGAAAGACAATACAGCTGCAGGCGCTGAGAGCTGGGAGGGTATTAGAGCCCTGTTTAGTGAGGGAAAGACCAATGTGGGCTTGTTCAGCAAACAGGGGTGTAGCAGCGGAACAGATAGACAGGTTGGTGGTCCTGATTCATGATAGGGGTCACCAATTCGGTCTGTTAGGGCATGCTTCGAGCAGTTCTCTTGGAGCCTCTGAGAATCCATAGATAGATCATAGGATAGGGGCTGAAGTATTATCAGCCAGCCTCTGTTCCTTTAGTGTTCCCTGCCTGTGCCTGGCACATGGTAGGGGAGGGCCTGATCATCCATCCCCGTAGGTAACAGGGAGGGTAGGATGCGGTGAGTGTAACCACCCAGTCCTCTGGGGTTACTAGAATCCCTCAGTTACAGTGCTAGACAGGGAGAGGCAGCTGGTGATTAACTGGCTAAATGGGTTTTTCACCTGCTCACTCTTTTGTTTACTTGGCTTCAGCTGAGATGGAAGGGATGAGCTCATTTGGAACTCTTGCAGCAGCATAAGCCTTTGCCAGCTGTGAGGAGGGAGTTTAGAATCTTGAGACAGTGGTTAGTGTGAGTCTGTAGTTGAAAGTGAGAGGAGTAAGAACTGCTCAGCTGAGGGCTCTGAGTAGGGCCCTGCTTTCTCACCCTAGTCCTGGTATTCTCCAGTTTGCCAAGAGAAGTGGTGGAAACCATTGTCTACAGCAGGATCTCCTGATTTTCATCCCTGGAGGGGTGAGAAGGACTGCCAGTGGATGGACTTATTTATTTAAAAGTTGATAACCGGGAAAGGCACACTGAGCTAAGGCTCATTTCAAGATGTGACCTGGGAAGGGGCAAGGAGTTGGCATATAACAATACAGTATTAGCACATAGTATTACAGAAGTTACACAGCATTAAGATACAGAGTACAAAAAAGATGGCAGTGACACATGGCATAACAGAGTGTTAGCACAGCATGATTTAAACAATGGAATAGGCAGCGCGGTAAATGGAAAGGGGAAATAGTTCTACCAGGAAAAGCACACTAAGCCAAAGCCTGCCCCCAGGTGTGACCTGGGAGCACAAGCAAGCCAGGTGACCCACCCAGGACCACAATGCATGCAAGTGGGGACTGAGGGACCCAAACCCAGGTCCCCAGGCCCACAGTCCAATGCTTCAACCACCACGCCACACTGCCTCATGGGCAGGGATACAGAAGAATGTAAAATGGTGCAAGACAGAGTAGTTACAGAGTACATCTACAGCAGACCATATCACTCAATAGACAATAAGAACTGGCATTAGAAGAAAGGGGGACGAGGGGGATAGGAGGGGAATGGGGGACTGGTCAATTAAGGGGGTGAGTGGCAGAGACGTGGAGGGGGGAAGATGCCTGAAGTGGTTTTTGATAGCCACCACAGTTGGCAAGCTCTGAACCATGAGGGGTAATGAATTCCATAAGGTGGGGAACCGGTAGGTAAAGGCTTGTTTTGGATCCAAGGGGCAATCCCCTTTTTGATCCAGGATGTTTTGAAGCTGCCTGAAATGTCTAACAGTGAGTAGGATTTGACTTTTTTACTGCAAGAAGCAAGTGCCTGTGCTGTTGTATTCTCTGGCTAAGAGGGTAATGCACAACTCTTCTGTGAATTCTGAAGTTCGAGACTGTTCTCAGTTAAAGTTGGCTGACAAGTGTGATGTCCAGAGGTATGACTATATCACATTGTTTGGGACTTTAGTTCTTCCACTACCAGTGTAGTGTTTTAAATGCTGGATGCAAAAGTTCATTCAATTACACATTTATCCAAGTGTGTTCAAGGTGTTTAAGGTGTAACTCTGAAGAATGGCTGGGTATGGATTTGGTAGCAAAGGGTGGGCCGACTCCCATCTGCAGTAACTAGTTCTAGTTTGGCATCCTTTCTAGCCAGCGCATTAAATATAAATACCACACCTCATCAAATATTATATTTAAAAATCCATGAAAGTATTAGTAATTGTCCTCAGATAGACATTACTTTTAGATCAACTAATATGGCAAACCTGGTTTTACAGTTAGCGACAAAACTAGATTCAGTGGGTCTGCACTTGGTTGGGAATGAAGATTGGAATGACAGAGATCTAAAACTTGTTAGTAATTCATAAACAGGGTGTCAGAGGCAAAGACTACGAACAACTGGTATTGGACTGACGATTAACAATCTGACAAAAATTCATGATATGACTTGTGAGCCATGCACTCAGCTACAGTTAATCTAATGAAACATCAAAGGCATTTCCTCTAAATTGGCTGATCAAGAGGTAGTACACATCCTTTTAAAAGCAGCTATCATCTTATTACAAGAAACATGGTGGGTTAATGATACCCCTCCCCCATATTTGCAGATTTTGTATCCCAGCTAAAAGGGATAAAAAAACAAGCATTTGTCAATGCCGAATGTTGCTTGCTTGTATGTGCTGTGTAGGTATTTGGAAGTCAGTGGAGTGCAAATATTGAAAATTTGCAAACTTATGAGCGTGCGTAGGAACTGCGCAATGCACGCTCGTGAAACAGTCATTTTTAGGAAGTTTGTGACCAAATTTTAAACATAGTCATTTTAAGACCTCTGCTCATGAACATTGTCACTGTGATTTTCTTAATGTGTCCCATACATTGATTTCGCACACCAACTGTGCCATTGCGCACTAGATGGGCGGAAACACGTTGTGGGTGAGATGTGAAAAATGGCAACTGTACTGCTCATAAGGAGGTATGGTAAAATGGCAATGTTGGAAATCTGGAGTGAAAATATTGAAAATTCGCGAACTTATGAGCGTGCATAGGAAGTGCGCAACGCAGGCTCGTAAAACAGTAATATGTAGGAATTTTGCCACAAAATTTTCAACATAGCCATTTTAAGACCTCTGCTCATGAACGGTGTCACTGTGATTTTCTTAATGTGTCCCATACATTGATTTTGCACACCGACTGCGCCATTGTGCACCAGATGGGCAGAAACACGTTTTGGGCAAGATGTGAAAAATGACAGCTGTACTGCTCATAAGGAAGTGTGGTAAAATGGCAATGTTGGAAATCTGGATTGAAAATATTGAAAATTTGCGAACTTACGAGCGTGTGTAGGAAGTGCGCAACGCAGGCTCGGAAAACAGTCATTTTTAGGAATTTTGTTACCAGATTTTCAACATAGCCATTTTAAGACCTCTGCTCATGAACAGTGTCACTGTGATTTTCTTAATGTGTCCCATACAGTGATTTTGCACACCGACTGCGCCATTGTGCGCTAAATGGGCGGAAACACATTTTGGGTGAGATGTGAAAAATGACAGCTGTACTGCTCATAAGGAGGTGTGATAAAATGACAATGTTGAAAATCTGGAGTGAAAATATTGAAATTGCAAATTCATTGTTTGGAAGTGTACAATGCAGGCTCGTGAAACAGTCATTTTTAGGAAGTTTGTCACCAAATTTTCAACATAGCCATTTTAAGACCTCTGCTCATGAACAGTGTCACTGTGATATTCTTAATGTGTCCCATACAGTGATTTTGCACACCAACTGCGCCATTGTGCGCTACATGGGCGGAAACATGTTTTGGGTGAGATGTGAAAAATGACAGCTATACAGCTCATAAGGAGGTGCGTTAAAAAGACAACGTTGAAAATCTGGAGTGAAAATATTGAAAATTCACAAACTTACGAGCGTGTGTAGGAACTGTGCAACGCAGGCTCATAAAACAGTCATTTTTAGGAATTTTTCCACCAAATTTTCAACATAATCATTTTAAGACTTCTGCTCATGAACAGTGTCACTGTGATTTTCTTAATGTGTCCCATACAATGATTTCGCACACCGACTGCGCCATTGCGCGCTACATGGGCAGAAACATGTTTTGGGCAAGATGTGAAAAATGACAGCTGTACTGCTCATAAGGAGGTGTGGTAAAATGACAATGTAGAAACTCTGGAGTGAAAATATTGAAGATTCACGAACTCCGCGAGCCTGCGTGGAACCTATAGCGCGTATAATAAAACAGTCATTTAGAATTTGCCTGAAATTTTCAACATAGGCTTTTGAGATCCCACCTATGAACACTGGCAGTGTCATTTCATTAATTGTGTGGAAAGATGATTTCAGGCAGTGACTGAAATCACCCTCGGGCCCGAATAACGCCATGACAGTGCAAGAATTCATGAGGAGGGTCCCAAAACTCTATGTTGAAAATTTGTGCAAAATTCCAAAAATGCCTGAGATATGCAACAAAGTTGAAAACCCTATCTATCCCATTATACAGCTTACCGGCATTTCCTCAGTTCGCAGTCGGCTTTGAAGAGTGCAGACTTGTGCCCGTCCACTGAAGATTGTCGCGCCAGGTTTGGAGGTGGGCAAGGGGTGTGGGGGGTGGGGAGGCAGGTGCACAGTGGGTGGGTGCAGGTTGTGGGGGGGCAGGGAGACTGCTAGGGACCGTTTTTTTATTTACAGGTTTTTTTTTGTTTTAAAAGACGACACGAGACATTTGCCACGCTGGGGTGGGCTCCCAGCATAGCAGCTGGAAAAACAGTTTGGAGGGCTGGAGCCGACAGGGGATTGGGCACCCCCGTTGGCCATAATAAGCTTTGCCACGCTGGGGTGGGCTCCCAGCGTGGCACCGTGTACTCGGGGGGAGGGACAGTGGAGCCTACGGGGGATTGGGCACCCCCGTCGGCTATATGATGAGTTGCCACACTGGGGTGGGCACCTAGCATGGCATGTGCAACTCTGGGGGGGAGCGCAGCACAGCCGACGGGGGATTGGGCACCCCCCTCGGCTATACAGTGTGGGGGGGGCGAGCAAAGCAATGCGTGTGTGTGTGTGTGTGTATGTGTGTGTGTAGAGGGAGGGCGTATGAGCAGGCAATATCTTATCACTGTTCACTGAAGTGTAGCTCCCCCCCTTTCAACTGTACTCCACTGCATTTTGGAGCTGTCATAGACAGCTCCAGCAGGCATTGGAGAACTTGGGCCGTGCCTGCAAACACACTGACTGAATTGGAATAGGGCTGCCACACCTCCGAAAACTCAGATGATGGCACTATGTTTCTTGCACATGCGTGCAAGCAACATAATAAGGTAGATCTAAAGGAGGTCTTATAAGTTATGTTAAAACAGCCTTACATTGGAAGGTAATAAAGTTAAATTATTTTGCTGATGCTATTCTTCCACTGAAGATACAACATGAGGAATATGTGATTCTTTTAAATTCCAGTGTTCCTCCTTTTAAGAAAAAATTGGATGTCCTTTCATATTGGGAAACCTTTGAACAGTACTTAATGCAAACATTTGAAAATCATATTGAGAATCCTATAGTTCTGATGGGGGACTTTAATGCTAGAGTTTACAGGGAGACTATGATTAGCCCAAATTAGAATGACTTAATGGCAGGGCAAAATATAATAAATCAGAAAGTTAGCTCAAAGCGAGCTTCCAGGGATAGATCAACTAACACTTTTGGATTAAAATTGATAGAATGTATGAAAACAAATAATTTTTGTACACTAAACAGACAAATAGAAGGAGCCACCCAAGGCAAGTATACATTTTTGGGTCCTTTAGGCTTATCAATTATTGACCATGTTTCGGTGAACCTCCGAGCTGTTAAAATAGTTAAAAACCTGAGAGTATTGGAAAGATCAGAGTCAGTGCATCTGTCTTTAAGACTCCAGTTAGATTCTTCATTTCTCTCAGGGGACAGAGTCACATGCGATAATAGATCCATTGATAGACAGATATTTTTTCTAAAAGGATTAGATGGGACAACCTCAAACTACAACAAATGGCTGAGATATTTAACTTAAATTACCTGGCACTTCTTAGACAGGGTATTATCAAAGCATCAAACTTCCAGGACAGGAGAGATAATTGGGAAGAAATACATAATTATATAAGGGCATTGTTGAGTCAAAAGTTTTAAGAATCCTTTAGACGACTGGGAGAGAGGCATGTGATGGCCGCCTGAACGGATGTCTTTTTCTCCTGCTCCTGCTCCACCTTTCAATAAACAGATTCCGGGGACATTTTCGATCTTTTAAAACCTAAAACTGACATACTCTATCAGCAGAAGACAGCCCAGATCCCATCGGAGCCAAGAATTGAAGGGAATGGAGTCTGAAATGCGGGATAGTTTGCCTAGACACACTCTGCCAACCACCCCGACTCGAGAAAAATCAGCGAAGCGCATAAAGGCATCCCCTGTGGGGGCACCCACCAATGCAAGTCTCCAGGCCACATTAACAGTGGAAAAGATTTTGGAAGGAATCTCCCCTTTAAAAGACACCCTCAACTCCTTAGCTACCTCAATCCAAAATATTACCTCCTCAATGGCACTGCTAGCCCAGCGTACTTCAGATAATGAGAGCCACATCTCTTCCTTTGATGACTGGAGAGCGAGGACTGATCCTGAACTAGCTCAACTTTGGCATCGTATTAAAAACATGGAGGCAAAAATGGAAGACCTTGAAGGGAGGTCAAGAAGAAATAACTTGTTGATTCTGGGTCTCCCTGAAGGAGAAGAGGGGTCCTTGCCTATTCTATTTGTACAAAAATTATGCAACAAACTGGTGGAACCCTTCCCCAATGGCCCTGAACACATAGTCGAACGAGCCCACAGGTCCTTGAGACCCGTACCGCCATCCGGATCTCCTCCATGACCCATAATTTTCAGACTGTTAAACTTCCGAGAGAAGCAACATATTCTCTCCAAAACCTGAGAAGTTAAAGAATTATTGTGGGAAAACTGAAGGATCAGAATTGCCCAGGACTTACCAAAATTGGAGGACTGAGTTTCATCCGACAGTGTTTAAACTCATTGCAGCAGGGATTCACTTTAAAATGAAATACCTTGCCATGCTTCAAGTGCTTCATCATGATAACTGGCAGAGTTTTGAAGCTGCAGACCAAGCTATGAGTGGCCTGAGAGACCTATACCCAGATCTTTTCAAGTAAAGGCAATGGCTGGGGAGTGAGTGACTTCAACTCTCTAGACCGAGGAGCCAGACGATTTGAAAGTGGCATATTCTGAGCTGCTGTCCTAGTTTTACTACTATATATCAACTGGTGCCTTTGTTAAGTTTGTAGATTAACTGCATCATACTTGGAGACCCCCTAAATAATGCATGGTCTGCAACAGTTCCCTGCACTAAACTGTGAATATCCCATGGCACCTGCATAGGATTGACTACTCCTACACTGTGAGTACGCACTGGGTCTTAACAGAGAGGATACATTTCACACATCATGTCCGAAATTGCATAACAGTTTGGCAACCTCATCTTTCTGCACCGATGAGATAAATGGCTTAAATGCGGCATGCAAGCGTTGCAAGTATCCCTCAATACTAAGGATGCTATGAATCAAAGTAATGTCTCGATCAGTGGCGCTATCTTAAGGGCTGCACTATATTGATGTACTGCTTAACAGTCTCAGTTACAGAAACTCTTAGTTTAAAAAGGGGATACGGCAAATCGATGCAGGAAATCGTGAGCATTACAGCTGCACCGAAATGAGTACTCCTTCAGGGCGACTTCATATCGGAGATCTACTGGGAACATGGACTTTTAAATAGCATGCCTGATGCTTTGCTTTGATGACCCACTTGCTTTGAAGGTGTTTTCCATAAAAGGCAACTTACATGAGTAGGCTAAAGCATCTAGATGAATCACTGGCTTATGAATGCAAGGGGTGGACAATAACATGCTTAATTTCCCTGGAAAGGTCTACTGCAGTACCTGCTCTGTTATGTGCAACTGCAAATAAGGGGACTTTGAATGACCTGCTTTAATTTTAACTCAGCCTTTCTGTCATTACGATTATAATTGCATCGTTTTATATATTTGTTTAGGATTGTTCAATGTGGGGTGGTGAGTCTGATTATACAAATGGAAGCCTTTTGAGTTTATAAAGAGATTAGGCTACTACACCAGGTTCCAATTCTGATTTCGTAGACAGCAGGAATTTTGTTGTTGCAGAGTTTGCGATCTTTAACTTTTATGCTATTATATGTTGTGGGGACATAATCGGGTAGTATTAAGTATCCATATACTATCAATGACCACTGCATTGATAATTTTCCTTATGCAGAAACTCTAACATTACTATGAATCTCAAGAACTTACTTTATATTTGGTTAATTTCTTTGCAAATAGTGGCATGAAATAATGTCCACTATTTTCAGGGATGGAATGGGGGGGGGTTGTGTTAGCATGCCTTGAATGCATAAAGGTAGCCTGATTAATATAACCCAAATGGATAGTCACAATAGACTATTTAAGTTGAGAAGAATTTATTATAGAAATGGTGGATCTTTACCTGGAAGAGAGGTGGGGCAGAGAGGAGAGTTAACTAATGTTCGGGACGGATTTAGACTATGGCGTCCCAAGACTGCATAACAGTCTGGTGATGGAGACCAGATATAGAAGAATTATTTTGGGGGTAGAAGGGAGAAATATTGTTAAGGGAAATTTTGTGAAGGGAAGTGGGTGTGGAGGGGTCAGACACCACTATATAAGACTGGATGGTTGTGCAGAGTCTCATGATACATAGATACACAGACAGTGTAGGCAGATAAGGGCCTATGACCCACCCAGTCTGCCCATTTGAGCTTGTAAGTTCAGTTTATGTTTTCCAAGAAGTCTGTTGCCCCGTACCCCTGACCTCCAGAATTCCTTTATGTCTATCCCATGCATTCTTAAATCCCGTGATTGTTTCAGCCCCCACCACTTCCTCTGGCAGGGTGTTTCACTTGTCCACCATCCATTCTGTGAAGAAATTCTTCCTCACGTTTCCTCTGAATCGTCCTCCCTCCAACTTCATCCCATGCCCTCTAGTCCTGGAACATCTTTTTCGCTTAAAAATAGTGTATTCCTGTACCCTGTTCCTCCCTGTAAGATACTTGTATGTCTGTATCATATCCCCTCTCTCCCTCCTCTCCTCCAGGGAGTACATGTTCAGTTCCTTCAACCTGTCCTCATAGGACTTGTGATGCAATCCATGCACCATCTTTGCTGTCCTCCTCTGAACCTTCTGTACCCTGTCTATGTCCTTACGTAGGTAAGGTCTCCAGAACTGTACACTGTACTCCAGGTGGGGCCTCACTAGTGTCTTGTATAGTGGAATTATGACCTCCCTTTTCCTGCTGGTGATGCCCCTGCCTATGCATCCCAGCATCCTATTTGCTTTACCTGCTGCCTTGTCACAAAGTTTCCCTGCCTTTAGGTCATCAGAGATGATAACCCCAAGATCCCTTTCCTGCTTGGTGCTTGCTATATCCTCACCCCCCAACTGATATATTGTGCCAGGGTTTTTGTGACCCATATGCATTATCTTGCACTTCCTTGCATTGAATTTCAACTGCCAAACCCCTGACCATTCTTCAAGTTTCTGTAGGTCCCTTCTCATTCTGTCTACACCCTCTGGTGTGTCTACTCTGTTACAGAGCTTTGTGGCATCAGCGAACAGTGAAATTCTGCCTTCTAAGTCCTGCGCAATGTCACTGATGAAGATATTGAATAGGACCGGTCCCAGCACTGATCCCTGTGGTATAGCTTGACAGAAGACACCAGGAGAAAGGACTGCTGTGTGACTGAACTTCTCTGCTGGGACTAAAGTAGAAGAACTTTTGTACTTGGACCTCTAATTTAGGGTAAAAAAGACTAACATACAAAACAAACAAAAAAAAAGTGTGTGTTTGGGTTAACTGAACTGAATGGGTATCTGAAGAGTTATCTAGGTGTAAATCTCAGGTGACTGAAAGGACTTAACTGCTGTGAGGTTTAAATTACTTGTAGAAAGATCTGGTAAGTAGGTGGAGTGGCTTAGCTAGAAGGAAGCTACATTTAAAGACTGCCTTAGAAAGATTCCGCTAATAGCTTGGCAGAAGACACCAGGAGAAAGGACTGCTGTGTGACTGAACTTCTCTGCTGGGACTATATTACGCTCCTTCCCTCCCCTCCACCCCACCACCCAAAGCTAGTTCTATTTTTATAGGCACAGGATTTGACTGACAACAGGAACTTCCTGTTTAGGGGCAGGAAATGAGTGATCACAGAACCACCAAGGACCCACCATCCTAGAAGGGCAAGAGTAGCTCTCAGGCCCCCTCTAGCTGCTGGAGGTCTGCCTCTGAGCAAGTAAGTGGTCTACTGAGAAATACAGGATATTCGTGTCTCAGAACAGGACAATCAGGAGATTAAAGGGCACACAGGCAGAAAGTAAGGAGAGAGAGAAAAAAAAAGAGAGGAAAGAGTAAGGATTGCAAACAGTTAAGGGGCCAGAAATAAGACATGATAGGAGTGGTGCAGTGCAGTGGCTGTGGAGCAGCAGTCTTCCGGGAGATGTTCTGGAGGATGCGGTGTTGTCTCATCTGAAGGCACCTCTCTGGGCTGAGGGAGGAGGTTGCTCATCTCCAGGCTGAGTTGGCCAGGATTTGTGGGACCTCCTCTTCCATCCAGGGACCACCAGTGCCACTGCCGTTGCCTCAGAGGTTGCCAAGAAAGAGGAGCGGTTGGACCACAGTGGGCTCAGGGAGGGTGAGGGGGTGGAACAGAGGTGCATCCCTCCAGTTGTACCTCTCCACAATTCCTATGCCATTCTGGCAAAGTGTGGTTCCTCTATGGAGGCACCTTCAGTGGAGACAAAGGAGGATGCTGGGAACCTCCACAAAGAAGACCCACAGGAGGGTGGCAGGGGACCCTGCAGGGGAAGGAAACAACTCCTGGTGGGGGACTCCATTGTTAGGAAGGTAGAACTGGGGAGAAAGGGGAGAGGGAGGTAAGTTGCCTGCCTGGCGCCATGGCTTGGAGGGACAGGGAGCGAATCCTCAGGATTGCCAGAGCAGCTGCACAGGGGAGGGAGCTGGATGTCATTGTCCACCTAGGGACAAATGACCTGGCTAAGAAAGGGATTAGAGAAGTGCAGGAAGAGTCTGTGGAACTGGGGAGGGGCCTTAGTCAAGTAGCACACACGGTAACTTTCTCGGAGGTGCTACCCATCTATGGCATAGGAGAGGCTAGGGTGTTCCGCACCATGGGATTCAATCAGTGGTTGAAAAACTGGTGTGGAGCTCAGGGATTTGGCTTCATTGGGGACTGGGGTCCACCTGGAGTGATGCAAGCCTATACTGGCATGATGGGCTGCATCTGTCCGGGAGGGGAACCAGGATCCTAGGTGATAGGTTTAAATGCTTCATTGGCAAGCTTTTAAACTAGCCAAGGGGGGAGGCACTGGAAAGGAGCAGGAAAATCCTAGCCCCCAAATAATCACGGTAGTAAGTGCGGCAAACACCAACATAGAGGTGTCGATAGGGAGAAGAGCAGAGGTAAATGGAGAAAGTGACAAAGGCAAGAAGGACAGAGATGGGGCAAAAGGGAGTAAGGCCATCAGGAAATGGAGGGTAATGAGTACCAATGCCCGTAGTCTGGGCAACAAGCTCCTGAGCTGATGGCCTTAATGGAAGGGATGCCTGGATATCTGTAGCAGTCACAGAAACATGGTACACAGAGAACCATGACTGGGATGTTAACATACCAGGGTACATAACCTACAGGAGAGACAGGCAGGGGAGAAGAGGGGAGGGTAGCTCTCTATGTAAAGGAAAGGAAAAAGCAACTGAACAAAAGAGTAAACAGGGAGGAGAGGAGGCACTGTGGGTCACCTTGGAGACTGGAAAGGCACCACAATCCACACAGGGTTGTGTACAGACCCCCATGTCAGGGGAAGGAATGGACAAGGATATGATAGAAGGCATTCTTAGAATGGCAGAGAAAGGGAGATACTGTTGATGGGAGACCTGAATATGCCAGATGTTAACTGGAGCACATTTTCTGCAGCCACATCCAAGAGCAGGGCCATTCTTGATGCCCTACAGGTGGCAGGCATTAGACAGCTAGTTTCGGAACCCACTCGTGAGGGAGCAATCTTAGACCTCATACTCTCAAATGGGGGCAGTGAGAGGATCTCAGATCTAGAAGTGGGTTGCCATCTGGGAACAAGTGACCATCAAACAGTGTGGTTCACGTTAAACTCAGCTACAGAGTCAAGTCATACAAAAGTGAGGATACTGGATTTTAGGAGGGCTGACTTTGGCAAGATGGGAGAGTGCCTCAGAAAAGCACTAGCAAACAGGCTAGAAGGAGGTGTGGAGCAACAATGGGGATTATCAAACTGCCATCACAGAGGCAACAAGCCTTTGTGTAAGCAAATAAATAAATCAAACAAAAAAAAGCCACTATGGTTCTCAAAGAGGTGGCTGTGAAAGTCAGGAAGAAAAGATAGCATTCCAGAAGTATAAGGAAACAAAGAAGGAGCAGGACAGAGACTGTACCAGTTAAGGCAGAAGGAAGCAGGGAGGAAGTCAGAATAGCAAAGGCCCAAACTGAGGAAAAGATAGCCAACTCAGTTAAGAAGGGATAAAACCTTTATAGGTATATCAGCGACGTAGAAAGACAAAGGGGGATAGTGAGACTGAATAGAATGAATGGTGGGTGGGCAGAGGGGACAGTGAAAAAGAGGAATACTGAATGAATATTTCTGCTCAGTATTCACGAAAGAGGAGGGGAAGTGCCTAATCCAATTAACAGAAGCACTCTTGATAGGGGGTCATCCCAGTCCTTTCACAGAAGAAAGGGTTCTGCAAGAACTCCTAAAACTGAAGGTGGACAAAGCAATGGGTCCTGATGGAATTCATCCCAGAATTCTAAAAGAATTAAGGGAGGAACTAGTGAAACCACTGGCTACTCTTTTTAATAAATCATGGGAGGATGGTGTGGTACCTGAGGACTGGAGGAAGGCAGATGTGATTCCCCTTCACAAAAGTGGGACCAAGACAGAGGCAGGAAACTACAGACCTATCAGTCTGACCTCTGTGGTAGGGAAAGTGATGGAGTCACTTCTGAAGGAAAGAATATTTGAGTACCTAGAGGCCAGTGGAGCACAGGACCCAAGGCAGCATGGGTTCACAGCGGGAAGGTCATGTCAGATGAATCTAATAGATTTCTTTGACTGGGTGACCAAAGTAGTAGACCAGGGAGGGGCTGTGGACATGGCCTACCTAGACTTTAGCAAGGCGTTTGACACAGTCCCACACAAAAGATTAATAGTCAAATTAACCAGCCTGGGAGTGGGACCCAGGGTGGTAGCCTGGGTAAAACATTGGCTGGACAACAGGACACAGAAGGTAATTGTAAATGGAGTCCACTCTGAAGAAAGGGGGTTACTAGTGGGTACCACAGGGTTCAGTATTGGGTCCAGTCCTTTTAATGTCTTCATCAGTGACATTGCAGAGGGACTGCAAGGAAAGTATGCCTTTTGCAGATGACACAAAGATCTGCAACAGGGTTGATACACAAGGAGGCGTGGAAAGGATGAAAAGGGACTTGGCAAGGTTGGAGGAATGGTCAAAGTATGGCAGCTAGGATTCAATGCAAGAAGTGCAAATAATTCACCTGGGAAACAAGAACCCAGGGAAGAATACACAATGGGTGGGGAGGTAGTAACAACAACAAAAAAGGAAAGAGACCTGGGAGTAATCATATCAGACGACCTTAAGGTTAGCAAGCAATATAAGAAGGCAGTAGGGAGGGCTGGGGGTATACTGGGATGTATAGGGAGAGGCATCATCAGCAGAAAACAGGAAGTTGTTATCCCTCTGTACAGACAGTTGGTGAGACCCCATCTGGAGTACTGTGTCCAGTTCTGGAGACCCCATCTCCGCAAGGACATAGACAGGATAGAGACAGTCCAGAGGAGGGCAATTAAAATGGTGCAGGGTCTGCAAGAGAAGCCGTATGAGGAGAGACTAAAGGAGCTTAATATGTATACCCTTGAGGAAAGAAGGGAGAGGGGGACATGATAGAAACTTTAAGTACCTCAGTGGAATCAACAAAGTCAAGAGAGGTAGCATCTTTCAGAAAAGAGACTTGCAAGAACAAGGGGCACAATTTAAAAGATAGAAGGAGGGCAGTTCAGGGGCAATGTGAGGAAGTATTATTTCATAGAGAGGGTAGTGGATGCATGGAACAGCCTTCCTGAGGAGGTTGTGGGGTCTAAAACTGTGGTAGAATTCAAGAATGCATGGGACTGACATAAGGCAATTCTTTTGGGGGGGGTAGGAAGAAATAGGCTGTTGGTTAACTAGGATCTGCGGCCTATCCTGTAGGTAGGGAAATGGGCAGACTAGATGGGCCTAGCGGTCCTTATCTGCCGTCAAAGTCTATGTTTCTATGTTTCTACTCCACTGGTCACTCTTCCCTCTGTGGAGTGACAGCCATTTACCACCACTCTCTGTGTACTGCCACACAGCCAGTTACCTACCCACCACACTACTGTCCTGCCCGCACCCATATTCCCCAGTTTGTGCAATAGTCTTCTATGTGGCACAGTGTCAAAGGCCTTGCTGAAGTCCAGATAGGCCATGTCCACTGCCCTCCCCTGATCCACCTCCCTAGTCACCCAGTCAAAAATTCAATGAGGTTGCTCTGATATGACCTCCCCTGGTGAAACCATGCTGCCTTGGGTCCTGTAGTCCATTGACAACCAGATGTTCTACCAATCTCCTTCAGTAGTGCTTCCATGATCTTCCCACTACCGAGGTGAGGCTGACTGGTCTGTAGTTCCCGCTTCCTCTTTGTTCCCACTTTTATATAAGGGACTACATCTGCTATCCTCCAGTCTTTAGGTACCCCTGTTTCAGTGATCGGCTAAACAGGATAGCCAGAGGTTTAGCCACTACCTCTGTTAGTTCTTTAAGGACCCTGGGGTGCACCCCATCTGGCCCCATTGCTTTATCAACTCTTATTACTTCCAGTTCCTTCAGGACCCTTTCTCGTGTAAAGGGACTTGTGTCCATTTCTGCACCATTCTCACCCCTTGTACTCCGTTCAGACCCATTACACTCCTCTTCCTCAGTAAAGACTGAGCAGAAATACCTGTTCAGTATGTCAGCTTTACTGTTGTCATCCTCCACACAGCCCCATCCTCCCCCATTCAGTCTCACTATCCCTCCCTTTGCCTTTCTTTTTTCACTTATGTACCTATAAAAGATTTTGTCCCCTCTACCCACTGATTTTGCAATGTGTTCTTCTGTCTGAGCTTTGGCTTCCCTTACTGACCTCCCTGCCTACCTTTGCTTCTCCTGGTACTTCATCCTATCCCCTTCTGCCTGTGTCTTTTTGTATTGCCTGAATGCAATCTGTTTGGCTTTCACTTTCTTTGCTACCTCTTTGGAAACCATAATGGTCTCCTCTTCCTTTTCCTCTTGCTAACCTGCTTAAAACATAATTCTATTGCTCTTGTAATCCCCATTTTAAATACTGCCCACTGTTCCTCAACCCCTGATTCCTGCCCCATTCCCCTTAATGTCTCTTTCAAGTATCTCCCCATTTCCCCAAAGTCTTCCCCCCTAAAATCCAGGATATGTATTTTTGTGTGGTTTGGTTCTGCTCTTTCTGTGATTTCAAACCACAGAGACTGGTGGTCACTGTTCCCCAGGTGCTCCCCCACTGTTACCCCCATCACACTGTCCCTGTTTGTGAGCACAAGGTCCAGTATTGCCTTCTACTCAGTTGGTTCCATGACCAGTTGCTTGAGGAAGGCACCCTAAAGGGAGTCCAGGATAAATCTGCTCCTCGTTGATGCTGCTGCTGGGATGTTCAGTCCACGTCTGGAATATTGAAGTCTCCAACCAGTACTACCTCACCCTTGTCTGCCATCCTTTGGATGGCTAGCATCAGCTCCCTATCTGTTTCTTCCTCCTGGGCTGGTGGTCTATAAACCACACCTGTGCGGATGGCTGGCCCCATTTTCCTTTCCAGCTTAACCCACAGTATCTCTCCCCCATTTTGTTCCTCCTGGGTCTCTGTGGCCCTTATGTCATTTTTCACATACAGTGCCACTCCTCCTTCCTTCCTACCTGCCCTGTCTCTTCTGAATATGTTGTAGCCAGGTATGACCATCTTCCAGTCATGGTTATCATTACACCAGGTTTCAGTGATGGCCACAATGTCCAGGTCTGACTTCACCATGACAGCCTCCAGATCTTCCATCTTGTTGCTAAAGCTCCTGGCATTTGCACACATGGCTTTCCATGATTTGACCTCCCTAGACTGTTTTGCTTTTTTATTCCAGCCCCTTCCTTGGTTGTCCTTTATCCCTAGTTCTCCTTGCTGTCTGCCCTTCTGCTGAATTTTGCCCCTTTTCTGCCTATCCACCTCTTGGGCGCTAATCTCCATCTTTTGCACACTGCTTTGTAGAGACAGCAACTCCTCTGAGGATAACCCTTAAGAAGTAAAATAAAATGAAATATATATCATGGAATGTTAAAGGGGCATTGAATAATAGTAAATGATTCCAGATATTAAGACACTTACAGATATTACAATGTCAAATTGCTTTTCTTCAAGAAACACACCTCCTGCCCTTGGAGAATCTCCTTTTTTCGACGTCAATGGGTGGGGCAGAGTTATGGGGCAGGAAACTGTACTAATAAAAGTGGGGTAGCTATCCTTTTTTATAGGGGAATAAATTTCCAGCTGCGTCAAGCTATTGAGGATCCTGAAGGCAGATACCTCTTCCTGCATGGTACTTTGGACAAAGTAGAATTACTCATTGGTTGTGTTTATGGGCCCAATGTCCCGACACCAAAGTTTTTTACTAGCTTAATAAATAATCCTTTCTCCATTTGTACACCTTCCTTTAATTGTAGCTGGAGACTGGAATTTTACTATTACCTTTGACCTAGATAGGTCAAATAGGAAGGCCACTAAGACCTCTGCTACACAAAGTGCATTACAGGAACTCTTAACTATTGGGGGGTCTGTGTGACCCATGGAGAGTTTTTCACCCCTCAAGTCGTAAATATACATATTATTCCCCTGCCCATAAGTCATCTTCCTGCATTGACTATTTCCTAGTTAGTACTGAGGCCCTTCCAAGTATTTCTGGTACTGGGATAGCATACAGGGTACTAGCGGATCACTCTCCAGTCTGGCTCCATTATAATCCCTGTGAGACTGCTAGAGGTGATAAAATATGGAAACTAAACACACAACTGCTCAGGGATTCCTGGATCCTAGAGAAACTATGGTTGCTAATTAAGGACTTCTGGCAAGAGAACATAGGCTCTATTCCTGATGTAGATAAAATTTTGGGGGGCCCTTAAATGTGTACTAAGAGGAGAATGTATTAGGATCACCTCCACTCAGAAAAAGAAGAGAGAAGTCTCTCTTCGAACTCTGTTGTCTCAGATTGCAGTGCTAGAAAGTAGTCCCACCTTACAGAGTACAGAATGTGAACAGGTTGAGCTTGCTAAATTAAGACATCAATACGCGGACTTACTAAGAGAACAATCTGAATTTGCACTGTTAAAACTACGATCCACATATGTTGATCAAGGAGATAAAGCTGGGCATCTGCTGGCTTCGCGGCTCAGAGCACAAGAGTCCTCCCGTCTAGTGAAGGTTATTGTTTCCCATACAGATGGTTCCCTCAATATTAATTCAACAGAGATTGCCCAGGAATTCCATAATTTTTACTCGCAATTATATAGCCCTCCCTTCAATATACCCTTGAGAGTAGACACTCAAGAATGCCTAAGAACTATTCCACTTCCGCAGTTGTCCCCTGAACAACAACAATATCTAACGCTCCCAATAACCCAAACAAAAATATCAGGAGCTATCCAGTCCTTAGCAGTAAATAAATCTCCAGGTCTGGACGGCTTCTCCGCCAATCTCTATAAGTCCCTCAGCGATGAGCTGGTTCCCATCTTAGCCGAAGTGTTTTCCTATTTGTGTGAAAAAGGGTTATCCGATCCTTCCTTGGTGATGGCTGTTATAATTGTCTTACCAAAACCTAATAGGCCCACAGATAAAGTAGCCATTTATCGTCCCATATCCCTTATGAACAATGACATGAAAATCCTGGCTAAAATTTTAGCCTGCAGGATCATGCAAGTGTGGGATGGGCTTATAGGGCCTGAACAAGTTGGATTTATGAGGGGAAGATCCTCTGTAGATCACCTGCACAAATTGGAACATATTTTCTCTGTATCCAGGGACCCCTCTGACCCTATGGCCTTGGTGTCCCTGGATGCAGAGAAAGCTTTTGATCGGGTGAATTGGGAATTTCTTTTTTTGGCAATGGAGAGATTTGGCTTTCCCGGAAGGTTTATTAACTGGATACAAATGTTGTATACCAGTCCAAGTGCTAAGGTATACTGCAATGGAATACTCTCTAAAGGGTTCGCCTTGCATTCAGGTACCCGATGAGGGTGCCCCCTTTCTCCTCTTTTATTTAACATTTATCTAGAGCCATTACTTAGACTTCTAAATGACTCTCCGCACATTCAAGGTATTCCATTAGGCCCATTAGAGGTTAAAATCTCAGCCTTTGCTGATGATATTTTGTTGCATATAGCCCAGCCTATTACCTCGATACCAGAAGCTCTCCGTATTATCTCTCAGTTTGGTAGATACTCTAACTATAAATTAAATCTGTGTAAAACCATACTCATGCCTTTAAACAGCCATCTCTCCCCTACAAGTTATGTGCCCCTGGGTTTGGAGTGGGCAACAAAGCTCACCTATCTGGGAGTAATTCTTACTCAGAATCAACCCTTGAGGCAGAAGCTCAATTTAGATAATATAGTGGCTGATATCACGAAGGATCTAGACAGATGGACAATCCTTCCTATGTCTTTACAAGCTCGAATTAGAGTTATTAAAATTAACATTCTTCCCTGCATATTTTATCCCAGGCACATACTTAATCTTTATATTTCACTCAGATGATTTAAAATACTCCGTGTGCTCATATCTCACTTTCTTTGGAGGAAAAAGAGCCCACGTAGGTCACATATAAAGCTTAGTGCTCCCAAACACTTAGGAGGGCTCAAACTACCTAATTTTTACTTAGTTAGTCACATCTCAAAACATGCTTACTGGATTGAGGGCCTTGCATCCTCAAATTCATCTGCATATGTGCCGATTTGGTTGCAGATAGAGAGGAACTTGATTGCATCATCTGGGGTCTCCCCAGAAGCCCTATACTTCCTCACTTTGAATAATCTCCCAAGTAAGCTGGAAAACACAGTTATTGGTACTGACCTTAAAGTACATGCACAACTTTGTATGTCTATGAAATACAAAAATGCATATGATGTCTCTCAACCGATATGTTTAAATCCAAACTTTAAACTTCAAGGGAATACCCTTCGTGCGCCAGAATTAATTGGGAAACAAGTCAGTGATTTATTACTGGGAGGGAAAATACCAGAAAGTCCAGTTCTGTTGCAAGTATTGGAGCTCCCAGAAACACAACTCTTCAGAATATATCAGATCCACCACATGCTGGTAAAATGGTTTGGTACTGTAAATTGGGGAATTGACCAGAGGGAGTTTCTTGGCCACATGCAATCCCTTGCTTGGAAGCCCCACTCAGTGTCGCAATTAGTAACTTTTTATTTCCAAATATTTATCCTAATATAACTGGGAATTCTCATTAGTGGGATAAGACACTGCCCTTAATGTCCAAGGAGTGGGACCGCATCTGGTTAGATCTTCACCAATATCATATCAATGACAGGTTTTGCCTTACTCAATTTTATATTCTTCACAATATTTACTTCACTCCAAGTCATTTGCATAAGATGAAGAAACTTCCCACTGCAATATGTATAAGATGTGCTGCTGCAGAGGGTTCTCTGTTTCACATTTTATGGGAGTGCAGTAAGGTTACCCAACTATGGGAGAATATTAAAAATGCCATGGACCCTTTTTTGGGACTAAGGGAATACTTTTCTCCTGGAATCTGTGTGGTAGGAACCTTTTTGTCAATCCCTATTAGGGAAAGAAGATTTCATATTTCCTTAATTTCCTCAGCAGTTAAGCAATTGGTTCTATGCCACTGGCTTGACCAAAATGAAATATCATATCCTGAATGGCTGAAAGAAGTGTTATACAGTCTGAGAGTGGAAAAATCCATAGCTAGTCTTAGGGATAGCCCGCAAATATATGAGATGAGGTGGAATAAATTAGAGGCCTTGCTATTGAGGTAAATTCCTTGAAAGTCGTCTTTAAGATGCCTTGTGTGTACATGCTGTTGATCCTTTAATATCTGGAAATTATACCCCAGAGGATTTTTTTTTAAAGAGTGGTAGTAGACCTCAGTAGAGGTGTTATGTTACTAGTGGTGTCTGTTGGGGAGGGGAAGAGGGTGGGAGGGTAAGGTATAATTGCACTACTTAGTGTTTAATTACTTGAACATGTCATGTTCTGTTTACGAAACTTCCTGTTCTAACTGTACAATTTTAAACTAATAAAGAAGTTTAAATAAAAAAAATCCTTTAGACCAAAAACATGGTTTAATAATAAATGTAAGCTAGCAAAAAAGTAACTAAACAGAATGATCAGAAACTATAGGAGAACCCAACATGTAAGGGCATTGAGATCATTAAATAAATAGAAATAATGTAAGAAAATATTGGTCCAGGACAGAAAGAAGTACCAGGTAAAAATGTGGGCTAAACTAAGGAAAACGGTTCAAGAAAATAACATAAAACATATTTGGGGATTAGTCTCTAGTAGCTATGACCTGATGACAAAAAAAATAAAATCTGCGAGTACCCCAGATACTTGGGAAGCTCATTTTAGCAATCTATATTTTCATCCACTGGTAAACCCAAATATGAGTTTCCTTCCTACTAATACCTAAATATACCCTGAACCAATATATATAACTAAACAGGAAATCATAGATGCTTTATATAAAATGGCGATTGACAAAGCTCCAGGCCCAGACAGCATCGCTGTAGAAGTTTATAAATATTTACGGGAATGATAGTTGCCTATTATTTTTCTTATGTTTAATTCATGTGCCCAGGAAGAACCATTCCTGGACTCTTGGAAAGGGAGTTTAATTCGCCCAATATTCAAAAAGGGCAATATGAACGATCCATTTATGTACAGGCCCATAAAGTTTGCTGGACACAACACAAAAATTATTCACAAGAATATTATTACAAAGAATGGAAAACTGGGTATCTAAAATTACACTGGACTCTCATTGGTCAGCGTGTGCCTGAGACAGTGATGATATCTCAGTATAACATCACTATATTGATTTATTGCAACCACCACCAATTTTACTACTTATTCCCTTCAGAAACAAGGATACACTGCCTCACTAAAAATCTACTAACAACATTTTTAAATTGTTATTTTATTTTGTATAACAACAAGCCATTGTATAATAACAATAAGGCACTTCAGGGTGTGTGTTATTTAAGCAATAAGGCATGACAGGTGTGGTATATCATGGAATATCATCATGCCTCGGGTGGTTGGGCTTGCGGCCGCAGGCCGAGTGCGTCCAACCATCCAAGAAGTGATGATATCCCATGATATACCACACCCTGGAGTGACTTATTGCTATTATGAACTGGGTTAAAAGTTTTAAAATTAAAAAAGTAAAATAAAGAGGTTTTAAAATGTTTTAAAATGAGTTTTGGGTGGTGTATGGTCACATTTTGATAAAATAGTTCTTAAGACAGTAGGTGGCACTATTATACTGACAGTTGATAGAGGTGGGGCTGTTGTGTCTGTGTGAACTCATGTCTCACTCTACATCGCATCTGGATGTGAATTGTTGCTGTTCCTTTGTTGAAGCGAGCGGTGTGTAAGATATTTGTGGAGCTTACTGTTTTTTTTTTAAAAGCGTAACAAGCTGCACAGTGAAATAGAGTGCCGATGCCACGAGTCAGCATGGAGAAATCAGTTTACAGGAATGCGGCTGGGGTGAGAGAATGAATACTAGTGGTAAGGAACAGCATGGGGGAGGGCTATGCAGTCATCTGAACAGGTAGCGCTGTTAATCTTTGCTTTGAAGAAAAGAAAAAGATGCCCGTTGCTGACACTCGCACGCTGCTGTTATCGAAACTGCAAGTCTGGAGTTACCGATCACAAGTTCGGGGCAGCTACACCTTGTGATTGGACTGATTCGTTGTTTTTTCTTATTTTACATTGATATTTGTGTTTTAGCGTATAGGAGGGCATGTTCTGTATGGGAACAGCTTTGTGAAGTGTGGTGAGGGATCTGCGGAATGCTGTTGACAAAGGAATGTTTTATGAGTGAGGAGGCTGGTGACTGGAGGTTTTCTGAAGCCATGATGATGTAGCCCGATATCATCATGGCTTCAAACCTCTTGGCCAATCAGCTTCCCATATTTACAATCCCCAGTTCATAATTAAACAATAATGCCCAACAGGGTGTGTGTCGTGCTGAGATAACATCACGCCTCAGGTGGTTGGGCACAAGACCACAGGCTGAGTGCATCCAACAACTGAGGCATGACGTTATCCCAAACGACACACACCCTGGAGGGTATTATTGCTATTATACAATGGCTCGTTGTTATATATAAAAAAAAAATAATTTTAAAGAATGTTTTAGTGTGGAAAAAGATTTTTTTTTCTTAAGAGGAGATGCAAAAAAAGAGCTCATCTAGCTCATATAGCTTATCTACAGGTTCACAGTGAGGCTGAGACTAGACCCGTGATGTTGTGCTGGGATAACATCATGGGTCCAGCCCAAGATTGACCAATCAGAGACCAGGAAATTTTCTTGCCATTGTATAATGTGTAATAACATCACTTCTGGGGTGGTAGAAGCACTCAGCTTCACCTCATGCTTCAACCCACCCCAGGAATGACGTTATTACAGGATAGCACACACCCTGGGGTGTCTTATTGCTTAAATAACATATTAAGTGAGTGTCAGAATGGCTTTAGGCAAAATAGGTCCACATTATAGCATTGCTTTGTACTTCAATGCTTATTATGGAAGTATGTTATGGTTAAGAAAAGTACCCTTTACTGTTGTTTTGTGGATCTCAAAACAGCATTTGACTCTGTAAAATGGATTCATCTATGGGAGAAATTGCTGCAATTGCAGTGTGGTGGAGTTAGGCTACACCCTCGGCTATGACTGATGGATCACTTTTCTATTTCCTTTTGTACTAGCTACCAAAACTTCTGTTGTGCAACAGTTAATGCTTTTCTCTTTGCTTTTCTTCTTTTTTCCCCCTACCCTAGGTTGGCCACCTAGTGTAGCTCTTTACTGTCTCTACTAGTGCTCTCTTTTCATTCTTTTTTCCATTTCCTTCCATCCAGTCCCTGGAATGATGCCAAACACCCAGAGAGGTGTTGTGTAATGTGCATAAGTGCAGTTTGTGTACAAAAAGCCTGAAGGCTATTTTAGATAGCAGGAATGAATACAGTTAATAAAGCCTTTTTAAAATAAAAAAGGACTCAGAAGCCATATAAAACAATAATAATTTCATGATTAGAACAGTTATAAGAAATCCTTAAGATATTAAGATATTTTTATAAATTCGTATTATAAACCTGTTACTGTATGAAGCTAAACAAAACACGGTGGTATGCATTACAAAAATGATTAGTCATTATGAATCAGAGATGTACACTGTACCTTTAATTGAACCAGGAAGTCCCCTGGAACAAACTCCCTTGGTTTTAAAACAACATGTCCAGACATGTAACAGCATGTTCGGACATGAAACTAGAAAGGGCGTAGAGAGGTGACCCCACCAAAAAGCTATAAAACCTCTTCACTGAGTTCACTTCAGTGCAGTCCAGTGGGGCTCAGCCCTGATAGAGGAGGAGAGAGGTTCTACTGTTTGCTCAGACAAGCTGTTGAATACAGATGAGAAGTGTCTTAGGAGCTCTAAGATCCAGGACTGTATTATAGGAGAAACTACTGATGTTAGGTAGTGATTTTCTTTGCAATTTTTTGGTTTTTCATTTAATATTTTTCGAACTTTTGAATAAATATCACCATGGTGTGTTTTAAACCTGTAAATTTGCCTTGTCTGAAGTTTATTCATACACGCTGTGATATGCAGATTGACCCAGTTTTGTTGGATATACTAATTAGGTTACACCAAGACACATGGCTAAAGGTTCAGTTTAGTCAGGATGGGAATCTAACATCAATGATTAAAACAAATTGAGGAGTTAGACAGGGGTGCATTATTGCACCCATGTTATTTAACATATATATAAACATCATAATTGATAACACTGACCATTCTGACTTTCATTTACCTAAAACCGGTGATGTTAAAATCCCTTGCCTCGACTATGCTGATGATTTAGTATTGATTGCTACCTCATTACTAGGCTTATAATGTAAACTTACCTCTTTTGCAGTCCAATGTAGTAAGGATGACTTAACTATAAATAAAGAAAAGACTCATTTGATAATATTTGGAAACAGGAAGAAAAATCTGTTTTATTCATTAATGGGGAGAAAATAAGAACTTTGAAACATTATGATTACCTTGGAATTCGTTTCACAGAAAATCTAACTTAGAATTTGCATGTTAAACTGCAAAAGGCCAAACTTACGACAGCCTTTAATGGTCTAAGGATTTTCAATAAAAAGTTAGAGGCAGGCTCAATGTTGGGGATGATTAGAGTTATACATACCAAAATACTCGCTAGTATATTGTACGGGGCAGAAATCTGGTCACAGGAAAATCTAATTTTAAAGCCTTTGCAAGTGGTCAGCAATAAAGTTTACAGATACATATCAAAGGTCCCCCAATCCACCCCAGCGGAGGTACTAAGGGAAGAACTAGGTCAATACTCCCTGGAGACCTAGGCAACAGAAAGAATAGTATTTATCTTGAAGCTCTTCTTATTGCCTTCAGAAAGGTTATCTTGACTGTGTTTAGAGGAAATAATTGAATATAACAACCGTGGATTTGTGGCACCTTTGATGCAAGACATTAACCAGATTCTCTTATCACATGGTCTGGGTCACCATTTATATCAAATATGTCTCAGACCATGGAAAGATATAATATTAGACATGAAGATGAGGATCAAAGATCATGCCGTAAGTTCAGATACCATCCGAATAACCAACTTGAACATTTTTCAATGGTTTGAGATCCTAAAGAAAGATCATTTGATGGCCCCGTGTCTGAAAATACTGGATGACCCTGAGGAGCATCATCTCCTTACCAGATTCAGATTTGAGCTTTATGAATCCAATTGTGTTAACTTTAAGAAGAAACTGGAGATTGTACACCAATTTTGTAAATGTGGTATGTTGGCTAAGGTGACCTGATGCATGTTGTCTTACTTTGCCCTTTATATAAAAGGCCAAGAAAACAATGGCTGACCCATGAGATAGGTACTTATGACTACCCTCCAAATTGTATTATAGAAAATATGTTCTCCTCTACTAATAGACCATATTTCAAAGACTCACAAATGTTTTGAGGGAACTAAGATTATAAACCTGCACTTAGCACTTCAATATTGACATATATTGTAATGTAATCTTTGGAATTTGGATTAGTAACTTATTGTGATAGGGAATGTGGATTATTTGTTTTAAAAGCTCCTCATGATGTTCACTTCTATGAATTTTATTTGACATTGTAGAACAATAAAACCTGATTTAATTTGACTTCCACTACACTATGTCAACACCTGATCTGTATTATAGAAAGGAGACTATACTCCTGACCTTTTATTGGACTTGCTGTCCATTTTTATGTTTGCTTGCACGCATGTGCAAGAAACATAGTGGAACTGTATGAATTTTCGTAGGTGTGCCACTCAGCTTCCAATGCCCTGCTCCTTCTTGCAGGCGCTGTCTCACCACACCAATAAATGTCGGAGCTGTCTATAACAGCAGTTCAGATGCAGTGGCGTACAGTTGAACGTGAAAGACTGCTGCAATCAGCGGTGGTAATGTGTAGGCAATTTGCATACTGCCATCGGCAGGCAATTTACATACTGCCATTGGCAGTATGCAAAGTGCCTACACTCAGCACTGCATCTGAACACAGCTGTTATAGACAGCTCCCTTGTTTTCTAGTTCCCCTCTCCCCAAACACTCAAGTAGCACACTGGAAGCCCACCCCAGCATGCTCATGCACTCCCCCACACTGTATGGCCAACGGGGGTGCCCAATCCCCCGGCTCTGCTGCCCCCATAACAGACTTCCAGGTGCCATGCTGGGAGCCCACCCCAGTGTGGCAAAAGTCAGTATGGCAACGGGTGCCAAATCCTCCATTGGCTCCACTGTACCTTGCAATTTCAGAACCGATTTGCCACGCCGAGCCCCACCTCAGTGTGGCAATGTCTGTATGGCTGATGGGAGTGCCCAACCTTGTCGACTCCACTGCCTCCCCCAAAAAAGCTTCCAGCTGCCATGCTGGGAGCCCACCCCGGTGTGGCCAAAGTCCTGTGTCGCCTTCTAAATAGAAAACACCTAAAACAAAAACGGACCTCATTGACTGTCTTGCCCCTCTCCCAACCCACACCCACCCTGTGTGCACCCACCTCCCCCACCCCATACTTCACCTCCAGAGCCCAGCACGATGATCTTAGGTGGACCAGATCACGCCTGCACTCTTCAAAGCCGAAAGCAAACTGAAGAAATGCCGGTAAGCTGTATAATGGCATAAATAGTTTTTTTTAACTTTTGTGCATATCTTGTTTATTTTCCCACAGTTGGAAACCTTGATGCTTTGACCTGTTTACATGATGCCAGGCAAGATTTAAGATAGGACTGATGCTATTCACAAGTGTTATCTGATTTCTTCTGTGTGAGTTCCAAAGCATGCTTATTGAATTAGCATGCGTGTGACTATCAAATACTGAGTTGTGCTTGTCAGTCTGCAGTTCACCCTAGAAATGATCAATGTTTATTTTCTACTTGTCACACTTGTGGGAATAGTTTTTCCTTTATTAGATTCTAAGATTAAAAAAAATAAACATGTGCCTTTTTGTTTATTTGAATCTGTACAGAAGCAGTGGTGTATTCATGTTGTTTAACATGCTGTACTATGTTTGTAAGATTTCTGACTGTTGTTACTTTTTCTCTTTTTTTTTATGTTCTCTCAACGCCTGTAAACTTTTATGTAAATGATGACTGTTTCTAGCTGTCCTAATGTAATCACTGTACTTTCCAATGTGAAGTTGTATCCACCCATGTATTTCCCTGTACTGCCACCTTTGTGGCCCGGGTCGTGGCTGAAAATGGTCCACTGGATCAGTGCACTTACCTGGTTACCAAAAATATAAATGAATAAATAAATAAATTTTATTACATTATTCCTTCAATTTATTTTGTGGTGCTTAGCATAGTTAGCGGGCTGTATGCTGGTGAGTTGAAACTGTCATTGGTTAGCCCACGAACACCTGTTTCACTCCCTAATTGTCTACAAATCCTAGCAGATAGCTATACAAATGGGCAGACTAGGTGGGCCTGTCGTTCCTTTTCTGCCATCACACTTCCATGAAACTATAAAAAAACTAGGAATGGAGAGGTATTAAAGTTTTTTTTTTCTTTATGATACAGTGCCCAATTTTCGTTAATTCTTGTCATAATGCCCCCACCCCCACCCCACACACCATTTAGGCACACACACTTTGCAGTTTAGTTTTGTGGTCTAGTGTCAGGAAATCAACCTCACTAGTTAGCAGGGCATAATTCAGTCACTTTGCATGAAGTTCTGGTATGTATGTGCCATCAGAGATGAATGCAAAACATTTTCTGACCCCTCAGTACATGAATAACACTGTTCCTTATTGCAGTCTTCTAACCTCAAAGCTGTATCTCACCACTGTACTGTATTATCCAGTCTCTGTACAGCACCCTCTTCATTTGTGAGTCCCCAATCTGCAATATGTAAGCACATGACTTCTTAAACTAGTGTGACAGAATTGGAAATCCTACTGAGCGCCTACTTTGCCAGATCTGCACCTTCCCCCCCAGTGGATGACACCTTAGTTACAGAGATGCAATGAACATTACAATTCTTTCTGAAGTCTGTCTGTTTACACTTTCTAGAAATCATCTGCTCAGCAACAGAGCCTGTTTTGGAAAGGCAGACAGTGGCCCTAGCTGTGCTGACCCTACACAGGAACACAAACTTTGGGGACATGTTTAGTGATCCCAGATCCTCATTTATTCAAGCTAGCTCTTAATAAGCAGATTACTGATTGACTGCAATCTGTACCCACCCCCTTAATCCACTGCAACTGCTATACCAAAGGGGGTGAATAAGATGCAAGTACTTGTAAGGGCCTGGCATTGGGTGGCAAAACTGAACATCTGAGTTTCCTTTATAGTTATTAACCCTATTGACAGAACTGTAAAAGAAAACATATCTTCGTTTGGAAGGTTACTTTGGACAATGTCTTACTTTCTCTATAGAGAGGGTTCTGCGACATTACACCTATCCCCCTCCCCGCCACACAGTGACCTAAAGAAGACATGTGTTTTTCAATTTTTTTTCTCTCCCAGTTATTTAACACTAATAGGTTGATGGCTATTGCTTTACTGGTACAAGTTGTGTGATCATCGCATAGATAAGATCGCTGTGCGAGATTAGGTAAAAGTGAAGTTATCACATTTCCTATTTTGATGAATCTGCTCAATAATAGGAATAAATAAAAAGTGTGTTTCTTCAATTCATGAATGGCATGCTGTCATGCACAGAGCAATTTTTGTCTAGCACACTCACATAGCTGCTCTGAGTTTCTGACGTCTGCCGTTCTGTGTCAGAGCCGATGGTCTCATACCAAATTAGATAACGAAAGTAAGCCAATCTCTGACAAAATTAACTGTAACAAAGGAAATAAAAGCAATTAGAGGATATAGGAGCCTTAAGGAAACCGCTTTCTTATGTTCCCTTTTTACCACTTCTGCCACTGGGAAAAAAATCTTCATTGTAATACTTGGTCATTGGGTTTGGGGGATGGGGAATCTTGCTTGGTCGTTGGGGGACTGATTGTCCAGCAAACAGAAAAGTAGTGCCGAAATGTAAGCTAGTGGGTGCGTGAGAGTGAGGTGCAGTGTGATGCAGACTAGGAGCACAACAGGCTGCCTATCGTGTATCCTGCATTCATCTTAGGTAATTACGTCACATTTTGCTCAAAAAAATATGTTACCACTGCTTTTGTATGTGAAAGAGGGACCGCAACTAGGGAGTAGTAATGCCATTCTCAGAAATCAAAAACAAGCATTTGTCAATGCCGAATGTTTGCTTGCTGGCATTGGCATTGGTAGTGTAGGAGTTAGAGAGCTGCATAATAGGAATTGCAGTGAAGTATTGAACTGAAGCCAACCCCACCACCACCCTGCAGAGACTGACAGGCATTGGGGTGTGCCTTTGGGTCGTCAGGCATAACGGCCATGCCATTTCACCACACCCTACCCTGCAGACACTGACAAGTGTCATGGTGTGCCTTGGGGTCTTTGGCCCTTATGCTCACCCCATTCCATTAGAAAATACAGTGAGACGGGTGCTGTATAGGAGAATGAGGTGAACTTTGGCGCAAAAGAGTCCAAGGCATACCTCGATACCTCTCATTGGCTGCAGGGTGTGGAATGGTATGAACATTACAGGCGAGAATCCCAAGTTACACCCCTGATGCCTCTCAATCTCTATAGGCTGCGGCGTTATGGTTGGAAACCCTAATGCCTCAGGCATCCATTGGCATTTTCACTCCAAATTTTCAACCTTATGAACAGAGCTAATATCAGTTTGTTAGCCAAAAGCTGATTTCGCACAGCGACTATGGCATTTGGCACCACAGGTGCGAAAGCACATTTCGAACAGGCTGTGAAAAATGACAGCTGTACTATTCATGGGGAGGTGCAAAAAATGGCAATGTTGAAATTCTGCAGTGAAAATATTAAAAAACTGGTGAAGTCACGAGCAGTATAGAAATGTGCAACGACAACCGTATGCAATTAGTTTGGGATTTTTACAGCAGATTGTCAACACAGGGATTTTGTAATCTCCCCTCATGAACAGTGTCACTGTGATTTTCTTAATCTGTCCCAAACAGTGATTTCCCACAGTGACCACGCATTTCTGAGCTGGAAGTGTGGAAACACATTTCGGCCATGGTATGAAAAATGACAGCTGTACTGTTCATAAGGAAGTGTGGAAAAATGTCGGGTGAAAATCTGGACTGAAAATATTAGAAATCCATGAAGTTACAAGGGTGTGTGGAAACTGCGCAATGATCGCTCGTAAAACAGTCATTTTATGGACGTATTTCACCAAATTTTTAACATAGCCATTTTAACACCTCTGCTCCTGAACAGTGTCACTGTGATTTTCTTAATCTGTCCCGAACATTGATTTTGCACACTGTCTGCGCCATTGTGCGCTACATGCGTGGAAACACATTTTGGGTCAGATGTGAGAAATGACAGCTGTACTGCTCATAAGGACGTATGGTAAAATGGCAATGTTGAAAATCTGGAGTGAACATATTGAAAATTCGTGAACTTACGAGCGTGGGTAGGAACAGTGCAACAATGCTTGTGAAACAGTTATTGTTGGGAATTTTTTCACCAAATTTTCAACATAGGGTTTTTGGGAGCCTACCTCATGAACTGTGACACTGTCGTTTCATAAATCAGCCCCAAAAGGTGGTTCCATGCAATGACTGTGACAGTGACAGAAATTCATGAGGTGGCATCATAAAAAAACCCATGTTGAAAATTTGGTGAAAAAATTCCCCAAAATGCCCGAGATATGCACTAAAGTTGGAAAAAACCCTATTTATTACATTATACAGCTTACAGGCATTTCCTCAGTTCGCGGTCGGCTTTGAAGAGTGCAGACGCATCTCCCGTCCACTGGAGATCGTTGGCTCCATGCTCCGGAGGTAAGTATGGGGTGAGGTGGGGTGGGGAGGCAGGGTGCAGTGGGTGGGGCGCGGGTGGAGGGGGTCAGACAGCAGCGAGGGAAGGTTTTTTCTTTCAGGTTTTTTTTTTTATTACTTTGACTACTCGGGATGTTTGCTGCGCTGGGGTGGGCTCCCAGCATGGCAGCTGGAAGGCTGTTGGGGAGGCCGTGGAGCAGACAGGGGACTGGGCAACCCCGTTGGCCTTAGGAACTGTTGCCATGCTGGGTTGGGCTCCCAGCGCGGCACCCTGTAGTCTCTTGGGGGGGACAGAGGAGCTGACGGGGAATTGGGCACCCCCATCGGCCATACAATCTGTTGCCATGCTGGGGTCGACTCCCAGCATGGCATCTAGAACTATGTTGGGGGGAAGCACAGCACAGCCAATGGGGGATTGGGCAACCCCGTCGGCTATAGTGTGTGCGTGGGTGGGGGGAGCACACATGAGCACCCAATATCTTCTCATTGCTCACTGAAGCACAGCTCTCCCTTTCAACTGTATGGCCACTACATTTTCAACTGCTGTCATAGACAGCTGCAGCATTCATTGGAGAACTGCAGCTGCGCCTGCAAACACACTGAATTGGAAGATGGCTGCCACACCTCCGAAAACTCGGATGATGGCACTATGTTTCTTGCACACGCGTGCAAGCAAACATAATGACAATAGAGTAGTGGCACCTACTAAGGATTCCCTGTACTACAGTGACTTGCTCAAAATCATATAATAGGCAAGTGGGGGCTACGGGATTCAAAGAGTTTCTAGGTTTGCAGCTCTGTACACTAAACCACAGTGCTAAACGGCTAACAAAACAGTCTCAGCTGATATAAAGGAAGGTTTATTCCAGTTGTGTCTGTTTTAAAGGAGGTTTTCCTTGGAAGTAACAGCCTACGTCACTACATGCAGAGCAAGGAGAGAAACTGGATTTAGGGATTCGTTAGCACCCCTTGTCTACTTTTTCATCATGCTGACTGACTTCAGCGACAGTTCTCAAACATGTATCCAACATAGCACTCGCCACCTTTTGAATAGAAGAACAACAGGCAATTTCTAAATACATATCACAGATAAATGCAGACAAGCCTGCCTAATGCATTTTGCATGAAAGCCTTCAACAATGCATCAGGCAGGCTTGTATGTGTGTAACTGTTTAACTAAAAATAACAAGAGGCCCAAAACCAAACGTGGACATATGCAGGGTCAGATAAAAGTATTCACAATGCTGACTCAGCCAGGGATGCCTGGGAAGGATCCTGGAGCGACCCATGGTGGGGGGTCCAGGATAATACAGGGAAATGCCATCAAACCTAAGGGGAGCCACACTGACCACAAAGAAACAGAGTCAGGTGGACATCACAGTGATGCTGTCAGAGGTGGCCAGTTGATCTTTTAGGTATGTGTGGGAAGGAAATGGGCTTCTAAAGAAAGCAGTCTGCTGTGGTCCAGATGTGGCATATCACTTTCACGGCTATGATAGATGGCTTCCTTTTCTCTCTGTTAGGTATCAACATAGGTGCCGGAACGGGGGGGGGGCACTAGGGCCATGGCTCTACCACTTTCATAAGTGGCCCTATCAGTTTTTGCAATCATGGTAATGTATTTAATAGGGGAGAATCTACCCCTACATCCTTGGCCGTACCACTTTCCAAACCGTTCGGGCACCAGTGCATTGCTCTATCTTGAAGGTCAGGTTTGGCCAGTTCACTGAGAAGGTAGTTTTTTGCCCCTCAGGAAAGAGATTCAGCATTTAGCCTGGGTGTGGGGCGTGAAACTGGAGTCCCTGAAAATGTAACACTTTAATTAGTGGAATATATGCTCAGTGATTTGCTTGCATAGAAAAGGGATAACAAAAAAAAACACACAAAAAAATAATTTTTGATCTGGAAAACTTCCTTAGATGCCAGACCTGAGTTGGAATATCCTGCCTGTCATTATAAGGGCTAAGGGTTATGACTGATCTTGATTATAAAAATAAAATGCCTTCTGTTTCATTCATTGTGGTGAAGAACGTGGCACCACAGGAATGGCATTGCTAATGATCTTTTATGGGGAGTAAACGGATGTTCATCTATTTTTACATTGCGTGTGTGCGTTGTGCAGTTTTTATGCACACTGGTGACTTCACCAGTTTTTTTATATTTTTACTCCAGATTTTTAACTCTACCATTTTTTAACACCTCCTCATGAACAGTACAGCTGTCATCTTTCACATCCTGTTTGAAATGTGTTTTTGCACCAGTGGTGCCAAATGTGGCAGTCACTGTGCGAAATCACCTTTCGGCTAACAAACTGATAGGCCCAGATATTCAAACTGCACCATTTTGTGGCGCAAGCCCCTGCGCCTTTCAAAATAGTTGCAAGGGTGGTGGGCGAGCATATTCAACGGAGCGCACTATGACGCAACTTCTTTGAATATCGCTCCCTGGCCACACCCACTGTGCATGGCGCAGTGGAACTGCGCCAGCGCAAGTGGTCAGAGTGGAGCATTGAGATGCGGTGGCACAAGTTCCATTGCATCATGCACAGCACCTGCGATATTCAAAAGGTGACATGCAAATTGGGCCATAATTTATGCAAGGCGCGGGGGGGGGCATTTGCATCTAATTATGGCCCCATTTGCATGCCATTAGCATGCAGGTGCACCGATCCCCGATGATTTGCGCCTGGCGCCTCTGCCAGTCGCAGCAGCCATCGGGACCGATGCCCTGCAGCCCGATCGCGGAATAATAGTAAACTCTTCCCCATTAGCCCGATCGGGCATAATAGTAGTCTCCCCATTGCTCGATCGCAGGGCATAACTGAATTGCCCCGGTAGTAGGAACACGGGCATCAGATTTCCCAAAGTTCAATATCCTTCGTGGTCCAGTGGACCGCAAGAAGCTAACGGGCGGTGACTTCACATCCCATGTCAGAACCTCGTGATCCAGTGGCCTCCATCTCCACCCACCACAGAGCTCACCATCTCATTTCCCGCCGTTCAGGTGGCAGCACCCACCCGCCAGCTGCCCCGCCGCCCACCGACTGACGACAGTAGACAGACGCCTACTGGTTCAGAGCATGAGCTCATCGGCGGTAGCTATACATACAAGTCAGTCCAGATATGTGAGTGAATGACTCTATTCACATATCTGGACTGACTTAGTGAGTATGGCTGCATGCCCATTGGCTCCATGCTCTGAACCAATGGGCGCAGCCCTTACTGAGTTGTCAGTCAGGGCGTGCAGGCAGGTGGTGCTGCTGCCCACGCTGACGGGGGAGGGGTGGTGGGGCCTGTGGGTGGTGGGGTGGGGCTACTAGATCACCAGGGATTTCAACGGGGGTGGATGTCACCACAATCGGCTTCTCGCGTCCACTGGACCACCAGGATATTGGACTTTGGGGAGGAGGTCTGATGCCCACGATCGGGCTACTGGGGACAGTTTCAGTTATGCCCGCGATTGGGCTACTTGGGGGAGACAGTTTCAGTTATGCCCACAATCGGGCTAATGGGGGGGTTACACTTCAGTCTGTGATTGGGGCATGGGGGGCACTGCCAGCTGTGGCGGGAACAAGTACATGGCCACCCACAGGTGGCAGCTACTGTGTTACGCCCTGCAATGAGGCAGCTCACCTGTTGGTGGCCCTCGACTTGTTCCTTTTTTTTTCAGCGTAACTTTGTGCAGGCGCAGGTAGGGGTTGCACCTGCATAACTCTGCATGGCCCGGGCTGAATATCGGGCTGTGCAGTTTATGCATGGGCATGCCCCCCCACCTGCTGTCATAGATTACTGATGCACCCCTGCGGCCAGGATTTGTGTAGGTGCACTTTCCCTTTAAATATCGCACGGGATGCATCAGTGGTTGTGCATGGTGCAACACTGTTGCGTCATGTGCAACCCTTTTGAATATCTGGGCCATAGTGTCACTGTTCATGCGGTGAAGTCACAAAAAGCCCATGTTGAAAATCTGGAGTAAAAATACCATGAAACGCCCAGGGCATTAGGGTTTCTGAATATAACGCTCTACCCTGTAGGGACTGACAGGCATCAGGGGTGTGACTTGGGATTGTCGACAGTAATGCTCCTGCCATTCCACCCCCACCCCCACCCTGCATCCAGTGACAGGCATTGAGGTGCACCTTGGACTCTTTGGCCCCAGAGTTCACCCCATTCTTCTATACTGCACCCATTTCAGTGTATTTCCTTATGGAATGAGGTGAGTATAAAGCCTGAACACCCCAAGGCACACCTCGATACGTTTCAGTGTCTGCAGAGTAGGGTGAGGTGAAATGTCATGACCGTTATGGGCAATGACCCAAAGGTACACCCCAATGCCTGTCCTTCTCTGCAGGGTGGGGGTGAAGTTGGTGTCAGTTCAGTACTTCTCTGCCATTCCTATACTGCATCTGTCTAACTCCTGCACTTCCACTGCTAATGTCAGCAAGCAAACATTCGTAATTGATAAATGCTTGTTCCTTTTGGATTTGAGACTACAGACTAAATTACATATGAAGTGGGTGTAGGTAACCAGACCTGAACCCTTCTATGTCCTGATTAAATTTTGATTATATAAATTTAGCTAAAAGTCATGCATATCTTTTTCTATGATATAGACTAAGTTAAAAATAAAAATATGTGGTAGTATTTTACATAGGGATCTTGCTTTCCCAAGTATGATGATTTCCAGCTGTTGGGAATACCAAGATTTTTGTAACAATAATATATCGCTGTATATTTTATTGACAGATTTCTGTACAATATTCCAGGTCATGTATGTAAATATTTTATCCTTTAGAGAGTTTCTTTTATCTGTCTTTGTATTCGAATTGTAAAGACTTTAATGTCGAATAATAAACTTGAGAACTCTGTAACTAATTCAGAACTACAGGTTCAGTAAGGGTGCCTGGTTATTTTAGACATAGGGCCAATGTCTGAAGAGGATTTTACCCCCTGAAGTGGATTGTGCTAGTTATTAGCCAAATGTATGTTCAGTTGTGGCCAGTGCTACTGAAAGAAATGTTAACTGTCCTATTCTACATGGGAATGTGAGTGCAAGATGTTCCATGTCCTAGGAAATATGAGAATACAAAGAGTTTTCCATCAAATACAGTCGTTTTGTTGTTCTGCAAGTTCCTAGTGCCATGATGTATAAACCTTGGGGGTCCACCCTTGCTTTAGAGAACATCTTTTGGAATAAAGTCACACTCTAGAACCCCAACTATGGTTTGAACAGTTACGTTATTGCTTCCTGTGTGTGGATTTACTGGGTACCCCTCCAGAAGTATATGTCTCGCATAACCCTAGCAAAATGTTGTCTCCCCAAGACCTGGTTTTGTAAATACCGTATAGGTCATATTGCTTTTGTACACCCCCACCACTTTGATCTCTAGAAGTAATGAGCCATTCACAAAGCTAGGGATGATACCAATATTTCTAAATGTTCCTTTAGTCTGTGCCCAGTAAAGGGTGCCAGGGGTAGCTAACTGTGTAAAGTAGCGGGGGTTGGGGGTGGTCACACCTGTCTCCAGTCCATCCATGTCCTGCATACTGCAACATCCCAGCACTACCTCACGGCTTGATCAGTTGGGAATTTGTGCACACTAACTTTCTCTTTGAGGATGTTACTACACCCATGTGCGATACACTTGTTTACCATGGTGAGATAATTAATATGCTTTCCTGTGCTGTACTATTGCTAGGGTTAACTTAATATACTTTGCTGGGACAAAAACATACGAGTGCCTGTGACAACATAAAATACATTATCAGATAATGCTTTAGTTTGACAATTGATCAGAAATCAAACTGACCAGCACTGACTGCTTTGTTAAAAATAGCAGGCTTACTCAAAATACCGAGAGAAAAAGCCTGTTTTAAATGGAACTGTTTATTTTACTTGATCAGGGAAGTCTTAACTTGCATTATCAGTACAAGAATACATTACTGCCTGTCACAGGGTGCAGTAAGCGAGCACCCAACACTATGACAGTGGAACACGTCTCAGCACAGCTTAGCAGCACAGTGTCCTGTTGGCAGCTGCATTTGAAATATGAAGCAGTGGTCAAACAGCTTTGCCCAGGATATCACAAAAATCACTTGGTAAAAATAGCAGACTGAGTCAAAATAGCCAAAGAAACACATTTTTTTGTACTAGTAGTAGGCTGTGCTCCCAGGGATGTACCCTGCTCCCAGTGATATATTATGTTCCCAGGGATGGACCCTGTTCAGGCCTATTAACGCCATACTCCCCAGGTCCCTGTCCCCTCTAACATCTCCCACAGTTCTCCACTCAATAGTTGGGGCTTCAGAGGGAGGGCTGCTCTCCCCTCCTTCCCTGAGGCTGTCCATTAATGTGCTAGGATACAGTGTTGGCTGGCAGTAGGACTGAAAGGAGTCTTTGAAGCTCAGGCCATCATATCGACAGATATGGGTTTCTCCCCCGTTTCCTCCCTCCTCCCCTGGCATGGGAGTAGCTAATCAAATGGCCATGGCTGCACACAGCAACATCCTGCAATGGGAGGAAGCTCACTTGGCCCACCACCAGGGTCATTGTGGCACCGGAGCCAGTGCCATCCATCCCTGATTGCTGTGCACTACCACGTGGTTGCTGCTGTGATCTGACCTGTCCCCCCAATGTGGCATCCTCTGCTTGCTCCAAAACTCAGATTGTTTGTATGACAGCACACTGCGTTGCCCCGGCCCATCAGGGTGGCTGATCCCACCCTTTTTTTTATAGAAGGGGTTGTTACAGCTCATGATATTGTTTTTTAATTGTTTGGTAACCAGGTTAGGCCCATCTGTTTTCAGGGGTGACCCAGGAGCACTAGGGAGGTTAAATGACTTGCTCAGAGTCACACAGTATGCAAGTGGAGGTTGTGGGAATCGAATCCAGGTCTACTGGATGCTCCAAACTCGTTCAAAGCTCATTACTATAACCTCTAGGCTATACTGCCAGCCCAGATTGGCAAAGACAATTGCCAATAAATAAATCTGGGACAAATAAAACCATCCGAGGCCAGTTGAGCTGCTCCAGTGCTCCAGCTTTACTGCTAACCCTGAGACTGTTACCGGCTCTGAATGTTTTTGTGCAGTTGAATTGAGATCATTAGACCATTGAAAGTGTGATGGGTAGGCATCTGTCAGAAGAGCTACAAGATGAGTTGCTCTGAAGAGAATTACACCTCATTCCTCTGCGCCCCATAGGGCATGGTTCTGACTTTAGGAATAACAGGGAATCTAAAGTCAGGAGTTGCCTTTCATCGTGTGTCTGTCTAGCATAAAATCACTTAATTATTCCAGCACTGTATCACAATCGCTGGCATGTTTGCACCTTGTCCCACAACACTGGCTCATCAAGTCCCATTGTTCCTTCACCCTGTATGTCAAGTGTGACATGAGCCCTTCTGTTGGGCGGCAGTCAGCAGCAGTCCCCACTGCCAGCCGAGCGTGACCACCTCCTCTGCATCCTCACTCTGGGTGGTCCCAAACAGCAACACTCACAGAAACTGGATGGGGGTCTCACTTCACCTTCCTTCCAAGCTGCTGTCTGCCTGAATGACTTACCCAAAAGAAGCATGACTAGAACATTTTCAGAAATGCATGCAGTTCAGACCTTAAAATGTTTTTACAGATGTAGGAAAAAAAAAAGAAAAATCTCCAGGCTTCCTTCCCCTCTCATACATGACATTGAAATGCATATTAGAAAACTGTATTTAAACAATGAGGCACTCCAAGGTGTGTATATTGTGGGATATTGGCATAATTCACAAAATAAAGCACAAGACAATGACCAATGCCCTATACACCCAAGAAGTGCCAATATCCTACAGTTATGCATCTGCCCTGCCTTATTGCAATTATAAAAGGGTTACTTTGATTGTTATTTAAAAAACCGAATAATTAGATTCAGAATGATATGTATTTCTTGCCTATGCTGTTGTGCTGGAATAACAGACGGGCATAAAAATGTGTGGTCATGTGATGACATCTGACCATTCATGGGCTTTGGTTTCTCTTACCCATTTTTATTATGGTGTCTTGTGCCTGTGCAAGAAACATGTTGCCATAACTTTGGAATAGCAGGTTTTGGAGGCGCGGTCGTGCTGTGGCCAGTGGTGCTACTGCTTTTTCAGGCTGGGCTCCATGGCATGAATTAGATTGCATGCTATCTCTGACAGCAGTGCAAAAGCCGTGCCACCACTTTCAAATGTTTTAGCTGCTGCAATGAGGGACCTCCACCTCATTACAGGGTGTGCCTTGTGTGGTGTAACATTTTAATAAACTTGACGGGTGGCGGCTTGCCGCCAACCCTCACAGTCCCTCTGTAGCCAACTTTGGGGGTGCCCAATCCCCCTGTCAGCATATGTGCCCCCTTCCCTGCTGTGGTGTGCCGAGGGCATGCCTAATCCCCCTCGGCATCAATCATGCCTCCAAGGCAGACAGCCTTGCCGACAGGGTGCCCAATCCCCTGTCGGTATGTTACTCCCCGCCATTTTTCCTGGTGCTGCCCTGATTGTACCACGCCACACTGGGACTAGCCCAGTGTGGATGACATTACCCACCAATGTGACACACTGGGAGCCCACCCAGTGTGGGTGACATTACCCCCTCCCCACCAATGTGACACACTGGGAGCCCACCCCAGTGTGGCCACAACCTGTTAAAAAAACAGAAAACAGTCTGCAATGATTTTTTTTATTTTACCTGAAACAAAGGAAATGGTCCCTGGCTGGCTGTTGGCGGCCCCCACCCCCAACCACCCTCTCTACACCCCACCTCCCCACATATCCCCTCACTCCATACTTACATCCAGAGCCCGGCGCGATGATCTTCGGTGGACCGGGAACATGTCTGCACTCTTCAAAGACAACCGTGAACTGAAGAAATGCTAGTAATATGTATAATGGCATAAATAGGTTTTTTTCAACTTTGGAGCATATCTTGGGCATTTTTGGGAATTTTGGCATCAAATTTTCAACATGGGGTTATTGGAACCCCTCCTCATGATTTTAGGCACCGTCATGATGTTATTCCATCCTGAAAGGTGATGTCACAGGTCACTGCATGAAATCACCTTTCGGGACCGATTAACAAAATGACAGTACCACTGTTCATGAGGTGGGCCCCCATAAAGCCTATGTTGCAAATTTGGTGAAAAAATTCCAAAATATGACCATGTTACAAGCATGCATTACGCAGTTTCCACGCACGCTTTTAACTTTGAGATTTTTTAATATTTTTCCCCAAATTTTCAATATTGCCATTTTTTCACACCTCCTTATGAACAGTACAGCTTCATTTTTCACATCCTGCTCGAAATGTGTTTTCGCACATCCGGCGCACAGTGGCGCAGTCGCTGTAGGAAAACAATGTTCAGGGCACAGTAAGAAAATCACAGTAACACTGTTCATGAGCAGAGGTCCCAAAATGCTCATGTTGAAAATTTGGTGAAAGAATTCTACAAAATGACCATGTTACAAGTGTGCATTGCGCAGTTTCCATGCATGCTTGTAACTTCGAGAATTTTTACTCCAGATTTTCAACATTGCCAATTTCACACCTCCTTATGAACAGTACAGCTTAATTTTCCACATTCTGCCCGAAATGTGTTTTAGCACATCCAGTACAGAGTGGCGCAGTCGCTGTAGGAAAACAAAGTTGAACACAGTAAGAAAATCACAGTAACACTGTTCATGAGCAGAAGATCAAAATACCTATGTTAAACAGCTGAGGTCAAAAATTCCACAAAATATTATATTACAAGTCTTGTGATTGCGCAGTGTCCACACACCGTCGTAAGTTCGAAAATGTTTAATATTTTCACTCCAGATGTTCAACATCGCCATTTTTGCACACCCTTCTTATGAACAGTACAGCTGTCATTTTTCACATCCTACCCAAAATGTGGTTTTGCACATCTGGCGCACAATGGCACAGTCACTGTGGGAAAACAACGTCCGGGACAATTTAAGAAAATCATACTGCCACTGTTCATGAGCAGAGATCCCAAAATGCATATGTTAAAAATTTGGTGAAAGAATTCCAAAAAACAGACTGTTACGAGCATGTGTTGCCTAGTTTTCATGCACACTCATAACGTCAAACATTTTTAATATTTTCACTCCAGATTGTTAACAATGCCATCTCTTCACACCTCCTTATGAATGGTGCAGTTGACATTTTTATGTGGGGCAGAATGGTGCGGTCACTGTGAGAAATCAACGTTCGGGACACGTTAGCAAAATCACAGAGACACTGTTCATAAGCAGAGGTCCCACATGCTTTCATGAGGTGGGGTCACAAAAAGGCCATGTTGAAAATTTGGAGTGCAAATACCAACAAACACCTAGGGCATTAGGGTTTCTAACCATAACATCCCACCCTGTACAGACTAACAGGCATCAGCGTGTGCCTTTGGATTGTTGACTGTAATGCTCACGCCATTGCACCCCACCCTGCAGCTCCTGACAGGCATCCAGGTGTGCCTTGGACTCTTTGGCTCCAAAGTTTACCCCATTCTCCTATGCTGCACCCATCTCAACATACTTCCTTATGAAATGGGGTGAGCATAAGGTCTGACAACACAAAGGCAAAATGCAATACTTGTCAGAGTCTGCAGGGTAGGGTGAAGTGAAATGGCATTAGCGTTATGGCCAGTGACCCAAAGGAACACCCCAATGCATGCCTCTCTCTGCAGAGCGGACTGAGGATCAAATTGTTTCTATACTTCATTGCCATTTCTAGTATGCGCCTCTCTAACTCTTGCACTACCAATGCCAAAACCAGCAAGACAACATTCGGCATTGACAAATGCTTGTAGAATATATGTTAGGGTTAAGTTTATGTTTGTGTCAGAACCCCTATTTATGACAGATATAACATGGCCGTTACAGGACCTAGGGGTTTAAAAATTGGCAAGCACCTATTCAGTCCTTGGGGCTAAGCGCATGCCAATTTTCTAAACAATTGACCCAGACGTTTCTGCACTGTGAAGTGCATGAATTACATCTAATATGCCAAAATGAAGATGCTTTTTTGCAGATGAATAACACAGACAGTGACAGCAGAAAAAGACCAACCGTCCATCCAGTCTGCCCAAATTCTCTATTTAATCCTGGGAGCTACTGGTCCTCTAGGGTTCTAGCCCTCCTCATCCTTCCTCCCATTCTCCTCCCAGTTTCTGCCATCCCGAGCAACCACTATACCCCTCATTCTATACCAGCCATGCTTGAAACCCACCAACAGTTTAAGCACCCACCACTTCAGCTGGCAAACTGTTCCATGGCTCCATCACCCTTTCTGCAAAATACAATACTTCTTCATGTCCCTCCTGAACCTCCCTTTTGTCAGTTTGCAGTCATGTCCACATGACTATGAACTAGTATTCAAGCTAAATATATCCCCACAGTTCACCTTCTTAATTCCTTTTAGGAATTTGAAGGTCTCTATCATATCTCCCCTCTCCCTTCTGGTCCCAAGCAAGTACACAGAAACGTAGAAATTGACAGCAGATAAGGACCGTTAGGCCCACCCAGTCTTCCCATTTTCCTTACCTGCTGCAAAAACCACAGAACCTACTTGATCTCTGCCTTTATTCTTTTCCCTATTACCTGGGTTTCCCTATGCCTATCCTATGCATTTTTGAATCCCCTTACCGAGTTAGCCCCCACAGCCTCCACTGGGAGGCTGTTCCATGTATCCACATACCCTTTCCATGAAAAAATACTTCCTCACGTTACCCCTTAGTCTACCCCTTTCCAGCCTCTTGTCATGTCTCCTTGTTCTAGAACATCTCTTTATCTGAAGGATGCTACATATCCCCTTCTCCCCGGTATACATATCAGAGGTTCCAGTCTCTCCTCATATGACTTTTGGTGCAGACCCTGCACCATTTTTGTTGCCCTTCTCTTAACTGCCTCTACCCTGCCTATGTCCTTATGGAGGTGAAGCCTCCAGAACTGGACACAGTACTCCAGATGGGGTCTCAGCAATGAGTTGTACAGTGTCATCACCACCTCCTTTCTTCTGCTAGTGATACCTCTCCCTATGCACCCTAGTACCACACTGGCTCTCCCCACAGGTTTGGCACATTGTTTGACCACCTTTAGGTCATCTGATATGATTATGTATATGAGTACATGTTCAGTGCCTTCAGGTATTCCCCTTAGGATCTGCCCTATTGTCCTGGAATCATTTTGCTTACCCTGTGCTGCACCGTCTTCAGCCTATCCTTATTTTTCCTGAGGTGAGGACCCCAGAACTGGGTATAGTACTCCAGGTATGGCCTCACTAAGGATCTATATAGAAGAAGTATTATCTCTTCCCTTTTTGCTATCAATACCCCTCCCGATACATCCAAGCATCCTACTTGCTTTGCTATATGCCTTGTTGCACTGAGTCGATTGTTTGAGGGAGTCACTAATGAAAACTCCAAGGTTCCATTACTCATCCATAGTGCTAAGTCTCTCCCCACTCATCCAGCACTCTGTCCGGGGGTTCTTGTTCCCTAAGTGCATTACCTGGTAAAACATTGAGTGTGTGCTTACTGCACTACAGAATTGGTCTTATATTCTGATGTGGGGCTAGAACCTACAATCTTCTGGTTTTAGAGGCTATTGTGCAACCCACTAAACTATGACACCATTTTAAACAAATGAAACACATTGATTTATAACGTGAAACATTCAGATTCTTTAAACATTAGCCCAGGATAAAGACTTTCATGTGTTTTGTGATAAAAAGTCCAAATTAAAAACTTATTAGTGTATTAAAGTAATATGATGGAGCCCACACGCACACAACCAGAAACATATATGAAAAACCACAGTGATTTTGTTTTCCTTCATCAACTCACAAATGAAAACAAAGACAAGTGGCACTAGTTTCATGTAGCTGTTCCCTCCATATCCTTCTGACACCAGGTGCCCAACTACAGTGTTGGATGACCTCCCCATCCCCTTGCTGACACCAGGTACTCACAGAGTTGGATAATCTCCCAACCCCCTTACTGACACCAGATGCCCGATCCCAGTATCTGATAACCTCCCCACCCCTTTCCTGACACCATGTGCTCAATCCCACTGTCTGACATCCTCCCTGTCCTCTTCCCAACAGCGGGTGCTCAATCCCTGACCCTTTTCCTGGCACTGGGTGCCCAATCCCAGTGTCTGACAACTTCTCCACATTCTTCCTAATAATGGGTGCCCATTCTCAGTGCCTGACAACCTCCCCACCTGGTCCCTGACACCGGGTACTTAATTCCAGTGTCTGACAACCACCCTGCCCCCTTCCTGACACTGTGTGCCCAATCCCTGTGTCTGACAACTTCCCCTTTCCTGACACTGTCTGCCCAATCCCAGTGTCTGACAACCTCCCTGTCCTCTACCCAACAGCAGGTGCTAAATCCCTGTGTCTGACTACATTCCCACCCTTCTCCTGGCACTGGGTGCCCAATCCCAGTGTCTGACAACTTCCCTGCATTCTTCCTAACAATGAGTGCTCATTCTCAGTACCTGACAACCTCCCCACCTGGTCCCTGACACCGGGTACTTAATACCAGTGTCTGACAACCTCCCTGTCCTCTTCCAAACAGCAGGTGCTCAATGCCACTGTCTGACAACCTCTCGCCCATTTTCCTGACACTGCATGTCCAGTCCCAGTGTCTGACAACCTCCCCACCACTTTCTTGACACCAGGTGACCGATTCCTGTATCTGACAACCTCTCCACCACTTTTATGACACCGGGTGCTCAGTCCCACTGTCTGACATGCTCTCTGCCCCCTTTCTGACACTGCATGCCCAATCCCAGTATCTGACAATCTTCCCACCCCTTTCCTGATACTGGGTGCTCAATCCTAGTGTCTGACAACCTCCCAGCCCCCTTCCTGACACCGGGTGCTAAATCCCAGTGTTGGACGACCTCCCCGCCCCCTTCCTGACACCAGGTGCCCAATGCCAGTATCTGGCAATCTTTCATCCCCTTCCTGATACTGGGTGCTCGGTCTCATTGTTGGATGACCTCCCCACCCCACTTCCTGACACCAAGTGCTCAGTGCCAGTATCTGACAACCTCCGGCCCCTTTCCTGACACAGGGTGCCCAATCCCAGTGTTGAGTACAGTTACTTTTTAAAAACCAATAAATGTTTGTGGCCACTAAGTGCTCAACCCTGTGGTTTACTTACACTACACCTGCGCAAGTTAACCTAAACCCCCAAACTCACCCACCCTCTGCCACACTCCTCCCCCACTGCTCAGTAAATACCATCCCCTACCCATTTTTGAAAAGTCTCCCCACCCTGACCACTTGCCAAAAATAAACCCTCCACCTCCACCCTCACTCACCCTCTGCCACACTACTCCTCCACCCCTAAGTAAATTCCATACCCACCCACCCATTTTTGAAACTCTTCCTTTCATGACCACTTGCCAAAAATACCTCCCTACCCTCAGCTAAGATCAATCAGGAACAAGACCGTAGTAATAGTGGACTTGATTTCCTCAATCAGTCTGGCTTGCATTATGGAGATCTGGCTGGGAGATGACACCAGTCCAGTCTTAGAGGTGTCTGTCCCAGATGGATTCTCTGTGGTACACTGTCTAAGGAGGGAGTGCAGATGTAGGGATGGTACCATCTGCTTTAGATCCAGCCTGAACTTCTCTGTGCACCCAATGGGTTCTGCTTTATCATTTGAACATGTGGTCATGCACGGAACTTCAGGTGCAGTTTGCAGAATCCTTCGGTGTACCGGTCTCCGGGGTGTGAGAAGGCATTTCAGCAGGAAGTCACGGAATTTGTCACTGACAGAGGGTTGGAGTCACCTAGGTGGCTGGTCCAGGGTGTCTTCAATGCTTGGGACAGTGACAAATCATCACAGTTTGGGCATGACTTCCTCCAGCTGATGACATCGCTGGGCTTTGCACAAGCAGTTGATTCTGCAATCCATAGCCACGGTCATGCCTTGGGCCTAGCATTCTCACTAGGGCTTGAGATCGGTGATCTCAAAATTGATCCCGTAATTTGGTCGGATCATTGCACAGTACAGTTCGTGTTCTGCTCCTCCCCCCATAAGCTCTTCCTCTGTGAAGTTGGTACATTACCGCCCTTTAAGGGGATTGTCCCCAAAGGGTATTATGGAAGTAATGGACTTCTTGGCAGTGAATGCTGCATGTGCAGTCGGCTTGAGTGAAGTGGTGGTGGTGACCTATAAATACAGGTTACTCACCTGTAACAGGAGTTCTAGGAGTGGTATATGTTGTTCATCCACACTTATTGGCAGGTTTCTTGCCACTTTAAATCTTGCTGGAAGGTCTTCAAGCTGGCTCCTTCCACCCACCCGGGTGGTAAAACTCTTGGTTCCGCCCCATGACGCTAGATGTAGCCCACTGGAAGCCAGGTTGCGTGTTGAAGCCGGGGAGGTCGGTGGGTTATGTGGATGAACAACATACACCACTCCTAGAACTCCTGTTACAGGTGAATAACCTGTATTTCTAGGGACGTGGATATGTTGTTCAATCCACACTTATTGACAGACTCCTAGCTGTTCTCCAGGAGGAGGGAGGCAAGGCATGCACCCCCTACTTAGGGAATAAGGTCTGGAGAACCAAGGTCCCAAAACCAGCATCCCGGCATGACTCAAGGTCGATATGGTAAAGGGTAATGAAGGTGTGTGCTGACTTCCAGGTAGCAGCCTGTAGATCTCCTGGATAGGGACATCGCTGGAAGCAGCCACTGAAGCAGTGGTATGGCAGGCAGAATGAGCTTGTATCCCTTTGGGAGGCTCCATGCCCGCCAACCTATAGCAGAGATCTATGCAGGAGGTGACCCACCTGCCTATCATCCGCTTGGCTGCAGGTCTGCCAGGTGCGGCTTCAGCGTAGATGACAAACAGCTGGCAAACCTCTCCCCGAACTTCAGCATCCACTTTTTGTAATAAGAGAGCGCCCTTCTAGGATCCAAAGTATGGAGCCTATATTCGGCCTCTGAGGTGTGATTGGGGTAGAACACCGGCAGAGTCAACACCTGGTTAAGGTGAAACTCTGACACCATCTTTGGAAGAAATTTCAGGTGGGGGCGCAGGACAACCTTGTCCCTGTGGAAGACAGGATAAGGAGACTCGATGGAAAGCGCCTGGAGCTCTCCCATCCTTCTGGCTGACGTGATAGCCACCAAGAAGGCGGTTTTTCCACGACAGGTGAGAGATATCACACCTGTGCATCAGTTCGAATGGCTTACCCATGAGCTTAGCCAGTGCCAGCAGTAGATCCCATAGAGGTGGAGGTTCTCGCACCGGAGGGGATATGTGATCAAGGCCTTTGAAAAAGTGCCCGACCACCTTCTCCTGCGCCACCGACTGCTTTCTGGCCCATGCCCGGTAAGCAAAGATGGCTGCCAGGTGCATCTTAAGGGTCATCGACTGAAGCCCTAGCTGAGAAAGGCACCATAGGTAGTCCAGAATGCTGGCCAAGGAACAGGAGGAAGGGTACAACCCATTATCCTGACACCAAATGGAGAATCTCTTCCATTTGAAGGCATAGCATTTTCTGGTCGACTCCTTACAGGATGCCTCAACAACGTTGAGGACCTCATCGGAAAGACCCAAGGCCTGGAACTCTAGCCACTCAGGAACCAGGCCATCAGGTGCAGGGATTGAAGGTCTGGGTGGAGTACCTTCCCATGGCTGACTGAGATCAGGTCCGGGTGGGCTGGAAGCTGCCTCGGGAGCCTGGAGCTGAGGCTGAGGAGATCTGGATACCACAACTGACGGGGCCAGTCTGAGGCTATCAGAATCACCTGTGCCTTGTCCCTCCTCACCTTGAGCAGCACCTTGTGGATCAAGGGAAATGGGGGAAAGACATAGAAGAGGCCCGGGGTCCCCAGCCTCGAGAAGGCATCCCCCTGCAGCGTGCCCTGCAGAGGGGGGTGGGCATGAAACAGTCTCAGCTTCGCATTCTCCCTGGAGGCAAACAGGTCCACCTGAGGTGAGCCCCAGTGGGAGAACAGATCATGTACTACTTCCAGCAAGTGAGACCACTCATGAGATGCAGCATCTATCCAGCTTAGGGCATCGGCCAGAATATTGGAGGCTTCTGCCACATGAATGGCTAGAACTGCCCACAAGAGACCAAGTGTGGAGAGCTTCCTTGCACGGAGGTAAGGAGCGTGTCCCACCTTGGCGGTTTAGGTAGTACATGGTCGTGGTGTTGTCCGTCTGGACCTGGACCACTTGACCCTGTACAAATGGAGCGAAGGCGGTGAGGGCTAGTCGGACCACTCAAAGCTCCAGCAGGTTGATGTGGCATCAAGACTCCTGAGGAGACTAGAGGCCATGTACTCTGAACTCCCCCAGATGGGCACCCCAACCCGTCAGAGAGGTGTCGGTTGTCAGAGTGATCATTGGCTCTGGGTGAACAAACGGGATACCCTCCTGCAGGTGATTGGGAACGATCCACCACTGGAAAGCATTCCCCATCTCCTGGGTCACCATCACTGGCTGGTCCAGAGGACTGGAGCACTGTGACCTTTGGCGAGCCAGTCCCCATTGTAGGGGATGCATGTGCCAGCGGGCCGGCGCAATTGCCAACCAGAAATGATTGGGCAAAGGAGGAAAGAACCTCAGCCCTGTCCACCGGGAGCCATGCTCTGGCTTGAAGAGAGTCGAGCTCTGCCTTGATGAATTGAATCACCTGCATTGGCACGAGTTCCAATTTGGCCTAGTTGATGAGGAGGCCAATCCGAGAGCAGACCTGGAGGGCCAGATCTCTGGACTGCTCTACCTCTGACTTGGAGGAGGCTGCAATCAGCCAGTCACCCAGGTAAGGGTACACCCGGACCCTTTGGCACCGCAGAAATGCTGTCACCACTGCCATGCATTTGGTGAAGACCCTGGGAGCTGGAGAGAGGCCGAAGGGCACGGCCTGGAACTCGTAAAGAGATCCATCCACTCTGAAGCAGAGGAATCGCTGGTGTGACAGATGGATAGGAACATGAAAGAACATGTCCTGAAGGTCCAGAGAACAGAACCACACACCTCGTTCCAAGGATGGGATGATCTGAGCCAGAGTGACCATCCTGAAGGTCCGAGACCTTAGGAACTTGTTCAGGTCATGGAGGTCTAGAATGGGGTGCCAGCCCCCATCCGTTTTGGGACCAGAAAGTACCTGGACAAAAATCCTGGGTCTGAAGGAGGGTCCGCTACCTCCCTGATCACCTCCTTCTGGAGAAGCAGGGCAATACAGAGAGGCTGCGGACCCCGTAGCTCCCTGTGGGGCGACGGCTTGATAGGGTGGGGACTGCTCGAATTCCAGCGGCAGACCCTTTCCTACCACTTCCAACACCCAGCGGTCTGTGGCGATAACGGACCAGGTGGAAATTAAGTGGCGGAGCCGTCCCCCCATGGGGGAACCCAGGGAGAGTGATGAGGTTGGGGGCAACACCCCTCAACCCATCACTGGGCAGGCTTGGAAGAAGGACCAGCCAAGGAGCCTCCTGGACCCTTCCCTCATGGTTTCCTGTTGGAGGAAGCAGCAGGCTTGGCTTTGTGGTGCCAAGTGCGAGCCTGCTGGCCCTGATGCTGGTGTTGCTGGACTGGACGAGCTGCAGAGGCTGAAGGATGAAAGGGCTTATGTCACTGCTGGTGGCCTTTGTCCTTCTGGGCAGACGTGACCGAGTCCAAGGTAGCATTGGACTTCTCTATCCATTGGAGGTGACCTTCCACCCTGGGTCCAAACAAGTTGGCACCCAGGAAGGGGACATCTGCCAGCTTGTGCTGGGTATCCACCATGAAGGTGGAGATCAGCAGCCAAGCTCTACGGCGCATGGCCACTGCGGCCGCTACTGACCAGGCACACAAATCAACGATGTCCAGGGAAGTCTGGAGCTGCTGTTTGGCAACCGCACTTCCCTGGTCCGGCACCTGCTTGATCATGGTTTGGAGGTCAGCTGGGAGATGAGGAATCACCTCATCCAGGGAGCCCAAAAGGGCGGGTGAAAAGTGTGCCATCAGGATGGCTGAGCTGGCCTGACGAAGGCCAAGGGAGGAAGTGGCATAAACTTTCCACCCAGAGTAGTCCAGCTTCTTGGACTCCTTATCGGGAGGCTTGTCCACATCCTGAGCATTCCTGGAATGCCAGAAAACACTATCGGTGACAAGCCCCTCCGCAGAGGGGTGCTCCAAGAAGCCGGAGAGTGAACTGGTGAGGACAGCATACTTCCGAGCCATCCTGGCTGAAGGTGCTGGACAAGAAGCTGCCCACTGCCATAGCTCCAGGGCCGGGCTAACAATGACTTCGGCCACCAGGAAGGCCTCCGTGGGGGAATCCCCTTGGTCCAGTATCTCCATGGCAGCATACTTGGCCAGCTTTGAAATGGGTTCGAGCTTCATCCCAGTGGATTCTGAGATGAGCCGAAGCATTCCCAAAAAAGAGGATGGGCTCTTGTCCACTGACTGACCCCCAGTGGACTCCAAGTCAAGCGGCCTGGAGAACAAGGAGGCATCATCATCAGACTGAGGAGTCTGCGAACAGCTGCCGAGCGCCTGAGCCACCCTTCACCTGCCGAGGTCGATTGGGAGTGAGGGTAACTGACAACCGATGGGGCAAGCCCTGACCCAACCAAGAATCCTTGGACGGGGCCCCAAATTTAGGTTGTGGAGGTGGAGGTTCCACCACTATAGGTGGCGCACCCAGTTTCGGTCAAACAACTGGTGCCGGCTTTGGCTCCTAGACGCTGTGAGGGGTTGTTTCGGCTGCTCCAGTGACAGCCACTTAATGGCCGGGGAAGATGATGAAGTTGGCCTATTTCCAGTCAAAAGGAGCTGCTGCCACATTAGCTCCTTGTAGCGCCAAAGCGATTTGCGCCAGAGCCTATCCTCCGAAGAGGATGAAGATGAGGATGAGCAGTGCCGCCGCTTTCCACGGTGCCAAGACCAAGACCGCCAATGTCGGCGGGATCAGCTGGACCGAGAAGAGGTCCAAGACCAAGATCTTCGGTGTTTCCGAGGGTGGGTCTGAGAGGGGACGGGGGAAACCCGCTCCTCCCTCGGTTCAGGGACCTTAACTGGGGACTCCAGCACAGGAGACACAGGCAAGTCCTTGGTTTCCACCGGGGGAACTGGTGAAGAAGGGTTGTCGGCTTCTCCAGTTGACGGACCGTCCGACGGGTAGAGAAAAATCTCGACCGTGTCGACGGGTGTCTCAGCCGGCTGACCTGATGGGGACACCGTGAAGCCAGTGGCCTTAGCTGCAACCTCGACTGAAGTCGAGTGTCGACTCTCCAGGGAAGGGGACCTCTCCTGCTTCCACGAATATCGATGGTGGGACTTACCCTTGGGGTCCTTCTTTTTGGACCGAGAGGAATGTCCCAAAGGGCCTTCTCCCTTGGTGGAGAGGAACTGGCAAAGCTCTTTGAAAGAAGCTGTGTAGGAGGATTCCAAGGAGAGCGGGATAAATGCCGCGACCGAGGAAGATGAAGATGCAGCCTGGGCCGCCTCCTCCTCAAGGGCGATCATCTGCTCTAGCTGTTTCGCCGAGCCCGCCGCAGTGGACACCACCCAATGGGCCTCCTTCGACTTGACCGGAGGATAACATTTCTCAGGTTGCCCCAACAGCAATCGGGCAGCGCAGTCCTCCTAGACCGAAGCCGAAAAGGACTTGCATAACTCACAAGCCTGTGAGTCATGGCCGAGTCCAAAGCAATAAATGCACGTGGCATGTGGATCGGTCTGGGACATCTTCTGTCCATAGGGGCACCGACGAAATCCGGGAGTCGATTTGTCCATCACAGCTGTGAGGGAAGATACAGACCAAAGTCTTGTAAAACATAAAATTAGTTTCGGGTTAACCGAAGAGTGCGAAGCCAGCCTAAAACACAGAGCGCTAAGGAGGGAACCTGAGCTTCCAAGAAGTAAGGAAAATCTGGTGTCATGGGGCGGAGCCAACAGTTTTACCACCCGGGTGGGTGGGAGGAGCCAGTTTGAAGACCTCTGGCAAGATTTAAAGCGGCAAGGAACCTGCCAATAAGAGTGGATTGAACAATATATCCATGTCCCTAGAATAGGGCTGTTATCTTAGTGCTCGACTCTGTCACGCCAGTCCATATATGACCAAGGTCCTGTCATTTGAGGTCCCCTTGGTTTGATAGGGGAGCTCAAAGAGATGACTAAAAGTCAGAGATTGGGAGCTTCGCTGAAGGAAGTCTTGTCACAGGAGAACACTCAGGGCAGTGTAGCCTCTGCCACCCCCCCTGCACAGCTGGAGCATTCCAAAAATGAGGTACATGCTCAACTCTGTGTCTCCCCTGACCCTGCCAGGTGTATAGGATTCTTGGAGGCATGGGATTGAGATGGGGAAGGAGCCAGCATCCTGGAGCTGTGGGTGCACAGAGGTTACCGCATGTGTAGAGTGGGATCCCACTCTCCACCCGCTCATGCATGCCCCCCCCATGTGCTGAGCAGGTATGGAACTTCTGTAGATCGGGCCTGAAGTCCCAGAAACATGACCTGGGCATGCGCAGGGGAAAACTTAAGTTGTTTTCACTGTATTATTTTCTATCACCCATAATTATTAAATTTTTTTAACTTTATCAACCCAAATTAAGAAAATAGTCTTTAGTTTGTTTCATGATAAAAAAAGGCAAACTTAAAAAATTATTAAGCACATCTGGACCATCGTACTATTCAACTAAATTGAAACATGGGCTTCCTTATAGAGTTAAGTGGTGCCTTACTAATGAAGCCTGTTTGATGATTGCTAACCACATTTTTCTCCCCCACCTGGATTATAGGGCCATTCTTTTTTGGCTCCTTGTCTGACGGGAACTATCAAGGTTCAAGTCTCTCTACAATTGTATATGGCATTTGATTGCCCTTGATGTGGAGAGGAGCTTACACTACTGCTTAATCTATAAGGCTCTCAGATGGCTATAATCCCTGAAGCTACACACAACTACTTGCTGAGCTGCACCGCGCGTACACAGTCCTTGCTTCTAGCACCCCCTCATGTTCATCTAAACCGCTCTGCTTCCTAGAAAGGCTTTGGGCACTCAGATCAGCATCAGCAAATTTACTGCCAATTTCCTGGTTCAGAACCACAGAGGGTTGCTGTTCCTTTGATTATGTTGCGCCCAAACTGTGGATCAGCTTTTCAACCTACCTGAGGGAGGCAAAGTCTCTTTGGTCATTTAAATGTTTGTTCAAACAGTAATTGGAAGGCTAGGCCTGTAGTTCAATGGACAAGCAGCCAGCCACTCCCACTTCCTGAGCTATATAAGCAGTTCCTCTCAGCCTCCTTCTGAAGCACTTTTTCTTTGCCAGCCGGAGGCTCTGTCCTTTGCGGCTGACTGGGGCCTACCCTACCCCCCTCCCGCCACCTTGCTGCTCCTGCTTGTTTTCTGTTTATTTTCCTGCTTCTGGTTTGTATTCTGCCTCTGGCTGTGCACTTCTTTTTGTCCTTGTTCCCTGTTTTCTCTGTTTGTGTGTCTTTGTTTTTTGTTTTTTTTTGGGGGGGAGCTTTGTTTCTAAGCTCCTAGTATATTGCTTCTCCAGATCTCATACTACTTGCTTCCAGTTACTCACAACTCTCACATTACTTGCAGTACAACTGCAATCATTATCTGTGTGTTTCAGCTCCACCATAGCTGTTCTCCATGCTGCACATTCAATAGCTTTCACCTGATTCAGGCTTACTCAGAACCCTAGCTATGCAGCTCAGTCATGCTCTCTCAACCTATTCTACTTACTTCATTGCTGCAATTTAATTCCACTGCCTGATGATAGCAGCTTTAAGAGCATTATGCCTCCCTTCATTATATGTTTATCAAATTTTACAACTCACAGTTACTCAATACAGATGCTGCTCTCTATGTTTGTACACGCTGTCATACTCTGAGATCAGCTCAGCTACTACTGATGCTGTAAACTAGTTTCAATATCTGCATGTGGGTCTCGGCCCTTTCCATCACTCTTTGGTTTTTCCTACAGCGGGGACTTGGAAGTGTTTGGGGAGTCTTGTTCCATGCGGCTAATTACTTTTATTCTAAATCCTGCCTCCGCCACCAAAAATCCTCAGAGTATTTGTCACCCTCATTGGCTTTTTGAAATGCCTGGCTGGCTTGCTCCACTATTCAAAATGCTGCTCCTCTGACCTATGTTCAGGTCCCACCACTGCTACTACGTTTTGCAGACCTACCTGTAGGTCCGACTATTGCTACTACTTACTGACCTACGTGCAGGTTCGACTACTGCTATATTGCTTACTGACCAATGTGCAGGTCACTCTTGCTTACACAATCATTGCTTATTGCTCACTCACTGCCATCTGACCTTTGCAAGGTCTCAGCACTCAACACTGATTCAGCTCCTCATCAGTTTCTGGGGCATGCCAGCCATACCATTCTGGTGCAGGGTTCCCTGCAGCTGATGGTCTCACTCTGCATTCTAACTCTGCATCTTGAGCATGCCTGACTTGAGGCGGAGTCCTTCTCACCTGGCCCAGAGCTAGGAATGTCCTCACTCTGGGCTTGGCTTTAGCTGTTCGCTGATGTGACAGCAGCTCCTGGTGTACATTTTAAGATTAGCTATGAAGGGTGGTTACTCCAATCTCCTTTGGCTCTAGTGGTTTCCACTACAATGGCTATCCATTGGCTCTAGTGGTTCCCTAGCAAGGCAGCTTCACCATATCCTCCCTACGATTGCCTCTGGTTCACCTGGTTTGTTTTTAGGGTGAGTAGGCCAGGTGAGTGCCTCAGCAGTCGTTGCTGTCCTCCTCCTGCCTTGGTTGCCCCTGATGTTGCAGAGCACTCTCTCAACCTTCCATGGCATTCCCGCTAGAGGGACTAAGTGAGAGCTTTCCTCCAAATTGGAATATTTTCCACCTCCCTTTAATTGGGTTTCCAAATTGCAGCAACAGAGCCATCACGAAATAAACTATCTCAAGCCTGGAGGAAAGGTGACCTACAGGTAAGCCTTGGATCCCCAGAGATTTCCTCCTCATAAGGTTTTTTTTCTTTCCTCCGTGCCTCAGGTCATAACTGTTAGTTAACATAGTAGTGTTCCCTAGTTTCTTTAGGTAGGTTCCGCCATTGGATAGAGGTGGATGGTGTCCCTGCCATTCCCTCTCTCCTTAGAAGGTCCCCTCATTCTCTAATGCAAACCATCAAAATCATGCCATGCAAACCTGAGCATCTCATTACGTTATCAAGCTGCCTGATGCTTTATCTACTACTACGTAACAGCTACTGCTTGCTTATATGCTTCTTACTACTACATTTCTTTTTTTGGATCCTTCCTAAGGCACCTTTAGCCACTGGAATTATCCCATGGCACCACTAGGGGTGGAACCCTCTTTGAGGGTTCCTTGCCTTTGGTACACCTACAGGGTGATAATTCCTCTGGAATAGAGAGTGCGAACGCCAAAAACCAAACTAACACAGTTGCACAAGCATAACACTATACTGGCTGTTAGACCATTGAATTGGAATGCTGGGCCTAGTTCAGTGGACAAGCAGCCAGCCACTCCCACTTCCTGAGCTATATAAGCAGTTCCTCTCAGCCTCCCTCTGAAGAACTTTTTCTTTGCCCCACCATCCTACCCTCCTCCTCCAGCAGCAGCACCTCTCTCTCTCCTTGGGATCCTTCCTAAGGTAACTTTAGCCACGGGAATTGTCCTGCAGCACCTCTAGTGGTGGAACCCTCTTTGAGGGTTCCTTGCCTTTGGTACCCCTACAGGGTGGTAATTCCTCTGGAATAGAAAGTGTGAACAGCCAAAACCAAACAAACACAGTTGCACAAGCATAACACTATACTGGCTGCGTAGGCCATTTAACTTCTTGTCCTTTGTATATGCAACTGTTTCACTTCCTCTGATATGTAATTGTTCTCAGTTTATCACTATCTGTTCCTATGCACTGTTTGTGTGACATGCTGGTCACCCCTTTAAATGGGCTTCATCCCAGTGGGGTCCATGGTTGCCAATGTCTCAATAAATAAATAAATAAATAAATAAATAAAAGAATAAATAAATATTAAAAGCTGCCAAAGCACACATGTGCAAAGTAAGCAATAAGCCATGACGGGGTGTGCGTTAGACAGTTCTAATGCATGGTTAGGGGGCACAGTGAGGCATGAGGCTGCAGGCCAAGTGCATTCAGCCCTCTAGCCATGCATTAGAACTGTCTAATGCACACCCTGGAGTGGCTTATTGCATATATAAAATGGGTAACTGTATTGTACATGTTAAAAGATATATATTTTTTTTATGTTTAAATGCAAAAACTGCTAAGCCTTTCATTCATTCTGTAATAAAATAGTTCCTCCGCCTGCTTCTGAATGCTGTATTTTTTTTTAAGCTCACCACTTTTGTCCTGCCGGAGTCCCTGTCATTTTGATTTAAGAGCTGGTTGCCTTGGTTACTGTCATAGACACACGCCAAGACATATGTTTAAAGGTGTTAAAACTATTTTGTTTTATTGATTTTGCTATTTATTCAGTTATAGAAACAATTGTGCAGTAAGCTCTTTTTTTTATCACCTCTCTATTTTTTCTCCTGCAGTCACAGTCCCTGCCTGCCTCCAGCCACCGCTCCTTCTTACCGCCGACCCCGGAGTTTGTGCATGCCAAGCTGGCATACGCTGCTGTACCGTTGAGAGGAGCCCCCTTTGATGCCCCTGCTCCCAGCCAGGATCCATTACCAGCACATGCCTCTTTCCAGGCACTTGCTGGCTGGTGAAGCTGCGACTATCAAGTTGCCACGGGCTTTGTGCTGCCATTTTCCTCCTTATGTGGTCCCCTGGATTGCAAACGTGCAATGACGTTGCAACACACCGACATTTGCTGCACTCCACCCTTTTTCTGCACCACTCTAATAGTGCCCTCCTGATCGTCACCAGGGGCCACTACAGAGTAGTGACTTCCTGGATCCCTCCCCGGGATGAGAGAGCAGTCCTCCGGATGCTCAATCCCATCCCTCCCCTGCCAACCCCTGATGCCCCAGGCTCACGTCCAAACCCGGGTTGCCAGCGTGCTGCGAGGTGTGGTGTCCTGCGCCTCAACCCTCAGTGCCACCAGGCCAGAATGTGCAGTAAGCTCTGATGAGGATGGAGCCAGTAAAGAGCGAGTGAGTGAGTGTGCGTTCAGTAAAGCAGAAGACAGGAGGGGGGCAGCGCAGTAGCATGTGCTGGTAAGTGATTTTAACAGAAGAAAAAATAACCAAAAAGAAAGTTAAATCAGCTTCTGATTGCTGCAGCGTCTGTATAATGTGCAGCTGATCAACTGTTTTAAAAAATTTATTTTAGTGTGTGTAATTGGGAGTGAGTGGAAGACTGGTAGAGGGAGGGAGGAACAGTGACCAGAAGAGCGGCTGAGCGATCAGTCTCATAGACTAAACAAAAAAAAAATAACGAGATTGAGAAAAACATTGTTGTAGGATAACAACTTTTTTTTTTTTTAATTTCTTTCAGTGTTTGTAATGGGGAGCGGGTGGAAGACTGGTCGAGGCAGGGAGGGACAGTGACCCACTAAGCGGCTGAGTGATCAATCGCAGAGAAACAAACAAACAAAAAAAAATGGGATTGAGAAAAAAATGTGTTGTAAAATAATGAAGATTTTTTTTTCTAAGTTTTTAAAACTGTTTTCACGTGGAGTGGTCCATTTTAATATTTCAGTATGCTGAAATTTTACTCGGTAAGCAGTAGAAAAAATGGTGATTATTTGATTTTCAAAAAGTAGCGGTTCTAGAATTTGAAGCATGTACTGGGTGTTGGTTGGTAGGACTAGTTTTTAGTCGTGCGTTAGACACATCTAACGCACGGCTAACAACCAATGAAAATTCTCAAACATTGTTGCCCATTTTATAATGAAAAGCAAGCAGCAGAAAAATATGAAAAAGAAAAACACAAATCAGCTGCCCTAATGAAGCCAAGGACTAAGGTGCTGGGCAGCTTACTTCCCGCCATGCCAGTGACCCAAGTTCGGGAACCAGCTCGGTTATCAGTGGTCGGCTGGGTGGGAGAGGATCAAGCATCCATAGGCCTGCTCTCCTCTCCTGAGGAAGGGAGGCATGCTATCTTGGTCCTTGGCTGTCAGCAGGTGAAAACCTGGGGGCAGCTTAGGCATGAGAAACACAGATCAGGAAGGGGGCCACCATTCCATAGTATGTGTGCACCTCCATATGCATGTACTTACACCACAGCCAGGGGCGAGGGAGACAGAAAACCAGCAAATAGGGGCCCATGGGCTACATGAAGCCCTGAACATCTTCCCTGCCCTGTGTTACCGCCTAGACCTCTGGGGCCTTCTGGATATATGATTCTCGGGAGGGGGGGAGAAAACCCTGCCCCGTCCAGTCCCACTGGGGGGGGGGGCAGCAACCCATGGGGGAACCAATGCCAAGTAGGTTCGGGGAGGTGGGTGCCGGTCAGGGGGACCTGGGAACAAAGCTGATGAGCCACCCACTGAGGTAAAAAGCTGAATGAAACAAAAAATAGAAGACTCTTTTTATTACTGATTGAGCTCCAAGTCAACCACAAATGAAAAAAAAAGTCTTGTGTCCTCCCTACCTACCGCCAGTATCCCTGCTGCAAATATGAACACATATGTATGTTTTCTGCTTCATTATTGACTTCTAGGTAGAAAATGCAGTTAGAGAATTCAGCAACCTGGTCAGCTCATCTGCACAGCAGCAGGACTTCCACTTGTGCTGCCAGTGACTCGGGTTCAAGAAAGAGCCTGGGGCATTGGGGACCAGCCAGGAGGAGGATTGCATGTCCCAGTGGACAGACTCCTCCTCCTCCTCCTCCTCCTCCTCCTCCTCCTCCTCCAAGGATGGAAGGTAGTGTTCTCCACCACAGTACCGCCGCCCCAGTGATCACAAGTGGCAGAGCAGATGCCGCACTCCTGGGAGGGTAGGGACATCACTGACATTGGCGTGCCAGCATGCCCATTTGCCTCAATGTCCTTGAGTATGACATACCTTGGGAATGAACACAAAAGGAAGAATCCCAACAAGTGATGGCCCCAGTTCACTCAGGCTTGCCCAGCCACTTGTTATGCACCAGAGCCTAATTCAGGGCTCAGCAAGGCATCCTTTCGCTCTCAGTCCCCCATCTGAAGGGAATAACCACTGCTACTACAAGGAGGTATGGCTGCAGGTAGGAGCAGTAAGACTGGGAAGTTGCTGGGGGGGGGTCTGAAGGAAGGGCTGCAGCTGGAGATAGAAGGCATTAATAGGAAATAAAAAAAATAAAACTTAAACCTAAATTATAAATGAATAATCGTTCTGCTTTTCATTAAAATACATAAAATACATAAAATAAATTATCTACAATTTACTATAGGGTCAATAGAATAAAAAATTAAATAAAAGCTTCTGGAAATTAGATAGAGTCAGGGACATCTCAATTTCTCTTTTTTTTAAACTATTGTTTTATCCACTTGTCTCCCTTAGCTGGCCCTTCCTATGGATGCCTCCCCCTGTCCAATCACTCACCACTCAAAACACCTACCCTCCTAGTTTCAAAATGACTTACCCTTCATGTCTAGAACTACTAACTAAGCCCCTGCAGAGCAGGATCCAGGTTCTGAGGTGCCTGGTCTGAGGCGCTGAGCCTGCGAGGGACCATCCCTCATGCTGCTACAGCCAATTTTTTCTCCATTTGTTTCACTCTTGGGAAGTCTGGTGTGCAGTGACACAGCCTCATCTGCCAGTATCCCTTCCTTACTGGAACCCCCTGATTGCCACAACACCTAGCTTCCTCCTGGTGTCAGGCACATTGCAAGAGGCACGTCCTTCCCTATCCAAGGGAAGAGAGCAGTCCATGGAATGTTCCATCTTTCATTCCCTGGCCAACCTCCAAAGACTTGAGTTTGCTCTCAGCATTGTGAGCAGGAGTGGTACTGCTATCTGCTGGGGTGGCTCCACCAATCACTTTAGGAACTAATCCTATTCCTATAGGACATGGACTGTGACAGCAAAAAGTTATGTGGCATCCCATCGTACACAGGCTGTTAAAGGACAAAGCCATGTGGCATGGAAACCCATGGGACATGGGTTGTGACAGCACAAAGACACATGGCATAGCACAGGACACACGCTGTGACAGCAAAAAGTCACATGGTATGGCATCCCATAGAATATGGGCTGTGATAGCAAAAAGCCATATGGCTTGGCATCCTGTAAGACATGGTCTGTGACTGTGACAGCAAAATGCAACATGTCACGGCATCCTATTGGGCATCGGCTGTGACAGCAAAAAGCCATGTGGCATGGCATCACATAGGACGTGGGCTGTAACAGCAAAAAGCCATGTGGCATGGCATCCCATAGGACATGGGCTGTGACTATGACAGCAAAAAGCCACATGGCATGGCATCCCATAGGACATGGGCTGTGACTATGACAGCAAAAAGCCACATAGCATGGCATCCCATAGGACATGGGCTGTGACTATGACAGCAAAAAGCCATGTGGCATGGCATCCTATAGGACATGGGCTGTGACTATGACAGCAAAAAGCCATGTGGCATGGCATCCCATAGGACAGTGGTTGTGACAGCAAAAATCCACGTGGCATGGCATCCCATAGGACACGGGTTGTGAAAGCACATAGATGCGTGGCATCTTATAAGCATGTGTGTGACAGCAAAAAGCCATGTGGCATGGAATCCCACAGGACATGGGCTTTTATAGCAAAAAGCCACTTGGCATGGCATCCTATAGGACATGGGCTGTGATAGCAAAAATCCGCATGGCATGGCATCCCATAGGACATCAATCAATCACTCAGTCAATCAAAGTTTTATTTATCAGCATAATTCCATTGATTAAAGCGCTTTACATACTAAAAGGTTAAAATACAAACATCAATTATTAAAATACAGTTAGCCATAATCTTAATAAATATAGACCAAATGGCAGTACTACTCAACTTAACTCCCATCCAAGAATGCCCTGGCTGAACAAATACATTTTTAATTCAGTTTTAAAGCTATCAGTGGTCAGGCACTCTCTAATCCAATGAGACAGAGTGGTCCACAGGGTCTGGGCTACAAAAGCAAAAGAGCGTGCTCCAGAAGTCTATTCTGACCCTGGGAACCTCTAGCAATCCCTTGTCGGCTTAGCTGAGTGAACAGAGGGGGTAGTAGGGGTGCAGAAGATCTTGCAATTAGCCAGGTCCCTGTCTGTGTAGGGCCTTATAGGTCAGTAATGCGACCTTGAAGGTGACCCACCACTGTAAAGGCAGCCAGTGCAGGCCATGGAGCACAGGAGTGACATGGCAGAATCTTGATAAACAAGTCAACAACCTGGCTGCCGCATTCCGCACCAACTGCGGTTGGCGGAAATCAACCCCCCAGTAACCCTAGGTAAATGGCGTTGCAGTAATCAAGGCACAAAGTTACAAAGATATGAACCAAAGTTGGCATATCACCAGGCAGAACCAGGTGCTTGGTCCAGGTGATATTCTTCCGAAGGTAAAATTAGTCTTTACAACTTCTGATACCTGAGATTTTAATGTCAGGCCACTGTTGAACACCACGCCCAGATTTCGCACCTGATTTGAGGTAAGCAGCTGGTCACCTCAAAGCCAAAGCCCAGATGGTTGACTAGCTTGCACCCCCATGCCTAGGTGACCTGGCTCCACTACCAATACCTCAGTCTCATCAGAGTTTAACCTCAACCAGTCGGCACTCATCCAGCCCCAAATCTCAGAAAGGCAGTTGTTAAAGACCGAGACTGTCCTAGCTGCTAGGCATAAAAGGACATGTAGAGCTGAGTGTCATCTGCATAGGAGTGAAAACTCAGCCCATTGCACCTTATAATGTCCACAATGGCAGCATACACTGCAAACAACATAGGGGATAAGATGGAGTCCTTCGGTATCTCACATGACAAGGGGAGAGTGGCCAAGGAATGAATCCCTGACACCACTCTCTGCATCCTACTAGTGAGGAAGAATCTAAACCAACTGAGAAATGTACTAGACAGTCCGCAAAGGACCTGCAGGTGCTCCAGCAATACCCCATGGTCCACAGTGTCAAATGCCGCAAAGAGATTGAGCAGAACTAAGATGGAATGACTCCCTTGATCCCTTGCTATCAGGACATCATTCAGTCCCCGAACAAGGGTGGTCTCTGTACTATGCCTTTTCCTTAAAGCAGACTGGAGAGGATCATAGATGCTGTGCGCTGTCAAATGGTTATCCAGTTGTGCCACCACTACCTTCTTAATAACCTTGCCCATGAAAGGCAGGTTAGAGACAGGTCTGTAGTTTGCCAGTCAGTTCGGATCTAGAGAGGATTTCTTCAGGAGAGAGACTACTACCGCCTTCTTCAGATGGTCTGGAAACACCCCTGTCTCCAGAGAACAATGGACAATCTTAGCAAGGACAGGGTCGATAACTTCAGCACACCCCTCTAGGAAGTATGTTGGACCTGGGTCCAAACTACGGTAAGTGGGGTGATGTCCCTGGATGACCTGCACAACGTCCACAGTTGCCAACTGGCCAAACACAGACCAGATAGGCTGAGGGCGTGCAACCTTTTTCCCATCACTGCGAGGCCAGTTGAGGGCGCTGTTCAGCTCTCCGACCTTATGGTAGCAATCTTATTGGTAAAGAACAAAGCAAACTCATCACACCTACCCTGAGAAAAATCTCCCCATGACTGAAGGCAGTCTGGATTGCACAACCTGTTAACAGTCTGGAAGAGATGAGCTGGTCGATTCCTTGCTGCGGCAATCTCCTTGGAAATGAATTCTGCCTTCTTACAGGAGATTGCCGATTGATAGTCTTTATAATGAATCATCAATCTAAGTTTGTCATCCTCCAGACAGGATTTCCGTCAACGCCACTCCAGCCTTCAACCCCCTTTCCTTATCTATTTCAAAGTCCCATTGAACCATGGAGACTTCTGGTGAAGGGAGAGGGACAAACACGGACAGGAGCTAAGGAGCCGAGGGCCCCAGTCACCGCCCTATTATAGGCCAGTACCAGTTGCCCCTGCTCCTTGCATACACTCGTCAAACTTGATATGTCCTGTACCTCCATAAGACCATCAGGGGTCACACCTCTTAAAAGGTGGTACTGGACCATCTCCATAGAGGAAGGTCTATTGGGAGGTGCCTCGAACCTAAACCTTATAGTCTGATGGTCCGACCAACTGACTGGTTCCACCAGCAAGTCAACGATTTCCATCCGAAGTAGGAAGACAATATCCAAAAAATGACCGTGAATATGAGTTGCAGAGGTAACCACCTCTGTGAAGCCCAATGAGTTCATAAGTTGGAAGAAGTCTTATCCAAATTGTAAGAGTTCATCATCGACTCAGGCATTGAAATCCCCCAGAATTATCCATCTGGTGTATTCCATCATCTGGTTGATGATGAATTCCTCAACCTCCTGGAACATTTCCTTCCCATCACTGGGTGGATGGTAGATGAGAAGGATTCTGCAACCTACACCTGCAACTACAGTACATTCAAAGGATCTAGTCTCTCCCACTAGGGTGGCTGCACGGCTCAGATCCAATTTAAAACAAATGGTAACTCCCCCGCCTCTACGATCCTTTCTCAGGAGATGTATCACTGGGTAACTAGATGGAACTGCTGATTCCAGTACTGGGCCAGCATTCTAATCCAGCCAGGTACAAGCCAGATCAGTTATACTAACAAGATAAGTGATAGTCTCTGTCTTGTTTTTTATGGATCTGGCATTGCACAACACTGCCCGGGAAGGATAGGTAGAAGAGGTAGATTAGATGCCTTGCCCACTACATGTGGAGCCCTTGGGTATGGGAACCAGGCAAGGAAGTCCCCTCTCCTGGACCCATTTCGCCCCAGGGCGTCTTCTCGTCCCCACCACCCCAATCTGCCCACTCACTTCACAACTCCACCAAGCCCAGCTGATCCCTGTTTTCTCCCTTTTCTGACTATCCCAAGTGCTTGACAACATTGATACACTTCAGATGACAGAGAGGGACAGTCAAAAAGATGGAGATCCCTTAGCCTGGTGGGACAGTAGTGCCTGACCACCAGGGCCTTCTGCCAGCACATCCCTGCCAAACTGCTGTGCTAACAACAAATAAACAAAACACAAACACTCATCACCCCACAATATTTCACACTCCCAGGCAAAACAATTACACAGTACAATAACTTGCATTATACAATGGCAAGGACATTTCCTGGACCCTGACTGGTCAGTGTTTGCTTGTTACAGTGAGGTTATCTGAGCACAACCTTGTTGTATTGATTTGTTGTCACATTCCTCTCATCTTCTCAAGAAACAAAGATATATTGCCACATTAAAAATCTACTAAAAACATTTTTTTTTAATTTGTTTTATTTTGTATAAAAATTTGCCATTGTATAATAGCAATAATGCACTCCAGAGCATGGGGTGTGCTGAATAACCTCACTTCTCGGAAGTTGGATGCACTTGGCCTACGGCCTCATGCCCAACCACCCAGGCATAAGGTTACCCCAGCACAACCCACACCCTCTTGTGCATTATTGCTTAAGTAAATCGAGATAATCCCCCACCCCAAGAAAAACCCTTCCCCCTTTATCTAAAACACACACAAGGATAATGATTTAAAATGTCCTTTGAGGGTACAAAGAGTAATATTCAGCTGACTTTAGAGAACTGCTGACGCCTCAAAGAAAACTCTGAAAAACATAATATTAAGGTACAGTTTAACTTGCATTCTATATGTATTGTATAGATTTCTTCTCCCCATTATTTATTACTGAGGAAATGTGCATGAAAATATGCTCTGTATGCCTACATGTTCATCTTCCTCTTTAGCGTATTCCCTATTTCATGTCATGATCCTCTTTTGTGACATCACAATCTGTGATGTCACAAGCAGAGCATTATGACCTCAGATAGGGAGAAAGTAACAGGAATAGATGAGCCCTTCAGGAGCAAAGATCCTATTTTCATGCAAATGGCCTCAATAATAAATAACGGGTGGAGAAATGCAGAACTAATGTGAAATACAAATAGAATTGAGTCTAAATATTATGTTTTTTTAAGTTCTCCTAATGGCATCAGCTGCTCTTTAATAGTTCAGTATTTCCAGTCACTGTAAAAGGGACTCGCACAAATCCCCTACGATTTTAATTAAAGGCCATAGGAACTCAAACTTTCTTCTTGCCCAAGTCCAAATTTAACACAAATCAGGATGCTGTCACTGTCCTAAATTTCATGTTGTTCAATTTTAACAAAGCAGAATGGTTCAGGCACTCCCATTGCCAGTCCAATGTCTTAAAGCAGATAATTGGCAACCAAACTGCACATCGCCCATATCAGTTCTTTTCTCTTTGCTTGAACGCTGACTGCGCCGCTCCTCTTTATTCTCTTCCACAGTGTCAGCAACTTGAAGTGACAACTTCACAACTGAAGCAAACACCAAACTTATCTCCCTAGTAGCAGCCCCCCAGGTCTGACACCATTCAGCCAGGCCACAGGAGTGACTACCCTGTGGCAGTCAATCCCCAAATCACTCCAAGGCTACAGGGGTGACTACCCTCCAGCAGTCAACCCCCGCACCAGACCAAATGACAACCCAACCTGGTAGAGCTGCCCCTGGAACTCCTCCAGTTCCTCCTAAGCCTGCCGATACTAACTCCTCCTCGAAGTGGGTCCTCCGAGACCCGGCACAACACCCCAGTCTTTAACCACACCATCAGCTACCCTCCAGCAGTCAACCCACGTTCATGGCTGTATTACTGACCACCCTCCAGCAGCCGGTCTGCAAACCACCATCAGAGTGTCAGCTCGACCCAGAAGGACCTCTCCCCCAGTCTGCTGGGACTGTGATGTGACAGGAAAAATCCACATGGCATGGCATCCCATAGGACACGCACTGTGACAGCAAAAAGTCACATGGCATGGCATCCCACAAGACATGCACTGTGATAGCAAAACGCCACATGGCATGGCATCCCATAGGACATGGGCTGTGACAGCAAAAACAAACATGGCATGGTGTCCCAGAGGACATGGTATGTGATAGCAAAAAGCCACATGGCATGGCATGGCATCCCACAGGACATGGGCTGTGACTGTGACAGCAAAAAGCCACATGGCAAGGCATCCCATAGAACATGGGCTGTGACAGCAAAAAGCCATGTGGCTTGGCAACCCATAGGACATGGGCTGTGACAGCAAAAACCCACATGGCATCCCACAGGACATGGGCTGTGATAACAAAAAGCTGCATGGCATCCCACAGGACATGGACTGTGACAGGAAAAACCCATGTGGCATGGCATCCCATAGGACATGGGCTGTGACAGCAAAAAGCCTCGTGGCATGGCATCCTACTTATCTCAATGTAAGAAAGCAGTGGCAAAAGCCATGTGGCATGGCATCCCATAGGACAAAGACAGTGACTGTGACAGCATAAAGCCGCATGGCATCCCATAGGACATGGGATGTGACAGCAAAAAGCCACGTGGCATGGCTTCCCATAGGTCACGGGTTGTGACAGCACAAAGACATGGCATGGCATCCTATAAGCATGTGCTGGGACAGCAAAAAGCCACATGGCGTGGCATTCCATGAGACATGGACTGTGATGCCAAAAAGTCACATGGCATAACATCCCATAGGACATGGGCTGTTACAGCAAAAACCCACATGGTATGAGCAACCCATAGGATATGGACTGCAACAGCAAACAGTCACATGGCATGGCATCCCATAAGACACTCGTGATAGCAAAAAGCCACGTGGCATGGTATCCCATAGGACATGGGCTGTGAGAGCAAAAAGTACGTGGCATGGCATCCCATAGGACATGGACTATGACAGCAAAAGCTACGTGGCATGGCATCCCATAGGAGACAGGTTGTGACAGCACAGACACATGGCATGGCATCCAATAAGATACATAATGTGATAGCAAAAAGCCACATGGCATGGCATCCCATAGGACATGGGCTGTGACAGCAAAAAGCCATGTGGCATGGCATTCCATGGGACATAGGCTGTGACTGTGACAGCAAAAAGCCACAGGGCATGGCATCCCATAGGACATGGACTGTGACAGCAAAAATCCACATGGCATGGCATTCCATAGGACATGGGTTGTGACAGCAAAAAGCTACGTGGCATGGCATCCCACAGGAGACAGGTTGTGACAGCACAAAGACACATGGCATGGCATCCCATAGGACATGGGCTGTGACAGCAAAAAGCCATGTGACATGGCATCCCATAGGACATGGGCTGGGATAGCAAAAAGCCATGTGGCATCCCATAGGACATGGGTTGTGACAGCTCAAAGACACATGGCATAACATCCCACAGAACATGGGTTGTGACACCAAAAACTCACATGGTTTGGCATCCCATAGGACATGAGCTGTGATAGCAAAAAGCTACATGGCATGGTATCCCATAGGACAAGGGCTGTGACAGCAGATACCACATGGTATGGCATCCCATAGGACATGGGCTGTGACAGCAAAAAGCCATGTGGCATAGAATCCCATAGGATATAGGGTGTGATAGCAAAAAGCCACATGGCATGGTATCCCATAGGGCATGGGCTGTGACAGCAAAAACCCACATGGCATGGCATCCCATAGGACATGGGTTGTGACAGCAAAAAGCTATGTGGCATGGCATCCCATAGGAGACAGGTTGTGACAGCACAAAGACACATGGCATGGCATCCGATAGGATACACAATGTGATAGCAAAAAGCCACATGGTATGGCATCCCATAGGACATGGGCTGTGACAGCAAAAAGCCATGTGGCATGGTATTCCATAGGACATAGGCTGTGACTGTGACAGCAAAAAGCCACATGGCATGGCATTTCATAGGGCATGGCCTGTGACAGTAAAATGCCACGTGACATCGTATCCCCTAGGACATCAGCTGCGACAGCAAAAAGCCATGTGGCATCTCATAGGACATGGGTTGTGACAGCTCAAAGACACATGGCATGGCATTCCACTGAACATGGGATGTGACACCTAAAACCCACATGGCATCCCATAGGACATGGGCTGTGATGGCAAAAAGCCACGTGGCATAGCATCCCATGGGGCACAGGTTGTGACAGCACAAAGCCATGTGGCATGGCATCCCATAGGACATCGGCTGTGACAGTACAAAGCCATGCCACATCTGGATTTTAGGTTCAGTGATGGAACAGTTAAAAGCCCTGGGCTAGAAAACAGGTCGCTTTCCATGGTGCAAAGGGAGTCAGGAAATTGCAAAGATAGATAGGGCTCCATCCATTTAGGGTTTTGATGTTTAACTAAAGAAACATGTAGTCTAATATGTAAGACCTCTGATTTTCAGTTTTTAGCAAAAACAAACAAAACAGTAAAATTCCAGAATCTGGACTTTTTACACACCAGTAAAAACAATGCATTTCACTGAAGTTGGCATTTTTTTTTCTAGTTCAGTGAATCTTCAGAACTTGTATTTTCTATAAATTCTTTCCTGTACTATTTTCATGTTGCTTTATTTAATTTGATGTACACTGTGCCTTCTTTTATTTTGAATATTTTTACTCATACTATACATTTGATTGTAGAATCCAGGTAAAATCTAGAAATTAAGCTAGTAATTAACAGTTACAGTAAATCCCGGTATTTCAAATACTAAAAATTGAATTTAATTTCTTCAAACATGGAAAATCAGTGGCCTTGCCAATATACTAATATGTAGCTAGCACAGAACCCGTAGTGCGTGGTGACATTATCCAACATTCGTACTGAAGTCAGGAACCATGCTGACATGTTCTGCATGAGTGACAGGTGACAGAGCTGCCCCCAAGGCAAGCTCTTGTAGACTGTATTACAGTAAACCAGGTGAGAAGAGACAAAAGCCTGCACTAGGGTCCTTTGATTCACATGGTCCTGAAAAGGACACAAACTGTTGATTTGTTTCATTTATTTTTATTTATTTATTTATTTTTTGTTGACCGGGTAAGTGCACTAGACAAATCCTGCCTATTTTCAGGCACGACCCGGGGGAGGGGGATACAGATGGATGCCAACTGACTTTGAACCAGATTAAGCTGTTGGTGGTGTTTTCAGTGAATGAGGGAAATTTGGCCAGGACACCGGGGAAATTCCCCTACTCTTTTCGATAAGTGCCATGGGATTTTTAACATCCACCTGAACTACCACCAATCCAGGCAGATGGGACCTCAGTTTTTTTACGTCTCATCGGAAAGACGGCACCTCAGAAGTGCAGCAAGCCCCTCTCATGCTGCACTACAGTGTCAGTTCTGGGATATTAACCCAAGTGCCAGATGTGGGAACTGAACCCACAGCCCTCTGATCTCCTGGCCTCAGAGGCAAGTGTGCTACCTACTGAGCCACTGACACATTTCAGGTGGGAAGCACAGCTCCTGACCACTACTGACACCTTTGGTAATAGTGTCAGCCTCTCATCTCTTGCCAAGGACCACTCAAAACAAGGGCACGTGATGGCTGCCTGAGAGGACGTGCCTGCTGTCTGCTCTCGTCCCCTCTGCTGATTTTGCTTAATTTTATTAAATTTTCTCAAGAAATTGCAGTGTAGTTTGGTGTGGATTACTTGCATTCAAGTTGGGCTGCCTGCTGGTGCTGAGATTTGCTGTACTTTGGGATCGATTCCGACATGAAATTGCCTTTGCCCCAACACGCTCCACCATCGATGCCGGAGCTCGAGAAGAAAAGTAAGCGCTCAAAGCAACAGGCCACAGTGGCCTCCTGTTCCGTTTCTGCTGCAAATATACTTACCGAAGAGAAATATTTGGAGGATATGGCCACTCTTAAAAATTCCCTGCACCTTCTCATGGACGAACTGCAAAAAATGCTCATCTCCCTGGATTGCTGGCCCGTCGAGTAGGGGACAATGAAGCCTGTACCTCATCTTTAGAAGACTGGCGGACCCAGCTAAATTCCGAAGTGATCTCCCTTCGGCAATCTTTATGAAAGATGGAGGACTGCCTGGAAGATCTGGAAAGGCAGTCCCGCTGAAACAATTTCATTGTTGTGGGTCTGCTTGAAAGGGCAGAGGGTTCCAAAGCCATTACCTTTGTTCAGAAGCTCTTTGAGAAGATAGCAGGATCCTCCCCCAATGGGCCAATGCATGTGGTGGAGCAGGCGCACTGATCTCTACATCCTCCACCTCCCCCTGGCTCCCCACCACATCCAATCATCTGCAAGCTGCTCAATTATTTGGACAAGCAGCATATTCTGGTCAAAGTTTGGGAGACCAAGGAGGTCCCGTGGGAAAGGCAGTGGTTCATATTGTCCAGGACATGCCATGTTCCGTGAGGCAGCGTAGAGCTGCTTGGCACCCCACGGTTAACAAATTCCTGGCTGCGGGTATTAAATTTAGGGTATGCTACCCTTCAACTCTCCAGGTGCAACTTGATGGAAAGTGGGTCAGCTTTGAAGAACCAGACAAGGCAACAACTGACCTTAAAAAGCTCTACCTGGACTTGTTCAAATAAGCTCTCTGGACCTGTTTGAGGACTATCTAGTTTTACTCTTTTTTGTTGCCTTGAAGGGGATTTATGGTCACAGACACTTTGCCCCAATTTGATCCTTTTTGCCTATAAGCTGTACAGTTCTATCACTTTAGATTTTGGCCCATGATGACCCAGTATGGTTTGGCTCAGCTCATGCAGGGGCGTGTGGTGCTTCAGTTTTCTCTTCTGGTTACACAGATTAGGAGGCTTCAGTGTTTTGTTTTGGATGGCGGACCCAGATCTGCAGTCTCCAGTTTCTTATTCCTGTTTGGCATATATGGACCCAGCTCACTGAGGTCAGTAACCATGCTTTTTAGTTTCAGAGGACCAAAGTTTCTAGAAACTGCTCCATTGTGGGGCGGTCTGGGTAGCCGTGCAGCTTTTTTGTTTTCCTACGAGAGTTAAGCTGAGGATTGCGGCTTAATGAAGTCCGAGAGTTCTGTAGCAGATCACAGCGCAACCGGACATTGACTTTGTCCTTGGCTCCTTTATCTAAATTGCCTGTGAGTACCGTTCAATGACTCTTTCCTGTCATGGCAGAATTGTTTTTTGTTTTCTGTTTAAAGGAACTTTTATCAGGCTTACTGTAATGTCTTTTAGAGCCAGACTGGATAGTTATGGAGCCTAATGGGATAATCTTGTCTTTTCCTGTTATATATTATTAGTCATTCTAGGCCTGATTGCATGTTTTTTCTATGGCTTGTTTGTGGTTTTCCATATTCCTATTCTTTTTAAATGTGTTAACTGTTTTGGGCCATTTGAATGTAAGCATTATACCATCCTAACGACTTTGCTGGATTGGCGGGGGAGGGGGGATGAGGCAGAGGGTACTCACCCATTATGGGCTGTTTACTATTAGAGAATCAGTTGTTAGGACTGGGGTGTGGGGTGCTGTTCTTTGGGTTAGTTTTATTATGTATGGGGGTGGGGCAGTTTTGAGATCGTGGGGTGGGGTGGGGTGCCAGCGCTTATTCTTTCCTGACCAGCCTGGTGTTCTGTGATTATTCAGTTCTTGCTTTCTTTATTTTATTTGTATTTATCAAGTCCTTATTTACTTCTTTATGTATACACTAGGCATTCTGGCTATGTTTGCTTATTCTGAGGGGGGGTTCTTATTCTGAGGTTTTAATGTTTAGGGGCATGTGGGATAGTTGTGGGTGTGTGTGAAAAAGATGATAGGGGCTGGGGGAGGGGATTTCTCCCAGAGCAGTTGCAAATGTGTTTTTCTTTTCAATGTTGCACTATTGCAGTTCTTTTTTGGGTTCTATTGTATATGAGTATTAAATATAAATTTGTATCTATGTGATAAGGGCAAAAGCCCAATCGCGATCGGTGGCAGGGCGAGCGTACATCACCGGTGCACAAGAAAACCGTGCCGGGGACTTAGATTTTAATTGTTCACCCCCCTCCCTGTGGGGGGCTTTGCCATCCGCATCCTCCTACTAAAGGATTCTTAACTCCGGGGGGTGTATGTCGGGGGGGGGCCAAAATCTTGAGAAATAAAGATTTTGGGCAGGGCACACAAAAATGTAAGCACGCCCGGACTCGAACCTGGAACCTTCACAGCATTAGGCTGCCACCCACCCACCATGCTACAGGGCCAGCTCAGCAGCCCATGCCAACCACACCAGGCCAACCCTCCCTTCTATCACGCTCGCCTCCTCCCCGTGTGCGTATACATACAGTGACGTTCTGTTGATATATACGCCCACCTCCCCCATCCGGTCACCCTTCCTCAGCAGTAGCCCCGTCGACATGTGCCAGGATTGAGTCACCGTTATTGCAAGTGCTCAATCACTGATACCCATGTCATGGGCTACCATAAATTTGTGCCCTGGAATATCAAGGGGACCCAAAGCAAACAAGAGAGACATATGATTTTAGATTACCTTCAGAAACTTCACCCAAATGTGGTTATGTTGCAAGAGACCTACCTCAGAAGGGAGGAGGGAGGAGGTCTCTCTTCTTAGAAGGTGCCGGGTGGCTCTGACATTTGGGGCAAGCATCCATACAAAGAGGGGGAAGGGGTTGCCATCCTGGTGGTGAGAGGTACGACCTTTAAACTTACCTGGGAATATTGGGGCCAGGATGGGCTTTACATTCTTCTGCAGGGTTGTCTAGGTACTATGGAAGTACTTTTGGGTTCTATATATGGCCCCAGTGTGGACTCCCCTAATTTCTTTTCAGATCTGGCTATTCTCCTTTCGTCCCTCCTACGGTTGCCCATAATCTTGGGGGGAGATTGGAACTTAGTTTATCAGGATAACCTGGATAGATCCAGTCTTAACAGGTGAGGTTTATCTCCTGGTCAGAGGGGTTTCAGAGAATTTTTGAACCATCTGGGATTAATAGACCCATGGCAAGTTCTGCACTCTAAAGATATGCAATACACTTTCTTTTCCCTTCCCCATGGGACTTCCTTTTTATTTATTTATTTTTTTACCATTTGTTTTACCAGGAGAGACACACTAAGCTGAAAGCTTGTCTACAGATGCAACCTGGGAGCACAGGGAAGTTAAGTGACTTGCTCAGGGTCACACAGTATGCAAGTGGGGGCTGTGGGATTCAAACCCAGGTCTCCAGATTTGTAGCTCAGAGCCTTAAACCACTGCTGGATTTCTTTTTATTGTCTAGAAATTCTCTGGTGGCCTCATATCCTCTGAAATACTTCCTAAGGTCCTTTTGGACCACGCACCCATTGAACTGATACAGATCCTTAGTGAGGGGGAGGAGAGGGACCAGATTTGGCGGCTCAATTCTCAGCTTTTAAAGAACCCTACCTCAGTCCGCCGTCTGAGAGACCTTCTCACTAGCCAGATAGCAGTTAACAAGGGATCAATAGCAAGGCTTGATTTGATGTGGGGAGCCCTTAAATGTGCTATACAGGGAGAATGCATTAAACTGGTGACTGAGCGCAAGAAATGCTGAACCTTGGAGGAGGATCAGCATTTCTCTGAAGTCAGATGCCTTGAGAAGCGACTGTCTCCCCAATCCCCCCCCAAAATATGGCAGCAGCTTGAGGCTTCTTGTCTAAAATATGCAGAATTGCTTGCTGAGAAGATGGATTTGGCTATTCTGTGCACCGAATCCCAGTATCTGGAATCTGGTGAGAGAGCAGGCCGATTATTGACCTGGAGACCCCGACAATTGGAGCAGGCAAGGGTGATCCCACATTTGAGGCCTGGCCTGGATGTAGACATCCGGACCCAGCTGCAAGATTTTGGGCAGGCCTTTGGGGATTTTTACAAGTACTTTTACGAAGATGGTTTCTCAACTCCGGAAGACCGGGCTTCGATTTTGCAATATTTAGACCCCCACAACCCTCCCTCTCCAAGAGGAGTATCTGTCTGAACCAATCAAGGCTTTGGAGGTCCATGCGGTAATACGCCAACTCCCCTTAGACAAAGCACCTGGCCCCGATGGCTTTTGTAATAATTTTTATACAGTCTTTGTGGATGAATTATCCCCCCTTCTTGAACAATTATTTAATTCTTTTTTGACAGAAGGGTTGGAAGACGATTCATTTACCCAAGCCTGGATAACACTAATTTTGAAGCCAGACAAAGATGAGCTCTTGCCGTCTAGTTACCACCCCATCTCCTTGTTAAATTCTGATATTAAGATTCTGGCTAAGGTGCTCGCCAATAGATTAAAATCGGTCTTGGGTCAGTTAATTTCACCAGGCCAGATGGGCTTTATGAACAGCCGTCTTTCTAGCAAACACCTGAGGAAACTGTTATATCTCATTTCTGGGTCTAGGAAGAGCAGGGTCCCTGAGGCTCTGTTCTCCCTGGACACAGAAAAGGCTTTTCATCAGGTGCTGTGGCCCTTCCTATTTGAGGTTTTAAGCAAATCTGGTATCCCACCAAAATTTTGCACATAGATCCAGGTTATATACAGTAACCCTATGGCACAAATTAGCTGTAATTGTCTCTTCTCCTCTTCTTTTCAGTTGAAACAAGGCACGAGACGGGGTGCCCCCTTTCCACTCTTTAATTTGTATTTGGAACCCCTACTCTTCAGATTGCAGAACTCGCAGAATATCAAAGGAATACTGGTCGGAGACATGAGGTATAAAATATCAGCCTGCGCTGATGACCTACTTCTGCAAATTGAGAATCTGACCCCTTCCAGTCCTGCAGCTTTGGAGGAGATTGGCACATTCTCCAGAATAGTGATTTATAAGTTAAACCTTCACAAGTCACAGGTTATGCCTCTTAATACATACGTCTCTAGGCAGGAGATGCAGGACATGGGTCTGTCATGGGAGCCTAAGGCTCTTAAATACCTGTGCATTCGTCTGCCGCGTTTTCTCTCGGATCTGGCTCTTGTAAATCTTCCTCCCCTCCGTAAGGCTATCAAGATTGACCTATCTAGATGGGTCGCATTACCCCTGTCATTCTGTCTAATGGACTGATGTGCTGCACACTCGAACAGACTAGACAGACCACACGGCCTATATCTGCTGGCAAATTCGTATGTTCGTATTCTGGGCCGCTTCAATATTATCAAGATGAATATTCTTTCATAGTTGCTATACCCATTGGAGATGCTGGGGGCGTTTCTGCCAAAGGTCTGGTTCATGCATCTGCAACAGTTACTGAACTGCTTCCTCTGGAGGGAGGGAGCTGTTCGCCGAGCATATTCCAAACTTATGCTCCCGAGGGAAAGAGGCGGCCTGCATCTTCCCAACTTTTATCTTTATTACTTAGCTTCACATGGGGAAACATTTTTACAATAAGGAAATGCTTTGGATATGCTTGCAGGTGTGAGATTCTAGCCTCTCTGTTTTCAAACTGAGAACTCCCTCTGTCGTAGTGCTGGTATCTCCCTTTCTAGCCAACTGTTTTCTAAAACATCTAGTTTATCACCTGCCTTGTGCCACCCTCCTCTTACATGGTCTTTTAAGGTCCAAAAACAGCTGGAGCAACTCCTCCAGTTGTACTGGTCTCGGTCTCTGGCTCAGCCAGTTCTGGCAAATCCTAATATCTGTATTGGAGGCCATCCAATCCCTGTTTCATTTTGCCCTCCTTTGAGTACAGCCACTGTGGCATCTCTAATGAAGTAGGGCAAACTCGTGCTCCTTGGGTGCATTCAAGACCTTTTCTCAATACCTCTCCTTCATCCTTTTAAATATCTGCAGTTGGCAAGTACCCTGACATCCCGTTTTGGTCATGGACCTTGGGATGTGGACGGTAATGAAATTCATCCCCAGCTTATCTCACTGACTGCTCAGTCCCACCCTGTGGCAATTTTATATTCTTAGCTACAAACTGTAGATCCTACCTCCCTTGATGGCATCTGTTACTACTGGCAATGGGTGCTCGATATGCAACAAGAACCTAAACGCTGGCAAACTATTTGGTGCAATCTCTATAAATTTGTCAAAAGGGATTGGTATTGATGGTCCCAATTCCGTGTTTTGCATGATATGTATTACACCCCTCTTAAATTGTACAACATGGGAAGGTCCGATTCTCCAGCTTACTCCCGCTGTGTTCTGGCTAATGGGCACCTCCTATACATGCTAGGGGAGTGTCCCAATGTGGCTCCTTTTTGGTCTAAAATTAAATCTTCGTTGGATCCGCTTTTGGGCCTAGAGGAGACATTCACGCCTGTGATTTGCTTGGTGGGCGATTACCCTCATATCTTATTTGGCCACCGTAAGGCCCACATAGCTTTGATTTCAGTGGTAGCTAAGGTTATCATACTGCGACATTGGCGGGAAGATTCAACACCACCTTATCGAAAGTGGTATAATGAGCTTATGCAGGCCCTAATGGTTGAAAAACAAATTGCCAGACTTCAATGGTGTGACCTTTCTCTTCAGAGATGGGAAATACTTCATACTCTTCTATCTCTACAAAATGTCCCAGAGCGGGAGAAACTTGGTTCCGGGCTGCCCACTTGATGCTTTTCTATTTCTCTATCAGATACAGTGGGAATTTCTTTTGTGCTTCTGGGTGTGGGGGGGAATTAGTTTATTAGGGGGGGTCCAATTCCTATTGTGAAAACATTTTTTCCTTTTCCTTGATTTCAAATAGTTGTAGGGGGATGAGGGGGAGTTTGGTTGGTCTTGTATACAGTTTTTCTTTATTTTATTTTTTTTGCAATTTTTTAACCAGGAGTGGCACACTAAGCTGAAAGCTTGTTTACAGGTATGGCCTTAATTTTGACTTCTTCCTGTTATTTGTGAGATGTTATTACTGGAAATTCAATAAAATGTTAATTATAAAAAAATGACCACCCAAAACTGCAAACTAACTCGACTGCCTTAAGCTGTGCCCATCCATGACTGAAAGAAGAGCAGTGCAGCATTTTTAAATTTCGCTTTCGCCAGACTTTGCGGAATTTCAGAAATTCTTCCTCAATTTGGGCACTTCTGTGAGAAGCAGAACTTAGAAATACAGAAAACTGAATAAAAAAAAACTGGGGATTAATAATTAGTGGTTTTACATAAGTCTATGTGCAGAGACTTATCAATCAGAGCCTGCCAGTAACCATTAATTTTTCCTGGAGTGAGTGCTACTCAGTTAGAAGCCATACAAGCATTCATGTAAGACAAGCATTGTTTGAGCACCAGCACGGAACAGTGCCAGTTGTCACAAACCCACTCAGCAGGTCAGACCCTCTGCTCCCACAGTGCCAACCTCCGAGCGCAGTCTTGTGAACAGGAAACAGAAACAGGGTAACCCTCCTGTCTGTTTTGTGGGTTTGAATCATCCTTTGGTCTCAAGTTTCTGGAGGGATTCAAACTGTGAACCTCTTGCTAGTGTACCCAATGTACAGACTCAGATAATTCTGTTCTTCAGGGGATGCCAGATATCTTTTGCCTACAGGCACCTAACCAGGTGTACAAAATGAACCCTTAAAACTCTATGAAAAGACCTCAGATAAACTCTTACCTTTTTTCCAGTTTCGTAAAACCAGTAATCTTTGCACAGTGTCAGCTTTAACCATATATACTACACCTGTCAAATAAAGAATTTCAAAGGCACACCAAGTAGTCTCTTAAAATGAGATGTTTACTTAAAAATAGATAAAAATGTAAAATGTAAAACACAGAACCATATATCACAAAACATTACAATCACTTAAAAAAAAAACAGGTTTTAAAAGTGCAATTTCCGACCAACCATATACTTAGTCTTGCCTAACTAATGTATTCTTATATTCATACAGTGCTGAAAGATGTTGTAGTTTCAGAGTCCAAACATGTGTGTGAGTAAACGTCAGTTACAGCATAATTAAAACACTCTCTTGACCCTGCATTCTCTATGATGTCACCCAGCTCCTCCTCTGTTTATTAAAAATTGTACAGTCAGGATGTCTTATGTCAGGAGGTAAATTAATAGGTGACATCAGCAAAAAAAACTTGTTTCCCCATATGGCTTCCCAATTAAATATGTAATTTTCCAAGTTCTTTCTTTCATCCATGAGCAGCATCCTGCTCTTTCACAGACATCAAAGAGCATGTATGACATAGCACCTAAGTGACATAACCTGTATTCTTCCTCTAAATGCCATACAAGTTTATGATTTCCAGCCTAGCAGCTGGCAGCTACAATTAAGCCAGATAAACAGGAGATCCTTAATTTAGGGCTCTTCTAGCCTTTAATTATCTCCTGGCTTTTATCTTTTAGCTGAAACATCATGTCTCATGAGAGACACTCAATAACACATTTTTATATTACAAAAAGCATAGATTAATCAGAACCTGCTGTACAAGTGTCACAATCATCCCTACCTAGACTGAATTTGGGGGCTCGATCCCCTGCAAGGGATAAGCTTCCCAAATCAGTTCACTCCTCATAGACATGAGACAACCCATCTGAGTTCTGATTGGTCACTCCAGCCTATGTAGAATTGTCATGTCATACCCTTGCAAAGCAAATCTCCATCTTAGCAATCTACCATTGTTTTTTCCCATCTGTGTCAGCCAAACCAGGGGGTTGTGGTCAGTCTGTACCACAAAATGCTGCCCATACAAGTATAGCTCCAACTTCTTTAGGGCCCACACTATGGCAAGACACTCCTTTTCCACAGTGGAGTATGCCTGCTCCCTGGGAAGTAACTTTTTACTCAGATAGGCTACAGGGTGATCTTTCCCTTGGCTGGATGCCTGACTCAGTACTGCCCCAATACCCATGTCTGAGGCATCAGTCTGAACTATAAAAGGTCTGCTATAGTCAGGACTTGTCAAAACAGGAGCACTGCACAATGCCTCCTTCAGTCTGGTAGAGGCTTCTTCAGAGGCTGATCCCCAGGTAATTTTCTTTGGCATCCTTTTCTTTACCAGGTCAGATAGAGGAGTAGCCAGCGTACTGTAATTGGGTACAAATTTTCCATAGTACCCTGCTGTCCCAAGAAAATTGCTGACCTGCTTCTGCGTTTCTGGTCTAGGACACACCTGGATTACCTCTATTTTTATTTGGTCAGGATGGAGCTGTCCCCGGCCTACCACATGCCCGAGGTATGCCACCTCTCCCATGGCCACCTGGCACTTCTCTGTTTTGACAGTGAGCCCGGCCCTCTGTATCCTGCCCAGCACTTCCCTAAGGTGGGATAGGTGTTCCTCCCAGCTGGTACTAAAGATGGCAATGTCGTCCAGGTATGCCATGGTGTACTCCTCAGCATTATTTAACACCTGGTTCACCAACCTTTGGAAAGTGGCCGGGGCATTCTTCATTCTGATAGGCATTACTTTAAATTCAAATAAGCCTATTGGAGTGATGAAGGCCAACCTCTCCCTAGCTCTGTCCATCAACTTTACCTGCCAATACCCCTTGGTCAGGTCAATGGTCATGAAATAGGTCGCCCCTCCCAACTAGTCCAGAAGTTCATCCATCTGGGGCATTGGGTGGGCGTCTGACTTAGTGACTGCATTCAGTCCTCGATAGTCCACACAGAAATGAATAGAGCCATCTGGCTTGGGCACAAGGACTACAGGTGAGGCCCAGGGGCTGTGGGATCTCCAGATTACCCCTAAATCCAGCATCTCCTCCACTTCCCTCCTAATGTCCTTTTGGGCAGCCTCTGACACCCGATATGCTGTCAGCTGTGTGGGCATCTGTGTCCCAGTCTCCACATTGTGAGTCGCTAAGGGGTTAGTCCAGGCTTGAAGCTAAACAATGGGGCAAAGTCTGCTAAAACCTCCCTTACTTCCTGTATCTTGTCCGGGGTCAGCTGGGGAGACAATTTAACTGCCTCTACAGAGGACTCCCACTTACTTTCTTCCAGCAAGTCCAGAAGGGGGTCTTCTTCATCCGTCCCTTCCCCAGGATTACTCACTGCAAACACCATGTCAGCCCTATTTGCATATAGCTTCATCATGTTGGCGTGGTACATCCTTTTTGTCTGTCTTCTGTCAGGTAACTCTATAATATAGTTCACGTCATTTACCTTCCTAACCACTTAGTGTGGTCCTGCCCACTCAGCCTGCAGCTTGTCTTTCCAGACTGGAATAAGAACCATGATTTCCTGACCCACCATGTATGAACAAGCTCTGGCTAAGCGGTCGTACCACACTTTTTGTTTCTGTTGGGCAGCTGCCAGGTTGTTCTGGGCTATCCCAATAAGCTCCTTCAGCCTTTCCCTAAACCTAAGGATGTAATCCACTTTGGGAGTTCCCTGGGTGGCATGCTTCCCTTCCCAGTCCTCCCAGATCGAGTCTAGGGGCCCATGTACCCAGCGTCCATATAAGAGTTTGAAGGGGGGAAATCCTGTCGACTCTTGGGGCACCTCCCTGTAGTCAAACAACAGATGGGGAAGGTATCTCTCCCAGTATCTCCAATGCTGTTCAGCAAACACATGGAGCATTGACTTCAGGGTACCATTGAATCTTTCCACAAGCCCATTGACTTGTGGGTGATACAGTGTCATGCATCTCTGCACCACCCCACACTTCTCCTATAAACATTTCATCAGGTCCGACATGAAGGAACACCCTCGATTGGTGATAACCTCCTGCAGAAACCCAACATGGGAGAAAATCCCAAGTAAGGCATCTGCCACTTTGTCTGTCCTCCGTGAGGATAGGGCAACTGCCTTTGGGTAGCAGGTGGCGTAATCCGCCACAGTCAGGATGAATGTCTTCCCTGAGGAGCTGGGGGTATTTAAAGGCCCCACAATATCCATTTCCACCATCTGGAATGGCTCCTCTACTATGGGCAATGGAATCAGGGTGGCTTGGGTTTTCTTGCCCGCCTTCCCTATTTCTTGGCACCGGTGACAAGACCTACCATACTCCATCATCTGCTGGGTGAAGTTAGGCCAGTAGAAATTCTGGGTCAACCACTGCATATTGCGTGTGATTCACAGATGACCAGACAAGGGAATATCATGTGCAGTTTTGAGCAACTTCTCACGATATCCCTGGGGAATGACAAGCTGCCTGCCTAGCACCCTTCCCTCCATCTACACAGCCTGAGTATACATCAGTGCATCTTCCCAATAAACCTTATGTCTGCTGTCACCTCCCTGTGTTCCATCAGAGTCTGCCCAAGCCCTCAGCTTCTCTAGACTAGGGTCACATCTCAGAGCAGCTGCAAACCCCTCACACATTCCCAAGGCATGGGACAGGTCCCCTTCAGTCGCTACACTAGGGTCCCTAGCACTAATGTCAGGACACTCAGGATCACTGTCAACCCCAACCCTCTGACACTGGGTCACCCCTCCCACCTCGGAGCAACCCTCTGTAGCTGTGTGAAGCTGTGTGATTAACTGCTACTGGGGAAATTTCTATCCCCTTTTCATTAGTCTCCCCATCTGGAGACACAGGCTGGAGAACCAGCCTCCCAGTGGTTTTCACAATGGCTTCTGTGGCACCCAGGGAACTACAATTTTCCCTTGCCGCTTGGCTATGGGTAACTGCACACACCATCCCCTGTTTTAGATTATTACCCAGGATCACATCCACTGCTAAGTTTCTGGCTACAGCCACCTGTTGCACAGTCCCCCATTTCACTCCAGTCCAGGAGAACACTGGCCAGTGGCAATGTTTCCTTTTCACCAGTGAACCATTGTAAAGTGACATATTTATTGGGTATAAGCTGACCAGGCTGTACCAGATCCCCATTTACCAATGTCAGGGATGCCCCTGTGTCCCTTAACCCTTGCATCTGTACACCATTCACCATGACTGGGTGCATGTGTTCCCTCATGCTCACAGGCATGCTTCCAGGGACAGACAAACAACCCGCTATTTCCTAGCACCACCTTGTGTATTATTGCTCATCCGTTTGGGACACTGGCAATATGCCCATTTCTTTACATAGCCAATATTCATTTCTTTTCTCGGAGAAATCTTTTCTCTGAAACCTGGGGCTAACTGGTTTCAGTGGAGGCAGTGAGGGTTTTAGCTGCCCTGAAGCCACGCGTTTCCCTTTCTGCGCTGCCACGCCTGCCCCATTCCCTCTCAGGGCAGGTCTGCTCTTGGCATAGCGGTCCCAGAATTCAGCAGCCTCTTGCGCTGTTTTGGGATCTCGGTCCTCCAGCCAGGTTTTTAGCTTGGCTGGGCATGCTCAGAAAAACTGTTCTAACAAAATCACATTTTCAATTTTATCAACAGAGTTTGCTTCAATTCCTTCCCACCATCGTTTTAAAAATTGACCTTGTTTCATGGCTAGATCCTCATACCTCATGTCAGGGCTTCTCCTGAGCTTGCAGAATTTAGCTCTGTATGATTCAGCAGTTAATTCAAATTTCTTTAACAGTGCAGCTTTAAGTTTGCTGTAATCATCACTGTCCTCATTGTCCATTTGACCCAATGCATCCCGAACTTTCCCAGTAAGTAGAGAGAATAGCTGGAAGTTCCAGGACTCTCTAGGAATTTTAGCCTGAATACAAACTTTTTCAAAAGAATTTAAAAAGGCATCCATATCCTCCCTCTTTAAATTCGGCCATCAATTTGGAATTCAATTTGTAACCCAGTCCTGTAGTACCAGTTAAATCCAAACCACTTACCTGCTCTGGTGCCGCTGGTTGGAGTCGTAGCTTCTCCAGTTCATGTTGACTCTGGCTCATGCTCCCCACGGTCAGCATCTCACTGTTCTCACTCTGCCTTTCGGCATTCTAGCTCTGCCTCCCTCTGTTCTTGTTCACTCTTCTCCTCTGCAGCTCGCTGTTCTCACTCTGCCTCTCGGCATTCTCGCTCAGCCTTCTCCTCTGCAGCTCTCTGTTCTCGCTTCTCTTCTGTCTGGAACTCCAGCTCCATTCTGCACAACTCAATTTGCAGCCTGAGTACTTCTGGATCCAGGATACTGGTGACCTTTCCCTGCTGCTGTGGCCCTTTGCTGACAGTGACCCTTCCACACTCAAGGCTTGATCCCTTGCAGTCACTGTCTGTGACTCGATACTCTGGGTATTGGCTACCATCAGGTCATCCACAAGGTTCTGCTTGGTGGCTATCACCTCGAATGGGACTCCTCTGTCCCTGCACAACTGCTTTAAGTAGTCTACAGTGTGCCCGCTGTAGTTGGAAGCCATCTTCTTCCCTACCTATGGCTACTCTGACTTGCACTTTAGAAAAAAAATTAAAACAGGTAGGAACTCGACTGTAAGCCAAGTGATATACTGTAGTTCTGTATCCTTTTAAAAATAAATCACTGCCTTTTTCTTTTTTTTTGCAAGTGAGCTAACAGTATCAGCTGACACACTGAACAATAAAAACTTGAAATACCAAACTTATGCACACCGCTACCAACCAATCTGTCACAAACCCACTCAGCAGGTCAGGCCCTCTACTCTCACAGTGCCAACCTCCGAGCACAGTCTTGTGAACAGGAAACAGAAACAGGGTAATCCTCCTGTCTGTTTTGTGGGTTCAAATCATTCTTTGGTCTCAAGTTTCTGGAGGGATTCAAACTGTGAACTCTTGCTAGCATATCCAATGTACAGGCTCAGATTATTCTGTTCTTTGGGGGATGCCAGATGTCTTCTGCCTACGGGCACCTAACCAGATGTACAAAATGAACCCTTAAAACTCTATGAAAAGATCTCAGATAAACCCTTACCTTTTTCCCTGTTTGGTAAAACCAGTAAGCTTTGCACAGTGACAGCTTTAACCATATATGCTTCACTTGTCAAATAAAGAATTTCAAAGGCACACCAAGTAGTCTTAAAATGAGATGTTTACTTAAAATAGATAAAAATGTAAAATGTAAAACATAGAACCATATATCACAAAACATTACAATCACTTAAAAAAACAGGTTTAAAAGTGCAATTTCCTTCCAACCATACACTTAGCCTTGCCTAGCTAATGTATTCTTATACAGTATTCTTACAGTGCTGAAAGATGTTCTAGTTTCAGAGTCCAAACGTGTGTGTGAGTAAACATCAGTTACAGCATAATTAAAACACTGTCTTGACCCTGCCTTCTCCATGATGTCACACCACTCCTCCTCTGTTTATTAAAATTTATACAATCAGGGTGTCTTGTGTCAGGAGGCAAATTAATAGGTGACATCAGCAAAAACTCATGTCCCCACATGACTTTCCAATTAAGTCTGTAATTTTCCAAGTTCTTTCTTTCATCCATGAGCAGCATCCTGCTCTTTCACAGACATCAAAGAGCATTTATGACATAGCACCTAAGTGACATAACCTGTATTCTTCCTCTAAACGCCATAAAAGTTTATGATTTCCAGGCTAGCAGCTGGCAGCTACAATTAAGCCAGATAAACAGGAGATCCTTAATTTAGGGCTCTTCTAGCATTTAATTATCTTCTGGCTTTTATCTTTTAGCTAAAACAGCATGTCTCACGAGAGACACTCAATAACACATTTTTATATTACAAAAATCATAGATTAATCAAAACCAGTTGTACAAGCGTCACACCAATCATGTGCAAAGGAGAGGTACAAGTGGGTGTCATCTGCATAGCAGTGGAACCCAGCACTTTACCGTCATGTGATCTCCACCAGTGGAAGCTTTAACACAGTGAACAACACTGGCTAAAGGCCTGATCCCTGGGACACACTACAGGCCAGGGTGCTTGGCTGCAGATGGAAAACCCCACTGCAACCAGTTGCTCTCAGTCCAGGAGGAATTACCTGAATCATATAAGCATACTGTCAGCCAACACCCCCCCCATGCTCCCAGAGTCTATCAACTGTCACCTGGTGGTTCATTATGTCAAAATCTGATGATAAGTTGAGAAGCAAGACAGACACCTTCCTTTGATCCCTTGTTAGGAGGAAGTCATTTTAAATGGTTCTATGTCACAATAGCAACCGTGGAAGGACGTTGTCCACAATAGTGCATACAAATCCTTGAAGTAAGGAATGGCACATGAAAAACTGCAGCACACGTCAGAACAGCGACTCGGAGACCAAAAAACACAAAATGCTACCACCACCACCTCCAAACACACCAACACCGAACACTGTGAACACAGCAAATGTAGGAACAGTCGGCAGAGATACAGCTGGCAGTGCAACGCCAGCATGGCCGACACAGCACTAGGGACAAACAGTGAACCCAAAGTGGCAGGACACACAGGCTGCTACCAGGGAAGAGTGCATAAGGGCAGCAGTGTAGGCACCCATGGAACAGTGGCGAAGCATGGGAGATAGGCTGACTACACCTGCAGCTGGAAATTGTATGCCAGCCCACACAGGTAGTCAGCATTGCTCTGCACACCATACTTCTCCATGATTGACTTGATGCACCTCATAAGGTCTTTATATTTCTTCTTCTTAGTGGCAGGACCTGACCCAGACATAAACTGCTCTGTACGGACAGTGCTGAGACGTTGCTCATCCCTCACACAGTTCAGGATGTGCCACACACTGGGATGGCAGGCACCAGGCCAGGTGTTGAATCCCTGGTACCAGCCCTCCACAGCATTGTTTGTGCTAGCCAACCTGACACAGGTAGCCTCGTACATGTTCCATGTTGGGATCTGAAAGACTGGCCACCACCACCTGACGGGGCAGCCAATCCAGGAGTCCTCAACATAGTTCAGGACTGGCTGGAGGACCTCCTCATTCTGCCAATAGAAGTCCCGATCCCAAAGCTCACCGTACACATTGACCACATCGCAGACAGGATAAATGCCAGGGTGAGCAGCATGCAGAGCTGCAGGGCGAAGTCCTAGTCACTGGCATACCAGGCGTGGACCTCAGGGCTCTGCTGGATGCGTCACCAAACCACCTAACAGAAATGGAAGAAGCACCTGTGGATCTGCACCCCCTAGAACACTGTGGTGAACCCCCTCCAAGTTGGCATGTTCGAAGTCCATGAGCACTGTCGGTAGCTTGCAACTCCCCCCCAGCCTCCTCAACTCAGTAAACACCCAGTTGTACACCTAATCCTTTCTGGAGCACATGAGGATGTAGACCGCTGGCACAACCAGTGCACCTGGAATTGAACTTCGGCTCAGTGTGCATTTCCTGGTTACCAAACATTTAAATAAAAAATAAAATAAAAAAAAACATGTCCAGTTGCATCCTGTGGATGGTATATAGCTGACTAAATAGTGGTGGTGTGGAGCAGAAGGTGCCATCAAGGAACCAGTCTTTGTAGCCCTCTAGGTACCTCAATGACCGCTGTGTGGTGAACAGCAGCACCCTTCCCCTGCAGGCCCACTGTCAAAGAGGAGGTAGGGAGCCCCTGTCCCAGTCAGGGCATTCTAATGTGGTATGCTTAGGTCCGCCACAGCGGCTGGGATCACAGGACAGCCCCTTTCTGACTGTCAGACATGCTGGATAGTCCTCTTTGGTAGTGGAATGGCTGGTAGTCTGCCAGCCATCGCATCCAGCACCCCACTGGTGTATTGTACCAACACCTGTGATGTGCTCTCAAGGCTAGTTCATGCCTTGTCCCTGATGCTTGAGAGCACCCTGCAGGCACCAATCTCCCGTGCCTCCAGAACATGGTTGTGTGGGCACCCTGCATGCATGACATGGTCTGTCTCTGTGTGTATCCTGGCTGGGCAGCTGTACATTTGGTACTGTGTTCACCTCCAATAAACTTTCCCCTTCACCTCCTTGTCCCTGTGGTATAGGTAGCCAGAGTGAGAGAGGAGCGGTCTCCCTTTTGGCTACTGATGTAAGACACAGCATCCATGGTCAATGTTCACCATCCTTGTGAGACACCAGCATTTCCACATTTCTCCCTTTACCTGTCCAGGACAGGTCATGTGGCACTGCACCTGGCATGCGTGCTGTGTTGCACCTACGACTGTGGCTGATGCTGTGTGCAGAAGTAAACAGTGTGCCACTGGAGGGGTCCGTGTTGCAGAGATGCAGGTCTGGCGGAGATGTTACAGAGCTGTGAGGCATCTGTCATTGGCGATGGGCATGGATGGCAATGTGGGTAAGAACCTGTGTGAAGTGTTGTTGCGGACATGCCTCTTTGCTGTCCGTGGTTTGCACAGTGACCTGGGGAGCTCGGTGGTGTGTGGTCAGTGATGGATACTTGTGTAGCAGGGATTCAACCCTCTTCACACATGCCCCTGAATACTGTCTTCATGGCTAATCATTGGCTAATGCATCATGCCATGATAATGGCATGGTGGACCAACCATGGCAACACCCCCATATGCCTGACAGTTGTGTTCAGCATTCAAGGGTATATGGGGAGGCTGTGGCTGATGTTTGTGTTGGGTGCACGCGTAGCATGCGTGGCACAATCACTGTTTCGGGAGTCACCCATTTACCCAGTCACTCTATTGGCCACTCACTGTTGTGCCCTTTCACCAATGTGCCAGTTGCTGTTTCACCTGTTGCTGTTGCCCCTAGTTGCTGTTATGACAGTCACCAAACATCATAAATGTGCATTTTGCAGTCCTGACATTTTTATGCAGTTGCCATCATGACAGTTGGCATGTATTACATGCTAACTTTGAGATAGACCTCTTTCCTTAGCTCACATCATGGGATACCATTGTAACACTTAATCAGAACCATCTTAGTGCTGCAGTGCTGCAGAAAACCACATAAGAAAAGAAAGGTGCTAATCCAGTTGTGTCATAACCACCCTCTTGACAAACTTGGCCAAGAATGGCAGGTTGGAGATAGACCAAACAGCTGACAGATCATGAGTATCAACAGAAATTTTCTTGACCAAGGTTGTCACCATAGGCCTCTTCAGAGCCACATCATAGACCATAAAGAATGAGACCATCACACAAGGCAGCATTCAATGTGCCTCTAAAACTGGTGCTCAGACCTCTACCTCACTTTACTCAACTGTATTAGAGCTCAATCTAACTTTGAGGTGCTGCCTCTCCGGCTAATGAGCACCCAGACACTCTCTTTATCAACTACCTGGTGGGGTGGGCACCCAAAGCCTCTTTTTATCATCCATCTGGTGGAATCTTCTAGTGAATTGGAGCTTTCAAATGCAAATGGCCTGATCTCCTGTTACATACAAACCCAGCAGTGGGGGAGATGCCATTGCAAATGCCGACAGCCTTAGCTTTGAATTTATTTATTTATTTATCAAGTCTAGGATTACAAATACCTTTGAGCCATGGCTCTTTTACAAAGGTTCCACGTCAGAGAAATACAAATTATGGGGAACATCAAGACAGACATTACAACAATGTGGACATTGCAAACAGAGTACAGATTAATACAGTTCAAGGGTAGCATTGTAACAAACCAGCCAGCGGCATTTGTCAGAGAAAATAGACAACAGATAAGAAGTGCCAGAGTCATAGGAGAGGGAAGAGGGAGGGGGAGAAGGAAATGTAGGAAGGGTGGGGAGAGGTAAAGTGCAGCATTGGGTATACTAAGATGTGAGGGTAGAATCCAGTGGGGAGGGGGGGGACAACTAGAGCAGAAAGGGAAGTGGAGAAACAAGGTGAAGAATAGATTAAACCATTGACATAGTTCTAGGGAGTCATTTTCACCTCTGTGTAAACAGAGTGTAAGAGACTATCTACAATGAAAAAAGTGTGGCTGGCATATTGTTCATGGCCACAGTGACACCTGAGAGAAATGTAGCTCTCCATGCACACCCCTTCCTGATACCCTTCATAGCGGGTTATCAGGACAAGCCTGTTAGCCTGAACCCATAACCTTCTCCACCTGCCCTCTAACCTATTACCAAGCTCTGTCAACTACAGAAGCTCATCATTAAACCATGGTGTGTTTTGGCCTAAAGCAACCTGGGGAGTATGGACTGACACCAGGTAGTCTACCACTGAAGTCAGGGCAACATTATATGCCTCCTGCTCAGCAGTGATCTCCTGTTGGAAGTTGCCATGAGGTCTGATGTCTCTGACAGACCTAGAAGCCATATAAAATCTAGATACCATCACTGATGGTCCTTCATGGTCAGAGGTGGCATTTTGGGGGGCCCTGAAACTGAACTTCATAATGCAGTGGTCTGAACAATCAAATGACTCCACTGAACTGCCCTTTCTCTCCCAACCAGTAGCAATGACCAAGCCTAGCATGTGACCGCCCTTGAGCATGGCTGCAGAAATAACTTGTGTAAGCCCCAGGGAAATCGGTAACCTGGAGGAGCTGGCTTGCAACATTTATTAAGGTGTCATCAACCCAGACACTGAAGTTAATGAGGACAATATACCTCAAAGACTCTAGAGTGAGAGCAAACAACCTCTCGGCAAACTCCTGAAGAAAGTTCACCTCAGGTCACAGAAGGTGATAGAGAAGGACAGTTCTGCTGCTTAGACCTGTCACACCATAAGCACTCATTAAACTACAGAAGATGTGGAGAATCCCAGCCCAGATCAAAAAAAGAAGGTTACGCCTGCACTTGAGCCACTGGTGGTGTATCACAGAGAAACCCTGGAGGGGCCATCTCTAGACTAGGTCCAGCTGAGATGTCCAGCCAGGTCTCTGTGATACACATGGGTTGGCACGAGAGTCTGAGATTGCATTTCTACAATGACTGCTTTATTTATAATTGAACAGGCACTGCAAAGCAATATTCAGACTGGAGGAGGCAGGTTACCTCATTAATTCTGTACCTCCTGGATACAACCATGATGGGGAATTGGCTTAAGGCATGAAATAAATCTGCCCCACCCATACCTACATGGAAAGGAAACCTGGCCCTACCTTGTCTACCAAAAGGAGAGAGGACCCCCAAAATCCCCAAAACCTGGCAGTGTTGCCTCACCTTATTTTCCAGCGGTGGCAACTGCTTCTTTTTTTTCCGTATAGTTTTTTATCCATTAGGTTGCTGACTGCTCCAAACCTGCCACCCCCAGACTGGCTACTGCCTCCCCTGAACTTGCCTCTGTGCAGGCTCCCCCATGGATTCCCCCCTCCATGGCAGAACTGGAGTGGGAGGTCCATCCCCTCCCAGTGAACACATCCAGAATGCACTGAGATGCCCAGGTGGTCATGTGGATCCAGAGGGGTGTGCGGTGCACCAGCTAAACCTCGGGTCCCATTTTCCATCCTAGGCAAGCTGAAGGAACACGAGTTGCGCATGCTCATGGAAGTACATATGCAACCTGGAACCTGTGGCCCTCTCCCTACTCCTGTGATGCAGATATGTCCGCTGCTCTGGTAGTCAGCACTGCCACCAGGCCTTCACCTGTTGGCAGCCAAAAACTGAGTCAATCCAGGAGATGACAGCTGCCTAGCAGCTGCTAAATCCACTCCTAGCCCCTCCTGCCTACTCCCGGCAACCCAGGCTTGTTCCTGAACTTGGGTTGCTGGTGTGGTGCAAGGTAAGATGCTCAGCAGTGTCTCAACTCTTAGTGCCACTGGGCCGGTGGCAACTGCTTCCAAAAAGGACAGAGCCACTTGAGCTGGGAGCGGCAATAAGAAATAGCAACATAAGAAAAGGGCTGAGGACCTCAGACTTTGTACAGGAGTATGGAGCAGAGTTCATGTTATGCTTCCTGCACTACTCAAACTCGTCACACACCTCAGTTATGTAGTGCTTACTGGTCATTGTTATTTAAATTGTGTTGATGGTTCCACCAAGTTTCATCTTACAGTGACACTAATTTGTCGATGGCGATCACATCACCTGTCAAATGTGTCGACAGACCGCCACGGCGCAGGGCACATTAAGACTGTTTGTGGCAGGCTTTGCCCCCCCAACACCCCACTCAGGGGGCTCTGCCTCCCACACCCCCGGACTTAAAGATAATCAACTTGGGGGGGGTACGGCATACACCAGGAGTCACTGTATCCATATAGCGCTCTGACAAATCATTTAACACTGTGGATGTCGAACAGGTTGTGTCGTTACAGATTTGCTGTGTGGGTGTCGCTCAAACAATGGTATATGGTATTGGTTAGGGGATGCTGCTCCTACTCTGCAATATATTTTTTTTTACTTGAAACAGGGAGCTGACTCCCCCCCCCCCAACCTAATGAAATTTAAAAAATATTCTTATGCTACAATAACTCTAGTGGTGTATGTGGAGGACTAAGTGCTGTGCACTCCTACACAAACTGCATCAGAGAATCCTTAGTCCTCCACTTCTGCCACAGTAACTCCTTTACACATGCCAGGCAACCCCAAAGCATTACACAATCTCCCTCTGCATCCCATAGGAACAAGGAAACATAGGCATAATCAGACAAGAGGAGGCACAATAGCCCATCAAGTTTGTCTGCCATTTTTTAACAGGAATAACCACCAATGCCCATTTTTGTCAGATGTTTATCAAGATCTAACTTAAAATTGTTAACTGTTTTACATTCCACTACCTCTGTGGGTAAACTGTTCCAGATTCTCACCACTCTCTGTGAGAACCATGCTCTCGTCCTTTCAGTCATGAAATGCATATCCCTTAGTTGTAAAGTATGACCCCTAGTTGCTCTTTTATTGTTTAAAAATTCAATATTCAGATTTGCTCTCAGGTCTTCATTAGCTATGCCTTTAAAAATTAAAATCATATCACCTATGAGTCTCCTCATCTCCAGTTTGTACAAACCTCAATTATCCAATCTCTCCTCATAACCTAGTCCTTCCATCCCTTTAACGATCTTTGTAGTTTTCCTCTATACTCTTTCTAAGCTTGTCTATATTTCCTTTGTTTAATGGATTCCATAGTGGACCACAATATTCCAGATGTGGATGAATCAGTGACCTGTACAATGTCAACACCACTCTCTCTCTCTCTCTCTCTCTCTCTCTCTACATGTTAGATGTTTTTTCTTATACACCCCAAGATTTTATTATACTTTGACACAATTTCATCACAGTGTTTGGAATATTTTAACTTGCTGTCTACTGTGACTCCCAGATCTTTCTTACAATCCAAAGTTCTCAGCTCTTTGCCACCCATGTAGTATTTTGCCTGCATATTATTATTACTACCAAAGTGTATTACCATGCGCATGTCAGGGTTAAAGCTCATTTGGTTTCTCAATGACTTGTAGTGAGGTAATACCCTGCTCAGTGTCCACAATACAGCACACTTTAGCATCATCCGCAAACGTTGCTATCCACACCCCTTTGCCCATCTGCATATCATTGAAAAAAATATAGAATAGTGATGGCCCCAAAACTGACCCTTGGGAACTCCACTAGTCACTATGGGCCCGATTCCAGAAGGGGATACACCAGCATAAGGCAAGATACACCAAACCCCATGGCGTATCTCGCTACTTATGCCAGGCGATACACCAGCCCCTATTACAAGAGGTGAGATACACCATGGTGTCTGTGGGTTGCGACAATCGCAGGATACGCCAACACCTACACTGCAGCCCGCAATGCCTGGTGCAACTGTGGGTTACGACAACAACATAGCCCAAATCTAGTAAGGCGGCTGTCATAACCTGCAGTTGCAAGTATAAGAGATGCAGTGGCATACCTAAGGTATGACAGGTTGGACCTGTCTTAAGTGGCATCCAATGGCTGGCACCATTGGATGTCATCGCGTAGTACCCCGGCAATGGCACTAGGTGAACCTCTAAACCCCCACTTACACACTCCTGGCCCCAACCCCCCAATCTGCCAAGATCCCTGAGGGTCATTTTGGTGTGCCACCCCGGACGCCTGTGCCATCGTCCTGCTGCCTCCCATGCCCCTGGTGTCTGCCGAGGTGGTCCGGGCTGGGGGCTTGAAGTGCCGCCTGCCCTTGCCACGGTTGCAACATGCAGCTGCGATATGTCGTAGCAGGGTTAGCGCCACATGCATGGTGTATTTTGTATGTTGCAATGGTCGGGACCCTGCCGCTGAAATGCGGCTTAGAGTCCCCTGCAAGTTACGCCATTATCCTGGAATCGACCCCCATGATTTTTGAAGATTCTTAGCCTTTTATTTTAACTGTCTGCACCCTGTTTTCTGCCCAAGATTTATTCCATTTTACTAGCCTTGGGTTAAAACCATTACTCATCGTTTGCCTTATAAGCTCAGCATGCAGAAATTCATCAAAGGCTTTGCTGAGATTCAGGAAAATCATGTCCACTAGCCTTCCTTGGCCAAGTGCCTCACTTGACCTTACCAAAACAGTTCATCACACTCAAAATCTCAGGTGCCCACCCTGCTGCTTCAGCCAGATGACTGACCAGTTTTGAATGGAAAGGCACAATGCAGATTGGCGGGGGGGGGGGGGCTGACTAGGCAAGTTAGATTCCTAAAAGCATGGATTAGGGTCGGGAGGCAGCCCACTTGTTATAAATGGCCTCGCATGGAGAATTCGGGCTGTGGGTAGGGGATGCAATTAAAAATACCTTTGTCTCCAGGCACCATGACTGGAACCTGTCAACCTGTTTTTTTTTAAATAAGAAAACAGCCCTTTGTGGAAAGATGAGAGGCTGGGTGGGGGGATGATTGAGCGTGGACGTGGCCAATGCATGGGGGGGTGATTATCAAGTGTGGGGGTGGTCACATGACTATTTATACGTCCTTATAACCGCAGGAATGTTACTGTGCTCCTGCACATTATATGAACTGTTGTACATTATATGAACCCTTATAAATGATTTGGTTTATTGTTTAAAAAAATTAAGTTTATATATTTTTTATTAAAAAAAAACAACAACGCATGCCCCATTCTGTAAGTGGAACACCTGGCCACATCACTTCATGGGGGGGACTCCTCCCGCTGTGACTATGCACTCATTTTGCGTACAATGCAAATGGTTGGGCTGGCCCAACAGAGTCACCGTTTGCTCTCAGTTTTTCTTTGCCTCACACTGTGGCAGTAATAAGAGTCCAAAAGACATATATGTGTGGCTAGTGGCCCTACTGCCAGCCTTTCAGTAGTCATGGGGGAGATTTGGCTCTTTGAAGTCACTTACTTTTAGCCAGAGAAAAACAGGACTTACAAGCCTCCTTCTCATTTTGGACAGTAAAAGAAAACCAGATTTTTGTTTCTTAGTTTAATATATTTCCTTTGAAACTTTTCCATAAAGTCATCAAAAATTACTGGCCAATCTGACACCTCAGTCAAAGGTACTACAGACACACTCAAGTGTGAAAAAGTTATGATTTTATTTGGGGACATCACAGGAAGCAAGTGGTGTGAATAATCAAGTGTGAGAGGAAAAATCTTAAACTGCGAAACAGGAGCTCTTAGTAGCACGTCAGCATGAACAATGCAAGGTGGGACAAAAAATGTAAAGTTGTGAAAAATAAGTAAAGGCCTGATCAGAACAGCTGTAACTTTGTCTGGAAATTGGTTTTAATCTTCTTTTGATAAACTGCATCACTTTAGTAGATATGCAGCTTACAGTGCAGTATGTACAGCACAATACAGTACAGTACACCACAGTACACTACAGTACATACAGTACAGTGCAGCACAATACAACAGTGCAGTACAGTACAGTACAGTGCAATACAATACAGCACATTATAGCATAGTGCAATACAGTACAGTACTGTACAGTTCAGTATGGCACAGTACATTACAGTACCATGCAGTACCATACAGCACAGCACAGTAAAGTACAGTATGGTACAGTGCAGTTCGGAGCAGCGCTGCACAGTACAGTACAATGTAGTACAGTACAATATATCACAGTACAGTATGAACATATGGACATACGAAAATTGCCAGCAGAAAAAGGCCAACTGGTCTATTGAGTCTGCTCGAGTTTGCAGCTAGCACCTTTATTTTGCAGCTGCCCCATCTCCCCTCCCCATTGTCCTGTCCCACCCTCTTTTGAATCCATCCACTGATTTACATGCCACCACCACCTCTGCTGGCAGCACATTCCACTCTGCCACCACCCTTTCCATAAAGCAATGCTTCCTCATTTCCCCTGAATCTCCCCCCAACCTCGTGTCATGGCCTCTAGTGTCCCTTCCCACCCTTGCTCTGAACAGCCTCTCTGTGCTTGCTTGGATTATCCCCTTCATGTACTTGAAGGTCTCTATCATGTCCCCCTTGCTTCTCCTCTTCTCCTCCAGTGAATACATGTCTAACTCTGCCAGTCTGGCCTCATAAGGCAATTCCCCCAGACCTTGGATCAGTTTTATTGCCCTGTACTGCACCCTCTTTAGCAGTCTAATGTCTTTCTTCAGGTATCGGTCGCCAGTACTGCACACAGTACTCCAGGTGTGGTCTGACCAATGATCTGTACAACAGCAGAATCACCTCCATACTCCTCGAAGTTATACCCCTGGCAACGCAGCCCAGCATCTTGTTGGCCCTTGTTACTGTCCTCCTGCATTGTTTCAAGTTGTTCATTGCTCCAGTTGAGCACCCCCAGATCTTTCTCTTCCTCCATTACTGCTAGCTGCACCCCGCCTAGATAGTAACTTCTCCTCAGATTCTTTGATCCGAAGTGCAGTACCTTACACTTTTTGTTGTTGAACTCGAGTTGCCAGGTGTCAGACCATGCCTCAAGTCTTGTCAAGTTCTCCTGCAGCCCCTTCCAATCCCCCTGGTCGTCCACCACTGCCGCCATTTTGGTGTCGTCTGTAAAAAGACTGATCCTGTTGCTGATGCCCTTCGAGATGTCTACAATGAAAATTCCAAACAGCACCAGTCCCAACACCAACCCCTATGGAACCCCACTCATCACTGGTTTAGGGGATGAGAATTTCCCTTCCACCACTACCCTCTGTTGCCTACCCTGTAGCCAGTTCTCCACCCACATCACCAGTTTTGCACCCACCCCTGTGCCCTTTAGTTTACATCCTAGTCTCTGATGTGGTACCGAGTTGAAGGCCTTGCTGAAGTCCAGGTATAGGATATCCACCTCATGGCCACCATCAACTTGCCTAGTCACCCAGTCATAGTATTCAACTAGGTTGGTTTGGCATGATCTACCCTTGATGAAACCATGCTGCTTCCTGTCCTGCACCCCATTAACCTTCAGCAGCACCTCCAGCCTCTTCCTTTAAGATGGTCTCCATTATCTTATCCACTATGGACATCAGGATCACTGGCCTGTAGCTTGCCAGTTTGTCCCTGGGACCACTCTTATGGAGGGGAACCACATGAGCCAGTCTCCAATCCCGCCGTATACATCCTGTGCCCAGAGATGCATTAAAAAAGTCTGCCAAGGGGCCCACCAGGACTTCTGCCAACTCCTTCAGCACCCTTGAACACACCCCATTCGGCCCTGGCACCTTGTCCACCCTCAGTGCCCTTAACCCTTCTAGCACCCCCTTTCTCATGATTTCACTGTCTGTCATTCCCCTCCCCCCGTCTGTCTGTATCCTCCCTCCCTCCTTCCCACTGTGGGTAGCTCTCCTCGCGTCTACTTAGTAAAGACTGCACAGAAGTAGCTGTTTAGCTCCTCTGCCTTATCACCCCCTCCTACACACATCCCCTTCCCTCTTTATGCTCACATTTTGATTCTTTCAGGTTCTTTTCTCCCTGATGTACCTAAAGAAGTCTTTCTCCCCCTTTTTTTGTGCCTTGCGCCAGCCTGAGTTCCCTTGACACCTTGGCTGCTCTTACCTCTGTTGTCACCTCCTTCACGTCTTTCAGATACACTTCCCTGTGTTCTTCCCTCCCTGTTCTTCTGAATCTCCTATATGCACCCCTTTTTCTTCTCACCTTGTCTAACACCATACTGCTTATCCAGCTTGGTTTTTTGACCTAGCCTTTTTGCTCTGGGCCTTGCTACAGGTGTTGGTTGCCTCCAGTAACCCCTGTTTCATCACTTCCCACCTTTGATCTCTATCCATAGTTGGTTGGATTTTGTTCAGGTAACCCTGCACCACTTCCCCCATCCTGTTAGAGTTGGCTTTCCTAAAGTCCAGCACCCTTGTGTCTGTTGCCCCCCTCTCCCTGGCCATCTGTAATTGGAACCATACTGTCTGGTGGTCACTCCCCACCAGTGGTCCCTCGACCCTAGCGTCCCTCACCCATTCACCGTTCATCAGTACAAGGTCTAGGGTGTTTCCTTCCCTAGTTGGTTTCCTGACCAACTGCTCCAGAAAGTTTTCCTGGAATGCATCCAGTAATACCTGCTCCCTTCTGTAGCTGGTGGTAGGTGTTTCCCATTCCACCCTTGGCAGATTGAAATCCCCTACTATCACTACTCCCCCTTTCCCACAGTTCCTCCTGATTTGCTCTGCCAGCATTCTCTCTCTTTCTTCAGATTGGGAGGGTGGCCGGTACACCACCCCAACTTTAGTGACCTGTTTTTAGGATCCATTTGCACCCAACAAGCCTCTGTATAAGTCTCATCCTCTCCTTCCCTTACACATTTAAGACTCTCTCTGACATATAGTGCCACCCCACCTCCACTCCCCTTCTCACTATCCTTACGATACTTTATACCCTGGTACTGCCAGGTCCCACTCATGGTTATAGGTGGCCCATGTCTCAGTTATCGCAGCCAAATCCACTTCCCCCTCTATCATTAGAGTCTGTAGTTCTACTTCCTTGTTCTCCATGCTCCTGGCATTTAATGTGACCACTCTCCAACCCTCAACCCTACCTTCCCCCCCTCAGCCCCTCTCCCCTTGTGTCCCTTCCCCTGGTATTAGCCTCTACCTTAGCCTTGCTGTTATGGGTGGTAAGTCCAACTTGTATCTCCTCTTTGATCCCCTGAGCACCTCCAGCCAACTGGCTACCCCCTTCCTAGTTTAAATTTGTCTCAATGTGCTCCCCAATCTTATTCTTCAGTACCTTTTTTTCTTCCTCATTGAGGTGCAATATGTCTCTTGCATGGAGACTGTTGTTTTCCCAAGTTCTCCCCCACCATCCTATCAGCCCATACCCCTTCTCCTGACACAATAGTCTCTGCCATTCGTTGAACTCCTGGATTCTCTTTTTTCTTGCCGTACTTGCCCTGGGGATGGGAAGTACCTCTGAAAAGGTGACCGATCTTCCTGCCCCCTTGCAAAGAGGTCCCAGTTCCTCAAAACTCCTCCTCAACTCCTCCACTGTACTATCTACCAGATAATTTGTCCCCAGGTGTATTATTAGGTGGGGTCTGTGACGTGGACAGCCAGATCTGAGTGCTGTATCATTTTTTTTTTAAATATAAAAATATATTACTGATTGTCTCGGCTGAGAAATCTGGTGCTCCTGGAATGACCTCACTCATCACCCCCCCACCCAGGTTTCAACTGAAAGATGAAAGCCATAAGAAATGCTGAAACAGCTTGTGAGATCACACACACACAGGTTTTAGATACCAAGTGTTACGTGGAAGGCCAGAAGCTAATTACAGACCAAGCCTTAATCAAGGATCTCCTATGTTTAAGTTAATTATAGATTTAGCTGCTAAAAGGGAAATCAGCATCCCTTTTATGACGCTGCAAGAGGAGGAAACCAGGTTTTGTAAACTAGTGCGAAATCATAAAGATGCTTTCATGTCCTGGAAGGGGGAAGCTTATCATGAGATCAAAGAATTGTCATTTGAAGGACAGGAGTCATGCTGAGGATTGCATAATTTAATACTTGAAAAAGACATCCTGTTTTATATAGATATATTTTTTTATATATTCTGACAGGGAGGAGCTAGGTGAGACCTCTTGCAAAATAGGTGGGGAAAACCAGCTTTTAAACATTAATTTTGTTTTCCTTCAGGACACTTTTATCTAGACTTTGACAAAGAAACATCAGTGAGCATTTTAAACAGGTATTTAGAAAGAGCTAAATCTAAATATTGTTGTAGGAATTTGCACTGTTTGAACCTTGTTCTTTTAAAAGATTTGCATGTCTTGTGATATAATAGTTCTGTATTTTGTGTTTTACATATTTTTATCTATTTTAGTAAAACTCTTTTTAGAGCATACTTGGTCTGTCTTTGAATTTCTTTCATTTGTAAGAAAAGTATATATGGTTATAGCAGACAGTAGGCATAAGCTTGAATGGTGATACCAAACTGGAAAGAGAAGCGTTTTAAATCTGAGGTCTTTATTAAAGTTTTTAAGGGTTCATCTCTGTATACCTGGTTAGGTGCCCGTAGACAAAGATATCTAGCCCCCCGAAGGCAGAATTGTCTGAGCCTGTGCATTGGGTACGCTAACAGGAGGTTCACAGTTTGAATCCCTCCAAGACTGGAGACCAAAGGTTGATCCAAACTCACAAAACAGACAAGAGGGTTACCTTGTTCTGTTAAACTGTTCACAAGACTGCGCTCAGAGGTTGGCACTTTGGGAGTAGAGGGCTGACCTGCTGAGTGGGTTTGTGACAGGGCCCTCCCCTCCTTCTACCAGCACATCGTAGCACCGACTGACCCACCCTTTCTGCTTTCATTCCTGGCATTGCTTCTACCCAAACTATGCTGTGCATCTCTCCTTTGCTATCCCACCTGACCCCTCTTAACATCGAGTCCCCTAGCACCAAGATGTCCCCCCCTACAATTTTCCCTTCCCCTTTTTTCCTCCCATTGTCCTCTCTTTCATCCTCCTGCACATTGTTCCCTTCACCTCGTCCAATTACTCTGACACCCCCTTGCTCTCCCCTGGATGTATCCCCCCCACCCTAGTTCAGGGTCTACTCTCGTTTCACCCCCACTTCCAGTCATCTCCCTTGTTGCTGCAGTGGATTGTGTCCACCCTTTGTCCTTCCCTCTTACTGACATAATTACCAGAGGCTTTTCCTCCTTTTTTCCTGCTCCTGTTTCGCCCCCCTCCCTACAGTGGATTGTGTCTGCCCTTCATCCTTCCCTCCTATTGACATAATTACCAGTGGTGTTTCCTCCTTTTCTCCTGCTCCTTTTTCACCCCACCCCCACTCACAGCTGTTCCTTCCCCTCTTCCACATTGGATATCCTTACCTGTTTCAATTTGTTTTTCCCTCTCCTCCTTCTGACCATGTCATTTCCATCTTCATCCTAGACACTTCCCCTTTTAGCCATTGTACCTCCTTTTCCAGCCTTCTTAACCTTTGACAGACTGGGCATTCTCCCATCCTCCACAGGGTGTCCATGAATAAGGCCGCCCCATGCAGTTATTACATCCCATGACCCTCCCTCCCCCTTGTCCCCTATTCCCCTCTCTTCTTAGGACCCCTTGTTCCCTGCATTCCCATCGACCTCCCCCCAGCCTGCACCCTGCCCTGTCCCTTGCTCTGTCTGCCCCAGTCAGTCTTCCCAAAGCATTTCTGCCTCTCCCCTTTTTGGCCTCTGTGCTCCATTTACACACTTCTTGATCCTCTTTTCCACTGGGCTCTCCCTTTACCCACCTTGCCCCTCAGAGAGCCCTCAATGCCCCTATCCCTACTGAATTACTAAATTGCACAAAATTATAGTACAGTACAATACATTGCAGCACAGTATAATACAGTGCAGTACAGTAGAGTACAGTAAATACAGTACATTGTGGAACAACACAACACAATACATTATGGCACGATACAGTATGGCACAGTACAATATAGTACAATGCAGTACAATACACTACAGTGCAGTACAGTATAGTGCAGTACAGTAGAGTACGGTACGGTGCAGTACAGTATAGTGCAGTACAGTGTGGTGTAATACAGTGCAGTACAGTACAGTGCATCACAGTACAGCACAATGCAATGCAATGCAGTACAGTGCAGTGCAATACAGTGTAGTGTAATACAAATAGAATAATAGATACATTCTGGTGTATTACAAGGCAGTAATTCATTGAGAGGATCTGGGGGCACAGTAAACCTCGAGAACAAAGCTCAAGAGGTTTCAAGTGCCCCCAGATCCTCGAGATGAAGAACTGCCTTGTAACATCAGAATGTATTTGTTATTTTTTGTAATATATGGATGCGAAGAAATTGTAAGTGCTTACCTTTGCCACAGAGTGTGAAATCTTAGGTTGGGGTGCTGAGGTGATTTTCGTCTGAGAAGGAGCCAATGATTGCAGCAACATTAAAACGTTTCCAAAATCCAAGCAGCAAAACAGTGCAGTGTTAAAGAAACTGCAAAACGAAATGGCAGTAACAACTTTTTTTTTCCTCGACTGAGCGACAGTTGCTGTGGAGACTTAGTCAGACTCCGAGTCGGAGTACATGACGTATTGTCTTTTTTTTGCTGGTTAAGGGAATTTTTGTATATTGATTGCTGCATCCCCAAAGAAGTTGCAGTGCGATCTGAATATATTCCCTGTGGTTTTGGAAAACTGAGCACTTTTGATAGATGGCTGATGTGGGACTGATGTTTCCTCTTGCGGAAGTTGCATGAGAGAGGAAGTTGCCTGTGCAGCAGAGGAAGTGGTCGGTGTGGGTTTGTCGGGTTCTTTCGATGTGGTAGCTGAGTCTCGGTCACCGGAGAGGATGGAGCATGTTTTCTTCTGTTTTGCTTCAGACAAGGTGCTGTAACTGTTTATACTTTGAATGTTTTTGTGACCGGACAATTGTGTTACATCAGTTGGAGGGACGTTTGAGTCTATCAGCATTTGGATCGAAGTTTTGAGAGTGGAATGATTTGTAATTCTTGTGTCTGGTGGTAGTCCAGCCAACTGTTGGAGGAGTTTCATTATGGAGCGTATTTTATTCTCTCCAATAGCCATACACCTGTACCAGAAGCTTGTTGGCTTTAGTTTTACGTTAGGCATCAGATAAAATGGGGTATCAGGTGTGTTCATGTCTGGGGGTCTTTTAGATGCATACACATGATAGGCAGTGAGTGCATCTCATTCTGGGCAAGCTGCATTTTTATATAGTCTTGGTGGGACAGGTCGAACATCTCGTAGGTCTGTGCCTGTATGAGTTTTCGTTTGGCATTTGTGATATTCTAGGTACTCTTTTCCTTCGCTGTCTGTGCCTGGAACTATGTCACCCCATCTTAGTTGGTACTGCGCATTGGTTCGTAAAGCAAAGTGGAGGCCTAAGTTAAAGAATAACATATGTAGTAGGCTGGTTGGGGAGCTCAAGCCAAAGGTTCCACTAGTGTACAGTAAATGTATGTCAGTCTGTTAAGGCTTGTGCTTGCCTCGGTCCATTGCCCATTCCTAGTTTTTTTAAATATTTCTGCTTTCCTGTAAGGGTTTGCAGTGTTTCCTTGAAAACTGCTGAGGGGCTTTGAAATACAGATTCGGGTAATTTTTTTTTTTTTTTATAAGTAACGATCAATGCTGCCTAGAATTCCTTGTATAGTGCTGGGCTCGTACTCTGTTCCATCTTGCTTTTTTAATTGAAATAAAAAGTCTGCCAGTATACTGTCTAGTTCTTCAGTGGGTATTTACTTTATTTCTCTGGACTCACCTATTTTTGTTAGGTGGTTTTGAAGCAGCCGTAGGTCGAACGTAGTTTTTTTTATTGTGTTTATGTTTTCTTGCTCTTGTATGAACCTCAGTCTTTCTTCTGATAGGTTTTCTTGCTTTGCAAGTGCCATTTTTCTGTCAGACTGTAGGCACGACACAAATGTTTAGCTGGCTTTTACTGTATCTGGCAGTTACAGTAAAAGCCAGCTAGCAGTCAACGCATGCTGTCCAGTGGCTCTTGCACCCTAGTCAGTTTGCAATAATACTATCGTTGAGATCTTCCATTGATAGTATTACAAGATCTCAACGATAGTATTACGGGATTCATTTGTACTATTTTTGAGTTTGGACCAGTGTATTACAAGGGATTTTTTGTATGCTTTTTATGGGTATTATTTTGAGAATCCATATATTACAGTACAGTACACTGCAATTCACTACAGTACAATATAACACAGCACAATGAAATACGGTGCAGTGCAGTAGAGTACAGTACAGTGCAGCACAATACATTGCATTATGGTACAGTATGGTGCAATGCAGTACAGTATGGTGCAGTACAGTGCAGTGCAGTACAGTACAATATGGTACATTACAATACAATGTTGTGCAGTACAGTACCATGTAGCAAGCACAATATAATACAATGCACTAATATGCTGTACAATACAGAAGAGTACAAAATCCTTATATACAGTACTGTATACTTAAACAGTAAGGCACGATAGGGTGTGTGTGTTGTTGTGTAATAATATAACCCCTCAGGTGGGCTGAAGAATGAGGCTGTTGGATGAATGTGCTCAACATCCAAAAAGTGATATTATTACATAAGAACACACATCTGTGGAGTGCCTTATTGTTATCATGCAATGGCTTGTTTATAAACAAAAGAAAGATTAAAAAAATGTTTAATTCATTTTGCTAAAATTTCCACTTTGTAGGTGTATGTATTAAAATAAGTCCTAATTTTCTGTTTTTTTCCCACTAGGTGGTGCTACCACAACATGCTGCCTTTGCCTACCTCACCACAGCTCTGTGCCTGTCTCTCTAACTGTAATAGTGCCCCCCACCCCACAATCAGTTTGCAATTATCTGCCTGTGGCTTCCTGTTGTGCTAGATGTTAATTATGAAAGTTTCTGCATTTGTCTTTTTGCCCGCTACCACGTTTCGCTCCTTAGCCACCCATCCATTTTTCAGGTAAGCTTCATGAGTGAGCATGAGCGGTAACTGAAAGGGACAGCTGTGTGCTGTCCTTTTAGAGTACCACTCACTCTGTTTTAGTTATGCTTTTTATTAAAAAAAAGGAAAGAAAAAGCTTTCTGTGTAGCGAGCAACCACGATCGGCACAGGAAACAAACAGCTACACACTGCCCTTTTCAAGAGCCGCTCGTATGGTCGCTCGCTAATACAAGTTCAGTTTGTTAAAATATAAAATTAAAAAAAAAAGCTTGGTGCACTTTCTTGAATGGAGAGTGAGTGAAGGCATGATAGCTTTGTTTAATAAAGGGGTTATGGCTGGCAGCAGGGGGAATGTAAAGCCAGTTTCAGGATGGACTGAGCAGACAGTGATTCCTATTCTGGTCATGTGGCTATTTTTGTGCCTGCTCTAGATCCAGTGATGTCAATGTCAGGCAACTTCACTGGTTCTAGGGCATGGCAGCCAATCAGAATTTTAGGATTATCCTTGCCATTGTACAATAAAACACAACACAGTGCAATGCAGTATAGTACAAAACACTACAGTGCAGTCCAATACATTGCAAATAGTACAACACAATAACAAAGTATACAACACGGTACAGTACAATACAACACAATAAAATGCAGTCCAGTTCAGTTTAACCCAATAAAATACCACACAATAAAGCACTGTACAGTATAATGCACATATGTATGTACCCTCATTTTTTGCTATTCTGTGCTCATACTGTTCACTGCTTTGTGCCACATCTATGGCCTGGGTCATGCCTGAACACAGTCCCAGGGACCAACGCACTCAGCCTGTTAACAAATAAATAAAACAGTATAGTACACTGCAATACAGTGCATACAATCAAATACAGTACAGAACAATACAATACAATGCAGTACAGTACAATACAATGCAGCACAATACAATACAGTTCAGTACAGTACAATGCACAATATAATAAAATACTGTGCAATGCATTACAATACAATACAGTATGGTACAGTACCACACAATACAATACAATGCAGTACAAGACAGTACAATGTAATACAATACAATGCAGCACAGTGCAGTACAATGCAAAATACAACACAATACAGCACAATAAAATAAAATACAATACAATATAATACAATACAGTATGGTACATTATTGCACAATAAAATACAATGCAGTACAATACAATACAATGCAGTACAGTACAGTATAATACAATGCACAATACAATGCAATGCAGCACAATAAAATACAATACAGTACACAATACAATACATTGCAGTACAATACAATACAATACACTACACTATGGTGCAGTACCGCACAATAGAATGCAATGAAGTATAATGTAATACAATGTAATACAATACAATACAGCATGATACGGTACTGCATAATAGAATACAATGCATAATAATACAATACAATGCAGTACTGCATAATAGAATACAATGCATAATAATACAATACAATGCAGTACAATACAATACAATATACAACACAGTACAATACAATACAAAGTAGTATACTATAGTACAGTACAATGCAATACAATATAATGCAGTACAATACAATTCAGTACAGTACAATGTAGTATAAAACAATACAATACAGTACAATACAATATAATGCAATGCACACTACAATACAAAGCAGTAGAATACAGTACAGTACAGGAAAATACAGTACAGTGCAATAAAATACAATATAATGCAGTACAAAACAGTACAATACAATGCAATACAATACAGTACAATATGGTACACTGCAGTACAATACAGCACAGTACAGTACAGTGCAATACAGTACAATGCATTATGGTACAGCACAGCACAGTACAGTACAGCATAACACAATACAATACAGTACAGTACAGTGTAATGCAATGTAGTACAGTACAGTGCAATACATAGAGAATAATGCATAGGAGACTTGCGCTATGAAGTTTTTTTACACACGTGAGATGTGTGATGACCCATAAAACTCGAGAGGGAAGCTCGGGAGGTTTATGAGGTCATCATACATTGAGAATGCGTAAAAAGAACTTCATAGACACACAGTCATCTATGTTTTATTTTGTATAGTTACTGGTGCAAGGAATCAATGCAGTCACCACTGTGGCAGGAGCTAGAAATGGTGTATAAAAAGGTGTGTAAAAAGAACTTTATAGACACACAGTCTAATGCAGTACAATACAATTCAGTACAGTGCAGTATAATACATTACAGTACAGTACAATACAATATAATACAATGCACAATACAATACAAAGCAGTACAATACAGTACAGGAAAAAAAAATACAATACAATGCAGTATAAAACAGTACAATACAGTACAGCATAACACAATACAGTACAATACACTACAGTACCATACACTGCAGTTCAATATAGCATGGTACAGTGCAATACAGTACAATGCAATACAATACAGTACGGTACAACACAGTACAGTACAGTACAGTACAACACAATATAGTACAGTACAGTGTAATACAGTACAATGCAATACAGTACAGTGCAATACATAGAGAATAATGCATAGGCGACTGCGTGCTATGAAGTTTTTTTCACACACGTGAGATGTGTGATGACCCATAAACCTCAAGAGCGAAGCTCGGGAGGTTTATGAGGTCATCATACATTGAGGATGCTTAAAAAGAACTTCATAGACACACAGTCGTCTATGTTTTATTTTGTATAGTTACTGGTGCAAGGAATCAATGCAGTCACCACTGTGGCAGGAGCTAGAAATGGTAGAGTAAGCAGTCTTCATTTGCTGTCACCAACTCAATCTCCCTTCTCTCTTTCTTAATGCCACGGCCCAACCCACCAACACTGCTCTGCTGGGACCATTGCTCACTAGCACGACTATACTGCTCTACTGCTGCCACCCCAGATCATCAAACTGAACTGTAGCTGTCATCACCTGTCGGGGTCACTGTCACTACTGTGAGTTGTGACACCACCAGACTACACTGCAGGAGGAAGTGAGAGAACAAACACTGGAACCACTAACTACAGACCAGCAGGTGACTTTTAATTCTACCATCAGCTGGTTCCCTGCATGTTTCATCTACAACATGCCACAACAACCTTTTTCTGCCACAGTCTGTCTCAAGAGAGGTCTTTCACACTCAAAGATTTAAAGGTGATAGGAAACAGTTTTTACACCTCTAGATGCCCTCCAGTTCTTTTATTGGATACCCAGTATTCTGATATACCTTTAACCTTTTTTGTTAAATTAATAATCTAATTGTGTTGCTTTTGTAATTACCCCGAATCCCTCTGTGCTCAGCAGTTGCTGCTGTCTCTTTTCATACTGCCTGAAACATTCGAAGACATCATAAACTCCTTTCCAGGCCATTCAGATGAATAGAAACATGGAAACATAGAATTTGATGGCAGATAAGGACCGCTTGGCCCACCTAGTCTGCCCATTTCCCTACCTGATGGATAAGCTGCAGATTCTAGTTAATCAACAGCTTACTTCCTCTTACCCCTCACTAGAATTGCCTTATGCCTGTCCCATGCATTCTTGAATTCTCCCACTGTTCCTGACTCCATAACCTCCTCAGGAAGGCTGTTTCAGGCATCCACAGCACTCTCTGTGAAAAAATACTTTCTAACATTACCTCTGAGCTGTCCCCCCTCTATCTTCAAATTGTGCCCCCTTGTTCTTGCATATCTCTTCTTCTGAAAGATACTACCCTCTTCTACTTTGTTAACTCCCTTGAGATACTTGAAAGTTTCTGTCATGTCCCCCCTCTCCCTCCTTTCTTCAAGGGTATACATATTAAGCTGCTTTAGTCTCTCCTTGTATGTCTTCTGGTGCAGACCTTGCACCATTTTGGTTGCCCTCCTCTGAACAGTCCCCACTCTGTCTATGTCTTTGCGGAGATGGGGTCTCCAGAATTGCACACAGTACTCCAGATGGGGTCTCACTAACTGTCTGTACAGAGGGATAACAACTTCCTGTTTTCTACTGTCGATGCCTCTCCCTATGCATCCCAGTATCCCCCCAGCCCTCCTTACTGCCTTCCCACATTGCTTGCCCACCTTTAGGTAATCTGATATAATTACTCCTAGGTCTCTTTTGATTTTTGTTGTTGTTATTAACTCACCCCATTGTGCACTCTTCCCTGGGCTTTTGTTTCCCAGATGCATTACCTTGCACTTCTTTGCGTTGAATCTGAGCTGCCACATATTTGACCATTTCTCCAACCTTGCCAAGTCTCTTTTCATTCTTCCACCCCCCACCCCTTGTGTATCAATCCTTTTGCAGATCTTTGTGTCATCTGCAAAGAGACATACCTTTCTTTCCAGGTGCTCTCAATGTCACTTATAAAGACATTAAAGAGGACAGGTCCCAGTACTGAACCCTGCGGTACCCCGCTAGTTACCCTCCTTTCTTCACTGTGAACTCTGTTTACCATTACCCTTTGCGTCTGTTGTCCAGACAGTTTTTTATCCAGGCTACCACCTTGGGACCCACTCCAAGGCTGGCTAACTTGTAACTTAATCTTTTGTGTGAGACTGTGTGAAATGCCTTGCTAAAATCTAGGTAGGCCATATCCACAGCTCCTCCCTGGTCTACTAAGGGTCACCCAGTCAAAGAAATCTATTAGGTTCATCTGATATGACCTTCCTGCTGTGAAACCATGCTGCCTTGGGTCCTGTGCCCCACTGGCCTCTAGGTACTCAACAATTCTTTCCTTCAGAAGTGATTCCAGCATTTTCCCTACCACTGAAGTCAAACTAACTGGTCTGTAGTTTCCTGCCTCTGCCCTGCTCCCACTTTTGTGAAGTGGAATCACATTTGCCCTCCTCCAGCACTCAGGTACCACCCCATCCTCCCATGATTTGTTAAAGAGAGTAGTCAGGGGTGTTACTAGTTCTACCCTTAGTTCTTTTCGAATTCTTGGGTGAATCCCATCAGGCCCCATTGCTTTGTCCACCCTCAGTTTCAAGAGTTCTTTCAAAACCCTTTCTTCTGTGCATGGACTGGTATCGACCCCCTAATTCAGAGTTTCCCCCTTGTTTGGTTTGGGTACCTCCCCCTCCTCTTCCATTGAGAATACTGAGCAGAAATATTCGTTCAGTATCCCTGCTTTTTCACTTTCACCCTCTGCCCACATTTCCTCCCCTTTATTAAGTCTCTGTATCCATCCCTTGGTCTTTCTTCGCTCCCTAATGTACCTATAAAAGGTTTTATCCCCCTTCTTAACAGAGTTGGCTATCTTTTCCTCAGTTTGTGCCTTTGCTATTCTTTTAATTTAATAAGCTTTATTTGTTTTAATTTTTTACAACATCCAAGTACAGACAACATGATAATGCAGTGAAAGGAATCAACCAGGATAAGAACAATGTGCCTTTGCTATTCTGACTGCCTTTCCTGCCTCCTTCTGCTTTAACTGATAAAGTTCTCTGTCCTGCTCCTTCTGTGTTTCCTTATATTTCCTGAATGCTATCCTTTGATCCTTAACCATCCCTGCCACCTCTTTTGAGAACCATAGTGGTTTTTTCCTTCGTTTTGTTTTGTTGATTTGCTTCACACAAAGGCTTGTTGCCTCTGTGATGGCTGTTTTGATTATTCCCCATTGTTCCTCCACCCCTCCTTCTTGCCCATTTGCTAGTGCTTTTCTGAGGTACTCTCTCATTTTCCCAAAGTCAGCCTTCCTAAAGTCCAATACTCTTGTCTGTGTATGGCTTGACTCTATGGCTGTGTTTATTGTGAGCCACACTGTTTGGTGGTCACTTGTTCCCAGATGACTACCCACTTCTAAATCTGATATCCTTTCTCCTTCCCAATTTGAGAGTACCAGGTCTAAGATTGCTCCCTCCTGAGTGGGTTCCAACACTAGCTGTCTGAGGCATGCCCCCTGTAGGGCATCAAGAATGACCCTGCTCTTGGATGTGCCTGCAGCAAAGGTACTCCAGTTAACATCTGGCATATTCAGGTCCCCCATCAACAATACCTCCCCTTTCTCTGCCATTTTAAGGATGCCTTCTATCATTTCCTTGTCCATTTCCTTCCCCTGAGATGGAGTCTGTACACAACTCTCATGCGGATTGTGGTGCCATTTCCTGTCTCCAGGGTGACCCACAGTGACTCATCAACTTGCATGGCATGGAATTGGAGTCTGTGATGTCATAGAATGTCTTAGAGATATGAAAATCAAGAGCAGTAGCTGGTGAGGAGAGTGGAAATCAATGTAGATCTGAGGGCACCCCAAAACTACATGATTTATTTATCAAAAAATCACCAAAGCATATCAGAATACATAACTGACATAGAAAGGAAGATGGAAGGGCAGTTAAATATGCCAAAAATTATTTCCTATCTCTTTTAAGAGGAACTGAAGCACAACTAATAGAAAACACCATAATAACTGGGTATGGCCCAGCACAGTGGCGCTGAGGGTTGAGGCACTGGACACCACACCTCGCGCGACGCCGGCGACCCAGGTTGGAAGTAAGCCTGGGATGTTGGGGGTCGGCAGGGGAAAGAGAGGATTGAGCATCTGGAGGACAGCTCTCCTCTCCTGGGTGGGAGGGGGATCCATACTTGGTGCCCGACTGGTCCCTGGTAGAAGCCGGGGGCACGGCAGGCACAGAGTTGACATTGGGGAGGGGAGTGGTGAAGCCGGTAGCAATGCCTTGGTATAGGAGCATGCCACTCCTCCTTAGGAAAGTGCAAAAACACCAGCTGATGCCAGGAAGATGGAGCACCCGGAGTGTGCCCCCTATATGCCCTCACATGCCTGACTAACCCCGATCCAACACCACTTACAGTATTAGGGTGTCTGCCGCCCCACCTTGGCCCTGCTCAGGGGGGAAGCCACAGCTACATGGGGACCAGGTGGTAAGTAAGGGGCAGGCGAGTGAGGCAGGGGGATGACTTCTTCTTTGGCGCCTCTGAAGGGTCGGGGTCCACAGAACATAGGCAGGCTAAAATTGAGATTTAAAAAAAATTACAGTAATAACTGGGTATGGTGTTATACCCAGTTATTAAGGTGTTGGATCGGAACTATTATCCAATCATTAAAGAGGTCACCAGGAATTATGATACAGTACAGTACCATCCAATACAATGCAGTGCAATGCAATACAGTACATTGTAGTACAGTACAGTACAGTACAATACAGTAACAGTAACAGTACAGTACAATACAGTACAATACAGTGCAATATAATACAATACAATTCCATACAATGCAATACAATACAGTACAGTACAATGCAGTGCAATACAATACATTACACTACACTACAATACAATTGTAAACCCCCCCCCCACGGGCTGGGCTTAGCTCAATTCACCCCTGAGAGCTGCTTTGCCGTCCTGCTGGTTCCGCTAGTCCAGGGTCCCCTTTGGATCCTCTGTTTGCTCCTGCCGGCCTTGTGGTGCTGGTAGAATCCTCTGGGGACCAGAGGAGCCCATATTTAAAAGAAACAAATCGCCTGTTTGGCAATAAGTGCACTGTCATGCAGCTTGCATCTTGAATGTGTGAACTGGCAGGGTGCACGCATACACGGAAGAAGCGCTAGGGTGCTCTAATGTTAAAGCCACTGTGGTGGCTCTGCCCCATACTCTGTGTGTGCCCCAACCCCGTAAGATAAAAAAAGGGTAAAGGGGTCCGGAGATGCTTGGGGGAACAAATACAAAATGTTAAATAAGAGCGCTCTTAAGCACTGCTTTTGGAATGGGGGCCTGTCACTTCAATAGTAGCCCAGGCTGCCTCATGAATGTTACTAGCCCTGCCTGCCACCTGGGGGGACTGAGAAATGGAGGGTGTGACAGGCAGGGACTGTTTTCTCTCCTCTCTGCCAATGGACAGGTGGCTGAGGGGCTACTCCTATGTGCTGGGGCAGATGAATTTAAAACTGTTGTTGGACTGCAAAAAGACTCTAAAGTGGGGCTTTACATAAAACTGTTTACAGCAGCAGCCATATTTGTTGCCTTTGACCCCTGAAGCAGCTAATCAGAATTCAAGGAGCCTAAAGGACCTGCAGCAATGGCTTCTGGGAAGTGGGTCAATACAATGATCTTGGTGCCCAAATTACTAGCCAATCAAGCATCAAAGGGACTTAATATTTACTAGTTTTAAAAATAGACAGCTGTGTCAGCCAGTTGGAAGCTACCATTCTTGGTTAAGATCCCTGGGGCAGTTAAAGCAGGGGGCAGCCTGGCTGAGGCTCTCTGCGAGTTAGGAGGGCTTGGACTGTGTTGGAGGAAAAGTTTGGAAATCTGCCTAAGGCTTCCACAGCCAAATGCCAGGGGACTTGCCAGAAGGCTTTCTATGGCCTGGAAAGCCAGAGTGTTTGCAGCTGAACCCTGCAGCAACCTGCAAAAAGACCTCAGCCTGTGAGGGAGGTTGGACTGTGCTCATGTTTGACAGTCTGAAAGTGTCCCAGGTTCAAAGAGCCAGAGCTTGGAGATGCCTGCAGAAGATTCCTATTGTTTGGGAAATAGCAGCCAACTGGACGTGAGAAAGCTAACTGTGGTTTGAAGCCTGCCTAGAGACCAAGTGCCACCCCTAGCCTTAGGGGGTGAGCTGGCTGTTCCCAGAGGTATCTACTGCTACCGGCCACAGAGGCAAAAAAACTGTGTGATCTCCTGAGCCCCAGGACAGAATCTACTGCCAGCAAGGACGGTCTGAGGAGTTGGCCAAGTAGTGCTACTGCTGGGTGTGCTCATCGTTTTCCTGGGAGGCGTGTATGCCCAGGTCCCCAGTTCTGCACTGCTCCAGCATCTGATCCAGTCTGCAATACGGTGGCAAGCTGCACAGAAGGTGACACGCTGCTAGAGCCTGGACAGCCCTGAAGGAGACAAGCTGCAAGACCCTGCCACTTTACACCAACTGCAAACCTAGATGCCCAGCTTGAGGCCCCCATCTCATTTAATGGTATCTGCAACCACTGCTCAACCCTGTCAGAACTGTGCTACAGAACTGTGAGTAACTGCAGAGTCTACCCTGCCCTTGGGGAGAATTCAAATTGTTCAGAGCTTAGTTTCCAAACTAAAGATTCAAGTTAAGTGCACTAATGCCAGCCAATCCGCATCAATGTACAGGCCTGCAACTAACCCTGGGTACCAAGTTAGGACTATTGAGGGAAACTGGTACCAGTGGGGAGGTGGGTCATTTTGTGTATGTTGCTGTTTGGGGTGGGCACTGTTATTGTTGCTGTTTGTGGGTTTGCCAGTTCATCCAATATTGTAATTGCCATTTTCTCTGCATCCCCATTCCTCTTCCCCTTTTAATAAATATTTTGTTGTTTAACAGTGAGCATATTATTAGCTGTAATCATTAATTGCATGCACAGTACAGTATTGTAACTGTTTATGGTAATCCATGTGTGGGGTGACTGGAAGGGGAGGTGGGTAGGTTCAGCATCCCAGGGGGTTGTACAATGCAAGTATCTTGCCCATTATATTTTACTCTGGGTGGAGGCATGGTGCTATTTATTTTCTCTTTTGGGAAAGAACCTCCAGTTACCATCAGAACAAAGTCCAGGCCTCTCAACCTGTATTGTGGTCATCAGGTAGGGTTAGTAGCCTGCTGGTGCACGGCACTCTGGTTACATAATACAATACAGTACAGTACAGTACAATTCAGTACACTACAGTTCAGTACAGAACAATACAATACAATACAATGCAGTATACTACAGTGCAATGCAATACAGTACAGGAGAATATGTTGGGCACACATTTGGGCACTCACCACCTTAGTGGAAGGACACGACACAGCTCCAAAGAAGTCGCAGTTAAAAAGTCATTTTATTGACATGCAAAGACCACAGGGGTGTGGGCTAACACCCCCGCTCATGCCTGCCTAACACATTTCGGATGCATCATCCTTTATCAGTAAATAAAGGACAGCACGTCCACACCTCAGCAGGCTATGGCCTGTGTGTCAGCACTGCACCACTGTACAGACAGCCGTAGGCATACCTACCTGCACCCTTGATCTGGCCCGATCTTCTAGGAAAACATAAACTGAACTTACAAGCTCAAATGGGCAGACTGGGTGGGCCATAGGCCCTGATCTGCTGACACTGTCTATGTATCTATGTATCTATGTTTCTCAGCATCCCTGTGCCGTGCCATGCTGAGCAGATGCTCCAGGAGCCCTAGGTCCCTCCATGCCATGTCCAGCCACCAGTGTTGTAATTGGCAGACTGTCCTGTGCACACCGCTGCTGGTTCCCAACTGTGCCCCAATGGCCCACCATGTCCCATTCCCACTCGGCAGCGGTGTGCCTCCTGCATCCCAGCAGGAGCGCCCCCACTGCTGCACACAGTTAACAAGCATGGTAGTCTCCATCAGTGTAAAGTTTGGGGACTGCCCACTCAGGCTGAGGCCCAATCTCCTGAACATGACAGTGGTGTGTGACTGGCACAGGGTCCTGTGGACGTGTGGTACAGACCTGCATGGGAGGAAGGCATAGCACATGTGTTATTGCACATTGGACAGGCATCCGTGTTGACAACCCCCCCCCGCCCAGTAGGACATGCGCCAGTGTGCATAGTGCTGGTGCACAGTCACTGGTCATGGCACTGCACCGTGTGCACCATACCATGGGTGTGGCACAGCGGTGCAGTCTGGCACAGGCATGGCACTGCACAACACACCCCCTTCTGCAAGTAGCCACACTGCCAGCTCACACAGCAGCTGGTCTGGCAATGCAGTGCCATGTGCACACACTGTCCCACTCTGTCACACACACTGCCCCAGCAGTGTACTGCAAGGCTTCCATTCCCATGCAGAAGCATGCCCTAGTGTATGCCAGCTGCACAGAGCCAGCCCGCACATGGTACACCGTGGCTGTGTACCTGCCCGGCCATCATCCCCATGGCACACTACAGCAGGGCTGTGTAGAGTGTGGGTGTGGTCTGACATCACTACACACCACCCTGCCACATGTCCGCACAGCCAGTTCCACAGGGGTACACCCCACTGTGCCTATCTACTTGTGCCAAGGGTGCAGTCCCTTGGCCCACACATGCAGACAGTGTAACTTGTGCAATACACCTACCTTATCTGTGCACCGTGTGTGCACCTGTGGGTGGCACTGTTGACTATGGTGGCATACCTTGATGGACAACTGGCAAGACAGCATTAGCTAGCAGTACATACATTGACAGCAGCACATGTTGTGGTATTGCAGTGTCCACCTACCTGTTCCTGTACAGGGTTGATGTCTCCTAAATAAGGGGGAAAGGTACAGCTATATTAGGGCCACTATGTAGTACAAACAAATGAACTGTGCATGCTGTGCAATGCCCAGTACTCACCTATGGCCTGGGTGTGTCTTCCCTGGTGCTACAGGATTGTAACAAATGGATTAGCAAATGGCTGGCATAGTGGCTGTAGCTTGTGGCCTGTGGGTGCTGTATCCCAGTACCTACCTGTTTGCTGTGTTAGTCCCCCCTGAGCCTTCTGTCCAGTGTTTGTCCTATCTGCACTGCAGCCTGCTCTTCTGCTAGCAACCTGTGAGTTCGTGCTGCAGCCTAGCTTCTGCCGATGCACTGCTACACGCATGTGGCGCACATACTAGCAACATGTGCACTGTACAATGCAATTACACAGTTGCGGCATGCGAATTTGCAGGCACGCAATTACATGATGCACATAGAAACATAGAATTTGATGGCAGATAAGGACCGCTTGGCCCACCTAGTCTGCCCATTTTCCTACCTAACAGATAAGCTGCAGATCCTAGTTAACCAACAGCTTACTTCTTCCTACCTACTAGGACTGCCTTATGCCTGTCCCATGCATTCTTGAAGTCACCCACTGTTCTTGACTCCACGACCTCCTCAGGGAGGCTGTTCCATGCATCCACAACCCTCTCAGTAAAAAAATACTTCCTCACATTACCTCTGAGCTGTCCCCCTCTATCTTCAAATTGTGCCCCCTTGTTCTTGCACATCTCTTTTTCTGGAAGATGCTACCCTCTTGGACTTTGTTAATTCCCTTGAGGTACTTGAAAGTTTCTATCATGTCCCCTCTCTCCTTCTTTCCTTCAGGGTATACATATTAAGCTCCTTTAGTCTTTCTTATATGTCTTCTGGTGCAGACCCTGCACCATTTTGGTTGCCCTCCTCTGGACAGCCTCCACTCTGTCTATGTCTTTTTTGAGATGGGGTCTCCAGAACTGCACACAGTACTCCAGATGGGGTCTCACCAACTGTCTGTACAGAGGGATAACAACTTCCTGTTTTCTACTATTGATGCCTCTTCCTATGCATCCCAGTATCCCCCCAGCCTTCCTTACTGCCTTCTCACATTGCTTGCCCACCTTTAGGTCATCTGATATAATTACCCCTGGTCCCTTTCTATTTTTACTGTTGTCAGTATCTCACCCCCCATTGTGTATGCTTCCCCTGGGTTTTTCTTTCCCATGTGCATTACCTTGCACTTCTTTGCATTGAATCTGAGCTGCCATACATTTGACCATTCCTCTAACCTTGCCAAGTCCCTTCTCATCCTTTCTGCTCCATCTTGTGTATCAACCCTGTTGCAGATCTTTGTGTCATCTGCAAAGAGACATACTTTTCCTTCCAGTTCCTCTGCAATGTCACTTATAAAGACTTTAAAAAGGACCGGTCCCAGTACTGAACCCTGCGGTACCCCGCTAGTAACCCTCTTTTCTTCACTGTGTACTCCATTTACTACTACCCTTTGCGTCCTGTTGTCTAGCCAATTTATTATCCCGGCTACCACCTTGGGACCCACTCCAAGGCTGGCTATCTTGTGTCTTAATCTTTTGTGTGGGACTGTATCAAATGCCTTGCTAAAATCTAGGTAGGCCATGTCCACAGCCCCTCCCTGGTCTACTACTTTGGTCACCCAGTCAAAAAAATCTATTAGATTCATCTGACATGACCTTCCCATCGTGAATCCATGCTGCCTTGGGTCTTGTGCCCCACTGGCCTCTAGGTACTCAACAATTCTTTCCTTCAGAAGTGATTCCATCATTTTCCCTACCACTGAGGTCAAACTAACTGGTCTGTAGTTTCCTGCCTCTGTCCTGCTCCCACTTTTGTGAAGAGGAATCACATCTGCACTCCTCCAGTCCTCGGGTACCACCCCATCCTCCCATGATTTGTTAAAGAGAGTAGTCAGTGGTGTCACTAGTTCTACCCTTAGTTCTTTTAGAATTCTTGGGTGAATCCCATCAGGCCCCATTGCTCTGTCCACCTTCAATTTTATTAGTTCTTTCAAAACCTTTTCTTCTGTAAATGGACTGGTATCGACCCCCGTCTTCAGAGTGTTTCTCTTGTTTGGTTTAGGTAACTCCCCCTCCTCTTCCTTTGTGAATACTGAGCAGAAATATTTGTTCAGTATCCCTGCTTTTTCACTGTCACCCTCTACCCACATTCCTCCCCTTTATTAAGCTTCAGTATCCTCCTTTGGTCTTTCTTCGCTCCTAATGTACCTATAAAGGTCTTATCCCCTTCTTAACAGAATTGGCTATCCTTTCCTCAGTTTGGGCCTTTGCTATTCTGACTGCCTTCCCAGCCTCTTTCTGCTTTAACTGATAAAGTTCTCTGTCCTGCTCCTTCTGTGTTTCCTTATATTTCCTGAATGTTGTCCTTTTCTCCTTAACCTTCCTGCCACCTCTTTTTGAGAACCATGGCAGTTTTTCCTTCGTTGTGTTTTATTGATTTGCTTTACACAAAGGCTTGTTGCCTCTGTGATGGCTGTTTTGATCACTCCCCATTGTTCCTCCACCCCTCCTTCTTGCCTGTTTGCTAGTGCTTTTCTGAGGCACTCTCTCATTTTCCCAAAGTCAGCCCTCCTAAAGTCCAGTACTCTTGCTTTTGTATGGCTTGATTGTATGGCTGTGTTTATAGTGAGCCACACTGTTTGGTGGTCACTTGTTCCCAGATGGCTACCCACTTCTAAATCTGAGATTCTTTCTCCATCTCCATTTGAGAGTACCAGGTCTAAGATTGCTCCCTCCCGAGTGGGTTCCAATACTAGCTGTCTGAGGCATGCCACCTGTAGGGCATCAAGAATGACCCTGCTTTTGGATGTGCCTGCAGCAAAGGTGCTCCAGTTAACATCTGGCATATTCAGGTCCCCCATCAACAATATCTCCCCTTTTTCTGCCATTCTAAGAAAGCCTTCTATCATTTCCTTGTCCATTCCCTCCCCCTGAGATGGGGGTCTGTATACAACCCCCATGCGGATTGTGGTGCCATTTCCTGTCTCCAGGGTGACCCAAAGTGCCTCATCTGCTCCCTGTTTACTCTTTAGTTCTGTTGCTTTGATCCCTTCCTTTACATAAAGAGCTACTCCTCCTCCTCCTCTTTTACCCTCCCTGTCCCTCCTGTAGATTGTGTATCCTGGTATGTTGACATCCCAGTCATGGTTCTCTGTGTACCATGTTTCTGTGACTGCCACAATATCCGTGCAAACCTCTTCCATCAAGGCCACTAGTTCAGGGAGCTTGTTACACAGACTATGGGCATTGTTACTCATCACCCTCCACTTTTTGATAGCCTTACCCCTTTTAGTCCCATTTCTGTCCTTACTGCCTTTGCCTTTTTTTACATTTAAATCTGTTCTGCTCACTAATAACTTCTGTACCTTGGTGTTTACCTCACTAATCACCATGTTTTGTGGGGGGAGGCTCGGATTTCCTGCTCCTTTCAGTGCCTCCCCTTGGCTAGTTTAAATGCTTGCCAATGAAGCATTTAAACCTCTCACTAGATCCTGTTTCCCCTGGACAGATGCAGACCATCGCACCAGTATAGGTCTGCATCCCTCCAGGTGGCTCCCCAGTCCCCAATGAAGCCAAAACCCTGAGCTCCACACCATTTTTTCAACCACTCATTGAATTCCCTGGTGAGAAGTGCCCTAGCATCTCCCTTGCCATAGACAGCACCTCCGAGAAGGTTACCATATGCACTACTTGTCTAAGGCCCCTTCCCAACTCTACAAACTCCTCTTGCACTGCTCTGATCCCATTCCTAGCCAGGTCATTTGTCCCTAGGTGGACAATGACATCCAGCTCCCTCCCTCGTGCAGCTCCTCCCACGATCCTGAGGATTCGCTTCCTGTCCCTCCAAGCCGTGGTGCCAGGAAGGCACCTTACCTCCCTCTCCCCTTCCTCCCCCATTTCTACCCCCTAATGATTGAGTCCCCCACCAGGAGTTGTTTCCTTCCCCTGTGGGGTCCCATGCCACCCTCCTGTGGGTCTTCTTTGTGAAGGTTCCCAGCATCCTCCTTGGTCTCCACTGCAGGTGCCTCCATAGAGGAACCACTATCCACCAGAAAAGCGAATGAATTGTGGAGAGGTAGAGCTGGAGGGATGCAACTCTGTTCCACCACCCTCTCCCTCCTTGAGCCCACGCTGGTCCAGCCTCTCCTCTTTCTTGGTAACCTCTGAGGTAGTGGCATTGGCCCTGGTGGTCCCTGGGTGGGGGAGGAGGTTCTGAATCCTAGCCAGGTCAGCCTGGAAGCGGGCAATCTCCTGTCTCAGACCAGAGGTGCCTGCAAATAGGGCACTCCTCGCAACCTCCAGAATGTCTCCCGGAGCACTGCCGGCCCACAGACGTTGCACTGCACCACTCCTATCATGTCTTATTTTGTGTCCTCTCTACTGTTTCTCTGGATGCTTATTCTCTCCTCTCCTTACAACTCTCACCCTTCCTGTTCTGGGACAGCAACTTCCTATCTTCTTCAGTAGCCTCCTTCGTCCTTGCTCAATATCAGACCACCAGCAGCTAGGGGGGGAGAGTGAGCTACTTTTTTCCTTTAGGGTTGACAAAACCAGTGTTTCTCTATGATCCTTTCCTTCCTACTGCCAAACAGTAAGTTCCTGTTGACAGTCAAATCCAGTGGCTATAAAAGTAGAACTGGCTTTGGGTGGGTGGGTGGAGGGGTGGCATGGAGGGCAATTAGTAAGAAAAAAGGCTAGCAACAGGAAGTTGTAATTTGACTCACCTGCTTTTATAGTGTCTAAACCACACCCCCAGGTAAGCTCTCTTTCCTCCTACTGGTTTAGCAAAGTCAGCTGATACAGTACCTTCCCAGCACAGAACACACACTGACTTTCTTTCTTTTCTTTCTTTTTTTAACCCTAAATAAGACCCCTTCTACTTCTAATAAAGTTATTTGTCTACTTAATCTTAACAGACACTGACTCCTGCTGAGATATAAGCTTTAAATTAATAAGAAAATGTAGCTTCTTTTAGTTAGCTGCTTTCTGCTCTGCAAGCAAGGCTAGCAACATGCAGCCTGTACGCACTTGCAGCCTATGCATCTGTTGTGCCTGTACAGTTTGTGGTATGTCTCCCATGCAGGCATCGGCAATGTGCGACATGTGGGATGACCTGACAGCAGTGGTAATGAGGGAGACTACATGGAGGTGTGGTGCTCAGTTGTTTACTTGGTGCAGGTGACATATGACATTGGTGACATAGGTGACAGTACTGTACATCAGTGTAGCTGTGACAAGCCCTCACTCATACCCACACCCAGTGGCTGTGCAGTGCACACACACATAAACACACGTGCCTCACCACAGTGCACCCACACCCACACACAGACACACTCACAGATATCCCTCACACACACTGCACATCAGCACCTGGTGACAAACCAGACTGCAACACCACCCACCCCACACAGCAATGGCATGCCAAGGCGGCATATCTGTCCTCCGCCTGCTGCTACCACCCAGTCCAAGTCCTGTGTGCTGCCACAGTTCTTGCACTGGGCACACCCTGCCCCGTTGCTGTCCGCTGGGCCGGTACTGTCCACAGGTGCCACTGGCACTGCTGCTGTGTCACCACCCATGCTGCCTCTAGTCATCGGCCACTGATTCAGCACCTTGTGCCAGGTGCCATCTGCCCCAGGCCCCTGTCAGTGGGTGTTGCCACTGCCCTCTGCCGTGCCAGTCTGGCTGCCTGTGTTGCCACCAGTGCTCATCCAGTGGCTCCTGGTGGTGGTTGTTTCCCCAGTGCTGTGTGTGTCACCGACACAGGGGGCTGCAGTGCCTATAGCATGGGTTCTGCTGGTGGTGCTGGTTGTGCTGGTGGTGCCGGCAGTGGGGCCCCCTGCAGTGGTGCATCCAGTGGTGCTGGTGCCGGTGGTGGGTGCTGCTGCACCAGGGGTGTCGGTGGTGGTGGTGGCAGTTTTGGTGAGGGTGGTGCTGCTGGGCCCTCTATACTTGGCAGTGGTTGTGGAGGTGGTGGTGGTGGTGTCACCGCTGCTGTCGGTGGCTCTTGTGTGTTGCTGGGGTCTGCTGCTACTCCTGTGGTGCCTGTGTGGTGGCATCTCATGCCACGGGGCATTGTGTGTGCTGGCCAGCATGCGTGTCCTGTTGCAGGGCCACCAGTGCAGCCACCTGCCACATCCACTGTGCCACTGACCCCTCGATGGCCTTGACCAGGTGGGTGATGGTGCACATCTGTGCCTGTGCACAGGCCTGTGTGGTGGCCATGCCCTCCACCACACAGTTAATGGCCGACTCTATTGTGTGTGTCCCCATCTCATGCACCCCTATCAGTATTCTGGTCAGCCCCTCCACCGCTGTGGCCAGTGCATGGTGGACTCCAGCATAGTCCAGTGAGGAGTTCAGGCAATCCTGTTCCAGGGCTGGTGTGGCCCCATCTAGGGCCTCCTCCAGCCTATGGTACGCTGCTGGGCTAGTGTCTGGTGCAGTCCCATCCCACAAACCCTCGCAGCACAGAAGGTCGCTTGGGGTCCAGGCACTCCTCCTCCTGATGTTGTTCCTCCACTGCCATGCAGCCCCCCCACCACTGATGTCCTGGCTGTGTCCTGCTGGGCCCACTCTGGGATGGTGTTGGCACTGTCCACCAGCCCTGTGTCCACCTCTGCTGTGCCTGTAGGGTGACATTGGTGCAGCACTGTTACCTCCCATGCCTCCCATTGTCCCAACCCCTGACTCACTGTCCCATGCACTGGGGTGGTGCGGGACATGGCCTTACCTGCACTGCTGTCCACTGGTGCTGCACCAGTGGGGGAACAGCAGTGCATCAGTGCTGCACCACCATTGCATGCCGACCATGCATGCCTCCATCCCCTCCCCTGATACACCATCCCATGTTGTCGGGGTGGCACTGGCCGTCAACTTACCTGCCCCTGTGCCCTCTGGAACTGCACCTATGGGGGAACAACAGTGCATTAGTGCCACCATCATGTCGTGCCCAACATGCGTGCCACCATTCCTGCCCTTGCATCCCTGTCCAATGCACTGCGGGGGGCACTGGCAGTCAGCTTACCTGCCCCTGTGTCCACTGCTGCTGCACCTGTTGGTGGGGACAGAGTGCATCAGTGGTGCCTCTCCATGTGTTGCGTGCGCTGCATGCCTTCTCCTTAGTTGTGCCACATTCCAGGGTCTGGTCCAACACATTCCCTCCCATCTGTCATCCTCCATGCTGCCCATTGTTGCATTCCTTTGTATAGGTCATCGTACCATGCATCACACTTTCACTTACCCATCCCTGTGTCTTTCCGTGGTGTGTCGGGGTCCATGTCCCTGTGGATGCTGAACCTGCTCGTGGCTGCCAGCACCCTTGCCTCGTGGGTGGTAAAGGGTCTCACCCTCTGTGGATGGCCCCCTGAGGCCACTCCCTGCCACCTGTTGTGTGTTTCCTTGGCCCGTGAGTGGCATTTCAAGTCACTACTGCGCTTTTGCAGCTCGTGCACTGTGTGCCCCGCATTTGCAATGGCATTTATGTGTGTTGCCACCTCATCCCATGCCACCTTCCTTCTCATTCGCTCTTCGCGATCCTTTCAGTTGTCCAAGAGCAGGTCTGGTTGGGCCTCCAGTTCCTGTAGGAGCATGTCACTCTCCTCATGTGTATAATTATGATTCCTCCTCCTCTTGCCATTGCTTGTCACCTCACTCCCACTACCCGCCATCTTCACCGTAGCCCCTACAACATATCTGCATCTTGTGCCCTTTTATCTTGTCATGGGTTACGATATGCATGCTGCTATGCCACTCTTGTGGGTTACATCTTGTCTTGCAGGTGTACTTTGTGACATGTATATCTCTGCGTTTTACATCATATCTGGCGTTTCTCTTGGAATATGGCGCAGCTCGTATGTCATAGGGTTTTTGGCATAACTTTATGCACTGGCGTACTTTGCGCACTGCTCTCACCGCTGTCTTGGAATAGGGCCCTCAGAAACAGACTTTTGTCAGCAGAAAAAGACCTTTAGGCCCATCCAGTATGCCCCTTAATCTTGCCTGTTCTGTCACCACTGGCCCAGTTGGTCATAGGTGTCAGTTCCCCCCGTTCCTCTGCCTACTATGCCCCTGTGCTTATCCCATGCATGTTCGAAGCTCCGCACAGTCTTTGCTCCCACTACCTCCTCTGGCAGGCTGTTCCAGTCATCCACCACCCTTTCCATACAGAAGTATTTCTGCACATATCTTCTAAGCTTGCCCTCTCTTAGGTTCATTGCATGCTTCCTTGTTCTAGTGCCTTCCTTTCTCTGAAATAGACCATCAGCCTTGTTCACTTCTGTGAAGTACTTGTAGGTTTCAGTCATGTCCCCTCTTGGTCTCCTCTCTTCCAGAAGTACATGTTGAGTTCTTGCAGCCTTTTCTTATATGACTTCTCATGCAACCCAACCCCCTCAGCATGTTGGTTGCCCTCCTCTGTACTGTCTCCACCGCTTCAGTGACCTTGTGGAGGTGCAGCCTCTAGAACCGGACACAGTACTCCAGGTGGGGCCTCACGTGAGTGATACAATGGCAGCACCACCTCCCTCCTCCTGTTAGAAATCCCTCTCTCAGTGCACCCCAGCATTCTGCTAGTCTTTTCCACTGCTTTGTCGCACTGCCCAGCTACCTTGAGGTTATCAGATATGATGACTCCTAGGTCTCTTTCTTGCTTGATGATTGTAAGCTTCACTCCCACCATCTTATACCCAGCCCCTGAGTTCCATGCCCTAAGTGCATAACCTTGCGCTTTTTGGCATTGAACCCCAAGTGCCACCCCCTAGACCATTCCGCTAGTTTCCTCAGATCCATTTGCATTCTCTCAACACCTTTGTGAGTGTCAACCCAGTTGCAGATTTTTGTATCATCTGCACATCTGCAGGAGCACCACTTACCCTCAAGCTCCTCTCCAATGTCATTTATGAAGACATTGAAAAGCACTGGTCCCAGCACTGAACCCTGTGACACCCACTAGTAATTCTCCTACTGCCTGTGTAGCTACCGTTTACCACCACCCTTTGCCTCCTATCCCTTAACCAGTTTGATATCAGGCTTGTCACTTTCTCCCCGGCCCCCAGCTGTGTAATTTCTTAACTAGACTTCTGTGTGGCATAGTGTTGAAAGCCTTACTGAAGTCCAGATGGGCCACGTCCACTGTTCTCCCTTGATCCCCTCCCCCGGTAACCCAGTCAAAGAAATCAATTAGATTAGTTTGACATGACCTTCCTGCTGTCAAACCATGCTGCCAGTGGTCCTGCAGCCCTTTTGCCTCCAGGTGCTCCACATGCCTCTCCTTCAGCAGTGTCTCCGTTAACTTCCCCACCACTGATATAAGATTGACTGGCCTGTAGTTGCTAGCATCCTTCTTACTGCCACGTTTGTGCAGATGGACCACAATGGCCCTTTTCCAGTCCACTGGAACTTCCCCCCTTTTAACCAAGGTGCTCAAAAGCGATGCCAGAGGGGTGGCTGCTACCGTGCTCTCTTCTCTAAGGACCCTTGGATAAAGTCCATCTGAACCCATCACCTTATTCTCCTTTAAGGAGCTGCTAACACAATCTGGGCAGCCAACTCATAAGTGTAGTTTCCTGCCCTAGGAGCTTTGTCAGGTATAAATTAATAATTTTTGCCCCATGGTTTTAAATATATTTCCCTCATAAAGCCCAGCTCATAACTTCCTAGTATGAGCCAGGCAATCGCTGAGTGCTGCAGCCCCGCCCCTGAAAATAGCATAAATATAGCATTAGGTTGGGAGTGGAACTGCAGGCACTCTATGGAGAATGTAATAGAATTGGGGAGGGGCGCTGCCTAAATATACTAAGATTATCTTTGCTGGCATATTTACAAGTATGGGGCTAACACATAAGAGATATATATATATATATATATATATATATATTATCCCATACCTGTATAAATGCCAGCAAAGATAATCTTAGTATATTTAAGCAGCCCCCGGTTCCATTGCATTCTCTATAGAGTGCCTGTAGCCCCGTTCCCAACCTTGCGTCATAATTATGCTATTTTCAGGGGTGGGGTTGCAGTGCTCGGCAATTGCTGACTCGTACCAGGAAGTTACGAGCCAGGCTTTACAAGGGAAATATATTTAAAACCTTGGTGCAAAATATATTCATACCTGAAAAAGCTACTAGGGCAGGAAACTACACCAATGAGTTGCCTGCCCAGATCATGTGAGCAGCTCTTTAAGGCTTCCAATCCCTTCTGGATCCTCTCCACCATTAATGGACTTGTGTCCACTCCATCCCCCCATTATTTACTGCAGCATTCTGGTCTATCCCCCCCCCACCCTCTGCTGTGAAGACCGAGCAGAAAGTTCTACTCTCCTGCCTTCCCTCCCTCCTCCTCCTTTCCTTCCCCACCTCCTGCCTCCCCTACCCCTGTGTCTTACTTCTCCCCTAATCCTTGCCTCTGCAACCATACTCGCAGTTCCTGACTGCTTCCCTACTCCCCAGTACTGTTTGTTGCCTAGCAGGCATTCTGATTCCTCACATTTTTTACCTTGTAGTCCAGCAGGCTATTTGATTCTCAAATCACTGTCTAATCTGTGTTTTCTCATGTGATTTTTCAATGCCTGTGATTAATGATGCTCTGACAATTGTGTATCTATTGTATCTTGTAATCTACTATTATATATGTGACACTGCAATTTGCTCACTGTTTAGATTATACTCTGGCCATGGTACGTGGCCCGGGTCATGCCTGAAAACGGTCCCTGGGATCAGTGCACCTACCTGGTTACCAAAGTCATAAATAAATAATCATTCAGTATTTCCACTTTCTCTCAATCTTCCTCCGTGCAGCCCCCCCACCCTCTTGATTCTCACTATGCCCCCTCCTTGTCTTCCTCTTTCCCCCACATATCTGAAGGTCTTTTTGACCTTCTTAGCTATCCTCTCCTCTCCTCTGTTAGTGCTTTAGCTGCCCTCACCCTCCTTTCTGCCTCCTTTTGTTTTGCCAGATACACTGTACCTCTCTATCTTCATCCTTCTGGGTCTTCTTATACTTTCTACATGCTGTTTTCTTCTCCTTCCCTGCCTTTGCCATCTCCTTAGAGAACCATTGTGGCTTCTTCCTCCTCTTTCCCTTGCTCACTTCCTTCAGACAGCATGCCATTGCCTGGGCTATATCCTCCTTAATTTTTTGGGCTGCAGTGGGCCTAGCCCTGCAGACTCTCTTGCTATGAGAAAATGATTCAGCACTTTCCTTCCAACTGAACACGTTGGAGTTACACCACAGTCGCCTCCATATCTGTGAAGCACTCCACTCTTCTCCAATGGAAGGAGCACTGCACTATTTTTACAGTGTTGGCAGTCACAGCGGAACACAGCATACTCCGCCGTGTCCGAAGTGGCCACCAAACTGTATTGTGCATCTGCAACTACTAGCGCATGCACAGTGTTGCTCAGCGACCATCTTGGTCATGGCAGAGTGTGTCGTGTTCTGCCGTGACCACAGGAAAAAAAATAGTTTTAAATTATAGAGATCCCCCACCTGACCCTCCCTCTCAGCACCCCGCCCCCCCCCCAGAAACATATGAGTGACACTGGGGTTGCCCAATCCTCATGTTGGGAAACATTCAGTGACACTGAGGTTGCCCAATCCCCGTGTTGGGATCAGCATCCTTATTTTTTTTTAATTAAAGATATCCCCAACCCAACCCTCCTCTCAGCACCCACCACCCCACTTCCCCTCAAAAATTTAATAGTTAAACTGGGGTACCCAATCCACCAGTGCAGGAATCCTCACTTTTTTAACCTTTAAAAAGAAAACCATCCATTGATGTCTTTTACTTTGTTGCTGTTCCCCACCCAACCTTCCTGCTCAGCACCCACCACCCGCACCCCCCAACCCCTTACTTACCCATTGGGGGCCCAACACCTTAATCCTCTCTGGATTGCAGACACATCTTCACTCTTCAAAGTCGGACCGCAAACTGAAGAAACAGGTATGCGGGATAATGTGTTTCGAAGGGGTTTTGAACTTAGTGGCATAACTTATTCAATATGTCTTCTTTGGGACCCTACCTCATGAACAATTAAACTGTCATTAGGGAGATCTTTCCCAAAAGGTGATTTTGCGGTCCCTGTGTGAAATCACGTTTTGGGCAGGAGTTGAAAATTTTCTCTGCCCTTGTTCATGAGGTGGGGTCATAAGAAGGCTATGTTGAAAATTTGGTGTAAAAATATTTAAAAAATCAACAGTTATGAGCCTATGTTGAATTTTGCGAACGCATGCTCGTAACTTTGATAATTTTCAATATTTTCACTAAGTTAACAACATAGCCATATCTTTACAGCACATCATAAGTGTGACAGTCAAGTCCTGGCCAAAATGTTTTTTTACATCCCAAAATGTGATTTCACGGTCCCAGCACGAAATCACCTTTCAGGCAGTAGTTGAAAATTTTCTCTGCTCTTGTTCATGAGGTGGGGTCATAAGAAAGTTATGTTGAAATGTTTTTTTCCATATAGGTGTTTATACTCCCCGGTGGGCCTGTGGCTTCCATCAGCTAACTGTACCAGGCATCTGCGGTCCCTTCGCGGCCACTCCCACTTCCCCGGCAGGACCACGGGGCCAGCCTGGGGGCATTATCCTGCCCTAGCCCCCGTGATTTTCCTCAGTTTTCTCCTTATCCCCGGTCTCAGACAAGTTCGGGGCATACTGAGGCAAGGACGCCCCTCCCAGCTGGACTCCGCTGCACCCACCCCTGGCCTAGCACCCAACTTTGTGCATGCCTGTACCACCATCACATCTCCATATGGTGGTGGTCTTAGGCTGGGAGAGACGACTTCCCTAATCTGAGAGAGGAGAGCTGCCTGGCCGTCACTCTATCCTCTCCCATCCCTCTCCCCCAGCGGCCCATGCTCATTCCCAAACATGGGTCACTGACATGGTGAGAGGTAAGGTGCCCAGTGCCTCAGCCCTCAGTGCTACCGGGCTGACCCCACTATGTTGAAAATTTGATGTAAAAATATTAAAAAACAACAAAGTTATGAGCCTATGTTGAATCTTGCAAATGCAGGCTCGTAACTTTAGTAATTTTCAATATTTTTCCCCCAAATTCAAAACATAGCCATATCTTTACAACACTTCATGAGTGTGACAGCTGTCATTTTTCAAATCCTGGCCAAAATGTTTGGGTATTTTTGCATCCCAAAAGGTGATTTTGCGGTTCCTGCACCTAATCACCTTCCAGGCAGGAGATGAACATTTTCTCTGCCCTTGTTCATGAGGTGGGGTCATAAGAAGGCGATGTTGAACATTTGGTGTAAAATTATTAAAAAACAATGAAGTTATGAGCCTACATTGAATTTTACAAATACAGGCTCATAACTTTCGTAATTTTCAATATTTTTACCCCAAATGTAAAACATAGCCATATCTTTACAACACCTCATGAATGTGACAGCTGTCATTTTTCAGATAGAAGTTGACGTTGACAGCAAATAAGGACCACAAGGCCCATCCAGTCTGCCCATTTCTTTTTCTACCTCATGAATGTGCCATCGGCCTTTGCTCTGTCAATGGCCTATCTGTTCATACTCATCTGTATTGCTTCCTTATGCCTATCCCATTCCTATTTGAAGCCCTGCACTGTATTCATATCCACCACTTCCTAAGGTAGGCCGTTCCATGCATCTACCACCCTTTCTGTGAAAAAGAACTTCTTCACATTACCCCTTAATCGGCCTCCCTCTACTCTCATGCTGTGTCCTCTTGTCCTGCTATTTTTCTTATATTGAAACACATTAGACTCTTTCACCTTGTTAATGCCCTTAAGGTGTTTGAATGTTTCGATCATATCACCTCTCTCCCTCCCTCCTTTGCTCTAGGGTATACATATTGAGTTCCGTTAATCTGTCCTCATATGTCTTCTGATGCAGCCCCTGCACCATTTTGGTTGCCCTTCTCTGGACTGCCTCAATTCAGTTAATGTCCTTGTGAAGGTGTGGCCTCCAGTACTGCATGCATTACTCCAGATGGGACCTAACCAGTGTCTTGTAAAGAGAGATTATTACCTCCCTCTTCCAACTAGTGATACCCCTACTAATACACCTCAACATCCCCCTAGCCTTTCCTACTGCTTTAGTGGTCTGCTTGGATGATTTCAGGTCATCAGTGATGATGAGCCCCAAGTCTCTTTCTTCCCTTGTGATTACCAGCAACTCCCCTCCCAGCCTATAGGTGGCATCATGGTTTCTCTTCCCTATGTGCATAATCTTGCACTTCTATGCATTAAACCCCAGTTGTCACTCTTCCGACCATTTTGCTAGTTTATCCAGATCTCTTTTAATTCTGCCCACCCCATCTGGATCGTCTACTCTGTCGCAGATCTTGGTGTAATCTGCAAACAGACAAACCTTACCCTCCAGTCCATCTGCAATGTCAATGGTGAAGATATTGAAGAGGACTGGCCCCACGACTGATCCCTGAGGTACCCCACTTGTGACTTGCATCTCTTCTGACTGTATACCATTTACCACCACTCTCTGTTTTCTGCCTGTCAACCTGTTTGACACCCAGTTGACCAACTTCTGACCCATCCTGAGCCTACTCAGCTTATTAATCAATCTTCTATGTGGAACAGTATCAAAAGCTTTGCTGAAGACAAGGTAGGCGACATCAACTGCTCCCCCTTAGTCCACCACTCTGGTTACCCAGTCAAAGAAATCTATGAGATTAGTTTGACAGGACCTTCCTTTTGTAAACCCATGCTGTCTTGGATTCTGTGCTCCTATGGATTCCAGATGTTGCACTATCCTTTCCTTAAGGAGTGCCTCCATAATCTTGCCCACTACTGAGGTAAGACTGACTGGACTGTAGTTCCCTGCCTCCTCCCTCCTACCACTCTTGTGGAGTGGGATCACATGAGCCCTTCTCCAGTCTTCTGGGACCTCTCCTGTGCCCAGAGGCTCACTAAACAATTCTGATAATGGCTCTGCTAGTTCCACGCTTAGCTCCTTTAGTACCCTGGGATGTACTGTATGCCATCAGGTCCCATTGCCTTGTCCACCCTGAGCTTATTGAGCTCTTGTAGGACCCTTTCTTTTGTGAAGGGACTAGTGCACACCTCCCTCCCCACTGTGTCCATGGTGCTGAGCTGTAGGCCCTGCCCTACCTTCTCTTCAGTAAATACTGAGCAGAAGTATCTATGTAGGATAAAGACAAAGAACCTCTGTGCACAAACACTGAGGCAATGGTTACCTCAAAGGGCATTTGGCTGAGAAGCCAAGTTTCAAAAAAAATACAAAATCACACATGCCCACACAATGCAAAGCATCATGGGCTGCATATGCAAATCACCACAGAATGTTATGCTGGTCCAACTTTAAGCAGAATTGCATGGTGCCGAAAGGCCTCTCACACAGTTTGCAAAGGGTGCTAACAGATGACATAGACATGTGTTTCGACAGGAGGCATACTGATGAGTCCTGGTGGGACAAAACACATGTCTATGTCATCTGTTAGCACTCTTTGCAAACTGTGGCAGAGGCTTCGACACCATATTCTGTAAAGATGGACCAACACAACATTCTGTGTGTCTGCTCTCACAGCCATAATGCATAGGCTCAGCATGTGACCCTATATTTTATAGAAATAATAAGCCAATGCCCAAATAACCCTTACTTCGGTACGGGATTTATCTTTAAATAGTTTTTATTTTAATGGGTTCACCACAACATATCCAAGACACACTGTCTTAGGGTAGCTGGTCCATTCCACTGGGGTGTCAAACAGACGAGGCATACTGATGAGTCCTGGTAGGACTAAACACGTGTCTATGTCATCTGTTAGCACCCTTTACAAACTGTGTGAGAGGCCTTTCGGCACCATGCAATTCTGCTTAAAGTTGGACCAGCATAACATTCTGTGGTGATTTGCATATGCAGCCCATGATGCTTTGCATTGTGTGGGCATGTGTGATTTTGTATTTTCTATGTAGGATAGATGCTTTTACATGGTCCTCCTCCTCATATGCTCCCATATCCCTTTTGAACTTAGCAATACCCCCTCTGGATTTTCTTCTTTCACTAATGTATCTATAGAAAGTCTTGTCACCTTCTTTTACTGTTTGTGCTAGTGTTTCCTCGGTTTGGGTCTTTGCCTGCCTTACTGCCTTCCCTGATTCCCTTAATGAAGTTTGGTATGCCTCCCTATCTTGATCCTGCTGCTTTCCCTTATATTTCCTGAAGGCCAGCCTTTTGGCTTTGACCTTTTCTGCTACTGTTTTTGAGAAACAAAGTGGTTTCCTTCTTCTTTTGCACATCCTTTTCTCTCTAACACAATGGGATGTTGCTTGAAGTACTGTATCCTTAATGCTTGCCCACTTTTCCTGTACCTCCTCACCTGTATTTCTTTTTGCCAGGGCTAGCTTAACTCTGTTGGGCATCTTATCAAAGTCAGCTCCTCTGAAGTCCCATATTTTTGCCTTGGTCAAAATGTTTGTTTTTTTTACATCCCGAATGGTGATTTTGTGGTCCCTGCACAAAATCACCTTTCGGGCAGTAGTTGAACATTTTCTCTGTCCTTGTTCATGAGGTGGGGTAATAAGACGGCTATGTTGAAAATTTGGTATAAAAATATTAAAAAACAATAAAGTTATGAGCCTACATTTATTTTTGCGAATGCAGGCTCATAACTTTGGTAATTTTCTATATTTTTTCCCCAAATTTACAACACTGCCATTTCTTTACAGCACTTCATGAATGCGACAGCTGTCATTTTTTTAGCTCCGGCACAAAATGTGTTTTTGTGTCCTGAAAGTTTATTTTGCAATCCCTGTGCAAAATCACCTTTAGGCCAGGAGTTGAACATTTTCTCTGCCCTTCTTCATGAGGCAGGGTCTTAACAAGGCTATGTTAAAAATGTGGTGTAAAAATATTAAATTTTTTCAATATTATTACCCCACATTCCGTGCCTACAGCCCTATTGGCTCTGGCCAAAATGTGTTCTCCATTGAGCCTGCACTCCCACTCTTCCTTGCACCCCTTTGAGGCATTCTCTGAGGCAGTTTCCCAGTTCTTTAAAAAACTGCCCTCTAAAGTCCAGGACCCATAGCATTTTTCATAAAAACATACCCCAAACCAGTTTATAAGTGGGAAAGTTGCAATGACATCAGAAAGAACATATACAATAGTATCATACAGGAAAGAATTATAGCATGCAAAACTTAAACAAGCAATACTGTTAGTGCTTTACAATAGGATATAGGGAAACTGAGAAACGACATCAGTTAAAAGTATATGGCAGAGCAGGTAAGTAAAAGCAACAGTAAAAAAATAATCACTGAACAGAAAAGTTACAGAATAGTAATATGGCAAAACATGATTATATTTGTTTTAGCTGTGTTCCCTAAACGAAAATGTTTTCTGCATTTTTGGGAGGGGCAGGTTCAACACTGCACTTCCGATATGCCAGTACTGGAAATAAGTATCTCACAGCAACAAAATGGAACAGATGGGGCTCCCTCCTCCAAGTATACCACCTGAAGAAGCAATCAGAACTAGAACAGCTACCAAATCTTCCAATACATCCACCAGCAGTGACTCCCTTCTCCCTCTTGGATTAAACTCACAGATAACAGAGCCATCATTTTCTCCTGGTAAAGTAGGTGATGCTAGTGAAGACCAGTCCCGTAACCCATCACTTAAGGATGGCCGCCTGTTGGTTGTCAGATACAAGGGCAAAGGTGGCAAGTCAGGTCATGTGGAATGTGACGTTCCTCCAGCGGAATTCATGTGGAACTTCTTTTTGAATTCCACAGAATCTGATAAACATTTCTATGTAAACCATGGGATAACTTTCCGCAGATCACGTAAACTGTAGATGAGCAAAACGGGTGATTTGATACCTTTTACAGTATTGGACCAATAAGTCATTTTCAGAACACAAGCTTTCAGGCTACACAGAGCTCTTCTTATAGGAAGAATAATTTTCCAGGGACTGAGGTAACGGAATCAGTGGTTTATGTAACCTGCAGGTAACTAATCCAGGAAATACATTCAGCTTTTGAAATTTCAGACTTCCACTACCAATGGCATTCCATGGAAGTAGTTGAAAGTTTCCAAAATTCCATTGAGTGCTCTTCCATCGGTATCTGAAAGTTCCACACACTGCTCGTGGCAAGTGGAATGCAGAATTTAAACAATCATAAACTGATGGATCCACTGGTGTGTGGGTTCTCAGAAGTTTCTTTATACTGGACTATAAATAGAATAATAGATGGGTTAGTGTGTATTACAAGGCTGTAATTTCATCGAGAGTTTCTGGGGACATAGATAACCTCGAGAGCGAAGCCCGAGAGGTTTCTATGTCCCCAGAAACTCGAGATGAAATTTCAGCCGAGTAATACACACTAACCCATTTGTTATTTTTTGTAATATATGGATGAAGGAGGTTGGCGAGTCTTAACTGCGATTGCTTGAAAGCTGCATCAGGAAGTGGAGCCTTGTTTCTGTTATCGTTTGTGGCTTTGATAGTGCCATATTTGTGATTTTACTGCCAGAGTATCGTAAAACAGTAGCGAACGTTACTTTCCCGTGAATCAGTTTTTCAAACTATTAGAGTTGTGTGGTGATTAAGGTGGCTCGTGGTGGGCGCAAGGTTGAAGGGTGCGCTTGTGCTGTGCTGCTGCAGTGATAATACTATCGTTCGTTGGAACGATAGTATTATTGAGAGTGAAGTGTGGTATTATTGGGTCTGAAGAGTTCTGTGAGATGTATTATAAGGATTTTTTTGGATCATTTTCGATACTATTATTTTGGAAATCCATATATTACAAATGGTTAATGGGACACTATGGTCAACCCTTTTTGCACAGTATTATTTCTAGTAGAAAAACCTTTGTTTATGATTGCTAACCTTCTTGAAAATGAGTTGATGTCACTGGTTGTTTTATCTGCTCATTTTCTTAGTAGAACTGTTATGCTTGGTAAATAGTGTAAGTATACCCGATCTTGTTTTGCTTCAAATCATTGATCATCTCTTACTGCATACTTTCTGAACATTATGAACAGTGTAACCACTCATGATACAATAATCTCCTTTCCTCCCACTGCGTCATGAGTGACTAGACTGTGTTGGGGGTGTTCCCAAGTCCAGAAAAGATGCAGTGGGAATTGACCAAAGAATTTAAACAAACATGTTTTTGTGTGGTAACACCAGTATGGCTGGCAGTCTGTTTTTCACTTTTAAAAAGAAAAAAGAAATCAGACTTAAAAAAACAGCTATATCTGCAGTTTCTACAGAATATAAGAAATCATAAAATGTGTTTTTTAAACTGAGGCCAGTTTGAGGCCAAAGTGGGTTGACAGTGTCCCTTTAATTGTGTTGGAGGTACTGTTGGCACAGACATGGTTGGGAGAGATGGAGGTGAAGAAGGCTTTCTGTCCTACTGTTCCACAGCCTAAAGATTTGGAAACAGAAACAGTATCAACTGTCAGTGCAGCCACAGTACTGTAGCTTGTGACGCCAGCGACTGGATCATCAGAGGGCTGGCGTGGTGAGCAGGACTGAGCATCCCAGCGAATGCTCCCCTACTCTGAGGAGGGAGGGTTGTGTCACACACTGCAATAACATCAGCTAGCTGGCAGCAGGTGGCAGTGTAGCTGGCAGTCCAAGGCACATCTGGGTGGGGGGGGGAGAGCATGCAAATGTCAGTGTATCCAGATCACCAGCACCTGGCCATATTACAGTGCACACTATTGGGGGGAGGGGGGAGTGGAAAAATCATTGCTGATTTATCAGATCATATCTAGCCTGCCCCATTTTGACCAATGCAGACCTTACTCTACCACCTCCTGCAATGGTCCCAGGACCCTACTGCTTGGGCAGCCACAAGCAGATTCAGAGACTGCCTGCTGAGGCACTGAAATAGCAGGGCTGCACTCCAAGGGGCACTCTGGAAGGTACCAAGGTTGCTCGAGCAAGGGTATGAGGGGAATTAAATGATTGGAAGGGCTCTGGGTTTAAACAGATTTTAAAAACAGAAGTAGTACAGAGAGACTGAGGGATGTAAAGACTCAGATATAGCTTTGCATTTCCAGGAATGGTAGAGATGAGTGAAAGCTTGCTTTACCACCTTTCCATTAGCGGTACATGGAAACATAGATTGTGTCAGCAGAAAAAGACCCCAAGGACAACCCAGTCTGCTAATTTCCTTGCACAAGACTATGCCCGACCTAACACCAGGCTGGTTGTGGAGATCTATAACGCAAGCACATCTACTGGGGAGCCAGAACTGTGGTCAGCATTACTGTACGCACTGTACAGTAATGCTTTTAATGCTAGCAAATCCAATGGGAACCCGACTGTGTGCTGCATTAGAGAGATCTGTGAAATATCAGTGTCAGATGCACACTTACATGACTTGCAGGTGACATTAACTTTCTGATATTGAACCTGATGTACTCCTGCAGGTGCCACATTAAAGCAGCAGTTAAAGTTAACCAAGAAGTGTTCATCGCTTCCCAGATTTTTGCACTGCCTAGTAGTTTACAATTTCAGGATTAACTTTTGCTGTTTACTGCTGTTTTCTGGTAATTGGTTCCCTTGATTTTTCATACATTTATAATTTTGTGTGGGTCCACAGGAAATATGGCAGCCCCCATACCATTTCCTGTTTTACACCTTTTGTTTACATTGCTTGTCCCATAAACACTCAGCAGGCAAAGGAAGGGGTGCTGCAATCCTGTTGCGAGACCAAATAACCAGTGAGAGAATGGCAGCACCCCATGTCCCTCTGAATCCAATATGGTCCTCCTGGCAAGGGACTGTGCTGAACTGTCAGAAAAAATAAAGAAAACAAAACAAAATGAAAAGCAAAGATTCAAGTTTTGTCAACTGTGGGGCTTGTTTGACATAAATGTTGTAAAAAGTATGTTTTTATTAACTAGTACTGCTGCTTTAAAGCAGAAGGTTTGAGTTCCACAACCACCATTTGCAGACTGATGAAGAGTTGTTTGAGACTCGAAGTGCTGGGGTAGTTTTGTGCTCATCTCCCTTTTCAGTGTGCAATAGAGGGTTTTACTGGCTGTATCTATCTACCTCACAGATCTACTTCATTTATAGACATGTGAGTGTGCTCATTCATGTTTTCAAGTGTGTAGCACTTCTTTTTTTTTATGTCCCCTTCTCCTGGTCAGCCCTCTTTCCGAGGAGCGCCCCAGCCCCATCACCCCGATGTCTGCCAGGACTTATCTGCTGGCTATTATCCCCCAGGGATTGCCCCCCCCCTCCACGGGGTCAGCAGGATTCCGCAAGTCCTGGTGGAGAACGGATCAAGTTTGGACCACTCTGCCCATCTGGTCGGGTGAGGGGCCTGCAGGTGCTCCTCCACAGCCTGCCACTAGACTTTTTCCCATTTATCTGTTCCCAGGGAGGTGCGGCATGCAATGATGTCATGGTGCACGGCACATGCTCCGACATGATGTGCACCGATGTCTGCCATGCTTCCCAACCTTCTGGATCAGGCTGTCCCCCAACCCCCCAGCTTCCACCAGGGGCCGGGCAAGCACTGGGCTCTGCCCACCCTCCCACCAGAGGAGGAGAGCAGTCCTATGGAGGATGCTTGATCCTCCTCATCCCCCCCCCCGGCTGGCCCTCAGACACCCCACATTCACTTCCAAACCTGGGTCATCAGCATTGCAAGCAGCAATGCTACTGCTGCACCTGCAGGCCAGCACAAATGTTTGGCACTTCTGTGTCTTTTTGAAGCAGCACCAAGTCAGTTCTCAACTGAGCAGCCATCCTGTGCATCTTGCATTATCTTGCATACTGTGTGACCCTGAGCAAGTCACTAAACGTCCTTGCACTCCTGGGCAGCATGTGGAAATGAGCTTCAAATCACTGTATGTTTCCTGGCCCAAAATTCTGAAATAAAATTAAAGAAAAAAGCATGCACCTTTTATGAGCAAATGTAACTTCTACAAAATGCTAGTCTCTACCAGGCTGCTTGCAAAGGAAAAGAGATTCATATTTAAAAGCACACATCATCGGAACCAAAATAACCACTCTGCCCCTGCTAATGCTAAACAGAAGGGTAATGTACTGTATCAGAAAAATAACAAAGGAACTGGGTACGTTACTGTATAATTTACTAATGGGATGCTAAGTGCCTAAATATGCCCAACTTAACATCATCAGTCTCACTGACTGCTGCTCAGCTTGCATGTTTACAAGTAAAAAAATATATATTACTTTGTCACATGTGGCATTTTCAAAGATGTTTTGATGTCATTCTCTTTTATAAATGATTTATGGGGACTGCAACCCAACTAAGAAATAACATCTCATTTCCCCTGGAGTCCTGCTCCTATCTAATTTTAAAGAAGGGTTGAATGCAGCCAACAAATGACATGTGGCTTGCTGACGGGCACAACATGGGACAGTAATGTTGGATGGATTCAAGCCCATCTCTTTCACAGTTTTGTGGCTAGTAATGAGTGGCTAGGTGGCCCCTCTGAGCCAGACATTGCAATATTTTCTTAGCCTTGTCTAGCAGTGACAGAGCTTCAGTACAGAGATTAACCACCCTAGCTATTCTGAGCTAGCTCATCTATGTAGGGCAAGATGAGACGTGAACCATGTTGCAGACCTTTACATAAGGATTAACCCATGACAGAGAGTGGGTTACTGGGGAATTAATTCACACCTGGGGGGGGGGTTGTCGCAAGAGGCTGCAGGCTGAGTGCCAACAGCCACCCCAAGCATGGATTAATTCCACACGTAACACAGCTCTGGAGTGGGTTAATGCACTTATAACAAGGGGATGAAAAATGCATGAGAGATTCCCCAGTACTGTACTATGTTGTGGCTCCTCCTCTGCTCACTGAACATACCGCACGGTGTGACTCCATGCCCGCCCAGAACCTCATTTACTCCTGCTTGATGGTTGCATATCAGCATAAATGCATTTTTCATCCTCATGTGCATTAAAACCACAAGATTTTGAAAGTCTCTTACTTGAAAGGCAACTAGTAGACAAGCATTTTTCTTTTTAGATGACAGTTTTCAAACAACTCCTTTTATCAAGTTCTGCAGTTCCAGAAAAGTGAAAGCTTGTGTTTTTTGCAGTTTCACTGGCGGGATCACATGAGGCTGTGAGTAATGCATGCTGCAGGCACTGAGACAGCATTGTTTCAACTATTGTGCAGTGACTGAATGGTGACTTGACAAGTGTTTTACAAATATTGTAGTGTGTTCATATCAGGCTGTGAATAATACATGCTAGGAAACAGAGCATTGCTAGACAATCGCGCCGTGACTGAATGGCAACTTGGCAAGTGTTTTGCAAATATTGCACTGGGATTCAGCTTTTGGGCAAAACTGAAAAATAGGAGCTAAGATGAAGCAAAGTTGGGTGGTGTGGAGGGAGTATGTAAATATGAAGACCACAGCTAAATGGAGACACAGTTCGATGTGGGTTAGGAGACACACTGTACTTCAGGTCAGGAGAGACAGGCTGTAGTTCAGGTGAGCAGATTACAAAGCATACAACATGGGGATGAAAACGTTCATACTGAGATCACCGTCTCCCTCCATTGCTTTTACACTACTTAGTTAGGCCAAAATCACAGTTTCACTTTTTTAAAGTGGCAGATGAACACCAGTGTCTGACAGAAATACCATTAACCCTATTAAAAAGGGGAAGTCTCCCATAGTTTCACACCCATATTTTCCCAACTCCTTATGTGTAACTGTTGTATTCCTCTTCTAGTTGCCAGCAGTCCTATTGCTGTCCAAATCTAGATTATAAATAAAAATATATAGCCCCCAAAAGTTATCAATGTGTTTGTCCTCCATTTTACCATCAATGCTGCTGGAGGGCGATATCATCAGAGTAGCAGATAATGGGGCTGCACTAAATGCTGTTCCACCAGTAAACAGAACCCACAATGTTTGGTCCCCCACTTGAGTAATGGGGGAACTTTTTAAGTGTTGTGCACATCCTGAAGTGGAGGCCTAATAGGGACTAGGACCATATATGAGTGTGATTCAGCACTGAGTTGACATGCATATACAGTGTGCCTATAAGGAAGTGTCTGTATGTGTTGTGTTAATGTTTCTGTTAGCAAAATCAGTTTACGCAATAAATGACTCTGGGTACAACAAGAGTCTTAAGTGGTATTATATAGCTGTTGTATTATGTTCCGTGTGTGTTAGCATTCTCTGTTTTGATTGACACCAGCAGAGAAACAATCTTGCAAAAATGCCCCTTTCCCTTTGTAACTAGGCAGTCAGTGATTGGATGGCTGATGTAAAGCAATAAAGAGTTCAGCTATAACAAGGAAAAGGTTGCCAGAACAACATCAGCTGCAGCATATGGAGGAAGAGTAATCTAGTGGTTAAAGAACAGGCACAAGAACTGGGAAACTCTGGTTTAAATCCTACTAAAGTCCCTTACTCTCTAACCCTTAACAAGTTCCCCTAACCTCCTTGGGAACTGTGATGGCCCCTCAGGTCCATGACTTTAACAGTGCCCCCATTCCCATTATAAATCATTAGCAGTGATGGGAGAGCTACAGCACTTCACTTTGAAGGTACTGAAAACAAGCTGTGGCAGCCCTCCCCCCTTTGTAATGCCAGCAATTGAAATAGGATGTCCCTCACAAATCAGATGCTACACTTCAGCTGTTGTAGGTAAAGAAACTAATCAGTTTCAGTGTTTGTAGTACTCTGAATTTGCTTAGCTCATTCCTCCCATGTCATATGCATTCTGTGTCTTGGTATTTCCAGTCAGAACCCAGATGTAAGGAGCATTTGAAATGTAAAACAATACACTTTATAAAGTAAGTGATCTAGCTCTCCACTTTCAGGCTGCTGAAAGGAGAGTGTATAATTTGTGCAAAGGAGGAATTCAGTCTTGTGTGATCCTTTGAGAAACTGCTCAAGCCTACCTTGTAAATGAATCCTCTCAAGGGTGTTCACCTGGTTCACAACAGAGTGACTGATTGACTACTCGATAGATTGATTGGTTGGTCGATTGGTTGATTAACTGATTCAGTCTACTGCTTTCCACAACGTTACAGCTGTCTCACAGAGAGAAATGAGCAGTACACAGGAACAGCTTTTGTTTCCTATGAATGAAATACTATTAGATGTATTATTTGCTCTACACATGCAGTATTGAGGCTACAAGTACCACTCCCTGGGTGAGTTGCATGACAGAACTGTCTTAAGCCATTGCAAACTTAAGCTAAAATCAGGATAGACAGCATTGATATCCTTAAGTTTTGTTCTGCACTGTTGCTGCAGTGACAACAAGGAATGGGAGGGACTGTATTACAAGTGACTCATTTGCAAGTAAATGGAGGCTTGCTTGACATCTTACTACCTTATGTCAGAGCCTCAAACTCTAGATATGTGTTGCAACAGAAGAAATGGCTGCTCTCTTATTGACATATGTACAGTACTTGATGTAATGCATAATAAATGCATCAGACATATCCAAATCATAAATATACAGGAGTCTTCTCCTTTAAATGCGACAGGTGTCATTATTTCCAATGGTGACCAGGTGCGGGCAGAAGGCTGTGTGAGTCACAGTCGGGAGGAGTCACGTAGTAACATATAAGAACACAGTAACTTAAAGTTGGAAGATACTCTAGGACTATCAGGTTCCCCCCTCCCCACAGTTCATAAGCAGGAACTAGCAAGTATGCTGTGTAATCATACACTCATTTATAGAGCTTGCCCACATAGCCAAGTTTCAGGTTTATTTGTGGAAAAAATCCATTGAACAAAGCTTCTTTACAATGGAGACCCAGGACACTTCCACATAAAAATAGTTGTACACACTATTGATTACAGTCAGACAATCAATATATATAGAATAATACATGGAGTGATGTGTATAATGAGAAGTTTACACTCATCTGAGGCATTGGATACTACATAAACCCTGAGAGCAAAGCTTGAGGGGTTTATTTAAGCATCCAACACCAAGGGTGTGTGTAAAATATGAGTTTTACACAAAAGTTCATGTTTTATTTTATATAATTGTTGGGGAGTGTTTTCTTGCCTACATCATTAAAAAAAGTAACAGTTTGGTCAGTAGATGGAGCTTCCCTTTAAAGCATTAAATCAGTTTGCAGTTTAAGCACCCCCCAACAAGTTTGAGAGGTTGTGTTAAGAGTTACTCCTCCCCAACAGGTACAAATACATTATGTTGGAGTCCCTTACTACAGTATCCCTGAGGCAGATACCTGAGCAGGAACAGCGGGGACCAGAGGGCAGAGTCCCTGCTGTAGTGGTGATTGCCACCCATTCCTGGTCCATGGTGGTTTCATCATGACTCAGGGTAGGACAGCAACTGGATAAGAGAAAACAATGTATGGCAATGACAAATAGTATGTTTTGATACAAAAAGCCTCCGTTGCTGCTGTGTGTCTGATAGGCAGCGGTGAGTGTATATCTCCGCTGGTATCTGCTTCTGGGATGGTTCAGCAGCATGCACACAAGGGAAAACCAGCCCATGTTTGCTGTTATAACCAGCTGGTTAAAATGATGAATTATAACTGGGTTTTCCTATGGGAGAAAATGCTCCCCAGTTATTATATAGAGAATAACGGTTATACAACTGTGTGTTATGGAATTTATTTACTCACCAGAGAGGTGTGATGACCCATAAACCTTGAGAGCAAAGCCTGAGAGGTTTATGGGGCCATCACACCCCGAGGGTGTGTAAAAAAATTCCAATAACACAATAGTTGCATAAGCTTTATGTTTTATAATTACTGGTGCAAGGTAACATGACCGAGAGGTGTCTGTTTGGGGGGGAAAGAAAATGAAAGTGTAGACAAACTGGAATGCTGTTTTAAAAACCCTGTCCCTTGTAGCAGTTGATTTTTTACATTAAAACACTCGCTTATGCTTGAATATTGTTTTCTGAAGCCGCCGAGTCACTCGCTCTCCTCAGTCTATACTCGTCGGCTTTAACGCAAGAAAAAAAAAAACTATGTGTAGGTTAATTGCTAGAAGGGACAGGATTTTTAACACAGCATTGCAGTTTGTCATCATTTTCAGGTTTGTTGTTGTCCAAATGAACAGTGCTTGCTCATGCTACACTGCCAAGAAAATGAAAGTGACAGTCAAGGATAGTGCAAGTCAGTTGCTTTCTGAACACCGTAATAACTGGTTCTACCAGTTATTACGTAGTTTGAAACACAACTCTAGTCCATGTGCTAAAGGGAGTCATCAGTAATTATATAATACTAAATCACAATCACAGTACACATATTACCACAATACCAATAACATAAATGCAATAATTATAATCTATCACATAAATCATTATTAATTATAATAAAAGTAGGGTAAAGGGGGAAGCAGGAGAGAAAAAGAAAAATAATGGCCCAAACTGTCTGTACTATTAATGATGTTCAAGTTACTCCATCTTCTTCTGACATGTCAAAAAATATGTAAAAAATAAGCCTAGATTTCAAAAACAAGAATTTCATTGTCTAAACTGAACATATTTTGTCAGTCCTATTTTGGAATTTTATGGGAAGGGTATTCCATGTACATGGTGTGACACTCTGCCCATCTATTTGTCATTATCGTATAATATTTGTGTTACAAATAAATGTGTATGTGAATGTCTGCTTAGGGACAGTAGCCAGTAAGTAAGGAGGCTTGACCTTTTGACCTTAGCAAAGCCCTACTGTAGCAGATGGTGGTTGTCCCGATCTGTTTTAACACACAGAGCTTCCTTTTTAAAATGCCAGGTTTTAAAACATCGTAAAATATTCCTACTTTAATCTACTGGGGACAAGGTATGCATTTTATAACCCTTGAACGAAAAGGGGACATTTGGCTGATTCCTGTTGGTTTTTACGCCTAGAAGGGAACTGTTGGCAGTTTACAGATTAATGTCAGGACTAACAGTGAATTCAGGTGTTGTGACATCACAAGGAGGTGGAGAGACCGACTTTCCATATTGCCAAGTAATCTGAAGAGAGAGTGCAGACTTTATTTCTGGACTCCTAAGAGAACACACACACTGTTCTGAAAGAAAAAGGCACTTCTGTACAATTAGGTAATACCAACTAGAAAACTAGATTAAGACTAGAAATTCAGTTACAGGCGTATCTGTTTCTAAAATTCCCTTTTATTTTGACTGTAAGTATTTATGTTTTATGTTCTGTGTTTGGCATTTTATATATTTTCAATTTTTAGTAAACACTATTTTCCTTGAAATTCTGCCTGTGCCTTCTCAGTTTCTTTTGCATGTGAATGCTGGCAAAAATATTAATAATTCTGACAGCTGTTAAGGGCTTAAAAAAGTGTTACTTATCTTGCTAAGGTGAGAATATACCTAGGTCTCAAATAAGGATAGACTTGTGAATCTGGCTGGCTACCCACTGAGTGAAATATTGTGCTGCATTCCCCAAAGAAGGTACATATCTGAGCCTGTTAACTGAGTGTACTAGCAGAAAGGTTCACAGTTGGCCCTCAGGACTCGAGGCTAGTAGGTGATTCGGACCCGAAACAGACAGGAGGGTTACCCTGTTTGTCTCCTGTTCACATATTGCACTTCGAGGTTTGGCACCATTGGGAGCAGAGGGCCTGACCTGCGGGGTGCGTTTGTGACACACGGCACCCTGTAACTAAAGTAATTGGTAGCTTTTTCTGTTTTAACCTTAGGCATGGCCATTCCTGTGCCGCTGGAACTTCTTAAATTTAAATTAGACTGAGTTTCCCTAATAGATAACCTCTCCAAAAGATATTCCTGGATATGTCCCTTAACACACTTCAAAGCAAACATTATTTTATGCAAATTCATACATACTCCCATCATGTAAAGCATCATGTGCTGTATATGCAAATCACCACAAAATATTAATGCTATTAACACCCTTTGCAGACTGTGTGAGAGGCCTTTTGGCACCATGCATTTCTTCTTAAAGTTGAACCAGCATGATATTGTGTGGTGATTTGCATATACAAACCATGATGCTTTGCATTATGGGAGTATGTGTGATTTTGTATTTCTTTGAAACTTGGCTTCCCGGCCAGTGCCCTGTGGGGTAACCCTTGCCTCAGTGCTTGCGCACTAAGGTTCTTTGTCCATTATTTTATGCAGTAATCTGTGTTCAGGTAGTGAAATCCATCCCGGTGTTTTATACATTAGCCAGTGGAACCCATAAAATGCTTCTTCACTTATTATTTCTAATATGGAGAACACTGACAGTTAAAGGAAAACTACATTGTCATATGTCGTAAATCGTATTTGTTTCCATGTCAACAGACAACTCTTCATGTGGCAGCTAGGCATATATGTGATTTCTTGAGTTTATTTACACTGTTCACACTAGTCCCCAACTGTAACTAAGCTGAGGGGTTTCATTTGTGTTGTTGAAATCTCACTGTCCCTGAGAGCTGCATTAGCATATGAGAACATGATGTCACAGCACCCTTTTATACCAGGTATCTCTATGCTAAAAGTACAAATATCCAGAAAAGTCTCACTGGAAATACACAGATTGAATGCATTTTAAAATGAGAAACCCTGCATTACAACTCGGACAGTTTGCAAAGCTAACTGAAGGTAAATGTGATATTTCACACCTTGCTTGAAGTTGCTTTGTTAAACTCAAATTAAGTAGGCAGGCATACTCTGGAGACTAAACGGTGCTGACACATCATGTTCTCATATGCTAATATGGAGGAGACCACCCAGGATAGTTACAGGGGACTAGCATGAACAGTGAAAACATATTAAAGCTAACACTTATATCCCCAACATCTATAGGAAAAGAGTTGTCTGTTGCCATGGAAACAAATAAATACACGATATGACAGTGTAGTTTTCCTTTAAACTGGGGGTAAAATGTGGAACAGTGGCCCTCAAAATGTGGGACACATCATCAGACATGGAGCTACAAGCTCAAAACACTCTGGAAATGATTGCCTTTACTGGTGCAAGGTTTAATGTTAATTTCGCATTATAGAGTATTAGCAGTTTTGGCTTTGAAGTTGTTTACAACAACTTCTCTATGTGTGTTGCACCTTCTCCATTTGGGACATGGAAATTCTAAGGGGTAAAATGAGAGGTGCCCCTCCTGATATGGGACAGTTGAGAGGTATGGGGCAGATGAGCCTTGTGATGCAAACCTGGACACCCACACTGTATCCCCTTCTAAATCCCTTACTATTAGAGCTTGGGGATGCGTGGCACTCACCCAGCAGAATTTGGGCAGAAAAGCAATTCAGCATCTGGAATGCTTTGCCAAACTTTTTTTTCCCATAAAGGTTGTATTCTACTTGGTTAGAGGGGCAGTTGATCAGCCCTATCCCCGCTGTCCCGAGCCGGTACCCACCTCCCCAGCACTCACTTTGCTCATGTTTTTCCCTCATGAATTCCCCCTCCTGGTGGGGCTGGGAAGGGGAGGGCCATCCTTCCCCCAGTACACAATTCCAGAACAGATCTTGGCAAGCACTGGGCAGCTATACGGATCCAGGATCAGCAAGCAGGACTTCATTAAGCTCCCTTACCACTATTTTCCACATTGTCTGCCTAGCTGCAGTAGCATGGGATACACGTGAGCGTGGAGGGGCACATGCATCCCAGAACCATGGCTCCCCCACCCCTGATCATAGTCAGCCACTTGTGCATCAGCACTACCAACAGGCCTTCACCTAGCAATGGCCAAGAGCCAAGTCGACTCACCACCCCAATCCGGGAGAGGAGAGTGGCCATGCAGCTGCTTACTCCACTCTCAGCCCTCCGTTCCCTATAGACCCCCAGTGACTTAAGTTTATTCCTGAACTTGGGATGCCGGCATGGTGAGAGATAAGGCACTAGGTGCCTCTACCCTCTATGCCACCGAACCGTCCTCATGGAATTTCTTTCATTATTCATAATTCCAAAAAGCCTTTCTGTGATGATGCAATCCATGCAATACAATTCTGTGGTTTGCTGAAAATCAGTTTATGGTTTATATAAACTGCTGAATGCTATTCTGCAGTTTATGTAAATGGCGTATTACAAATCTTCAGTTTACAAAAAATATCCATTTTTGAAATTTCAGAATTATGCTTCTGATGGAATTTGGCAGAATTTGGCAGACTTTAAAAAAATGTAATTAAAATTTGTGAAACTTCTGCAGAGCTCTACTTAGTATGTTAGTGGACAATGTCACTTTAGTGTTGGCAACTGTGGTTCATGGGTAGGATTTACAGTTCCAATGTGAGAACTTCCGCGAGCCAGGTTTGAATCCTACCAGCACTATCTTACTGTGTGACTCTGAGCTACTTACATAAACCTTCCTGTGTTATTGACTGCAGCTGGAAACTAGATTTTTTTTTTTAAATGTTTATTGCTCAGCTACTTTAAGGTGGACATTATACAGTGAAGTGACTCATTTCACAGTGTCTTATAAGACTGGTCACATTAGTTTAATGGCCTTCTGGAGACTAGCATTTTATTAGCCAATTGCTATAAAATTTATCACAGTTAAACAGACACCAAGATTGTATACAAGCCTCAAAGTGCTACTCTTATGGATTTTGCTGCATAATTTACTAACATACTAACATACTAAAATGCCAGCAGAATAGGCCTAACGGTCTTTCATGTCTGCTCGTTTGGTCAGCCCCCACCCTGGGTGCTGACCTTGCTGTCCCCCTCGCCTTCTCTGGCTTCTCCCTTCCCAGTTCCAGATATTCTTGCTGCATAGGATTTTGCTTCCAGAACCCTTCCCCTGTACCTGTCCCACCCCCTCTTGAACCCCTCCACTGTCTCTGCCTCCACCAGCCCCCTAGGTAGTGCATTCCATGGCTCCACCACCCTCTCAGTGAAGTAGCATCTCCTCCTTTCTCCCCTGAATCTTCCCCCCTCCAGCTTCCACCCATGCCCTCTAGTGGCCCCTTCCTCCTTCCTTCGAAGCACCCTGACTGTTCCTCCCCCATTTACCCTCTTCATGTACCTGAAGACCTCTATTATGTCCCCCCGGTCCCTTCTCTATTCCAATTTATACATATTTAGCTCTTCGAGCCTCTCCTCATAGGTCCTGTCCCCCAAGCCCCAAATCATTTTGGTTGCCCTCCTCTGGACCCTCTCAAAGAGGTTAATGTCCCTCTTTAAGTGTGGCCTCCAAAACTGCACGCAGTACTCCAGCTGCGGCCTCACCAAGCAGTTATACAGAGGGAGTATCACTTCCCTCCTTCTGGAGGTTATCCCCCTAGCGATGCATCCCAGCATCCTGTTGGCCTTGGCTGCTGTCCTCCTACAAGTCTCAGAGTTGTTCATCTTGACATCCACCACCACCCCCAGGTCCCTCTCAGCCATTGAGACTTGTAGTATTTCCCCCCCCAGGGTGTACACTTGGCCTGGGTTTCTGGCCCCAGGTGGAGTACCTTGCATTTCCTGCATTGAACCTCAGCTTCCACTTTCTAGACCATCTTCCATAGCCTCCAGGTCCTCTGCAGGGCCACCCTCCTCCTCCCCATCCACCACCGCCCCAGTTTCGAGTCATCTGCAAAGAGACTCATCTCACTCCTGATTCCTGTCCTTATGTCAGATACGTAGGCGTTGAACAGAAGGGGCCCAAGGACTGATCCCTATGGGACCCCACTAATGACCCTCCTTGGGGATGAGACTATCCTACCAACTACGACCCTCTGGGTCCGGTCCTGGAGCCAATTGCCTATCCATCTGATCATCTGGTTTCCCACCCCCATTTCTCCTAGCTTATCCAACAGGCCCATGTGAGGAACAGAGTCAAATGCCTTGCTGAAGTCTAGAAAGAGGACATCCACTGGTCTACCCAGGTCCAAGGCACTTGTCACCCAGTCATAGAATTCCACCAGGTTTGTCTGACACGATTTCGGGATGAATCCATGCTGTCTATCGTCCAGGCACCCTGACTTATCCAGGTCCCCCTAGCCCTCCTTGACAATGCCTCCATCACCTTGCCCACCACCGATGTCAGGCTGACAGGCCTGTAGTTCCCTGCCACCTCCCTTGATCCCCCCTTGTAGATAGGCACTACATGCGCCACCTTCCAGTCTTGGGGCACCCACCCTGTCCTCAGAGAGATGGTGAAAAGCTCTGCCAGGGGTTTCGCCAGGACATCTGCAAGTTCCTTCAGCACTCTAGGATGTAATTTATCCGGCCCTGGTGCTTTCTCCGTCTTAAGGGAGCTGAGGGCTTCCCTCACTCTCTCTGCTGTGATTTCCACTTCTGGTACCTCTTCTCCCTGCTTAGCCCTCCCCCACCTACCAGTGATGCCTCCCTCCCCAGACCTGCCGATCGGTGGGGTCCCCTCCTCATTATCTCTGTCTCCTCCCATGTATGATGCAGCATCCCCATTTTCCCTGGTGAAAACTGAGGTGAAGTACTCATTTAGTACCTCAGCCTGCTCCTCCCTCTGGTCTTGTGCCCATCTCTCCCCTGATTTAATCCTGCTAATCTGCCCCTTCACCCTTCGTCTTTCCCAATGTATCTAAAGAACCCTTTTCCTCTCCTAATTTCCTAGCCAGGTTCTGCTCCTCCTTGCCTTAGCCGCCTCACCACTCTAGTGGCCCTTCTAGCCATCAGCTCTGCTCCCTCGATCCCTTTCACCCCTTGAGCACTTGAATTTCTTATAGGCTGCTTTCTTTCCCGCACCACCTCCTGGACCTCCCTGGTGCCACCAACAGGGTTTTGGGCCCTACCGCATTTTCGTCTTACTCTTGCACAGGTGCTGGTAGCATCCTGCACCCCTCTCCTGATGATTTCATCTACTATCAGCGCCCATGTCTGACCCAATCCCATCCAAATTCTCCTTAAGGATCCTTCCCATTTCCTTAAACTGCCCTCAAGTCAGTTACTTCCTGCCTTGTGCAGCCTTCTACCTCCTAGGTCCAGGCAGAACCAGACCGTGGCATGGTCACTCCCGCCAATGGGTCCCTTACCTCCAGGCCCCCAATCTGGTCACTGTCTGCCAGGACCACATCCAGTACCCGTGCTCTCCCTGGTCGGTTCCCTCACCTGCTGAGTTAGGAACGCCTTGAAAGACATCCAACAACCTCTGTTCCTGGTCACAGAGGATGTCATAGTCTCCCAGTCTGTTCCTGGCATGTTTAAGTCCCCAACACCACCACTCTCCTCTGCCCAGTCTGCAGTGTCTCCTAACATCTGCCACCAGACTGTCCTCCAGCTCCTCCGCCAGGCAGGGTTCTATACACCACTCTATTTTTACTCTCTTGCCCCATTGTTATCAAGGTGACCCAAATCGCCCCCACGGTTCCCTACGCCTCCTCTACTCCCCCTATGCCAATGTAGTTTTTGACTATCATTGCTACCCCTCCTCCCCTTCCCTCCCCCCTGTGGACAAATTTAATTACGTCACTACACCGTATGAGGCAAATGAAACTGACAAAGGTTCTAAGGGATCTGAGTTCCACTAAGGACAGGCAACCTATGCACTCAGGAATAATATCACCCAAGGGTGCTTCGGGGCAAGGCTCTGTAGCAATGAAGCAGCCTGTGTGACTTTAACATCACTTGGTAATTAGCTGTTTTAGGACATTAATAATTTGAATGAAGATCAAGTCAGTCAGAATCGGAAAATGTTTTCTCATCCCTTAGCAAATGGGGAGACATTTGATTCAGTGGATTGAGATCCCAATCCTCCTCTAAGAAGCGGCAGAAAGACTAAAGTAGTGCAGTCTCAGAGGCATGAATATATCTGTGATGGAATAAAAGCAGTCAACACTGGCAGAAACAGGAAAGGTGTAATTGTGGGCAAACAATAGTCTCATTCCTGTCTCAGTGATCTGTTTAACTGGCTCTCTCGCTGAGGAACACAGCAGATGAGTAGTCAGAGCTCTCTTCTGAGGGAAACGCCTTCAACACAGACTTTTCCTACTATGCTAGACATTGGAGGGTACACCGTTAGGTCTGTTACCTATGAGCAGAACACCAGTACATCTAGGTATCCTACAGATTCAGGAAGTCTAGATTCCGCAGAGTCAGGAATTCTAGATCCTGCAGAGTCAGGAATTCTGGCACAGTCATCTGCTGCACTGCTAATAGCACAACTATAGATAGAATTTCAGTGGCTTGCAACTGGGCATGCAGGTTTACACTCAACAGGAAACCAGACTCATACCATTGTGACCTCTACACTGCCACCAACTGGCTTCCTTTCCACCCTCGAGCCAACCTCAATGAAGCACCACCATTGTATAATTAAGCAATATACCCTGACAGGGAGTGGGTATACAGGTGGATTTACCACAGCTGGTGTGGTTCGGTCATGAGGCGCAGCCGAGTGACTTAACCACACCAGCCGTGGTAAATCCACCAGTATACCCACTCCCTGGAGGGGATATATTGCTATTATACAAGGGCATTATTTTTTTGTGTTGAAAAATGAACACATAAATTACTTTTGTTTGAGTTTTGTGTTATTTTTAGTGCTGCACTTCAAAAAACAGTACTGGGGGACACTGTTGTGCATGTGCTGTTTTCCAACAAGCAGCCTCTATGGTTTGTCTGGAGTCAGGAACAGCTTTTATTCTGTCATTAATGTGCTGCGTTAAGCATGTTTAGCCTCCTTTTTTTCTGTTAGGAGTTTGGATAGGTAATTAGTTGTTATGTAGCCGATTTCATCTACAGAGGACTGTTTCCATAGTTGATTATGCATATGTGCTGGATCGTATTTCGGCACTGCGGTTTGTTGAAATTGTTCCCAGTACTTTTCTGCTTTTGGGTATAATAATGATAGGGAAATATTGATGAGTTTTTTTTTGGGGGGGAGGGGGCTATGTGTGTCAGCTGTTAAAGTAGTGGAGCGTGTGATGAGTGTTGGTATTTCAGAGCGGGAGTTAAAAGAACGTGGTTTACAAGTGTTATCTTTGGGGCAGGAGCCATATGCGTTGCGTGGCACTGGGTTTGCCAGTACTTCCTTGGATATGGTCGGAATGATTTGAAAGGGGGGTTCTGCTGCAGCTGACTGGTGGCTGGCACCTTTTCCATGGGTACACTGGAGGACTTACAATGCTGAAAAGGTGCCAGCCAGCCAATCGAAATGCAGGATTTGGTGTGGGTTTTTTTTCTGCCCATTGTATAATAAACATTCTTAAACAGTTGTAAGAACCACAACTGTTCAGAAAATCTAAGAACCTCCTACTTAGTGTGAACTTACTCAAAAAATAAACCCAGGTCAAAAAATACTACTAGTGACTTGGCTCCTTTTCTATAATGGTGCTCCTTTTTAGCATGCTCTCTTTGAACACCTGTGTGAATTCCTTGATGGGAGCACACTATATAAAAGGAGCCAATTAGGCACATTAGCCATCAAGGCACTGGAAAGTTGGAAAGTCACAATAGAGACTAAACCAAGGGTCCCACTGTGATGTTGGTGGTTCAGCTTACTCACATTGGAATTCCAGTCTGAAACTAAGAGGACCCACTCCTCACATGGAGCTAAAAGTAAATATAGCCAATTTTGGCAGTGGAAAGTTTAAATATGCTGTGTTATGGGGGGTTGGTGTGCACTGGTTTCTTTGGCTTGTTTGTTGTGTGCCATAACCCAGCAGCACCCCCTAGTAGAAATGTAAATTCTAATGTGAGACAGCAATATAAAAGGTTTGAACATGCTATCTTTGGATTTGCCTCTGTTATTACTGCTCTCCCCAACCCGTCACCCTTCAAGGCCCAAGTCACCACTCACCTTTTCCAGAAACTCCACTGCTCGTTCGCATAGCTATCATTCCTGCCTGTGTCCGGCTCCCTCTACCAATTACCGTGTCTCTTGCCGACTCCCCCCTGTTGTTGAAAATAGCTGATGTACTAACTACTGCTAATCTACTGTCATTGTATTTTGTCTTGTGTGTACTGTATTTACTGTATTGACTTGATGTATTGACATACTGTATGTAACATACCTGACTTGAATACCTTTGAAAAATGGCTCTTGAGTTCAAAGGTCTTCTGAACACAATCAATCAATCAATAGTACCTTGGCAATGGATTCCCATTCATACCCCTGCAAATCCCTTGCACATATCATCTCTAAAGGCACAGTTACACGTTTGAGCTGCACCATTGCAAGTGGCACACGTGAGCTACACCAGTGCAGAGCAGGCCATGTAAACAACTTGTGGAGCACTGTAGGTCACTTCCTTGTGGGAAACCACAATCCCTGTTCTGGTGGGAATGTGTACTGGTGCAGGCATTTTTTTGCTAGCACATAAGCACACTGCTTTGCCTGCACTGGTGCAGCCCTGAGACATCCCTCAGTAGGTTCCCACATATCCAGTCCTGATTGCAGGTCAAACACCTGTCCATCTTAGATGCCCATGTAAAATTACTTGGAAGGAGAGTTTTGCATTTCTGTCATTTGTTGTGTGTAAACACCTACAGGAACTGTTTCAGGAGGAGCGGTAGGGAGTGGTGTAGATGGGACTGCACTAAACAAGGTTAGTATAAACATGATAAATCTCTCTGTTCCCTCAGGGCCTTCAGAGCAGGAATTATCTTAAAGGCAAATTCATTAGGGAGAGCTCCAGGGTAGTACATTGCAGACAGTACTCAATTCCAGGACTCAATTCTTACCTGGTAAACATTATAGCCTGTCACAGTTACAACTACATTTATTTGAAACAGTACTGCAAGGACATTTGGCCACAGATTTTACCCTAACTTTTTTCACTATAAAAAATTCCATACAAATTTAATTTCAAATGTTCTAGTTCTATCAACATTTGAGTATTTTAGAAACACTTTAATTGACTTTTTTCTCAGGAAAAAAGATGGATGCCTTATTTGGTGTATGAAAGCATTGTCGACCTGGCAAGGGTTAGAGAATCGAGAAAACTAAAACAAAACTCATGGTGCGCAGCGCGGAAGGAACCTAGAAAGGTAGATTTGGTATGTATACTATTTTTATGTTCACCGTGCACACTAGTGCAAAGTCAAACATTTTGCCATGTACAGGCTTTCGAGAGGTGTGTCACGGTTGTCCAATGCAGGAAACTCTACAAGGGGCTTGACCAATAATCAGCAAGCCTCATCATGACACTGTTCAGGCATGAAAGTGCATGCACTTCAAAACAATGTGCTGACAGACAAATTCATAAATCATCTCTTTCAGCAAGCACAGCTGATCTCATCATGTGCTCTTAACCTGCCTGCTCCCTTCCTCCTCAACATTACAACAATGGAAACTGAAACAGCTTGTTAAATATTGGTTGCTTATTAAGCTGGCAATTAGTTTACCCCCTTCAAAATGCAACAACTTGCACATTTAAATACTTAGCATTTAAACATTTTCTTACTGCTAGTTTCAGTTGGGCAGGTATGCTCTTTCAAGAAAGATGCATACCTCATAAATATCATCCTTTCCCAGCAAGGAATCTCTGAAAAAGATTGACACTGTTTTAACCTCTTAAGACACTATCTGACAAGAACTGTCTCAGATATAGTTTACTATAGCAGAAGACATCTCTAAAGAACTGTTTTGTTTTATTACTAATTTTACCATGCTTTTTGAACAAAAAATATTTATATTAGGCCTTAGATGGCACGCACATTATGAAACTTTTAGCCCTGAAAACAGCCACCTTTTCTGGCTTCAAATCTAAGCGCATAGCACAACCAGCAGTATCTAGAATGGATGTTAGTATAGCAGAGGACAGCTGCTACTTTAACCCTTAAGACAAGTAAGGAATGGTATCATTTGTTACTCCTTTTACTATGCTTTTTGGGGAAAAAATATTTATATTGAGCTACAGCAAACACCCACAAACACACACACACAGTACACACCATCCTCATGTCCACAGCATTCGAAATAAATACAGCAGCCTAATGTGTTATAAATAGAATAATAGATAGGTTCAAGTGAATTACAAGGCTGTAATTCCATCGAGAGGTTCTGGGGACATAGGTAACCTCGAGAGCGAAGCTTGAGAGGTTCCTATGTCCCCAGAACCTTGAGATGGAATTACAGCCGAGTTGATTCACTGGAACCTGTTATTTTTTGTAATATATGGATGCGAGATGCTGATGAGGTCTTACCTCTGGATTCCTTGTGGGATGGTTCTGTGCTGCTTGTTCTCGCTCCTCACTCACATCCCCCCTTCCTGCCTGCAGTCCTGCTTCTCTCTCTCAGGAATAAAAAGAAAAGAAACAAAAAAAAACTATGCTTTGGACACTAGGCAAGTTGGTGATTCCAACGATAGTATTACGAGGACCGGAAGTGTAGTATTATTGGACTGGAAGTATAGTATTATGAGGACTGGAAGTATAGTATTACGGCACTGACTAAGGTATTATGGGGTATTTTTTATATGCTTTTTGGGGGTATTATTTTTAAAATCCATATATTACAAAATAATAAAGAAACTGTTTATGTCAGTCTTGGTAATGTGGAACACATTGAAACTCAGCTTAAAGTAGATTTCCTTTAAATATTTCTTATCCTATATTTTCTATCCTGGTTATCACAGGGGAGATGCTACATCTCATTCTTAAAGTGATCTTCCTTTTACACATTTTTCATTGTATTTACTCAGGATGTCCCAGATTAGATGCAATATCTTGTTTTCAGTGGGGTCATGATTTTACCATTTTTATAATGTATTTATTCAGGGTAGCCTAGTCTAGATGTAAATTATTGTTTTCAGCGTGTTCTCATTTTACACAATGCAGCATAATATTGTGTAGCTGTAGAGCCCCACTGAAAATAAGATGCCACATCTTCTGTGAACTATCCAGGCTAAATATATAGCAATCAGCAGGCATAGTTTAGGAAAACACATTGTAAAAATGTGTAAAAGGAAGACCACATTGAAACTGCCTCTCCACAGATCTGCAGTGTGCAAATTCATTAGAAATAATGGGTAAAAGCATGACCACACTGTAAGTGTTGTTTTGCAGGATATGTCTATTGAGATTCGATATATCATATATCAAATCTCAGCTGGCATATCTTGTAAAAATTCAATATTTAAAATGGTTTAAATGCTTTACCCAAATTAAATAAATATTTTAAATATCAACTTGGCTAGTGTTTCCTCATAGGTCTTATCCCATATGCCCTGTGCCACTGTAGTTGCCCTCCACTGCAACGCCTCCACCTTGTCTATGTTTTTTCTCAGATGGGGCCTCCAGAACTGGATGCAGTATTCCAGGTGTGATCCCATGAGTGTCTTATACAGGGGCAAGATGACCTTCCTCTTTATACTCCTGATACCCCTTCCTTGTGCATTCAAGCATCTGGCTAGCCTTTCCAGCTGTCTTATCACACTGCCTAGTTTCTCTTAGGTCCTGCGAGATGATAACTCCAAAGTCCCTTTCCTGCTTTGTGACTGTCAGTACCTCCCCACATAGTTCATACTTTGCCCCTGGGTTTTTGTGCCCTATGTGTATGATTCTGCACTTCTTTGCATTGAATCCCAGCTGCCATTCTTCAGACCATTTCTAAAGGTTTTTTTTATTGTGTTAATGCCACTGTGTTTTCTTCATTTTTGCCCTACTCCCCGTGCCGTGGCTAAGCAAGCACCTGTGGAGGCATGTGCACACTGCGGTTCTGCAGCACCCTCCCTCTGCTTGCCACCTGCTTGCATGTGCTACCCTCAGGCCTTCACCTGGGGTCAGTTGGACTGCGGGGAGGTGACAGAGTCCCTCCCCAGGACAGGTGAACTGCTTTGTAGCTGCTCAATCCTGCTCCCTCCCCCTAGCTGGCCTTTGATGACCCGGGCTCACTCCCAAACCAAGGTCGCTGGCATAGCGTGAGGTATGGAATCCAGCGGCTCAACCCTCAGCACCACCAAGCCGGCTCTCCAGTTTTTTAAGGTCTTCCATCATTCTTTCAACAGCCCTTGGCATGTCCACCCTATTCCATACCTTTATATCTTCTGTGAAAAGAAATGCCTTCCCCTCAAGTCTCTCTGCAATGTCCTCAACAAAGACATTGAAGAGACCCGGCCCCAACACCAACCCCTGCAGCACCCTGCTCGTCACCTCTTCCTCTCCAGAGTACTCCCTGTTTACCACAACCCTCTGACTCCTGCCATTAAGCCAGTTCTCCACCCACAGAACTATTTTAGATCCACCCCTAGGCTGTGCAGTTTGTTAATCAGCCTTCTATGGGGATGGTGTCAAAGGCCTTTCTGAAGTCCAGATAGGCCACATCCACCGCACCTCCCTGGTTCTACCTTAGCGACCCAGTCATGCAGTAGATTAGTGCAATGAGTTAGTGCAAAACACAGTGCTTATCCAAAATACAGTAAAAGTTAGGCTTGGATGTATAAGTAAATAAATGTCATATAATGGCTCCACCAAGCCACAGAGATGGAAATGTTGCCGCAAACCTTCACATCCACGCAATCCCGCTAACATCACCGATGCATCCCAACAGCAACACACAACATGCCAACACCGACTGCAACAATTAACTGTATCAATGTGGGGGTTCTGCACCCCCTGCATCCACCATGTGGGGGGCTGTGACCCCGCATCCCCCCTACTTTAAATATCTAACTCCACAACACACAGACAGTAGAGTTAGGTGCTTCCCCCCATCGACAAAAAATCTCCCCATCGACGCAAAGTCCTTCAACATCAGGGGTTTTGATGTCGGGGAGTCGATACTGAAACTTCGATGTTCAAATGGCATACCCCATATAAGGCAGTGTATGTGTATTCAAGAGTGTGTGTGTGTGTGTGTGTGTGGCAATGCTCTATGTGTGCAGGCAGTGCACTGGTATGTTATACTGTAATATATATGCATATATGTGCATTTGTATTAGTCAGCATGTGTGTATCATAATAAGTGTCAGTAAGGATGGCTGGGGGGATACTGGAATGTATAGGGAGAGGCATCACTAGTAGAAAACAAGAAGTTGTTATTCCTCTGTACAGACAGTTGGTGAGACCCCATCTGAAGTACTGTCTGCAGTTCTGGAAACCCCATCTCCGCAAGGACATAGACAGGATAGAGGCAGTCCAGAGGAAGGCAACTAAACTGGTGCAGGGTCTGCAACAGAAGCCATATGAAGAGAGACTAAAGGAGCATAATATGTATACCCTTCAGGAAAGCAGGGAGAGGGGGGACATGATAGCAACTTTCAAGTACCTCAAGAGAATCAACAAGGGTAGCATCTTTCAGAAAAAGAGATGTGCAGGAACAAGGTGACACAATTTGAAGATAGAGGGGGGACAGCTCAGGGATAATGTGAGAAAATATTTTTTCACAGAGAGGGTGGTGGACGGATGGAACAGCCTTCTTGAAGAAGTTATGGGGTCAAAAACAGTGGGGGTATTCAAGAATGCATGGGACAGACATAAGGCAATTCTTTTGGGGGGGATAGGAAGAAGTAGGCTGTTGGTTAACCAGGATCTGCAGCTTATCCGAAAGGTAGAGAAATGGGCAGACTAGGTGGGCCAAGTGGTCCTTATCTGCTGTGAAAGTCTATGTTTCTAATTAGAAAGTGCAGTTAGGTGGCTCTTTGGTTAGTGCAAAAAGTGCTAGTCTATATTTCCCCGCTACCTAGATCAGTTTCAGCCATCTGCTTATCATTTCTGATTTAAATGAGAGTGTGTTGCTGCCCCGCCCTAACTGTCCCCCCATCCCCATGCTCATCCCATCCCAAGCCCAGCCCATATTAGTCTTCTGGCATGAGGATCTGCTCCTAGACAGAGTACAACATTGATGCCAGTGGCGAACATCTGGCAATAACAAATGCTTATTAACTGTAGATGAAAATAGCTTTTTGGTAAAACATTTTTCATTGCACTGCTGCTTTAAGACCAGAACTTGCGCATCTGGTAACCCAAATCTGTGAGCAGTTATGATCTCACTTCAGGAAGGAGACAGTTTGCACAGTCACGGCCTTTACCAATGGTAGAGCCAATCTGTCAGACATTCAGAAAATTGCAGCATAATTCTTTTATTTTTATTTCTGGATTGACTGTTCAGTCAATGAATGGTTCATTGTTTAACATTAAGAGTTAGGGTCTCATTCCTTCTGTTTAGTGTCTATAGCCAATATTCATGAACATTACCTCCAGTGTTAAAGCCACTTTATTTTGCGCTTGCTAACCTGAACCTGCAATCTCCCATATTGCTTAATGGCACACTGCTAAATTGGATTCATCTAACATCAGATCCCACTATAGGATCCTGGATCTGATATCCTAATGGGGTTGGAAAGGCTCTTGTATCCAAAGCTGGATAGATGGACTATCCATCATATCCCATTTAGACGCACAATCCGAGCATCACAACTGATACACAGTCTTGATGTGTGGTAGTGCGCAGCATCCAAGCATCACAACTGATATACAGTCTCAATGTGGGGTAGTGCACACCATCTGAGCATCACAACTGATACACAGTCTTGATGTGTGGTGGTGCACACTATCCAAGCATCCCAATCGATACACAGTCCTGATGTGTGGTGCTTTATGGTATTCAAGCATCACAACAGATACACAGTCTCGATGTGTGGTGGTACACACAATCTGAGCATCACAATTGGTGCACAGTCTTGATGTGTGGTGGTGCACACTATCCGAGCATCACAACAGACACAAAGTCTTGATGTGTGCTAGTGCGCAGTATCCAAGCATCACAACCAATACACAGTCTTGATGTGTGGTGGTGCTCACTATCTGAGCATCACAACTGACACACAGTCTTGATGTGTGATAGTGCGCAGTATCCAAGCATCACAACCGACACACAGTCTTGATGTGTGGTGGTGCGCATTATCCAAGCATCACAACCGATACACAGTCTCGATGTGTGGTGGTGCACACTATCCAAGCATCACAACCAATACACAGTCTTGATGTGTGGTGGTGTGCAGTATCCAAGCATCACAGCCGATACACAGTCTTGATGTGCAGTGGTGCAAACTATCCGAGCTTCACAACCGATACACAGTCTTGATGTGTGGGCATGCACATTGTTCCAGTATCACAACCAATACACAGTCTTGATGTGTGGTGGTGCACAGTATCTGAGCATCACAACCAATATGCAGTCTTGATGTGTGGTGGTGTGCACTATCCGAGCATCACAACCAATACACAGTTTCAATGTGTGGTGGTGCACAATATCCAAGCATCATGACTGATACACAGTCTCGATGTGTGGTGCTACACAGTATCTGAGCACCACAATTGATACACAGTTTTGATGTGTGGTGGTAGGCACTACTCAAGCATCACAACCGATATGCAATCTTGATGTGTGGTGGTGCACACTATCCGAGCATCACAACTGATACGCAGTCTCGATGTGTGGTGGTGCACAGTATCTGAGCATCATAATCAATACACAGTCTTGATGTGAGGTAGTGCACAGTTTCTGAACAACACAACCAATACACAGTCTTGATGTGTGGTAGTGTGCACTATCCAAGCATCACAACTTATACACAGTCTTGATGTGTGGTGGTACACACTATCCGAGGTTCACAACTGATGCAGCCTCAATGTGTGACAGTACACCCTAACTGAGCATCAGAACAGATACACAGTCTCAATGTGTGGTGGTGCATACTATCCGAATAACACAACTGAAACACAGTCTCAATCTGTGGTGGTGTGCACTATCCAAGCATCACAACTGATACCAGGAGACAAACAACGTATTGTTCAGAGTGCCTTTCCTGGTGAAACATTTCAATAAATAAATAAAATAAATAAATACGCAGTCTCAATGTGTGGTGGTACACAGTATCTGAGCATCACAACTGATACACAGTCTTTATGTGTGGTGGTGCATGCTGCCCGAGCATCACAACTGATATGCAGTCTTAATGTGTGGTGATGCACACTATCTGAGCATCACAACCGATACGTATTCTCAGTGTGTGGTGGTGGTGCTCACTATCTGAGCATCACAACCAATACACAGTCTCAATGTGTGGTGGTGCAGACTATCCAAGCATCACAACTGAAATGCAGTCTCGATTTGTGGTGGTGCACACTATCTGAACATCACAACCGATACACAGTCTTGATGTGTGGTGATGCACACTGTCTGAGCATCACAACTGATACAGCCTCAATGTGTGGTGGTACACACTACCCGAGCATCACAACTGATACACAGTCTCGATGTGCGGTGGCGCGCACTATTCAAGCATCACAGCCAATACACAATCTTTATATGTGGTGGTGCACACTATCTGAGCATAACAACTGAAACACAGTCTCAATGTGTGGTGATGCGCACTATCTGAGCACCACAGCCGATACACAGTCTCGATATGTGGTGGTGGTTCACACTATCTGAGCATCACAAATAATACACAGTCTTGATGTGTGATGGTGTGTACATGGTTTAAGAAAACTGACAAGTTAATTCAATATTTCCCTTGGGGAAAATAAACCACCAATGTTGAGCATTCAAAAAGCCCGAGCCACTTGGCACAAAAGAGGTTTTGGTTTGCGTTAGTGGAAAAATGACCACCAAGCTTTCTTAGCTAAACAAGCTTGCCTATGAATTACCCCCACAGAATTTCCTTCTTTACCACTATGGGTCAATTTAGGACATAAAGCGATCTCTCCTAATAAAATCTCAGAGCTCCTTTATATTGATATTACTATACACATCTCTTCTTTCCTTCCATTTTGAGCACCTTAAATATTTTAATGAGTATTTAAGTGAACTTTTAATGGAACTCTTTCTCACCTCATTTTACTCCTTTATGGACTAATCTCAAACTTTAAATTAGAATCGATAAATATTCAAGTAACTTCCTGGAAAAAAGCTAAGCTTCTCAATACTGAAGAACTCCCCTGCTTTAAACGTCTTACTTTTCTTTGCTGAGAGCACTGAGAAATGTGGTTTGCACTGATTTCTTTTTTTGTGAATATTCCAAATCAGGAAATTCTTTCAAGCTAAAACCCTTTCTGTTCTTCCCCATTGGACAATAGAATCAATTCTTAAAAGTACTGAACATTAAAAAGGTGTCAGTTTCATTTATAAATTGCACTCTTCTGATAATTCACTGAGTATGGAACCTACAACTTAATGGGAATCTGAGTTAAATATAAACTTATCTGAGGAGGTATAGAAAGGACTATGGTCCATGCATACAAAATGAGGAAAAATGCACAGGGAAGACTTATTCAGTTTAACATTTTACAATGTTATTACCTGTGCCCTTCCAATTGAGAAGGAATGGGTCTACATAAGGATGGTGTTTGTTGGAGATGCATTCAACAAAATGCACCATTATCTCACATGTTACGGTCTTGTCCTGTGGCAAATACTGCATGGAATGAACTCAGAGAGTTATGTGTATAAAGATTATAAAGATTAAAATACCCCATAACCCACAACTTTGGATCCAAAGTGATTTCTTTACTTCTCCGCATGTTTAGCCCAGTCAAAGAACTTGGCTATATTTAGTGGTATTAACTTTAAAAAGAATCATATTACATTACTGGAAAACATGTCCTTCATCCTTTATGGGTGAATGACTGACACGCATGAGCTTACGTGTATCCAATGGGAGAATTAGTTATCTTCTTATAAACAAAGTGGACATCTTTGAGATGATTTGGTCATCCTTCCAGAAGCGCTTCATACATAATAAAATTGTAACAATGTATAAAAGATTTTGGACACTGAAACCATTAATTGTATTACTTTCTTTATAATGTATGGGTAGCACTTATTACCCATTGAAATCAAGCAGATTACAACCTTGTAATCCCACTGTTGTGATGTCAGAATCTTATAAACCTATCTCATCTATGTCATAGCAGTGGGTTTACAAAACAGAATGCCAGTGTAATTCAGTATTCTACACACCCAGAATGTGATTGTTAGCCTCAGTACAGAATTCACATAACATTCCAGTTGTCTCAGTTTACTGTTATTAAGTCTAGCAACAATGACTGATAGAGATTTTAACTCTGGTGCTATTTTGGCCCGCTGCCATTCAGTCCATGTATCCTAATAAATTATTTCCCTACACAATCATGTGGCTGTAGTGTAGATTCATTAATAAGGTAAGGCTAAATTACTTCTGTTCAGGTGGGGGGGTAACTTCTCATGTCGAGTCCCATACACTATAAATGACAATGCCTGATGTACAGGTGATAACCATGATGTAATCATTTCTCGTGGTGGCTAGGGCAATTGAAAACCTCTCAAGCTGCACCCTTGAGGTTTACTGATGCCCTAGCAACCACTCAAGAGGATTCCACCATGGTTATCACCTGTAAATCAGGCATTATCCTCTATGTATGAATAAATTAACTAGCTCTGCAACATAGAGGATAATGTATGGTCCTCTATCTATAACTGGTCTGTTAACTGTCGAGAGGTTGCCAAGGCAACCGTGTAAACCTCGAGAGCGAAGCTCGAGGTTTACATCGCCATGGCAACCTCGAGACGGTTAACAGTGACCGGTTGCCGATAGAGGGACCATACATTATTTTTTATAGTGTATGGTCCCACCTAAAAAGTAAAATGGCTTACTTTTTGACAAATAGTCATGCCCCGGCCCTGCAGTCCTTCCCTAACCGCTGCATTCATCTATCGGTTCGCCATTTCAAAAAAAAGGCGTGCACATGCGCAGACCAATCGCTGTTGTTAACCTATCGATGTGACGTAGCATCGATTGGTTAACAACATTGCTATGTCACATCGATAGGTTAACAACCTTAGGAAATGAAGATTTCCTAAGGTTAATAGCATTCTACCATACATTATTAATTCTTTTTGTATAGTTTAAAAAGTATATAGAATTTCAAGCATATTTTAGTAGTGTTATACTTATAGACTGTTATTATTACTAATTGTATAGTGATGTATTATATTGTAGTTTGAAAGCTTAAATAAAAATATTCATTGAAAAAAGTCAGAGAGCTGTTGTCCTAATCTGCAGTGTGGCTTACAAGGGGATGTTTTCTCTCTCAGTCATTGTCACTTGTTCATATTGGTTACTGGCCAGAGAGTTTCCTATGTCGGTAGGGTGCTCTAATTTGCCAAAATCTATTCCTATAGAATTTTTTAGGATTTCTGAAGATCCATTGCAGAAGTAGAGGCTCACACTCCTTGCACATAATCACAGTTGGATTTCGGATTCTAGAATCAAATTTTGGAATTTTGAGTCTGATTTATCCATTTTAAAATTTAAAATTTCCAGTCTTCATATTAAAAATCCTAACTCCTAAAAATGGATCAGAATCAATTGAATCCAGCTCTGTTAATCGGATTTTGAGTAACCCTGGTAGTCACCTCCATAGTGTTAACATTTAGGCGTTCATTTTCCTGCCTCTGGAGGGTTGGGTTATTGTTAGAAGTTCACACCAAACTGAATAGCAAGAGTGAATATCATATAGAGGATAATGGATGGACAACAGTGAACGACAACAACTCTGTGTTTGCTTTGCTGTGTTTGCTTTGAGAGATTGTCGTGACAACCAGTAGACATTGAGAGTGAAGTTCGAGAGGTCTGTGGTTGTCATGACAACCTCGAGAAGTAAACTCAACATTATACAATGGCAAGAAAAAATCCTGGGCTCTGATTGGTCAGTGTATGCCTGGCACAGTGATGTTATCCCAGTATAACATCACCAGTCTAGTCACAGCACTGTGAACCTCCTGACTGATTGCATTACATTTTCCATCGCTTGCATCATCTCTTAAGAAACACAAATATTTTTCCATACTAACAAAAACATCGTTAAAATGATTTTTTTTATTCTGTATAACAACAAGCCATTATATAATAGCAATAATGCCCTCCAGGGTGTGTGTCGTGAGGATAACATCACTTCTCAGGTGTTGGATACACTTGGCCTGCAGCCTGGTGCCCAACCACCTGAGGCGTGACATTATCCCAGCATGACACACACCCTGTCGAGCATTATTGCTTAATTGGTGTTCACTGTAGCCCATCCACTGTCTTTTAAAGTGTATGGGCAATTCTTCGTACCAACAGAGAGTTTAAAAAGACCGCAGAAGCCATCACTGATTGCTTGTATTTCTCATTTAGAAGTGACAGATGAAACTGACAAGGGAAAAAAAATGAGTAATCTATGTAGCTGACAGGGACAGTTGAGCATGCAAGGGCATTCCATGTCGTTTTACCCTTGTATGAAGTACAAGATGGAAAAATAGTTTTTACATTTATGTAGTACTCTTCATGCACCACATCCCAAAGTGATTTACAAGCAATTTATTTACACAGGATAGTATAGCTGAAATGCTGCATCTCATTGCCTGTGGGGTCCTGCTTTTGCTTAGAACACCTTCATTCCTTCCAGTACCACTAGTACTTTTATTCATTACTTTTCTTTGTTTCTGTGCTTTTTTTCCCCTTTCACCCAGACAGCCCTCATTGGCTGGACCCTTGCTCCCAGCACCATCACCCGCTGTCACTGAGGTTTACCTCCACCACCAGGTACTCCCTGACTTGCCCCCCCAAGTGAGCATTCTCCCCCTGATGGAGTTATAGCATGGTGTGCAGTGGCTGTCAAGGTTGGCAGAGCGGGTGGTGCCTGTGGTACAGGGATGGTGTCATTCTGCGCATCAGTGGGCATTTGCGCGTGTTCATTTCCATTGTCTAGGATGAGAGCTGGGCTCAGCTGATGCAGGTGTGCATGCTTTCGTGTATGTCCAAGGCAGCCTATGCCCTCCGGCCTGACGATCTGCAGCTGCAGGCTGTACCACAATGGGTGGCCACCTGGATAGTGGTAGCAAAGTGGAGTCTCACAGCCTTCCCTTCCCGAGGTGGAGGGCATACTCTGGCATGCTCGATCCTGGTGAGGTATCATACAACTGGGAGTGAGAGATTGGGAAGTGCTTCTTTTGATTTTTGACACTGAGAGGATCCTCTGGAGAGCAGTTGCTGCCTTACTCCTAGACATAGAGAGTATTCCCGGGATATGCCCAGCCCCACTGATGCCAAAAGAGGGCTGTCTTCTTTATTTATTGAAATGTTTCACCAGGAAGGCACACTGAGCAACAAGTCGCTCGTCTCCCGGTGCGACCTGGGGGAAGGGGTACAACTGGAATGAGACATTAAACATTTAAGTTACAAGATCAACATTAACATACAGTTGTAAGGCAAGTGTTCAAACGGTGTTACAACAGTGTTGCGCATAACGTGTAGAAAGAGTGGACAATAATAAGTGCCGGGTTAATAAGTAGGCAAGTGCTTACATGAAAAAAAAGGGGGAAAGGGGAGGGAGGGGTGAGGTGGGAGGAGATGGAAGAGTAGTGCCCCTGGAGACCCCTTCAAGATGAGAGGAAACCTTCAAGGGGATGGGGGGACAAGAGAGAAGGGGATAAGGCATTGTCCCAGGGAGACCCATTTAAGATGGTGGGTGAAGGGAGTAGATGAGAAATACAAGCCCCTTGGGGGATAGGAGAGGGACCCATGGAGAGCATTCGGGGTCCTTTACATTCTGTGAGAGATCAAGGGAGGCCAGTAAGGGGGAGTAATTAGGGGAAGGGAGAGGCTAGAGATTTGGGGGTGGAAGTACAGGGAAAATAAAGGTAAGGGTGGGGGGACTAGGGTTTGTCCAGGCTTAGAGGAGGGAATTAGGAGGGACATGGCAGGAGCAGTTATGCAAGGTAATTATTGAGGGCAGAGTTGATGGAGTAGGCAGAAGATGAGGCCGGATTTGGTGGGGGGTGGATTCCAAATTTTGGAAGGTGGTGAAAGTAACCAGATTGGCCAATTTAGGTGATCAGTGGGGGGACAACAAGGGTAAGGGAGTCAGTTGATCTAAGGGAATGGGAGGTGTGGGGGTGTTATAAAGTAGGAGGTGCGGTAGGAAGGGAGCTCACCCAATCAGTGCTTGGAGGTGAATTTAGCACAGTGGAGAGTCGCTATTTGTAAGAGAGGGAAGGATAGGGCAAGATAAAGATCACATGATGGGTGGGGGAATCCAGGCAAAGCAGCAGAAGGAATTGAAGAGGGTGTCCAGTCTGGCCAGGGAGGACTTAGTGGCAGCACCATAGACTATGTCACAGTAGTCAAAAATGGACAGTATCATCTTCTGAACAAGTTCACGACTAGCCATAGGAGGGATGCAACTATGGTTCCTGAACAGGGCACCAAGCTTGGGATGCAGTTTTTTCTGGATGGCATCAATATGTCCAGAAAAGTTCAGGTGTTGGTCCATCCAAACACCTAAGTACCTGAAGGAGGATGTGTCCTCAAGTAAAGTCCCCTCAAGGGTGTGAAAAGTGGGTAGGGAGGGAAGCCTAGAGAATCTCTGCCTTGTGCCAAAGGTCATGGAGACAGTCTTTTTGGCGTTGAGGAAAAGCTTATGGTTAACAAACCAGACCTGAACCTTGTTGAAGTCTTGCTATAAGCTGGTTGTAACCTCATCAGGACAGGAGCCAGATGCATACAGGACTGTATCATCAGCATACATATGTATAGCGGAGGATGGGGAGCAAACAGAGGGAAGGGAAGGGAAGGTCGTTTAAGAAGATAGAGAATAGGAGAGGCCCTAATACCAAGCCCTGGGGGACTCCAGTGCTAATCGGGAGGGATGGGGAAGTGGCGTCCAAGATCTTAACTGATTGGGTTCTACCAATAAGGTAGGTCTTGAGCCAGTTTGTGGTGGAGGGAGATAGGCCAGCTGCTGGGAGTGAGTCATGGAGAGGGTAGTGCGAGACGGTGTTGAAGGCCTTGGCCAGGTCAACAAAAATGGCAGAGGTAATTTGGCCATTGTCCATCCTGATTAGGATGGAGACTGTGAGCCATAGGAGAGAGGTGGTGGTGATTGAGTGTTTTTTCCTGAAACTAGACTGGAAAGGGGTGAAAAAGGAGGTGTCAGATAGAAAAGAGGTGAGTTGGGAGAGGACAATGTGTTCTTGAAGCTTGGTAAGGGTAGGCAGGAGAGAAATGGGGCGATAGTTGCCAGGGGATAAGGGGTCACCCCCTTTGGGTAGAGGGAGGATCACAGCATGTTTCCATGAAGAGCGGACCAAGGCAGTAGAGAATGAGAGATTTAGGATTATTGAGAGGGGATAGGCAATAGGCACAGCATAGAGAGAGAGGAGTTTCAGGTCAAGGCCATCAGGGGAGGCACCTTTAGAGAGGTTGATGGTGAGAAGGCACTTAGGGCATCATTTGGGGTTACAGTAGTGAAAAAGAAGGGAAGGTGGGAGGGTGGTGGAGGGGGCACACCAGTAGAGGGTGGAGAGGGGGAAGAGTAGGAGGGAAGGGGAGGGATTTCAGTAGCGTAGTGGTGCAGGAGGTATAGTAGGAGTTAAATTCCGCAGCTACAGCTGCTGTGTCAGACATTAATGAGCTATTTACTTTAAGTACCAGAGTATTATATGGTGTCAGCCCACAGCTGAGAGAGAAATGGTACAGCAGCTGAATGGGTTGGAAGACTGCACAACATCTGGTCCAGGGTTGCACTTTTCCTGTGTATGAACTATGATATTCGATAAATGTAGTGAAATAAGATGGTAGCCATGGAACAGAATTCTGTGGCAAGAGCATTCACTAAGTAAGTAAGAGTTTTCACTAGGGAGGATGGTGGGCCCTTGCCAGAGAGTGGCATCAAAGTGGCCACTAATGGGATCCTGGAGATGAGGCAGCTAATATTTGCAAGCGAAAGGGTTCAGAAGAGACTGGCACCTCTAAAGACAGACAAGGCCCCGGGACTGGATAGAGTGCATTCAAGGTTACTCAGTTAGCTGGCAGCAGTACTGGCTGAACCTCTGGTAGGTCTGTTTAACAGCTCACTAAGGACAGGGGTAGTTCTTTTTTTTTAAATTTAGTATGCTTTATTGCTGCTGCTTTTTTCTGCCGATCCTCCACCTGGTCATGGACTCTTCTGCTCCCACATCCCACATTAGCCGCAGCTCCCTGATACCCCCTGGCTTACCCCCACAGCAGGGTTGCGGCTCTGGCCCCATAGTGCCACAAACGACGGGATAGGTCAGGGAGCCAGCCTGGGAGAGATCAGAGCAGAGGCCGGGCTTCATTAAGGTGGCCAGCAGCAGTGGTTTTCTCCGCGATGTACAGCGGCGGGGATGTGTAATGATGGCCAGTGTCCACACCGCCCACTGAGCATGTTGACATTAACATATGCAGTACACCCAACCTCCTGTAGGTGTCCATATAATGCCAAACATTCTATCACCCTCCCCCCTGGAGAAGGACAGCAGTCGTTGGACACTTAATCTTTCTCCCCTCGGCTAGCCCTCCGATGTTCCAAGTCCGTTCCTGAACCGGGTCGCCAGTGTCACAGGTCGGCATCCTGCCCCTGTGCCAGTGGGCCGGCTTAGAACAGGGGTAGTTCTGAAGGACTGAAGGGTGGTGGATGTAGTTCCACTCTGATGGGGGGGGGGCACAAGAAACAAGCGGGGAACTATAGGCCTGTCAGTCTTACCTCTATTGTAAGGATGCAGATGGAGTCACTGGTCAAAAAGGACCTCATGGAATATTTGGAGAGCAAAGGTCTCCAGGATAGTAATCAGCATGGATTTGTGCCAGGGATGTCCTGTCAGACTAACCTGATAGTTGTCTTCGACTGGGTGACAAGAGTATTGGATAGGGGCCATGCTGTGGGTTTGATCTACTTTGACTTCAGCAAGACCTTCAACTCAGTGCCTCACAGACACATGCTGAAGAAGATGGAGGACCTGGGTGCAGCTAAAGTCATAGTAAACTAGGTAGGTAATAGGCTAAGGGGGATGCAGCAGAGGGTTGTGGTTGACGGGGTCAAATCAGAAGAGAGGGAGGTCACAAGCAGGGTACCACAGGGACCTGTCCTGGTCCAGTCCTCTTCAATATGTTCATCAGAGACATTGGTGAGGGAATCCGGGGCAGGTTGTGTCTCTTTGCAGATGACACTAAGCTCTGTGGGAGGGTGGATAGAGATGAGGGAATCAAAGAAATGCTAAAACTGTTGGGGGTTGCAAGCATTCAAGCACAGCTGGGACAGAATTAAAGATATAGTGGGGGCTCAGTGTGGCAGACACTGGGAGGAGAATGGAGAGGTGGATGGGGAGGGCTAGGACCTTAGAGGGACAGTAAGTGCCAGGACCAAATAGGGAATAAGGCAAATTGGATGGACCACTGGTCTTTTCTGCTGTCATTGTTTGTTTCTGTGTTTCTATGGTGGGTATACAGGCTTCTGTGATGTAATGCTACACCGCGAGGGGTAAGGAGGCCCACACAACACTACAACTCACTCTGGCTACAAAGTACTGGTGTCCCTTACCAATCCTGTACTGCCGATGGAGGTACAGAAGTGGCAGTGTTGGAGGGCATGCTGAAGGAGCAGAACCACACTCTGCGGCATTCCTGAACCCTAATTCATCTCGGTTTGGGCACCAGGCAAGGGCAGACATTCATCAGCACCCTTGCCACACTCCTCACGACAAGCCATACGAGGGCCCCAATCAGCCAGTGACACAGAGAACTGGGAGGGCCTCACTCAGCCAGTAACACAAAGGGCTGGGAGGACCCCAATCAGCCAGTGACACAAAGGGCTGGGAGGGCCCCACTCAACCTGTGACACAGAAAGCTGCAAGGACCCCAATCAGCCTCTGTGACACAGAGGGCTGCAAGGACCCCAATCAGCCAATGACACAAAGGGCTGGAAGGGTCCCACTCAGCCTGTGACACAGAGAGCTGCAAGGACCCCAATCAGCCTCTGTGACACAAAGGGCTGGGAGGACCCTAATCAGCCTCTGTGACACAAAGGGCTGGAAGAACCCTGATCAGCCTGTGATACAGAGGGCTGCATGGTAACAGCAGTATTTTGAAAAAAATAAAACCTGCATCCCACTTGAATGTGGCAGTCCTTGCCAAGGAGTGCATTTCATAATGCCTTTATCATGTGGAGCAGTGGATGTACTACAGGGATGACACATGCTTCTGACTGGGAGCCTCGTGTCCAGTCCAGCTCCACCCTCTGGGGCACCACCTCCCTCCATGTGGAGCCCCGCAAATGTCAGCTGCCGAGGTTCATGACTGCTACCTGCTGACCTTGGTCACAGAGTAGCATTAAGGTGTGAAGCTGCACAAGTCAGCTGTGCAAGAATTGTTCGGATGCCAGCCCTGACACCCTAAAACATAAATAGCACTGTAGCCCATCGTCCACAAACAGGGAGTCTGTGTGAGCTGTGTTCCTCTTTAAGAAAGTGAGAGTGTGCGTGTGTGTGTGTGTGTTTGAGTGTTGCCCCCAGCTGCAGTGTAAGGCACAAACAAACCAAGTGGGCTCTTGGAGCCCCAGTACAGAAGAGGTACACTGAAGTGGAAAGTAAATGCAGAGATCAGCCTGAAATGCAAAAATGTTACTATAAAAGCCAAAATTGTGGTTGTCAACCAATCACCCAACTAAGAGGACCGCAGTACGTGGCTGCGAGGGTGAGAGAGGTGCGATGGTGTGAGATCACCTATGCGTGCAATCCTTTTCTGTATTCACAGGACTTTTACCACTTTTTTGGATGTGGGGTGTAGCAGAAGGGAGGAGGAGTGGTCAGAGTGGTGAAGGGGCAACACGAGTATCTCTGATTGGGGCCCTATTAGGTCTAAAATCAGTTGAGGTTGCCCCCATTTGTATGTTATAGCACCCCCCCAAGATCACTGTTAAGGATGTAAGCGTGGTTTCACAGGCACTCTTAGGTTATGAAAACTGCAAACTGCAAGCGAGCGGTTCTGATACCCCACGAATGTAAGTTAGATCACTCTTACAACTGTAAGAGTGGTCTCAGTGGTGGTAGTAATGCATTCTTGATCAAGGTTTATCAATAATCAACAATCCCTACCTCTCTATATCCCGTTTTCCCTACACCCTAGCATTGTTATGCATCTCTGTGTTTTGCTCCCCTGTCCCATCCTGACCTCCAAGCAGTTTCTGGTTTCCTTTCTCCTGAACCTGTAATACTGTATTTTCTTATCATATCTGTTAGTTTAATTCAGTGGTAACGACTATTTGCTCTTAGCATAAAGATGGCGACTGTTATATTGTACCTTTCATCATTCTGTAACCAATTTGTTACCACTGCTCTGTATTACTTTTTTATGTTTCTGTTCAATTTATATTGTATCTCTATTGACCTCATATTGAGGTGTTTGTATAGTCCTGTGTAAGCCCCCCAAAGTGGGTTTACCTGTTGTGGAGCCCCCACGGCTTCGATGTTCCTGCCACAGTACTGGCCTTCCAGTGGCTTTGGTGGGATCACACCTTGACCCCCATGAGTTCTTTGACTTTCAGCTGCAGCTATTCTTCCTGCTGCTCAGCCATTTCAGAGCCTGGCCGAGCACCAGGATGTAATCCGTGCCTCTGGTTTATGCACTGTTGGTAGAGTATAGTAATTATTCATGGTTGCATTTATGCCATGCCAAAATATTAATTAGTTGCACATGGTTTAAAATGTGTTGATATCTTAAAATGGAATCATTTTATTCCGGGGATGCTCAGGTTAAACTGTTTTCTCTAGTTTGAATGTTTTAGCATAAAATGTTAAGAGCTAAGAAAATGATACAGTACTGCTATTTTAGGATGGTTTAGTAACTATTGCAAAATTGCTGTTTTTGCTAAAGATGTGTTTTATTCAATGCCTAGGCAGTCCAACACAAGCAGCTGGCAGCAAGTAAGGGGGTTTAAGTGGCAGGATTGTGTCAAGATATGCGAACTTGGGATGCCGCCATGTGACTTAAAAGCAATCCGTCTGTAGGTTTAGCAGTGGGTCACCAAGGGAAGGAGAACCTGGGATGCCGTTGGCCAAGCTGAGCTCCTGGGTACCTCGTAGACTTGGTCAGTGGGTGGCCGGGTAGGGATTAGCCAAGGGACTGGGGATGTCATTGGTCGGGCCAAGCTTGGGTCTTTCATAGGTCAGGTCAGTGGGTGGCCCAGTAGGTATAGCGATTCTCGGGTGGCTTAGTGAGCCAGGTTAGTGCTAGGATAGGTAATGGCTAGTTTGGGTTTAGAGTAAGTGTAATGTAAATAGTATTAGGGCAAGTTGTGGCTTGCCGGGACATCGAGCGTTTGGCAGGGGAAGTGTGTAAGCCACCCAAAGTGGGCTTACCTGTTGTGGAGCCCCGCTGGTCTGGATGTTCCCCATGGCACTGGCCTTCTGGCGGCTTTGGTGAGAGCCTCACTTTGCGAATTTCCATGCAGTGTGTGCTTGCAACCGCAGTTGTTCATCCCTGCTGCTTGGCCATTTTGGGGCCTGGCCGAGCACTGTGTTGTAGTCCGTGCCTTCTGTGGATGAAGTGGTGGTCCTGAGTCCGGCTGACCGGGTTGCAGGGCTCGGGACTGCCCATTTGTAAATGAATAAATTTTGTGTTTAAGATGGTGGTCCTGCGCATAATGTGCATGCATGATTGTCATCACTCCGAAATTTAAAGGAGCAGTGGCTCCTTTGTCTGGGAGTAGTTTTGGTGCCGGCTGGCACCACAGGGCACAGTGTAAATAATGTATTTGGGACTACAAGTGCTGCAGGGCACCAGAATGGGCTGCACATTGGCACCTGTGAAATTTGGTCCCTGACTGGACCACAGTTTTAGGCGCCAATGAGTGTAGCCCATAAAAGGGAGAGCTTGAGAGGGAAATTAGAGATTCAAGATGGAGAGAGCAGAGAGAAGAGGTTGGAGTGAGGCATCCTCTGGAACTGTCCATTTTAAAAAAAGGGTTGCTCTGCACAGAGAGAAATGCAGGAAGGTGGTGGTTGGTGTTTTTATTGAAGTCCCAGTGTTTTGGGCTTGGACTGCAGAACATCCCTGAGGAGAGCAGTGTAAAATAATGCTGCTGCTGATACCAGAGACAGGAGGTGAGGGACATTCTGGGGAAAAGCCTTATCCTGGGAGGAGTGCAGCTTGGAGCATGTTTAGAGACTTGTGGCTGGGCCTGGTTTGGCTGATGGGATCCGGGTGCACCAGTTTGGTGGTGGCAGGACCAAATGGTGTTGAGACCTAGGTGGCAGTTGGTCCCAGGACTGCCTGGATGTGAAAGCCACTGCATGCTGAGGAGCTCCAGGAGGTGTGAGTCTGAGGGAGGCAGGAGGAGACCTGTGGGCTGGTCATTGGGGAAGAAGGCAGAGTGGCAGGCTGTTTTAAGTTCTCGTGGCAATTCAGGCTGAGCCCCACAAAAGAGGCCATTCTGGACTGGGATCACTGCATGAGGGATTTGCCCAAACCTCTGGAGTTGCCAGGGAAAAAACCCCCCTGGGGTGCTAGGAGCAGTGGCATAGCATCAGTGATCGGGTGCCGATCAGTGTTTGAATGGTCTCACTCCTGCCTTTGTCATTTGTGGCTTTAACTGCTCCGGTTTATGAAGGGAACCCCATTAGCCCAAAGATGCAGTATCTGATTTAAAGCTTGTGCAGGAGGAGTAGATGAGCTGAAGGGGACCGCAAGTGCCCTGTGCACCCCATGAAGGTTCGAGCTCCTGGTAAGAAAGCGTGAAGCTGGGAGTCAGAAGCCTAATGCTGTCTGTGTATGTGATCTTTTCCGACCTCAAGTGACTGATTGTTTTGGGACAGTCTAGCTTCCTGAATAACTTACGCAGTTGGGACCCCGGGTCCAAAGTACAGTTTACCTTCTACCGTTGCTACTAATGTGACCCCCTGGTCCTGAGGTACCTTGTGCTTTACTGCTCCATGGAGTGATGGTTTATTCTATTAACTGTTCATTAAATGGGATCACCTGTTTTGCAACTTTGCTGTTTGTCTCTTGTGTTTAAAAAATTGTTTTTGCTGCTGTTAAAAGAAGTTGCCTCCACAGCCTTGCATCCAGTGTGTTCCAGGGTGGCATCTAGAACAGCAGGGACCAGAGGACCACCAAGGAAGACGTTGAGAGGCCTGCCTGGTGAAAACTGTCTACAAAGGCCACTGTGTGAAGTGGGCAAGGCCTGGCAGGTGAAGATCTGCGTCATCCCTCCGGTGTACAAGCTCAGCAACCTGAGGGACTAGGGCACACCGACGGAGTCAATCCATCACCATCATCACCTGTGGAGAGTCAGGTGCTGTTTTTCCTAGCTTATTTCTGGACTGTTTTTTTGGCTTTACAGCGCTCCTCCTTCCCCACGAACTTTACCATCTCAAATACCCCTGGACAGGGAGGTGGGGGGTGCTTACATGTATCTTTTTTTTTCTCTGCTGTTCTCTGCGGTTTGACTCATGTTTGATCTTTTTCTAATGTCACCTTTGTGTATTATTTACTACTGTCTTTGTAAATTTACTGCTGTTGAACTATGTTGGTGCCACCTTGTGGCCTGGGTTGTGACCGAAAACGGTCCTTTGGATCAGCACACTTACCCAGTTACCAAAGACATAAATAAAATAAAATAAATAATTAAAAAAAAAACCTTACTCAAAGGTGCCTATTTCAGGGTCAACTGTGCGTGAGACAATTTTAATAGAATAAGTGTTGGGCCCACAAAGGAAAGGAGGGCTCTGATTGGTCAGGAACATGCCCTTGATCTATATATGCACCCACGTGAGAGAGTTCTGGAAGTTCCTGTTGGAGCGAGAAAGAGCAGAGTAACTGCAGTTCAAATGTTCCTGTGCCAGGCCCAACTACTGCCCATGGGTAGAAGTGGCAGAGGCTGTCGATTTTAAAACCCCAGAAGTGGGCCCCTGGCCTGTAGTGGAGTCAGGACCCGAGCTCAGAGATTGTTTGGCTGCCAGCATGTAGAATGAGAAGATTTAGAGACTGTGAGCAAAGCTTCTGGGCCCGAGAGCTGCAGATGAAGTGGAAAGGAGGATACGGGGTGCCAGGTAACAACAGCAGGACCAGCAAGCCCATACAATTAGTCTCTGCTGTAAAAGGGGCCAACCCAGGTATCTAGACCTGTAGCTCTGGGTTCCCTGAGGAGTACAAGACTACTGAAGGGAAGTGAGAAATAGTCTCCCCTCATGAGTAGACATTAAGGAGTGGATCTGCCTGTCACAATAGACTCATATTGGTGACAGGCCGTGTGGCCTGATCAGGGGTGGAGACGCCTGAGATCCTGGGATCTATTTATCAGAGAAAGTATGAGTTCCATATCACCACTGTAGTTGGAAGTGAGAGCTCCAAGATCCGCAATATGCAGCTAGAAGTGAGAGTTGCTGTATCCTGAAAGAGGATGGCACTCATGCAGGCATTATGTCTCTTACAGGGCTAGCGGGGAGGCCTCTTATGTCAAAAGGGAGAGAAAGAGGAACTGAGACTTCCAGGAGCTGAAAGTACTGATGAAGTCTATGGGTCCCTTCCAGGTCTTGAACTGAAGACAAGATAGAGGAGATCATGCCAGCAGTGGTTGTGTTAGGATGAGGCCCCTCAAGTGCCCCTTAAGTGAGGGTTGGGCTTTTGTAGGTCCTTCCCAAGTGCTGATCTCCCTGATACCAGGGCATGTGCCAGACACAGTACAGGATGTGTGAGTTTCCAATGGATGGATAATAACTATGGTCTAGATTATGGAAGGATGAGAAACAATAATGGAAAGTTTAAATTAATTTGCAGTGTGTCTCCTGACGATCCTAAGGTAGGAGAAAGGGAATAAACTGTGTGCTGTGGCAGTACTGCAACCAGCAGGGATGTAGAGGGGCTGTACCATCAGCAAAATAAGCCCAAAGCTGCATGACTTCAGGGCTGGCTAAGGGCAGCTCCTCCCAAGTTCTCTGCATACAGTATGCTGGGTGGCTAGGAGTGCTGGGCTGGGTCGATGAGCATGGGCAAGATGCTGCTGTATCATCCATGCCCACCTTATACTATAGGGATTATGTCCCCTTGTAAAGCCACCCCTGTGACATGGGGCGACAGGGGCATGATGTTGTGAGATCACCCACACATCCAATCCTTTTCCTGAGTCACCGCAGGGACCATTAATGCAGCAGAGTAAGTGAAGCCCTCCTCCCCTTTCCCGGAGACTGAGCTCCCTCAAAACTCCATTGGCCTGGAGCCTCGGAGTCAGGCAACATGGTGAGAACACACAGGTCTCTAATGGTTTTACCATGCCGCAGCGACAGCGGCTATGGAGATATCCCCAACAGCGAGCACTCGCATGACTGAATGTCGACAATGCAGTGTCGGGATGCTTCCTGTTTCCATCAGGGGGCTGTGGGGGAAGGTCTCTAGGATTGCAACTCCTAGTCGGAGTTGAACCGGTGGGGTGGGTGAAACACCCTGTGAAGTAATCCGCTGGCCGTGTGGAGACCATCACAGCGACAGGCAGATTTTGGCTGAATCCTATCGCTGTGGTGGTCTTCGCCATTGGGGTTTCGATGCGGCGACAGTATATCATCTCTAACATGGCAGCCCAACACACTACTATCATCACCACTGGGCCAGGCTGTTGCCTATAATTGCTAATCTAAAATAAAGATGGGCAAAAAATCCTGCACCGTTACCTAACCACTATCCCACTGCTAAAGGACCTGGGCTATAGTGATTGCACACTTTGGTGACGCTTTCTTAAAGAGCAGCTGATATCTTTGGGAAAGCTTTGGAAAATATAATATTTAGACACAAGTTAGCTTGTATTTAATATATCTTCTATAGATTTCTCCTCTATATCATTTATTACATTTATTACTGAAGACATTCCCACAAAATCAAGATCTTTATCCCTTAGAGTTCATCTGCCTCTATAGCTAATTCCCTACCTGAAATTAAGGCTGTGACGTCACAGTCTGTTGCCATGGGGATAGCTATTACATCACAAGCAGAGTATTATGATATCAGGTTGAGAAGAAGAACTAGGAGCTGATGAACCCTCAAGGAGCAGCTTTCCAGTTTTCATGCATATGACCTCAGCAATGAATAACGGGGATAAGAAACACAGAGCTGTAGAGAAACACAAGCTGCTTGAGTCCAAATATTATGTTTTCCAAAGTCCTTTTCAAGACATCGGTGGTTCTTTGAGTAAAATAAAACTGTTTTTTTTTTTGTTTTGTTTTAATTAAAAAGCAGTGGACATTTTATAACAACAGTAATGGGCATTCCAGGTTCTTTAAAGCCACTTAACAACCAGTCGGAGCGCTAAGCACTCTCATCTTCACCTCAAGGCCCTTAACCACTGCAACCTGTCATTAACAAACTGGTAATGGACATCTGCAATGTCCATTATTGCAAAACTGATCTGCACAGAGGGGTCAGCAGCATGGTATTCTCCGTTTTACATTAAGAGCCACTTTCTCAGACATTTGGAATGATGGTGGCATGTCAGTGCTGTGCAGCTGATGCTTCCAGCTCATTCCATGGAGACTATAAATCTCCACAGCAGGAAGCCATGCTACATTGATCCTGTTACAGCACATTAGATTGTCAAAACAGCCCTTGCAGAAAGCGGCAGTATCTGCTGATCAACTTTCTTTTAAATTATTGTTTGTGTGCCCCCACCCCCATGCAGCCTTAATCACAGACCTGAGCAGCCCGGCTTTCCCTTCATTTAGCATAACATTTAAACATCAAGTAGTGTTAAAAAACCTATTTGTTATCCACCATGCAGTACTGATGTTGTGGGGGTACTGGGTATATATAACTGGAGTGAATATGTTTGGTGGGGTCCATTGGATATCGTACCCTGTCAGATTTTAAATACGTCAAAAAAATTACAATCACTGGAAACTAAGGATTCTAGCCCCATTTTAGTCAACGAATTCCTGAGGTCTGGAGAAGGCTGAAGATATAGTTGTAGTGTAGCTATTTTTCTCTGTCACATGTTTCTTTTTCTATTTGAACATTTGTTCCAACTGGAATAACCCCCTTCGATGTAGCGTCTCTGTTTCATAGAAGTCCTGGTGAGACACAAGCAGTCAGCAGACAACAGTCACTACAGTTTGGTAAGTTACAACATGCAGAGTGGTTCAAAATACCCAACAGTTTAACAATACAGAATAGATGAAGTGCTGGAATATAATAGGTGATTAGCTTGTTTTGCTGGTGGTTTCTGAAAGCCTTTCTTTGCAGAGAATTGTCAAAGTGACTTTTTCAGAACTTAGAATCATGCAGATTGACATGGAACATGAAGAATGAGTCTCCATGGAGATCATAAAAACACCTTGTGAACCTTTTTTCCTTCATCAGACTGGGAACATGAACAACTGCCATGTTGGTTACTTCAGGACATTGGCAGCCCATCCCTCCCACCCCCACCCCAGCCGCTGTTAAGGACCTACAGAAGGTTTAGTGCTTCAGTTCTTAAGTTTGTGTTTGCAAAATGGGCAAATCAAATATATAAAAAAATGTAATAAAAAGAACTCTAACTGGAGAACAGGGTGGCTAGTGACATCATATCCTCTGTGATGTCACAAGAACCCCTCCGTGTCCCAACAACCTGTTTTTCATAGTCCGAGGTTAATTATTATATATACTGTATGTGACAATAGCAATCCGGCATTTTAAACATTCACAGTGCACGAGATCAAAGGTAAAGGCTTCCAGAAGCGGAGGAAGAAGTGGTTGATTTGATGCGTAATAGGTTACGAGCTGAACAGGTAACTTATTCCATGAGTCGCAGGTGCTAAACGGACAAAAGCGTGTCAGCCTACATCTCTCATTACACTGGGACTCATTATGATCAGGACTGAGAATGCCCATAAGGAATCAAAATACGAAGTTTATCTTTGAGCAAGGGGGCCACACCAGAACTTTCAAGTGGGGAGTAGTGAGTGAATTATAAATGCTCTCACCCGTCACAAGTGAGGATAAATTCCATAATTTGAGTCAGTCAGGTTACACTAGCTCAACCTTTGCAATCTTCTGAAGATTTAACTGTTTCTCTTTGACATAGAAACATAGAATCTGATGGCAGATAAGGGCTGCTTGGTCCATCCAGTCTGCTCATTCTTCCCTACCTACATTCTCACTGCAGATCTTACTTGAGCTACAGCTCTTTCAAGGCTGTTGCAGGAATCCACCACTCTTTCTGGGAATAAGTACTTCTTCACATCTCTCCTTAATCTATCTCCTTCCAACTTCATAGCATGTCCCCTTGTTCTGCATCACTTTTTTTTAGAAAAATACCTCCCTTCTGTACCTTAGTTACCCCTGCAAAGTACTTAAAGAACCAGTGTACTGCATAAAACTAATATCCGACTTTAAAAGCTGTCAACTATCACCGTTTATATCGGAGGTACTTTTTCTTTTCCCTTTAGTTAATTAGAAAATGTTTTACCTGATGTTAGTACACTAGATCGATATGTGTGGAACAGCATTCTGCCTGGCAGCTGACATACTGTAACTAGTTCTATTCCTTCCATTACGTCATTAGTACTGTGACCTCACTTTCTGTAACATCGCAGCTGCTCAGGAAGAGACACTCGGTAGCTGCCAGGTCATTCGCCTGTGATGTCACTGTCAGTGAAGTCACAATGCAGATGATGTAGTGGGAGGAACTGAACCAAATATGTTAGCTGTCAGGCAGAGTGCTCTTCCACACATCCAGCATAATATTATCATGTTGAAAACTTTCTAATGAGCAAAAGAAAAAAGAACAATACTTCAGAAAAATATGTTACAACTGACTACTTAAAATGTGCAACTTTTTTTGTCTGCCATTTTTGGTTCTACTATCTCTTTAAATGTCTCTATTATACCCCTTCCAGGGTGTACATGTTGAGGTCCTTTAGTCTCTCCTCATGGGGCTTTTGATGCAGACCTTGCACCATTTTTAATTGTCCTCCTCTGGACCACCTTCACTCTGTCTGTATCCTTCCAGAGATGTGGTCTCCCGAACTGGGCACAGTACTCTAGGTGGTGTCTTTCTTACTAGCAATCTATAGACACAACACCACCCCCCTCTTTCTGCTGGTGATACCCCTTATGCACCCCAGCATCACACTAGCCCTCCTGATTGCCTTGTCGCACTGCCTAGCCACCTTTAGGTCATCTGATATGATTACCCCAGGTCTCCTTCCAGTTTGCTTTTTGTCAGTATCACTTCACTCCACCCACTGTGTAATCCACCCTTGGATTTCTGTGCCTCAAGTGCATTTTGTACTTTTTTGCATTGAAAACCAGCTGCCATACCCTTGACCACTCTTCAAATTTTCTCAGGTCTCTGCACATCCTTTGCACCCCAACTGGAGTGTCCACCTGTTGCAAATCTTGGTGTCATCCCGCAAAGAAGCAGACCTTCCCTTCCAGCTCCTCTGTAATGTCACTTATATAGAAATTAAAAAGGGACTAGTCCCAGCACTGATCCCTGAGGTAACCCATTGGTCACCCTCTCTTCCTCAGAGTGAACTCTACTTACTACCACTCTCTGTCTCCTATTCTTACACAGTTTACCACCTTTTTACCCACCCTAAGCTCCCCAGCTTGCTCACTAGTCTTCTATGTGGAAGGGTGTCAAAACCATACTGAAATCTAGGTAGGCCATGTCCACCACTCCACCCTGATCTAATTGCTTGGTCACCCAGTCAAAGAAATCTATTAGATTTGTCTGGCATGACCTCACCCTTGTGAATCCATGCTACCTTCAGTCATGTAACCCATTAGATTCAAGATACTCAATAATCCTTTCCTTTAGTAGTGTTTCCATTGACTTTCCCACCACTGATGTCAGTCTGACTGGCCTATTATTTCCAGCCTCTTCCCTGCTACCACTTTTTTGAAGCGGGACTATATCTGCCCTCCTCCAGTCCTCTGGAACCACCCCAGCTTCCAGTGATCTGTTAAATAGGACTGTCAGAGTTGTAGCCAGTACCTCCCTGAGTTCCCTCAACACCCATGGATGCATCCTGTCTAGCCCCATTGCTTAGTCCACCTTCAGATTAGTAAGTGCCGTCAGGACTCTCTCCTCTGAGAAACAACTAGTGTCCACCTCCGCCTTCCCCCCTAGACTCCTGTTAATTTTTTGCAGTCCCTTCCCTGACCCTTCCTCTGTGAACACTGAACTGAAGTAAAGATGTCTGCCTTTTCTTGGTCCCCCTCTGTACAGTCCTCCCCTTCCCTTTTTAACCTTGCACTTCCTCCCCTGGTCTTCCTCTTCTCGCCTACATACCTAAAAAATGTCTTGTCCTCTTTTGATACCTCCTGGGTTAGTCTCTGCTATGTTTGTGCCTTTGTGCACCTTACTTCTTTCCCTGCTTCCCTCTGCTTCTGCTGAACACCTCCCTATCCTCTTCCCTCTGTGTCTTCTTGTATCTTCTGAATGCAACCCTTTTAGCCTTTTCTTTTTCTGCCACCTTTTTTGAGAACCATAGCGGTCTCTTTTTTCTCTTACTTTTGCTCACTTGCTTGGTGCAGAGGTTTGTTGCCTTCACTATGCCCCCTTTAAGCTTGACCCACAGTTCCTACATCCTCCAGATCATCCCTGAGGCATTCACACATCTTTATAAAATCTGCCCTTCTGGAGTCCAAGATCCTCATCTGTGTATGGCTTGATTCTGTGGCTGTCCTTATCCTGAACCATACCACACAGTGATGACTGGTCCCCAGGTGACCTCCCACCCTGACATCTTCAACACTGTCTCTGTTAGTGAGTTCCAGGTCCAGTATTGCCCCATCATGAGTGGACTCACTGAGTAGTTGCCTGAGGAATGCTTCCTGCAGGGAGTCCAGGATGTCCTTGCTTCTAGTTGAAGCTGCAGCTGGGATGCTCCAATCCACACCTGGCAGGCTGAGGCCCCCCACCAGCAGCACCTCCCCCTTTTCTATCATCTTGCCAGTGGCTTCCAAAAGTACCTTATCTAACTCATCCCTCTGTGCCAGAGGTCTGTAGATCACGCCAGTGCAAATAGTGGCTCCGTTTCCCAACTAAACGGTGACCCACAGTACTTCTGCCAACCCCCTGAATTCCCTGTATCTCTAATGCTTTTATACTTTCTTTCATGTAAAGTACCACACCCCTCCTTTCCTTACTACCCTGCTCTTCCTGAACAGAGTGTAGCCTGGTGTAACCCCCTGTTGGGGGCTTACCTGTTTTCCCCTCAGGTCTGCCCATTTGTTTCCCATTCTGGTCCCCGTTCTCCCATTTCCTTTGCTGTGTTCCCCACTCTGGCCTGAGTCCCCAGTTGTCCTTGGATCCTCCCTCTGGCCTTCACAGAAATTTTAGCTCAGATTGGGCCAGAGGAGCTAGACTGCAGAGCCACCGCCTTGCTTTTGCACTTCGGTGCAGGGTGGGCGGTCCGTGCATGTGTGTGGCACATCTGTGCTTTTGGTAGTTCTTGTGCCTGTTTGAATGCCTCTCTGGTGCTCCCGGTCCCCTTGTTTAGCTAACTGAGGATCAGAGACATGGGGAGGACACCAGAGAAGCAGCCAGAACTGTTTGTTAAGAAGCGCCAATAGCACTTCAGGGTCGGGGGGGGGGATCATACATATTTACGAGGCGGCACTTAATATTCGTGAGGGAGCCTGTCTAACACCTGGGGGCAAGCTAATTCAGTGCTAGTGACAGGGAAAGGGCAAAATAAAGATGTTAAACCCTGCTAAGGTTTAGTAGGGCACTAAAGCAGCATTGTGACTGTGGGGCAATCAATAAATAAAAAGGTTTATTTGGCTGCATCAGGACATGGAAGGGGAACAGTGTATGAACTGCAGTGGGATTGTGTGTGGGCTACTAGGGGACAGTCTAAAATGGCAACAGCGACAGACTGGGGGCTGAATGCAAATGTTAAACTAGGCAATGATGTGAAAGGGAAAAGGGGCTCCCACAAATCAGTGGGGCAAATATAAAATAAAAATGTTTCGTTTGGCTGCACCAGGACGTTGAACTGTACTATTGTGGAACTGCATATAAAGTGTTTACTGTGGCAGCCATATTTGCAGCCATGTGACTACAGCACAACAAATCGGAGGGCCAGGATTCTTGCAAGGACTTTTGGGACTGCATAGTGGACTTATTGGGGAGGGCTGGGGAAATACTTGGCACCCTTTCTCTCAGCCAATCAGGCATTGAGGGAGCCTCATACATATTAGTTTTTGTCAAGACAGTGAATGCAGCCAATGGGGAGCTGCCAGAGGGCTCCCAAACTCAGAGACTGCCTGGTTCTGGGTCAGTTCTGTGGGAGCCCCTCCGGGGGGGGCCTCCAGCCCCTATGCAAAAAGTGGGGCTGCAAGGCTGGGAAAGGGTCTGCCTGGGGATTGCCAACCACTTTTCCCCAGGGCCTGGGTCATGCTTTTCCACAGGGTGAAGGGATGTGGATGATGAGGTATTGGTGTGCAGCTCAGCACAGAGAGAGAGAGAGAGAGAGAGAGAGAGAGAGAGAGATGCATGGTTCTGCAAAAGGCTGCTGTGGAAAGGAACCACACCACAGCAGTGAAGGTTTTGATTAAAGTTCTGGAGAGAAATAGTACTCTATTTCTGCACCTAAATGGTGAGAAGCCAGGATGAAAGGAACAAGGATCAAGGTTCAAGTGAAGGAAAAAGTTCTGTCTGTACCCTGGGTGGACTCAACGTCACAAGGAAAAAGGGGAAGGACACTGGTCTAAGGTATGGAAAAGTCTGGTTCTGGTTTTCAGAAAACATATCTGGTTATGGTACACTTGGTATGGGAGTCCCCCTGACTTGTGGGGGCTTGGCCAGTAAAACCAGGTACACTTGGTATAGGAGTCTCCCTACGCACAGAGGCTTGGCTAGTAAAACCAAGTAGACTGTGGTTGAGTGAAAGATTTGGGTCAGTGTCATGTCCAGGGTCCTCGGAGGAGCCCAATTTGAATATGCCAAAGTCTCACTGAGACTGTGTGCTCGGTGAGAATCCAGATGTAACCCCTAGGTGGCACTATCCCAAGGGCTACTACCCTTGCCTGCTTAACTACTAACAGGGTGAGGGGCCTAGGTCCAACGGCTTGTGCCTCCACCCAGAGGTCAGGGTTTGCAGTAGTTAACTAGCTTGGTCACAGCCCTCTGGGACACTGTAACCTCCCTTTCTTCCCACTAGTGGCCCATACAATGCATCAGGAATATCTTCTCAATGTACACTTACCCCCAGGACTGGCTCTGTCGACTGGACTCTGGGGACCCCCTGTAAAACAAGATGACAGTGCAAAAACCACAGTACAATACTTTAATGAAAATGAATACCTCAGTCAGTGTAACTTTGCTGAAACAAACAGATCTGATTTATTTAAGGAGCTGTAACAAGGACAGGGGGGAATCAGGTTAATTAGGTTAAACACATCAATAATCACAGTACTGTGCACATATTCAGAGTCCCAAATTGTCACTTTCACTGGGTACCCAGGATGGGGGGCTAGCCAGGATTGGTGCAGCTGGTTGGTGCCCTGTGATGGAAAAAAAACACTTCCACAATACCCAATTGTAATCCGGAGCCGGAGGGCTCAGTTCGTGAAGAAATGAAAAAACAACAATTAGATGACACACTTGCCATTTGATAAACAGATGGCAGGGAGCTACCCTGCTTTGTACTCACAAACTCAATGCTGGGAAATGGATGGAAGGCTGATTGTCCTGGATTGCCAGGAGGAGCAGACCATGTGGACAAGGTCCTTGTGACTGGACCCCACTGCAGTTTAGAGCAAATGGATGTAGTCTGGATTAAGCTGGGGTTTTCTTCCAGCTTCATGCACTCAATTCACTGTACAGAGGATTTGTAACGTGATTCCCCACAAGCACTACATAAAAGGAAAGTACTATACCAGGCAGGCTGCTTCTCGATCCCGATTGCAATTACTGCACAATACCCGGGAGAACACACAGCAGATTCAGTTCCTGACAGACCAGCGCGATTCAGCAATTTCTCCAGTCTTCTACAGGGTGAGCCTGGTTTCTACTCTTCAAATCTCCTTGATTCTCTTCACAGGTTGGATTCAGTCCGAACAGGCACTTGCACAAGCTACAGACTGAAACTTAGGGCCTTACACGCACTTACTGTGTGAAACTATACAGCTCAGAAGCTCATGGCTCCTTCTCTCTTCACTGTCTCAACTTATCTGATCTTTCCAGTAGACAGAGCTGGGCATTTCCTTTGAGTTTCTCCCAGTTCAGTTGGCTGGTTTGGCTGTCACTCACAATCATACTCCCCTGTTGGCATGCAAAACAAAGTCCAACTACAATTCCCAGAGGCATCTGCCATACAGTCCCATTGTGGCTGGCTCCAGAGCAGAGTATAAGTTCTGATTCGCCCAGAGCAGGCTCCATTTTAAAAGATCCCCACAATGATTGGTCCAATTCAGCAGTTCAGAACCAACATGAGGGAGCTATTCTGCACTGTCCTTGCTACAAGAATGCAGGTTAAAACAAACTGTATTTTCATTATTACTCTAACAGGTTACAAGCAATTCCATCTTTGAAAAGTGCTCACTTTGCCCACTTAGTGACAGCAGAAACGGAGCGATTTGGCAGCAGCCAAAGTGGGACTCAAGCAGGGAAACACACAGTCCCCCCCCCATAGAAACTAATTATGTCTGCAAGCAGACTGTTCTTAAAGAGACAGTACCAGAGGATCTAAAAGCACTCACAGATAAACGGCTTAAACGCCAAACACCATTCAGGCTTGGAGCATTCAAGGAAGCTCCTGGAAGAGTTTTTGGGAACCCCCATTTGCAGGGGGGTTACACCCTTCCCGGCCTGGGAAAGCTTGGCGTCCGCGTCAAACTAGTACCCCCATAAGTTTCAATACAACCATATACATTTTCATCAGTATCACATTAGGCTTATACATGTCATCATCAGTCAATATATCACTTTACCAGGAAAACATTTCTGAAACTTTGTAGTACGTCACTTTTTACACAGTATTACACACACACTGTACCATAACTCAGGTTATTAACTCTTGTACATGAAATCTGAAGAGAGGGGGCCCTTTCCTATCAGCTACCTTGGGGCTGGATGGGGCAGGGGCACCATACCTAGAGGGCAACACAAGTAACTTGGAGTTAGCACTGATGTTCAATTTGGGCAATGAGCTCGGGGACACATACACTCCTTTATGGACAACATTGAGAGGTAAGTCCACTGGTCTCCCAGGGGAATCATAACTGAGGTGCACCACAGGCTTTACAGCTCGACCAGTCTTTCTAGGGGGAACTGTTGCAGTCTCTGCACTATGAGCCTCTTTTTCAGCATTGTCACATGGAGAACTTTCGGAGACTGGCAGTGGACCATCAGGGCACTCAAAATACTCTTCTTGTTCTGGTATATCACCAGTCTGTTTCAGTCCATCATTTTTCTCCCCTGAAAGCTCAAACAATTCAACCATACACAATGATTCCATATCATCTGACTTGATGCTTTGCACTTCACTTTCTGGGAGCATTGGCTCCAGGGACAAAGCTGGGGGCTTAGACAGTCCAGAAGGCCCAGCTTCATCTCCAGTATTGACTAGGGGATTGCCCCGAAACAACTGACTCAGTTCGTAAGAAGGGTAGTATTCAAAGTCACACTCACTTTCCTCTGATAAGGACTGACAGTCATGCTCATCTGGGACTTGTGGAGGGGAACACTTTAACTCAGTTTCTGCAGGTGCAGACTTTCTTGATTTTTCCTTAGCAGCAACTCTGGTCACTGGTCCAGAGGGGGCATTTTCTGGGGGCTCAGACTCAATCAAGATTTGTCCATTGGGCATTAAATGATTTCTATGCATTGTTTTAACATCTTTTGAATTATTCTCAGGCCTTACTTTATACACAGGCAGATCATCTAGTTTGCCCACTACTATGTGAGGGAGATCAATCAATCAATCACTTTATTTAACCAGGCAAAAACACCATTGAGCAAGCTCATTTTCAAGGTGGTCCTGGGCATAAATACAATACAGTACACTTCATAAGATTACAATTACGGTGAACAATGGTGCAAAAAAAAAAAAGAAAAACATTGTGGAGGTGCCGGTCAATATGGGCCTGTACATACCGGTCAACATAATTAACATGCAAAGATACATAATGATAAGCTTTACTGAAATGAGAAGAGACAACAATCCCATATAGTCTCCGCTGAGTAAGAGCTCATACCTAAATGATAAAAAATAAGGAGGTATTAAGGAATAGGGTAGAAATTGGGGTGAAAGAGTAGGCAGACAAAAGGGAGGCCAGAATAGGTAAAAGGTAGAGAATAGGCAGGGTCATCATGTATTAAGGGAACTAGGCTTGTAGGTCCTAGGTTTCTGTTGTTAGGAATGTGGGGTGGATGAGGTACTTAGGCGTAGGATTTGAGAGTGGCTCCCGAGGCTTAGGGGTCATCGGCATCTGAAACAGTTGCATGATTCCTTCAGATAATCTGTTAATAGAGCTTTGAATGTGAAAATGCTTGGAAGTGAGGATAATTTTAATGAGTCTTGCATAGTGTTCCAAAGTGATGGAAGTGAGAAGTTGATTGCTGCTGAGCCAAGGGTAGTTTTCACTCTAGGAATCTAGAAGCAGATTAAGGAGAAGTGTCTCAGGCCATAGGAACCTTTAGCCCATTTGAAGATGTTCGAGATGGTGCCACTGGTCAGCAATCTTATGTTTGCCATGCAGTCCCAGATTTCTTAGCAATACCCGATCTCCCTCCTGGAGTTCCTGTGCTTTCACCTTTTTATCATACCTTTCTTTGTTGGCCAGATTTCTTTTGGCAGCCATGGTTTGAGCCAGTTGGTATGCATGATTTAGCTGAGCCTTCAACTTTTGCACATACTGTAGATAGTTGTAAGCTCGAACTCCATCAGGAGAGACCCCAAAACACACATCTACCGGCAATCAAGCTTCTCTTCCAAACGTTAGGCAGTAGGGGGAGAACCCAGTAACATCACTTTTGGTGCAGTTGTAGGCATGTACCAGGGTGCTAATTTGTTGGCTCCATCTAGGCTTGTCCTTTGGGTGGAGGGTGCCTAGCATATCTAGCAAAGTGCGGTTGAAACGTTCAGGCTGTGGGTCCCCCTGGGGGTGGTAAGGGGTGGTTCTGGACTTTCGCACTCCCCACAGAGAAAGCATCTCTTTGATCAGGCAACTCTCAAAGTCTCTCCCTTGATCAGAAAGGATTCTTTGTGGAGCCCCATAGTGAACAAAAAAGTTTTCTATAAGTACTTTTGCCACAGTGGATGCCTTCTGGTCCTTGGTAGGGAAAGCTTGGGCATATCTCGTAAAATGGTCAGTGACTACCAGCACATTACTAATATTTCTTTGATCTGACTCCAGACTCAAAAAATCAATACAGACCAGCTCCATGGGTGCACTGGTGGTGATGGTAACAAGGGGGCAGCCCTCTGGGGCAAAGCTTTCCTCTGTAAGCTGTGACTACAAGTTCGAATGTGTTGCTCCACATCAGCCCCCATCTTAGGCCAATAGAATCTGGATCTCACCAAGTCAAGTGTTCTCTCTATACCAAGGTGCTCCATGTGGTTGTGTAAGGACCTCAGTACTGAGTCTCGAAAGGCAGTGGGCAGCACTAGTTGTTGTTTGTCTACTTGTTCCCCTCTGTCTCCTGTTTCTCTGTATAACAGTCAATTGATCAGTTTCAACTTAGGATCCTCTTTGTATAAGAAGGCAGTTCTCAAATCAGTGGAACGTAATTTGGACACATCTTTCCCTGCATAGAGGGCTTCTAAAGTTAATTTGATCATGGGATCGTGGGATTGAGCCCGCCGAATACTGTCATTGTCCAGCTGAGGCAGTGCACCAATGTCTATTGCAGAAAAGTGGAAATAAAAAGCAGGTATGCAATTCTCAGAGGGTCCTAAACAATCCACCATACAGTCCACTGCGTCCGTGGACATTTGTTCCTCCCTGTCAAACTTCTGGCAGAGTGCTCGAATATCAGGTTCTGATAGTCTGACCCAGTCATTCGGGGGAACAGGCTTCTGGAAGAGAGCATCAACATCTTTGTGGTTCAGGCCTGCTCTGTATTCAACAGCATAGTCATATGTGGATAATGCAGAAAGCCACCTATGGCCAGTGGGGTCCAACTTAGCTGAAGTCTGCACATAGGTCAAAGGATTATTGTCAGTTTTTACTAGTATCTTAGCCCCATACAAGTACTCGTGGAATTGATCAACAATGGCCCACTTCAAAGCTAGGAACTCTAACTTGTGTACAGGATAGTTCTTTTCGGAAGGGGTCAGGCTTCTACTGGCAAAGGCCACTGGTCTCAGGCCATTCTCATGCTCTTGGTACAATACAGCCCCCAACCCTTGCAAGCTAGCATCAGTGTGCAGGACATAAGGTTTTGTTGGATTGGCATAGGCCAACACAGGAGCGTGGGTAAGTTGATATATGATTTCATGAAAAGCAGTCTCACAATCAGGAGTCCAGCGGGCCCCAAATACTTCACTTGGACAAAAATACACTCTTTCAGTCTCGAGGGATGCTGACATTTTGTATCTTTTGTGGGTTGGGGAATACCCTTGAATAAGGTTAAGTAAAGGGCGGATCACTCTTGAGTAGTCCTTAATGAAACGCCAATAATAACCACAGAATCCCAGGAATCTTTGCAGTTCTTTTAGATTTTTGGGCTGTGGCCAGGTGGTCAAGGCCTCAACTTTACTTGGGTCGGTCTCTATTCCCTCGGTGGATACTATGTGTCCCACATACTTTACTGATGTTTGAAAGAATTGACACTTATCAATGGACAGTTTAAGGCCAAAGTCTTCCAGTCAGTCCAACACCTTGAATAATCTGCTGTCATGTTCCTCCAGTGAGCTGCCAAACACAATAACATCATTTAAGTATACCAGGTGCTCTAGTAAGTTCATGTCTCCCACTGAACGCTCCATCAATCGTTGAAAAGTGGCTGGGGCGCCTGAAATCCCTTGCGGCATCTTCATGAATTCATAGAAGCCAAGCGGACAGATAAAGGCTGTCATCTCACGGTCCTCTGGGGCCATCGGGATCTGGTAGTACCCACCACGGAGATCCAGCACAGAGAACCACTTGCTCCCATTTAGGCAGTCCAAAGCATCCTGAATGCAGGGCATTGTGTACTGATCAGGGACAGTCCGCCGGTTTAAAGTGCGATAATCCACGCACATCCTTACTGCCCCATTCTTTTTTCTCACTACCACAATGGGAGAAGCATAGGGGCTTCTGGATTCTTGTATTACACCAGCAGCTAGCATCTCTTGCAGATGCCGTCTCACATCATCTATGTCAGCAGGTGCCAGGCATCGAGACCTCTCACGAAATGGCCTTTCATCATGCAGCCAGATATGGTGCGCAGCTCCTTGCATGCATCCTACGTCCCATTCCTTTAAAGAAAACACCTGGTCTCTTTGGGCAAGCTTCTCACTGATCCTCACTTTTCATTCAGCTGGCAACGGGGAGTCACCGAAATCAAACAAGTCAGGCGTTACTCTGTCATTCTTCCCTGAACTCTTGCTACTGGGTAGCACTGCAGTGTCTGCACAATGCACATTAGCCAGGGTGCAGCCTCTATTTACTCGAATCTCTCTGTCAGACACATTATGAACTTGAACCATTACTCTTCTGGCATAAGCATGGGTTCTAGCAGGCAAAATACTAGGCTTGACCAGCAGCCCCTCCAGCAATTTTCCATCGCCTGGTGCATCCAACATTAATATTTTGTTCTTGACATCCTTTCTGATACAGACCTCTCCCTGTAAGGTACACTGGGCATTTGGCACCAGGATCAGAGACTCAGGATCCTTTTTCCAGACAACTCCAACCGGTTCCTCTGGTTCCACTTTGTCAGCATCTCTCTGTGCCTCATAGACCTTCTTGATCAAGGCCAGAATTCTTAAAGCTCTACTAGTCCTTGACCCCTGTTTTTCATAACACAACTGTGCCAGCCGTCCAAACATATGTGTATTAGTCCCAATTAGTAAAGGAACCCCATCATACAGTCCAGTAGGGGGACACACTAAGGCCAGAGTCTCTACTTGCTCTGCCACCCCAGCCATGGAAGTGGGAAAAGACAGCCAAATTCAGATATATCCAGAGTAGGGGTAGGCCTTCTCACTTAACCCCCAGACATGCAGCCCCTCCAACGGTTGTAAGGGTGCATCAGATAAATGCTTCTAATACCAGTCTTGGAACATAATTGTCACTTGGGAGCCACTGTCTAATACAGCTCTTGTAGACACTCCATTCACCTTTACAGTGGTCTCCATGGAGGGACCCACTATCCTGGACCAGTCTGGAGAGGCGGTAGTGGGGGCCTGGTCAACTGACCTTGCCGCAGAGGGATGTGAGTTAACATTTTTGGGATCTTCACTGTGGTCATTTCGTGCACCTCTTAACCATGGTTTTGAGCTCCAAAGCTCTCCTTGTAGCCAGCTCACCACTCTCTCTAAGTCTTTCCGAGACCGGCATCCCCTCTTCATGTGCCCATCCTTCCCACAATTATGGCAAAATATGTCAGCTGAAGATTGAGGTGACCAAAGCATCACATTGGGGGCTGCGGTATTGGTACTATCAATAGAAAACCTTGTTGCCACCTCAGCCGGCTGTGGGGTGGGCATTTGGTGACATATCTTCATTTCCCTCACTTCCATGGTCAAGGCATCAAGTTTCAAACTGTTGTCAACATGAGGTGCCGAGGTGGGCACCCCCACCCCCATAGCAGAAGCAGTCGGGCAAGTGTCAGTGCCCATACTCGTAGAAGCGGCCTTCATGATGAGACTGTCTGTTGCTTTCCTAATCTCCCTCAGCAGTTCACCCCATGGTGGCACACCCTTTTCCTCCTCAGAGCACTCATTAACTGCCAGCTCTTGCCCCTGAACTTCACTTGACGGGTCACCCTCAGTCACTCGGGTCGTAGCAGCAGCTATTGGTGCAAGTCCCTCCCGCAGTCGCCTTCTCTCAACTCCTCAAATTTCTCTCATCAGCTCATCATAGGAGGTTGGGGATTTCAGTCGATTGGCCAGGTGTAACTGAAGCAACAGCAGTTCTGAGAAGGGGGCAGACTTAAGGACCCTGTCCAGCCTGGTTCGGTCCAATTCAATCGCTGGCAAACTACCCTTTCTGAGGCATTCTTGCAACAATTTTTCCAGCCGAGATACATACACAGACAACAACTCCCCTTGCTACTGTTGTGCATTTCTTACTCTCCACCACAGGTCCTCATCGGAATCTGGGCTCCCATACACATTCTCCAAGGCCTCAAGATAGTTCTGTGCAGTCGCTTCAGGGTTACTGGCCCATTTGGCACAGATGGTAGCCAGGGCAGGACCTCGGAGGCTCTCACTTACCCTCTTTTGCTTTTCTGCTTCCGAGCATTGCCATTCTTGCACTTGAGGGGCAACATAGTCTATCCAGATCTCCCAGTCATCCTCCCCTTGTGGGGTAGGGAGGGTGCTGGAGAGAATATTCAACCTGCGGTAAAAGTCGTGACTATTGGCAGGTACAGACATAGGGGCTTGCACTGGCACAGAAGGAGGGGCAATAACGGGTGCTGGAGGGGGAGAGGGTGTTGGTGGAGGAACGTTCTCAGGTGGCAATAATAGTTTCTTTAAATCCTCCACAGTTTTCCCTTCCTCCAGCAACAATTTAGCAAATTTGTCCTCAAAAGTTTCAGATAGTGGGGGGCCTGTTCTCCCCGGGCTCTTTACTGTCTTTAGTTATCACTTTCCAGGCAGTGAGGGCTTCTTCTGGGGTAATGGTCTGTGGCACTTTAGAACTGTCTATAGGGTCCTTACAGTCTATTAGAGGCATGAAAGTTTGGACGAGTAGATCAGCCAGCCGCCCCACCACCCCAGGGCTTCGTAAACATTCGACCTTGGAAAGTATTCCCTCTACAGAGTCCGTACTGGTACCCAGCGGGATATCCAAGACAAGTACAGCATTTTGGGGGTCGATCTCCTGCCCAGTACACCACTTCACCAACTGGTGTACAGCCGCTTCTGTTGGGGTACCCATTTATTTTTAACAGTAATTCATAAATGTGGCCACTAGAGGACACACAATCCCAGCAGTGCCTCCAAGATGTAACCCCTAGGTGGTGCTGTCCCAAGGGTTACTACCCCTGCCTGCTTAACTACTAACAGGGTGAGGGGCCTAGATCCAATGGTGAGTGCCTCCAGCCAGAGGTCAGGGTTTGTAGTAGTTAAACTAGCTTGGTCACAGCCCTCTGGGACACTGTAACCCCCCTTTCTTCCCACTAGTGGCCCACACAATGCATCAGGAATATCTTCGCAATGTACACTTACCCCCAGGACTGGCTCTGTCGACTGGACTCTCGGAACCCCCTGTAAAACAAGATGACACAGTGCAAAAACCACAGTACAATACTTTAACATAAATGAATACCTCAGTCAGTGTAACTTTGCTGAAACAAACAGATCTGATTTATTTAAGGAGCTGTAACAAGGACAGGGGGAAATCAGGTTAATTAGGTTAAACACATCAATAATCACAGTACTGTGCGCATATTCAGAGTCCCAAATTGTCACTTTCACTGGGTACCCAGGATGGGAGGGGGCTAGCCAGGATTGGTGCAGCTGGTTGGGGCCCTGTGATGGAAAAAACCACTTGCACAATACCCAATTGTAATCCGGAGTCGGAGGGCTCAGTTCGTGAAGAAATGAAAAAACAACAATTAGATGACACACTTGTGATTTGATAAACAGATGGCAGGGAGCTACCCTGCTTTGTACTCACAAACTCAATGCTGGGAAATGGATGGAAGGCTGATTGTCCTAGATTGCCAGGAGGAGCAAACCATGTGGACAAGGTCCTCGTGACTGGACCCCACTGCAGTTTAGAGCAAATGGATGTAGTCTGGATTTAACTGGGGTTTTCTTCCAGCTTCATGCACTCAGTTCACTGTACAGGTGATTTGAAATGTGATTGCCCACAAGCACTACACACATTTATATGTAAAAGGAAAGTACTATACCAGGCAGGCTGCTTCTCAATCCTGATCGCAATTACTGCACAATACCTGGGAGAACACACAGCAGATTCAGTTCCTGACAGACCAGCTCGATTCAGCAATTTCTCCAGTCTTCTACAGGGTGAGCCTGGTTTCTACTCTTCAGATCTCCTTGATTCTCTTCACAGGTTGGATTCAGTCCGAACAGGCACTTGCACAAGCTACAGACTGAAACTTAGGGCCTTACACGGCTTACTGTGTGAAACTATACAGCGCAGAAGCTCATGGCTCCTTCTCTCTTCACTGTCTCAACTTATCTGATCTTTCCAGTAGACAGAGCTGGGCATTTCCTTTGAGTTTCTCCCAGTTCAGTTGGCTGGTTTGGCTGTCACTCACAATCATACTCCCCCTGTTGGTGCAAAAAGGCGCCAAAGTCCAAACTACAATTCCCAGAGGCATCTGCCATACAGTCCCATTGTGGCTGGCTCCAGAGCAGAGTATAAGTTCTGATTCGCCCAGAGCAGGCTCCATTTTAAAAGATCCCCACAATGATTGGTCCAATTCAGCAGTTCAGAACCAACATGAGGGAGCTATTCTGCACTGTCCTTGCTACAAGAAAGCAGGTTAAAACAAACTGCATTTTCATTATTTCTCTAACAGGTTACAAGCAAACAATTACATCTTTGAAAAGTGCTCACTCTGCCCACTTAGTGACAGCAGAAATGGAGCAATTTGGCAGCAGCTCGAGTGGGACTCAAGCAGGGAAACACACAGTCCCCCCCATAGAAACTAATTATGTCTGCAAGCAGACAGCTCTTAAAGAGACAGTACCAGAGGCTCTAAAAGCTCTCATAGATAAACAGCTTAAACGCCAAACACCATTCAGGCTTGGAGTATTCAAGCAAGCTCCTGGAAGACTTTTTGGGAACCCCCATTTGCAGGGGGGTTACACTGAGATGGTGACCGGTGTGGAAAGGGCCATGGCTGCCACGATGGCAGTGTGGTGGAAGGTTGTTTTCTTAACTTTCAAAGACTGAAAATCTCCAAACTGAGCTGAGACTGAGAAATTGCTCATTTTCAACCTGGAACCAGGCAGGGAACTTGCCAACCCCTGCCTACCGAGTAGGGCTGACTGGGTCACAGGGAGCCACAGGCACGTGCCTGAGTGCTAGGGCACTTTAGATTTAGTGGGGAGCTAGACCATGGGGCTAGTCCTGGGTCTGGGTTCCTTGTGGCCTGGAAAGCCTTGCATCGTGCTCTGCATTAGGCCTAGAAACAGGCTGAAGGGGACAAGCTGCAAGACCTCCAAGCATTGACAGAGTGCCTGCTCCACATATCCAGTCTCTTCAAATCCAAGTCTCCGAGTTCTGCTGTTCCATCTTCCCCAGCGGCGCAGTCGCCATGCCACCAGAGACTGTCAGCAGAACTGTGAGTAAAGGCAGGAATTGTCCAGCACCTGGGGAATGTATATAGTTGCTCAAGTTATGCCCACTGGCATAGAAAGTAATGTTAAAGATGTCACAGTGAAAAGGGGAAAGATAAGTTTAATTTTACACCAAGTGCACCAATGCCGGCTGACTGGCTGCACCACAGGCCTGTAACAATTATTTGGGTACTCAGGGACATAGAGTTGATGATCTATCTGAACTGGTACTAGTTGGGGCTTGTTAGTGGTAACAATATGCAATTTAGATAGTTAGAGGGCTGGTGCTGCAAGCATTAAAACATGTGATTTGAATTTAAAGGGAAATGACTATTCTAAAATGCAATTACTAAATGCCAATTGAAAATGTGATAAATGCCTAATTTCAATTCCATTTACCCAGTCCTAACCCTTCCCATGTAAATAAAGTGGTGTTAAATTGTTTTGGAAAAATCCGATTCATGAGCATATCATTAGTTTAAGTCATTACATGCAAAATGTTGAATTTGGGGGGTTTGGTTTTGGTAATCCATGTGTTGGGGTGACTGTATGGGGAGGTGGGTTGGTACAGCATCCCAGGGGGTTGTACTGGTAAAAATCTAACCCACTGAAAATGTACTCTGGGTGGAAGCATCGTTGCTATATAGTTCTATCTTGGGCAAGAACCCCCTGTGACAGCTAAATGGGAACCCAAGCCCCTCAACTTGGTTAGTGGCCACCCAGGCAGGGTAATAGTCCTCTGTAGGCACGGTGCCAGGACTATACAGGTATGTCAATATCCCAGTCATGGTTTTCAGTGCACCATGACTTAGTAATGCCCATGATATTCATGCTGGCCCCTGCCATGATGGCCTCTAGGTCTTGACTCTTATTTCCTAGGCTTCTAGCACTCCGTACACACATGGCCTTCCAGATTTTGTTTGAACTCTGCTTGTTACTACCCCCTTTTTCCTTTGTGCCTCTCCTTACCCCTTCTCTTTTTAATGTTTCTGTCCCCCTCCCTCTCTGTTACTATTACCCTGCTTCCAATATTACTTATGGGGGGGTTCTCTCCCCTCAGGATCTCCCTACTTTCTACTTCAGCCTGTGGGGGTAGGGCAGTTTCTACCTCCCTGATTTCTTCTGCCACCTCTGCTAGTTTAAATGTTAAATGAAGTAACATTTAAACCATCCACTGGGGACTGCAGTTCCCCTCCTAGAAGAATACAGGCCATCACCCCCGTAGAGGGCCTCATATCCTGCCATGTGTGTCTCCAGTCCCCAGTATTGCTGAACCCCCTCCTCTCTGCACCATTCCTTCAGCCATGAGTTGAAGGTTCTGGTGTGGACAACCCTCTCCTCCCCCTGTCATAGACAGGCAGCCCCTCAATGAAAGGTACTGAGCATGCCACCAGTCTAAGACTACTCCTCAGTTCCCTAAACTCCCCCTGCAATATCTCAGACCCATCCCTAGCCAGATCATTTGTCCCCAGGTGGACAATGATATCCAGCTCCCCCTTCCTACCTGCTCTAGCAATCCCTAGGATACATTTCCCATCCTTTCAGGACGTGGCACCATGTAAGCACCTTACCTCCCTATCCACCCCCTTCCTATTCCCAAATCCATCCCCCTGACAATTGTGTCCCCCACCAGAAATTGCTTCCTCCTCCTCCTCTGGGGTACTCTACAACCCTCTTTGGGGTTCTGCATTATGGAGGGCTCCCACATCCTCCCTGGCCACTGCCACCAGTGCCTCTTCCATGCAATCCTGCCCCACCAGAGCTGCATAGGAATTTTGTAGTGGTACTGATTTGGGAATGCGCCCCTGACCACCCCAGCCTTCTCAAGTGCACCAAACCCATAATTCCTGAGCCCACTGTAGTCCAGTCTCTCCTCCTTCATGACTTCTTCTGAGGTAAAGTGTCAGTTCTGGTGGGCCCTGGGTGGGGGAGAAGCTCCTCTGAATTCTAGCCAACTCAGCCTGGAGTCTAGTGACCTCCTCCTTCAACACAGAGAGATGCATGCAGATGGAGCAGCACTACATTCTCCAGAAGGTCTCTTTGAATACTTCCACTCCACAGCCACTGCACAGTACCACTCCCAGCATTCCAAATTCCTACTCTCCCTGTGTTACTTAAGCCACGTTTACAAGGCAGAAGCACTACAAATGATTGACGGCAGCAGTGCAATCCTGACCATCTGCTACTCATGATCTGCATGTCTACATGGCCCCTTTCTGCACCGCTATGATCTGTGCCATTGAGGGGTCATGCGTCAGAGGGCCAGACAGTTGCTCGCCACCGTAAGTGGTGATGTAATTGCGCATGCAAATGTGCATGCCCAAGAGCTGTAGGTTTCCGTAGAGAATTGAAAATGTTGCAGCCCTTGGTTTTCAATAGCAGCTACTTTGCTGCACTCAGGGGACTGTCTATTTGTGGGATCACTAATTGGCTTGAAGCACTTGCTGAAAATGGAGACTCATTATGTATGAGTCCATGTCACCTTGGCTATGCACGTGCCACAGCGGACAGAATGCCATGGCACAGACTGTCCACACAGTGGTTTAATCCACTGTAAGTCGTTCGCTCCGCTTGGTGTCTTCAGCTTGCCCGAGAATCTGGGAGCATCTTAATGAGCAGATTACCCCGATTGGGTAAGTGTCTATATGGAAGCTGTTGCACTGGAGCAACCCAGCCAACTGGATTACTCCAGTGCAAATGTGATCGTGTAAACAGGGCTTTAAAGGTCTCTTCCCCTTCTGTTGTTTGTTATATCCCTTTGTACACCTACCATAGATAGAGTGTTGCACCTATTCATAGTTTTGGCCTATCCCCTTTCTTTCATTTGCCCCTTTCATTCCCTTTATGCCTGATAGGGTGTTATTTGTTTTACCCGCTTTTGTTGTTTGTTATTCTCCTCGTACACCTACCCTAGATAGGGTGTTACTCCTATTCCCAGTTTAGTCCTGCCTTTTACCTTCCGCCCTTCCCAACAATGCATGCAGCAACAGGAGTGAACAGGTGCCTTACCTTAGTCACCTGGCAGAGTCCCCCACCTCCATGTTTCCTGTTGCTGATGCCTAAGATGCCAGTCTCTCACCTGTCCAACTCCTATGCTGTTCCACTCACTCTCTGGGACACAAACATGTGTGGGGACATGTTATTAGTGCCTTGTTTTATCCATCAGGTGGAACCTCCTCGAGGCACGTTTTACTGTTTTGTCCCCTGATTGGTCTGTGTTCATCACATGGCCCTCCTCTCCCTTTCCTCCTCCTCCTCCTCAGTCCCCCGATCTGGAGCCCTCAACCTGTTGGATGTTAGAAACAAGGCACTTGCAATAGGACTTTTTATTTCCTAGACAGGACCCAATACCCAAGCTAGCTATGTAATAGTATTTGCTTGATTTTTTGATATCAGTGCTCATGGTTAATTCCAGTGCAATCAAATAGCTAGATACAGTCAAAGTAGGAAGGATGTACTCATAGATCAGGTGATGCTGAAAAAATCTTTATTTTTCCATTCCACACCTAGTGTGTACCATCACCACATAAAGCTGAATTCCTCCTGACAAAGAGGATGAACAGCCTCGAAGCGCTGGGGATTCTACCTGGCTGCAGTGTGCTTTATGTGATGGTGGTACACACTAGGTGTGGAATTGAAAAATAACGATTTTTGCAGCATCAACTGGTCTACCAGTGCTGCCTTTCTACTTTGACTAGTTATGTAATAGCACTGTTGGTTGTTTTTTAACTGTTTCCATTTTCTTTTCTTTTGTTTTTAGACATGTTTGATCTCCCACTGCCGGCGGGGCTCAGTGACTGTTATACTGACCATCCATGCTCCGTCCCCCCCTCCGGCTGTCAGCGATCATGCTGTGCAGTAGTGGCAGTTTGTTTTTTTGTGTTTTTCAGTTGCCTTTGTCCTCGAAACTCCACCCTTGAGGATGCCAGCATGAAGGACGTGAGTCCAGGCTGTAGACATACTGGCGCACTACTCAGCCAAACACCTAACGGCATCCTCACCTCCCCACACTGTGAGTTCCGTGCCACCACCCATGCATCCCCAGGCAGCAGTAACAAGGCGACGTGACAGCCCTGCCCCCCCTTGAAGGAGGAGAGTGTCCTCTGGGATGCTCAACCCCCCCCCAGCTGCCCCTCAATGACCTAGGTTTGTTCCCGAACCAGGGTCGCCAATGTCACGGGCAGTAGTGCTACTCTGCGCTGACAGGCCGGCTAACTGTTCCTGTTTTCAGCCACTGAGTTTACTACCTTTCTGCGCTGAGCGGAGAATTCAGTAGTCAGCATTTGAACAAAACTGCCAGATCCGGCTTGACTTTGCTTGTTGTTTGTTATTAGACTGAAATCCCATTCTGAATGTAGTTTACAGTCCTTAAGTGCTGTGGTAGTTTTTATTCAGCCTATATCCCTTTCCGACATCTGTTCACAGCCCTAGAGGCAGTTTACTATTTGATTTCTTTTAAATCCCCTCCTGAAGTAAATTCCTTCCTCACTTCCAATTCCAGCCCTTCTGTGCAGTTGGTGTTGGAACAAAGCTCACTAAGTCCTGCTCAAGTTGATTCCTGTTGTAATTCCCCTTCTCACATTGTTTGCAGAACCCAGTAAAAAAAAAAATCCTTTTATTTCAGAGCCCTCCTGATCGAGTCCAGAAAGCTGCCGGCTTTTGCACCGGAAAAGTTCTCAAAGAATCCTGCAACAACAAACAGCTCAATTACTGCTGCAGTATGTTCGAGTTCACTCACGCTGGCTGTCCTGACTCAGCTCGTCGGTGCTTGCAGGACCGGAAGAATACATCAGCTGGGTTCTGTGCTGCACAGGGTTATATTGATCTCATCAGCATTGTGAAAGCTGCTCTCTGATTTGTTCAGTATTCCGTTGTAATGCACACAACAGGACAAGATATCATGTTGATAAGGGGGGCCCAAAATATCATGTTTGTTCTGTGGCATTTCTCTCCATGACTGATGTATAAAATCAAGAGCATTCTCATCAGCACAACTGAGAAACAGAGAGCATCACTGAAAGTTCCCAAGTTTTGGGAGGCTTAACCAGTTGAGCCGTTCATAGAGGAGAAAGCGAGGAGTAAAGAAGTCTCAAGAGAGAAGAAAGCAGAAAATGGAAGGCAGCAAGAAATGGGAGTCCACTCGCTTCCTTCCTAGCCAGTGCACTTGGACAGTGTTTGGACCTATAACGCTCTTCTCCCTCCACTATGGGGAGGATATTTGTTACAGAGCTCCAGGTATTAGAACAGAACAGAAAGGGTTGCAGCCGTGGGGTGTAGGAGAGGTATAAATAGAGGAACTAGGAGCCATTTTTGGGATGTTCAGTAGGTACTTGGGAGCTCTGTGCGAAGGGATTTCCCAGGGACCCAGTGCTTTGATATCCTCCCTTGTGAGAGGTCTCGAACCTGCATTATCTCTTTTAAGATCTGTTTATTAATCTATAAAGCCTCATACGGACTGGGCTCAGTCTACCTGGTGGAGCTTCTGCGCTCTCACAGCCCTGTTCACTCACTCTGATCGGCCGGGGAGGGCTTTCTGGTGGTTCCTAGGGATAGGTTGAAGAACTCGGAAAATCAGGCCTTTTAGATGGCTGCCCATCCCTCTGGAATTCTTTGTCCAGGACCTAGAGGGAGGCTCCCTCAGATGAGGCTTTTAAGAGGGGCCTTAAAACTTATTTATTTCAGCAGGCATTTGGAGAGGTCTCGTACTGCATTTCACAGCACACTGAAAAGTTTTATTGTGTTTTATGCTGCTTTAATAGATTAAGGAAGTTGTTTATTTAAGCAATAATGCACGACAGGGTGTGGTATATCATGGGATATCATCACGCCTCAGGTGGTTGGACATGAGGCCGTAGGCCGAGTGCGTCCAACCGCCTGAGAAGTGACAATATCCCATGATATACCACACCATGGAGTGCATTATTGCTATTCTGAACAGGAATACAAGTTTTAGCAGTAAAAAAAAAATATATTTTAAATCGTTCTGAAAATGTGTTTTGTGAGGTGTTGGAGGAGTACCTCTTAATAAAATAGTTCCTGGACAGCTCTGAACAGCAGGTGGCACTGTTGTAAGTTGGGTTCATGGAGGAGGGGTGTACTGTGTGTCTCTCTCAAATTGTCATCTGTGGCAAGCAGGAAACAGCAATGTAAATGGGAAGAATGGACATCTTCCAGTAAGTCATCTGGAAATGTGAAACTGTCACTTGCACGGCTGTTTGTACTGCTAAGAAAACAAGTCATGGGCCGGTTTTGGATCCTTTACTGTTTTTAAAAAAAATACTCGCGCCATTCTTGCCTTATACACAGATACGATATGCTGGGCGCGACTTCCGCTTCAACGCGTTACGTTTCTGTGAGGAATGGAACCGTAGGATGCGGAGGATGTTTTGGCAGCTTGGCCATTGTTTTTCCTGCTCCCAGCAGCTTGTGTTGTGCTGCATTCTGTCATGGACAGATTTGTGAAGAGTTCGTTTTAAAAAAAATAAGGTGAACTGGATATCAGCACGGACTGTGGGGATGAAGAGACACTGCGCGTGGTAAGTGAGGAGCTGCTGGCCGGAAGTTTTCTGAAGCCGTGATGATGTAGCCCGATATCATCATGGCTTTAAAAACCTCTCGGCCAATCAGCTTGCCATATTTACGATCCCCAGTTCATAATGTTATTTATTTGGGGATGGTATGGTCACTGATTGTGTTTATCATATTTTATTGTAATGACACCCTGGGCCTCCAGTGAAGGACATCAGATATATAAAGACCACTATTACTATTAGATTGGTGTCTTCTATGGACCCACAGTATCTCAGAATCCAACCAGCAGCCCAGTGGGGGCTTTCTGTCAGAGCACTGTGTCTCCTGCTACCCCCTCCCCCTTCAGCAGGCATGGTGACAGAACTGCATCTCTGTCAGGAATGGGGTTGGCAAGGCCCAGGGACACCCATGTCTAGGGATATAATTTATGCATCCCAGGAGCCCCTTGCACTCAACTTGCAGGGATGTTTTATCTGTGGTTACTGAACTGATGGCTGGCATTTGAATCAGCAAGACCTGAGACACCTTAGGCACTTAAAACAAACATGCTGAGGGCAAGATTTCGAGCATTTGACTCTTTACTAGTGGAAAATTTGGGAACTTATTTATTTTAAATGTTTTGGTCAGGAAAGACACACTAGGCCTAGGCTTGTTTCCAGGTGCATCCTGGGAGCACAGGGAAGTTAAGTGGCTTGTTCATGGTCACACAGTATGCAAGTGGGAGCTGTTGTTCTCCAGGTTTGCAACTCAGTGTTCATAATCACTGCCTCCCAAATGCCACAATTCATTCACACACAAAGTTTTGAGTTCAAAGACACCAGTTCATGCCTTACTTCTTTACCACGCCGACAACCCAGGGTCAGGAGCGACCTCGGGTGTCGGATGTTTGGCCAGGGAGAGGAGGATCAAATGTCCCATGGACTGCACTCCTCCTCTGGGGAGGGTGGAAGGGGACAACTGCCGAGGTACTGGCCTCTGGTGAGGGCCGGGGACTGGTGCATGCTTGGGGTCCAATGTGTGGGCCAGTGTGGGCTGACATCGGATGTGATGTGGCTGGAAGCATGTGCAGCAGCATCCCTGACATCCTTGCATGCATGCACTGGGGGAATCACAGGGGCAAAAACACAATCCTCCAGCACGCATATTAAGGCCGGCCCATCGGCACTGCAATGGGCACATTCAAGTTAGCTCCTCCCGAGCCTGGCCCCCAGGTCTTCTTCAGCGTGCGGGGTAAGTACTCACTGTGAAGCTGCCTGAGGAGGCTAGGGCGAGGGGGTCCTGAGCTCTAACTGCGGCTGGGGGCAGGAGCCGAGGAGACCATGCTGGAATGGGGGGAACCAGAGGTACAACCCCCACAGCTGAGAAGATAAAATGAAATAAACAAAAAAGGACCCCAATTCTTTAGGTCAAAAGTGTTTTCTGTCTGTACACAGGTTTTCATGGGTAACCTTCTCCACCATATATGTCCAGGCCAAAATGAATGCTAGCCACATGCATCCATCTGCCGCAGTGCATGTTTACCTTGTCATGCTCTCTGCAGTTTCCATCCTCCTCAAGGCTTGCAGGCACTCTCTCTCTCTCTCTCCTTTCCCACCATTGACAAAAGTACCTACAGATGGCCTCTCCACACTTCTTGCGTGATCATGCGCCTGTGTTGGAATCTGCGGCTGAATTTGTGTGAAAAAGAAAACATTTCTGGCCAAAAGTAGCTGCAACTGCCATTTGCATCTGATTTTTGATGCAAAGTCGAGAAAATGGATGCAAAAATGATGTCTTCCAGACAGACTTGGATACATGGCTGCTGTTTGCAACAGGGGAAAGTGTATCCTTTCAGATCCCTCCCCCCCCAAACTCTCAGAGCTGTGGGGAATGTAGGATTCCACCAGTGGCAATTCCACTCGAAATGCTTTTCAGAATTTCTTTTTTATTTCTGCTGTGGAATGCCAAACAGCATTTCTATATAACCTGCAGAATAATATTCTATGGATTATGTGGAAAATGAGTCTGCAGTTTATGTAAACCATTGATTAGTTTAAAAAAATTTACTTTCAGAATTTCATAATTCCAGTTCTGAAGGAAATTTGCAGGATTAGACAGAATTTATGAAATTCTGTGCAATAATGGTGAAAAAACAATTTAAAATTTAAGGAAAAAAAATTAAACATTCTGCACAGCTTCACCTGCTCTCTTCAGGTTCCGTGTCATAACACTGAGGGAATTACAGTGAACATCAAATGAGCGAATTCGTAATAACGATGGTCAAATCAGCAACTGCATAATGCAGCGATACCCGTAACAGCAATTATTCAGCTCATATCTGGAGCTGAAAATTGTAGGCTATCCCCTTAAATAATTGTACCGACTCTGCTCACTGTATTCTGCCACAATCTGCATCAACCATTCTGTTAGATCACTATACCGGTGCTGCGCCATTGGGTTTTCTGCAGCAAGACAGTAGCTGCTCCATCTTTACTTCTGCAAGTCGCTGCTCTTCCTGAATGCATTCTCACAGGTATGTGCAGCACCTTAGAACACGCCTATTTATGACTCCCTGTTATGCGAGGGCTCTGCCCTCCCACCTCCCCGTGGGGGATGTTGCTCCCTGCACCCCCCCCCATTTCTAAGATTCTTACTCTATGGCGCTCTTTGATAGTGGGGTATTTAGAATGTCCATGATCGACATAAATGCCTGATCGTTGTATTGTGCCTGTAGTTATAATCGGGATTGCTCATTTGACTTTGCCCAAATGTATTCGCTGTTATATATTAGCCATTATTAAGTGATACACTGTCGGTTTATACTCTCCCAAGTCTACTGTTAAGTCTACCTCTTGTTAAAGCATGACATATGGAAAATTCCTTTGTATGTCAGTTTTTAATTTCATCATGCTTGTGTGCCTCCAAATGCCTCAAGAACCCTGACTGTAATTATTATATATTTGTAACAGCCTCTTGACTCGCCTTAGCTGTTCCAGGGCTCTTGGGGCCCATACTGCTTCCACCTCCGAGGGGGCTGGCCTGTGTTCACTGATGGATGAAATATCTGGATGAAAATAATGGTACCGTGCCTCCACCTAGGGCAGTGATAGAGGATACCTGTTGGATAAATTGTAGGTTCCCACCCTCCAGCAAAATACAAGAGCTGCCCCCAGAGGCACTTCCCCAACTAATAGCAATCCCCACTTTGCAGTAATCCACAATGACAAGATATAACATGAACCAATAACAATATTTATTTAAGGGGTGGGGATAAAAAGGGAGAAATGCACAACACAGCAATTCAAACAGTTTACTGTGCAAATGGTGGGTACCTCACTGGGGTATGATGGCTTCACAAAGGCTGGGGTGCAGAAATTTTAAGTAGTCAGAAGAATTAAATGAAACACTACCTTGGGGCCTAATAACTTTGAACAGTAGAAACCCTTGACAATTCAGGCCTGGGCTTAGCTTAACTAGCAGAGTCCTGTCCAGGACCTTACACCATGTTTCTTTCTAGCTGGCTAGCTACTGTAAATAAAAGCTCCTCTGTGCCACAGCCTAGAGGTACTTACAGTTTGTTGGGGGGGGGTTCAGCAGGCTGGCTTTGAACTATACCATGAATGTATCAGTAGTTGGTGGTGCACCACAGTGGCAGGCTTGGCTGAAGACTTGAAGAATGCTGGACGTCACCTGCCTGGCCTTTCCAAACTTTGCCTTTTAGGCCTTTGTGGACAGTGTTCATCAGGCAGGCATCTTGATGTCTTCTTCTCTGGGTCCTCTTTGGTGGTCTGGGGACAGGGCAGGCTTGGTCCTCAAGACTTCTCTGCTTGCTCACGGCTTCTTCCACAACTCACTTACAGGAGAGCTTTGGCTCAGTCTCTAGCCCCAGTACACACAATTACTTTGGCCACAGTTCAGCAGTCTCTAATCACCCTAGCCCCTCTGTGGAGGAAACACAGACTGCTTAAACGCTCCTCTTTGCTGCAGAACTATTTATTTAAAAACTGCACAACTTACAGTCTCTGCTGTCATGCTGCACTCCATGCTCTCTCTAGATGATTACTCCAGATTCTTTTTCTCTGCAGCAGACTACAAAATTTCCCTCTTCCTGACAGCACAGCCTTAAAGTCTTTCTCTCTGCAGCCTCTGCAGCAAACTTTAAATTCTCTCTCTCTCTCTGCAGCAAACCTCCAGCGTCTCACTCCTCTTTGCGGCCGCTGGCTCTTTCATGCACTTTGTCTATTTGTAATATGCTGGGGTTGAACCAGCCATTGGGTTCTGGGTGCAGACCTTGGGCTGGGTAGCCCACACAAGTCTCTCCTGCACTCTCCCTCTCTCTGGACTCTGGAGAATCTCCCCATTTGGCGGGCTCACTGAACCTTTTCTAATTTCCCCCAGTCCTCCTCTGATTGGGTGCACCAGTCCTGGGCTTTTTCTGTGCCCCCTGACCTTTCCCAATGGCCCCCTTGCTTCCAGAGTCCCCTGGGGGCTGCCATGTTTGTTTACATTGGCTCCCAATGCTGCAGTCCCTTTATTTTTGTATTATATGCCCTTAAGGGCTGAAAACAGTCTCCCCATGCCCAGAGGCATTCTGAGCCTGATCCCTGAATCCACTGCCTGCCCTGGAGCTGGGGATATTATTATATTGTGTCCACATAGCCGAAAACACTTTGAGTTGCGGCTCCTTTAAAGTAGTAGTAGTAGAAAAAGCTTTTATTCATTTCAACATGAATGAATTGGATAACTCATTTGAGACATGCTCATTTCCATTGAGGTCCTTGATACAAATGGGTGCAAAAGTACAAAAATACTGTTATTATACAACATTTATAAGTATAAGAATCAAAGGAAAATTATACAATATCAGGTCAATAAGTCATCAGCAGGAGACATATACAATCAAGACCACAATATTCTTTGCAGTTGATCTTTTTATTGAAGTATTTAAAAAGATAAACAAACAACAAGTATATCCTATAACAATACTATATAAGGTTATATAAATGATAAACTAAGTAACATAACATCTAACAAAGGAGGAAAAAAGACTATTCAATGGTAATAGAATAATTATGGGTTAACTACCTAAACTAGAACAGTTACAATATTATAATGAAAATAAAAAAGGCTTAGCACTACATAATATACAGTAAAAACAGAAGAAGTATAAGGTAAAAGAGGATATATGAATAGTTGTAGTTGTACGTTACTACAATGTATATATCGATAGAGTGCTACTAAAGCTTATATAGAAAAGATTAAGAAAACAAGAGAAGAGGAAGAAATAGCAAAGAGAAGAGAGTATCAAGTAAGTAGAGAAAAAGCGAGACCACAATCTGAGGAAATGGGGGATATCAATAAAAGGAGAGAGAGAGAGATATTATATAAAGTATTTCAATCCATACTTTAAGTGCCAGATTGGCTAGATGAATCCAAATATTTAAAATATTCCTGCCAACATTTATTATATATGTTGAGTTGGTCGAGAGAAATGTGTGTCATACGATCCAGGGAGGCATATTGAGAGAAATGATTGAGAATATCAGGGAGAGTGGGGATTATATTAGATCTCCAATTCATAAGTATACTGCGTTTAGCTAGAAGAAAAAGTATGGTTAACCATCTGTTCAAGGATTGGGGAATATTATAGGGATGAGGGTCAAAAATACCAAGTATACAGTGTTTAGGATCTAATACAAAGGGTTGATCAGTCACTTTCATTGCAAATATATGAATCTGATGCCAAAATTTTCGTATGGAGGGACAATCCCATAAAATATGAAGTAAATCGCCATTAGGCGAGTTACATCGCCAGCAGTTGTCATTATCCGTTAATCTCATTTTATGCAATACAGTTGGAGTCCTATACCATAAATGAAGAATTTTAGTCTGAATGAGCGAGCTACGTTTATCATTAAAAGATTTGTGGCAAGAAAGCCAACGCCTATGTATTGCTCATTTGTAATGTTATAGTGTAATAAGTTGCTCTATTTATTTTTTGCACTAATGGACTGGTCTGGTAGTGATTCTCTAATAACTTTATAGATGATACTATTCAATTTACATGTTGTTTTTATCCATTTGGAGATGTGTTGATCATGTGAGGATTGATTCGTAATAAGTGAGAAATAATAAGTGCATGCTGTGCGAAGCTGTAGATATTTCCAAAAATCCTGGTGGGGAAGATTCCATTGAGTGCATAGATCAGAATAGGGTTTTATTCTTAATGTATGGGGTTCAAGTATGTCTCTTAATAAAAGTATGCCTCTATTTTTCCAGGATCGACAGTAGATTGGACGGTTTTCGAGAGATATTTGGCTATTTCCCCAGATAGGAGCATAAACAAGAGGGGCAGGATTTCATTTGAGATATTTATGAATTATTTTCCAGTAGAACATGGATGGTACTATAGTGGGGTGAGATTTTAATTTGGAGGGGATGAGATTATAAAGAAAAGAAGTAGCAATGTTGTTAGCACAAAGAGAGGCTTCCATATTAACCCATAAAGGTGAATTGGCGTCAAATTGAATAAACCATTTGATAGTCTGGGCTGCACGAAAAGCCCAAAAGTAGGCCTGAAACCTAGGGAGGTCAAATCCACCTCTTGACCAATGTGATCTAAGTTTATTATGACTAAATCGGGGGATTTTGCCATCCCAAATAAAATTACCTATTAATTTATCGATTTTAATGAGGAAGCAAGAGGGAAGTTTTAGAGGTATATTAGAAAAAGATACAATATTTTTGAGCTATTGTCATTTTAATAGCAGAAATTTTCCCATTAAAGGTAAGATTAAGCAATTTCCATCTGTCAAATATATTTTTAATGTTAGTTAGTAAGGAGGAGAAATTAGCACCCCAAACTTTATCCAATGTTGGGATGATCCAATACCTAGATATGAGATACCTTGGGGTCCAGCGGAAGCCCAAAGGATCATTCATATAGGATTTACAGAGGGTGTTTAAGGGTAGCGTTTCAGATTTATTAAGATTTAGAGCTAGTCCCGAGATAAAGGTGAATTCGTTAAGAAGTTTAACTAAAGGTTGGCTGAAGATTGGAGATTTTCTAGGAGAATAAGAAAATCATCTGCATAAGATAGTGAAGTGTAGTGAGAGTTACCGATAGGGATGCCTTTAATTATGCAGGATTGACGAACAGCTGCAGAGAGAGGCTCCATGGCAAGTATAAACAAATATGGTGATAAGGGGCAGCCCTGTCTAGTGCCTGTTGCAAGATGAAAGGAGGGGGATATAGTTGCGTTAGTCAGAATTCGAGCAGAAGGGACAGTGTACAATAATTTGATATAGGCGCAGAAGTTATTAGTAAAACCAAAAATGTGATAAAACTGGGTATAAATAGTTCCAATTAAGGGAATCAAATGCTTTCTCAAAATCAATGGCTATAGCCGTGGCTGGTGTTTTAAGAGTTTTTGCTTTGTAGATTAAATTAAACAAGGAACGAAGATGATCAGAACCAGTTCTATGTTTAATAAATCCGGCTTGAGAAGGATGGATAAGTTTTGAAATTAATGAATCTAAGCTGAGAGTTAATAATTTAGAAGAGATTTTCCCGTCTGTATTGAGTAGTGATATTGGTCTGTAACTTGAGGGAAGAGAAGGATCTTTATCTTTTTTTGGTAAAACAGTAATAATAGCCTCGGTCATAGTGTGGGGTAGTTTACCATTGGAAAATGCTTCCAAATAGACCTCAAGCAGTAAAGGGCAAAGAGTACCAGATAGAGATTTGTAGAAATTGACAGGGAAACCATCACTCCAGGGGATTTACCATTTTTAAAGATGATAGTGCTGTTTGGATCTCTTGTAGGGTACAGGGTTCATCCAGTATGGCCATATCTTGATGAGAGAGGTGAGGAAGATGCAGTTTATCGAGAAAATCATGTATTTGATTAGAAGAACTGGAATTTGGATCAGAATATAGTTGCTGGTAGAAAGAACGCATAATATGATTTATTGTAAGGTTGTCTGTATAAATTTGGCCTGATGGGTCTTTCAAACCAGCAATATATCTTTCCATCTGCTGAGTTTTAAGCTGATAAGAAAGCAACTTCCCACATCTGTCTCCTTGTTCCCAGTAGCGATGTTTAAGCCTTAAAAGGGCAAGTTCAGCTTTCCTGGATATTAATTAATTTATTTTAATTCTTAATTGGAGGATTTCGAGATGTAATGGTGAGTTGTGATTGGGTTTTTTTGTTTTATAGTACTGAGTTTCTTTACTTTAAGGGAATTCTCTAAATTTTCTAGTTATTGCTCTCTTAGCTTTTTCCTATGAGCTGCGAAACTCATAATTTTGCCCCAATTGTTGTTTTTAATGCTTCCCAAACTGTGCTTTGAGATACCTCAGAGGTATCATTAAATGAGAGAAATTCTTGAATCTGGGCTGTAATCCAAGGAATAAATTCTGGGTCCCTCAGTAAAAGTGGATCTAAACGCCAAGAAGGAGATTTAGAGGGGGGTGGACCCCAAAGTAGATGTAAGCTAATAGGAGAGTGGTCTGATATGGTAATTGGAAGGATGTCTGTATTAATAGTTTTTTCTGTAATAAGAGGGGATGAAAGCCAAAAATCAATACGGCTGTAAGATTTGTGTAATGGGGAATAAAATGTATAGTCACGTTGTCTAGGGTGGGAAAGTCTCCAGATGTCAGAAAGGCCCAGATCTTTCATTAGCAATGTCAAGGCATTAATGCTTCGTGGATGAGCATCATATGATTTATTACTTCTATCTAGGTATGCTTCTAAGGTTAAATTAAAATCACCACCCATAAGAATAGGTGAGTTGTTATTATTATTAATCATAATTTGTTGAGCCAAGTTATGAAAACATTCAGGGGAATCAGAGTTAGGGGCATAAACATTAACTAACATAAATGTACCTGTAGTGGAAGATAATTGAAAAATAATCCATCTGCCGTCCGAATCCGTAATAATTTTCTTTGGGCTCCAGTTAAGAGACTTACGTAATAGAATAGCGACACCTCGTTTTTTAGAGGAGGCAGAGGATGCAAATACTTGACCGACCCAATCCTTTTTCAACCTGTCATCATCCTCTGACATAAGTTTAGTTTCTTGTAAGAAAGCAATATGTGTTTTATGCTTCTTAAGGTAGGTAAGTATTTGTTTTCACTTACAAGGAGAATTGAGTCCCTTAACATTCCATGAGTGTAATATCAAATCACTCATAATGGTAAACAGTAAAATAGGAAGTTACAAATCGGAAGGAGGGACTCATAAAAAACTAAGTCAGAGGGTGTCAAAGGTTCTAAAGGCAAATGAGTAGGTTGTGCAAATGTGAGCAGGATCCTTAGAACATATGGATTCAGAATAATATGATAAATATGCCTATTGAGTCTCACTAAAGAGAGATAGAGGAATAGAATAATAAAGAGAATATTCCTAGAAACAACGAAAACTTGTATATTACAGTAAGAACATTTGTGAAGTGTAGAGAGATAGGAGTCGGTACACATACCTGAGACTCTCTCGCCACACTACTAGGCGTGTAAACACATAGAAAACACTTAAGAAAAGGTTACACGCAATATTCCTAAGTTATTAACTATGTGTAACAATATCTTATAAGTAATTATTATGACTAGCACTCAAATATTTAAGCTAGAACCCTGGGAAAACCAATAAGCATCATACCAAAACAATGCATAAAACATTTTAAAGTAATAATTAAACCAGACATAATAATCATGTTGAACTATATCAAATTAGTTCAATAAAAAAGAATAATATGCCAAAATAACATCACATATCCCTGAATAGCATAATCAAAAGATAAAGGCTTATAAGTCATATAAACATCCATATGAGTTTAATAAAGAATGGATATGTGATATATGTGTGCTATTAGCTTAAAGTAGTAGGTGGACTAAAATATATATATATATATATATATATATATAGATAATTACTATGTACATATATATATATATATATATATATATATATATATATATATATATGTATATATAGCATTTGCCATAAAGTAAAAATAAGTCTTTAAATGTAGTAAACATACATGGCAATATGTTATATTTTATGTTTCACTTTTTTATTTTACTGATAAACTGATGACTAGTAGCACACCTATGGGCCTGGGAAAAAACCTGGAAGAGGAAAAAAAAAAGGGAAATGGTATATATCCAGGTAAATAGGTTTACACATTTAGATAATTTTAGCAAGAATATGCTTATAAATTCAATTGAATGAAAGAAATACAGCCAAGTTTCAAACGCGATTTACAGCCTTAATACTTCCAAACCGGCAGAGTGTGAAAGCTCTAATAGGTTAAGCTAGGCAACGCATTTGAACGAAAGAAAAAGCGAAAAAAAAAAGGAGTAACCAAAAGTGGTACCAAAATGAAGGGCTACACATAAATGTTCACCACAAAGTCAGAGATACATGGCAATCAATGAACCTTACAGTTCTGCACCCAGTATACAATGATAATTACGTTGATCTTCAGTCTCCCCTAGTTTTCTTTTTTCAGAGGGTTTAAGGAATCAGTCACCAGATTTGCCTAGAAGAAAACAGGGGAATTAAATGTAGACCGCAGATTTGTGAGAGCATCAGTCAGTGGCTCCTAGACTTCTTTCACGAGTGCTTAAGGTGGTAGAGAAACATTTTGAAGTGGAGCACACCTGTTAGATAGCGCTAGCAGAGTGGAAGAACCGACCTGTTTACAAATTCCAAGTAATAAATGATAATTAGATGTTATTCCAGCATCGCTAATGACTCGTAAATAGAAAGCCAGAAAATTCCTTTCATATTCATAAGCGTAGAGGCTTGGGTAGGAGCGGTTGGATTAGATGTAAACTGTGTAGGTTTCTCTGAATACATGTCATTTACATAGGCGCTAGCAGGAAAAAACGCCGGTCCACCTAGGAGGGATTCGGGGCAATAATTAGATCTAATGCATCACTATTAACAGATGTGATGGGTACATTTCAAGATGTGTTGGGAATGCAGATGCACTTCAAGTAAGCAAAGAAAAAAAAGAGAAGCTCTAAATACAGCCCTTGAAATTTCGGTGCGATTTACAGCCTTACTCAGACCAAACCGCTGGGAGTAATAGTGTTACATATTTTAATATGAGATTACGGGGGCTTAATATAGATACTCGCAAATACTATCAGGACCTCCTATCAGTCAGTGCTTGTGACGATTATTTATCTGAGAAGCAGTATTATGGATTCTGTCCTTTAGTTTCCCCTTTCTTTTCTTTTTGGGAGCTTCTACTGATTTAGGTGGGGAACTAGATACCAGCTCTGCCCATGAGGAGTCAGGTGAATTGGTATTAGGCAGGGCATTTGCATAGGTATCTGCAGGTGGATCTAAATCATGTTCTCGGCATTCTTCATGAGAAAAGAGTGAATCTTCGCATAGTGGAGTATATTTATTAGACAACACAAGAGGAGAGGAGAGGTCAACATGCTTTTCGGTTTGCAGGTCCAACGTAGAAGGAGTACCATTCGAGCAGCATAAATGTTTAGCATGCAGAGATTGAACAGACTTTTTTTTTTGTATGCTCGTTGAAACTCTGGCAGGAGCTGAAGTTTTAATTGCAGTTTGTGCAGGCTTCTCTATGGTTTTTGGATTAGTTTCAAAGACGTTCACTGGAGATTGACGGACCTCTTGGAAGGAATTCGGATCAATATTTAGGTCGGCTGCAGCACAATCAATAGGTATAGTATGTGTAGTTTGAGGTATATTGAGCAATGTTGATAAAGCTTCAGGCGTGTGGAAATCTTTAAATGAATCATTCAGAAATAGACGCATTGTGGCTGGGTAGCGTAAAGCAAATTTAATACCCCGCTGGTGCAAAACAGTTTTGATAGGATTATAAAGTCTGCTTTTATTAGATAGTTCTTTTGAGAAGTCTCTAAAAATTGATATTTTATGATCCTGCCAAATAAGTGTACCCACTTGCCTTGCTTTTTGGATGACTAATTCTGTGTGAGCATAATTCAGGAATCTGGCGATGGTGGGCCTTGGTTTTTGAGTAGGACAAGGCCTTGGGCTTAGAGTACGATGAGATCTCTCAATAGTGAGGTCTTGGTCGGGAGGAAGTTTAAGCAACATTGGAAGCGCATGTTTCAGAAGTGCACTGGTATCCCCAAGCTCTGCACCTTCAGGAAATCCCAGAAATCTAAGATTGTTATGTCTGTTTCTGTTTTCAATGTCATCAATTTTGTCCTGAAGATTTTTAACAATTCTATCCTGTTCCCTGATTGTAGCTTTCAGATCCAAAATAGAGCCTTCATTTTGAATTGTTTTAGATTCTGTAGCAGAGATTTTTTGGTCAAGCAATTGTACATTAGTAACATTTTGTTGTGAGGTTATTTTTAAGCCATTTAACTCATTGATTAATTGCTGAAACATTGATTCAATTCTGTTGGGAGAGCTGCTTTGCAAAGGTTGGTCTGCCATTATTGCAGGCCAGAAATAGAGCAACTGTCTGATTGCAGATATAAAATACTATAACTGCAAGATAGCAAAAATACTATACCAGAGCTGAGCTGTGATGCAGGTAGAATAAAGACCCAGTATTTGGCAAGGAATGGATGTCTGGGTAGGAGTGGATGGATGATGATAGTTGGTGATCCCAGGAGTAGCAGAATTAAGCAGCCATCTTCAGCTCAGCCAAGCCATGCCCCCCAGGACCACAATATTCTAAATAGAAATAAAGTGGTACATTTGCTATATATCATACGGGTTGGGACCAATCAACTCAATTCCATAGATAATCTCTGTATTACTTTATTATAGTAGTTTTCAATTTTTCCTACTCATACCTTCGTATTACTTAATCTGAGGGGGAGCGTTAAAGTGTTCCAAATGTATGAGCCCATATGGAAAAAAATGAGATCTGCCTAAGTCCATTCTACATTTTGGAAGCAAATATTCCTCCCCTTGGGTGATCTTAGACCATATTTGATGTTTCTTATTTCTAATTTATCTGTGATATAACTGGGTACTCACCCCTTACTACTCTTAACCATAAACAGAAGGGCATGGAGAGTATGCCTATCTCTAAGACTTACTCTGTTCCAGTTATTATAAAGCTCTATTCTGTGTGTTCTTTTGGGAGCATTCAGTATAAATCTCGCTAGTTTATGGTACACAACACCCAATTTATTTAAATCAGTTTGGGAAGCCCCTGAATATATCATGTCTCCATAATCCAGCAATGGTAGCACTAATGAATGAACATCATGCTTCCTTGTCACTTCTAGTATACTGTTCTAAAACTGTTTTACATCTGACTGCTGGTCAGCCGTTCATGCACAAATGGTGCATGGCGGCCATCTTTACTGTTTACTTTTGTCCGATCCACTTTTAGGCAAGGCAAGGCAAATTTTATTTAAAAGACGCCCAGTCCCAGAGGCTCTGGGCACCATACATAAAAAAACAACAAGGAACACATCAATAAATAGCAATGATCATAAAAACTACCATAATAATTAAATAAAAATATGATAAATAAATAAAGAAATAAAAAGTCAGGGACAGGCAGTGTAACAAGTCAGAACAGGATGATATTTACAAGACAGGGACAGGAAAGGCCTGCGCAAACAGGAAGGCCTTGAGGCATGCCTTGAATACCTCCACCGAGGGGGCCTCCCTTAAAGATGAAGAGAGCAAATTTCACAGGACGGGGCCAGCGACACTAAAGGCTCTGTCATCGGCAGTTTTTAGCCTCGTCCTGGGAATCGCAAGGAGGCCCCTCGAGGAGGAATGGGGGGAGAGGACTGAGGTAGCAGGTGTAAGAAGATCCACCAGGTAACCAGGGCCCAGACCATGTAGGGCCTTAAAGGTGAACAAGCCCACCTTAAAGAGGATCCTCCACCTGACTGGCAGCCAGTGCAATTCACGCAGCACCAGGGTGACATGACAGTACTTAGACTGCCCCTTCAACAACCTGGCAGCTGCATTCTGCACTAGCTGAAGCCAGCGGAGGGTACCTCCTGAAACCCCAAGGTAGAGAGTAATCGAGCCTCAACGTCATGAAGGCATGCACTAAGGTGGAGAGGTCCCGGGGTGAAACCAGGGGCTTAATCCTAGTGATATTCCTCAGATGGTAGAAACTGGTATGGACCATGGCCGACACCTGAATTTCAAGTGTCAGACAGCTGTCTAGAAGAATGCCCAGGTTATGTACCCTAGAAGAGGCCTTCAAAGATACAGAACTCAGGACACATCCTGTCTCTGCGCCCAAGGCCATCCTATCATGCCCTCTGTTTGACTCCACTACCAGTACCTCTGTCTTATCGGGGTTCAGTCACAACCAGCTGGAGGCCATCCAGTCATTAATTTCAGCAAGGCAGTTGTTAAGCATGTCCACTGCGTTGGATGTCCCAGGTGCAAAGAAAAGATACAGCTGGGTATCATTGGCATAGCAATGAAAACCCAAGCCGTATTTCCTAATAAGCCCTCTCAGAGACAGCATATACACGGTAAACAACACTGGTGACAAGACTAAACCCTGAGGTACTCCACAAGACAGGAGGCTAGGGGAGGAGGAGAAATTCCCCATCACTACCCTTTGCCTCCTGTTTGTGTAAAAGGACTCAAACCAGCAGATGACTGTGCCAGTGAGTCCACAGAATTCCCTCAGGTGGTCCAGTAACACACAATGGTCCACCGTGTCGAGAGCTGAGGAGAGATCAAGGAGAATGAGAATTGTCCCTTCCCCTCAATCTCTCTGCCTGAGAAGGGCATTGTGCACTCAAACTAATGCAGTTTCTGTGCTGTGCCTTGCCAGAAACCCAGACTAGAGAGGCTCATAGAGATCAAAGGCCACGAGGTGCTCCTCAAGCTGAAGCGTCTCAATCGTCTCAACAACCTTACCCAAAAATGGAAGGTTGGAGATTGGATGGTAATTTGCCTTGACATCAGGGTCCAATGATGGTTTCTTCAGAAGGACTCTCACCAGTGCCTCTTTCAAGGCATCAGGGAAGCCCCCCCCCAGACAAGGAGCACTGGACAAACAAAGCAAACACCGGGACAACAGAGTTGACATATCCCATCAAGAAATGTGTCGGCACTGGGTCCAGTTCACAATGTGTATGCCTCAGCTTGGAAGCAACCCCGATGGCCTCAGTCACCTTCACTGGTTTAAACTCGCTTCAACCAGACGGAGTGCTCTCCGGACGTCCAAGGCGATCATTGTTGGCCAAGGATTGGCTCACTGGTGGAATTCCCTGCCTGATGGCGGACACTCTGTCAGAGAAGAACTGAGCAAACTCTTTGCATAAAGTATTTGAAAAGGCTTTTTTCAGCTTCAGACAGGCTGGATTTAGCAGCCTGTCTACAGTCTGAAAGAGCACAGTTGGTCGATTCCTGACAGCAATCTCCTGGACAGGAACTCTGCCTTCTTACAGTTGCTTGCCCCCTGGTACTCCTCATAGTGAGCACGGGTGTACTGACACAAGGTCGACACCACTAAGACAAAGTCCACACAGTGACAGATTTCACCAGGATGCAGCAAGTCGCTGTGCTGGAACTCTGCTGACACTGGCGGTGTGGCTCCCAGTGTCAGCAAAGACATCCCTGATGGTACAATGCTGACAGTCGTCATTGTGGCTGTCGCTGTGGTGGATGTCAGTGCTAGCGCTGTCAAAGCACTATAGTAAAACTGTGAGCACGCAGGGCCAGCTTGTCCGCCCCCAGGCCGGTCTTCCGCCAACAGCGCTATAACCTCCGACTCCACATCTTCATTGCCTTGAGCTCCCATCGAACTACGGGGACCTCAAGTGAGAAGATTTGGGTCATACATGGACTGGTACAAGGGAGTCGAGCGCCCCAGACATCACCTTATTATAGGTGGCAACTGCAGCGCACGTATCCCCTTCGCATGCAATGCCCACACTAGATAGGTCAGCCACTGCCAGAAGACCCTTGATGGTCACACCCTTCAAAGAGCAGTAGCTTATCATCTCAGCAGGGGAAGGGCTCTCGAGGGTGCCCTGAACGAGAACTCCACCGTGCAATGATCGGACCAAGCGACCCGATCAGTCTTGAGATTATTAATCTCTAGCCCCATTGTGAGAAGACCAGGTCCAATATGTGACCGCCCTGATGGGTCATAAAGGAAACTTCCTGTGACAGGCCCAGAGATGACATAGTCTGGAAGAAGTTGTAACCAAGCCTAGATGATTCGTGATCAGCCCAAACATTGAAGTCCCCCAGAATTAAACATCTGGGAGCTTCCAATGTTTCACCGACAATGAAATTGACTACCTCCTGCAGAAATTCTCCTGCCTCCCAAGGGGGCGATGAATCTGGAGAATTCTGCAGCCTGTGCCTGGACCCCCATGAATGGCCACACATTCAAAGGAACCTGGTCTTCTCACTGGGTGCACTGTGAATCCCAGCTTGGATCTAAAACAGATGGCAACTCCCCCGCCCCAGCGTTCTGCTCTGGGGCACTGCACAACAGAGTACCTGGGGGGGTGGCCTCAAAGACCGGGCCAGCATCATCACCCACCCAGGTCTCCGTGATGCAAGCCAGATCAACTGATGAAACCAAGTCCGCTATAATTGCGGTCTTGTTTCTAACCAATCTGGCATTGCAAAGCACTGCCCGTGGAGGATTGGTGGACAGTGCAGCACCTCTGACTACCTGCCCACTCGGTCTGGTGGGAACCCTGGGGATGGGCACCAAACATGTCTGGCCTCTCCCCTTGGGCCCAATGAACCCCAGGGCACCTTCTGCACCTGATCACCCTTATCCTGCCCCCTACCGACGTGCACGAGGTGCCCCATCACGATCAACCGATGCGGTTCCTCTTAATTCTGACCTCCCGACAGCGACATGCTGTAGTGGTGGTAACTAGGAGGTCAGAAAAGGGCTGCAGATCATGCAGCTAGGACACACTGTACACTATCCTAGCATGCTCCAGGCCCTCATCCTGCCCCAAACACATCCTGTCCGACTATAAAGTCCCCAAGCAACACTCTTCTTAACTAACTAAATATACACTCACTCATCCAATGGCACACTAATACAAAACTAGCCTAATACCATCCACACAACACACACCATAACTTAAAACTCCCACCAACACCCCCCCACCCCACACCCATAACCAAGGAGAGCAAGAACAAGTCTAGGATAGAGTCCTTGAAAAATAGGAAAGCACTGTCCACAGCTCAGCAATAAGTCCTACAGGTCAGGACAACTTAATACAGTTTAAAGTGCAGAAAATAATGTCACAAACAGGTAAAAAATCATAGCCCACTATTTAGAAGCTGAGGGTTCTCTCACCACCCCAGTCACTGCACAGATGACCAGGCAGAAACAGTTTCCAATTGCCAACCATGTAGGATAATTCCCGGAATATACACAGAGCTGCTCCCACCAGTTCTGGGGTCCCAGAGAGTGAAATCAAGAAAACCAGCGACCAGCCCCCAACCGATAATCCAATGGGGCATGCAAAGGTCCACAGAGACTTTTTTCCCCAATATAGCCACATGAATCCACAGACAACACGCCGGCAGTCAAACGCTACAAAGTCCAAAAGTTAGCACACTTCGCCACTTATGCCCTGGGAGACAACATGCAGAGACACCCTCAGCACTGTGCTCTCCCAGGAATTTAGTCTGGGCGGCAAGTAAGTTCCACACCAGGCCATCGGCCCTCTCGTGTGGTGTTGAAGAAGCACCTTTGGGGAGATTAAGGGTCCACAATTACCATCCATTCTGGAAGTGGAAAAGCAAGCATCAGTTGGGACAGTTCAGGAATCTTCAATCCTCGGCCTCTCCGCTGTAGAAAGGACCTCGCATGAAGACTCAGCGAGTTCAGTCCATGAGTCCAACAATGGTGACTAATTCCCACTCATGGGAAACGTTTAAACAATTACTTTTATTGTAAAATTCAGTGGTAGCACCCCACCATAGCATCTTCACTGTGAGTGACCGTAACGGTTTGTAGTTGCATTCAGTCCGATTGTGGTTTCGGCACCACAGGACGCTCTGTAGCCACAAACATCTTTTTGTGTAATGGTGACTAACGTTGGATGTCTGGGGAACGGGAACTGGGTAAAGCTCGTCAGGTCACAGGCAGCACATAAATCCTTCAGGACTATTGGAAAGGTAGGTGAGCTGCGGCTTCAGGGAACTACCTAAAAACCAAAAAATCTAACTCACTAGACTAACTCACGCCCCTGCCCTACCTTGCACTAAAACCCTAAACCATCTCCCTGACTACATGCTTAATAAATTTGGAATTCTAGTTGACAAAGGAGGTCAGAAAACAAACACATCAAATTAAGTAGCTCTCTAAAAGAAAGATAGCAGAAAACAGTCTTTTTTAGGGGGCCGAATGCTCACTACAGCTCCCAGGAATGCCGAATTGCCCCCTAAGCTCCCGGAGGTGCAGACACACAAGATGGAGCTCGGCCCCCTTCTGACTATGGGGCCAAGACACCTAAACTGGTGGCTGCAGCCGCGAGGCCCAGACATGGCATGCCAGCCTAAATCCCACCCAGGGCCATTGATAGGATGCTGGGGGGCAGCGTCGGGGATGTCCTCAAGTTAAGCCCCCATGGGGGGGGAGGGCTTACATATTTCTATAGTAACTGAATGTATTCACTGATTTTTTTTGTGTGTACAGTATACATTTATCTAAAACAATCAAGACAATGTAACAAGGTCTACAGTAAGGCAAACAGGATGCTGGGGTATATGGGAAGGGATACTGACAGCAGAAGGAAGGAGGTACTGCTACCTCTAGTTAGATCACTGGTGAGGCCCCACCTGGAGTACTGTGCCCAGTTCTGGAGTCCCCACCTAAGGAAAGATAAGGGCAGACTGGTGACAGTGCTGAGCAGGGTGATTAAAATGATTCTGAGCCAGCAGGGTAGATCTTATGAGGATTGGCTCAAGGCACTGAACAAATACTTGCTGGAGGCCATATGAGAGAGGGGAGATATGATAGATACCTTCATGTTCCTGAAAGGAATGAATGAGGTAAACTGTGAGGAGCTATTTAGCATATGTAGTGGATCAAGAACACAGGGCGCAAGTGGAAACTGATGGAGGGTGGTTCAAGTGAGAAAGTTTTATTTTACAGAAAGGGTAGTGAAGCCATGGAACAATCTGCCAGCTGATGTGGTGGGCACCAAATCTATCAATGGTTAAAAACACAGCTAGGACAGAGTGAAGGGCTTAGTGGTTATTCAGGGTGGTAGCAGAAGGGTGGGAAGCATGGGGGTAGATAGTGAAGGTTAGAACCCTGTATGGTCAGTAGGTCCTGGGTTTCTTTTTTTCTATTATATTTTTATGCTCCAGGAAGCCGGGCAGGTGGCTCCGGTCCCTCCCTCGGAGGGACTCGGTCTCCGGCTCTCCATTCCACACCCAACCTCCCCTACATCCCCCATGGGTCCCCCCCGTGACAGAGCTGAAGTGAAGGGTCGCTGGCTTCCCCCATTGCCAGAGCAAAATCCAGATGGATGAAGAAGCCAGGACAGGGGCAGGAGAGCCATCACAGAGCCTGCCAGCTTAAATGTTCCTCCAGTTTTCCCAGCCCCTCCACGCCAACAGCGCAGTGCTGTAACGGCTCACGATCAAGATCCCTCTGGGCACCGCCAGAGGGAGATCAATGAGGGGATGGCAATCCTCTTCCCGAGAGAGGAGAGCAGTCCTCTGGATGCTCAATCTCTCTCTCCCCTGCCGACCCCCTGTGACCCAGGCTCATTCCCAAACCCGGGTCATTGGCATAGTGCGAGGTGTGGTATCCAGCGCCTCAACCCTCAGCACCACCAGGCCAGCTCTAAGTCTTGTATTTCCTTAGGATTTTATGGGGCAGACTAGACCAATGGTCTTTTTCTGTTGTCATTTTCTATGTTTCTATATTTATTTATTTTAATTGTTCAACAACAATAAAAAAAACTGAAAAATTAAAACAGTCTGAAAAAATCTACAACATGACAATTAAAAACCAAAAAAGCAAGTTACAGGCGTAAATATATTTCTAGAAAACCCTAACAATACATAGAAAATAGTCAAATGAGGTGCTTGGCTTGCATCTCAGCCTGAATGGACATGTGTCTCCAGATCTGTACACATAGGCCCGGATATTCAGAAGGGTTGCGCATGGTGCAATAGTGTTGTACCATGTACAGCCCCGCTGATATGCCCTGGCGTGATATTCAGCGGGTGTGCTGGCACAAATCCCGATCTGGCGCATCGGTAATGTATCGCGGTGCAGGTAAGGGGGGGCGTGCCCATGCATACTCTGCACATTCCGATATTCAGCCAGGGATGTGCTGAGTCCATGCATGCGCAACCCCTACTTGCGCTGCACACAGGTGAGAGCCCAAAAAAAGGAACAACGGCTGGCCACCCACAGGTGAGCTGCTGTATTGCAGGGCGCAACACGGCAGCTGCCACCTATGAGTGGCCACCCGAGCTACAGCTGCACCTTCATGGCGGTGCCCCCCCATGCCTGATAGTGGGCATCAGTGTAAAAATATAAGTCCAATATCCCTGGTGGTCCAGTGGACTGCTTGCAGCCCGATCGCAGGCTTCAGTGTGAAAATATAAGTCCAATATCCCCAGTGGTCCAGTGGACCACTCGCAGCCCGATCATAGGCTTCAGTGTAAACATATATGTCCAATATCCCTGGTGGTCCAGTGGAACGCTTGCAGCCCGATCGCGGGCTTCAGTGAGAAAATATAAGTCCAATATCCCTGGTGGTCCAGTGGACCACTTGTAGCCCGATCACGGGCTTCAGTGTAAAAATATAAGTCCAATATCCCTGGTGGTCCAGTGGACCGCTCACAGCCCGATCACAGGCTTCTGTGTGAAAATATAAGTCCAATATCCCTGGTGGTCCAGTGGACGCTCACAGTGTCAGCGGGCATATGTAATAATAAGGAGAGCTCCACGGTACCCCTCCCACCCGCCCACTGGGCCCCACCACCTGCTCCCCGGTCGCGAGGCGGTAGCACCCACCAGCCGCCCGCCACTCGCTGACTGACGGTGTCGGTAGGGCTGTACACCCATTGGTCCCTAGCGTGAGCCAATGGGCATGCAGCTCGTGACATACTACACAGTCCAGATATGTGAATGGATCCAGTCACATATCTAGACTGTGTAGTACGGTATGGGCTGCACGCCCATTGGCTCACGCTATGGACCACTGGGCGTACACCCCTACCGTACACTGTCAGGCGGTGGGGCAGCAGGTGGCTGGGGTGCTGCCTCCCACTGCTGACTGGGGGGGAGTGGGGCAGTGGGGCTCAGTGGGCTGGTGGGGAGGGGATACCATGGAGCTCTTCTTATTATTACATACGCCCGCGATCAGGCTGCGAGCGGTCCACTGGACCACCAGGGATATTGGACATTTATTTCAATCAACATATGCCCATGATCGGGCAGTGGGACACATTGCCGCACTGTGCAGGGGGCGTCGGTCCCTGACGACTGCTGCTTGGCAGGGCACCAGGTGCAAGTCGCCGGGGATCAGTGCACCTTCATGCAAATGGGGCCATAATGGTATGCAAATGGACCCATTTGTGTCTTGCATACATTATGGCCCCATTTGCATGTGCACTTTTGAATATCGCAGTTGTTGTGCATAGCACAACGGAACTTGCGCTAGCGCATCCCCCTGCTCCACTCTGGCCACTTGCGCTGGCACAGTGCCACTGCGCCATGCACACTGCGGGTGGCCAGGGTGTGATATTCAACAATGCTGTGCCATGGCACAGCTCCATTGGATATCGCCCAGTCAACGCCCCTGAGCAGCCAAGTTAAGTTGTGCCCAGGCTTGCGCCAGAGCCTAACGCAGTCTGAATATCCGGGCCACAATGTAAACTTCCCCTTCCAATGACTGCTACTTAAAAACATTTTGGCCAGTATATCTGAATTCCTGAATGTCCAGTGAATCAAAACAATGGGTCACCCAAAAGGATCTGCTGTGGGGAATAAGGCATCCAACAAGAAAGAGATGACCACCAAGCGGAACTTCCAACCAAGGCCCACTTCTCTGCTTGGCACTATAGATGTAACATCTGTGGCAGGGACTCAGAACCTCCGCAAAACTGTTAGGTCACATTCTGTGGCAAGGTTTAAAGTTTGTGGCACATTAATACATAAATAATATGGAGTCCGGCATTACAGTTTTGGGGGAACCGTGAAGGGTGGTCCATGAGAAGGACCCCAAATTCCCACCACAAAAATTTAAGTTGGATAATTTCCCTTAAACTTCCAGTGTTATGCTTTTCAGAAGCTGTTTTGGTTCTCCACATTTACCCAAATCTATTTAGGGTTTAGAGTCATATAATGCAGCATTAACGGCTACTGGCAGGCCCCCAATCTGCAGTCAGCAAAGCAAACCACTGAACAGTTGTTCATCAAGGGGGAGCCTGAAGTTGCCTAACCATAAAATACTCAAGACTCCCCTCTGCTGTGAACACCTGTCAGGGGCCCTACAGACTGTTACCATTGGAGGTGGTGGGCTTTGGGGGTGCACAGAGGCTCCCCTACTGACACTCCCAGAAAGCTAACATTCATTAAAAATATGAAACATTAAACACCTGTGGTGTCAATGTGGTCATATTTTTTCTCTTTGTTTCACTCTTTTCTTGTTTAGTTTTTGCAATTTTAATAAAATAATCTTTAGCTTGGTTGTCATCTCACTTACTTTTCCTTCTTCTTTTCTGTATTTTCTTTCACGTGCACCTCCATTCCTAAGCCTGAAAACCCTAGCATCTGCAGTACCACTACTGACCTAACCATGGGTCATCCTAGAGCAGGTGATCCTAGGATCGCACCTGAACAAGGGTTTCCCTCATGGAACCTTAATGCACTTCCACTGTCTTATCAGGGTGACTCAGCAAGTTTTTTTTTTCTGCCTCTGTAGCCTCATTTTCTATGTTTCTATATGTAAAGTCCCTTTATACTAATATACCACATACTGACTGTACTGTATTTCAGCCTGTCTTAAATACCTACAAGAGAAAGGACAGCATCATGACATCCACCCAGAAATCATTGCCAGACTTACTGGGTTCATTTTGACCCACAACAATTTTAGTTTCAACAGCAAACATTATGCTCGAACTATGGAAACAGAAATGGGCACCAGGATGGCTCCACAACATGCCAACCTTTTCATTACCAATTTGGAAGAGGACATCCTGAAACAATATAAAATCAAACCACTTGCATACTTCAGATTTATCGATGATATATTTATAATCTGGATAGAAAGTACTCACATACTTAAAGAATTTCATCAAGAACTTAACGCTGTCCACCCATCCATTAAACATTTCCTGGAGTACTTGACATCAGCATCAAGTTCCTTGGTACCACAAGCACTATCAAAGATGGAACCTTATAGACCTGTATGTACAGGAAACCAATAGGCCAACAGAAATATGTACACAAAAAACAGCAATTGCCCTAGGCACACTAAAAAATCTGTAATTTACAGCCAAATACGTTGCATCTGTTCCAGTGAGGACAGAGATAAACACCTTGTTTCACTGAAAAGACATTTACTGAACAGAGATACTCCTCCAGAGAAATTGACAGAGCTGTGGAATGTGCCACACTTATTTTTTTTTATTATTCTTTTGGTAACCAGGTAAGGCCTACTAGGCACAAGTGTCTGTTTTCAGGGGTGACCTGGGAGCACTGGGGTGGTTAAATGACTTGCTCGGGGTCAAACAGTATGCAAGTGGAGGTTCTGAGAATGAAACCCAGGTCTTCTGGATGTGCTCTTCTCATCACTCTAACCTCTAGGCTATACTGCCAGCCCAAGATAAGTTACTACTACAATATAAAGAAAAGACCACCAACAACTGGACACCCTTGGTTGTTACATACAACCCAGATCTGGAGTGCCTATGAAAAATTATTAAAGACCTACAGCCAATTTTCCTTGAGAAGGACATCTTGAAATGTTTTTTCCGGGAACTGCCTTTGCTGTCTTTCAAACAACCACCTAACTTATCCTACCTGATTGCTAGGAACAAACTTACACCTGACCAAAACAACAGACCACTAGGAACACCAAACCCTACAATATTCCTAAATGTAAAACATGTGAACACATTTCCACTTCAGACTTTATCAACATCCCCCAAAACAAGCAATTCAAGATACAGAGAATTATACACATGGATGTCAAAATGTTTTCTGTTACATCCAATGCAAGAAGAGTCCACATATAAGCTATGTGGGGGAACCCAGACAACCTCTTCAAATCCAAATTATCTCACACAGGCACACCATAAGAAGGAAAAAGACTGACATTAAAATACTGGTGGGACAACATTTATTCTAGTCTGATCACTCCATCTCTGACCTCTCTGTCCTGGTTCTCAAAGGACACTTCAAAAGTACACAAGAAAGGTGAGCTTCTGAGCTCAAACTTACTCATCGTCTGGATACTGAAAATTGTAGAATGAATACAGACCTCAGTTTCATAATCTATTACAATTTTTTTTTCCTTTCTGCTTATTCTCCCCCTCAGTTGGTGGCAGTCCTTTTTGGTGCTTCTGGGCAGTCCCAACCCCATCACCCCAGCCATCTACCAGGACTTACCTTTTTCAGGGAGTGTAGCCCATGTTATCCCTTCCCCATGGTAGAGGTTTTTGGGCTGGACCAGATCCCCTAGAAATGCTTCCTGTGGTGCTTTTGGAGCAGGTCTAGGTTGGCAGGGTGTGGGGTATGAGGGCTGCCCAGAGCCATCATAGAGCTTGGCTGTAGTTCTCCATTTTCTGCCTGAGGATGCTTGGCTGATGGATGTGATCCTCCAAGGCATGGATGTCCATCCAGCCAATTAGCAGATCCCATCCTGGAGCTACACTCGCTGTCTGCACCAACACCCGTGGTCACCCAGGTGGCAGTTACACGGCAGCAATGATCCCCCCATCCTCCCCAGAGGAGAACAGCATCCTGTGGGACACTCAATCCCCCTCCTCCAGCAGATGAACCAGGCTCATTCACGAACCCTAGTTACTGACATTGCAAGTGGTAGCGCTACCACTGTGCTGGCAGACTGTCTTCACCCTTTACAAATTTTAACTGACAACTGCATTTTTGGGGGGGGGTTCAGGTGCATGTGCATTCCCTGTGTGTATATTTATGTACATTATTTCTTACATTTAATATATTTTATTGTGTTTTATACATTAACATGTTTTTTATTTATATGTTTTATCATACTTGTTTTCTACTGAATTCTTATGTGTATGTATATTCTCTGCAAAAAAACTACATTAATGAACCATTAGGGTTAAAGCATCAAAAGCAGGGAAATGTGACCTTAGGGTTCCCAATCCTAGGACCCCGCCCCACCCTACATGCAGGAACAGGCGTGAGGGGTGTGCCTTGGGGTTGTGATCCCAAATGCTCACCCCATTCCATGAGTTAATAAGGTAATATGGGTACAACATAGGATAATGGGGTGAGCATTAGGGGGTTACAACCCCAAGGCACACCCCTCACACCTGTTCCTGCAAGCAGGGTGGGGTGGGGTCCTAGGCTTGGGAACCCTAAGGTTGCATTTCCCTACTTTCGATGCTTTAACCCTAATGGTGCATTAATGTGGTTTTTTGCAGAGAATGTCCTTACTCTTTTAGAAAGTATCATTATAGTCTTATTTGCTTGTGGAAGCACAGGGCCTAGAGGGCCATGCACTCCCAACCATTCATAACTTTTCAGATATAGTTGTGTGTGTGAGCACAGGGCCCACATCCATGCATAATTTTTGAGATAGTGTACTGCTATTCTTGTTTGTCTGTGGGAGCACAGGGCCCTTTGGGCCCTGCGCTCCATACCATAGTGTGCAGACTCAAAGAAACACCTGACATTGCCATGTCATCTCATAGCAAACACAGGGAAATAAAAAACCTGTGTAACTCAATACCAGATTAATATATTTTCACAAAACCAGCAAAAGGCACAGCAGGGGGCGAAGCCCTCTGTACTCTGCAAATTTCAGAACAAAATGGTAAACCATTTTTTCACAACACAGTGACAAAGAAAAGACTGTATACACCTCCCATTACAATGTAATCCTATGGGAAATGAAGGAAAATTGAAATGAGTAGAACTCCACAGCAAAGTCATATATATTGACCAAACCAGCAAAAGGCACATCCGTGGACCAACCCCTTTATTCCCTGAAAATGTCAGTCCAAAATTCCAAGCCGTTTGTTTCCAGTGAAATGACAAAGAAAACAGGTATATCAAAATCTTCTTTTATAAATTGCGAAAAAGGATTCTGTTTCGCAAATCCTTTTCCACAATTTATGGTAAAAGAAAATCCTTTTTGGCAAATTGCGGAAAGGAATCCTGTTTCACGGAAACAGATTTCTGTGATTTGCGGCCAAGGATTTCCGCAGATAAAAAAGTGTTTTATTAAAAAAATTTTACAAATCTGACCCCAGAATCCAATTCCTTGAGCCCCAATTAGCTAAACACAAGTATTGGTGTTTATCAACTCCCTCTGTTAATTTTAAAATTAAAGTTTGTTTGCCTCACTAAGCAAAAACAAAAATGGCAGCAGCACAAACTAGGATTCTGTAGTTTTGATCAATAATCATATTTCAAGCCTGCCATCTAACTTTTCCCATAGGAAATAATGGGAAACTTTAAAATTTAATAACTTTAGAATAGTTTAATATTTTTTTCACTAAACCTTCAAAAGGCACCACAGTGATTCAAGACCTATATACCCTAAAAAGGTCAGACCAAAATTCCACACAGGTTTTGCACAACATGGTGACAAAGAATGTGACAAAAGTGGTAATTTTCAAATTTTTGACACTCTGTATCTCTGCACCCGCAAATCTAACCAGAACAAAATTTGTCACATCAAGAGATCCTTCGTCCCTGAGTGTGCATGCAAAATTTTGTGGAAATCACTTAAACGGTTGCAAAGTTATTAAAGTCTCAAATTTTCAGTTTAACATAGAAGTGAAGATTTAACCCTAATACAGAGGTGTGACTGCACCCCTATAATATGTTTATGCAGCACAGATGTATGCATACATACTTTTTATTCTCTCCCCTCCCCACCACCAATATTTCCTTTGACTCCTGTAACAGCTTCATTACATTTCAAAAGAGATACTTTCAACACCTTTTATAAGCCAGCCTGTCTTCTGAGCTACAAATCCTTCTTATGTATGTTTATCAGTAATTGCACATAGAAACTGCCATGACATGAACAAGAGCTCGGTGTGGCTTGAAAACTTGTGTTCTCTTGTTGGTCCAATAAAGGCATCAGATCCACATTTTGTTCATCTTTTTGCACAAGGACCAGTATGGCTACAAAGCTCTCTACATCTGTTTTTTCTGTGTCAGGCAATGCTCCCCGCTGAGAAATAATAGCAGCAATCTCTCTCTTCTGCCCTAGATCAAAGGTTGTAATGTTCACTGTTATCTTCTCCCTCCCCAACCTAGTAAAGAAAAACTTTCTCCTCCCCAACCCCACCTAGCTCATGGCAGCAATGCTCTCCTCTCTCCTCTCCTCTCCTAATCCTAATGGCTGTAATATCCCCCTTAGTGGTAGTAGGATGCTCTCTACTACCTAAACTTGAACCTCTGGACCTAATGGCAGCAATATTCTCTCCTCTCCTCTCCTTCCCCTTTAGTGGTAGTAATACTCTTTAAAACCTAACCTCACACCCTGGACCTAATGGCAGCAATATTCTCTCTTCTCTCTCCTCTCCTCTCCTTTATGCGAACCCCCCCCCCATCAACATGTTTGCTTGATCCCAGTTTTTAAAATCCAGTGTAGCACACCCCACCAATCTCAGCCCCACCACCCACCACAGGAAGGAATGGTATGGTATTTGCAATGCTCTCCAAACAATTTCATCACAGAGCCTTGATACACTGGGGCTGGCTGTCAGACTAGGGCAGTGTAAGAGACAGGGCTGTCAATTACACAGAGCCAAAATTGTATTCATTCATTTAAGCAAGTTTTATCCTCAAAACAATTATCTGATTACTCTGACTATTGTACTGAAAGGTCAAGCTATGTATGTTTTTTTTTTTACTTTGAAACTGCATTGGTGTTCTTTGAGTAAATCTGTTTTCCCTCAGTGACATTTTTAAGTTTGTTTGCATGCACGTGCAAGAAACATAGTGCCACCATACGAGTTTTCGTAAGTGTAGCACCCCCGCATCCAATGCCCTGTTCTTTTTTGCAGGCGCGGTCGCACCGCACCAGTGAATATCCAAGCTGTCTATGACAGCATTTCAGATACAGTGGCATACAGTTGAAAGATAAAGACCGCTACACTCAGCGGTGGTATCATGTAGACAATTTGCATACTGCCGTGTGTCAGCAGTATGCAAATTGCTTACAGTCACCACCGCTGATTGTAGCTGTCAGACTGTACAGCACCGCATCTCCCCCCAGCATGATGCACCCCCCCATTTGTTGTGTGCTGAGGGGTTGCCCAATCCCCCTTGGCTCATGCACCCCCCCAAGCACACTGTATGTCCGATGGGGTGCCCAATCCCTGTCGGCTCAGTGCCCCCAAAAGCAAACTTCTAGGTGCCACTGGGGCCCACCCCAGCATGGCAAAGTCCAGTGTCCTCATGTGCTCCCCTCCCATATGGCAAATGGGACTGCCCAATCCCCCATTGGCTCTACTGTCCCCCCAAAACAAACTTCCAGGTGCCAGGTTGAGCCCACCCCAACATGGCAAAAGTCCCACGTCATCATGTGCTCCCCGCACACTGTATGGCCAGTGGGGGTGCCCAATCCCCATTGGCACCACTGCCCCCCCAAACAAACTTCAGGTGCCACGCTGGGAGCCCAGCCCAGCATGGCAAAAGTCCTGTGTTGTCTTTGTTAAAAAAACCCTGTAACAAAGGAAAACAGTCCCTCGTTGACTCTTTTGCCCCCCTCACCCAACCCGTGCCCACCCTCTACATACCCCACCTCCCTCACCCCCACACCCCATACTTACCTCTGGATGCTGGCACGATGATCTTCAGTGGACTGGGAACATGTCTGCACTCTTCAAAGCCGACCGCAAACTGGAGAAATGCTGGTAAGCTGTATAATGACATAAATAGGATTTTTTCAACTTTGGTGCATATCTCGGTCATTTTTTGAATTATTGCACCACATTTTCAACATGGGGTTCTAGGGGCCCATCCTCATGAATTCAGTCACTGTCATAGCGTTATTCGGTAGCGAAAGGTGATTTCACGATCACTTTGTGGAATCACCTTTTGGGACCAAGTAACAAAAGGACAGCACCACTGTTCATGAGAGGGGCTCTCAAAATGCCTATGTTGCAAATTTGGTGAACAAAAATCAAAAAATGGCTGTTTTATGAGCGTGCGTTGCACTGTTTCCACGCACGCTCGTAACTTTGTGAATTTGTAATATTTTCACTCCAGATTTTCAAAATTGCCATTTTTCCACACCTCCCTATGAGCAGTATAGCTGTCATTTTACATATCTTGGCCAAAATGTGTTTTTGCATGTCAGGTGCAGAATAGCGCGGTCACTATGTGCAATCAGTTTTTGGGACAGTTTGAGAAAATGACAATGACACTGTTCATGAGCAGAGGTCCTAACATGCCTATGTTGAAAATTTGGTGACGAAAGCCCATACAATGACTGTGTTACAAGTGTGTGTTGTGCAGTTTCCACTCACCCTTGTAACTTCGCAAATGTGCAATATTTTCATGCCAGATTTTCACCACTGGCATTTTTTCACACCTCCTTATCAACAGTACAGCTGTCATTTTTCACAGCCTGCCCAAAATGTGTTTCTGCACCAGTGGTGCACAATGGCATGGTCACTGGGGGAAATCAACTTTTGGGACAGATTAACAAAATCACAGCACCACTGCTCATGAGGGGAGGTCCCAAAATGCCTATGTTGAAAATGTGGCTAAAAAACTCCCCAAAATAATTAGGTTACGGACATGTATTGTACAATTTCTATGCATGCTCATGACTTCACCAATTTTGTATATTTTCACTCCAGATTTTTAGCATTGCCATTTTTTTATGCTTTCTCATGAACAATACAGTTGTCATTTTCCACATCCTGCCCAAAATGTGTTTTCATCCCTGTGTCGCCAAATGGCATAGCTGCTGTGCAAAACCACTTTTCAGCTAACAAACTGATTGTGCTGCTCTTCATGAGGTGGGGTCACAAGAAGCCTATGTTGAAAATTTGGAGTGAAAATACCAACAAACACCTACAAAGTTAGGGTTTTCAACTGTAACACCCCTCCCTGTAGAAGACTGCCATGCGTCAGAGGTGCAACTTGGGATCATTGGCTGTAATGCTCACACCATTCCACCCCACCCCAACCCTGCAGCCAGTGACAGGCATCGAGGTGTGCCTTGGAGTGCTCGGCCATAACGTTTACCCCATTCTCCTATACTGCACCCATCTCAGTGTATTTCCTTATGGAATGGGGTAAGTATAAGGCCCAAAGACCACTAAGCACACCACGACACTTGTCAGTGTCTACAGGATAGGGTGAGGTAAAATGGCATGAGCGTTCTAGCTGATGCCCCAAAGGCACACCCCAGCGCCTGTCAGTCTCTGCAGGGTGGAGTGGGGTTGGCATCAGTTCCATACTTCACTGCCATTCCTATTATGCATCTCTAAGTCCTGCACTACCAATGCCAATGCCAGCGAGACAAATGCTTGTTATATTCACCAAGCATACGCACAAGGAATATTTTGTTAGGAGAAGGGGTTTAGAGAGGTGTGACACTGTCATTCCAATGCAGAGCAGTCTGCAAGGGGCATTTCAGTGTCACACCACTCATCAGCCAGGCTGATCATGACACTATTCTGGTTTGCTGGGCAGAAACTTTGCGTAGTTCAAAGGAGAGAGTCGACCTAATAATAGGGTGGCTCTTTCCTTTGATCTATATAACACCATCCAGCAAGCCCAGCTGATCTCTCATTATCAGCCTGCTGTGGTCCCTGCCTCCCCGATGTCATACCTGGTGCTGGCTACAACCCCCCCATACCATCCATTTTCATTGTGTGACACCGGGGAAGCAACTCCCAGTGCCGCTAAACATAACCAAAACCCTCACTCAATCTCTTTCACCCCTTCCATGGTAAAATTCTGACATGGGGTGCCCAATCCCCCATGCCAGCTGCTACCCACCACCCTGGCCCTTTTTAATTGTATGATACTGGGGAGCCCACTCCTAGAGCTACCAAACATAACACTGACTCTGGGATGCCCAGTCCCCAGTGTCAGTACCTGAAATAAAGAAAACCATCCCTCATAGTTTTTTTTAATGTAAATAACCCTGTAAAAAAGAAAACCATCCATCAATATCTGTTGCCACTGCTGCCATTACTGTCCCCTCACCCAACCTTCCCACTCAGTCACCCCCCCCAAAACTCTTACTTACCTGCCCGGGGTCCAATGTTGTAATCCTCTCTTTATCTAAAAAACAACAAAGTTATGAGTGTACATTGACATTTTTCAATGAACGCTCGTAACTATGGTAATTTTCAGAATTTTGACACCAGGGACAGGATTCACAATTAGGTGCAAAGTGCAGCACAAAAGTTTGCACTGCACTGTGCGGTTGCGCAGGTTGGAAATGATGCCATTCACAGTCGGATAGCACGCTGCACTATCCAACTGTGAATAGAGGCTGGAGTGGGCAGCGCTAACCCAGGAAAACTACCGCTTATCCCACTAGCGCTGCCCCCAACAGCCAGGCAGGAGAATGGCCCCACAATGAATAGTGCTGCTGTGCTAATTCACATTCACAAAAGCTCCCATGTAAATGGGCCTATTGGGCATGCAAGGTGCTGGGTGGCCATTTGCTTGCCCATTATGGGCCCATTTACATGGACTGCAGCTGGCTTAGCGGGGTCACCCCAACCCCTGCCCCATGCAGCCACAGTCCCTGGAGGTCTAGTGCCCCTCCCCCATTTTCTAATTGTTGTCCCTGTCCACAAATATATATTACCCTGGTGGTCTACTGGGCCCTCCCCTATCCCCAGTCAAGAAATGTTTCCGTGGTAGTCTAGTGGCCCTTCCCCATTGTCCAATCACCATCCCTGTATAAAACAAAGAAAGTTCCCTAGCAGTCTAGTGGTCCCTCCCCCATTGTCCGATCACTGTCCCCGTATAAAAAAGAGAAAGTTCCCTGGTAGGCTACTGGTCCCTCCTCCATCTCCATCACCAATCGCCATCCCAGAAATAACTGGTAGAAGAAACCCCCCTGGTGGTCTAGTGAACACCCCATCCTGGCAGGTAGTGCCCCACCACCCAGCTCCCTCAGTCCCCAAACTGAGCCAGCAACTGGCACAGCCCTCCTCTCACCATTGCGGCTAGCCGCTGACTGAGCTGTCAGTGGGGCATATACTGTAGATGCACCTGATTGACAGCTCAGTCAGTGGTGGCTGTGGTAGTGAGAGAAGGGCTGTGCCAGTTGCTGGCTTGGTTTGGGGGGGAGCAGGCTGGTGAGGCACTACCTGCTGGGCCGGGGGGTCCATGAGACTACCAGGAGGGTTCATCTACCAGTTATTACCGGGACGGCGATCGTGATGGGGAGGGTGGGGACCACTAGCCTACCACGGAACTTTCTCTTTTTTTAATACAGGGATGGCAATTTGACAATTGGGGAGTGACCACTAGACTGCCAGGGAACTTTCTTTGTTTTATACGGGGACAGCAATCATCAATGGTGGGAGGGGAGAGAGCCACTAGACTACCATGGAAACATTACTTTACTGGAAATCGGGGATCAGGGAGGGCCACTAGACTACCACGGAAATATTACCTGTCCCGGGGATTGGGGAGGGACCACAGGACCACCAATGTCACAGTAATTTTTTTTCTTACAGGGACGGCGAATGGCAGTACCTCCAGCAGCCACTAGAGTTGCAAGGAATACCACCTGGTCTCGGTTGGTGGTATTTTCTCCATGCAAGGGACATCCACAACAGACCCTTGCGTGGAGAAAATGCTTTGTGAATGGAACCAAGCCCATATGCAGGTCCCTTCCCCCTCATTTGCATTACAGACTCCAAACCTTTGCCTCATCATAAACCCAGCTTATGGGTGCAAACTGGGCTTTTGGGAATATCCCATTGCAGCAAAACCCAGTTTGCACAGCTCAAACTGGGATTGTGTTGGGGCAAAGTTTTGTGAATCTAGCCCCTGATTTTTAACATAGTCATTTTTTTCACACCGCCTCATAAATGAGACAGCTGTCATTTTTCAAATCCTGGACCAAATGTGTTTACACACTTGTGGTGTAAAATAACCTTTTGAGCAGGATTTGAACATTTTCTCTGCCCTTGTTCATGAGGTGGGGTCATAAGGAGGCTATGTTGAGTATTTGGGGTGAAAATATTAAAAATCAACAAAGTTTTGAGTATATATTGACATTTTTCAATGCACGCTCATTAACTGTGATCATTTTCAGTATTTTTACCCCAGATTTTTTTTTAATCAGCATTTTTTTTCTCCTGGGCACACTGGAGGCAGAAACTCCATCCTAGACATACCCACCCACAAGCCCGACCACCCTCAACCAACACTGACACCCCCCGTGACGGGGCCAGGAAGAGAGCTCCCCGAGCACAATCCAAATCCAGGGAGGTGGAGGCCCAGCAGGACAGGGACAAGGCTTCATGGAGCCCCTGGATGCCATTTTCCATTTTCTTGTGACCCCCTCCTGATCGCGCACCTGTGTGGGCATGCGCACTCAACGCCCACCAGCTGCCTGCCTCCCAGCCTGCATCACCCCCCAGCCCCCACTAGAGGGCAACCAACAGGTAGGATGACAAACCCGCCCTCCCTGAGAGAGGAGAGAAGTCCTTCAGAGGCTCAGTCCTCTCTCATCCCTGCTGACCCCCAACGGCCCAGGCTCATTCCCGAACCCTGGGTCACCGGTCTGGCATCCAGTGCCGCAACCTCCAGCACCACCAGGCTGGCTGTAACCCCAGATTTTTAACATAGTAATTTTTTCACACCTCCTCATAAATATGACAGCTGTCATTTCTCAAACCCTACCCTAAATATGGTTTCAAACCTGAGGCGCAAAATGACATTTCAGCCATTGTTTTATAAATTACAACTGTTATGCTCAGAATTAGTGGTCATACAAAGGCTATATTCAAAATTTGGGTAAAAATGCGAGAAGCCAACTAACTTATGAGGAAATGTGGAATTGTTCCAATATGTACTCATGTCTCTGTCTTTGCAGGTTTTGGCCCCTAATGTTCAACATATCCCTTGTGTTACCCCATCTCCTGGACATGGCAGGTGTCATTTTTCAATCCCCTCCAAAACTTGTTTCCACAGTCACACAGCAAAATCATCTTTTGGATGGGGATTTAAAAAATTCCACCTGCCTCGACCATTATGTAAGGTCATACAAAGACTGTTGGACATTTGGGATCAAAATGTGGGAGCCCACTTAAAAGTAGATATTCCCTCTCGGCTGTCCTGTTCTGGATAATTACAGTCCAACAATGTGTAAAGGCAAAATACCACTGAAAATGAGACATTGCTTCTCATCTGCTCTATTCTGGGTAAACATATAGTACAAATGTGTACAACACAACAGCAATACCAGCGGCGAACATTCGGCATTGACAAATGCTTGTTTAATACTGGCACCTTTTTTTGGTCCAACGCTGTAGGATGATCCTCTACATCTCCTTATTACTGCTGAGCCCAAATGCTGGATTCATGCCCCAGTATTTTATTTATTACCTTTTGTTTACCGGGTACATGCACTAGGCAAGAGCGTGCCTATTTTCAGGCACAACGTGGGAGAGTATATAACAGGTGAACAAGCAAATTAACATTGGTCGAGAATACAAGCATCTAGCTCAACAAAGGAAGTGCCTATAATTACAGACTAGTGGTGGGTACAACTACAAGGCATTTAGGGCTTTGTGTGGATCCCCCCAGAACCTTCTACTGGCATGAGAAGCAAGCATTCTGGCCTACTAGCAGTGATATGAAAAGCCAGCAGATCATTAGCCAGCCTTTTACCACAACAGTTTGGGTTCCAATATAAAGAATAGGGTGACTCAAGGGGTTCTCATGGCTGGGTGGGGAAGCTTTCAGGACTGAAGATGGCCAAGGATGAATTTTAATTCTTATAAAGCTACAAGCAGGCAGAGTGTGGGTGGAAGGAGTAGGAGCAGTCTCTGTCTAACTTACTTGGGTGGTTTCTGTTTAATTTCTGTGGCCAGCCACAAATTCTGAGGCTGACCTTGATGTTTGCAGTAGTCGCCACCTGCCCCAGAACCACAGAAAATAGGTGGCCTTTCTGTTTAAAGGAAACCACAGTATCAGCCTCTTGTCCTCAGCACTTTCTCTTCTCATTCTCACATTACTGATTATTATCCTTCCTTCACAGGGCCATGACTAATAACAAGGAACTATTTAATAAACTCAGTGTCCACAACAAACCTTGTTTCACCTTGCCAGACCTCCCACCTTTTCAGCCTTAGCACCACAGGTCTTGTAAACAACAAGATATGACAGGGTGTTGGTAGTAGAGCCATGATTGCATGCCCTGGGGTATAATAGGGCATGGGTGTGCTGGTTGAGTCCATTCAGCCCCTAGAAGAGCATTCAGGGTGCTACTACCATCACCCTGGAGTGTCTTATTGCACTTATGAGATTGGTTGTTTGACTAAATTAGGCCAAGCAAATATAACAATTAATAAAATATTAAAAAAACGTAATATTTTTGATAAAATAGTTTCTCCACTACTAGGAAGTGTGATTGTGACTAGCTGATGGTCATGCTAACTTGCTGTTATTCCTACTCCACCCCCCACCCCTTCCATCTGTGTGAGAGTCTATTTTTTTGTTTAAAAAAAAAAGTCAGCCAGTGATGTATATTATTGTTCTATATTTTAGTGTTAGAAAGAGAGTTCTTTTTGGAATGGTGACGTGTGTGTGTGTGTGTGTGTGTGTGTGATAGCAGTCAGCACTAATGATCCATAGCTATACTCTGAGTTTTCTTTTATTTATTTATTTAAAATTTTAACCAGGAAGTAGATACTGAGCTGAATACAGCTTGTTTCCAGAAGAGTCCTAGGGGAGAGGGAAGGGGGAGACAGCTAGCAGTATAATAACAAGGTAAATACAAGTAAGTAATATAAACAGAATCAAAAATATAAAGGCAAAATATTATATAAAGACAAAATTAGAAAATAACAAGCATTTGTCAATGCCGAATGTTGTCGTGCTGGCATTGGCATTGGCAGTGACGGAGCTAGAGGCGCATAATAGGAATGGCAGTGAAGTATTGAAGTGACGCCAACCCAACCCCCACCCTGTAGAGAGCAACAGGCATTGGGGTGTGCTTTTGGGTTGTCAGCTATAACGCTCATGCCACTGTACCTCACCCTACCCTATAGACACTGACAAGTGTCATGGTGTACTTTGGGGTCTTTGGGCATTATACTTACCCCATTCCATAAGGAAATACGCTGACATGGGTTCAGTATAGGAGCGTGGGGCGAAGTTTGCGGCCGAACAGTGCAAGACACACCACGATGTCTGTCAGTGGCTGCAGGGTGGGTGTGGGGGGTGGAATGGCGTGTGCATTACATCCGATGATCCCAAGTCACAGCTCTGACGCCTGTCAGTCCATACCGGGTGGGGTGCTACAGTTGGAAACCCTAACACCGTAGGCGTGTAGTGGTAGTTTCTCTTTACATTTTCAACATGGGCTGCTTGTCAGACCACCTCATGAAAAGTGGCACAATCACTTTGTTAGCTGAAACGTGGTTTTGCACAGTGGCTGTGGACATTTGGTGACAGAGGGACGAAAACACAGTTTTGGGCAGGATGTGGAGAATGACGACTGTAATGTTCATGAGGAGGTGTAAAAAATGGCAACGTTGAAAATCTGGAGTGGCAATATGAAATATTGGTGAAGCAATGAACATGTATACAAACTGCGCAGCAGACATCCACAACCCAATTATTTGTGGGAGTTTTTAGGCACATTTTCAACATAGGTATTTTGGGATCCTCTCATGAACAGTGGCGCTGTGATTTTGTTAATGTGTCCCAAGGTGATTTCCACAGCACGAACGCATGCCATATGCGCCACAGTTCTTAGGAACACGTTTTGGGCAGGCTGTGAAAATGGCAGCTGTACTGTTAATAAGGAGGTGTGCACAAATGCCAGTGGTGAAAAACTGGCATGAAAATATTGCAAATGCACGAAGTGACAAGGCTGCATGGAAACTGCGCAACGCATGCTTGCAGCACAGTCATTTTATTGACTTTTGGCACCAAATTTTCAACATAGGTATTTTAGGACCTCTGCTCATGAACAGTGTCATCGTCATTTCCTCAAACTGCCCCGAAAACTGATTTCGCACAGCGACCCTGCAATTCTGTGCCGGACGTGTGAAAACACATTTCAGCCAGGATATGTAAAATGACAGCTATACTGTTCATAAGGAGGTGTGGAAAAATGCCAATGTTGAACATGTAAGGTGAAAATAATATTACAAATGCTGCGGCTCGAGCATGCGTGCAAACAGCGCCAATGTGCACGCGTAAAACACTCATTTTATGGACTTTCGGCCCCAAATTTTCAACATAGGCATTTTAGAGCCTCTACTAATGAACAGTGTCACTGTCATTTTCAAAATGTCTCGAACACGGGCTTTCCACAGCGACCGCGCTATTCTGTGCCGGAACTGCGAAAACATATTTTGGTCAGGATGTGAAAAATGACAGCTGTACTGTGTATAAGGAAGTGCAGAACAATGGCAATGTTGAAAATCTGGAGTGAAAATATTATAAATTCGTGAACTTACGAGCGTGTGTGCAAACTGCGCAGTGCACGCTCTTAACACAGTCATGTTATGCAGTATCGTCACCAAATTTTCAGCATAGGCATTTTAGGACCTCTGCTCATGAACAGTGCAACTGTCATTTTCATAATTTGTCCCAAACACTGATTTCCCACTTCGACCGCGCTATTCTGTGCCGGAAGTGCGAAAACATATTTTCGGGTAGGATGTGAAAAATGACAGCTGCATGGTTCACAAGAAGGTGTGGAAAAATGCCAGTGCTGAACATGTGGCATGAAAATATTGCAAATTCGCTAAGTTAAGAGCATGCGTAGTACCTGTGCAACGCACACTCGTAAACAGTCATTTTTTGGATTTTCTCAAATTTGCAACATTGGCTTTTTGAGAGCCCCCTCAGGAACACTGGCACTGTTGTTTCGTTCCTCACTCCGAAGGTGATTCCGCGCAGTGACTGCGAAATTACCTTTCGCGACTGAATAACGCCATGACAGTGCAAGAATTCATGAGGAGGGGTCCCAAAACCCCCGTGTTGAAAATTTGGTGCCAAAATTCCCCAAAATGCCTGAGATATGCAGCAAAGTTGAAAACCCCTGTTTATTCCATTATACAGCTTACCGCATTTCCTCAGTTCGCGGTCGGCTTTGAAGGAGGTGTAGACATGTTCCCGGTCCACCCGAAGATCATCGCGCCAGACTCTGGAGAGTAAGTATGGGGTGAGGGGTGTGGGGAGGCAGGGTCGCGCAGTGGGTGGGAGTGCGGGTGAAGTGAGTGCGGAGACTCACGAGGACCCGTTTTGTGTTACAGGGTGAAAAGAAAAAAAAAACATTACGGACAGTTTTTTTTTCCCTCAGGGATTTGGCATGCTGGGGTGGGCCTCAGCGTGCCATCTAACTGTTTGGGTGGGTTGCTGCAGCCAATGGGGATTGGGCACCCTTGTCAGCACACAACACAATGGGGTGTTCATTTATGCCAATGAGTTAGGCACCCCGTCGGCACCTAAGGAAAGTGGGGCAGAGCCGAGGGGATTGGTACCCTCGGCATATAACATGGGGGTGCTTTATGCAGACAGGGAGTGGGCTCCCCCATCGGCACATAATTGGGGCCACAGTAAGCTGGCAGGGGGACTGGGCACCCCCAAAGTCGGCAGTTGGGCAGCCGCCCACCATGTACACAGTGTGGCCGAGCACGTCGGGAGGTCCGCTGCATCTGACGAGCTTTGCTCAGATTGCAGCGGACCTTTCCTTAGATGTGCTAACCACATTATGTATGTATGGTGTGGTGGCAGCATGCAGGTTGATTGGGGAATGAGGGACGTACCTACTGATGCGTGCCTTGCATTTGCCCAACAGCGACCATGCCTCCAAATGTCCATTGCAGAAAGATGTTGGCTTCGCAAGCACGCCAACATAAAAACACTCTTAAATATATACAGTAAGAAAACAAAACCGGAAATAGCAAGAAGATGTCAAGCCTAGAGAACAGAGAAAAAGAGGAGTTTTAAAGGCAGTTGCAAGTAGGACGACAAAAGTCAAAAAGAAGAGACTTAAGGGAGGAAGTAGGCAGGGCAGATTGAATAGAAATGGGAAGGAAGGAACAATGTTTAGGAAAGTGGTAAGAAAAAACAGATTAACCAACAACAGATTTTCTAGAAGGGATATTAAGAGAATGGAACGTAATGTTGCAAAGAGAGTAGGAGGAAGAAAGAGGAGGGGAACGAAGGGTTTTAAGATCAGAAGGAAGGGTGCAAAACCAGAATTTGGACAAAAAAGTGACACAATGGGAAAGGCGCCTAGCATCAAGAGAAGGGAAAGAAAGAGCTGAGTAAAGAGAGCAGAGAGCAAGAAAGAGATGGAGGTGCAAATCTGAAAGGAACAAGATTGACGCGAGGGACTAAGTCCCCTGCGTAACACACCAGTGTGTGTGTGTGGAGGGGGGAATAAAAAAAACACTGCTCTTGCAACCTGCAGAGAAACTGATATATCAAGCAGGCATAGCATGTGGGCAGAAAATGACAGTTTGCTGCCGTAAAATGGGCCACAGGTCATGAAAACACACCGTCAGAAAATGTCATGCATGCAGCAGGAATTGTGCCCCACTGGGTAACTTTTTCATTTGCATGAATGCGATTTTCATCCCTTTAAAAATCTGACCCCTGGGACCAGATAATCAAAACTTCACCCAGTGGGCAAAGTGATTTCACCATGTTTGCCTGGGGTTTGTACCCAGATGCAATATTCAAAGGGGGCTTTGGCACGCACTAAAAGGGTTAGCACATGCGTGCAAAAGAATAATGTATACTGTGGGCAAAGGGAGGGGTGGAGGCTTGAATCCCAGTGCAGCCCAATTTTCAGCACACTAACGTTGCACAAAGGGAATAGTACAGGCCACCTTGTGCTGTGAAATTAATGCCAAGGAGAAGCCCGACTTACCTCACCTGGAGTACTGTGTCCAATTCTGGAAGCCTCACCTTAGGAAAGACATAGAAAGACTAGACTATACAAAAAAAGGCAACAACAATGATTGCTAGTTTTATTGCTTTTTTTATTGTATATTTTAATTGGATAAGTTATTATTTTATTTTGTATGTATGTACAAGCACTTTGACTTTTGAAAAGTGCTTTTTACAAATAAAATTGAATTGAATTGAACAAAGATGGTGCAAGGTCTGCATCACGAGTCATATGATGCAAGGCTAAAACAGCTCAACATGTACTCACTAGAACAAAGAAGGGATGGGGGACATGATAGAGACATTTAAATATCTGAAAGTTATCAACAAGGTACAGGCACAGGGTCTCCTTCAGGTAAACAACTGCACCCGGACCAGAGGTCATGACATGCGCCTAAAGGGGGTCAGGTTCAGGAGCAGCACAAGGAAGTTCTTTTCAGAAAGGGAGGTGGAGCCTTGGAATTGCCCCTTGGATTTGCCTTACCCCACAGCTGGTGGGGTCAAAGACAGTCAGAGAATTCAAGCCGGCATGGGACCGACAGTGTGGAAAAGTTAACACAGCAGCATGATTGGGGGAAGGTAGTATACATGGGCAGACTAGATGGTCCACATGGACCCCATCTGCCGGCACATTCTATGTTTCTGTTATTCCAGGCAACCCCAGTGGCCTGTGAGGCCACTGCAGCCAACAACCACATTGGCAATTAGGGTAGCACACCTGCTCCTTGATGACCATTGGTCCCCTCACCCTCCAAATCCTGTTCCCATGCTAGCATAAGCATGCCTTGGTATCTAGCAGTCGCGCTGCAGGAGCCCATATGGGACCAGCACCCTCCTTCTCTCACCACCTCAGCTGCCCACCATATGCAATGACAGGGAGTGCATGTTCCTTGTACTGTAAAGGGAGCATACAGCACAGTAGAGAGTACGTGCACTCCCTTTACAGTACAGTGGAGGCGCATTCCCTGTCATCGCATACCGTGGCTGGCTGAGGTGAAGAGAGGAGGGCCGTGCTTGTTGCAAATTGGCTCCCACAGCATTGGCAAAACCGGTAAGGTGGGGGGTGGCAGGGTGAGTTGGCCCACGCCCATGGTACGGGGGCCACTAGATGCCAGGCAATGCTCATGCTAATATGGGGATGAGGATCGGTGGGTGGGGATTGCCACTAGGCATCAGACAATATGTGATATGATATGGGGCCGGTGAGCAGAGGGTGGAGGGATCACTGGACACCAGGGACTTCTTTAATTTTACCAGTACCAGTGATCAGACGGTGGGGGTGGGACCATTAGACACCAGGGGCTCCCTGTTTTACTGCGGGGCTGGTGATCAGAGGACAGGTGGACCCCTAGGCACCAGGAGCTACCTGTTTTACTATAGGGCTGGTGATCAGAGGATGGGGACCAGTAGGCATCAGGGACTACATTTTTTACTACAGGGCTGGCAATCAGAGGACGGGGGGACCACTAGGTGCCAGGGACTACTTGTTTGACTAAGTGGGTGGTGATCAGAGGATAAGGGGACCATTAGGCACCAGGGACTACCTGTTTTACTGTGGGCCCAGTGATCATAGAAAGAGGGGGACCACTAGGCATGAGGGACTACTTGTTTTACTATGGGGTTCAGAGGACAGGGGGTTCACTGGCCACTAGGGACATGTTTATTTCAATGGAGACCAGTGATCCAAGGGTGTGAGGGACCCCTGGACACCAGGGAATACATTACTTGACTTTTACTGGGGATGGGGATTGGAATGTGTGTGGGGGTGTCACTAGGCATAAGAAAATATGTCCACTTTTATGGGACTGGGGTATCAGCATGGGCACGGGGTCAGTTGCACTGGAACAAACCTGCTACCGCTTCCCCCTTCAGATGTACCCATAATGGGAAGCAAATGGCTCCTTAGTGCCTTGCATGTCCAGAAGGCTCCTTTCCATGGTGCCATCTGAATAACGTGCTGGGAGCTACCGCAGCTATCGGGTCAGGGAGTGCTGTTCCCTGAACTGTCAAGATCCATGTTGGGGCAGCGCTACTTGGCATAGCGCTGCACCGACATAACCCTATATTCAGTTGGTTAATGCTGGTGCACTATTCGACTGAATATAGCAGCGTCAGGGTCACGGGCAAGCGCCGCGCTCAAACCTTTGCACTCCACTTTGCCCATTTTTCAGTATCTGGCCCCTGGTCTTGCTGTCTCCATTATAACCTATAAAGTACTAATATCTGCCTGTAGCTGTTGTTTTGAACAGTTCTGTACTCCATACAATGTCTCTGATATTGCTCAGCAGGTTTACTAATTTAAGGCAGTGTGACAGGGTTGAATACGGCCCTGCCCCATTTGTTATGCAGAAAGAGTTTAAACACAAGGGTCTGTTCTATCCTCTCCTTTTCTGTCTCTCGTCTGTCTGGTTGCACAACCAAATTTTCTTGTGAGACCTAGGAACTGATCACTCTGGCAGTTTCGCAGTTCTCTGCCTCTTGCTGCCTTATTACCTTCACTTGCTGGTCTGTCTTTTCTTCCCCTTTACATATCTGCAGTTTTAAACAATATATGTGAATCTCTGTATAAAACTGTATGTGATACTGGGATCCTTTGTTTAAAACTGTACATAGTTATACTGTTGAAATGATTGCAAAAAGCAATTTGGAACTCAAGGGGTTAACCTGAGATGCAGTTTTTAAGGCCTTTGCAGAGTTGTCAATAAGAGGTCAGTTCTGGGACACAATGTACTGTTTTGCTGCACCTGCAAGGAACAAAATTGACAAGAACATTCTATAAACTTACAAGAACAGTCTGTGAGAAGCAGGCTCTCTTAATGAGTCCCCAGACAAAGACGTATAAAAAAAGCATCAGTGCTTTTGCTAGAGCGTCAAGGAGAGAAAGACTGAGTGACTGAAACTTGGAATTAAGAGGTACCCTCAGAAGAAGGACTTAGTTTTCTCTGTTTCTACTGCCTTTGTAAATAGTTATACTGAATGGTTCACGGACAAAACGTCACACGTAATGTCGGTGTGGTTAAATGACAGCGGTCAAAAAGTAGTTAGTGAACCGTGGTCATGGTTACAGTAGTTGCAGGTATATAGTAACCGCGACCAAACCTGCCACCAAGACTATTACTACAAAAACACTTAATACAAAAACTCTTTGTAGTCTGTTACTAAGCCCTGCTTCTAGCTTCACACAGAAAGATTTACTATAAGCTAAATGTGACCAAACACCCTCAACAAAACTCTTTCCAGTCTTTTCTTATTCCCTGCTCCAGCACATAGATTGCATATAGATAGTTTACTGCTTTACCGTATGTCAAACTGGACCCTTCTGTTGCTATTCTTTCTTTGATCAAGTCACATATCCTACCCATCCTGGGCTTCCTCGTCTCACATCAGATGACATCACAATAATTTGCCTGCCAGTTTTTTGATAACTGCTCGCCCATGGCATCCGGAGAATTTTCAGTCATGCACTGCAGGTGCTGTGACTTAATGGCTCTACTTAAGATGAGCCGGTCAGTGAGCTATCATTCACTTGCTGTACTGCCATGGAGTTTGTCAGCTCCCAGAAAGGGAAGCAGAAGCTGTGCGCTGACAACTTTCTGTAAACGAAAGAGAAGGATGGAGCGGATGGGAGAATTATCTGGAGATGCGAGTTGCGCGCACATGCAGGGCTTGCATGCACACTGTGGGGGCAGTATCTTGAAAGGTCCCACAGAACATAACCATGCTCCCCAACATGGTCGTGCACAAGTAATAAAAGTATGCAGCACAATGAAGTGCAAAGCAGCTGAATCACAGGAGTGTACCAGAAATGTAGTTCTGCAAGCCCTACAAGAAGTTGGTGTCAGACATGTGCATTTATTACCCAGTCAGGAAACACTGCGGCGAGATGTGCAGAGACACAGACAATTATGTTTTCTGCCTGATTCTGACATATCGCAATTTGCACAGACTGTCAGTGGTGAAACATAGATACATAGAATTTGATGGCAGATAAGGACCGCTTGGTCCACCTAGTCTGTCCATTTCCCTACCTAACGAATAAGCTGAAGATCTTAGTTAACCAACAGCCTACTTCCTCCTACCCCCCACAAGAATTGTCTTATGTCTGTCCCATGCATTCTTGAATTCCCCCTCTGTTTTTGACTCTATGACCTCCTCAGGAAGGCCATTCCATGCATCTACAACCCTCTCTGTGAAGAAATACTTCCTCACATTACCTCTGAGCCATCCCCCCTCCATCTTCAAATTGTGCTCCCTTGTTCTTGCACATCTCTTTTCTGAAAGATGCTACCCTCTTGGACTTTGTTGAATCCCTTGAGGTATTTGAAAGTTTCTATCATGCCTCCCCTCTCCCTCCTTTCCTCGAGGCTATACATCTTAAGCTCCTTTAGTCTTTCTTCATATGTCTTCTGGTGCAGACCCTGCACCATTTTAGTTGCCCTCCTCTGGACTGCCTCCATCCTGTCTATGTCCTTGCAGAGATGGGGTATCCAGAACTGTACGCAGTACTCCAGATGTGGTCTTACCAACTGTCTGTACAAAGTGCCAACAACTTGCTTTTTTCTACAGGTGATGCCTCTCCCTATGCATCCCAGTATCCCCCAGCCCTCCTTACTGCCTTCTCACATTGCTGGCCCACCTTTAGGTCATCTGATATGACTACCCCCAGGCCCCTTTCCATTTTTGTTGTTATGTCTATTCTATGCCTGTTTGAAGCCCTGCACTATCATATCCACCACTTCCTGAGGTAGGCCATTCCATGCATCCACCACCCTTTCTGTGAAAAAGAACTTCCTCACATTACCTCTTAATCGGCCTCCCTCTAATATCATGTTGTGTCCTCTTGTCCTGCTATTTTTCTTATATTGAAACATGTTAGACTCTTTCACCTTGTTAATGCCCTTAAGGTGTTTGAATGTTTTGATCATATCACCTCTCTCCCTCCTTTGCTCTGGGGTATACATATTGAGCTCCGTTAATCTGTCCTCATATGTTTTCTGATGCAGTCTCTGCACCATTTTGGTTGCCCTTCTCTGGACTGCCTCAGTTTGGTTAATGTCCTTGTGAAGGTGTGGCCTCCAGTACTGCACGCAGTACTCCAGATGGGGCCTAACCAGTGTCTTGTAAAGAGGGATTATTACCTCCCTCTTCCAACTTGTGATACCCCTATTAATACACCCTAACATCCCCCTAGCCTTACCTACTGCTGTAGTGGGCTGCTTGGATGATTTCAGGTCATCAGTGATGATGATGCTCAAGTCTTTTTCTTCCCTTGTGACTGTCAGCAACTCCCCTCCCAGCCTATAGGTGGCTTCAGGTTTTCTCTTCCCTATGTGCATGATCTTCCACTTCTTTGCATTAAACCCCAGTTGCCACTCTTCCATCCATTTTGCCAGTTTATCCAGATCTCTTATTCTGCCCACCCCATCTGGATCATCTACTCTGTTGCAGATCTTCGTGTCATCTGCAAACAGACAAACCTTACCCTACAATCCATCTGCAATGTCACTGATAAAGATATTGAAGAGGACTGGCCCCGGGACTGATCCCTGAGGTACCCCACTTGTGACTTGCATCTTTTCTGACTGTATGCCTTTTACCACCACACTCTGTTTTCTGCCTGTCAACCAGTTTGCCACCCAGTTAACCAACTTCTGACCCACCCCGAGCCTACCCAGCTTATTAATCAATCTTCTATGTGGAACAGTATCGAAAGCTTTGCTGAAGTCAAGGTAGGCAACATCAACTGCTCCCCTTTGGTCCACCACTCTGGTTGCCCAGTCAAAGAAATCTATGAGATTGGTTTGACAGGACCTTCCTTTTGTAAACCCATGCTGTCTTGGATCCTGTGTTCCTATGGATTCCAGGTGTTGCACTATCCTTTCCTTAAGAGTGCCTCCGTAATCTTGCCCACTACTGAGGTAAGACTGACTGGTCTGTAGTTCCCGCCTCCTCCCTGTATCACCACCTGGAGCAGGATCACATAAGCCCTTCTTCAGTCTTCTGGGACCTCTCCTGTGCTCAGAGACTCACTAAACAGTTCTGATAATGGCTCTGCTAGTTCACCCTTAGCTTCTTTAGTACCCTGGGATGTATGCCATCAGGTCCCATTGTCTTCTCCACCCTGAGCTTATCGAACTGTTATAGGACACTTTCTTTTATGAAAGGACTAGTGCACACCTACCTCTCCCTGTGTCCATGGTGCTGAGCTATGGGCCCTGCCCTACCTTCTCTTCAGTAAATACTGAGCAGAAGTATCTATTTAGGATAGATACTTTTACATGGGCCTCCTCCTCACACACATCCTTATCTCCTTTGATCTTAGCAATACCCCCTCTGGACTTTCTCCTTTCACTAATGTATCTATAGAAATTCTTGTCACCTTCTTTTACTGTTTGCGCTAGTGTTTCCTCGGTTTGGGCCTTTGCCTGCCTTACTGCCTTCCCTGCTTCCCTTAGGGAAATTTGGCATGCCTCCCTATCTTCATCCCACTGTGTTCCCTTATATTTCCTGAAGGTCAGCCTTTTGGCTCTGACCTTTTCTGCTGCTGTTTTTGAGAACCAAAGTGATTTCCTTCTTCTTCTTTTGCACTTCCTTTTCTAACACAATGGGATGTTGCTTCAAGTATTGCATCCTTAATGCTTGCCCACTTTGCCTGTAACCCCTCAGCTGTATTTATTTTTGCCAGGGCCAGCTTAACTCTGTTGGCCATCTTATCAAAGTCAGGTCCTCTGAAGTCCTATATTTTTGCCTTGGAATGGGATGATTTAGTTCTAGTGGCCAAATTGAACCATACCATGTGATGGCCACTGGCCCCCAGGTGACCTTCTACCTGGAGATCTGTGATCCTTTCCCTGTTAGTCAGTACTAGATCTAGGATAGCCATGTCTCTTGTGGGTTGTTATACCAGTTGTTTGAGGCCTTCCCCCTGCAGGGAATCCACCATGTGCTTAGTTCTGGCAGATGTTCCTGCTGGTATTGATCAATCTGTATCCGGCATGTTGAAGTCTCCCATTATCAGAACCTCCCCTTTAGCTGTCATGTTTTGTATATCTTCTAACAGTAATGGGTCTATGTCCTTCCCCTCATCTGGGGGCCTATAGACAACCCCAGTTCGTATGGCTGTCCCATTTCCTGTTTCCAGGGTGACCCACAGTTCTTCTGGCTCCTTATATGTATTCTGATGAAGATTTTATAAGGGTGCAAGATGACGAATTTGTCATTTTTGCTTGTGAGTCTGACCTAAAGGTGCTCAGGGACCACCCTCACTGGTTCTGTGATGGAACTTTTAATTTTGCACCTCATCGAGATTACCAGCTGTATACTGTGCACACACTTGTCCAAGGGATCAACAGACCTTGTGTGTATGCACTATTGCCTGGTCAAAGTGAAGAGGTGTACAGGAAATTCTTTGTACACCTTCAAACGTTATTCAGAGGACAAACATGTCCTGTCAGTATCATGACAGATTTTGAAATTGCTGCTATTAATGTATTGAGACAGATGTTTCCATCTGCAGAGCTATCAGGTTCTAACTTCTACCTCGGTCAGGCACTGTGGTGCTGTGTGCAGCAAGAGGGCATGCAGCAGAGGTAATTACAGGATGCAGAATTCGCACACAAAGTATGATGTTTACTGGGCTTGGCTTTTGTGTGCCAATAGATAATGTCGAGTGGTACTTTGAAGCACTTCAGGATGATTCAGATTTTGAAGAATTGGAGTGCTTGCTGGATTATTTTGAGGACACTTATATTGGAAGCCTTGCACGAATCCGAAAGAAACGCAGGCAGCCAAGATTTGCAGTGACCTTTTGGAACCAGCACTTAAGAGTCATTAACGATTTGCCACGCAGCAACAATGCCATTGAGGCTTGGCACCATGTGTTCTCAAGGACAGTTGATATAAGTCATCCTACAAGAGCTAAGTTAGCCAGAAAGCTGCATCAAGAACAACATGCGCTGCAGAGGTGTCAGATGGAGCTGGGACAGCAGGCACCATGGAAACAGAAACAGCAAATATGTATGCTTCAATAAGGTGTATAAGTCCATTTGCCTTGATGTTGACTTGTGCACTCCTAAAAATATTTACTTGACATCGCAGCAGTCATTGAAATAAATGTTACCTAAAACACTCTGCACTTTAATATACTTTAGTAGAAACATTCACATAGGTATTTTATTGTTTTTAAATAAAGTCTTTTTAAACACTAGTTTTAAGTTTGCACAAACATATTCTTGATTTTAAAAAACTCCTGTGTTTGTTTTAAATAAAGACATGTTCGCATCCCACCAGAACGTACTCATTCACACATAATCTTAGTCTTTGTTTGTTTTAAATAAAGCCATGTTTTTTGTGTAGATTTGTTCACATCCCACCAGAATTTACTCATTCACACCGGTTTTTAAACGCTGTGCACTATGCACTTTAGTAATAACATTTTTAATTAACTTTCTTAATAAACATAATCTTAGTCTGTCTGTTTTCAGATAGAAGTATTGAAAAGCAGTGTTTGTTTTAAATAAAGTTGTGTTTTTTGTGTAGATTTGTTTGTATCCCATTAGAACTTACTCATTTACACAGGTTTTTAAACACTGTCTGTTTTCATCAGCAGCCGGTGACAAATAGTCCAGTAACATGATGACCGTGTGATGAATATGGTAACTCCCTTTAGTCCATACAACGATATGTCCACTCCTAATTAGCCACGACAATTTGTCCGGGGACTAAATGGCTGTATGCAATACTGGTTAATTTTTAATTTTCATTTTGCTGTTGTTGAGAAAAATAAAACACTGTTTGCGAATTCTGAAACTTCTCCTGGTTTTCCTATGCTTCCTGACCTGTGCCTTAATGACAGATGGTTTTAGAAGTGGGATTTAGGCCATGTATACTCTAAGCCAAGAGTTGTGTGCATGGATACTAGACCTAGAACCATGGAATCATAGCTGAAAGGTATGGATTCTGCAGCAGCTAGCCCAGGAGTGGTTACCAGGAGAATGGCAGCCAAACTAGCAGAGACAGACATCCAAGCTGAGACTATACAGGCAGCACCAGTCACGGAAAAAGAATAGGCAGTGACAGAATCTGAAAGCCTTACTGCCTTTTTCAAATGGTGGGCTATACAACAAAAAGAGATGGTGAAACAGGGAAGAGAAGAGAAGAGAAGAGAAGAGAAGAGAAGAGAAGAGAAGAGATGCAATGCAGCGACAGGAGCAGTGATGGCTGGATGACTTGTGAGCTATCAAAGCTGGAGGATCTGGCGCTGGTTCAGCAAAGCAACAAGACACAACTTAAAAGACATTAAACTTACAAAGCTGTGTCCCTCAGATGATACTGAAGCACACCTGACAACTTTTGAAAGGTTGCCATAGCCTGCCAAGGCAAAAGCAGCAATGGCAATCAGACTGGTACCTTACCTGACAGGGAAAGTCCAACTTGCCTACAGCAATATGGACACTGCACAGTCAGAAAACTATGACCCAGAGAAAAGAGGTCCTTAAAAGATATGACATCCCAGGAGAGACCTACAGGCAGAGATTTTGGTCTCTGAAGTGCAACTCAGTCGGCAGTCCTCAAGAAGCATTCACCCGACTCAGAGAACTTCTTATGAAATGGCTCCAACCAGAGGGCAAAACACTCCTACAGATCATCAAAACATTTGTAATGGAGCAGTTCATCAACATCCTACCCACTGTTGTACAGCTTTGGGTAAAAGAACATCAACCAGAAAGTGGAGAAAAGGCTATTTCTTTGGCTGATGACTACCAAATGGCCAGACAGATGCCACAGCAGCAAGGTAACAGTCAGCAAGACAGTCTTTTCCCATTTAAACTCCAAGTCTGATAAGAACTCTGGTGGGGGTAACAAATCTGCACCCACAGACTTTATTTGCTATAACTGTAATAAGCCAAGTCATATTGCAAAAAATTGCTGTAGTAAGTAGAGTGACACTGCAGCAGATTTGTCCTTAGCAAATTGGGGCAAGTACTTAACAGATGTGAAGGTGTGAGATAAGACTGTGAAGGGACTTATAGATTCGGCAAGCAGACAGACCCTAGTGCATACTGAAGTGCTGGGAAAACAATCAATCACCAATCACGGCACTCACCCAGGGCATATAGAAATTCAATGAAGAGTCCATCAAGTGTCTGTTTGGATGGCTTTTTGCTTCATTTATTTGAAAGGGGATATTGTTTAACCCGGAAAGATACACTAAACTGAAGCATATTTCCAGGTGTGACCTGGGAGCACAAGGAAGTTAATTCACTTGCTCAGGGTCATACAGTATGCAAGTGGGGACTGTGGTGATTCAAACCCAGATCTCCAGATTATTAGCTCAGTGTCCTTAACCTCTGTGCTATACTGTCTCCTATTTGTGCCAATACAGCAGCCAAATGGACCCTCCTGGGTCAGTTGAACCACAAAAACAATGTAATGTTTCAACTCCAAAGAGTCTTTGTCAAAGATACTGCCCTCTTTGTGTTAGGTGCTTAAATAACATAAAAATATGTCACATGTTATAAGACTTATTCAGATTTTTAAAGTGGCAATGTCAAAAATTATTGTACAAAGTTGCTTCTAATTAATACCATAAATAGCACAGATATCATATATAAAATCACACCCACATTTATGTTACATACTTCAAAACGTGCTAAGTTCTCAATTATTACAAACGGTGAAGAACCACCTTATACAGGTCACATTAAGGAGACATATTTAAAAGCTCTTTCCTTTAATTCATAGCCCTAAATCAGACAATACTCTTTATATAGTTCCTAGAACATTTGTTCAATTTCTGTCAATTTACTAGACAAAAGGGCAGAGCTAGGAGAGAGCTACAGAAAGTCTAGAGAATTTGTTATGAACGAGGAAGGAGCAGAGAGAGTACAATGGAGAATACAGCAACAGTAGTTAGAAGACTAATAATAAAACGATGGAAATGTAGGTAGGAGAGAGAGTGAAAAGGTTTGGAAAATTGTTTTACTAGTACATGAGTGCTTCTTACTGATTTACAATAGATGAGGGTAAATAAAGGGAAATGGAGGGCGGGGAGAAAGGGAGGAAAGTATAAACAGCACTTGAAGCTGGGACTTATGAGTTTTTATCTATTTGTAGTCAGTCCGTCATAGACCACTTACAAAGAGATCATTAGATAATGTACTTACAGGATGAAAAAAGTATAAATAAAGAAATAAAGGGAGGTCTTGAGTCAGACATTGCCACTTTGCTCACAATTAATTCATTTACTTCTGCCTAAAAAGGAAGAACATATAAAGGCACAGTTGGTTTCTATCTTTCTAAAGGGTTTTATCTCTGTTAATTTAGACTCTTTCCCTTCTATGCCCTCCTCCAGTCCTCAGGTACCACCCCATCCTCCCATGATTTGTTAAAGATAGTAGTCAGCGGTGTCACTAGTTCTACCCTTAGTTCTTTTAGAATTCTTGGGTGAATCCCATCAGTTCTTTTAGAATTCTTGGGTGAATCCCATCAGGCCCCATTGCTTTGTCCACCTTCAATTTTATTAGTTCTTTCAGAACCCTTTCTTCTGTAAATGGACTGGTATTGACCCCCGTCTTCAGAGTGTTTCTCTTGTTTGGTTTAGGTACCTCCCCCTTCCTTTGTGAATACTGAGCAGAAATATTCGTTCAGTATCCCTGCTTTTTCACTGTCACCCTCTGCCCACATTCCCTCCCTTTTATTAAGCTTCAGTATCCCTCCTTTGGTCTTTCTTCGCTCCCTAATGTACCCATAAAAGGTCTTATCCCCCTTCTTAACAGAGTTGGCTATCCTTTCCTTGGTTTGGGCCTTTGCTATTCTGACTGCCTTCCCTGCCTCTTTCTGCTTTAACTGATAAAGTTATCTGTCCTGCTCCTTCTGTGTTTCCTTATATTTCCTGAATGCTATCCTTTTCTTCTTAACCTTCCCTGCCACCTCTTTTGAGAACCATAGCATTTTTTTCCTTCGTTGTGTTTTGTTGATTTGCTTTACACAAAGGCTTGTGCCTCTGTGATGGCTGTTTTGATTACTCCCCATTGTTCCTCCACCCCTCCTTCTTGCCTGTTTGCTAGTGCTTTTCTGAGGCACTCTCTCATTTTCCCAAAGTCAGCCCTCCTAAAGTCCAATACTCTTGCTTTTGTATGGCTTGATTGTATGGCTGTGATTATCGTGAACCACACTGTTTGGTGGTCACTTGTTCCCAATGGCTACCCACTTCTAAATCTGAGATTCTTTCTCCATCCCCATTTGAGAGTACCAGGTCTAAGACTGCTCCCTCCCGAATGGGTTCCAATACTAGCTGTCTGAGGCATGTGCCTTGTAGGGCATCAATAATGACCCTGCTCTTGGATGTGCCTGCAGCAAAGGTGCTCCAGTTAACATCTGGCATATTCAGGTCCTCCATTAACAATATCTCCCCTTTTTCTGCCATTCTAAGGATGCCTTCTATCATTTCCATGTCCATTCCTTCCCCCTGAGATGGGGGTCTGTATACAACCCCCATGCAGATTGTGGTGCCATTTCCTGTCTCCAGGGTGACCCAGACTGCCTTATTTGCTCCCTGTTTACTCTTTAGTTCTGTTGCTTTTATCCCTTCCTTTACATAGAGAGCTACTCCTCCTCCTCTTTTAACCTCCCTGTCCCTCCTGTAGATTGTGTATCCTGGTATGTTGACATCCCAGTAATGGTTCTCTGTGTACCATGTTTCTGTGACTGCCACAATATCCAGGCAAACCTCTTCTATCAAGGCCACTAGTTCAGGGAGCTTGTTACACAGACTATGGGCATTGGTACTCATCACTCTCCACTTTTTGATGACCTTACCCCTTTTAGCCCCATCCCTGTTCTTACTGTCTTTGCCTTTTTTACATTTACCGCTGTCCTGCTCCCTAATGACTTCTCTACCTTGGTGTTTACCTCACTAATTACTGTGTTTTGTGGGGGGAGGCTGTGATTTCCCTGCTCCTTTTGAGTGCCTCCCCCCCTTGGCTAGTATAAATGCTTGCCAATGAAGCATTTAAACCTCTCACCTAGGATCCTGGTCCCCCCCAAGACAGATGCTGACCATTGTGCCAGTATAGGTCTGCATCCCTCCAGATGGCTCCCCAGTCCCCAATGAAGCCAAAACCCTGAGCTCCACACCAGTTTTTCAACCATTCATTGAATTTCCTGGTGAGGAGTACCCTAGCATCACCCTTGCCATAGACAGGCAGCACCTCCGAGAAGGTTACCATATGTGCTACTTGTCTAAGGCCCCTCCCCAACTCTACAAACTCCTCTTGCACTGCTCTGATCCCATTCCTAGCCAGGTCATTTGTCCCTAGGTAGACAATGACATCCAGCTCCCTCCCTTATGCAGCTGCTCCCACGATCCTGAGGATTCGCTTCCTGTCCCTCCAAGCCATGGTGCCAGGCAGGCACCTTACCTCCCTCTCCCCTTCCTCCCCCACTTCTACCCCCTAATGATTGAATCCCCCACCAGGAGTTGTTTCTTTCCCCTGTGGGTCCCATGCCACCCTCCTGTGGGTCTCCTTTGTGAAGGTTCCCAGCATCCTCCTTGGTCTCCACTGCAGATGCCTCCATAGAGGAACCACTATATACCAGAAGAGCGTATGGACTGTATTGGCATCATCTGCATCCATGGGGACACTCAGTACTATCTCACCAGCCAAGTGACTCTGACTATTAGTGGGACATCGCACCAACTGAAAGTGGGGGTAGTATCTACGTTACCTGTACCTGTGATTATTGAAATGACTTTCCAGGATTTATCAAGTTCATCAAAGAAGGAGTAAATTTGGACATTTCAGCAGCTGTGATGACGAGTTAAGGAAAAGAAAATCTCATATGGTGGGGACTCTTTTCCTTTCGCTGATTTTGATTCAAACTTGTTTGAGCACAGCTCCAAGATCCAGAAGTCCAGGAAACAAAGATGATACCTGAAGAAACAGTGGCAACAAAAGACTTATGGACATTATGGGTTAACATATGAAAACGCTGAAACGAAACTGATAACTGATTGTAATTTTCTTTCAGAGCAAGTTAATGATGTTTCTCTCCAGGGTTATTTTAAGCAGTTGGGGGTGAAACCAAAACAGGATGAACCTATGTTTAAAAAATATAATGGGCTACTATACAGAGTTTGGGTTAAACCTCAGACACAGGAACAGATAGAACAATTGGTTATACCACAAAAGTATAGATCTTAGTTGTTACAGATAGCACATGATAATCCTATAGCTGGTCACTCAGGGAGGGATCGCACCCTTGCCAGAGTTCTGTACAGATTTGACTGACCTGGAATTCATGAAGATGTTGCTACCTATTGCAGTTCTTGTGCCGAGTGTCAGAAAGTAGTCCAGTGACTAAAAAAGACAAGATGCCCCTGGTGCCCCTACCTTTGATAGATGTGCCTTTTGAGAGAATTGCAATGGATGTGGTTGGCCCCTTAGACAAAAGTAAAAAGGGTAATCGATTCATTTTGGAAGTATGTGACTATGCTACTCAATACTCAGAAGCAGTTCCAATGTGTACTGTAACAACTTCAAAAGTGGCAGCAGAGCTTGCCAAAATTTTCAGCAGGGTGGACATACCTAAAGAGATTATTACTGACAGGGTAGTGATTTTGGTGCTGCATTACTGAAGGAGCTGTAGTGACTGCTAGGTATCACTGCCATAAGAACCTCCCATTATCACCCTCAGACAGATGGTCTTATTGAGCGTTTTAATCAAACCCTAAAACACACGTTAAAAAGGTTTGTAAAAGGGGAAGAGAAGACTGGGACCACTATTTACCTTAGCTGTGTTTTGCTTTCAGAGAAGTGCCACAAGCTTCAACAGGTTTTTCACCATTTGAAATGCTGTATGGTAGACAACCTAGAGGACCACTAGATGTATTAAGAGAAACATGGAAGGATAACCCCACTCAAAGACAAACTATTACATCTTATATGTGTGCTCTGAGAATGAAACTGGCAAAATATGTTGAAACTGCCCATAGTAATCAGGAAGAGACTCAAAGCCAGAAGAAGGCGTAGTATGATCATGTGGTAAAAAAAAAGGTTTTTGAGCCAGGTGAAAAGGTCTTGCTACTGTTACCCACTATAGAAAATAAACTGTCAATGAAGTGGCATGGGCCTTATAAAGTGCTTAGATGTACTGGCACAGTTAACTATGAGATTGTGACCCTTGATAGGAAAAATTCTACTAAGATATACCATGCTAATCTCCTGAAGAAATGGGTTGAAAAATCACCACAGGCTACTTTACTATTATTTTACCAGAAACTGATAAAGAAGATATTGATGTAGCTTATGATAGACTGGAATAAACTGTAACTGCTGATGCTGTAAAAGTGAATGTTACCTTAACCTACAAACAAACCACAGAAATTTGTAACTTGCTAAAGACATTTAACTGTACTTTTACCACAGTACCAGGCCGAGCAAAATGGGTCAAGCATGTAACAGTGACAAGGACTGCTCGCCCTATTAGACAAAAGACATACAGATTACCAGAGCGATTAAGAGCAGACGTGATTAAGGAAATACAAAAAAATGAAAGAATTGGGTATCACAGAAGAGTTGAGAAGTGCTTGGTCATCACCTATGGTGACTGTAAACAAAAAAGAAGGGGGTGTAACAGTCTGCTTTGATTGTAAGAAACTTAATCAAGTGTCAGAATTTGACAGTTATCCTATGCCCAAAATAGATGATTTGGGGGACAGATTGGGGAGCGTTAAGTATATCAGTACCCTCAATCTCACCAGGGGTTACTGGCAAATTCCCCTAGCTAAAGAATCTAGAGACAAAACTGCATTTGCATCAGTTCCCTACCATGCCATTTGGTTTACATGGTGCACCCACTACATTCCAGCAGTATCAAATCAAATCATCTTTATTTATGAAAGGCTCCTTTCCAAACCAAGGCGCCTGTACAATAAAACATATAAAATGTTTGTCCCAAAAGGAATAAAACACATAAAATACAGTAGCAGCTTCAGTAATCAACAAATGCCAAACCAAAAAGATATGCCTTTAAAGCAATCTTAAAACTCTGGACAGTCAGGCAATCTCGTACCCAATGAGGTAGAGAATTCCACAGGCTCGGGGCCACAAAACTAAATGCTCTTGCCCCAGATGTTTGTAACCGAACCTCGGGAATCTCTAGCAATCCCTCATTGGTGGATTGGAGAGGACGGAGGGGACAGTAGGGACAAAGGAGATCTTTCAGGTAACCCAGTCCCTGGTCATGTAGGGCCTTATAGGTTCATAGCACATCCTTGAAGGTGATCCACCACTGTATTGGCAGCCAGTGCAGAGCGTGGAGCACAGGCGTTATATGACTGGTTCTAGAGGTACCAGTCAATAGCCTGGCTGCCATGCTCTACACCAGCTGCAGGCGGCGAATGTCAACCCCCGGTAGCCCTAGGTAAAGGGCGTTGCAGTAGTCAAGGCGGGAGGTAACGAAAGTGTGAACCAACGTTGAAAGAACATCAGGAGGAACCAGGTGTTTAACCCAGGTGATATTTCTCAGATGGTAAAAAGAAGTTTTATCAACTGCTGATACATGCAACTTTAGGGTCAGACAGTCGTCAAACATAACGCCCAGGTTCTGCATCTGGTTTGAGGTAGTTAGCTGGACACCTCCGAGCCACAGACCCAAAGGAGAACCTGCCAACGTACCCGCCTCATGACAACCTGGGTCCACCACCAACACCTCAGTTTTTTTAGGATTCAATCGTAGCCAACTCACATTCATCCAGGCCTGAATTTTGGTTAGACAGCTGTTTAGCACTGAGTGAGCATCATCCTGACCAGGCACAGTATAGCTGAGTATCATCTGCATAGCAGTGAAAACTCAAGCCATACCATCTAATAATTGCTCCCATTGGCTGCATATACACTGCAAACAACATGGGCGCCAAAATGGATCCCTGCGGTACTCCACAGGATAGAAAGAATGGGACTGAGGAGAGAAACCCAGACACCACTCTCTGAGTCCTACCCTCGAGGAAAGATCGAAACCATCTGAGGACAGATCCCGAAAGCCCACAGATAAGCTGCAGGCAATCCAACAGCACATCACGGTCCACAGTGTCAAATGCTGCAGAGAGATCAAGAAGAACCAAGATGGAATGAGTCTTCTGATCTCTCACTATCAGGAGGTAATTTAGTACCCGAACAAGGGCTGTCTCGGTACTATGTCTCTTCCTAAAATCAGACTGGAGAGAATCATAGACATTGTGGGTGGTCAAATGGTCCTCCAGCTGTAATGCCACCACCTTCTCAATAACCTTACCCAAAAAGGGTAGGTTAGAGACAGGCCTGTAGTTTGCTAGACAGTCAGGATCCAATTGGAGGACTTCTCAAGAAGGGGCCGAACTACAGCCTCCTTAATGGGATCTGGAAAGATCCCCCTCTCCAAGGATAGCCAAACTATCTCAGCAAGGGTCGGGGTGATAACATCCACACAGCCAACCAGCAGGCGCGTGGGACCCGGATCCAAACTACAGTTGGTAGGACATAATGACTGGATAACCATCACAATATCACTGATTGTGGGGCGGCTAAAGCCGCACCACACAAACTGGGTGTCTGACATCTCCTGCCGACCACTGCTACTCCCTTGAGAGAGGGTCAGGTGGATATCAGACCTGATCATGGCAACCTTATCCATGTACATGGATATAATTTTATCCCCTCACACTGGTTATTGTGCTGCGTACCTGGATGATGTTGTGGTGTACAGTCCAAACTGGAAAAGCCACCTGAAACATCTACAAGCAGTTATCTAATCAATCAAAAAGTCAGACCTGACAATTAATCCTACCAAGTGTGCATTGGACATGCAGGAAACCAGATATTTGAGCTAATTTTTGGGAAATGGAGAAGTCAAGTCAGAGATTTCCAAGATAGAAGCTGTAGCTAACAGCCCTGTCCCCAAAACCAAGAAACATGTCGGGTCATTTTTAGCGCTGGCTGGTTATTATCTGAGATTTGTTCCCAGCTTTGCTGAGTTAGCTACTCCCCTCACTGAACTCACAATGAAACGGTTCCTGAATAATATGAAATAATCCCCAGAATGTGATGAGGCGTTTCTGGCTATTAAAGCTGCAATATGTTCAGCTCCTGTTTTAAGAAGCCCAGACTTTGAGAAACAATTTCTGTTACAGATTGATGCATCAGAGGTAGGCCTAGGTGCAGTCCTGAGTCAAAATATTGATGGGACAGAACATCCTGTTCTATACATAAGTAAGAAATTGCACGACAGAGAGAAAAGGTACTCCACCATTGAAAAGGAATGCTTTGAGGCAAAGTGGGCCATGGAATCCCTTAAGTTTTACTTATTAGAAGCTGACTTTGTACTTGTAACAGATCACAGTCCTCTCTGTTGGCTTAACCAAATGAAGGATAACAATTCTAGAATCACATGGTGGTACCTGGCACTACAGCCATTTAAATTTGAAGTGATGCACAAATCTTGGAAAGAGAATGTCAATGCTGATTTTCTGTCAAGATATGGATCAGGAATTGAGAATTCCGAAGATTGAAAAAAAAACTAAAATGTGTGAGTTTAAATGTCACTGTTTGCTATACTGCATATGCACTGAACTGTAAAGATTACAAGCTACTATAGAAACATAGAATTTGACGGCAGATAAGGACTGCTTGGCCCACCTAGTCTGCCCATTTTCCTACCTAACAGATAAGCTGCAAATCTAGTTAACCAACAGCTTACTTCCTCCTACCCCCACACTAGGACTGCCTTATGTCTGTCCCATGCATTCTTGAAGTCCCCCACTGTTCTTGACTCCATGACCTCCTCAGTGAAAAAATACTTCCTCACATTACCTCTGAGCCGTCCCCCCTCTATCTTCAAATTGTGCCCCCTTGTTCTTGCACATCTCTTTTTCTGGAAGATGATACCCTCTTGGACTTTGTTAATTCCCTTGAGGTACTTGAAAGTTTCTATCATGTCCCCTCTCTCCCTCCTTTCCTCTAGGGTATACATATTAAGCTCCTTTAGTCTTTCTTCGTATGTCTTCTGGTGCAGACCCTGCACCATTTTGTTCCCTCCTCTGGACAGCCTCCACTCTGTCTATGTCTTTGCGGAGATGGGGTCTCAGAACTGCACACAGTACTCCAGATGGGGTCTCACCAACTGTCTGTACAGAGGGATAACAACTTCCTGTTTTCTACTATTGATGCCTCTTCCTATGCATCCCAGTATCCCCCAGCCTTCTTACTGCCTTCTCACATTACTTGCCCACCTTTAGGTCATCTGATATAATTACCCCCAGGTCCCTTTCTATTTTTACTGTTGTCAGTATTTCACCCCCATTGTGTACACTTCCCCAGGGTTTTTGTTTCCCATGTGCATTACCTTGCACTTCTTTGCATTGAATCTAAGCTGCCATACATTTGACCATTCCTCCAACCTTGCCAAGTCCCTTCTCATCCTTTCCACTCCATCTTGTGTATCAACCCTGTTGCAGATCTTTGTGTCATCTGCAAAGAGACATACTTTTCCTTCCAGTTCCTCTGCAATGTCACTTATAAAGACATTAAAAAGGACCGGTCCCAGTACTGAACCCTGCGGTACCCCACTAGTAACCCTCCTTTCTTCACTGTGTATTCCATTTACTACTACCCTTTGCATCCTGTTGTCTAGCCAATTTTTTATCCAGGCTACCACCTTGGGACCCACTCCAAGGCTGGCTATCTTGTGAATTAATCTTTTGTGTGGGACTGTATCAAATGCCTTGCTAAAATCTAGGTAGGCCATGTCCACAGCCCCTCCCTGGTCTACTACTTTGGTCACCCAGTCAAAGAAATCTATTAGATTCGTCTGACATGACCTTCCCATTGTGAATCCATGCTGCCTTGGGTCCTGTGCCCCACTGGCCTCTAGGTACTCAACAATTCTTTCCTTCAGAAGTGATTCCATCATTTTCCCTACCACTGAGGTCAAACTAACTGGTCTGTAGTTTCCTGCCTCTGTCCTGCTCCCACTTTTGTGAAGAGGAATCACATCTGCCCTACTCCAGTCCTCGGGTACCACCCCATCCTCCCATGATTTGTTAAAGAGAGTAGTCGGCGGTGTCACTAGTTCTACCTTTAGTTCTTTTAGAATTCTTGGGTGAATCCCATCAGGCCCCATTGTTTTGTCCACCTTCAATTTTATTAGTTCTTTCAGAACTCTTTCTTCTGTAAATGGACTGGTATCGACCTCTGTCTTCAGAGTGTTTCTCTTGTTTGGTTTAGGTAACTCCCCCTCCTCTTCCTTTGTGAATACTGAGCAGAAATATTCGTTCAGTATCCCTGCTTTTTCACTGTCACCCTCTACCCACATTCCCTCCCCTTTATTAAGCTTCAGTATCCCTCCTTTGGTCTTTCTTCGCTCCCTAATGTACCTATAAAAGGTTTTATCCCCCTTCTTAACAGAATTGGCTATCCTTTCCTCGGTTTGGGCCTTTGCTATTCTAACTGCCTTCCCAGCCTCTTTCTGCTTTAACTGATAAAGTTCTCTGTCCTGCTCCTTCTGTGTTTCCTTATATTTCCTGAATACTGTTCTTTTCTCCTTAACCTTCCCTGCCACCTCTTTTGAGAACCATAGCGGTTTTTTCCTTCGTTGTGTTTTATTGATTTGCTTTACACAAAGGCTTGTTGCCTCTGTGATGGCTGTTTTGATCACTCCCCATTGTTCCTCCACCTCTCCTTCTTGCCTGTTTGCTAGTGCTTTCTGAGGCACTCTCATTTTCCCAAAGTCAGCCCTCCTAAAGTCCAGTACTCTTGCTTTTGTATGGCTTGATTGTATGGCTGTGTTTATCGTGAACCACACTGTTTGGTGGTCGCTTGTTCCCAGATGGCTACCCACTTCTAAATCTGAGATTCTTTCTCCATCCCCATTTGAGAGTACCAGGTCTAAGATTGCTCCCTCCTGAGTGGGTTCCAATACTAGCTGTCTGAGGCATGCCCCTGTAGGGCATCAATAATGACCCTGCTCTTGGATGTGCCTGCAGCAAAGGTGCTCCAGTTAACATCTGGCATATTCAGGTCCCCCATCAACAATATCTCCCATTTTTCTGCCATTCTAAGAAAGCCTTCTATCATTTCCTTGTCCATTCAGTCCCCCTGAGATGGGGGTCTGTATACAACCCCCATGCAGATTGTGGTGCCATTTCCTGTCTCCAGGGTGACCCAAAGTGCCTCATCTGCTCCCTGTTTACTCTTTGGTTCTGTTGCTTTGATCCCTTCCTTTACATAGAGAGCTACTCCTCCTCCTCTTTTACCTCCCTGTCCCTCCTGTAGATTGTGTATCCTGGTATGTTGACATCCCAGTCATGGTTCTCTGTGTACCATGTTTCTGTGACTGCCACAATATCCAGGCAACCCTCTTCCATCAAGGCCACTAGTTCAGGGAGCTTGTTACACAGACTACATGCATTGGTACTCATCACCCTCCACTTTTTGATAGCCTTACCCCTTTTAGCCCCATTTGTGTCCTTACTGCCTTTGCTTTTTTACATTTAAATCTGTTCTGCTCCCTAATAACTTCTGTACCTTGGTGTTTACCTCACTAATCACCATGTTTTGTGGGGGGAGGCTCGGATTTCCCTGCTCCTTTTCAGTGCCTCCCCTTGGCTAGTTTAAATGCTTGCCAATGAAGCATTTAAACCTCTCACCTAGGATCCTGGTTCCCCGGACAGATGCAGACCATCACACCAGTATAGGTCTGCATCCCTCAAATTCCCAGTCCCCAATGAAGCCAAAACCCTGAGCTCCACACCAGTTTTTCAACCACTCATTGAATTCCCTGGTGAGAAGTGCCCTAGCATCTCCTTGCCATGAACAGGCAGCACCTCCGAGAAGGTTACACATGTGCTACTTGTCTAGGGCCCTTTCAACTCTATAAACTCCTCTTGCACTGCTCTGATCCCATTCCTAGCCAGGTCATTTGTCCCTAGGTGGACAATGACATCCAGCTCCCTCCCTCGTGCAGCTCCTCCCACGATCCTGAGGATTCGCTTCCTGTCCCTCCAAGCCGTGGTGCCAGGAAGGCACCCTACCTCCCTCTCCCCTTCCTCCCCATTTCTACCCCCCTCATGACTGAGTCCCCCACCAGGAGTTGTTTCCTTCCCCTGTGAGGTCCCATGCCACTCTCCTGTGGGTCTCCTTTGTGAAGGTTCCCAGCATCCTCCTTGGTCTCCACTGCAGGTGCCTCCATAGAGGAACCACTATCCACCAGAAGAGCGAATGAACTGTGAAGAGGTACAGCTGGAGGGATACAACTCTGTTCCACCACCCTCTCCCTCCTTGAGCCCACCCTGGTCCAGCCTCTCCTCTTTCTTGGCAACCTCTGAGGTAGTGGCATTGGCCCTGGTGGTCCCTGGGTGGGGAGGAGGTTTCTCGAATCCTAGCCAGGTCAGCCTGGAGACGGGCAACCTCCTCTCTCAGACCAAAGAGGTGCCTGCAAACAGGGCAGCATCGCAGCCTCCAGAATGTCTCCCGGAACACTGCCACCCCACAGCCATTGCACTGCACCACTCCTATCATGTCTTATTTTGTGTCCTCTCTACTGTTTCACTGGATGCTTATTCTCTCCTCTCCTTACAACTCTCACCCTTCCTGTTCTGGGTCAGCAACTTCCTTTCTTCTTCAGTAGCCTCCTTCTTCCTTGCTCAATATCTGACCACCAGCAGCTGGGGGGGGGGGAGAGTGAGCTACTTTTTTCCTTTAGGGTTGACAAAACCAATGTTTCTCCTTCCTACTGCCAAACAGGAAGTTCCTGTTGACAGTCAAATCCAGTGGCTATAAAAGTAGAACTGGCTTTGGGTGGGTGGGATGGAGGGCAATTAGTAGGAAAAAAGGCTAGCAACAGGAAGTTGTAATTTGACTCACCTGCTTTTCTAATGTCTAAACCACACCCCCAGGTAAGCTCTCTTTCCTTCTACTGGTTTAGCAAAGTCAGCTGATACAGTACCCTTCCCTGCACAGAACACACACTGACTTTCTTTCTTTTCTTTCTTTTTTAACCCTAAATAAGACCCCTTCTACTTCTAATAAAGTTATCTGTCTACTTAATCTTAACAGACACTGACTTCTGCTGAGATATAAGTTTTAAATTAATAAGAAAATGCAGCTTCTTTTAGTTAGCTGCTTTCTGCTCTACAAGCAAGACTAGCAACAGGAAGTTGTAATTTGACTCACCTGCTTTTCTAGTGTCTAAACCACACCCCCAGGTAAGCTCTCTTTCCTTCTACTGGTTTAGCAAAGTCAGCTGATACAGTACCCTTCCCTGCACAGAACACACACTGACTTTCTTTCTTTTCTTTCCTTTTTTAACCCTAAATAAGACCCCTTCTACTTCTAATAAAGTTATCTGTCTACTTAATCTTAACTGACACTGACTCCTGCTGAGATATAAGTTTTAAATTAATAAGAAAATGTAGCTTCTTTTAGTTAGCTGCTTTCTGCTCTACAAGCAAGGCTAGCAACAGCCTACTATAATGTTAAATGAGAATTTAAAGAATGTTTTGGAAACCTGTTTTTTTTAAACAGGTTCCCTCTTAAAGAGGGGGGTATGTGACAAGGTTGACTAAGGCCCTGTCCCATTTATTATGCAGAAAGAATTTAAATGCAAGGCACTGTTCTATCCTCTCCTTTTGTGTCTCTTGTTTGTCTGGTTGCGCAACCATATTTTCTTGTGAGACCTAGGAACTGATCACTTCGAAGGTTTCGCAATTCTTCACCTCTTGCTGTCTTTCTGCCTTCACTTGCTGTTCTGTCTTCTCTTCCCCCTTGCATATCTGCAGTTATAAAAAATACATGTGAATCTCTGTGTAAGGGATCCTTTGTTTAAATCTGTATATAGATATACTATTGAAATGATTGCAAAAAGCTATTTGGAACTCAAGGGGGTTAACCTGAGATGCAGTTTTTAAGCCCTTTGCAGAGTTGTCAAAAAGAGGTCAGTTCTGGGACACTATGTACTGTTTTGCAGCACCTACAAGGAATGAAGTTGACAAGAATATTCTGTGAGACACAAGTTCTCTTAACGAGTTCTCAGACAAAGACTTGTAAAAAGAGCAGCAATTCTTTTGCCAGAGAGTCGAGGAGAGAATGACTGAAAAACTGAAACTTTAAATTAAGAGATACTCTCAAAAGAAGGACTTAGTTTTCTCTGTTTGTATAGCCCTTGTAAATAGTTATAATGAATAATTTTTATTTTTTATTTTGCTGTTATTGAGACAAATAAAATGCTATCTGCAAATTTTGAAACTGCTCCTGGTTTTCCTATGCTTCCTGACCTGTGACCTGCACCTCGATGACAAGTATTTGTTAGTGGAAAACATCATTTTTTTCAGTAATTATGTATTTCTGGCAAAAGCATTATTGTATCTTTTCTTTTTTGTCTTTTTGTTGTTTTTCATCCCTGAACAGAGGTATAGATTTTGAAGTTATTAAAAGTAACTGCTTCCTGGCCAAGTCCATGAGGAATAAATTAAACATTTTGTTGTAACATTGTGTTCCTTACCATCAGAAATGAGTGCTACTGTAGGACCCTCCTAAATACATCCATAGTATGAATCCAGTATGTAAGGCCAAATGGTAACCTTGAGAAAAGTGATATTAAACAATTGCTAGTGACTGCCATATCTAATGACTTATGTCATTAATTATGCAATTAGTAATAAAAACTGTTTTAAACACATTACAGAAAAATAAACATATACTGATGAGGAATCTAACTGTAATACATTTGTGTTATAAATCTATATCATGAATTTTTTACAGACTAACAAATACTGCTGCTTTAAGGAGCAGGAAGGGGGATTTCTAGTAGAAAGGAAGTGGTGTTGCCACTGTCTCGCTCACTAGTGAGACCCCACCTAGTACTGTGTTCAGTTCTGGAGGCCAAACCTTCTCAAGGATATTGACAGAGTGGAAGCGATCCAGGGGAGGGGTACCAAAATGGTGCAGGGGCTACACAAGAAACCATACAAGGAGAGGCTATGGGAACTCAATATACTGTCTGGAGGAGAGGACAGTGAAAGGAGATATGATTGAGACTTATAAATACCTCATGGGGGTCAGCGAGGCACAGGAGGAGAGACTCCTTTACAGGAGGAGGAGGAGGAGGAGCACCAGAACATGGGGAAAAATCATGAAGCTTGGAGGGGACATGTAAGAGGGACTTGAGGAAATACCTCTTCACAGAATGTATGTGAAGCAAGTAACATTTTTATTTTTATATAAGAATTACATACTGTGGCCGAAACCTATTTTTGGATGAATCCTGTTTCATACCTACAAATACAATAATCCTTGCAAATGTACAAAATAGAAATATAAAAATGATAAAAGTGAGTAAACACTCTTAACAAATCTGCATCAATATTAGCATTTACATTCATTTAACATACACAAATTGGTTAACATTTACAACTAAAAGTATATTCATCTTGTAGGCTTTTTTGGAACATTCTGAGCATCAGCACCAGCCTGGTGGCAACACTCAGCCTATTTCAGAATCTAGCAGCATTACTATAAACCCCTATTTCTTCAAGCCTAGACCTGTTTCTAGGTGCATTCAGCCTCCTAGCTTTTGAATGTCTAGTACTGTAAATTCTATATTTCTTTGTTCTCCAGGAATAGGAAGTGGGACAGAGGGTGATCACCTTCATGTTTCAGCTTAAAAATCATGGTTAACCATTTCAATGCATGTCTGTTTCCCAAGGTATTGAGCCCAACTGGAAATATAAAGCACAATGATGGGTACAATATTTAGACTTCAAAATAAAGCATGCCAGTTTGTTATATACTCTATCTAGTTTCTCCAAATCCTTTTTATTTGCAGTTCTATAAGCATTACTTCCATATTCCATCACTGGTAACAGAAGAGTACTAACAATTTTAAGATATACTTCCCTTGTAAGACAACCTGAGACATGTCTCGGGACCCCCATTTTTTTTTTATATTTTAAGACAAATATTTTGGATATGACTCGAACATGTAAGCTGATCATGTAGAACCTGAACCAGTGCTATGCCTTCAATATATTTTATGCATAGCTCAATAAATTTTTTATCTACTGTCCTGAAACCCATGCATTGCATCTTTTTTTGCAGTCATAACTAGCTTCGACCTGGTCAACCACTCCTAAGCTGTTACAAAATCACCTTCTAATTTCCAGTGGAGTTCATCTGTGTTATTACCACGTGCGACTATTACAGTGTCATTGGCGTACATCCTGATCATAGTGTGGTGCAGGACCTGAGGAAGACTATGATCTGTATAAATCAAACATAATTAGAGGCCTAGTATAGAACTTTGTGGCACTCCTCTACAGAGGTCCCTGGGGCCTGACAAGCTATTGGACACCTGAACCCTCTGTTTTCTAGCTTAAATAGGTCTTGAACCACTCTGTAGAATCAGGATTCATGCCTATCCGCACCAACCTAATGAACAGACTGGAGCAGTTCACCAGGTTAAATACTTTTGTCAAATCTATATAAATTGATCCAGTTACTTTCCTATTCCCCAGACCTGTAGTAATCAAATTTTAGAAATCTACGTAAGCTGTAACAGTGCAGTGTTCAGGATGAAATCCATGCTGGAATGGTGTAATTTGCTTAGTAGCATCCAAAAATTCCTATAACTTACCATGGACCAATAATGCAAAACTTTTTGACAGTATAGGCATGAAAGAAATTGGCTGGTGATTTGAAGGGGTCAAATTACCCCCTCCTTTCAGGACTGGAACAACTTTGCTGGTTTTCTAACTTTTTAGACAGTTTCTCTGCATAAGGCGCCAATTAAACAAATGTATTACAGTCGAAGCAATCTCCCAAGCACAAATCTTAAGAAATTTAGATTCAGTCTGATCCAGTCCACAACCTTTCCCCACTTTTAAATGTTTTACAGCTCTATATACTTCACCAACTGACAATATCCAGTGACAGACACCTTGAACAGCCTGCCAGAGAAGGTTGAGGGGATGAACGCAATGTGGGGGGGGGCTTCAAGCATGTAAGGGATAGGCACATGGGCATCATAAGTAGAGAAAAGGGAGGAGGGAAGGACACCTGAGACCAAATAGGGTCCAAGGAGTTGAACTAGGCAGGTAAAATAGGGCAGGCTAGATGGTCCAACTGGTCCTTTTCTGTCAACAAATTCTATGATTCTGTTTCTATGTTTATGCACAGACCACATACTTTTCAGTGTTTTCTTCCCAGCTAATTGTCTTACATAGTGGGCCTGAGATCAGCTCTATTTCCTTTTTTCTTTCTCCAGTCTGAATTCTGTTTCCAAAGGCCTCCACACAGGCACCTCACCTTCTGTCTCACAGCTGCAAGGACACTTTAGCTCCTGATTTTATTAGTCCTCTCTAGCTGCCATGAAAATGTAAAACTACTATAAACTGCTGCCAAACAGAAACCACTCTAGCTTTTATTTTTGCTGAGAAGAAATGTCAAAATGATCTTGATGACTTTCCTGTAGCTATTTCAGCAATGCCATGTTTACTACAAGCTTGGCTAGTGTTTCTTACTGTTCCAATGACATCCAATGGATAGTCCATCTATCAGACTCTGGATCCATCATCTGAGATCCTATTTGACTTCATTTGGATTCGGGATCCATGGTTGAATAGTGGGATCCAAGGTCAGATAATGGGATCTGAGGTCAGATGTCTGCCTCATATCCCAGATAGTCACATTGAAGAGTTGGTATCCAATTGGATCCAGACCAAGAGTCTTCTCCTGCCAGTAAAATTTTATGTTTCTGTGTGATATGATCCAGCAGTTGGAACCCAATGCTATTTGATGCCACCTGGTATTCAAGAAACTCTATGGTAGTCAGTTTCATTGGATACCATCTGAGCAACTGTAGTCTCCAGGGGGCAGTAGGGAGGGTCTGAGACATAGGTGGAGGGGGAGATCTTACACCTTGCTGTTGCCTGCTATGCTGGTAATTAAACAAGAAGTTATGTGCATTTGTTTTGCTGACAGGGTGGGGTAGGGGGAAATCTAGATATGGATGGAAGGGAGGTCTCACACCATGTTACCTTCCCAGACTAAATGAAATTCATCAACTCATAAACTTTGATGAATGTTCAGGAATGGTTCATGAATATCCATCTAAGTTCACCAACTGTTCCTTAACTCATTTCATGAATTGTTTATCAACACAAAGTTCACAACATTGCTGAACCTTTAAAGGACCATGATAAACCAAGAAATAAAATTGTAAAACGAATTTTTATATCAGAATGCACAGTTTCCCACTGTAAGATTTATAAAGTATCGCAAAATCAGAAAATGTTTCAGTTTAGGAGTGGGACATACATGTTCTACAGGGCAAGTAACTATTTAAACACCCCAAAGGATTAACATTTAAACTCACTGTGTGAAAAAAAAATCACATTCTGATGCTATCAAGACCAAGTGGGCCTTTCTATTTATGAAAGGAAAGTGAGCAGTGATTCCATTTAAAACAAGTTCTGGCCAGAGCCGGTATGACTGCAACTGAGCTGACAGAGGAACACAGCACTGTCCGCCGTGTTTCCTTCTGTGGCCATCTTGAACACGGCGGACAGTGCCCTGTTCTACCAACTGATCTTTTTAATAGTGCAGTGAATGTGCAGTGATTGCCATTCACCTCTACTATTTAAAAGTCAGGTCAGTATCCAGTAAGCTTCCTTCTCTACTGTGCTCGCAAGATGGCTACAGGGCTACACCCACGGCAGTCATAAAAAGAACAACAGAAAAAAGTAAATATAAGGTAAGTTACTAATTCTGAAATGCATGTTTTGAAAAGCCATTCATTAGAAAATGCTGACTTTATTAACATGCTCCAACACAGTGCCGCGATATCAGGAATGGGGGTGCTGCTATCAGGGTGGCTAACTCAAGCTCAGAACAGTAGAAAAGATAGTGCACTCAGCAAACACAATATCTTCCAAGAGCTGAACAGTTCGTAGTTTATTAATTGCACAGTGGAGTCTTTGTATCTCTAATAATTGCAATTCAAAATACAAAATACAAATAGAAAGCACAGGACTTGCAGACTGCAGAAGTGAATTTCCATTTGTATTTTGTATTTTGAATTACAATTATTAGAGGTACAGTGACTCCATTGTGTAGTTAATAAACTACAAACTGTGTCACCGCTACTTCTTGGCAGGCTGGATATTGTATTGTCTTTATTAACAGAATGTCATTTAGGGATGGGAGGGTCAGCTGTGATCTGATTTTGATTTGACTCTGATTTTTTTCCCAAAAGGTTCTGAGTTACTGTGATGAATTGTAGACTTGTTTTTAGTATATCCACGTATGAGAAATGCATCAGTATTATTCTTTTAGATCCCTCTGTTCAATGTGTGGTACATAGCTCAGTGCTTGCGTGTACTTATAAGCTAATGGCATATCCTTGATGTTTGTGCTTTGGTGTTTTTTCTATGTCCCACCCTCTGTAGGACACTGCGTAAGTGTAAGATGTAAGGCCCAGCGGAGAGAGTGAGACAAGAGTGCTGGAGAAGAAGGAGGAGGAGGAGGAGGAGACAGGGGAGGATGGAGGGTACTTTCGAAATGCTCGAAGCTGAGCAAGCGGAAGCCTTAAGTTTAAAAAGGGGATGTGGGAGGAGCTATCCCTCCCATTGAACTTCAGGCTAAAAGCCCTCCAATTCAATGTGTGATACATAGCTCAGTGTTTGTGTATGCTTATAAGCTGAATGGTATGTGCTTGATGTTTGTAACTTGAGCTTTGGCATTTCTTTATATCCCACCCTCTGTAGGATACAGGGTAGGTGTAAGATTTAAGGCCCAAAATAGAATTAGCATAGCAATTACCTCCTCCAACTCTGGAGAGTGTGATCAGTAGCACACAGGAGAGGAAAACCCCCCTTTGGGGGAAACCTCCAAGGACACATGGCTACTGATCTGCCTGTCCTCTGGGTATACTAAGAGGAGGATAATCCTAAATGTGGGCCGAGGTTTTAGTTCTGATTATGTCCAGGAATTAAGTTTGAATCTTGCTGGTCAAAAAGTCCAGTTCTCGAGTTCGATGATGAGCAGGAAAGTCAATGCTAAAGATGAAGGTTCCAGATGACAAAGGAGGTCCAAATTGGAGTGATGTCCAGATGAGAGATGATGGTAATCTGTGTCCAAGGGAGGTGGTCAGGAATGAAGATAAGGTAGTGTAGCCCAGCTGGGAATAATGATGAGGTATGAGTCTATGCAAATTTAGGAGGCATACAAGGCTGTTGTACATACAGTGAAAAGTTAGGGTACGTTCAAGTACCTTGTTAGTAAGGAGAAATTGTCTTAGAACGTCTAAGTAATTGAGGTGTGCTTCCCGGAGATGACTGCCGTAGAAACTAGGCTGGAACTGGAATGGAAGGAAAGTAGATTGCAGTAGAAGAAGTAAATGGATAGATGAAATAAGGTAGGCCCAGACACAGGCCAGCTGGAGCATGGACTCTCATGTAGGTCTGGTGTATGCAATGTCCGAATGCTCAAGTGATAGAGTAGGTCTCAGGTGGTCAGTCTAAAGAAGGCGGGGGGTCTGCCTTAGTGAAGATGACAAATATGTTTAAGTGATGAGAAATGCCCCCTTGTGGTGCATAATAGATTCGGGATGGTGAGACCCCCATGTGGGTTCGCCGTCACCACAATATGGTATGATCCGAAGTAAGGGGGCAAAACCCCCATTTGAGACTGCCTGTTGATAATGGAGAGATATGTAGGAGCAATAATTAATGCCCTGGGTGGGCATGTCTGTGTTGGGATGGTGGTATTCTCCCACAGGGCCTGCCATCGCTGTATTATGACATGATCCAAGATAAGACTGGCAAGACCATGTATGGGATTACGGGACTCCATGTGGACCACCATCGCGGTAGTCTTGAATAGTCCAAGGTAAGGAGGATGAGACTCTTGTGTGAGTCTGCCTGTAATGACATGGAAATATGAGGAATGGCTCCTTCTTGGGGCATGCGTGCTTGGGATGGCAAGACCCCACATGGTCCACATTCACCATAATAAGGAATAATCCAAGGTCAGGAGGGCAAGACCCCCACATGAGTCTTCCTGTAGTGAATTGGCATACAACTGAAATAAGAGTAGGGCTCGCTTGTGGGGTGTGTATGTTTGAGATGGCGGGACCCCACATGGTCCACCATCACTCTAGTATTGCCTGTGTAAGGTAAGGATGATGGGACCCCGTGGTCTATCATCATAGTATTAACGTATAGTAACAAGTTAGCGGGATGACCCCAAGTGAGTCCACCTGCAGTAAATGGAAATGGGTTTGAGCAATGAGTAGATGCCCCCTCATTGGCATGGTTGGTTGAGATGGCGGACCGCATGTGGTCTGCCATTGCAGAGTTGATGGGTGGTCCGAGGAAGGGACAGCAAGACCCCTTTGTGGGTCTCCCTGTAGTGAGTAGGAAATGCATTTAGCTATGAGCAGGGCCGCCTTGCAGGGTGCATGAGTTTTAGACAGCTGGACTCCAGGTGGTCTGCCATCACCGTTTCATGGAGTAGTCTGAGATTGGGAGGGCAACTCCCAGTGAGTCAGCCTGTAGATGATATGGAATAATGTTTGCACATGTATAAAGCCCCATCGTGGGGTTAGTTTGATTGGGATGGCAGGACCCCACGTGGTCCACCATCACCATATGTTGCATGGTCCAAGGTAAGCGTGATCATCATAGTAATGCCATGTCCAGTGGGATGAGGCACCGCCAAGGGCCTTCAGCCACCCAAGAGTGAGGTTATTCCATACTTGCAGTGCTAATGCGCTTTTAGAGTATGTAGTCCACGTGAAACAGTCAAAAAGGTGACAAAAGAATATGAGATATAGATACATCGAAATGGTGGGATAGGGTCAGCATATAGGGATGGAGTTAGTGGTCGTATAATGCCCCTATATGCAGCCTATACCTCACCTGTCCCAGAACCTAGGAACTGAAACTGTTGTGGTTAGCCTCTTTGTGGATTAGATTAGGCACAGTCCAAAATTTAGGAATTGAGTCCTATGGTATGAACCAAGTAGTCTCACCAGCGGGTACTGTTTGTCACGTTTGTAAATACTCATATGCAGTAAAAGTGTTCCATACTGTTCAGAAGCCTGTAGATGCCACCCAAAAAAGAAAATTGTCCAACACACAGGTGAAATGGTATGGCAAGCTTACTGAGAGATAAACCGATGGAGCCTCCAAACAGGAGGCAGGCAGCTGATGGCAACACGGAGGGGATGGAAGAAGGTACGTTTGATGTTCTGGAACAGATATATTATGGTAGAGGCTGACAGTATCTACCTGAGTTACAGCATATCATATGAAATTGATGTGTCCACGTGGCCCAAAATAAAACAAACCCGCAGCCGGAACATAGGAAAGATTGAATTAAAGCCACTATGATATAAAGCAGGCAAATTGAGCAGCATAAACCAGTGAAAAATGTGGCCAGGAGAAACAAGCATAAGTCCGCCCATTGGAGACTCACCAGTTTAACTGGATCAAAGCTGCACATGCAGAAGTGCAGAAGAGGGGGCAAGACACAGTACCAATCTTAACAGTCTTCAATGAAGGGAATCAGAATGCCATATAGCCAGGTAAGCCATGGGAAGAACACCCAGCCAAGGGCGCCAAAACCCCAGAAATACAGGAATGCCCACAGAACAGGGAGCCGGGCATTACAGACCTGCACACTCCAACCCCATAACAGGACGGGGCATGGACAGGCAATGAAAGTTCGGAGTGCTCCCTGGCCCAGGGGACAGTCCAGGTGTGGGCCAGGGTAGCAAGCAGGCAAGCGGCACGCTGGCCACATGAAAACAAGTTTAAGGAGGCGCCACTGGTGCTGGGGAAGGAGGTGATGGGGAGCAGCAGAGAATGCAGAGCTAGAGAGTGGAGCAGGTGGGCAAAGCACAGCTGAATGTGCTGGCAGACAACAGAGTGGCAGCTGGTGAGGCAGAAGCAGCAGAAAATAAACCAACAGAAAGCAAGAGGAACACTAAAGGAGGTACGAAGGAGTACAGGGAACAGACCGGAGGAAGGAGAAAGCAGGCTGTGAAAGCCTGGAGGGGGTGGGCAGGGTGGAGAGGGAAACAAAAGGGCAGCAAGGAAGGTAGGAGAGCAGGAGAAAAACACAGAGACAAAAAGGCAAGGGAGGAGGGGGAAATGAACGAAAAGGGAGGGAGGCAAAGGAGAGCACAGGAGAAGAGCAGAGGGAAAATTGGGAGGCAAACAAGCTTCACCAGCCATGCAGCTCAGCAGTCACCAGCATTTTGAAATGCTTGAAGTTGAGAGAGCGGAAACCTGAAATTTAAAAAGGGGATGTGGGAGGAGCTATTCCCTCCCCCCCATTGAACTTCAGGCTGAAAGCCTTCCAATTTAAAATTAACTTTTTAAAAAATTAAAACTTTTTTTCCAAAAAGAAAAGTATACTGTATATATATTTTTTAAAGTTGTTGAATACTAGTGATATACTTAACTAATATCTATCACTATTTTTTCTTTTCAGTTGTTGCTGGATGATTGAGAACTATTATCTGCATCTTCTTGACAGCAAACCAAAAGCATGAGACAGAGATAGAAAGGGCAACAGCGGGTCCAAAAGGAGGGTAAAAAAACACAACTGAACAAATTTGACCAAATGCAGGGAATGAAAGTTCTCTGCATAGTACATGGAAAGGGGTGTGCTTTAATGCCAGAAGCCTGGGAAACAAAATCAGTGATCTACAGGCAGTAATGGCAGCCACCCAGGTAGACTTGGTAGCCATCATGGAAACATGGGCCACTGAGAATAATAATTGGGACCTCACAGTCTGGGTTACTCTCTCTATAGGCAGCACAGGAAGGGTGCAAGGGAAGGAGGGGTGGCACTATATATTCATGATAGAATGACTACCACGCCAATCGACACGTACAAAAAGGAGGGTGGCAAATCACTGTGGATTCAACTCAACATGGAGTCTGGAAAAAAAATCTACATCAGGATAGCCTACTGACCACAAGGCCAGACAGGAGAGAAAGATGCACAACTCATCAAGGAAATCAGAGGCATGACACAGAAAGGCGACGCCGTGCTAATTGGAGATCTAAATGTGCTGGACGTACTGTAGATTGGGATAATCTTGTTGCAAAATCAATAATAAGTCAGACGGTGGTAGGTGCCCTGTAAGACTGGCTACTGACCCAGCTAGTCAGCACACCAACCAGAGAAGATGCCATACTCAATGTGGTTCTCACAAACTCAGAGGTAGTAGAAGAATTCCAAGTTGGGGAGCCCCTGGCAAACAACGACTACAACTCCATCTGGTTTATGTTGTCAGAAGGGGACGCAAACTCCCAGTCTACTGCAGTGGTCTTGAACTTCAAGGGAGCCGACTTCAGAAAAATGAAAGTGTTGATCAAAGACAATCCGATAGGGGTGCACAAAAAATTAGAGGTTGAAGACATTTGGAGGCTGGTCAGACACACCACTCTGGAAGCTACCAAACTTTGCGTGAGAATAGTATCAAAGAGAAAAAAAACATAAAAAATCCATATGGTTCCCTAGGCAGGTCAAGGCAGCAATTAGGGACAAAAGAGAGGTGTACCACAATTATAAAAGGAACCAGAATGACAATAACTGGGAAGTCTACAATCATAAATGTAAGGAGGCCAAGAAAGTTGTAAGGCTAGCTAAGGCATCAACCAAACTCTGGACTGCTGCAAATATCAAAACAGGCAATAAACAATTATTCCGCTATATCCGGGAGAAAAAGAAAAAAGGGGTGGGATACTTAAACTCACCGAATGGGACAAAGTCATAGAGGATGACAGGCAGAAAGCTACTATCCTCAACAACTTCTTCTGCTCAGTGTTGGCCAAGGAACACAATGGACCACTGCTTGAAAGTGGCATGAGAGCATCTGATAGAGGAATCACAGGGATGGAGTCTCCAAAAATCAGCATAGATAGGGTTAAAGAGGCATTAAAGAGCCCCTAACAGCATTAGGAAAACGTTGAAAAAAAGTAAGATTTATATTCAGCTCCATCCCATTTTCACTATTACCTCATATATTTTCAGTAATTAATTCCCCATTTTTTTTATTACTGAAAACAGCTGCATGAAAACAAGATCCTTGCCCCTTAGACTATATCTACTCTGGCTGCTTCTCTACACATGACATCACAATTCCCTGTTTATGACATCATATTTATCTCCACAGTAAACATATTTTGATGGCATAAACAGAATTATGATGTCAGGTGCAGGCAGGTAGCCAGAGCTAAAAGGGCAGAGATACTGTATTCATGCAAATAACCTTAGTAATAAGGAAATAAGGGTGAGAATTACAGAATAAAATACAAATTGTAGGCTACAGTTATACCTGAATGTTAATTTTTTTTCAAAGTTGTCTCAACTGTGTCAGGAGCTCTTTAAGGCACCTAAGGACGGACAAAGCACCAGGGCCTGATGGACTACACCCTACGGTGCTAAAAAGGAGTTGAAGATGAATTAGTGGACCCATTGACTCATTTGTTTAATCGCTCAGTGTTGACAAGGGTGGTAGCAGAGGACTGGAGAAGAGCAGAGGTAGTACCTCCCCACAAGGGGAGGAAGTAGAGAAGAGGCTGGCAACTACAGGCCAGTCAGCCTAACATCTATCGTGGGAAAGTTAATGGAAACCCTAGTAAAGCAGGATATAGTGGAATATCTAGAGACAAACAATAGCCAGGATAACAGACAACATGGTTTTGTGGCAGGCAAGTGATGTCAGACAAACCTTATTACATTCTTTCACTGGGTAACTACAGAACTGGACAAGGGGCATCTGGTGGACCTCCTCTACTTCGATTTCAGCAAGACCTTTGATTCAATACCACATAGGTGCCTGTTAAAAAATTAGAAGACCTAGGCATTGCTGAAAACTTAGGTGGGTGGGAAATAGGCTTTAAGAGATTTACCAACATTTCTTGCAGTGCCCCTGCCACTGCATAAATGGTAACTTACTGCCACCGGAGTCTGTGCAGATAAAGATGCCCTCCAAAAATGTAGCCTTTTAAAAGTTGTGACCTTCGTAAAATTGTTTAAACTGGGTTCGATGAACTTCCAGTTTTTTTGTGTGCTGTCAGCTCCGCCCCCCCGCTCACTGGTGTGATGACGAGATGCCAGTGAGAGCGTGGGAGTGTGCCCCATTATATTCAATGGATGGCAGCTTTTGAAAAGATTTTTATTAGCATAATGGCCACTTGCTAATGAAATGTGGGCACCGGTCGACTACCAAGGCCCTTGTGGAGTCACTAGTGGAGTGTCCCAGGGATCAGCCTTAGGCCCGGTGCTGTTTAATGTGTTTATCTGTGACATAAGCATAGACATTCAAGGCAAGATCATGCTCTTTGCAGATGATACTAAACTGGGTGGTAGGGTCGACAGTACAGAGGTGATTAGGAAACTTCAGAAAGACTTACAAAGGTTAGAAAGATAGTCTAACATCTGGCAGCTGAAGTTCAATGCAAAAAAGTGCAAAGTGCTACATCTGGGTAAGGGTAATCTCAGGTCGGATTACTGCCTCAATGGGGTCAAACTCAGCACCTGCCAGGAAGAAAGGGATCTTGGGGTCATCATATGTGACACCCTTAAACTAACGAGCCAATGTAACAAAGCTTTCGGCAAGGCAAACAAAATGCTGGAGTGCATCGGGAGGGGTTTCAACAGCAGAGAGGTAATCCTCCCACTCTACAGGTCCCTAGTAAGACCCCGCCTAGAGTACTGCATCCAGTTCTGGAATCCACACCTTAAAAAGAACAGGGATAGGCTGGAGACTGTGTAGAGAAGATCAACCAAGATGATACAGGGCCTCCATGATCTCTCGTACGAGGAGAGACTGAGGGAGCATAACCTGTTTTCGCTGGAGACTAGGAGGGAGAGAGGGGATATGATCGAGACGTACAAATTCTTCAGAGGCATTAACAAGGTGCTATACACAGAACTATTCCAAAGGGTCACTGGCTCAACCACCAGGGGGCATGACTGGAAGCCAAAGGGTGAGCACTTCAGAAGGAGTTTGAGAAAGCATTTTTTCACAGAAAGGGTGGTGGAGCCCTGGAATGGCTTGTCAGAGGATATGGTGAATGCAAGGACCATAACAGCTCTCAAAAAGGAGTAGGATAGAGCAACTACTACAAGGGGAATTGTGGGGCTCGGTAAGGGTAAAAAGCAACAGGGAGGCTAGATCCTGGTACCCACATCAGGTCTCGGGAAACCTAGGGCAGACTCGATGGACCTTTGGTCTCCTTCTGCCATCACTGTCTGTGTTTCTATGTTTCTATATGCCTGCCTCATGGCACTGCAGACTGCATATTTCAGGCTATGCTTTTGTAACCCTCTGTTTTTTAAAGTCCTTTTCCTGCCAGCTTGCTGGTGCAGCGTAGTATTGTCATTATGACATTCACTGACCCGGCTCTGAAGTGAGCCCGGCATTGAGTGCCGGGCTAGGGAGAGAGGATCGAGCATCCCACAGACTGCTCTCCTCCTTGGGGAGGGGGCTACTGGTGCCTGTATGTCCCCTAGTGGAGGCTGGAGGTCTGGCAAGCTGGAGCTCATTGTGTTTGAGAGGTGTGACAGATGCATGGCATTCTTACACCTCAGCATCATTGCATGTCACGCCTCTCCCACTATAAAAAAACATTACAAAAAGCTGGACATGCATAATGCCTTTCGCCTCACCCCAAGTCTACACAAGCCAACCGTAGTGTCTCTCTGGACACTGTATAAGGTATCCGATGGGGTAAGTGGGGAAGTCCCTGAGGCCCCACCTTGGGGGGCTAGGACAGGGAGGAACACTGGGGAGGGTCAGCCCTGGAGACTGACGGAGTATGGGCAGAGGTAGGACTTAAAGGGAAAGCCATTCCCAGCCCCCCCCAAAAAAATTAAATAAAATCCCTTTCCTGCACCAATTTAGTTTTTTTTTTACAACTAAGAAAATGTGTTTTCTTTAGTAATTAATGTTTTTAGACAGTCTGCTGTTGTGTGTGTGTCTCTCTCTCTTTCTCTCTCTCACTCTCTCTCTTTCTGATGTGAGTGACTAAAGTTTGACAAGCTGCCTCCTTTCACTGCAAAGCCCCTATAGTAGTGTGGCACACAGACGTCCGTAGAACAGGCGGCTCCCTGTAATGCAGCTTCCCCGTCCCCAGTGCTAATTGTCCCATTCCCATCAAGTTGGACTGGACCGCACTTTCAAACTGTGCCAACTCAGGTCAGGACACAAAAGGCTAGGTATTCTTGAGTCAAGTCATCCAGGTCTTGGGGTGGGGGGTTCTGAAGCGCCACAGAATTTGTTCGCCCACCATGATTGTCATTGCTAATTGCTTATGCTGTGTGATAAAACAACTCCATGGGTTGAATAGATCTGCCTCTGATTGGTGTAAAAACCTTTTGCGAACAGAGGTAAAACAGAACTGCCTGATGAATTAACCAATATTATAAAAACAGAGTATTTCTTGGTCACCACAAATATTGATAGACTTTGTACATAAAAGTTCAGTGGAGACGTTTCATGAACTTTCATGGGCCTTTGTGAACCTTTATGTTCATGAAAGTCTATGATCACAGAAGCAGCGTTTAATGTTCATGCACAGTTCATGAATGTTCCTGTTTAATTTGATGTACGCTTGATGAACATTCATGCTTAATTTGATGCATGCTTGATGAATGTTCCTGTTTAATTTAATGCATGCTTGATGAACATTCATGTTTAATTTGATGCACGCTTGATGAATGTTCCTGTTTAATTAATGCACGCTTGATGAACATTCATGTTTAATTTGATGCACGCTTGATGAATGTTCATGTTTAATTTAATGCACGCTTGATGAATGTTCATGTTTAATTTGATGCATGCTTGATGAATATTCATGTTTAATGCACACTTGATGAATGTTAATGTTTAATTTGATGCACGCTTTATGAACATTCATGTTTAATTTAATGCATGCATGATAAACGTTCATGTTTAATGCATGCTTGGTGGACGTTTGTGTTTAATTTGATGCATGGTTGCTGAATGTTCATATTTAATTTGATGCATGCTTGACAAATGTTCATATTAATTTATAATGGTGAAGTGCCCTCACAGCACCCAGTTGTGCGTTAATCCTCAATAATAGCACACCCTGGAGTGGGTTATTGCTTAATTAATGCATGTTTGATGAATGTTTGTGTTGAATTTGATGCATGCTCGATGAACGTTCATGTTTAATTTAATGCACGCTTGATGAACATTCATGTTTAATTTAATGCACACTTGAACATTAATGTGTAGTTTAATGCATGCATGATGAACGTTCGTGTTTCATGCATGCTTGGTGAACGTTCATGTTTAATTTCATGCATGTTTGATGAACGTTCATGTTTAATGTAATGCACACTTGAACATCCATGTTTAATTTAATGCACACATGATGAACGTTCGTGTTTCATACATGCTTGATGAACGTTCATGTTTAATTTAATGCACACTTGATGAACAATCATATTTAATTTAATGCACTCTTGATGAATGCTCATGTTTAATTTGATGCACAGTTGTTGAATGTTCATGGTAATGTAATACACACTTGATGAACTTTCAGGTTTAATGCATGCTTGATGAACATTCATGTTTAATTTAATGCATGCTTGATGGATGTTCATGTTTAATTTGATGCACAGTTGATGAACGTTTGTGTTTAATTTGATGCACGCTTGATGAACATTCATGTTTAATTTGATGCATGCTTGATGAATGTTCCTGTTTAATTTAATGCATGCTTGATCAACATTCATGTTTAATTTGATGCATGCTTGATGAATGTTCCTGTTTAATTTAATGCACACTTGATGAGCATTCATGTTTAATTTAATGCACGCTTAGTGAATGTTCCTGTTTAATTTAATGCATGCTTGATGAACATTCATGTTTAATTTGATGCACGCTTAATGAACGTTCATATTTAATTTGATGTACGCTTGATGAATGTTCCTGTGCATCAAATTAAACATGAATGTTGATCAAGCGTGCATTAAATTAAACAGAAACATTCATTAAGCGTGCATCAAATTAAAACATGAATGTTCATCAAACGTGCATTCAATTAATTAATGCAAGTTTGATGAACATTCATGTTTTAATTTGATGCACGCTTGATAAATGTTCCTGTTTAATTTAATGCACGCTTGTAGAACATTCATGTTTAATTTGATGCATGCTTAATGAATGTTCCTGTTTAATTTAATGCATGCTTGATGAACATTCATGTTTAATTTGATGCACGCTTGATGAATGTTCAAGTTTAATTTGATGCACGCTTGATGAATGTTCATGTTTAATTTGATGCATGCTTGATGAATGTTCATGTTTAATGCACACTTGATGAATGTTAATGTTTAATTTGATGCACGCTTTATGAACATTCATGTTTAATTTAATGCACACATGATAAACATTCATGTTTAATGCACGCTTGATGGACATTTGTGTTTAATTTGATGCATGGTTGATGAATGTTCATATTTAGTTTGATGCATGCTTGACAAACATTCATATTAATTTATAGGTGAAGTGCCCTCATAGCACCCGGTTGTACATTAATCCCCAATAACAGCACACCTTGGAGTGAGTTATTGTTTATTTAATGCATGCTTGATGAATGTTTGTATTGAATCTGATGCACGCTCGATGAGCGTTCATGTTTAATTTTATGCACACTTGATGAACGTTCATATTTAATTTAATGCATGCTTGATGAACATTCATGTTTAATTTACTGCACACTTAATGAACATTAATGTTTAATTTAATGCACGGATGATGAACGTTATTGTTTCATGCATGTTTGGTGAACGTTCATGTTTAATTTCATGCATGTTTGATGAACGTTCATGTTTAATTTAATGCACACTTGAACATCCATGTTTAATTTAATGCACGCATGATGAACGTTCATGTTTCATACACGTTTGATGAACGTTCATGTTTAATTTAATGCACACTTGATGAACATTCATATTTCATTTAATGCACTCTTGAATGCTCATGTTTAATTTGATGCACAGTTGTTGAATGTTCATGGTAATGTAATGTAATACACACTTAATGAACTTTTGGGTTTCATGCATGCTTGATAAACATTCATGTTTAATTTAATGCATGCTTGATGAACATTCATATTTATTTTAATGCACACTTGATGAACATTTGTATAAGCATTAACCCATGACAGGGTGTGCTGTTATTGGGGATTAACGCACACCGAGGTGCGTTGTGAGACAAAAGGCTGCAGGCCAAGTGCCCTCATAGCACTCGGGTGTGTGTTAATCCCCAATAACAGCACACCCTGGTGTGGGTTAATGAGCTTATAACATGGGTTATGTTTAAACAGCAAAAAAAAAAAAAATCTAAAAAGGGTTTTTTTCTGTTTAAACAGCAAAAAAGGTACTGTATCCTGCCACCTTGCAAAATAGTCTCTAACAAATAATGGAGCCTGCACTGCTGTTATGCACATAGAAATGTCACAGATACACAATATAATATGATATGTGACATTTTTGTGCATAACATTCACAGTGTTCACAGGAGGACTTGTTTACTGCCTGGAGGCACACAGACAGAGGAGAGTGTGGCAACATTTAACTAAACAGTGTCTCACTCTGTCTTGACCCAAGAATGCAGTATCTCTTTCACTGTCACTCTGACTTGCTGGTGAGAAGGGGAATCTGTCACTCCCTCTGCCTGCAGCACACTGCTGCTTACTGAAGTCATGCTCTCAAAAGAAGATGTCACTGTGTATCTTTGGGGGAGGTGACAGTGAGTATCTTCGGGGGGTGACAATCTGGCTGCCAAATACAGACAGTTGCGGTAAGAAGAAATGTACTCTACCCAAGACAAGGTTTTTACCTCTCCAGCTGTTAAGCAGCATATGGTGCGTCTGTTTTTCTCTCTGTCTGCCACTCTCTCTCTCACTACACCACGAACCACGATGCTGTCAGACAGTCGGACCCACTGTTACTACCTGTCCACTGCAACCAATAATGACAAACAGAGACAGTGGGTCACGGTGGCACAGATTGGGGGGGAACACCACACAGGCACCTCGGTGACTCCAGAGCACGGGGGGACCAGCAACGGGACAGGCGGGGACAATGTCATGTATTGTGCACACAGGGAGGCTGTCACACATGGATGGCTGCAGGTTTCAAAGTCTCAACATTCCTGCACTGTAAGGAGGACCAGATAACAGTAGGCAGCAAGTCCCGAAAGACAGTGCTTGTGTTGCCCAGTACCCAGTGCAGTACCACTCCCGCTTTCTCATCTGATCACTCTCTCTCACTTGTGGTGTCAACAGACAGTGACCCATGCAAAAAATGAAGCCACTCACAGGAGCTTGCAGGATGTCTGCTCTCACTGTATGCCTGTCACTGTCTCTGAATGACTGCATGGTGCAGGAGGGGACAGCAGGGGAAAGACAAGCCAAGAACAGGCATGGCTAGGACAAACAATGCTGCATAGAATTCAGGAGCATGGCCACTGGACACCATTGGGGGGGTGTGTGTGTGTGATGAGGGGGCTGACATCTCTGTCTGCCACTTAGTCTCAGCATCAGGAACAAGAGCACAGCAGTGGCATCTCTCTCTCTCTCTCTCTTTCTATCTCCCTCTCTCTGTCGGACTCAAAGTCAGAGGTCAGGAGCACAGCAAGCGGACACCGTCGGGGTTCTGTCTGTGTGGGAGGTGGGGGGCTCTGACAACTCTGTCTTGCACTCTGTGCATCTTAACTTGAATAATTTTAAACATTCGTGTACTACAGGGGGACAGAACAGAGATAGAGAGAGAAAGACCCATTCTCACCAACATGATGTTCTAGAGAGGCATAGCACACTGCAGGAATTGTGACTGGAAAGTTGGGGTCTCGTTGGTCACTGACACTGTCTCACTCTCCCTCTCCTTAGTGCTCTCTCTCTCTCTCTGTGTCTGTCACATACACGCCTGTCACTGGGAGAGAGACAGAGGCTGAAACCTAGCAATTGTGACACACAGCAGCGGACACACAGGAGCTCAGGAACAACTTTGGTACAGTGACAGCACACTGTACTATTTGCATGTGGTACCCGGTGGTCCATGGGGTGGTGGGTGGGACAAGAGAACATAGGCACAGTGACACATATGGGATGAGTGACACTGCAGGGCAAGACTACTCTCTCCCCATGTGTGCAGTACATACAGATCAGCGGAGCAGGCGAGTGGGAAGTCGATTACCACTCGCTAGGCTGCCCATTGCAAATGGCTGCTTTTCACATTTCTGCCATAGGGCACAAAACAAGATCCTTTAACTATGCGTTAACAGACATTAACAAACAGTCAGGTAATGGTCATCCAATTGCAACTTTACTTTTCCTACCCCATGTTATAAGTTTATTTTAATGCGTGCTTGATGAACATTCATGTTAATGTAATGCATGCTTGATGAATGCTCGTGTTTAATTTGATGCATGCTCAATGAACGTTCATGTTTAGTTTGATGCATGCCTGAGGAATTTTCATGAGCTAACTTCATGAATTGTTTGTGAATAATTCACAAACATTCATGAATGAATTATGAAGGCTTCAAGCAGGTTGCCATGCTTGTGAGAAACATGATGTTGTGTTTATTTGTTTTGCTGGCAGGGTTGGGAAATTCTAATCACCATGGATTAGGGAAGGGGACTGCACACTGATTCTTCTTCAAAAAGAATAAAGATGGATCTTTTTTTTTTTGGCCTGGCTCCAACTCCCCTGGTACTGAAGGATCTGGTCTCCCGCCCTGCTTGCCACTCCCCCATCCCTAGGCTTACCCCCTGGGCAGGGCCGCCAAATGGGTGCCCCTTCCCCAAAGAACTTGGGCAATTATCCCTGGCTTGCCCCCCAGGAAGGGGCCCAGGAGCAGGACCACCCCAGCAGAACTTGATCTGCAGCAGGAGCGACGGTGGAGACGGGGACCTTCATTAGTGGACCATCATTTTTACGGAAGGTTTTTCCCTGGGGGTGGAGATGTGCCATGATGCCAGCGTCCACCCCGCCCCCTGCAAAGTGAGGTGTTGACCACGATGGTATCTCCAGCCTCTGCCAGAGGTTTGCATTGCACAGGACACTCTTCCCCCCTCCTCTCAGAGAAGGAGAGCAGTCCCTGGGATGCTTAATCCTTCTCCCTATGGCCAGCCCTCTGACTCCTCAGTCCAGTCTCAAACTTGGGATGTCAGCACCGCATGCAGACGCCTTGTCACTGCCCTGGTGGGCTGGCTCCAAGATGGACCTTTAATTTGGAAGCTCCACAACCGCAGGCATGAATGAGGAGATAGATTAAAAAGTGTTTCTTTAGAATAACATAGCAGTTATACTGTTGTGTTGTGTTAACAATTTTTAGTTGGTCTCCCTTTCCTCCCTCCGTTAGTAATAACTAAATGTAAAACTGAATTGTAATCTATGAATTAAGTACAAAACATATCTTATGTTGACTATACTATAACTCTCACTTTATTTCCTCTTTTAGGTTGAATCCCCTCGTTCTATGGGTAGTTCTACTGGGATTGATTTGAAACATTCATCCAGACTTTTACTATTATAAAATCTGGACCTTTTTAAGAATAAAAGGAAAAATTATATATTTTCTAATTACATTTTTTTTCTACTTAATATTTTCAGAAATCATTTTCTGGGTATTTGAAGGTTATGTATTTACATTTATTAACTGACCATAACCACTTATTCTTCGAGTTTTGTTATAGTTTGTAACAGTATGTGATGTGAGAGATAGTTTTTTTTAACTTCAGTTAAATTATACATACTTTTACATGTGACGCATGAATCTGTTAAATCTGAAATGTGAGGTAGAGTTAGCACTTGAAATGTCTAGCCCTAAACAGAGGTTCAGCAATTGAAAGCAGTGTATAAAACCTATCAGGATCACCTTGTGGCTGACTAGATTGGCTGGTTTGAAAATGGCATTGGCCATTAAAAAAGCATTGTACCCTATTTATACTATTGCTGTTACCTGTTTGATTAGCTACGCCCCCTCCCGATGAAGAAGCAGAGTGTCTCGAAGTGCTGGGGATGTGGCTTGGTGTTTTTTTGCAAATGTATGTCTCGCTTTATTTATAAAGAAAGATTTTTTGCATTTGCAGTAATTCAGTTGAGCTAGATCATGCTTTTGTCTTTTAGGGCAGAATCTAAGCCTAGATGGAAGGGAGCTGTCATGCCCTGTGGCCCTGCCCTGCTGGTGGCAAACAGGATGCTATGTTCATTTAGTTTTGTTGGCAGTCTGGGGTAGGGGACAATCTAGTCCTAGATGGAAGGGAGCTCTCACACCCTGTGGCTCTGCCTTGCTGAAAGAACACTATATTTATTTAGTTTGTTGGCAGGGTGGGGTAGGGGACAATCTAGGCCTAAATGGAAGGGAGGTCTCACACCCTACTGCCCTGCCATGCTGGTAATAAACAACAGACATTGTGAAACCCAAGACATTGTTTACTGAAGCATAGTAGGAGATTGTTAAAACCAGCATAAACTAGAATCAAATAGTGCCTTGAAATTAAAATCCAGATCAGAAAGCAATATGGGAGGACCAGCCTGCTGGCACTGCTGTAGTGTTATCACTTGTGATGACAACAATCCAGGTTCGTGAATGAGCCAGGGCTGTCAGAGGGCAGGCTTGAGGGGTAGGAGGATCAAGCATCTCAACAGACACTTTCCTCCTCCGGGGAGGGGAGACTCACAGGTCCACTGTTCAACTGCCAGCTGGGCGACCACATGTGGTGGTACGTGGGAAATCACTCCAAAACAGGAACATTGGAGTGAGTGCTGTCATCAGTCAGGTGTGTTGGTGTGCCAGCACCCAATAACGCATCATGCCTCTGGAGGGTTGGGGACTTAAGGGGAAACATGGGGTAGGACTGAGCAGGTGAAGCCTCTTCCTGCCCACCAGAAATGCCACAGTGGCTGAAGGCATACCTAACCCTTGGGGGGGGTAAGCTGGGGAGAGGCAACACAGCAGTGTGTTGCGGGTGGGCCTTGAGGTCCTGGAGAGGTCAGTGGTGGAGCCTCGATGAGTCAGAACAAGGTGTGGCTCTGGTGGAAGAAGGTCCCTGCTTGCACCTGAAGAGAGAAACATGTATTTGGAAAGAAACAGCACTATGGGATTCACTAAGCAACTGCTAAAATCATGGCAACCGTAAAAACATAAAAGTTTGTTATGTAGCTTCAGAGAACTATTTGACTTTCATTCCCATATGGAAGATTCAAATACAGGCCTTAGGCATTAAGGATTAAATACATAACAATATTCTGCCAATGCAAATATTTACATTTCATCTCTCTGCCTCTCTCACACACACATAAAATCCTAATTGTTGATTAATGAAGCCCCACATTATTCACATGGACAATGCCTGATAGAGATATTCCAATGCCATTAGCACAGATGGTTCTCATATGTATGCAAATGGAGAGCCAATTGAATTTGATGTCCCTTTGCGCCACCTGTCCTATCAAAGCTGGCTCCCTCCCATATGAAGGAGGACATTCACTGCACTGCTAATCAGTCACTGCAGATTAATTACAACCAACACATAAATCATCATTTGCTTCCTCATTGAAAAGAAGCACCTTGTTTGCCCAAGAATGTCCTGCATTTTGGACAAGGTGCTACATCACGTCATTAATGGGACAGAGACATGCTGTTACATTAGTAAGCTCTATAATTCAGCAGTACGTGGACAGGTATGGATGACCCCTTCAAGAGACATGGCACCTTTTTGGCAAACATAGTTTATAATCTTTGGAATCCAAGTCAAATTCATAAAGGGGCTCTCGGATGGTTCAAGAATCTCAGTTGATGGTTTTATAAAACAACTTAGGAAACTGAAGCTATCTGTCTGATGAATGGAGTTGCAGTGGTGAGCAATTATCCTAGTACACACACACCTCACATGACTTTATCATTGACTTTTTAATCACTTTTTCTTTCTTTCAAAAGCAATTTTATAAGTGTAATAATACACTCCAGTGAGTATGTTTGTACTAGGATATATAGATGGGATGGCTTCAGCTTTCACCACTTCGCAGATATACTTATCCTTCACATCAGATGGTAAGGGGTGGTCGCTGTACTGAACCAATGATTTCTGGAAATCCTGCTCCGGATGGCCTCCAGTTAGCTGAGTCTTAATCCAACAAAGACGGAGTTGCTGTAGGTGGAATTAGCTTCTCGGGGTCGCCCACTAGATGGGGTATGATTGCCAGCCACTGTTAAATGGCATCGTTTTGCCAGCTGTAGACAGGGTAAAAAATCTGGGAGTCACTGGAAACTCTAATCTGATCCTTGAACTGAATGTTTTGGCTGTAGTCCACAGCAGTTTTTCCAACTTTGGAATATCTCCTGGAAAAAGCCTTATTTGATGCAAAAGGAATACATGCTTTTGCAAATGTGTTGCTTCACTACTTTAATGCTCTGTACCTGGGGCTGTCTGCCGTGGTTGTGGATTGACTACCTTAATGCTCTGAACCTGGGGCTGTCTGGAGGGTTGTGGCTTGACTACTGTAATGCTCTGCACCTGGAATGGTCCAGGGGGGTTGTGGCTTGATTAGTTTAATGCTCTTTACCTGTGGCTGTTGGTGGGGTTGTGGCATGACTACTCTAATGCTCTGTACCTGGAACTGCCCGGAGGTTGTGGCTTGACTACTCTAATGATCTTTACCTGGAACTATCCAGGGGGGTTGTGGCTTGTTTACTCTAATGCTCTGTACTTGGTGCTGTCTATGGGGTTGTGGTTTGACTACTCTAAACCTCTGTATCTGGGGCTGTCCATGGGGTTGTGGCTTGACTGCTCATGCTCTGTACCTGGGGATGTCTGTTGGACTGTGGCTTGACTACTTTAATGTTCTGTACCTGCGTCTGTGCAGGGAGTTGTGGTTTGACTACTGTAAAGCTCTGTACCTGGGGTTAAACAGGGTGTTCTGGCTTGACTTCTCCAATGCTCTGTACCTGGAGCTGTCCAGGGGCTTGTGGCACACTGAAAAGCCAGGTGGCCAGCACCAGCCATTCTCTCAGCCACCGCCCGACCCTTGCTCCAGCCCTCGCCGGACTTCAGACCCCTGGAAGCGGTCCCATTTTCAGGGTCTTGTGCCTGATCGGCGCACTGAAAAGCCAGGCAGCCAGCACCAGTCGCTCTCTCAGCTGCCGCCCAACCCTCGCTCCAGCCCTTGCTGGACTTCAGGCACCCTGGAAGCAGTCCCATTTTCAGGGTCTTGTGCCTGAACGGGCACACCGAAAAGCCAGGTGGCCAGCACCAGCTGTTCTCTCAGCCACCAACCTACCCTCGCTCCAGACCTCTCCAGACTTCAGACCCCTGGAAGCGGTCTCATTTTCAGGTACGACCGCTGATCTTTCTCCTGGACCCAGCATTTTTGGCTGATCCTGATTGGTGCGGTGTGCTTGCAGGCAGACGCTGATTGGTTCACCTGCTTTCCAGCCATCCACTGATTGAAGTGCCCTTCCACATTGACTTTAATGGCAATTCCTGCTGCTAAGTAGTACGAGAATTTTGTTGTGTTCTCCCCATAATTGCCGCTATCTTCTGTGTTAAATCACTCATTAAGGAGCTATATTTTCAATCTAGAACTTTTTTTTAAATGCTTGTGCACCACTTTACTGTTTAAGACCTTAGCCTGTTTACCCTGTACAGTGTCATTAAGTCTAGCAACAAACTGCTTTTTCTTCGATTCCCACTGCATGCTATTCTGATTAGTTCAGCTTCTACGTATACCTTTTGATCCCCCTCACCTACTGAATTCTGCCAGACTATCCTCTCCCCTCCCAAGTTGGTGTAATTTTCGCCCTTTCCTCTCCTCCTGAGACAACCCTCCCCCCTCTGTTAGATAATCTCCACCTTTCTCTCTGCCCATTATCTGTGGCTGACCCATCCCTGCCTCCCTAATCATTGTCATTTGAGAAAACACACAATCACCACCACCCCCCACTGATGTTCTGCCACCAGCTCCCCCACCCTGAACTCCCCAAGAACTTGCTTATTTATTGCAACTGTTTTCCTTTCTCTTCAGGGTCTTGCGCCTGAGCAGCGCACCGAAAAGCCAGGTGGCCAGCACCAGCCATTCTCTCAGCCACCGCCCGACCCTCGCTCCAGCCCTCGCCAGATTTCAGACCCCTGGAAGCGGTCCCATTTTCAGGTACGACCACTGATCTTTCTCCTGGACCCAGCACTGTCGGCTGATCCCGATTGCTGTGGCACGCTTGCAGGCGGACGCTGATTGGTTCGCCTGCTTTCCAGCCATCCACTGATTGGAGTGCCCTTCCACATTGACTTTAATGGCAATTCCTGCTGCTAAGTTATACGAAATTTTTTCTCCCCCCACCCCTCCCAGGCCTCCTTTAAATAGAACATTGCTCTGCCCCTGGTTTCTCTGTTATTCTATTGGCTACTTTGGCCTATTATTCTTCAGACTTCGTTGGGGATCAGAGCCAATTAGCAGCCACATCGTCGCTTAGCATTGTGTTATAGCATTGCAGCTCCCAGACTGCAGTTTTTTTTTCTCTTCCATTTTTCCTTTTCTCCCTGTCTGAGAACGCCTTCACTGTGGCCCTGTACCTTTCCCAGAAAAAGCATCCTACACTTATATGCTTTCAGCCTACACCCTATCGGTAACATGTTATTCCTCATTGCTTTCCTGCTGTTTTTAGAGACCAGCTTACCCTATGATTTATCTTACCATGATGTACCACAATCTATTCCAACCCTGGACTACAATATCACAACCTATGATGCTCCTGCCCACTGCACCTCCCTTTTTTTGCCGTCCCACCCTGCCCTCGCCCATACTCCCCATTTTTCCCAACTCCCCTTATTTTACCTTCACCTATGACTATTCGAGCACTTTGCCTTGTCACACTGCACTGCCAATTTAGTGCCGCTGCATTCAGTACCAATCATGCATCAGTGGCAATGCCATATGAACGGTCCCGCAGGAAAAAAATCATCTCCCATCTAGTAAGTTATGTAAAGAAAATGCTATTGCTGCTCCTCCTCTGCTCGGGCAACATGGAGTTAAATCCTGGCCCTCCTATGCAATTTACCTCACCATCAGATTGCGCAGCTGATCCAGGTCTAAAAATGATGATGGTTAATATACTAAGCCTGTCCAAACAAGCATTTGTCAATGCCGAATGTTGCTTGCTTGTATGTGCTGTTTAGGTATTTGGAAGTGACAGTTTCATGCCTTCCTCCCAAGACATCCACTGTGTCTTTCCGCTCAGTATTCACAGAAGAGTGGGAGGGGCAAAGGCCACAGCAGTACAGCAGTTGCCAAGGGGGTGAAGAGGTGGACAAAAGAGTCCTGCAGGAGCTCACTAAATTGAAGGTAGACAAAGCGATGGAACCAGATGGCATATGACCAAGGATATTAACAGAACTGCGAAGGGAGATAGCAGTACCTCTAGCAGCCATGTTCACTGAGTCATTCAACATGTGGTGATGGAGGAGGGCATGTGGTCCTTCTACACAAGTCCGCAGCAGGGAGGCAGGGAACAATAGGCCATTCAGCCTCACCTCAGTAGTGGGGAAGATCATGGAGACATTGCTTAAAGAAAGGGATAGTGGGGCATCTAGATGCCATCGGAACTCAGGACCATAGACAACATGGATTCACAGTGGGGACATCATGTCAGATAAATCTGGTTGATTTATTTGACTGGGTGACAAAGAAGTGAATCAGGATGGGGCAGCGGACAACGCTTACCTTGATTTCAGCAAAGCCTTTGACACCATCCCATAGGGAGGCTGATAAACTAGCTGGGTAGGCTGGACATGGGGAAAGGGTGGTAAACTGGGTTGAAACTGGCTAACAGACAGGAGGCAGAGAGTGGTGGTAAATGGTATGCAGTCTAGGGAGAGGGGCGACCAGTGGGGTGCTGCAGGGATCGGGTCCTGGGGCCAGTTCTGTTCAATGTCTTCATTAGTAATATTGCAGAACATCTGAAGGGAATTTTTCACCAAATTTTCAACATAGCCATTTAAGACCTCTGCTCATGAACAGTGTCACTGTGATTTCTTAATTTGTCCCATACATTGATTTCAAGACATCGATCATGCCATTGTGTGCTGCTACATGGATGAAACATGTTTTGGGTGAGATGTGAAAAATGACAGCTATACTACTCATAAGAATGTGGTAAAATGACAATGTTGAAAATCTGGGTAAAATATTGAAAATTCATGAACTTACGAGCTTAGCGGGAACTGCACAACGCGCGCTAGAAACAGTCATTTTTGGAATTTTTTCACCAAATTTTCAACATAGTCATTTTAAGACCTTTGCTCATGAACACTGTCACTGTGATTTTCTTAATTTATCCCAGTACATTGATTTACACAACCGACTCGCGCCATTATGCGCTACATGGGTGGAAACACGTTTTGGGTGAGATGTGAAAAATGACAGCTATACTATTTATAAGAAGGTGTGGCAAAATGGCAATGTTGGAAATCTGAGTGAAAATATTGAAAATTCACCTGAACTTCACGAAGCGTATAGGAACTGTACAACGACGCTTCAGAAACAGTCATTTTTGGAATTTTCACCAAATTTTCAACATAGCCATTTTAACACCTGAGCTCATGAACAGTGTCACTGTGATTTTCTTAATTTGTCGGTACATTGATCTGCACGACTGCGCCATTGTGTGCTACATGGGCAGAAACTCGTTTTGGGTGACATGTGAAAAATGGCAGCTGTACTACTCATAAGAAGGTGTGATAAAATGGCAATGTTGGAAACCTGGAGTGAAAATATTGAAAATTCACGACCTTACAGTACGTGCGTAGGAACTGCAGCGCTGCCTCGTCTAACAGTCATTTTAGGAATTTTTCACCAAATTTTCAACATAGCCATTTTAAGACCTCTGCTCATGAATAGTGTCACTGTGATTTTCTTAATTTGTCCTGTACATTGATTTCGCACACCGACTGCGCCATGCTGCGCTACATGGGCAGAAACACATTTTGGGTGAGATGTGAAAAATGACAGCTGTCCTGCTCATAAGAAGGTGTGGTAAAATGGCAATGTTGAAAATCTGGAGTGAAAATATTGAAATTTCGCGAACTTACGAGCCTACTTAGGCATTGCATAACACACGCTCATAAAACAGTCATTTTTGGAATTTTGGCACCAAATTTTCAACATGGGGTTTTGGGACCTTCTCTGTGAATGATGTCACTGTCATGGCGGTATTCTCGTCGAAGGGTGATTTGCAGTCACTGCATCGAAATCACCTTGGCCCTACACCGCCATGACAGTGACATCATTCATGAGAAGGATCCTAAAACCCCATGTTGAAAATTTGTAAAATTCCTAAAATGCCTGAGATATGCAACAAAGTATCTAGCCCATTATACAGCTCATCGCATTTCTTGCTCAATGGTCGGCTTTGGAAGAGTGCGGACGTGTTCTGCTCCATCAAGATCGCGCTGCCGAGTCTGGAGGTAAGTGTGGGGGGGGGTGGGGAGGCTGGGTGCAGTGGGTGGGTGAGGGTTGTGGAGGGGGTCGGAGAGCCCCGGGGAAGTTTTGTTTTACAGGTTTAAAAAGAAAAAAGGCGTCGTGGGACGTTGCTGCGCTGGGTGGGCTCCCAGCGGCACAGAGTGATGGGCGTTCAGCCGACTGGGGATTGGGCACCCGGCCGGCCAAGGACTCGTTTGCCACGCTGTGGGCCCCCAGCGCGGGCACCTACTACTGGGGACGACGGTGCTCAGCCAGGGGATTGGGCACCCTGTCGGCATACAGTGCGTGCGGGGCACGCACCTGTGTGTGGGGAGCTCGCTTTATCGCTGCTCACTGAAGCGTAGCTCCTCTTTCAACTGTAGTACTACTGCATTTTGGAGCGTGTCATAGACAGCTCCAAATGCATTGGCTTACAGGGCCCGCACCTGCCAGCTCACTGACTGAATTGGAGGAGGAGGTGACACACCTCTGAAATCTCTGATGATGGCACTATGTTTCTTGCACATGCGTGCAAGCAACATAAAAATGTGTTCAATTACAAGCATGGGCTGAGCATACTAACCCCGACCTTATCATTATAACGAAGTCCTGGCTTTAAAAGGCTAATACCGACCAACACATTACCCTTCTGGGGTATAAACACCTCAGGGCAGACAGGGAATCTAGAGGTGGGGTGTAGTCATCTATGCCAAGACCAAGTACTCTGTCACCGACATCAACTGTAAAACTATACCCAAGGAACTTGAGCTTGTATCGATGAAGCTTCACCTTCCTTCGTCGGAATGTGTTACCATTATAGGTGGTTATAGGCCTCCATCTGGTGTCTCCAAAATCCTTAACATACTGAAATCCCTAGTATCTGCAGCTAACACTGAATCAATACTCCTGGGAGACCTCAATCTGGATTGGCTTACCCCTAAATCACATTACCTAAAATCTCTCTGTGACAAGCTTGCCTTGTGCAACTGGTTAGTGTACCCACAAGGAACAATACCTTAAACACTGCCAGTAGCACCCTCTTAGATGTTATAATAACAACCCATCCGCATAAAATCTCACACACAGCAGTTTTCCACAATGACATGAGTGACCACAGGGTTGTTGCATGTGTAAGATCCCAACATACGACCCGCCAACAGCCCAAATTCATAACTAAATGGTCCTTTCGCAAATTCACTGCAACAAATTTCCTCTCTGACTTAGGTAAGGTCAGATGGCAAGATCTTTAACTCGCCAAAAATGTCAATGAGGCTGTCTCTGCCCTTAACGACAACCTCGTCAGTCTGGTAAATAAGCATGCCCCCTTCATCAAAGTCCGAGAGTGCAACAACTCCCATCCCTGGTTTATGCATGATCTTAAGGCAGCACTGATAAGCCGTGATAAAAAGTGGACGAAAGCTAGGCATTCCAAAAGCATTGCAGATTGGCAGGCATTCAGAGCAGCCAGGCATGCCTGTGTAAAAAGCATTCGCACTGCTAAAGCAAATTATTACAACTCTACCCTTGAGCAGGCAAACGGAAACTCACATAAAATAATCTATTGAAGGATGCCTACTGCCTCCTCCATTCCCATGAAGATAATTACCAAAGGCAGGGTGGTGGAAAGTAATCCTCTAATCCTCAAAGAACTAAACTCCCACTTTGTCACTGCTGGCCTAGCTTTTGACTCATCACCGTATGCTAGCCATGTTAAGAACCAACCTAGTTCCCCACCACCAACCTTCACTTCATCTTGTCCCTTCCAATTGAGTACACTCAGCTTTAAAGAAGTCGAAGATTCACTTCTTAACCTGGATACCAGGAAAAGTGCAGGCGACAATGGTCTCGAACCATTCTTCCTAAAATTAGGCCATGCCCATCTGACTGCCCCCATCCTCCATATGTTTAATCTCTCCATCACTTCTGCCATAGTACCATCCTGTTGGAAATTCACCCATATTCTCCCCCTATTCAAGTCAGGGGACCCATGTGACTTGAATAACTATAGGCCCATCTCCATTTTGCCCATCCTCTCTAACGTTCTCGAAAAACTGATCTATAACCAATTAAAAATGCATATTGAAGCCAATTCACTCCTTAACCCATCACAATCTGGTTTCCGGGCAAATCACAGCACCATCTCTGCTTTGGCAAAAGTAACTAGTGATTGGATCTCTGTTGTGGATGCCAAGAAAATTATTGGTGCAGTCTTCTTGGATCTTAGTAAAGCTTTTGACACTGTTGACCATAACATACTAGTCACTTGCCTTACTAACTTAGGTGCCACTTCCTCCACTGCTCAGTGGTTCACTAGCTATCTTACAGGGAGGACCCAGAAAGTCAAGGCGGATGGTCTGTTCTCTGCCGATTGTCTGAGGAGTCCCCCAAGGCTCCATTTTAGGACCAATCTTGTTCTCTCTGTATATTAATGACCTGGACTCTAACGTAACTAACTCCAACCTGCACTTCTATGCCGATGATACTGTACTGTATTACTCTGGCTCAACTTTATCTAAAGTCAGAGACGTGCTCCAAGCAGATTTTGCTCAGCTTGAAATCAATTTAATAAAAGCTAAGCTTCTCCTTAATGTGAAGAAAACCAAAGCAATGACTTTTTCTCGTACACCCCTGGACCCTCCAAAAGACTTTATTGTTACCTCCCTAAGTGAGCCATTGGAAGTGGTTACCAAATTTAAATACCTGGGGATTTGGATAGATAATAAACTCTCTTTTCATGAACACATTGAGGACTTATCCAAGAGGCTCAAAATCAGGTTATGTTTCTTCTTTAGAAATAGGTCTCTTTTCTCCCTCGAGACTCGAACCAGACTTGTCCAGGCCACATTCTTCCCTTACTTGACTACGGTGATTTAATCTATTTCTCCGTCACAGCATCAAACCTAAGCAAGTTGGACACACTCTACCACCACGCGTTGCGATTTATTACCAACTCACTCTACAGTAGGCACCATTGTGATTTGTATGCAGCTGTTAGCTGGACATCTCTCACCACCAGACACCTGCTTCATGCTGGGGTATGAACCCTCAAATTGCTTTTGCATAAAACTACCGAGTTACCTTACATCTATTATCTGCATTTCCCATAGTATGTATTCTCTCAGGAAATCAGACTTCAACCTGCTCGATGTCCCCAGAACTCGTACTTCCTTTGGTAAAAGAGCTATCTCGCACACTCTTCCTACTATATGGAACCACCTCCAATCCACTCTCAAGCTAACTAGCATTGTCCCAGTTAATTTCTTTAAAGTGCTAAGCGCAAATAAAATAAAATATATTTGTAACTGCTTTGAAGTCTTACTTCAATCGATACCTACCTTTCACCTTCCCTGACACTAGTCCTTTCTGTACTCAAACCTTGAGCTTGCATATTGCATTCCGTGACTGCCATTATAAGTTTTCTTCATCTGCTCTTTTCCCCCTGTGACCGCTATTCTACACATCAACTGCTCGTTACTTATGCTAGATATCCTCATCCAACCCAACCCTGCCCACCCTCCATATCCCATCTTTTCTGCCAATTATTAGTTTATGATGTTTATTTAATGCAGCTATCAATATAAAGTTCATATACCCTACCTTGTAGGGGTTGGTATACTATGTACCAAATGTTCTGTTTCTGTACACTCTACGACAATGCTTTTTCTCCATGAAACACCGTTCATGAATTATGTGTGCATCCTTCACATATTTGTAATTATTGTTTGCTGTTCATTGTAATGTCCATTTGTTTGTACATGTCTCAGGACCTCCTTGTGAATGAGCTTGCTCAATGGAGTTTTTCTGCAATAAACTTGAACTTGAACTGTACCTGGAACTGCCCGGGGGGTCTTGGCTTGACTACTCTAATGCTCCGTACCAGGAACTGTCCTGGGAGTTGTGGCTTGACTTCTTTAATACTCTGTACCTTGGGCTGTCTGTGGGGTTGTGGCTTGACTACTCTAATGCTCTGTACCTGGAACTGTCCAGGGGGTTGTGGCTTGACTTCATTAATACTCTGTACCTGGGGCTGTCTGTGGGGTTGTGGCTTGACTACTCGAATGCTCTGTACCTGCAGCTGTCGGTGGGGTGGTGGCTTGACTGCTCTAATGCTCTGTTCCTGGGGCTGTCCGTGGGGTTGTGGCTTGACTGATTTAATATTCTGTACCGGTGCTGTCCGTGGGGTTGTGCCTTGACTACTTTAATACTCTATACCTGGGGCTGTCCGTGGGGTTGTGTCTTGACTACTATAATGCTCTGTACGTGGGGCTGTCGGTGGAGTTCTGGCTTGACTACTCTAATGGTCTGTAACTGGAACTGTCCCAGGGGTTGTGGCTTGACTATTTTAATGCTCTGTACATGGGGCTGTCTGTGGGGTTGTGGCTTGACTGCTCTAGTGCGCTGCACCTGGGGGTGTCTAGGGGGATTTGGCTTGGCTACTCTAATCCTCTGTACATGGGGCTGTGACTTGACTACCCAAATGCTCTGTACCTGGTGCTGCTCAAAGGGTTGCAGCTTGTCTACTCTAATGCTCTGTACCTGGGGCTTTCCATGGGGTTGTGGCTTGACTACTTTAATGCTCTGTATCTGGACCTGCCCAGGGGGTTGTGGCTTGAGTACTCTAATGCTCTGTACCTGGGACTGTTCAACAGGTTGTGGCTTGACTACTCTAATGCTGTGTACCTGGGGCTGTCTGTGGAGTTGTGATTTGACTACTCTAATGCTCTGTACCTGGGGCTTTCCATGGGGTTGTGGCTTGACTACTTTAATGCTCTGTATCTGGGGCTGTCCAGGAAGTTGTGGCTTGAGTACTTTAATGCTCTGTTCCTGGGGCTGTTCAGAAGGTTTTGGATGGACTACTTTAATGCTTTGTATCTGGAGCTGTAAAGGGGGTTTTGGCTTGAGTACTTTAATGCTCTGTACCTGGGGCTGTTCAGAGGGCTGTAGCTTGACTACTCTAATGGTTTGTACCTGGACCTGTTCAGAGGATTGTGGCTTAACTACTGTAATGCTCCGTACTAGGGGCTGTTCAGAGGGTTGTGGCTTGACTACTCTAATGCTTTCTACCTGGGGCTGTCCGTGGGGTTGTGGCATGACTACTTTAATGCTCTGTATATGGAGCTGTCTAGGGGGTTGTGGCTTAACTACTGTAATGCTTTCTACCTGGGGCTGTTCAGAGGGTTGTTGCCTGAGTACTCTAAACCTCTGTACCTGGGGCTGTTTGTGGGGTTGTGGCTTGACTACTCTAATGCTCTATTCCTCGGGCTGTTCGGAGGGTTGTGGCTTGACTACTGTAATGCTCTGAAGCTTGGGCTATCTGAGGAGTTGTGGTTTGAACACTCTAAAGCTATGTACCTAGGGTTGTCCAGAGGGTTGTGGCTTGACTACTCTAATGCTCTGTACCTGTAGCTGCCTGTGGGGTTGTGGCTTGACTACTATAATGCTCTGTACCTGGAGCTGTCCAGGTGGTTGTAGCTTGACTACTTTGATGCTCCGTACCTGCGGCTGTCCATGGGGTTGTGGTTTGACTACTCTAATGCTCTGTACCTGGGGCTGTCAGGGGGATGTGACTTGCCTACTTTAATGCTCTGTACCTGGGGCTGTCCATTGGATTGTGGATTGACTACTGTAACGCTCTGTACCTGCGACTGTGCAGGGAGTTGTGGTGTCACTACTCTAATGCTCTGTTCCTGGGAGTGTTCAGGGGGTTGAGGATTGACTACTCTAAAGCTCCATACCTGGGGCAGTCAGATGAGTTGTGGCTTGTCTACTCCAATGTTGTGAACTTTGGGTTGTCCGCGGGGTTGTGGCTTGACTACTCTAAAGCTCTGTACCTGGAGCTGTCCAGAGGGTTGTGACTTGACTACTCTAATGCTCTGTACCTGGGGCTGTCAAAGAACATGGAAACATATAGATTTTGACAGCAGATAAGGACCGCTTGGCCCACCCAGTCTGCCTATTTCCCTACCTAATGGATAAGCTGCAGATCCTAGTTAACCAGCAGCCTACTTCTTCCTACCCCCACCCCCTAGAATTGCCTTATGACTGTCCCATGCATGCTTGAATTCCACCACTGTTTTTGACTCCACAACCTCCTCCGGAAGGCCGTTGCATGTATCCACAACCCTCTCTGTGAAAAAATACTTCCTTAAATTACCTCTGAGCCGCCCCCCTTCTATCTTCAAATTGTGCCGCATTGTTCTTGCACACCTCTTTTTTTGAAAGATGCTACCCTCTTGAACTTTGTTGATTCCCCTGAGATACTTGAAAGTTTCTATCATGTCCCCCCTCTCCCTCCTTTCCTCGAGGCTATATATATTCAGCTCCTTAAGTCTCTCTTCATATGTCTTCTGGTGCAGACCCTGCACCATTTTAGTGCCCTCCTCGACAGCCTCCATCCTGTCTATGTCCTTGCAGAGACTGGGTCTCCAGAACTGCCATAATACTCCAGATGGGGTCTCACCAACTGTCTGTACAGAGGGATAATAACTTCCTGTTTTCTACTGGTGATGCCTCTCCCTATGCATCCCAGTATCCCCCAGCCCTCCTTGCTGCCCTGTCACATTGCTTGCCCACCTTTAGGTCATCTGATATGACTACCCCCAGGTCCCTTTCCATTTTTGTTGTTGTTAGTATCTCACCCCCCATTGTGTACTCTTCCCCTGGGTTTTTGTTTCCCAGGTGCATTACCTTGCACTTCTTAGCATTGAATCTAAGCTGACGTACGTTTGACCATTCCTCTAACCTTGCCAAGTCCCTTCTCATCCTTTCCACCCCACCTTGTGCATCAACTCTGTTGCAGATCTTTGTGTAATCTGCAAAGAGACATACTTTTCCTTCCAGTCCCTCTGCAATGTCGCTTATAAAGACATTGAAGAGGACCAGTCCTAATACTGAACCCTGCGGTACCCCACTAGTAACCCCCCTTTCTTCAGAGTGGACTCCATTTACTATTACTCTCTGTGTCCTATTCTCCAGCCAATTCTTTACCCAGGCTATCATCTTGGGACCCACTCCCAGGCTGGCTAATCTGTATATTAATCTTTTGTGTGGGACTGTGTCAAATGCCTTGCTAAAGTCTAGGTAGGCCATGTCCACAGCCCCTCCCTGATCTACTACTTTGGTCACCCAGTCAAAGAAATCTATCAGATTTGTCTGGCATGACCTTCCCACTGTGAATCCATGCTGCCTTGGGTCCTGAGCCCCTCTGGCCTCTAGATACTCAACAATTCTTTCCTTCAGAAGTGATTCCATCATTTTCCCTACCACTGAGGTTAAACTAACAGGTCTGTAGTTTTCTGCTTCTGCCTTGCTCCTACTTTTATGAAGAACTTGTCCAGAGGGTTGTGTCCTGATTTCTATAATGCTCTGTACCTAGGGCTGTCTGTGGGTTGTGGCTTGACTATTCTAATGCTCTGTACCTGGAGCTGTGCAAGGGATTGTGGCTTGATTACATTAATGCTCTGTACCTGGGGCTGTCCAGAGGAACTGTGGCTTGAATACTCTAATGCTCTGTACCTGGAACAGTCCAGGGGGTCATGGCTTGACTAAGTTAATGCTCTGTACCTGGTGCTGTCTAGAGGGTTGTGGCTTGAGTACTTTAATGCTCTGTACCCGGGGCTGTCGAGGGGTTGTGGCTTGACTTCTTTTAAGCTCTGTACCTGGGGCTGTCAGAGGGTTTGTGGCTTGACTACTCTAAAGCTCTGTATCTGGGGCTGTCTGTTGAGTTGTGGCTTGACTACTCTTAAGCTTTGTACCTGGGGCTGTCCGTTGGGTTGTGGCCTAGACTACTGTAATGCTCTGTACCTGAGGCTGTCCTGGGGGTTGTGGCTTGGCTAGTCTAATGCTTTGTACCTGGGGCTGTCCAGGCGGTTGTGGCTTGACTAGTCTAAACCTCTGTACCTGGGGCTGTCCGAGGGGTTTTGGCTTGACTACTCTAATGCTCTGTACGTGGGGCTGTTCAGATGGTTGTGACTTGATACTATAATGTTCTGTACCTGGAGTTGTCCAGGGGGTTGTTGCTTGACTACTTTAATGCTCTGTACCTGGGGCTATCTTGGGGTGGTTTGTCTTGACTATTCTAATGCTCTATACCTGGGCCTGTCTGGGGAGTTGTGGATTTACTGCTCTAATGCTCTGTACCTGGGGCTGTCAAGAGGGTTGTGGCTTGACTACTACAATGCTCTGTACCTTGGGCTATCTGTGGGGTTGTGGCTTGACTACTCTAAAGCTCTGTACCTGGGGCTGTCCAGGGGGTTGTGGCTTGAATACTTTAATGCTCTGTACCTGGGACTGTATGTGCGGCTGTGGCTTGACTACTTTAATGCTGTGTACCTACGGCTGTCAGGGATTTGTGGCTTGACTACCCTAATGCTCTGTACCTGTAACTGTCCAGGGGGTGGTGGCATGATTACTTTAATGCTCTGTACCTGGGGTTGTCCAGGAGAGTTGGGCTTGACTACTCTAATGCCATATACCTGGAACTGTCCAGGGGGCTGTGGCTTGATTACTTCAATGCTCTGTTCCTGGGGCTGTCTGTGGAGTCATGGGTTGACTACTGTAATGCTCTGTCCCTGGGGCTGTCCAGGGGGTTGTGGTTTGACTACTCAAATGCTCTGTACCTGGGGCTGTCAATGGGGGTGTGGCTTGTGAAGTCTAAAGCTCTGTTCATGGGGCTGTTCAGAGGGTTGTAGCTTGTCTACTCTATTGCTCTGTACCTGGGGCTGTCTGTAGGGTTGTGGCTTGACTACTCTAATGCTCTGTTCCTGGGGATTTCTGTTGAGTTGTGGCTTGAAGACTTTAAGACTCTATACCTGGGGCTGTCCATAAGGTTGTGTCTTGACTACTCTAATGCTCTGTACCTTGTGCTGTTCAGAGGGTTCTGGATTGTCTACTGAAATGCTCTGTACTTGGGGCTGTCCAGGGGGTTGTGGCTTGACTACTTTAATGCTCTGTACCTGTGGCTTTCTGTGGGGTTGTGGCTTTACTACTTTAATACAGTGTAACTGGTGCTGTCCTGGGGGTTGTGGCTTGAGTACTTTAATGCTCTGTACCTGGGACTGTCCAGGGATCTGTGGCTTGACTACTCTAATGCTGTGTACCTGGGGCTGTTCAGAGGATTGTGGCTTGACTATTCCAATGCTCTGTACCTGGGGCTCTCAGTGGGGTTGTGGCTTGACTACTGTAATGCTCTTTACCTGGGGCTGTCTTTGGTGTTTTGGCTTGACTACTTTAATGCAGTGTAACTGGTGCTGTCCTGGGGGTTGTGGATTGAGTACTTTAATGCTCTGTACCTGGGACTGTCCAGGGATCTGTGGCTTGACTACTCTAATGCTGTGTATCTGGGGCTATTCAGGGGGTTGTTACTTGACCACTCTGATGCTCTGTAGCTGGTGCTGTCCATGGGTTTGTTGCTTGACTACTCTAATGCTCTGTACCTGGTGCTGTTCAGAGGGTCATGGCTTGTCTTCTCCAATACCCTGTACCTGGGGCTGTCAGGGGATTTCTGGCTGGACTACTTTTATATTCGAATGCTCTGTACCTGAGGCTGTCTGAGGGTTTGTGGCTTGACTGCTCTAAAGTTCTGTACCTGGGGCTGTCCAGGGGGTTGTGGCTTGACTACTTTAATGCTCTGTACCTGGGACTGTATGTGCGGTTTTGGCTTGTCTACTTTAATGCTCTTTACCTGGAACTGTCCAGTGGGTTGTGGCTTGATTATTTTAATGCTATGTACCTGGAACTGTCAAGGGGGTTGTGGCTTGACTACTTTAATGCTCTGTAACTTGGGCTGTCTGTGGGGTTGTGGGTTGGCAACTCTAATACTCTGTCCCTGGGGCTGTCCAGGGGTATGTGGCTAGACTACCTCAAATGCTCTGTACCTGGGCTGTCGATGGGGGTGTGGCTTGACAAGACTAAAGCTCTTTTCCTGGGACTGTCAGGGGGTTGTGGCTTGACTACTTTAATACTCTGTACCTGGGGCTGTCGATGGGGTTGTGGCTTGACTACTCTAATGCTCTGTACGTGGGGCTGTTCAGATGGTTATGCCTTGATACTGTAATGCTCTGTACCTGGAGCTGTCCAGGGGGTTGTGGCTTCACTACATTAATGCTCTGTACTTGGGGCTGCCTGTGGGGTTGTGGCTTGACTACTTTAATGCTCTGTACCTGGGGCTATCTTGGGGGGTTTGTCTTGACTATTCTAATGCTCTACACCTGGGCCTGTCTGGGGAGTTGTGGATTGACTGCACTAATGCTCTGTACCTGGGGCTGTCCCGGGGGTTGTGGCTTGACTACTTTAATGCTGTGTACCTGCGGCTGTCAGGGATTTGTGGCTTGACTACCCTAATGCTCTGTACCTGTAACTGTCCAGGGGGTGGTGGCATGATTACTTTAATGCTCTGTACCTGGGGTTGTCCAGGAAAGTTGGGCTTGACTACTCTAATGCCATGTACCTGGAACTGTCCAGGGGGTTGTGGCTTGATTATTTCAATGCTCTGTTCCTGGGGCTGTCTGTGGGTCGTGGGTTGACTACTGTAATGCTCTGTCCCTGGGGCTGTCCAGGGGGTTGTGGTTTGACTACTCAAATGCTCTGTACCTGGGGCTGTCAATGGGGGTGTGGCTTGAGAAGTCTAAAGCTCTGTTCCTGGGGCTGTTCAGAGGGTTGTAGCTTGTCTACTCTAATGCTCTGTATCTGGAGCTGTCTGTAGGGTTGTGGCTTGACTACTCTAATGCTCTGTTCCTGGGGCTTTCTGTTGGGTTGTGGCTTGAAGACTTTAAGACTCTATACCTGGGGCTGTCCATAAGGTTGTGTCTTGACTACTCTAATGCTCTGTACCTTGTGCTGTTCAGAGGGTTCTGGATTGTCTACTGAAATGCTCTGTACTTGGGGCTGTCCAGGGGGTTGTGGCTTGACTACTTTAATGCTCTGTACCTGTGGCTTTCTGTGGGGTTGTGGCTTTACTACTTTAATACAGTGTAACTGGTGCTGTCCTGGGGGTTGTGGCTTGAGTACTTTAATGCTCTGTACCTGGGACTGTCCAGGGATCTGTGGCTTGACTACTCTAATGCTGTGTACCTGGGGCTGTTCAGAGGATTGTGGCTTGACTATTCTAATGCTCTGTACCTGGGGTTCTCAGTGGGGTTGTGGCTTGACTACTGTAATGCTCTTTACCTGTGGCTGTCTTTGGTGTTTTGGCTTGACTACTGTAATGCAGTGTAACTGGTGCTGTCCTGGGGGTTGTGGCTTGAGTACTTTAATGCTATGTACCTGGGACTGTCCAGGGATCTGTGGCTTGACTACTCTAATGCTGTGTACCTGGTGCTGTCCATGTGTTTGTTGCTTGACTACTCTAATGCTCTGTGCCTGGTGCTGTTCAGAGGGTCGTGGCTTGTCTTCTCCAATACTTTGTACCTTGGGCTGTCAGGGGATTTCTGGCTGGACTACTTTTATACTCTAATGCTCTGTACCTGAGGCTGTATGAGGGTTTGTGGCTTGACTGCTCTAAAGCTCTGTACCTGGGACTGTATGTGCGGTTTTGGCTTGACTACTTTAATGCTCTTTACCTGGAACTGTCCAGTGGGTTGTGGCTTGATTACTTTAATGCTATGTACCTGAGTCTGTCAGGGATTTGTGGCTTGACTGCTCTAATGCTCTGTACCTGGAACTGTCCAGGGGGTTGTGGCTTGACTACGTTAATGCTCTGTAACTTGGGCTGTCTGTGGGGTTGTGGGTTGGCAACTCTAATGCTCTGTCCCTGGGGCTGTCCAGGGGGTTGTGGCTAGACTACCTCAAATGCTCTGTACCTGAGCTGTCGATGGGGGTGCGGCTGGACAAGACTAAAGCTCTTTTCCTGGGGCTGTCAGGGGGTTGTGGCTTGACTACTTTAATACTCTGTACCTGGGGCTGTCGTTGGGGTTGTGGCTTGACTGCTCTAATGCTCTGTTCCTAGGGCTTTCTGTTAGGTTGTGGCTTGAAGACTTTAATACTCTATACCTGGGGCTATCTGTGGAGTTGTGGCTGACTACTTTAATACTCTGCACCTGGGGCTGTTCATGGGTTTGTGGTTTGACTACTCTAATGATCTGTACCCGGAACTGTCCAGGGGTTTGTGGGTTGACTACTTTAATGCTCTCTACCTGGGGCTTTCTGTGGGGTTGTGGCTTTACTACTCTAATGCTTTGTACCTGGGGCTGTTCAGAGGTTTTTGGCTTGACTACTCTAATGCTCTTTATCTGGGCCTGTCTTGGGGGTTGTGGCTTGAGTACTTTAATGCTCTGTACCTGGGGCCGTCCATATGGTTGTGACTTGACTACTCTAATGCTCTGTACCTGGGGCTCTCCAGAGATTTGTGGATTGACTACTCTGATGCTCTGTACCTGGGGCTGGTCAGGGGGGTGTTGCCTGACTACTCAAATGCTCTGTATCTGGTGCTGTTCAGAGGGTTGTGGCTTGTCTTCTCTAATACTCTGTACCTGGGGCTGTCAGGGGAGTTGTGGCTGGTCTACTCTAGTACTCTAATGCTCTGTACCTGGGGCTGTCTGAGGGGTTGTGGCTTGACTGCTCTAATGCTCTGTACCTGGTGTTGTCCAGCAGGTTGTGGCTTGACTACTCTAATGCTCTGCACCTGGGGCTGTTCAGAGGGTTGTTGTTTGACTACTCTAGTGCTCTGTATCTGGTGTTGTCCGTGGGCTTGTGACTTGACTACTCTAATGCTCTGTACCTGCTGCTGTTCACAATCCCATGGACAGCTCCAGGTACAGAGCATTAAGTAGTCAAGCCACAACCCGACAGACAGTCCCAGGTATAGAGCATTAGAGCAGTCAAGCCACAACCCCTCAGACAGCCCCACAGTACATAAGTGAAAAAAGAAAGGCAAAGGGAGGGATAGTGAGACTGAAGGGGGAGGATGGGGGCTGCGTGGAGGATGTCAACAGTATAGCTGACATATTGAACAGGTATTTCTGCTCAGTCTTTACTGAGAAAGAGGAGAGTAATGGGTCTGAAGGGAGTACAAGGGGTGGGAATGGTGTAGAAATGGACACAAGTCCCTTTACCTGAGAAAGGGTCCTGAAGGAACTGGAAGTAATAAGAGTCGATAAAGCAATGGGGCCAGATGGGGTGCACCCTAGGGTCCTTAAAGAACTAAGAGAGGTGGTGGCTCAACCTCTGGCAATCCTTTTTAGCCAATCACTGGAAACAGGGGAGGTATCCAAAGACTGGAGGACAGCAGATGTATTCCCCTTATACAAAAGTGGGAACAAAGAGGAAGCGGGGAACTACAGACCAGTCAGCCTCACCTCGGTAGTGGGGAAGATCATGGAAGCACTACTGAAGGAGAGATTGGTGGAACATCTGGTTGTCAATGGACTACAGGACCCAAGGCAGCATGGTTTCACCAGGGGGAGGTCATGTCAGACCAACCTCGTTGAATTTTTTGACTGAGTGACTAGGGAGGTGAATCAGGGGAGGGCAGTGGACATCGCCTATCTGGACTTCAGCAAGGCCTTTGACACTGTACCACATAGAAGACCATTACACAAACTGGGGAATATGGTTGTGGGTAGGACAGTAGTGTGGTGGGTAGGTAACTGGCTGGGCGGCAGGACACAGAGGGTAGTGGTAAATGGCTGTCACTCCACAGAGGGAAGAGTGACCAGTGGGGTACCACAGGGATCAGTGCTGGGACCGGTCCTATTCAACATCTTCATCAGTGACATTGCGCAGGACCTAGAAGGCAGAATTTCCCTGTTTGCTGATGACACAAAGCTCTGTAACACAGAAGACACACCAGAGGGTGTAGATAAAATGAGAAGGAACCTGCAGAAACTTGAAGAATGGTCAGGGTTTGGCAGCTGAAATTCAATGCAAAAAGTGCAAGATAATGCATATAGGGCACAAAACCCTGGCACAATATATCAGTTGGGGGTGAGGATATAGCATGCACCAAGCAGGAAAGGGTTCTTGGGGTTATCATCTTTGATGACCTCAAGGTAGGGAAACAGTGCGACAAGGCAGCAGGTAAAGCAAATAGGATGCTGGATGCATAGACAGGGGCATCACCAGCAGGAAAAGGAAGGTCATAATTCCACTATACAAGACATTAGTGAGGCCCCACCTGGAGTAGAGTGTACAGTTCTGGAGATCTTACCTATGTGAGGACATAGACAGGGTAGAGAAGGTTTAGAGGAGGGCAACAAAGATGGTACATGGATTGCACACAAGTCTTATGAGGACAAGTTGAAGGACTTGAATATGTACTCCCTGGAGGAGAGGAGGGAGAGAGGGAATATGATAGAGACATACAAGTATCTTACAGGGAGGAACAGAATGCAGGCATACACTATTTTTAAGTGAAAAAGATGTTCCAGAACTAGAGGACATGGGATGAAGTTGAAGGGAGGACGATTCAGAGGAAACATGAGGAAGAATTTCTTCACAGAATGGGTGGTGGACAAGTGGAACACCCTGCCAGAGGAAGTGGTGGGTGCTGAAACAATCACAGGATTTAAGAATGCATTGGATAGACATAAAGGAATTCTGGAGGTCAGGGGTAAGGGGCAACAGACTTCTAGGAAAACATAAAGTGAACTTACAAGCTCAAATGGGCAGACTGGGTGGGCCATAGGGCCTTATCTGCCGACGCTGTCTATGTATCTATGTTCAGAGGGTTGTGGCTTGTCTTCTCTAATCCTCTGTACCTGGGGCTGTCAGGGGAGTTGTGGCTTGACTACTGTTATGTTCTGTACCTGGAACTGTCTAGGGGATTGTGGCTTAACTACTTTAATGCTCTGTACTTGGGGCTGACTGTGGGGTTGTGGCTTGATTACTCTAATGCTCTGTGTCTGGAGCTGTCCAGGGGGTTGTGGCTTGACTACTCAAATGCTCTGTACCTGGGGTTGTCAATGGGATTGTGGCTTGACAATTCTAAAGCTCTGTTCCTGGGGCTGTCCGTGGGGTTGTGGCTTGACTACTCTAATGCTCTGTACCTGGGGCTCTATAGGGGGTTGTAGCTTGACTACTTTAATACTCTATACCTGGGGCTGTCCGTGGGGTTGTGGCTTGACTACTTTAATGCTCTGTACCTGGGTCTGTCAGAGGGATTGTGGCTTGACTACTCTAATGCTCTCTTCTTGGGGCTGTATAGGGGGTTGTGGCTTGACTACTTTTATACTCAATACCTGGGGCTGTCCGTGGGGTTGTGGCTTGACTACTCTAATGCTCTGTACCTGGGGCTGTTCGTGGGGCTGTGGCTTGACTACTCTAATGCTCTGTACCTGGGGCTGTCTGTGGGGTTGTGGCTTGACTACTCTAATGCTCTGTACCTGGGGGCTGTCCGTGGGGTTGTGGCTTGACTACTGTAATGCTCTGTATCTGAAACTGTCCAGGGAGTTGTGGCTTGACTACTTTAATGCTCTGTACCTGGGGCTGTCCGAGGGGCTGTGGTTTGACTACTATGAAGCTCTCTACCTGGGGCTGCAAGGGGAGTTGTGGCTTGACTACTCCAATGTTCTGTATCTGTGGCTGTCCTGAGGTTTGTGGCTTAATTACTCCAGTGCTCTGAACCTTGGACTGTCTGAGGGGCTGTGGCTTGACTACTCTAATGCTCTTTACCTGAGGCTGTCCAGAGAGTTGTGGCTTGACTACTTTAATGCTCTGTACTTGGAGCTGTCCACTGGGTTGTGGCTTGATTACTCTAATGCTGTGTATGTGGGGCTCTCTGATGGGTTGTGGCTTTACTAGTCTAATGCTCTGCACCTGCGGTTGTGCAGGGAGTTGTGGTTTGACTATTTTAAAACTCTGTATGTGGTGCTGTCCAGGGGGTTGTGGCTTGTCTATCCTAATGCTCTGTACCTGGTGCTGTCCAGGGAGTTGTGGCTTGACTACTCTAATGCTCTGTACCGGGGGCTGTCCGGGGGGGGTTGTGGCTTGACTACTCTAATGCTCTGTACCTGGGGCTGTCCGGTGGTTGTGGCTTGACTACTCTAATACTCTGTACCAGAGGCTGTCCAGGGGGTTGTGGCTTGAGTACTTTAATGCTCTGTACCTGGAGCTGTCTGGGGGGTTGTGGCTTGTCTACTATAATGCTCTGTACCCGGGGCTGTTGAGGGGTTGTGGCTTGACTTCTCTTAAGTTCAGCACCTGGAGCTGTCTGAGGGGTTGTGGCTTGACTACTCTAAACCTCTGTACCTGGTGCTGTCTGTTGGGTTGTGGCTTGACTACTTTAATACTTTGTACCTGGGGCTGTCCATTGGGTTGTGGCTTGACTACTCTAATGCTCTGTACCTTAGGCTGTCCTGGGGGTTGTGGCTTGGCTTGTGATGTTCTGGTGATCACTGAGACCTGGCTTAGACCAGCCACTCCTGACAGGGAAATCAACATCCTAGGTTATTTGATCTTCCGAGCTGATAGGCAATCGAGAGGCGGAGGGGTGGCGATTAATGTCAAGGACAAATTCTCTGTATCATGTCTAGAATCCTCCTCCTCCCCTAATGAATTTGAATGCTTGTCCCTAAAGGTTGAACTATCACCTTCTTGCGCACTCTGTGTAATAGGCTGTTACGGGCCCCTGTCTGCAGGGTCACATCTCTTGTCACATCTAACCTCTGCCCTAGGGCTTAGTACGCTGGAAACTATTATTCTTGGTGATCTGAACTACGACTGGTTATCAAAAGCCTCGGCTCCCTTGAAATCTTTTTGTGACACCTTGGGGCTGGTGCAACTCATTGGTGAAACCACTCACCCAAATAAAAAGAACCCTAGTAACAGCACCCTTTTAGATGTAATTACAAACCACACCTGTTCTCCCATGTCGGAACATTTTATTCTGACATCAGCGATCACTGTTTCATCGCCAGCATCAGATCTGTGCGTAATCCACAGTTTGTAGCAAAGTTCTCAATCAAGAGGTGTAAACGCAACTTCGACTTGTTTGCCTACCTTGATGAATTGAACCATTCCCTGCGATGGCAGGATTTCTACTTAGCCAAAACAGTTAATGAGGCATATACTATCTTTCACGAAATACTAACTGCGGCCTTAAACAGGCATGCCCCCATGGTAAAGGTATGTGTAAGGAGCAACACTTGCCACTGGTTTTCACCAGAACTCAAAACTTCCATGCTAGATAGGGATACGCTTTGGAAAAAAGCATGCAGAAGCAAGAATGACTTGGATTGGTGTCAGTTTAGGAGGGCACGCAATAAGTGCACTAAGTTGGTCAGAGAACCAGGCACTTTCATCGCATTGAGCTAGACTCTGCCTCAAGGAATCCTTCAAAATTTTGGAAAATAATAAAGGACATGTCTGGTCATTCACCTGGAAATTCCCTACCATCAAAAATTATATCCAGTGGTAACACCATTTCAGACCGATCGGAGATACTGGAAGCCCTCAATAATTATTTCGCAACCGCTGGGCTAGCATTTGACACATCCCCTGCTAATGCCAGCCACACTCAGCAGGGATTATTGTTTCACAAGTCTCCTGCTACCAAAGAGGCCTTCTCCTTCCTGCCTGCCTCTCTAAAAGAGGTTGAAGATCTATTGCTGCAGTTGGATATCAAGAAGGGTGCAGATTCGGCCTCTATAGAGCCTTGCTTTCTGAAATGTGCATACCATGTGTTGGCAGTGCCAATCATGCACCTCTTCAACTTGTCACTATCCCAGGGGAGCCTCCCCTCACAATGGAAAGTAGCCCATGTCATCCCTCTGCTCAAATCATGTGACCCTTTCGACCTTAATAATTATAGACCGATCTCCCTCTTCCCCATTCTGTCTAAATTATTGGAAAAGATAGTGAGTGGTCAGCTAAGGGCAGACCTTGAATCCAGGAGTCTGTTAAACCCAGTGCAGTCTGGATTCAGAACAAAGCATAGCACCATAGCTGCCCTAGCAAAAGTGACTAATGATTGGCTCCTTGACCTTGACAATAGGAATTTTGTCTGTGCCATTTTTTTGGATCTAAGTAAGACCTTCGATACAGTCAACCATAGCCTGCTTCTTTCCTCCCTATGTAACCTAGGTCTGGACCCTAACTCTACGTGCTGGTTTGCCGACTACCTTACGGAACGGAAACAGCAGGTTAAGGCTGAAGGTGATCTTTCACCACTTAAACCTCTACAGAGAGGTGTGCCTCAGGGGTCTATCCTTGGTCCCCTATTGTTTGCGGTTTACATTAACAACATCGATGACAACATCAATAAAGCCAATATCCACTTGTTCGCTGATTACACAATACTTTATTTGAGTCGTCCTATGCCGTAAGCAGCCTGTGAAGACCTCCAAGCTGAATTTAACCTATTGCAATACCAGCTCATAAGCAAAAAGCTTCTGCTTAATGCGAAAAAAACAAAAGCAATGTTCTTTTCCCCTTCCTCCTATGCGGCGAACCCCGCTTGCTTTGGGGCTATCCCTCAGATTACCACAGTACTTGGAGAAAATCTAGAGTATGTGCCAAAATTCAAATATCTGGGTGTATGGCTCGATCACAAACTCTCCTTCTCTGAACATCTCGAAGAACTACAGTAGAAGCTAAGACAAAGACTAGGACTATTCTACAGAATTAACCACTTCCTTACTAGGGATGCCAAGCAGCGGTTGGTTCAAGCCACGTTCCTGTCATTAATAGATTACGCGGACCTTCTCTATAGCCATTGTACTGCCTCTGCCCTGGCTAAGCTGGACACCCTATACCACAGAGCAATCATGTTCATAACGGGCCTTCCACTTTCCACACACCATTGCTCCTTGTACACTGCGGTGGCCTGCACTTCCCTTCATTATAAGAGAAATAGAAATGCCGCTGTATGGGCTTTCAGAGTGGTTACCAACTAGCTCCCCCTATACCTCTCTGACTGTATTCCCCTGAGTGTGATAGGTGCCTATGCTCTAAGAAGCTATTCCCTAATTGTCTTGCAATTACCTAAGGTCAAATCTCGTTTCTGCAGAGCTGTCATAAGTTTCTCGTTGCCTTCCTTGTAGAACAATATGCAAAAAAACTTGAAGCTGAGCTGTCCTGTTAGCCTGAATATTTTCAAGTCACTCTATGACCGCTCCATGAAGGAATCCTGCAAATGTTTCCCACATCGCTAGCTCACCTATTTTCAAGTTTCCCTCCTGCCCATCCTGCCTCCCGCCCTGACTCTGCCCCTGCCTCTCTCTTCCTACCAAAATACCAGCTTCTCTGCCTCTCTTTAGCCATGGCCTAGTTCAACCCCCTTCCCTGAAGTATGCCAGCTAACTATTCCAACCCCGTCATTTCTTCCTAAGCTGGTATCCCTCTTCTTGCCTTTCTCTCTCCTTTTAAGTGAACATTCCGGCTGTATCCAGTTATGAGCCAATCTGTTGTAAAGGCCCTCTCACTCAAATGTTGATGTACATCAGTATATTTTTCTTCTTTGTATAACACTGCATTATGTTTTACCATGTTACTGTACTATGATTTTTGTATGACCAGGTCCATCTTGCAGATGAGCACTGCTCAATGGTGCCCGCCTGGATAAATAAAGATTTTGACTGATTGATTGACTAGTCTAATGCTCTGTACCTGGGGCTGTCCAGGGGGTTATGGCTTGACTACTCTAATGCTCTGTACGTGGGGCTGTTCAGATGGTTGTGGCTTGACTATCATAATGCTGTGTACCTGGAGCTGTGCAGGGGGTTGTGGCTTGACTACTTTAATGATCTGTACCTGGAGCTGCCGGTGAGGTTGTGGCTTGACTACTTTAATGCTCTGTACCTGGAGCTGTCCAGGGCATTGTGCCTTGACTACTTTAATGATCTGTACCTGGGGCTGTCTGTGGGGTTGTGGCTTGACTACTTTAATACTCTGTACCTGTGTAATCCCCCTACAAATGGGGGTTCCTAATGTGTCTTCTTGGGCTTGCTGAATGCCCACTGCCAGGCTGGTGTTCTGCGTCCTAGCATTGTAAAAGTGTTGCACATGTGAGTGCCTAGCTAGCCTCCATGCCTGTCTCCTTCAGAGGCATCATTTTGTGGTGTATAATTAATCCGGGTAAGGGCCGAGTGTTTCCAGGCTCGAGTCCAACCTGAGCTGCAGTAATATTGCTCCATTCTGTCATCTCTAATTGTGCAGAGGGAGCTCTGTTAGAACTTGTAATTGTTTGCTGATTAGCTGCTCTAATAATGATATCATAGTTTGTCTAACATGCCTTTCTTTGCAGCATTGACATTTCTGTATTGCACCAATTAGTACCTTTTGGGGACCTTAAAATGGAGTCTGTCCCAGGGGTATTGTGGGAGTGAATTTCTGTCGGAACTGTAGTTTTTACATGTTGGTGCCTAAATGGACCTGGAGTGTGAGCCCTTGTTGTGACAGACAGATGAATCAACGAATCAAACCTTTTGGTTCTTTGGGAAAGTCCCAAGCTGCTTGCAACAGTCAGTCAGTCTGAGATTGGAGTTGAGAGAGTGAACAGCTTGAGATAGTCGAGCAGCTGCTCCTGCGTAGTTGTGCAGGAAACTGGTGGGAAGGCTGTGTTTAGCCTGCCTGCCTCATTTTCCCTTGTGAGGGAATACTTCAGTTAATTGTAACCGGACTGAATCCGAATAGGTTTGTGACAAGAATTACCGAATTATGACTGCTTTGTTGCCTGAAGAAGACCGAAGATTTGCTTCACACGATCGGCCTGTCAGGAAGTCTGAAACCACCACAGAGCATACGGTTTGCGCAGAGACACTATGATTGCGACCGGACTTTTATCCGAACTGTGGTACTGCTTTTGTTTTATTATAAGTATGCTGAATGCTGCTAGGGGGTCGCAATTTGGTTCTCCACTGCCTGCTTGTGTCACGTTTGCTTGAAGCTGAATTCAGCACTATCAGACTGCCATCTGAATTGTTCACTTGGTCTGGGCCCTGCTACATTGGCCCTGCCAGCTACTCACTCCACAGAGAAGACCATTAATGAGAGACCTGACTGGGGATCAGCCCCCTGCTCAATAACACGAACAGGAACAACACCATGGTGAATCGTGTAGGCCCTGCTTCTCCTGGAAAACCAGCAAATCAGCCTGCAGCATCCATTTCATCCATCCTGTGTCTTGTACTGGGTAGCATGAGTAAACACCAGGGTAGCTCCCTGCAACAACAGCTCAATCAAAGTGTGTTATCTGATTTAATTGTTTTATCTAATTATCACGAACTGAGCCTCCTGGCTCTGGATTACAAATTGTGGGTTATTGTGCATGACTTGTCTTTTCATCATAGGGCCCCGACCAGCTGCAACGCCGGCCTACCCTGGGCAACATGCCAGGCTAGTCTACCTCACCACTGGGTACCCAGAGGGTATATGACTGTGTTGAGGGACTCTAAAGTGCATGCCTTGTAGCCTGATTGAATCAGTATCTAAAACCAATCAACCTGATTACGCCCCTTCCTTGTTCATTTCCCCTGAATAAATCAGATCTGAATTTTCTTTGCACTTAACCTGCCTGTGGTGCACTTCTGTACAATTAGCACTATGGTACTATTGTTTGCTATGTTTAACCTTACTTTACAGGAATCTCCAGGGCAGAACAGATGGAACCAGCCCTGGTGGTAAGTGCAATCAGAGTGGGGGTATATCTGCTGTTTGGGGGTTATTGCATCTGTGGGTTTTGTACATTGTCTAGGCCACTAGAGGGGAAGGAGGAGGGTCACAGTGTTCCAGAGGGCTGTACCCAGGTCAGCTACGCTACCACTAACCCTGTCCTCCAGGTGGAGGCACCGGTTTTCAGTACCCAGGCCCCTTAACCTGCACCTAGCCACGCAGGCAGGGTTAATAGCCCTTGTGATAGTACCACCTAGGGGTTACACCTTGGAGGCTACCGCTGGGATTAGTACCCCCTAGTGGCCCAAATCATGAATTATTGTTAAAATTTAATGGCTACCCCAGTAGAAATGGCTGTACACCAGTTGGTGGGGTGGTGTATGGGGCAGGAGACTGACCCCCACAATGTCTTGCTAATACTGGATATACCTATGGGCACTAGTAAGGATACCGTTGAATGGGGCACTTTTTAAGTTAAATGTTTGAAAAAGCTGTAGTGGTGGGTCGACAGGCTAATTTAATGGCCCAAACCCTCATGGCCTTAGTGGAGTGTAGTAACCCCATGGACGGTATTAAGGTGCCAATGACTATTACCACAGAAGGGTTCCCAACCGCTTGGAGGGTAATAACTAAGGACAGCAAAGACCCTGGGGGGGATGAGCCCCCACCCTTATCTGAAACCCTTGAGGAAAAGATTATCAAACTGCTGCTGGAGGAGGGTAAAACTATTGAAGATTTTAAAAGGTTATTCCTTCCCCCACATCCCCACCCACTCTAGCTCCAGTGCCCATGCCAGTGCTGACACCCACATTGGTGCCTGCAGTTAGTCACAATTCATACCACAAACTGGGGATGTTCTCAAGTGCCTTCCCCACCCCAAGGGGGAAGATGACTGGGAGATCTGGATAGATTATGTTGCCCCTTTGGTACCCGAGTGGCAGTGTGCGGAGGCGGAAAAGGATTATGGAGAGCTTGAGGGGTCCAGCTCTGGAAGCAATAAGGTTTCTGAGGTCCACCAACCCTGATGCACCTGCTCAAAGGTATCTGTCTGCCCTTGAAGTCCTATTTGGCAGCATTGAGTCTGGGGAGACTTTGATGGTGCAATTCAAAGGCACTAAACAATGGAAGGGAGAAGGTTCATCCACATATGTCATTCATCTGGAGAGGGCCCTACAAGGAGCTTACAGAAAGGGTGGGATACCAGCTAGCGACCTGAACCATGTGAGGCTGGACCACATATTGCAATGCACCAAATATTCTAAACTGCTAATCTTTCAGATAAGGCTCCAGGACAGGAAGGGTAATCCCCCTGACTATTGCGACCTGATGAAGGAATTCAGGGAAGCTGAAGCTGAGGAAGGAGATGGGAGTTCCAGCGCAAGTACAGTCAGAGTGGCCTCAGCGCAGGGGAATCCCATGGAACCAGAGGCTGCTGGGGATACTTCGCAGTGTGCTGAGGTACTGCGACAGTTCAGAGAAATGAAAGCCGCCCTTCTTTCCCAGACCCTTCCCAAAGACACAACAGATCCTAGCCACTCTCAGAGTGCGTCCGCTATGGGGGTGGGGGTGCACGCTTTGGCATCCCCTGCAGGTAGCAGTCAGAAAACTGAAACAAAGGAAGTAATGTTGGCAATAAGAGAATTGTTGAAACGTCTCCCACCACCTTCAACACCCCAGGGGGAGGTCGAGCCCAGATTGCCCGTTGTTGGTAACCCAACATGTCAGACCCCAGAAAGCATGTTTTGTCATAATTGTGGGCAGGATGGGCATATGAGGAGAGAATGCTGGTCCCTGAAGGACCTAGATAATGTTGCATACAGATTTCAAGGGGAGCTTCGGAAAGCAAGACAATGGTAGAGGGTTGGCGGCAATGACCGCAGTGAAGGCTCAAGAAATCCTAACTCAAACTTCTTTGTGGCGAAATCATCTGTCCAGGCCCTACTACTGTCCCTCCCAACTGGTCTAAAATAGTAGGCCCATCAATGGAGACTACTGTGACTGTCAATGGTATCCATACTTAGGCTGTGCTTGACAGCGGGTGGCAAGTGACCATTGTATTTCAGGACTGGTATGACAAACATTTACCTGATGTGCCAATACGATCTCTGGAAGGCCTACATGTGTGGGGCCTGAGCAACAAATCTTATGCCTACCTAGTATATGTTCGGCTCTGGCTGTCTTTTCCTGTGGCTGTAACTGGTGTAGATGAACAATTCGAGACACTAGCCCTGGTGTGCCCTCCTACGGGATTGTATGCTGGGGTTTCCTTGCTCATTGGGACCAACGCCCACATGTTTGGAAGATTAGCGCAGCTGTGTCAAGAGAAACAAGGGCAACGGACTGGGTGGGACCTGAGAATTCCAGCCTTGATAAAGAGAGCCTATGATTTGCAAAAACAGACTATAGAAGTGGACAGAGACGAGCCGGTGGAGATAGTGTGGAAGAAGGATCCTGATTCTCTAGTACTACCACACAAATCTCAGTATGCCACTCATGGAGAAGTTCGCCTTAGAAAGGACGTGAAAAACAAAATATTGATGCTGGATGCCCCCAGTGAAGGGAAGTTACCAGAAGAGTTGTTGGTTAAACCCAGTATCTTGTCTGCCCGTTCCCATTCCTATGCACAATGAGTGATGGTCCAGATTCAAAATGTGTCAGATCGAGAACTCCGAGTGAACAGGGAGTGTACATTGGTGACAGTACACTGCAGTATTACCCAGCAGCAAGCATTCTGGCATAAGGGAGGAAGTGACCCCAGACCTATTTGACTTTGGTGAGTCTCCATTGTCTGGTGGATGGAAGACTCGGATCAGTGGGAAACTTGCCCAGAGGGATCAAGTGTTTCTGGTACAAGAATGGGATGAGGGATGTCCATGGTGCTGAGCATAACATTTGGTTGCACGATGACAGGCCTTTCCAAGAGCGGTCCTGCCACCTTGCTCCGGCTGACATAGACCATGTTCGGCGGCACCTACAGGAGATGCTCACTGCCGGTATTATTCAAGAGTCAAGAAGCCCGTACGCATCTCCCATCATAGCTGTGCGCAAGAAGAATGGATCCGTGAGGATGTGTGTGGATTATCGGACCCTAAACCGATGGACTGTCCCAGATCAATACACCATGCCATGCATACAGGATGTCCTGGACTGCCTGAACGGGAGGTACTTGATCTCCACAGCGGATATTACCAAATCCCAATGGCCCCGGAGGACCATGAGAAAACAGCCTTCATCTGTCCTTTGGGGTTCTATGAATTTCTGAGGATGCCACAGGGGATTTCGGGTGCCCCTGCTACCTTCCAGAGGTTGATGGAACGTGCGGTAGGGGACATGAATCTGCTAGAATGTTTAGTGTACTTGGATGATGTTATTGTTTTCAGACGCACGTTAGAAGAACATGAGGCCAGACTGTTCAAAGTTCTTGATCGCTTGGAAGAATTCAGCCTCAAGCTATCCACAGACAAGTGCCAGTTCTTTCAAGCATCTGTAAAGTATGTGGGACACATAGTGTCAGCTGAGGGGATACAGACAGACCCCAGTAAAGTAGAATCCCTGACCACCTGGCTCCAGCCCACTAACCTATAAAAGCTGCAGCATTTTCTGGGGGTTTGCGGCTACTATCGCCAATTCATTAAGGACTATTCAAAGTAATCCGGCTGCTCCTTAATCTTACTCAAGGCTATCCTCCTACCAACCGCAGATACAAGAAGGGGTCCCTCAAAGAAGAAGACAAGGTGTATTTTTGAACAGGTGAACCTTTTGGAACCCGTTGGACCCCTAAGTGTGTCGCGACATTCTTCGAAGTCATCTATCAGCATACCCATGCCCTAGTCCTTGCATATGCTGATACCACCAAACCATACATCCTGCACATGGATGTCAGTCTGAAGGGGCTCAGGGCTGTGCTAGATCAAGAATATGAGGATGGTCTAAGACCTGTGGCCTTCGCCAGTTGCAGCTTGACACCCTCTGGGCGGAATTATCCTGTGCACATGTTGGAGTTTCTCGCTCTAAAGTGGGCCACAGTTGATCAGTTTCATGAGTACCTCTATGGGGCCAAGATATTAGTCAAGACTTGATAACAACCCTCTAACATAGGTACAGACTTCAGCCAAGTTGAACGCCACGGGGCACCGGTGGCTTTCTGCCTTGTCAACTTACGACTATGCAGTTGAATACCAGCCTGGACTGAACCATATTATGATGTTGCCCTTTCACGGTGGCCAAATTCCAAAGACTGTCTGAACCTTCTATTAAAGCATTGTGCCAAAAGTTTGACAAAGATGAGCAATTGTTTGCAGACACCGTGGACTGCCTGGTGGATTGTTGGGGGGCCCCCCCATACTTGCATACCTGCCGCTTATTGTAATTTTTCTACATTAGATATCAGTGCTTTGCCCCAGTTTGACAGTGACAGCATTCAGTGGGCTCAATCTCACGACCCCATGATTCAGCCTGCACTTGATGCCCTGCGTGTGAGGAAGGATGTGTCTAAATTACGTTCTACAGACTTACGAACTGCATTGTTATTCAAAGAAGGCCCCAGACTAAAGTTACAAGATCAGTTATATAGAGAGACAGTAGATCATCAAGGTTTAGTGGACAAGCAGCAGTTAGTCCTACCCACAGCCTTCAAACAGCTGGTACTGAGGTCCCTCCATAACCACATGGGACACCTCGGTATTGATCGGACTCCTGACTTAATACGATCCCAATTCTATTGGCCGAAAATGGGGGCAGATGTTGAGAATCATGTCAAAACTTGCAGTCACTGCCTCCAGCGGAAAGCTTTGCCCCAGAAAGCTGCCCCACTTGTCAGTGCCCAGATGGAACTGGTTTGTATAGACTTCCTGCATCTGGAGCCCGATCAAAAGAACATTGGCAATGTACTGGTAGTAACCGATCACTTTACCCGATACGCACAAGCTTTCCCGACCAAGGATCAAAAGGCCTCTACGGTAGCCAAGGTGCTAGTAGAAAAGTTCTTTGTCCACTATGGTGCACCCCAACGTATCCATTCCAACCAAGGAAGAGACTTTGAAAGTAGACTAATCAAAGAAATGCTCTCTCTGTGAGGGGGTGCGAAAGTCCAGAACCACTCCCTGTCACCTTCAATGGGACCCCCAGCCAGAACGTTTTAACAGAACCCTTCTGGACAAGTTGGGTACTCTCTGTCCTAAAGACAAGTCTAATTGGAGTCAGCAGATTAGCACCTTAGTACACGCTTACAATCACACCAAAAGTGATGCTACCGGATTCTCTCCCTATCATCTCATGTTTGGAAGGGAAGCCCGGCTGCCTGTAGATGTTTGCTTTGGGGTTTCTCTGGATGGGGTCCGAGCAGAGAACTATTTACAATATGTACAGAAATGGAACGCTTAATTGAACCATGTGTATCAACTGGCTCAATCAATGGCCGCCAAGAGAAAGCTTGCCAACAAAGAGAGGCACGACAAGAAAGTGAAGGCTCAAGAGCTACTGCCCGGAGACCGTGTATTGTTGCGCAATTTGGGACTACATGGAAAGCATAAAATTGCTGACAGGTGGCATCACCTTCCACACATAGTGATCTGTAAACTGGATAAACTGCCTGTGTACAAAGTGTGCCCTGAGAACAACTCTAGAGCTGTTAAAACCATGCACAGGAACCATTTACTACCCATTGGCCAAGTAATGATCGTTGCTGAACAGTCAGATCCTGCCCTTCCTGGGCCAGTAACTAATGCCACTGCCAAAAGGTGACAGAGTCAACCCTCTCCAACCGTGCAACAACCAAGGCTTTCCCCTGAGCAGGCCGAGCCTGATGATAACAGTCAGTCTGAATGTGACAGTAGTGAGTGCAATGCTTCCTATTATCCCACTTATGAACTGAGTCAGTTGTTTCAAGGTAACCCAATGTATAATTGTGGGGATGAAGCTGGGCCCTCAGGATTGTCTAACCCCCCGGCTTCCTTCTTGGGGCCCATGCCCCCGGAAAGTGAGGTGCAAAGTATAGTGTCCAAACTGGTTGACTCGCTGTGCTTGGTGGGATTGTTTGACATGCCCGAGGAGGAAGCTAATGCTATAAACCTTCCTGGTGCCAAGCCAGAACTTGAGAAACTATATGACAATGTTGAAAGTCCCACTTCAGTGCCCCAAAGTCCAACTGTCTCAGCACTTTCCCTGGATGACCAACCTGGACCTCTTGCAGAGAACACTAAAGTGTCTAACGTAGTGGATACAGAGTTAACAGAGTCAGGACCCGATAATGTTCCGCTACTGGAGACTTTGCCCAGTGCAGAGGTACCCCTTTCTACTGAAGAAGAGATTGATGCAAATGCTGGTACCCCAGGGACTGTACCTGTTTCCCCAAGGAAGTCTGGGAGGGCGGTTAAACCAGTAATACATCTAAGCTATGACTCCCCCGGAAGACCAGTAGATCTCCCTTTAAATGTTGTCCACAAGATGTCTTTGTTTCAAAGAGCTCACTGCCCAAACTGAGTCTTTCTGCTACTTCCAAGCTGATTGTCGATCCTTCAGGACATGGTGCCCCTGCCCCATCTAGCCCCAAGTTAGCTGATAGGGATGGGACCCCATCTATGTTGTTTAGAATGCAAGAAACTATAACATGAATGAGTATAGTAATATTATTGTGTGAATCATACTAAAATCATTATTGAGTGTATGGAAAATGCATAACTGTTGCCATAACATACATATATATATATATATTCATATATATTAGCTATTTTGTATACGTATAGTAATGGTAATGAAGCATATATATTGTACAAATACAGTGTCTTCAAATAACATTGTTGTGAGCATAGACTTGACGCGAATGTCAAGTTCTTTCCAGGCTGGGAAGGGTGTAACTCCCCTACAAATGGGGGTTCCTAAAGTGTCTTCCTGGGCTTGCCTAATGCCCACTGCCAGGCTGGTGTTCGGTGTCCTAGCTTTGTAAAAATATTACGCATGTAAGTGTCTAGCTAGCCTCCGTGCCTGTCTCCTTCAGAGGCATCATTTTGTGGTGTATAATTAATCTGGGTAAGGGCCAAGTGTTTCCAGGCTTGAGTCACACCTGAGCTGCAGTAATATTGCTCCATTCTGCCATTGCTAATTGCACAAAGGGAGCTCTGTTAGAACTTGTAATTGTTTACTGATTAGCTGCTCTAATAATAATGATATTATAGTTTGTCTAACATGCCTTTCTTTGCAGCATGGACATTTCTGTATTGCACTAATTAGTACCTTTTGGGGACCTTAAAATGGAGTCTGTCCCCAGGGGTCTTGTGGGAGTGAATTTCTGTAGGAATTGTAGTTTTTACATGTTGGTGCCTAAATGGACCTGGAGTGGGAGCCCTTGTTGTGACAGACAGATGAATCAACGAATCAAACCATTTGGAACTTTGGGAAAGTAACAAGCTGCTTGCAACAGTCAGTCAGTCTGAGATTGGAGTTGAGAGAGTGAACTGCTCAAGATATTTGAGCAGCTGTTCCTGTGTAGTAGCATGGGAAACTGGTGGGAAGGCTGTGTTTGGTCTGCCTGCATCATTTTCCTTTGTGAGGAAATACTTCAGTTAATTGTAACCGGACTGAATCCGAACAGGTTTGTGACAAGAATTACTGAATTGTGACTGCTTTGTTGCCTGAAGAAGACCGAAGATTTGCTTCATGCAATTGGCCTGTCAGGAAGTCTGAAACCACCACAGAGCATACGGTTTGTGCAGAGACACTGTGCTTCCGACCGGACTGTCATCCAAACTTTGGTACTGCTTTTCTTTTCTATAAATGTTCTGAATGCTGCTAGGGGGTCGCAGTTTGGTTCCTCACTGCCTGCTTGTGTCATGCTTGCTGGAAGCTGAATCCAGCACTATCAGACTGCCATCCGAATTGTTCACCTGGCTTGGGCCCTGACAGCTACTCATGCCACAGAGAATATCATCGACGAGAGACCTGCCTGGGGATCAGCCCCCTGCTCAACATTACGAACAGGAACGATACCACGGTGAATCATGTGGGCCCTGCTTCTCCTGGCAAACCAGCAAGTCATCCTTCAGTGTCCATTTCATCCATCCTGTGTCCTGTACTGGGTAGCGTGAGCAAACACCAGGGTAGCTCCCTGCAACAACAGCTCAATCAAAGTGTGTTATCTGATTTAATTGTTTTGTCTAATTATCACAAACTGAGTCTCCTGGCTCTGGATTACAAATTGTGGGATATTGTGCATGACTTGTCTTTTCATCATAGGGCCCCAACCAGCTGCAATGCCAGCCTACCCTGGGCAACGTGTCAGGCTAGTCTACCTCACCACTGGGTACCCAGAGTGTGTGTGACTGTGTTGAGGGACTCTAAAGTGCATGCCTTGTAGCCTGATTGAATCAGCATCTAAAGCCAATCAACCTGATTACACCCTTTCCTTGTTCATTTCCCCTGAATAAATCAGATCTGAATCTTTTTGCACTTAACCTGCCTGTGGTGCACTTCTGTACAACTAGCACAGTGGTACTATTGTTTACTGTGTTTAACCTTACTTTGCAGGGGGTCTCCAGGGCAGAACAGGTGGAACCAGCCCTGATGGTAAGTGCCATCAGTGGGGACATATCTGCTGTTTGGGGTTATTGCATCTGTGGGTTTTGTACATTGTCTAGGCCACTAGAAGGGAAAGAGGGGGGTCACAGTGTCCCGGAGGGCTATACCCAGGTCAGCTATGCTACCACCTAGAGCTCCATCCTGGTACAATGCCATCTCACCCGCTGTCACATCAATCACCAATCTAGGTCCTTTTAAAGCTGCCTTAAGGGCCCATATCCTCTCCTCACGTCAATGCCAGTGTAACCCAGTAACCTCTGAATCCTGCACCACGCCGCTAGGCCACGCACCCGCCCTTGGCCAGGCAGTGGAGAGCCCTCACTATTTCTAGCCTACAGGCTCCTCACCTCCCTCGGTTACCATATAGTTGCACTGGACTATGAATGCATTGTATTATGTATAAGACAAGGCCTCCCCTGAGGCAGCTTACTACCAACTCATATCATGCATAGTTTAGCTACCAATTGGACAGGTCTTAACCGCTCATTAGCTAAATATGTTGATAGCTCTACCCTGTTTTAGCTACCAGATGTATAGGCATTAACCAGTGCAGATTGTACTTATACTCTGTATGATTGCTCACCCACATTTATTCTATGTATGTACTGTATGAATGTCTACATTTTATTCTGACGTGGAGCCTTTGGAAATAAGTCTATGACTCAAAGGGTTGTAATTCCAATTTCCTAAATAAATAAATCAAATAAATACCACTAACCCTGTCCTCTGGGTGGAGGCACCTGTTTTCAGTATCCAGGCCCCTTAACCTGCACCTAGCCACGCAGGGAGGGGTAGTAGCCCTTGGGATAGTGCCACTTAGGGGTTACATCTGGAACTGTTCAGGGGGTTGTGGCTTGACTACCGTAAAGCTCTGTACCTAGGGCTGCCAGGGGAATTGTGGCTTGACTACTCTTATGCTCTGTACCTGGGGCTGTCCAGGGAGTTATGGCTTGACTACTTTAATGCTCTGTACCTGGGGCTGTTCAGAGGGCTGTGGCTTGACTACTCTAAAGCTCTGTACCTGGGGCTGTCCAGGGAGTTATGGCTTGACTACTCTTATGCTCTGTACCTGGAACGGTCCAGGGGGTTGTGGCTTGACTACTTTAATGCTCTATACCTGGAGCTGACTGTTGGGTGGTGGCTTGACTACTCTAATGCTTTGTATCTGGGGCTATCCTTGGGGTTGTGGCTTAACTACTCGAATGGTCTGTACCTGGGGCTGTCTGTGGGGTTGGGGCTTGACAATTCTAAAACTCTGTTCCTGAGGCTGTTAGGGGGTTGTGGCTTGACTACTCCAATGCTCTGTTCCTGGGGCTGTATGGGGGGGTTGTGGCTTGACTATTTTAATACTCTATATCTGGGGCTGTCCGTGGCATTGTGGCTTGACTGCTCTAATGCTCTGTACCTAAAAATGTCCAGGGAGTTGTGCCTTGACTACTTTAATGCTCTGTACCTGGGGCTGTCTGCGGGGTTGTGGCTTGGCTACTCTGATGCTCTGTACCTGTGGCTGTCCAGGGGTTTTTGGCTCGACTACTCTAATGCTCTGTACCTGGTGCTGTTCAGAGGGTTGTGGCTTGTCTAGTCTAATGCTCTGTACCTGGGGCTGTCTGTAGGGTTATGGCTTGACTACTCTAATGCTCTATACCTGGGGCTGTCTGTAGGGTTTTGGCTTGACTACATTAATGCTCTGTATCTGGAGCTGTCCAGAGGGTTGTGGCTTGCATACTTTTTTTTTCTTAACAAATCTTTATTGACTTTTTTTTTATAGTTTACAAACTATTGAATCAACAAAGACAAACCTGGACAAGCCAGGGTACACAGTCCAAAACTGACTGTGAGAACTATGTACAACCCCATATTTACATGCACAGCAGGAATCCGTCTCCAGAAATACAAAAAATACAATTAGCTTTCCTAATATGTAATAATACAGCCCACATCCCAACTTAATCGACTGTTACATATAATTACAACCCTACAAAATAACAGATCGGGTTATGCAGCTCTTTAAGAAAAGGAACAAAAATGAAAGCAAAATCCACCATAGTAGCATACATACATACTGTCTTATAGGTATTAACTTACCATTGACCTCTTTCCCTCTGATACTCCCACTCAAGGGTGGAATCCTGCCGTGTCCCCTGGAAAGAGAGAGAGTCCCCATCCCCCCCGGTGCCTGGTAGACCAGAGTCCCAAACTCCATCGGTTCTTGCTTGGATCACGTTTTGTCCATACCCTTGCATAAATAATCAATAGAGTCAACTTAGTACAAATTTTTGACCACTTCTCCCTCCCACATATCAATCTCATGCTATTCGCAGCCTGACAGACGGACCTGTATTTGGGTACCTAGTCTCTGGAGGGCATAAATCGCTTCTAAGGATGACCATCTCTTCGCATATAACCCTTTTTCCCCTCCCAACAGAGTTGTTTCTCTATTCTACCCAGAGCCCCCATCAAATCCCGAATCCACTGCCTATACGTGTATACTTGATTGTCCTTCCAATGTTGAACCAAAAAGGATTTGACTAACGAAGTCATCAGAGACAGGTGGAATTTAGGTAAGACTCCAGGTATTGCTGACAAATCACCCAAGACACAAACCTCCAGAGTTATATATTCAGTATAGTTCAACAAAGGGTCCATACGCTGTCTAATTTCCCCCCACAGAGGTGAAATTTTGCAACATTCCCATAGCACATGTAAGAGGTCTCCTATTCCCGACTCACATCTGAAGCACAGGTCCGTCTGTCTAAGCTTTCTGTCATATAGTTTTACAGGGGTAAAATATATGTTAGAGACAATAAAAAACTGCATACTCCTAAACTTGGGTATAGGTATGTACCTATAATTTTTCCAAATAGAATCCCAAACGAGATTTCTAGGAGCCATTACTTTATCCCAATACGAGACTTGTATGGGTGAGGTCGGACTAAGGAACTCTACCAACACGCTATACACCTGCGATAGAGCACTTGACTTCGGGTGTGGCTTGCATACTTTAATGCTCTGTACTTGGGGTTATCCGTGGGGTTGTGGCTTGACTACTCTAATGCTCTGTGCCTGGGCTGTCCAGGGGGTTGTGGCTTGACTATTCTAATGCTCTGTACCTGGGGCTGTCCAGGGGGTTGTGGCTTGTTGTCTGTAATGCTCTGTACCTAGGGATGTGTGAGGGGTAGTGGCTTGTCTACTCTAATGCTCTGTACCTTGACTCAACTCTCTCATACCAGTCTGTGTATGACCCAAATGCTCTCACTTGAGGTCCCCATGGTTTGACAGAGAGCTCAAGGTGATGAAGATTATGGTTCGGAGATTGGAACACTGCTTGCAGAGGTCCGAGCTGTAGGTGGACAGACTGGCCCTGTGCTCCTATTATGGTGAGTATCACGGGCCAATTGCTCGTAAGAAGACAGAATTCCTGTCCAGGGAGATTGCTGCTGGGAAGAATCGACCAACAGTGGTCTTTTGGACTGTTGACAGGTTGCTAAATCCAGCCTGTCTATGAATGACTAAAGTATTTTCTGATGCATTATACGAAGAGTTTGCTCGTTTTTTTCTTGGACAGGGTGTCTGCTATTCAGCAAGGAGTTCCGCCAATGAGCCAGAGAGTGGCCGACAGTGGTCACCTTGAGCATCCTGAGAGCACTTTGCCTGGTTGGGGAGTTTAAACCATTGGAGGTGTCTGAGGTCATTGAGGTTGCTTCCAAGCTGAAGCACACAAATTGCGAACTGGACTTCGGTGCCAACTCATTTTTTGATTAGATCTGCTGACACCGTTGGCCTGGTGTTCACCTTGATTGTCCAGTGCTCTATGTCAGAGGCGTCTTCCCAGATGCCTTGAAGAAAGTACTGGTCAGACCCCTTCTGAAGAAACTATCATTGGACTCTGACATCAAGGTGAATTACCATCCAATCTCCAATCTCCCCTTTGTAGGGAAGGTTGTTCAGAAGGTTGTGGTGCATCAGCTTGAGGAGCACCTCATGGCCTTTGATCTCTATGAGGCTTTCTAGTCTGTGTTTCTTGCTAGGCATAGCACAGAAACCACCTTAGTTCGAGTGCATAATGACCTCCTCAGGGTGAGGGATCAAGGGGAGGGGAGGGGACAATTATCATTCTCCTCGATCTCTCCTCAGCTTTTGACATGGTAGACCACTGGGTGTTACTTGACCACCTGAGGGAATGTTGTGCACTCGTGGGCACTGTCATCAGTTGGTTTTAGTCCTACCTCTCGAATAGGAGGCAATGGGTGGTGATGGGGAATTTCTCCTCCTCCTCTAACCTCCTGTCGTGTGTAGTACCTCAGGGTTTGGTCCTGTCGCCAATGTTGTTTGCCGTGTATATGCTGTCCCTGGGGGAGCTAATTAGGAAATACAGTTTGGGTTTTCATTGCTATGCAGATGATACCCAATTGTATTTTTCTTTTTGTCCCTGAAACACCCAATGTGGCAGAAGTGCTAAACAACTGCCTCACTGAGATCAGGTACTGGATGGCCTTCAGAAGGTTGAAACTGAACCCTGTAAAGATGGAGGTACTGGTAATGGAGTCGAACAGAGGGCATAATAGGATGGCCTCTGGCAGAGCCATGTGATTGTTCCTGGGAACTGTGCCACTGAAGGCCTCCTGTAGGGTGCATGATCTTGGTGTAACCTTCGACAGTGGATTGACCTTTGAATCTCAGGTGTTATCCATTGTCCAGACTAGCTTTTACCATCTCAGGAATATTGCCAGGATCAACCCCCTTATTTGACTCCTGGACCTCCCCACCTTAGTGCATGCCTTCGTGACATCAAGGCTTGACTACTGTAATGCGCTCTACCTCAGGGTCTCAGAAGGTACCCTCCACCGCCTGCAGCTAGTGCAGAATGCAGCCACCAGGTTGTTGGCGGGGCAGTCGAAATACTGCCACATCACCCCAGTGCTGTGTAAATTGCACTGGCTGCCGGTCAGGTGGAGGATCCTCTTCAAGGTGGGCTTGCTCACTTTTAAGGCCCTACATGGGCTGGGCCCTGGATACTTGGCTGAGCTTCTTACACCTGCTACCTTGGCTTGCTCCCTCCGTTCCTCCTTTAGGGGCCACCTTGCGGTTCCCAGGATGAGGTTAAAAACTGCCAGTGACAGAGCTTTTAGTGTTGCTGGCCCTGTCCTGTGGAACTCGCTACTACCATCTGTTAGGGAGGCCCCTTCAGTTGAGGTATTTAAAGCCCGTCTCAAGACCCTCCTGTTCAGTCAGGCCTTCCCAAACATTGTTTGTTAGATTTTAATCCTGGGATTGCCCCTAGAGACTGTTTTTAGCTGAGCTTTATTCATTTTATTTTATAGTAATTGTTGTAATTTATATGTTATTTACTTGTCTGTGTATTCTATCATTAGTTTGAATTTATGTAAGGTGCCCAGAGCCTCCAGGATTGGGTGCCTTGAGAAATAAAATTATCATTGCCTTGCCTTGCTTTACCTTACCTGGGGCTCTCTGTGGGGTTGTGGCTTGACTACTCTAATACTCTGTACCTGGGGCTGTTCAGAGGGTTGTGGCTTGACTACTCTAATGCCCTGTTCCTGGGGCTGTCCAAGGGCCTGTGGCTTGACTACTCTAGTGCTCTGTACTTGGAACCACCTTCTCAATAACATTATCCAAAAAGGGTAGGTTAGAGACTGGTCTGTAATTAACCAGACAGTCAGGATCAAGGGAGTTTTTTTTAAGAAGGGGTTGAACAACCGCCTCCTGTAGAGGATCTGGAAAGACCCCCCTCTCCAATGACCTCCAGACTATCTCAGCGAGGCTCAGGCCAATTTTATCTATGCACCCTACAAGAAGGAACACCAGGTCCAATGAATGACCATGAATGTGGGTCACGGAGGTAACAACTTGTGTAAGGCCCAATGAACTCATTAGTTGGAGGAAGTCTTGACCAAATTGTGAGTGTTCATTGTCGACTAAGGCATTGAAATCCCCCAGAATCAACCATCTGGAGGATCCCAATACCACATCGATGATGAGTCTGCAACTGCTTGCAAAGCAAACTTTCCCATCTTCTGGTGGATGGTAGATGAGAAGTATCTTGCACTCTACACCCGCACCCATGATACATTTAAAGGAGTTGGTGGTCCCTACCGGAATCTCCGTAAGGTCCAGTTCCGAACTAAAACAGATGGCTACACCCCCACCCCTATGATCCATTCTTGGACAGTGTATCACTGAGTACCTGGCCGGAATTGCTGAAGCCAACACTGGGCCTGCATTTTCAACCAGTCAGGTCCACTTATCCAACAAGATCCGCTATTAAAGCAGTCTTGTTCTTAATGGATCTGGCATTGCTAAGCACTGTCCGAGTAGGATGAGCAACCATTGAAGACTGCATCACTTGCCTGCACGAAGCAGAGCCCATGCGTATGGGAACCAGGCAGGGAGGACCCCTTTCCTGGTCCCATTTCACCCCAAGGCTTCTCCTTGTTCCCACCACCCCAATCTGCCCTCTCCTTTCCAATTCCCCTCCACACCCAGCACCCCTCTGGGGCCGTCTCTGGAGGGGGGGGCTATACCTGGGACTGTCTGAGGGGTTGTGGCTTGACTACTCTAATGCTCTGTACCTGGGGTTATCCATGGAGTTGTGGCTTGGCTACTTTAATGCTCAGTATCTGGAGCTGTCAAAGGAGTTGTGGCTTGAGTACTTTAATGCTCTGTACCTGGGGTTGTCCAGGGGTTGTGGTTTGACTATGCTCTGTTCCCGGGGCTGTCGGGGGGGGGGGTTGTGGCTTGACTACTTTAATACTCTGTCCCTGGGGCTGTCAGTGGGGTTGTGGCTTGACTACTCTAATGCTCTGTACCTGGAGCTGTCTGTGGGGTTGAGTCCTGACTACTTTAATGCTCTGTACCTGGAGCTGTCCAGGGGTGGCTTGACTACTCTAATGCTCTGTATCTGGAACTATCCAGGAGGTTGTGGCTTGACTACTCTAATGCTCTGTACCTGGAGCTGTCTGTGGGGTTGAGTCCTGACTACTTTAATGCTCTGTACCTGGAGCTGTCCAGGGGTGGCTTGACTACTCTAATGCTCTGTACCTGGAACTGTCCAGTGGGTTGTGGTTTAACTACTTTAATGCTCTTTACCTGCGGCTGTCCATGGGGTTGTGGCTTGACTACTCTAGTGCTCTGTACCTGGAGCTGCCCATGAGGTTGTGGCTTGACAACTTTTTTCTTTTTATTGAATGGCTGTGACCACAAATCTGTTACAATCAATTATATAGGCTTACAACATGAAAATTGTTTACAATTCTATTATATGTAATTGATGGTTATGAGTCTAAGCCAATGTTTCTGAATAAAATGACATTTTTAAAATATGACTGTGTCTATTATTTCATCAACACAAACCTTCCATCCCGTACTATGTCATGCCCTATATGGTCTTTCCCATGACAACTGCTTGTATTACCTGAGTGAAGGTTGCCCCTGTATACTGTATTCTGGCCTAAATTCCCACAGGTCTTTAAAAACTACTTTACAATGGTATCTCAGGGTATAAAATCAGGGTCATGCCTTGATATATATATATCACCCATGGCCTCCAGAACACGTCATGTCCTGGCTTTTTGTTATGTAATGTAGCAGTGAGGGATTCCATGTAATAAATATTAGAAACCACCCCTCTCCAATCTTGTATAATGGGAATATCTGGTGACATCCAACGTCTTGTTATATCCTTTTTGGCTGCCAAAATATAAATGGGTAACAAGGTTCGGTGCCAAGATGGGTGATGGGGGGAAATAAGGCTAATAAAACCACCTCAGAGGTTAATTCTATCCTCTCGCCCAGACAGTCCGTTATCTCTTGTTGTACGCTCCACCAATAGGGTGTCAATCGTGTGCACATCCATAAGATATGACCAAGGTCGGCATGTGGGCACATACAATTTCTCCAACACTTCCCAAATGAGGAGGGGAGGTACTTGGAGAGAATGGCCAGAAAACGGAAGAATTGAGCTCACCACTTAGAGGCAAATTCACGCCATATGGTAGAATGAGTTATCCTGCAGGGCAATGGGGAAGTTTGCATCCAATCCTGATCTGAAATTTCTATTTCAAGATCCCTGCACCAGCTTTTTAAAATTGAAAGAGATGAGTCTCCCATCCCATCCCTCAGAAAACGGTATAGGTGTCCCACCTGGTGTCCCCAAATATGCCCAGACAAGGTGTCTTCCAGATATTTCCAGAACATGGGAATAGGGTCTGGTAATTTAAGCACCATGTCCCTCTGTCTTAAAAGGTAATTTTTGACCTGTGTATATCTGTATATGTCACTATCTAATAAACCATATGTTGATTTAAGTGTTTCAAATGAAATAATACCCTCCCAGGAGAGGAGCTGTCTAAAATATTGGAGTCCCACCTTCCTCCACCTTGCAAAAGTATGGTCTGTAGTAACGGAGAAAAACTTGTCATCCTCTGAGATTAGTATATGAAAGAAAAAATAATCCCTAAAACCCCAATGTTTTTTCAGTCGGTACCATTGTTTAAAAATCTGGGCAGAAAAGGGTGTGAAGTCTTGCAGGCAAAGAGGTCTTGGTTACCGAGGCCAAAGTTATCTTTGTTATGTTGTACAAATCATTTAAAGCAAATTCTAGGTCCTACCAAGGAGCCTCATAAGTCAGAGACAGCCATAAGGTTAATATTTTAAAGAAAGCGGCAAGGGCATAACATTTCAAGTTTGGTAGGTTGGCTCCACCCTGGGAGAGTGGGAGCTGTAGCAAAGACATCCTGATCCGAGGTCTTTGGCCGTGCCAAATAAAATTTGAAATAATTATGTCCCATGATTTAAAAATAAAAGGGGGAGGGAAAAGTGGGGATGTTCTGAAATAGATACAATAATTTGGGCAAAATGATCATTCAGAGGGACTCTGTTCTTTGGAAGAAATTTAAAGGTAACTTGGACCAGAGAGATAAGTCTGACTGAATCTGCATCAGCAGGGGTTCATAATTTAGTAGTTCCAAATTTTCCAAGTTCCTTGGAATAGTGATGCCCAAATATTTGAACTTTGTTTGATACCATTTTATAGGGTATTTATTTTTAAGGGGTTGAGACGGGGTAAAATATAATGAGAGAAGGTCTGTTTTAGCTACATTTAGCTGAAAATCTGAAACCTCTGTGAAGTGTTCCAAGGTTTCCCATAAGGCCAGAAGGGAAGTCTGCGGGAAGAGGGCTATCACTAGGATATCATCCCTGAAGAGGGCCACCTTGTGTTTCCTCTGGCCTATAGGGACTCCCTCTATCTGGGTGTTTCTCCGACTAGCCTCTGCCAGGGGTTCAATGTAAAGGGTAAATAATAGTGGGGAGAGGGGGCATCCCTATCTCGTGCCTCTTTGTATGGTTATTGCTTGAGACAAGGATCCATTTATTCGAATATATGCTTTAGTGGACATATAGATGTTTCTCAGGAAGGTAAGAAAAGAGTCTAGGAAGGAAAATTTAGAAAGGGTAGCCCATAGGAATTCCCACTCCACCTTGTCAAATGCTTTATCGGCATCTAGACTTATAATTGTGGAGGGGATCTTTCTAGCTCGCATATATTCTGTAAGTAGTAGAATGCGGTGCAAATTATCAGACGTACTTCTCTGCTTTATGAAGCTGGATTGGACATGATGTGTTAGTTGAAGAAATATTGGCTCTAATCTTTTGGTCAATATGGCCATAAATATTTTATAGTCTACATTTAGAATTGAAATTTGGCGATAAGAAGATGGGAGAGAAGGATCTTTGTCTGGTTTGAGTATGGGGGTGAGAACAGCATAGCTCCAGGAGGGGGGGCTTCACCTTCCTTCACTGCTCTACATGCCGGTAGAAAACTGGGTAATAAAGATTTTGTACCATTTGGGGCTAAAGCAATCTGTGCCAGGGAATTTCTGGGGTTTGATATGTTTGACCTGTTGGAGGATTTCTTCAGGTCTGATGGGGCATAGCAGTTGGTTAATCTGGGGATCTGACAATCTAGGTAAAGGGAGCCTACTAAAAAAAATCTGATATCCAGATATTTTGTTCTTGGGATGGTTGGGGGTCTGCATATAAGGTCTCATAAAATTGAGCAAAAACTTGTTTAATTTGCTTCTCCTTATAAGTGGGATTGCCTGAAATGGTAGATTTTATTTTTAGATTTGTAGATACCCTTTTATTGGCCATTAGCTTCCGAGCCAGTAATCTTGTCCCCCTAGCTCCCCCTTCATAATTATATTGTCGTAGGTAGTCCAAGTTCTGGAGGGTCCTATAATCCAATATTTTTTGTATTTCTTGTTTTAAACCTCTGATCTGCCTCTGGAGGGCTGTGTCTCCTTCTCTACATAATAGCTGGTATGAAGCCAATTGGTCCTTTAAAAAATTAAGCCTAGCTTGTTGCTTTTTTGTTTTCGAGAAGCGTATTCCAAACTTTCTCCTCTCAGGACAGCTTTCAATGTATCCCACTGAATTGGTTGGGAGACTTCTGAGGTTAGTTATTCTGAATTACCTGTCGTATACGTTCCCTCATGGAATCCAGGCATTCCGAATCTTTTAGGATGGACACATTAAGTCTCCAGAACCTGAATTTTTTTTGTTTGCCCAAGTCTATTTTAAGAATCAATGGGTTATGATTGGATAGTATCCTGGGTTCAAGTAAAATATCTTGAAATAGGGTAAGATGTTCGCCAGTTAAAAAAAAATAATCCAGCCTAGAATACGTTCTATGACGTCCGGAGAAAAAGGTGTAACCTGGGACCAAGGGAAATAATCTACACCAGACATCTTCTATACCCATAAATGCCAAGTTTCCTTTCAAGTGTTTACTGGCTTTAGATAGCCTATTCGGTTTAGGATTAGATGAGTCCATGTGTGGATTAAAGGAAAATTGAAATCCCCCATAATCAAGATCCTTCTGAGTCTCTCCATCACCCTGTGCAAAAGGTCTGTACCACTGGGAGAAATGTTTGTGGAGGAGATAAGTGTTTACCAGGGTTATTGTCTGAATAAAGTTTGCCTGTTAAAATCACATATCTACCCTGTGGATCCTGATTGGAGTCCAGTACTTCCAGTGGGGTTGTGGTGGGGACCAAGATTACTGTGCCCCACTTATGGCCTCTCAGGTGAGAGGATGCCACTACCTTGTATCTCCCCCCCTCCAATGTAACTTTGAATGTTCTAGGGAGGAAAGATGGGACTCCTGTAAAAAATATACACCCGCTTTCTGTTTTCCCAAATTTTGCATTATCTTGTATCGTTTAACAGGGGAGTGCAAACCATTCACATTTGGAGAGAAAATGTTTACCGGAACATTAACCATTGGCATAACGAGAGAAGATTATCTTAATCAGGCTGGTACTTTGTCCAGTCCACGAGGGGCTTAAAAACTTGAAGTTAGCACCTTTATTAGTGTCCCTCCCCAACCCTGGTGGTCCTTTAAGACCAAATTCAGCACTTTCAGAGAAAGGGGGAACCTCCTTCCCAGCAGCCGTATGGACCATCCAGCCAATACTAGGGTGTAGAATTTCCACATGAAAATTGTGTCACCATCCTTTTAACAATTATCAAAACCATTAAACCCAACCAACTAAATAACTTCTATAACTTTTGAACAGAAACCTGACTCCTGACGGAGTAACCTTTGTACCTATGATCTTCCATTTGTGGGGGAGAGAAAATCATCTCTCACCCTGATCCTAGGGCCTGGAATCCCTTTGCCCTAGGAAGGTGGAGCACCACCCACCAATTGGTGAGTATAGACCCACCTGAGAGGGAAAACCCTCTCTAGAAGCAGTCTCTAACTACCCCCAGAAACTGCTCTTCTGTTGGTTGGAACATAAGTATTTATAGATAGTTAAATGATGTTTTAGTCCTAATATTAGTAGGGGGAAAGAGCCCCCACCTCACCTAAACGGTATAATATATAGCGGATTTAATAGCAACCCCTAGGGGAGTACTAATCATTCCCAGGGAGCAAGGGTCGAGCATCTGACGTGTTGTAATGGGGAAGTGAGATAAATCCTACAGCCCTTCCAATACTAGCCTGCTCCCCCCTCTAGTGGAGACTATCTTTGACACATAGTTCACCCCTTTCTGAAAACAATGGTCGAGTGGGAAAATGGTTAATGTGTAGCCTACATATGAGAGTAAAGCTGAGGCGCCCTGGCACCCTCCCTTTGTATAAGCTTCTATAGGTAAAACATAGTATGGGGATCAGTCACCAACTCCCTGCCTAGAAAGATCCACTTGCCTATCTACCCCCTTGGTAGGGAAATCTTTGTTATTGCCACAGAGTCTGGGTAGTTACCCCACCCACACCATTGTTGCAGCTTTTATAGCCGCTCTGCTTCAAGCTGGGGCGGGGAGGAATAGGCGAGGGGAAGCCACCAGTCTCCCTTCTCACTTCATGGACAACCCTTCCCCTCTGTTGCCCTAAGAGTGACTAAAAGTGTAGTCCATATTAGCTCCCTACAGGTTGTAAATCCAAAATCCCCGGTCCACTTTGCACTGTCAGTGCTCTTGCATTTCTTCACAGCATGAGGAAGAGGCCTACGAAGGTTATTACTGGTAGTTGCCTTTGCTAGTGTCTGGAGACCAACTGGAGCTGTAGTCCATGAGTTCATTGTAAAAGCATCTGTGGTATGAAGGTTGCTTGATGTAGAAACTGGTTTTGTCTTGTTGAGAAGCTGGTGGGAGGCAGAGAGGGGGAACAGCCTACCAGCCAGGTGGCCCTGCATGGGGGAGAGAAAGGCAAACCGGGAGCCCCAGCAAACAGCCAGATAGATGCATTAGAGGCTAATTTATTTTACTATGTATGGAGTAGCAATAACCCTCCCTCGACCCCACTCACACAAGGCAACTGGCCTCCCCTGTACCCTCCCTTCCTCCAATACCCCCCCCGCCAAACAGACAGTACCTGGTTTAGAGCTCAGTTCCTACTCTGTTTATAGAGTTGGGTTCCACAGTGATCGCACTTTATCCATAATCTTCTACAGATACTGGTCTCCAATTGCTACTCGAGGTTTGTCTTGGGAGTTATTTCTGGATGGTGTAGCAGGTTCCCTTATTGACTGTTTCAGATTGTTATTAGGTAGTATCCCTCATTGTAGCAAATCCAATCTGGCCTCTGTTGCCGTAGAGTATGTTGTGGTGCCATTAGGGAATAGAACGACCAGTTTTGCTGGATGGGGGTGTGAAATTTTAAGTTTTTAGCTCTGAGGGAGGGGAACAAGGGAGAATATTCCTTTCTCATGTGTTGAGTAGCCGATGCATAGTCATTGTCGAATATAATACGCTGTTCTCCCCACGTCACCTTTTGTTTGTGCCAGGCTTTGATTAGTAGCTGATCCTTCTGGTAAAAACTTACAAAGCGCATAACAAATGATCTTGGACGGGCATCCGGCCTGGAAGGGTGGGGTCCCAGTGCCCTACGTGCCCTTTCAATATCTATTTGAAAATCGGGGCCCAAATCCAGGGCCTGGTGTGGCAAGTGATCCGCAAATGCAGCTGGGTCATTCCCCTCCTCCCCCTCAGGGATACCATACACCCTAATGTTCTTTCGTTGACCATGATTCTCCATGTCCTCCAACCTCATTGATGTGTATAGTTGTCCCTCGGCTAGTTCATGCACTGTTCTCTCCAGAACCGAAATTTTACTTGTATTTTCTGTTATTTGGGCATCTGCTTCTGTGGCCCTTGATTGAAGTTCAGTAAGATCCCAGCAAATTTCTTTAAGGGCGTCCCTCATTTCAGTGTGTAATTCGGAGATCGCAGACAGAATTGCCGCTGAGTTTGATATCTCAGGCATTTGTTTCTTTTTATCTTTTTCCCTTTTCCCCCATTTGGTGTCAGAGAGTGGGAGAACAGGCAAGGCAGCATCAGAACTCTGCAGTCCACTCTCCTCATTGTCTGGTAGCTCACTCAGTGGCTGGTATCGGTTTCGGTCATGGCGGGCCATTCTGCGAAGGTACGTCTAAAATACAACTTTATTCTCTGGTTTCGTGTTGTAATTCTCCTCACCGCGATGTCTGCGATAATTTTTGCAGGTTTTAATTTTAGTTTAAAATTGTTTTGGGCAGGAGAAACCTGGATTAGTTGTGGTGGGGTGAGAGCTCGATTCCCCCGTGTCTTCACAGTGTCATGTCCCAAACGGAAGTCGTGGCTTGACTACTTCAATGCTCTGTACCTGAGGCTGTCTGTGGGGTTGTGGCTTGACTTCTCTAATGCTCTGTGCCTGGAACTGCCCAGGGGGTTGTGGCTTGACTACTTTAATGCTCTGTACCTGCAGCTGTCCGTGGTGTTGTGGCTTGACTACTCTAATGCGCTGTACCTGGGACTATCTGTGGGGCTGTGGCTTGGCTACTCTAACGCTCTGTACCTGGGGCTGTCTGGGGGGTTGTGGCTTGACTACTTTAATGCTCTGTACTTGGGGCTGTCAGGGGGTTGTAGCTTGACTACTTTAATGCTCTGTACCTGGGGTTATTCAGGGGGTTGTGGCTTGACTGCTTTAATGCTCTGTACCTGTGGCTGTCTGTGGGGTTGTGGCTTGGCTACTCTAATGCTCTGTACCTGGAACTGTCCAGGGGGTTGTAGCTTGACTGCTTTAATGCTCTGTACCTGGGGCTGTCCGTGAGGTTGTGACTTCACTACTCTAACGCTCTGTACCTGGGGCTGTCTGTGGGGTTGTGGCTTGACTACTTTAATGCTCTGTACTTGGGGCTGTCAGGGGGTTGTAGATTGATTACTTTAATGCTCTGTACCTGGGGTTATTCAGGGGGTTGTGGCTTGACTGCTTTAATGCTCTGTACCTGGGGCTGTCTGTGGAATTGTGACTTGGCTACTCTAATGCTCTGTACCTGGAACTGTCAAGGGGGTTGTGGCTTGACTGCTTTTAATGCTCAGTACCTGGGGTTGTTCAGAGGTTTGTGGCTTGACTACTCTAATGCTTTGTACCTGGGGCTGTCCATTGTGTTTTGGCTTGACTATTCTAATGCTTTGTACCTGGGGCTGTCCAGGGTGTTGTGGCTCTTTTTTTAGTTTGTACTTTTTTTTTTTTTAACTCTTTATTTTATTTTCACTTTGAGTTGTTACACTTCATTTTTTCAACATCCAGACATATGAACTTCAATTATGACATGTTATTACATTCTTAAAGATGTTCCATTCTGTTTAAGAAGCACTTTATACATTATTATTTAAAATAACTTCTGTTAAAAACAAAAGTTGAAAATTATAATATAATAGACAAAGAACCTCTGTGCACAAACACTGAGGCAAGGGTTACCCCAAAGGGCATTTGGCTAGGAAGCCAAGTTTCAAGAAAATACAAAATCACACATGCCCCCACAATGCAAAGCATCATGGTTGCATATGCAAATCACCATAGAATGTTATGCTGGTCCAACTTTAAACAGAATTGCATGGTGCCGAAAGACCTCTCACACAGTTTGCAAAGGGTGCCAACTGAAGACATAGACACGTGTTTTGCTCTACCAGGACTCATCAGTATGCCTTGTCTGTTTGACACCCCAGTGGAATGGACCAGCTACCCTTAAGGCAGTGTGCCTTGGATATATTGTGGTGAACCCATTAAAATAAAAAACTATTTAAAAGACAAAGAACCTCTGTGCGTAAACACTGAGGCAGGGTTACCCAAAGGGCATTTGGCTGGGAAGCCAAGTTTCAGAAAATACAAAATCACATGCCCCCACAATGCAAAACATCATGGCTGCATATGCAAATCACCACAGAATGTTATGCTGGTCAACTTTAAGCAGAATTGCATGGTGCCGAAGGCCATTTGTCTGAGTTGGGTGAAGGGAACTATTATCTCAGCGATTAGCTAGTTGAAGAAGGGAACTGTGAATTAGAGGAGTGGCTTAGGCAGCAGGAAGACAGGTGTTTGGATTTAAAACTGCCCTAGATAGCTTTTTGCAGAGAACAGCAAGAGGAAGGAGATGCTGTTAGAACTTTACTACTCTACTGGGACTATATAGCCTCCCTCCCTCACACACCCTACCCTTAGCTAGTTCCAGTTTTATAGCACAGGATTTGACTGACAACAGGAACTTCCTGTTTGGGAGCAGGAAGGGAGTGATCACAGAGGAAAAAAGACTTACCACCTGAGAAGGAAAAGTAGCTCTCCTCCATCCCCCAGCTGCTGGAGGTCTGACTCTGAGATAAGAAGGAGACAACTGAGGAATACAGGAACTGCCTGTCCCAGAACGGGATGAACAGGAGCTTTAAGGGGATGGAAGCAGTAGGAAAGTAGGGAGAAAATAAAAATAAACAGAGAGAGGAAAGAGTAAGCATACAAAACAACAATTGAGGAGCCATAAATAAGACATGATGGGAGTGGTGCAGTGCAGTAGCTGAGCAGCGGCAGTCTTCCGGGAGATGTTCTGAAGGATGCGGTATTGTCCCATCTGCAGACACACTTCTGGACTGAGGGAGGAGGTTACTTGTCTCCAGGCTGAGTTGGCCAGGATTCGGGGGACCTCCTCTCCCACCCAGATACCACCAGGGCAACCACCACTGCCTCAGAGGTTACAAAGAAAGAGGAGTGGTAGGACCACAGTGGGCTCAGGGAGGGTGAGGGTGGTGGAATGAAGGTACATCTCTCCAGTTGTGCCTCTCCACAATTCTCACATTATTCTGGTAGAGTGTGGTTCCTCTATGGAGACACCTGCAGTGGAGACCAAAGAGGATCCTGGGAACCTCCACAAAGAAGACCCACAGGAAGGTGACATGGGACCCCACAGGGGAAGGAAACAACTCCTGTTGGGAGACTTCATTATTGGGGGAGTAGAACTGTGGGAGGAGGGAGAGGGAGGTAAGGTGTCTGCCTGGTACCATGGCTTGGAAGGACAGGGAGCAAATCCGCAGAATTGCACAAGCAGCTGCACGGGGAGGGAGTTGGATGTCATTGTCCACCTAGGGACAAATGACCTGGCTGGGAAAGGGATCAGAGCAGTGCAGGAGGAGTTTGTGGAGTTGGGGAGGGGCCTTAGACAAGTAGCATGCATGGTAACCTTCTTGGAGGTGCTGCCTGTCTATGGCATGGACGAGGCTAAGGTGCTCCGCACCATGGGATTTAATCAGTGGTTGAAAAACTGGTGCAGAGATCAGGGCTTTGGCTTCACTGGGACAGGGTCTACCTGGAGGGATGCAGGTCTATACTGGTGCAATGGTCTGCACCTGTCCAGGAGGGGAACCAGGATCCTAGGTAATAGGTTTAAATGCTTCATTGGCAAGCATATAAACCAGCCAAGGGGGGGCACTGAAAAGGAGCAGGGAAATCCTAGCACCCCCCCACAATAAAAAAATCAGGGTAGTTAGTGAGGCAAAGACAAAGATAGAGAAGTCAATAGGTAGAAGGGCAGAGGTAAATGGAGAAAAAGGCAAAGGCAGTGAGGAGAGAGATGGGGCAGAAAGGGGTAAGGCCATCAAAAAATGGAGGGTAATGAGTGCCAATGCCCATAGTCTAGGTAACAAGTTCCCTGAACTGGTGGCCTTGATGGAAGAGGGGTGGCTGGATATTGTGGCAGTCACAGAAACATGGTACACAGAGAACCATGACTAGGATGTCAACATACCAGGGTACACAATCTACAGGAGGGACAGGGAGTGTAGAAGAGGAGGAGAAGCTCTCTATGTAAGAGAAGGGATCAAAGCAATGGAACTAAAGGGTAAACAGGGAGGAGAAGAGGCACTGCAGGTCACCCTGGAGACCAGAAATGGCACCACAATCCACAAGGGGGTTGTATACAGACCCCATCTCATGGGGAGGAAATGGTCAAGGAAATGATAGAAGGCATCCTTAGGATGGCAGAAAAAGGGGGGTATTGTTGATGGGGGACCTGAATGTGCCAGATGTTAACTGGAACACCTTTGCAGCAACCACATCCAAGAGGAGGGTCATTATTGATGCCCTACAGGGGGCATGACTCAGACAGCTGTGTTGAAACACACTCAGGAGGGATCTTAGACCTGGTACTCTCAAACAGGGTTGGAGAGAGGATCTCAGATCTAGAAGTGGGTAGCGATCTGGGAACAAGTGACAACCAAACAGTGTGGTTCATGATAAACACAGCCGCAGAGCCAAGCCACACAAAAGTGAGGGTACTGGACTTTAGGAGGGCTGACTTTGTCAAAACGGGAGAGTGCCTCAGAAAAGCACTAGCAAGCAGGCAACAAGGAGGGGTGGAGGAACAATGGGGAAACATCAAAACTCCCATCACAGAGGCAACAAGCCTTTATGTGAAGCAAATAAATAAATCAAAAATGAAAGAAAAAAACACTATGGTTCTCAAAAGAGGTGGCAGGGAAGGTTAGGGAGAAAAAGATAGCATTCAGGAAGCATAAGAAAACACAGAAGGAGCAGGACAGAGAACTGTACCAGTCAGAGTAGAAGCGGGGAAGGCAGTCAGAATAGCAAAGGCCCAAACCAAGGAAAAGATAGCCAACTCAATTAAGAAAGGGAATAAACCTTTTATAGGTACATTAGGGAGTGAAGAAAGACTAAGAGACCGATAGTGAGGCTTAATAAATGGTAGGGTGGGTGGGCAGAGAGGGACAGTGAAAAAGCAGGGATACTGAATGAATACTTCTGCTCAGTATTCACAAAAGAAGAGGAGGGGGTACCTAATCCAATCAATAGAAGCACTCTGGATAGGGGGGTCGCTATCAATCCTTTCACAGAAGAAAGGGTTCTGAAAGAACTCCTAAAACTGAAAGTGGATGAAGCAATGAGGCCTGACAGGATTCAGCACAGAATTCTAAAAGGACTAAGGGGAGAACTAGTGACACCATTGACTACCCTTTTTAACAAATCAGGGGAGGATGGTGTGGTACCTAAGAACTGGAGGAGGGTGGATGTGATTCCCCTTCACAAAAGTGTGAACAAAGCAGAGGCAGGAAACTTCAGACCTGTTAGCCTGACCTCAGTGGTAGGGAAAATGATGGAATCACTTCTGAAAGAAAGAATTGTTGAGTACCTAGAAGCCAGCGGGGCACAGGACTCAAGGTAGCATGGATTTATAGTGGGAAGGTCATGTTAAACGAATCTAATAGATTTCTTTGACTGGGTGACAAAAATAGTAGATCAGGGAGGGGCTGTGGACATGTCCTACCTAGACTTTAGCAAGGCATTTGATACAGTCCCACACAAAAGATTAATAACCAAATTAGCCAGCCTGGGAGTGGGCCCATGGTGGTAGCTTGGGTAAAAAACTTGGCTGGACAACAGGACACAGAGGGTAATAATAAACAGAGTCCATTTCGAAGAAAGGGGGAGTTACTAGCGGGGTACTGCAGAGTTCAATGCTGGTCCTTTTTAATGTCTTTATAAATGACATTGCAGAGGGACTGGAAGGAAAACTATGTCTCCTTGCAGATGACACAAAGATCTACAACAGGGTTGTTACACAGAGGGGGGTGGAAAGGATGAGAGGGGACTTGGCAAAGTTGGAGGAATGGTCAAAAGCATGGCAGCTTAGATTCAATGTAAAGAAGTGCAAAGTAATGCACCTGGGAAACAAAAACCCAGAGGATAAGTACACAGTGGGGGGGGGGATGTATTAACAACAACATAAATGGAAAGGGACCTGGGGGTAGTCATATCAGATGACCTAAAGCTAAGCAAGCAATGTGAGAAGGCAGTATGGATAGCTGGGGGGATACTGAGATGTATAGGGAGAGGCATCACCAGTAGAAAACAGGAAGTTTTTATCCCTCTGTACAGACAGTTGGTGAGACCTCATCCGGAGTACTGCATGCAATTCTAGAGACCCCATCTTCGCAACGACATAGACAGGATGGAGGCAGTCCAAAGGAGGGCAACTAAAATGGTGCAGGGTCTGCAACAGAAGCCATACGAAGAGAGACTAAAGGAACCTAATATGTATACCCTTGAGGAAAGAAGGGAGAGGGGGGACATGATAGAAACTTTCAAGTACCTCAAGGGAATCAACAAAGTCCAAGAAGGTAGCATCTTTCAGAAAAAGAGATGTACAAGAACAAGGGAACACAACTTGAAAGTAGAGGGGGGACGGCTCAGGGGCAATGTGAGGAAGTATTTTTTTCACAGAGAGGGTGATGGACGCATGGAACAACCTTCCTGAGGAGGCTGTGGGGTCAAAAATAGTGGGGGAATTCAGGAATACATGTGACAGGCATAAGGCAATTCTGGTGGGGGGTAGGAAGAAGTAGGCTGTTGGTGAACTAGGATCTGCAGCTTATCCGATAAGTAGGGAAATGTGCAGACTAGGTGGGTCAAGCGGTCCTTATCTGCTATCAAAGTCTATGTTTCTATGTTTCCATATATACTTCAGTCTGTTCATGCATGCATCTATCTGTATATGTGTGTCAATCTAGGCATATGTGCATCTATCTGTGCATGTGTGCATATATCCATGCACTGGTGCATCTATCTGTTCATATATACATCTATATCTGCATGTGTGCTTCTATCTGTGCATGTGTGCATCTATCTGTGTGTAAGCCCCCCACCCCTGCCTTTTTGCAAATGACAGGTGGTATGCTGTTTGAATCTGATAGCAGTACCAGGCGGGACTGGGTTCTGGGAGGAATAAGTTACACGGCACAAGGGCTAGGTTTGGCTACTGTGCACAGGGGCACCCAAGTAATTACGAACACAGGAAAGCAATAACTGTAATGTCCAATACCAGGAATGGGATTCTAAAGTGTGGCTTTTACTCACATCCAAACCAGAATAAACAAAGCATAGATGGACCCTCACTTCTGGTAATGCAGATAAAAAGAAGCAGGGACACTTCTTCAATACTTCAGCCCTCAGGCTCTGAACCCACCGGGTACACAGCCCGGACTTGCATGCTGCTTTGGGTACACAGCCCAAACTTGTACACTATCTGGGATTCACAGGCTCGGCTCCCTTGCCGGCCACTCGGACACCTTCCATATGTCATGGAAACATTTTCTGGTGGCTCCCTAAACCACCTAAGAGCACCTCAGCTCTATCAGGGAGTTTTCCTTTTAATCCCACATCTGGGTACTTTCCTCAGGCACTGGTCAAGTACCTGAGAGAAAGTAAAGGTGCCATAGAGCAAATCCGTAGAGGTGAATTTGGTTACTACTGATGGGGGGGGTCTCCCACCTCTCGCTTCCACAATTCATACCCGGCAATTTCTCTGGACATTAAACATCTCATTCTGTAAAGATTGGCAATGTAGAGTAAGGCTAAATGTATGTCACATTTCCTCTACTTGTTCTGCTTTCCCATTGATGCTGGACTTTAACATACTGTTACTTGGCTTAGCCCATTGCTCTAGGCCTCCCACTGATTAAGCAGTCCAATCCCCACTTTACTTTACTTTTTGTGCTGGACTTGAATCTAGTTTAATTAACCGGCAATGTCTATTACACTAGACCTCCAACAAATTAAGTAGTCCAATCCCCACATTCCAACAGTTCAGGTGAAAACATAGGCCCTATGTCTGAGCGAACTCACCCTTTGGTTGCAGGTGCCCCACAGGCAATTCCTAACAGGAATTTCTCTCCCACAGCTTCTGGTGCTGCAGCAGAACTTGAAATAAGGCAGCTTATTCCTTAGCCGGAACCAGGAGGGTTGCCCCTGGAAGACAGGCAAACCTTTCTACCCTCATCCCCTCAGGGATGGAGCACATGGACCAGTAACAGCAGTCTCCACCACTTCACAAACAGCTTACTGTGTTCCTCTTTTGGTGGAAACACGCGCCTCCCTTACAGTAGCTCCATGACAGAGCTTAGGCTCTGAGAGCCTGCACTCAGACTGCTGTGCTGCTCCTCTCTCCAAGACTGCACACAGACTCTGTTCAAAAATCCCCAACATTCTATGCTAACTTCCAACTGCAGCAGTCCAGTGTGGCTCATGCAGCTGCAAGAGTTCTATGATGATGTCATCCCTCAGTCTCAGCTTAGACTGAGGTCAGAGTGAGACAGTGTAATCCATTTAACTGGAGTTTCTCAAGGCTGCCTTCCTGCCTACCACCAGGCCATGGGATTCCAGTAACCCTGGGTAACAAGGGGTGTGCACTGTGCATCACTAGCACATGTGCATCATCCATGTGTATGCCCTCTTGAGATGTGTGTATTTATCCTGTGTGTTTCTGTCTGGTGATGTGCGACTCCATTTGTAACCTGGGGTTACTAGATCCCGGTAAGACCTGAGTGGTAGGAGGGAGGCAGCTTGTGAAACTCCGGTTAAATGAGGTTTCTCACTGTCTCACCTTTTCAGTCTCAGCTGAACGAGATATTTATCCTGAACTTTCGCCTTCATCATCAATGGAATCTGCAACAAAGTAGATAGGAGACTGGGAATTTTTGAAGTCAGTCTTCATTTGTCATCAGTCAGTAGAGTGTGAAGTTGGGAACTTGCTGGTAAAGCAGCTTAGTGAAGGCTCTAGGAGCCTCAGCCTGACAGAGGCCTACTTTTAAGCAGAGGGTGTGTGTCCTCCCTTAAGAGACCTGAAGACTACAAGTGGTGGGGCCATTGTTTTCTGGTCCTCAGTGCCCCCTTCCTCTGGGGGTGGTAGAAGGTTTCCCTGCAGATCCTGGGCAATCCTGTTTCTGTTTGTGGAGGAAAAAGCTGTCTGTTCGTTCCAGTATTTATTTGGGAGAAAGAAGATTTGTGAGTTGCTGTGGGGTACCTGCAAGCGTAAGATGTGTGTCTGCTCTGGCTAAAAGGGCATATGTTTTCACCCTGGGACTTTCAGTGACAATATAGAATCTAAACTACTAAATATTGGGAAGCCTAGAGAATGGGGTAAACAAGTCAAAAGTAGTTTCAAGTTCCAGAGTTTGTTGGGATGCAAATAATAGGTAGAGGATGTGACAGGCGTCTACCTTAATCTACATTTGAAAGTTCAGAATGAATTGTTTCAGTATCCAGAGAAATGGCCGGGTATGGGCTGTGGGAGCTGGATGTGGGTCACCCTCCATCTTTATTGAGCCAGGTCCACCTCTGAATTTCTTCTGTGGTTTTCTACTTTGCCTCAGGCATAGCCAGTGATGGGAAGTGCCCAGACATGGGATTGTACAGAAAATTCTCTCTAGGAGTCGAGACTCTAGTGTGGTGTGGGGAGTTACAACAGGATAGTTGGTTCATTCTTCCAATGGACCGTGAACAGGATAATTGGTTCATTCTTCCAATGGACCATGAACAGGATAATTGGTTCATTCTTCCAATGGACTGCGGACCAAGTGGCCTCATGGAGGAGCGGGCCAGTGGGAAAAACCTAAGAGGTATAAGTCGGGCTGTGTACCCAAAGCTGTGCAAGTCTGGGCTGTGTGCCTGGTGGGTTTAGAGCCTGAGGGCTGGAAGTAGTGATAAAGTGTTCTGTTGTCTCTAATCTGCATTACCAGGAAATGTAGCCCCATGGGGGTCCGTCTATGCTTTGTTTGTTCAGCTTGGATGTGAATAAAAGCCACACTGAAGAATCCCATTCCTGGTTCTGGACATTACAGATTATTGCTTCCTGTGTTCAGATTTACTTGGTGCCCCTGTGCAGGTAGCCAAACCTAGGTCCCTGTGCCGAGTAACCTCATCCTCCCAACCCAGTCCCCACAGGTACTGCTGTCGGCTTCAAAAGCATGCCACCTGTCATTTTGCTAAAAAGGCTGGGGTGAGGGTTACAAAATGGAGCACCACTTTGGATTTTGTTCTGGGAGGAGGTGCTAAGACAGGGGCTAGCATTTGGCTATCTAACAGTAGCCCGTAAGGCTGACAATTTCCTAGTGTGTTGCTGTGTGCTGTGGGTTTATGCTGTTTAAAATTGCTAACTGTTTACCAAGGGCAGTAAAGAGCCAAAGAGTGTGCCCTTGTTCTGCATCAAATTGTTTTACAGGTTTTTGCCTGCTTTAAAATGAACTGTGGTAAAGAAAAGTGTGGAAGACTAGGGGCAGCAACAGGAAAATTGTGCCCTGGACATTTGAAATGCTTTTAAAATGAACTATGGTAAAGAAAAGTGTTGAAGACTAGGGATAGCAACAGGAAAATTGTGCCTGGACGTTGGAAATGCTTTCTGAAAGAAATGAGAGACTTGCGATTATAATAGCTATGTTAAATGGCTGAAATCTGCTCCCACCATGGAGTCAGTTGATAAAGAAAAAAAGTTGCATTCTGCAGTTTAAATTTGCCTGCTCGATGATCGCCATGAGGAGAGGAGCCCTCGTGAGGAAGAATAGGCTCATTTGCATGGCGTTGTGTGATTGGTCAGGTTGCAATCAGTCCTGCCCCTCAGCCAGCTCTACAGTGACTGCCCCAGCATTCGAGAGGGAGTGTGAGTGGAGTGCATGTACTGGCAGTGGAGGAGCATCGTGGAGTGTTAAAATCATTGTAAACAGCTTAAAAATTGACTTTCTTGTTTAAAATTGGGCTCAACCCGCTAATCGATTGTCAGAATTGCAAAAGTGGTGGTAGAGAAGACGATCACTAGGACTGCCCGCCCGTCTCTGTTCTGAGGCCTCTAAGAACTGGCTGCAGGACGTTTTTCCCCATTGCAGCAAACTGCTACTAATAACAGTAAGTAACAACCAAAAAACTGCTCAAACAAGATTTTCTGCCCTATGCCATATAAATGTGTGTGCAGCAGAGTAGTCGCTTTGCAAGTAACAACTGTGTAAAGTCCTGCCAGCAAGTGCAAGTCTGTTAAGCCATTGACTGTGTGCACAGTAATGAATTTAGCCTCAGTTTAAAGTTTGAAGCCAGAGAGAGAGCTGTGGGTTGTAGCAAGTGCAGCACTAGAAATACTGGCAATCCTGTGCTAAAAACCTGAAGCTTTAAGGGACTGTAAATCAAAGAAATGTTACCAGCATGTATAAAGTCCATGGAAAATCCTGTAAATGTGTTTAAAGCCAGAACAGAGCAAGTTGTGCAGTTTGAACAAAAGTTATCAGTAGTTTGTGTAAATCGGGTGCGCAGTGGCTTGACCCAGATTCTAAATGTTGATGCACAGGAGTGCTGCCGCCGCCATTACAGGGTGGGGTAGTAAAGTAAACACAGCAGCACAGAGGAGCCATTTTGCAACTAAGAGTGTGTTCAGTAAAGTTGGGACTTTCAGTTACAGTGAACTTTTTTTGTTTTCTGCAGTTATGGCCTCAGGACCGGCTGTTACCGGATCATGCCGGGTTGCAGTAACAGCAGCAGTAAATAGACTGAGGAATATTGAAAAGTGGTGCTATGGAGGCAACTGCCTCCTCATGTGGCATTCCTGGTTTTCCGTGCATGTGTGTCAAATATGCTTGAGAGCTGGAAGGGACGTCTTCATGATTCCTCACTGCCTAGAAAAATATGGCTTGTATACAGCACCTCAAATCCGTTTGGCTCCCACATGGACAAAAGTTCAGGAATCTGCAGTTGGCAGCACACAGCACCAGGTGGAGCCTGTGGAGGAAGGGCCCTCCGGGGGAGTGTGGCACAAAGCTATCGGGTGCAGAGTTAGAGACAGAACCCGAAGTTGAAGTTTCAGATGCTGGATCCCAGAAAGAAAGTTCGGATAAAGCATCAATAGACCCCTTGGGGGGGGCCTGGCCCAAGTCTCTTAGATGAAGATGAGATGTGGGAGGCCTTTGAGTGAGAGGTGTTGACCTCCGCACCTAGTGATGAGTGGATAGTCTCAGGAGTGAGAACGACTGCTCACTCCTGGGCTCAAATCCTCAGTGAAGAGGAAGATGAGGGGGAACCTATGTGGCCTTGTGAAAAAGGAACGGGTACACAGCCTCAAGATCTTGCCTCGAAGGAATGTATGGAAGAAAGTGGTGATGCCACTGCCCTGATTTCGCAAGAGGAAGAAGTCAGGGATCCATTTCTAATTTCTTTAAGGATGCATAGCTGTCAGAACCAGGACTGGCCACCTCCAAACCAGGCCAGAGGTCTCATATTGACCAAAGCAAGTAAAGAGGAGAGACTGGTTCATAGGAAGGCGAATGAGATCTATGGTATGACCTTTCCTACCTTTTCTCAAAAAGTCTGGGAGGAGATTGAGAACTGCAGGAAATCCTGGATCTGGGATGAAGCCATGAAAAATGTGCATCCTGGGGCTAACAAGCTTGTGAAAAACAGACTGTTTCACGAGAAGTATACCCAGTGGAAGAAATGCAGGACACTGTTTATAGACAGAGTGAGAATAGTGGATGGAAAGGGAAGTGAAATCTCCCACTGTGTGAATTATGTGGGCCCAGACGGGGTAATAATTCAAGCCCCTGACCCCAGTACTATTGGCCTCAGTGCAAGGACCCCTCCCAAAAGTCCTGTGACCTACAAATGGAGAGCCAGCAGTGGTAGTCAGTACTGCCACACCAGACTGTGAAGTGCCTTTATTGATTCGCCAATATGGACATCCAGGACTCAGGTGCTCCACATTCATCAGTCTAAAGTGTACTGGCCTTTCCAGCAACCATCGACTGGCCCACCAGATGATTTCAGATCCAGAGAGGAAACCAGCCCAGCTGTATCCTGTTCATCACCTGGTAATTGGATGACGTCAGACCAGCTGTTTTCTTTTTGTTCCTGTTCTAAGGTTCCATCTCCAGAGATGACATCATCCCAGCAGTTCCCAGATGTGCCCTCCTGTGGTCCCTCGAAGATGTCCGCCCAGCTGTATCGGAAGAAATGCTGCCAGGGAGAGTCTTCGTCAGAGGTGCAGGTTGGTCCCAAAAATGTCCATTCTACAGGTGGCTGGTAAGTCCGAACTTTTCTATCTTTATGACATTGCAGTACACACACTACACTAGCAGACTTCAAAATGTGTAAACTGTCCTCAAAGACTCTCCCCTTTGGGACTTTGGCCTGTTAGAACTGTGCTTCACCGGGCTCCAGCCCAGGAGAGTCTCTTTATTGGACTAGCCTTCGGGCCTTGTGGTCACTAGTTGGGACTTTTAGGGCACTCCATCCCCCCAAAATGTGTATTGTAAATAATGTCGTTGTTTTCTAATGTAAATACTGTTTTTCTACATTTTTTCTAAAACAAAAACAAAAACATTTTTGGGATTCTGCAGTGTTTTGATGGTAGGGGTCTAGGTAGACTGTGTATGCAGATTAGGAGTGTGTGTTGTCTTTCTTTTTCTTACAAGTGTTCCTGGGAAGACAGAAGAGAAGACAAGAAGAGGAGGAGGGGCTCATTGGAGTTCCGTATCAGTGCCTCGGTGTGTGTAGAAATTTAAAGTACTGTGGTGTTATAGTTGTTATTACTGTATTAACCCTTTCCTTCCACAGGTGTGGTTGTGGGGGTAGGGAGGAGACAGTAATGTGGGTATTCAATGGTGTGTGGTTGCAGGTTGCCCAAGGTCAGGGAGGTCCCGAGTTGTTTTTGTTTTGGGGGTATTCGGTTAAAAGCAGACAGGTTTTCCCTAGAGGGTTAGGGGGGATAGACAGGCTGTGGTCCTGAGTGGCCATTGGGACCGCAGTGCTGATCTATCAGGGCTATGTTCTGGATAGTTCTACCAGAGCTACTAGGCGTCCATAGTAAGTGGATAGAGTAGAGGCTGATATGTCAGCTAAAGGCCTCTAGGCCCTTAGTGTTGCCTGCCTGTGCTTGCACATGGTAGGAGGGGGCCTGATCACCCCCTTCCGCAGGTAGCACATAGGGTGGGATGGCCTAAGGCCGGGTAAATAATGACTGTGGACAGTCATTTTCCTGGTCAAGGGCGAGTGTAACCCCCTTGTTACTCGGGGTTACTAGGATCCCAGTAAGACCTAGTGGTAGGCAGGGAAGGCAGCTTGTGAAACTCCAGTTAAATGGGTTTCACACTGTCTCACTCTGTTCTCAGTCTCAGCGGAGACTGAGGGATGACATCACCAATAGAACTTTTGCAGCTGCATGAGCCACATTGGAATCTGCAGCAAAGGGAGTTAGATAGAACGTTGGGAGTTTTTAAGTCAGTCTTCAGTTTATCTTCGGTCAGTAGAGTGTGAAGTTGGAAGCTTGCTGGTAAAGCAGCTCAGTAAAGGCTCTAGGAGCCTCAGCCCTGACAGAGGGCTACTTTTAAGTAGAGGGTGTGTGTCTCCACCTTAAAGAGAGACACAGAAGACTACTGAAGTGGTGGAGACCGCTGTTTTCTGGTCTCAGTGCCCCCTCCCTCCGGGGGGGGGGGATTGAGAAGGTTTCCCTGCAGATTCCTGGGGCAATCCCCTAGTCCTGCTTGTGGAGGAAAAGCTGCCTGTTCGTTCCAGTATTTATTTGGGAGAAAAGAAGATTTGTGAGTTGCCTGTGGGGCACCTGCAACGTAAGGGTGAGTGTCTGCTCTAGCTAAAAGGGCATATGTTTTTCACCCTGGGACCTGTGTGACAATGTGGGAATTAAACTACTAAATATTGGGAAGCCTAGAGAAATGGGCTAAGCAAGTTAAAAGTAGTTTCAAGTTCCAGAGTTCGTTGGGATGCAAATAATAGGTAGATATGATGTGACAGACATCTACCCTTAATCTACATTTGAAAGTTCAGAAAAGGAATTGTTCAGTGTCCAGAAAAATGGCCGGGTATGGGCTGTGGGAGCTGGAGGTGGGTGGCCCCCCATCTTTAGTGACCAGGTCCACCTCTACGGATTTCTTCTGTGGTTTTCTACTTTGCCTCAGGCACTTGGCCAGTGATGGGGGAAGTACCCAGACGTGGGATTGTATGGAAAATTCTCTCTAGGAGTCGCAGACTCTAGTGTGGTGTGGGGAGCCACAACAGGATAATTGGTTCATTCTTCCAATGGACCATGAACAGGATAATTGGTTCATTCTTCCAATGGACCGTGAACAGGATAATTGGTTCATTCTTCCAATGGACCGCAGATCAAGTGGCTGGTGGGGGGCCGGGCCAGTGGGGAAAACCCAAGATTGTACAAGTTGGGCTGTGTACCCAAAGCTGTGTGCAAGTCCGGCTGTGTGCCTGGTGGGTTTAGAGCCTGAGGACTGGAAATAGTGATTAGGTGTTCTGTTGTCTCTAATCTGCATTACCAGGAAATGTAGCCCCTTGGGGGCCCATCTATGCTTTGTTTGTTCAGCTTGGATATGAATAAAAGCCACACTGAAGAATCCCATTTCTGGTTCTGGACATTACAGTTATTGTTTCCTGTGTTCAGATTTACTTGGGTGCCCCTGTGCAGAGTAGCCAGACCTAGGTACCCTGTGCTGAGTAACCTCATCCTCCCTGAACCCAGTCTCCACCAGGTACTGCTGTCAGCTTCAACAGCATGCCACCTGTCGTTTTGGCAAAAAGGCAGGGGTGAGGGGTTACAGGTGCATTGTGCACTCATCCGTGCATGTATGCATCCATCTGTGCACTTATGCATCTGTCTGTGCATGTGTGCATCTAACTGTGCATGCATGCATCTAACTGTGCATGTGTGCATCTGTCTGTGCATGTGTGCATCTGTCTGTGCATATGTGCATCTATCTATGCACTGGTGCACCTATTTGTTCATATGTACATCTCTCTGTGCATATGTTTGTCTATCTGTGCATGTGTGCATCTATCTGTGCACATGTAAGTCTAATTGTGCATGTCTCTGTCCATCTGCATGTGTGCTGTGTGTCTATTGCTGCATTTGTGCATCTGTGCATGTATGCATCTATCTGTGCATGTGTGCATCTATGCATGTGCAAATCTATCTGTGCACGTGTGCATCTATTTGTACATGTGTGCATCTATCTGTGCACATGTAAATCTGCATGTGTATGTCTATCTGTGCTTCTGTGCATCTATACTGTGCACGTGCATCTTTTTTAATGTTTATTTTATTACGGTTTCACATTCTTTTTAATTTAACAATGCAGTTATCAAGTGTTATAACATATATCATTACATTTGCCAAGCATTATAACAAATAATACTACACATACATTCAAAAGACAAATTTTATTCTGGTCAGTTTGATCTCACTTCAAGCAGGAAAATGTATATTATAGACAACAAGTCATAAATACGTATGTAAAAATAGAGATATGATTTGCCATTGAATCTATGGAGTCTACACAAATTATGTCCAGATGTTATGAATCAATAACTTAACATACATTCAGTGTATTATAGATTGAGGAGCATTCCGACCAATTGATTTACATTCTTATATTCTCACTTTATGTTTGCAGTTCTCATACCCTTAGAATGCATGTGAGACCACTCTTACAACCGCAAAGTATAGTTTGGTGGTGGTATTGTCATACAGTACATTATAGTTAGGTCAGTCTGAGGGCAAGCAGTAACACTGTAACAAGTTTACTCCGTGTGGTACTGACTGTATCCTGTGGTTTAGAATAGTTTAATAATGTCTTTTACAACCAAATATAGTTTAAGAGTTTAGCTGGCCATTTGTTGGACTCAAAAAGAGGCTGATCATTAGCATTCCAGTTCTGAAGGATGAGTCTTTTTGTGCACATTATCGATAGCGATAAAGTAATTTATTGTTCTTTTGTCAAATGTAAATCTGTATAACCATCAAATATCCATACCTGTGGTCATATGGACTAGCTTTTCCTAATATTTTCTCCATCTGCAACTTAATGATTGCCCTCCATTTGCTAATATATGGGTAGTCCCAGATATATTGAAAATGTGTACCTTGTCTGCCATAGCAATGCCTACATAACAATTTTTTTTTAATGGTCATCTTGAGACGTCTATGGGTGTGTAGTAGGATCTGGAGATTATTTTATATTGTAGTGATTTGTTTTAGTGTTTAAGTATCTTTTATTTGCATGTAACCAGCGGATGCCCAATTATAGTAGTCCAGACTTGCTCCCTCTTGTTTTCCCATGTCAACTTAAGGTTGTTTTAACTTTCATAGTATTCACTGATTTTCTTTCTGCAGTATCCATATAATATTTTGTTCACGGTCTTCAGCTTATATTTCTTGTATACTTATTTATCTATAGCAATTATATTAGGCCAATTAATATTCTTTATAAGGAGTATTTGTTACATAATGTGAAGTACACATTAAGCATGGGGCTTAATGTTAGCTTGCTGCCTTTAAAAACACTTATAACATGGAACATCTCAGCAACTAAATTGATTGGTTAACAACTGTCACCTGACAGTTGATTAATCTCTGTTACATGCATGCTGAGGGTGAGCAGTCTCTTACAGCAATACTTATAAGTGTCACCAAGGGTCTCATTACTGTGCTCTAAATTCACTATGAGAGGCAGCCATTGTTTCATTTCCTAAGCGAGCGATCCCCATGTAACATAACTCACAGAAGCCTGTAAAGTACTGCGGCACAGACAGTGCACCAACAGTGGCTGCAGTTTTAAAACTGTGTACACAGCAGCATTACTGTTAAAACTTGGGTCCTGTTATCTCTGTGTCTGTCAGCAGAATGATGCTTCCCCTCCGGTGCTGTCCAGTGCTGTTCATGTGCCTGTACTTTCAACACCGACAGTGCAGCAGTTAGTCTGTGATGAGTGCAAAGGTTACCCACCCACCCCATGGGACACCTAAGTAATTATAGTAATAATGCGGTACACCAACATCATCGTACAACTTCTTAAACATACCAGCACACAAGTACACACAATCAATATTTCATGTGACGTGAAACTGTGTAGTGTCTTGCTGTTTCAGGAGTAACGTTGGTTTTGTGCACCTGTGCACCTCAGAAAATACCTCTGTGTTAGTGCAGTATGCGATAATGTGATACAGCTTATTTGAAAAAGCAAAGTAACTATTCAGCTGAATGTTAAGAACATAACTTTAAACCTTTAAAAAAGTTTGATATACAGGTGGAACAGTGCATATCTTGACAGTTGTTTTCCCGATCGCATACTTACAAAATGACATTCAATGTCTTATACAGTATCAGCATGTTCAAATGCTGAATTCTCTCATGTTCTCCGATCTGTTCTTCAGCAGGTACTTCATGTGTATTAAAGCATCATTACTAGGAAAACATGGAGCTTTGCTATACTTGATGCCTTCTAACAGTAATAGTGAACAGAAATCGAGTAAATAATGACAACATAATGAAAACTATGATGACAAATCATTTTGTTGCTAAATTGACTACTTTATCAAGGGGAAGGACACTTCAGAAACTGCATCTATTTCTCCAGTCTTTTAATGTTTAACTTAAATAATTACAATAACGTACAAGTCCCATGTTATGAGCACAATAACCCACTCCACGGTGTGTGGTTACTGGGGATTAATCAACATCCTGGGTGCTGTGAGGACACTCGGGCCTCACCCTCATGCCTCACAATGCACCCAGGGTTGATTAATCCTCAGTATCCACACACCTCGTTGTGGATTATTGCTTACTTAGAACCTGCATGTAGCTAATTGTTGCACTGCCTGGCACTGCTATGTATGCCTGTCAGTCAGAGATGTTGTCAGTCTGGGGCTTGTCTCCATGAAGAAAGCACATATTGCACAGAGAATAAACCTGTATTCATAATTTTATGCCTCTGTCCGGTTATTCGCAAGGTCCAAATGGGGTCCTCACCAGCAGAAACTGAAGGGTCTGGCAGACCACAGAGAAAGTAAGGGGTCCTTTAGTGGCAGACCAAACACCAAAAATGCCACACATGGTGGAGAATGCAGCCTTTCTTCTGTCCAAACTTCTATCTTGCTTGCTTACATCGCTGGGTACCCCGCAGTCATCACCCCAGTATGTCTGAACAGTCTGAATGATTACTTGCATCACAGCCTGGCTGAAGAAAACAAAACTGATGAACTGTCTCCTGTTTTCTATAGCAGCCTGCAGCCTCCTGCAATATTGAGCCACTGAACTATCTGTCTCTATATAATAAGTAAATGAGGACACTGGTATTACAGCCGTTTATCCATTGCAATGCAAGAAAAATATTTATCGAAGCCCTGTGTCCCAACAGAGCTCCTCAACCAAGCTGCAGTCCCCTCCCTAGTCCCACCTCCCACCTCGTGGCAGGCCCCTCAAACTCCTTCATTGGCTCGATCCTCCGCACCTTGACTTCAGTGCCAATCCTACCACCCAACTCACGGTGCAGAAAGCCGCTCCACAAGAGCCTACCCTTGTTAATAAATAAACAGAACGGCTCAGTAGCTTGGCCCCAACTCACTGCAGCCCTTGGGAACTGCCTCCCCGCTTACCTCGCTTGGGCTGCTCCATTCCTCAGGAAGCAACAGCAAACAGCCACATGCGGCTTACGGACTGCAGGTCCTCCACAGTTGACCCTCTCTGAAAAGGCTGCCGTTATGGACCACAACCCGTCCTGCTCCTCGAACCACACAGCTCAGCCCTGCCATTCAATGGCCGCTTAGTCCCTCTGTACAACGCAGCTCGAGGATTTAGCTTTTCCCCCACATCCACAAAGTACTAAGGAGCACTGCTGCTCTAGCAGGCGCAAACCAGAGCTCTGGTCCCTCCCGACCACTGCTTCTTCTTGCTCCTCCTGCTGCACAGAGGACTCCTCTACCTCACTCAGGCCCTCTCCTCCTGAACTTCTGAAATGGTGCGATCCTTTCCCTGACTCAGCCACTCTAAAAAAAAAAAAAAAATGAGTGCAAAATAATGACCTGAACACTAGCAGAGTACAACAAAAAAAATAAAAATAATGGGGTCAGAAAAGACATAAGAAAAGCAAACTCCGAGTAAAATAAAGCACAACCCTGGAATATAAAGGGAAAAAAAGGCAGCACACATAAAACGGAGAGCAATCAAATAAATACAGCAGTTCCCCATATTGTCACTCACCACAGGAACCTCCGCCATTTTCAGTGGGAAGAAGCTCAAAACATGGCAATCACCATTTTGAAAATAGCACAGCAGCCAGGCAGCCTGTGGCAAGGATCCTCCATCTTTGTTTACCAAAACAGCAAGAAAGAGAGTGACCCTTAACCCCCTGCTGGTGGCCATCTTGCTACAGTCATGTCAGTCAAACCCACAGGAACTGTATGTCAAAGTTCGGCAGCCATCCTGTGAAGGGCACAAAATGACCTCAATCCTTAGAAATCCATGGCAATCCTATTGAAATGAATGGACAGTGCAACAAATAGCTGGTTTTTGCAAATAAACCTTTATTTAAATAACAGACAACACAGAATTGAGTGGGAATTCTTTATTGAGTCATCCTTTGATGAACTTTGCTACAAAAACTTGCACTTTTGTCTATAAAAATATTTTTTGTTTGGCACTTCATCCATGACACGATGTCCCATCTCCTGCATGACAGCAACTCCTTCTCACCCGTACGACCTTCGATAAGTGAAACACAGTTTGTCTCCACCACGATGTCTGACGATAATACAGATATGGGCACCAGAGCATCTGGAGTTCTACCTTCACCCTCCTCAGGGGCATGGGGCTACAAAATCAAAACAATCTTGTATGACATCCAGTCTTCTATTTCAGCTCACGGAGCACCAGTAATGCAAGCCATTCAAGATGACCTGGCCTACATTAAAGTTATTTCACCACAGTCCACAGTCCATACCAGCCTACAACCAGTACCCTTCTCAGCCTTGCCTCATGAAGATGCTGTTGACTGGCTGGAACAATTCCAAGCATGGATTTCCTTCAATGGTTGGACTGATCCTTTGTGCATCTCCAATGCCTTGCGCTTACTTCTGAGAGGGACTGCCATTAATTGGTTCAATGCACTTCCAGAACAAGTCAAAGGGGACACTGCCACCCTGTATACAACTTTCAAACACCATTTTCTTCAAGCACTAATGGAGCAACAACTGTGGGAACGTACCATGCAACCCACTGAATCGCTTGAAGCCTTCATTGTGGACACTGAGTTACGCTGCAAATGCCTGCAGAAAACAAAGAAAGATTAAGTAACAGCCTTTGTCCTGGGACTGCCTCCTCAATTTCGTACCTATGTCATACAGAAAAAGCCAACCACCTGGACAGACACCATCCAAGCTGCACAGCTAGCCCAAGAGTCCATCTCAGTGTTTCAGGCTGCCAGTGCTCAGGTGCCCCAAACCTCACAACTGACTGCACTCGCACATGTGTCCAACAGCAACAAGCAATGATTGGCAAGCTTATCTCAACTGTCAATGCCTTACACATCAGCTCAACTGCCTCTCTGCAAATTCTGTCAACACTATGCGAACATCTTGACAGCGATCTGATCCACCTCCGCCTTCCGAGAGACAATAACCTGCCAGTGGTGTGGATTCAGAGGACACACTGCCGCTGTCTGCTGAAAGCTAAAGAATTACAACAGGACTCAAGAGAACCAAGGGCTCCCACAGCAGTGCAAGGAACACAATAACCAACTACTCCCAGGATCAGGAAATGAATGCCACCCAACAGACTAGGGACTTTTGTTGGGTAGCGGAATACAACAACTGACCTCCTCTGACTCTTACAACTCAAAAACTGTATCCTCCAAATGTGAACTCTGGCACCTCTCACTTCCAGGGCAAAGGTTCATGTAATCTGATCACCCCTCCTAGCCAACTATGTCCCTGTAATTATGGAGATCGGGTCCACGCATGCCTTGGTCGAACACTATTCTGAATAACCAAGCTATTCATCACATACCTAATGTCTCTCCAGCCAACCTAAAGTACATTATCACAGCAAGTATAGCTACAGTACTTATCACAGGCGTGGTCCATCTCAAGCTCCACTTTGGCTCACAGCAAGCTACCGTCAAGTTTTACATGGCGCCTGATCTTCAACCTGCAACAATTCTTGGCATGGACTTCCTCAAAGCTCACAAAGCCATCCTAGACTTTGCCTCAAACAAACTGTCACTAGATCCTCAGAGGCAACTTGCAGCAATAGACTTGGTCACTGCGCCTCCTAAGTTAGAGATGGTTTTGCTTGCCAAAGTTTGAGGTGAACCACTTCCACCAGGTGTTGTTGGCATCATCACTGGATCCTTCGCACTGCATTCATCAGGTCTCCTTCCAGAAAACACCATATCAGTGGTGCATGGCAGCACAGTCTTCCAAAATGCTGCAACATCACAGATGAGCCAGTAGTCATCTCAAAGGGTACCAACTTCAGAAGTTTGTCTGCTTGTTTTCAAGGGACCAGCTCCATCTCATGCAAGAGCCTCAGCCTGGTCCCACCTATTTTAGTCCTGTCAGTACTATCACGACCACTCCAGCTTCAGCAGAGTTACGCCTTAGTCAGACACTGTCCTCTTGAAACTTCCAGCATCTTCAACTTCTGAGATTCCTGGAGAATTACCCAGATGTCTTTGTAGATCCAGATAACAAGCTCAGATGCTGTGATATCCTGCAACCCACCATGGAATTGCAGTCCAACCAGAAACCAATCCGTCAGTGAGCCTACAAAGTGGGACACAAACAGAAACAAGTCCTCAAGGACATAATCAATGACATGCTCGACCAAGACATTGTTGAAGAGTCTACAAGTCCATGGGGTGCACCTTACTTGCTGGTGGTTAAGAAGGACAAAGGGTATCGCTTTGTAGTAGACTACAGAAAACTCAGTGCCTACACAGTGCAGGATGCTCATCCCTTGCCTACAACCAAAGATGCTTTAAAGAGTCTTGGTGTGGCCAGTCCTGCTTACTTCACCACTCTAGACCTTCAGAGTGGATTCTAGCTTCCCATCCATATACAGAATGGTGCTGCCACTTGGGACTTTTCCAGTTCAAATGTCTGCCTATGGGCCTTCAGAGCAGTCTAGCTACATTTCAATGTGTTATGGAAGCCATACTACGTGGGTTGTCTTGGAAATCATGCCTAGTCTACCTGGATGATGTGATTGTCTTCAGCAGAACTTTGCCAGAGCACCTCCAACATCTCAAAGAAGTGCTCGAATGTCTCAGACAAGCTAATATCAAACTTGACTCAGAAAAGTGTTGATTTGCACAGCATCAAATTCATTACCTGGGACATGTGGGTAGTTCTCAAGGCATCTCTCTAGATCCAGACAAGCTCCCAGCAGTCAAAGACTATCCAGATCCTAACAATCTCAAAGACCTTCGAGCTTTCATGGGCTTGTCTGGCTACTACCGAAAGTTCATTTGCAACTATGCCAAGATTACAGCTCCACTGTATGCCCTCACCAAAAAGGGATGTGACTATGCATGGACTTCTGAATGTAAAGAAGCTTTTGAAACTTTGAAACTAAACCTAATGTCTTCTCCAGTGTTGATCTACCCAAGGTTCAACCAACTCTTCAAGCTCTACTCAGATGCTAATTTCTTTGCAGTAGGCATTGTGCTCTGTCAAACTCAAGACAGAACAAGAACGAGTTGTTTCCTATGCCAGGCACTTCTTTTCCTCAACTGAGCAGAACTAGGCATCACAGAAAATAATTTCTAGCCATGGTATTTGCCATAAAGAAATTTGACTGTTACCTTTGTTACTGCTCCTTTACAGCTATCATTGATCATTCTGCCCTCAGATGGTTATTTGAAATGAAGGAGCCAGTAGGCAGGTTCACCCAATGGGTCACCATGTTGCAAGCTACAACTTTGAAATCCAATACAGACCAGGTTGAGTTCACTCAAATGCCAATGGTGTAAGACAGAGATGATATCCCTTTGCATCCTCCTCAACAGATGAAGAATCATAACACAAGCTCTTCCTTTCCACGCCATGGATGTGCTTTTCTGTGGACACTCCTACAGCATCTCAAGTTGCTTCGCTGCTACCAACTGCTTCTACAGAAAGACACACAAATCCTCAGTTACTGCAAACAGCCGAAGAGCTTCTCATTTCCTCCACATCCGATTTGTCCCTGGCAACTGTTAAAATGCAACAAAGAACTGACACTCAGTTTACAGACATAAGCACCTACTTAGAGTCTGGAATCTTATTACAACAAAAGAAGCATATGCAAAATTTACTTTTCTTTGCTTCGCAATTCTTCCTCGATGACAGTGTACTTTTTCACATTTGGACCAAAGAAGGCAAGGGTCATCGAACAGATAGGATTCATGTACAGCTAGTTGTGCCAGCCTCTCTAATCAATCATGTTCTTCTCTCCACTCATGCCTCTCCACTTTCTGGAGGTCATATGGGAATACACAGAACTCTCGAAAAGACAAGGCTTCACTTCTTCTGGCCTCACATAAACAGGGACATTGTCAGATTTGTAAAATCCTGCCAGCCCTGCTCCCAAAGAAAGCCTCCTGCCAAACCAACAAAGGCACACATCATTCCAATGCTTGTAGCCACTGAAACCTTCCAAAGAGTCAGCACTGACATTCTTGAGCCATTACCAACATGCTGTGGCTTTGGCAACAAATACATCCTTGTTTTTGTGGACTACCCAACGAAGTATTTGGAACTGATCCCCCTAAAAGATATTTGCCTTTCTCAACACAGTCATTTGTCGTCACGGTACCCCACTGTACCTACATTCAGATGGAGGCACTAACTACCTTTGCACCATTTTCTGAGAAACAAACAAACTTGTCAACATAAAAAAGACACATACCACAAGTTACCAACCACAATTCAACAGACAGAGTGAAAGAATGATGCCTACTATTCCCAGCACACTTTCAAAGTACCTGGATGAGGCTCACAACACCGGGGACTATTTTGTTCCCTTTGTGCAGTTTACCTACAATACCAGCCTTTGTGTCGACAGTACAGAGAACAGTCCATTCTTATTCCATGGACATCACCCAAGAACTCCACTGGACAGGGATCTCTCACTGCTAGAGATTCCTAAGTCAGCTTCTTCTTTCATTATTCCAATGCTGGAACAGCTGGAACTTGCCAGCCATGTTGCAATCACCATGTTGGGCCAGAGAAAATCTGCAATGCAGAAAATGTCAGCAGCCAAGTTGCATGAGCCTTCATTCTCTGTTGGGGACATTGTGTGTTTGTACCGACCTGTCCTTGTTCCGGCACCACCTAGAAACTGCTTCAGACCTGGACTGGTAACTTCTACATCGAGAAAAACTTCCTCCTGTCCATGTTAGTTCATGGTGCAAGTCAGATGGAAAGCTGGTACACAACAAAGTCCACATAAACCAACTGAAACATGGGTACCTGAGTAACAACCTTCCAGACAACCCCAGTCCACCTAACAATGAAGCTACACTTGAGCCTGCCATCCCTCTGAAGCGGAGATCCCACCAAATAATTTGCAACTAGTTCCTACGGATCTTCACACTCCTGACACTCTCCAGCCAGATTCCATTTTGCCAGATGATTTGCCTGGGTCTTCTTCTTCTTCTTCTGCTTCTTCTCCTCAGGCCTCTCTTGTACACACATCGGTGTACCAGATTGAGAAGATCTTAAGAAAGAAGTTTGCCAATGGATCCTGGACTTATAGAGTCAAGTGATGTGGATTTAACAGTGGGTAGAACTCCTGGATTGCTTTTAACGACCTGACCCCGTCCTGTCAAGAACTAGTGCAATCTACACATGCCTCCATTCCCACTGATTGGAATAGTCAACAGAGGTCTTGAACTTTGGTGAACTGGACTCAGTGTGTTTTAGGACTAATTCCTTTTCTGGGTTAATTGGTTGCAGTAAATGTTTCTTGTACCTCCAACAACTGTTGCTATGGTACTGCATTGGTGGAACATCTGGTTATCAATGGACTACAGGACCCAAGGCAGCATGGTTTCACCAGGGGGAGGTCATGTCAGACCAACCTCATTGAATTTTTTGATTGGGTGACTAAGGAGGTGGATCAGGGGAGGGCAGTGGACATGGCCTATCTGGACTTCAGCAAGGCCTTTGACACTGTGCAACATAGAAGACTATTACACAAACTGGGGAATATGGGTGTGGGCAGGACAGTAGTGTGGTGGGTAGGTAACTGGCTGGGTGGCAGGACACAGAGGGTGGTGGTAAATGGCTGTCACTCCACAGAGGGAAGAGTGACCAGTGGGGTACCACAGGGATCAGTGCTGGGACCGGTCCTATTCAACATCTTCATCAGTGACATTGTGCAGGATCTAGAAGGCAGAATTTCACTGTTCGCTGATGACACAAAGCTCTGTAACAGAGTAGACACACCAGAGGGTGTAGACAGAATGAGAAACAACCTGCAGAAACTTGAAGAATGGTCAGGGGTTTGGCAGTTGAAATTCAATGCAAAGAAGTGCAAGATAATGCATATGGGGCACAAAAACCCTGGCACAATATATCAGTTGGGGGTGAGGATATAGCATGCACCAAGCAGGAAAGGGATCTTGGGGTTGTCATCTCTGATGACCTCAAGGTAGGGAAACAGTGTGACAAGGCAGCAGGTAAAGCAAATCGGATGCTGGGATGTATAGGCAGGGGCATCACCAGCAGGAAAAGGGAGGTCATAATTCGCTATACAAGACACTAGTGAGGCCCCACCTGGAGTACAGTGTACAGTTCTGGAGACCATACCTACGTAAGGACATAGACAGGGTAGAGAAGGTTTAGAGGAGGGCAACAAAGATGGTGCATGGATTGCATCACAAGTCCTATGAAGACAGGTTGAAGGAACTGAACATGTACTCCCTGGAGGAGAGGAGGGAGAGAGGGGATATGATAGAGACATACAAGTATCTTACAGGGAGGAACAGGGTGCAGGAAAACACTATTTTTAAGTGAAAAAGATGTTCCAGGACTAGAGGGCATGGGATGAAGTTGGAGGGAGGACGATTCAGAGGAAACATGAGAAAGAATTTCTTCACAGAATGGGTGGTGGACAAGTGGAACACCCTGCCAGAGGAAGTGGTGGGGGCTGAAATAATCATGGGATTTAAGAATGCATGGGATAGACATAAAGGAATTCTAGAGGTCAGGGGTAAGGGGCAACAGACTTCTAGGAAAACAAACTGAACTTACAAGCTCAAATGGGCAGACTGGGTGGGCCATAGGCCCTTATCTGCTGACACTGTCTATGTATCTATGTATCTATGCATATCTGTATTAAAACCTTTCCCCTTAGGAATGTCTTCCAATGGACAGTCTGTCACAACCCCACTCAGCAGGTCAGGCCCTCTGCTCCCACAGTGCCAACTTCCGAGTGCAGTCTTGTGAACAGGTAACAGAAACAGGGTAATTCTCCTGTGTGTTTTGTGGGTTCAATCAACGTTTGGTCTCAAGTTCTGAAAGGATTCAAACTGTGAACCTCTTGCTAGTGTACCCAATGTACAGGCTCAGGTAATTCTGCTCATCGTGAGGCAGATATCTTTCACCTATGGACACCTAACCAAGTGTACAAAATGAACCCTCAAAAACTCTATGAAAGACCTCAGATAAACTCTTACCTCTTTCCCAGTTTGGTATTACCATTAGCTATGCACAGTGTCAACTTTTAACCACATATGCTTCACTTGTCAAAGAAAGAATTTTGAAAGCACAGCAAGCAGTCTGTTTAAAATAGAGGTTTATTTTAAAATAGGTCAAAATGTAAAATGTAAATACAGAAAATATATCACAAAACATACAATCACTTAAAAGAACAAAGTTTAAAGTGCAAACTGCTACCAACCATACACTTAGACTTGTCTATTTAATGTATTCTTTCTTCTTACGTGCTGATAGATGTTGTAGCTCAGAGAGTCCACACAAAAATGTCCCTAAAGGTCAGTCACAGCAAAATTAAAAAAAAAATGTCTTGAACCTGCCATCTCCATGATGTCACCTAGCTCCTCCTCTGTTTATTAAAAATTATACAACACAGGATGTCTTATCAAGCAGGATGTAAATTAGATAAGGTGACATCAGCAAAATCTCATTTCCCCATATGACCCCTTTGATCTAGGGTGTCTTTCTGCCTTTCACAGACATCAAAGAACTTTTATGACTTACTCTGCAGGTCTCACTGAGGTGTAATATGCTTTATGACACCAGGTGCAATTAACTGACCTTCCTGAGGACGCCATAAAATGGATATTTTAGGTCTTAGCTTCAAGAAGCACAGCTCAACAACAAGCCCATAAAATGTGAGTCTTTGTAAGTTAGTCGCTTTACAGAGATCTGCTGTTTAACATATATCCTGTCAGTTTAAGTGATACCTAGAGGGGGTATCATCCCAGCAGCACAGGATTTCTCATGACAGACAATCAGACTACATTTTTATAGAGGAGGCAGTATAGTGCAGTGGTCTAAGGCTCTGAGCTGCAAATTTGGTGACATCCAGTAGACCAGACCTGGGTTTGAATCCCACAGCTTCCACTTGCATACTGTGTGACCCTGAGTAAGTCGCTTAACCTCCTTGTGCTCCCAGGTCGCTCCTCTAAAAAAGCTATCAGCTTAGTGTGCTATACCTGGTTAAACAACTAAATAAAAAAATATATTACAAAAATCATAGAGTAATCAGAACCAGCTCTCCAAGTGTCACACAGTCCACCTGTTTGTTACTGTTATGCAACTGTTATTAAAGTTTTAGTTTGCATTCTGGGTATCCTGCTGCTGCTACCCTTCCCTCTCTTCCCTTTTCCTTTCCCTGCACTTTAGCATTTGTGGCATGACCAAGCCTCAAGTACTATTGTGTTCCCCCAATTTCTGTTGCTACTCTGACTGGTCCCCAGTGTAGTCCATATTATTTCCTCCCCCCTCTCTGCAGTGGAGTACTGTTTTAAATGTAATGCCTTGAAATACATGAACATGTTTGCTTTTTTTTACTGTAAAACGTACTTAAAAATATTTATGACTTAGCAACTGTTATAGTTTATTGCTTCTTTGAGTGGTGCTCACATTCATTGTCCCGGCAGTGATGTTTTTAATTATTTTATTTTTATTTATTTATTTAGTATTCAGAAAAGACCTTTGAGCACAAGCTCTTTTACAAAGGTTCCACGTCAGATTCACATACAATAGACAAACTACATGACACAGTTATAAGTCTTACATTTCATTACAATACTATAGTAATATCACTAGTACCGTAAAGTAAAGTACAGCATCAGTGAGGATATCTAGAGTGGTGGAGGGATTACGAGGGGGAGACCCCTATTGAGTAGAGGATAGGCTTTGGAGAGGAAGCTGCCTCAAGTTGGGGCTTGGTCGATATAGGAGGGTGAACATGTGGCTGGTGGATGCCACGGGGGAAGGGTAAGAGTGGAAAGGTGGCACCAGGGTGGGGAAATGCTTGACTAAATGGCAATGCTGGGCAAGGTGATGTTAGTGGAGGTGGATTAGTACCAAAGGAGGGGAAGAGTGTCTGCTATGGGGGGGTGGACACAGGCTTAATGGGGAGGGGGTGTAGCAGGGTTGCCATAAGAGCAACTCGGGAGACTAGGGAGGGGGGACTGGCTAACCTTCAGTGGCAATCACACTCTGTGATTGGCTTAAGGTGTAGTCTTAGACCAGTTTTGAATTTTGACAGGCATTTGGAGGCCATTATAGGCACTGGGATTTCATTGAGCCACTGTGGGGCCCTATAGGCGAAAGCGCGTTGTCCAAGTGCTGTTGGATGGAAAGATGTTGATTGGGCCCCGTCAACCTTCCTCTGGTGACATACTGGGTGGTGATCAGTGGGAAGATGTTAGATACACAGGGTGGGGTTTTGCCAGTAACACCTTCTTTCCCAGGAGGAAGGTTTGGAACTTGATCCTGTTCTTTAGTGGCAGCCAGTTACTGTTCGTACAGACAGCAAGTATGCATAAGGTGATCTGCAGCCAGGGTGAGCCTGCAGGCTTTATTGCGAGCAGTCTGGACCCTCTTTTAGTGCCATATCCATCGCCACTCTGTAGACCACCAGGCCATAATCAATGGCTGATAGGATGGAGCTGGAGACTGAGAGGCAGAGCACCTCAGGTGTGATATATTTCCTGTGTCTGTAAAGGACATCCAATTTGGTGTTCATCTTCTTAACCACTGAGTCGATGTGTTGGGCGAAGGTGAGTGTGTCATCAAAGGTGACCCCCAGGTACTTGAATGACTGCACTTGTTCAAATGGTTCTCTGACTCTGTTGAAGGTGACGGGGGGGGGGCCTTATTTTGTGCTGGAGACTGGATATAAGCATGGCCTTGGTCTTTTTTATAATTTAGTAGAAGTTTATGCTTGCCTAACCAGTCTTCAAGTTTGTTGAAGGAGTTCTGTAGCTCAGATTGGAGGGCGTTGTGGGATGTGACAAATTAGACCTGCTACCTACACTAAACTACCTTGCCTTATATCTGTAAGCGCTGCAGCTTTTGCCCTTTTCTCTTCAGGTTATCCAGCTGCCTCCAAACATACAGCACAGCTATCCCCTCATACTAAACACAAAAATGCCCATTTACTAAAAATGACGTTAAACTTCCTTAGGAAATTGCTACTTTATTCTCTTGCTTTGCTCAAGGTATGTTGAGTTTAAATCCTGCCCCTTTTGCATTAAGCTCCCTCTGACCTTTCGTAGAGCTAAAAGAGCTAAGCTTTCTTCACATGAATGTTTGCAGCCTCCTCAAAAATTTGACCCGGTTCAGGCTTGGGTATATCATATATCCCCAGATGTACTTATGCTCGTGGAGACATGGCTCTCTGACTATATCCCTGATAAAAATATTAACATTTCTGGCTACAACCTAATTAGGTGCGACAGGCGCATGAGGGGTGGAAGCGTTGCCATCTATAGTAAGGAGAAATAACAATTCTCAGTTATTAGCAGGACCTCAATGCCGGCTGAATTTTAATGCTTTGCCATAAAGTTATCCCTCTCCCCAACTTTAACCCTTTTAATTTCGATCTGTTACAGGCCACCCTCAGCCAGGCTTGATATATTGCCTCACCTACACTCCCCACTGGATAATGCGAATCTTGAATTCATAATTATGAGTGACTTTAACCTTAACTGGTTGGATGGTTGCTCCAACAAACTGAAAGACTTCTGTGATGCTCATGGGCTAACTTAGACCACGCCCAAGGTCACCTGACCTAATAAGAAACATAAAGAGAGTAGCTTGTTTCTGGATCTTATGCTTGTTAGCAAGCTTCATAATACCTCCCATGCAGGAGTCTTTCATAGTGATCTAAGTGATCACTGTGCCATAGCCTGTATTAGGATGTACCTCACCCTGCCATCTTTTTCCTCATTTAAAATGAAAAGATGTTCAAAACTTCTGCCCAACCTCCTTTCTGACAGATCTTGACAACATTATCTGGAAGGAATTCTACCTGGCCTGTACTATCACAGAGACCTATAACATTTTTCAAAATGTTTTACTGGGGCTGATAGATAAACATGTGCCAATTCGGAAGATCAAAACCAGGAAACGGTCTCCTGCTTGGTTCATTCCCCTCTTAAATAAAGCCCTTAGAGACAGAGATGTTCTGTGGAAAGGGGCAAGAAAAACAAAGTTAGATACTGACTGGCTAGCCTTTCGCATAGCAAGGAACACCTGTACCAAATTGATTAGATCTGAAAAAGCCTATTTTTTCAGAACTGCCCTTGAGAAAAACAAACATAGCTCTGCCAATTTCTGGAAATCCTCAAAGAGGTTGAAGGTCATTCCCTGCCTCTCCCTGCCTGCCAAGATCATAACCGGCACTACTACTTACATCCTCGAACAGCTTAACAATCATTTGCTACAGCTGGCCTAGCCTTTGATGTTTCCCCTGCCTGTAAGCTTGTAGCTCAGGGTGACACTGCTGATGGTTCAAGTCCTGGAGCTCTCCCCAGCCAGACCCATCATATGTTTAGTTTTGCCCAGTGTCCTTCAAACATGTCGATGACCTCCTACTGACCTTGGATATGAATAAAGCGCAGGCGTGGTCCACCTAGAACCTTTTTCTTGAAAATAGGTTGCTATCACTAGACGGCCCCCATCACTCACCCACCTATTTAATTGCTCCCTGAAGGGTGGTGAGTTACCTCCCTTTGAAAAAATTGCTCATATTATTCACCTCTTTAAATCTGGTGACCCATCTGAACTGAATAACTACCGACTTATTTCCTTTCTGCCAATTCTTTCTAAATTATTGGAAAAAATCATCGGCTCACAGCGTAGAGAATACCTTGAGTCTGAAAACTTACTGAATCCAATTCAATCGGTTTTTAGACCCAAGCATAGTATGGTGTCTGCCCTGGCCAACGTGACCAATGACTGGCATACTGCTCTTGATGCTAAAAAACATGTTTTTGTCCTTTTCTTAGATCTTAGCAAGGCCTTTGATTCTGTGGACCATAACATCCTAATAACTAGTCTGAGCAGGATTGGCTTGGACAGCACTGCAGTACAATGGTTTGAGTCCTACTTTACCAATAGAATGCAACAAATAAAAACTCAAGGTAACTTGACTCCATTGAAAAACCTTCTTGGGGTGTGCTGCAGGGATCTCTCTTGGGACCTATACTCTTTGCAATTTATATTAACAACATTGATACCAGCATCCATACAACTGAGGTGCATCTTTTTGCCGATGATACGGTTCTTTCCACCACTAGCTCTTCCTCTGAAACTGCCCACAAGGAACTACAGTAGAACTTTATCACCCTACAGCATGATTTGCTAAAGCTTAAGCTACTGCTCAATGCAAAAAAAATTTAAGTCATGATTATCTCACCACATCTTTCCTCTGCCACTGTGCCTTTGGCAAACCCCCAGATTCACACACTGTTAGGTGAATCTTTGGAAATCGTGGACAAGTTCAAGTACCTGGGATTCTGGTTAGACAATAGGCTAAGCTTCACAGCCCACTTGTCCAAGCTCCAGAAAAAACTAAGGCACGACTAGGCGTCTTCTTTCACATCAGACATTTGCTTACACTAAAAGCCAGGATGAGACTTGTCCAAATGACCTTTCTCCCTTTGATTGACTATGCAGACTTCCTTTATAGCCATTGCCCCATTGTGGCTTTGAATAAGTCAGACACTCTTTACCACCGTGCCTTAAGATTCATCATGAACTTACCCTTACACACCCATCACTGTCTCCTCTATGAGCTGCTGGGCTGGTCCTCCCTCTCAATTAGGAGACAAAGAAATGCTCTCCTTTGGTTTTACAGGGCCTTAACTGATCGACTGCCTACCTATATTTCTAACCTTTTTGTTAAAGCTCAAGGGTCGTATGGCCTGAGAAGGCTTGCTCTGGTTACCTTCAAGGTTCCTATAATAAAAGGCTGTGATAGTTCATCCACCATCTATTGCTCTTTTCCTACTCTATGGAATGCAAACCAAAGACCCTAAACTGGCTTCCTTGCCTGGGTCCCACACCTTTAAAATGTTGCTTGCATGCTATATAAGGGATACCTGTGTCTGCTTTAGGTAAACTTACATAGTTCTTGCCATTCTCCTGCCCTGCTCTGAAATTCTTAGCTCTTACTTAATAACAACAGCACTTTCCTCTTCCCTTCTGTTCCCCTCTCTCCCCAGTTTCCGCTTAGCTTTTATAACAGCCCTCTGCCTAGCTGCTTCCCTTAGCTTTTATAGTTGCTCTCTCCAAGCTGTCCACTTAGGCTTGCCAGCCCTCTCCCACCCTTCCTTCCTGTCAAATTCCTTTACACACTGAAATTTGTTATCATTGTAATCTGCATTACTGCACATTTCCTGAGTAATTATGTTGTATCTCATATCTATCAGATCAAGAAATCCTTCAAAGCTCTGGAAAACATTAAAAGACATATCTGGACATGCACCTGGTAATTCCATTCCAGCAAAATTAAGTCCAGTGGCAGTTGTCTCTAACTGATCAGAGATATTGGAAGCCCTCAATAACCATTTTGCAACAGCAGGGCTAGCATTTGATACTTCTTCTGCCAATGACCTCTTCACAGCTCAGGCCCACTAACCCACAAGTCCCCCTCTACCGAGGAGGCCTTCTCCCTCCTGCCTGTCTCTCTAAAAGAGGTGGAAGACCTACTGCTGCAACTGGACACCAGGAAGAGAGCAGGCTCTGACTTCATAGAGTCATACTATCTGAAATGTGCCTACCATGTGCTTGCGGTGCCAATCACCCACGTATTCATGTCACTCTCCCAGGGTAGCCTCCCCCCAAATGGAAAATAGCCTATGTCATCCCTCTATTAAAAGCAGGTGACCCCTGCGATCTAAATAATTACAGACCAATCTCCCTCCTCCCCATCCTGTCTAAATTACTAGAAAAAAATGTGTGTGGCCAGCTAGGGGTATACTTAGAATCTAGAAACCTATTAAACCCAGTTCAGTCTGGATTCAGAGCAAAGTATAGCACCATAACAGCCCTAGCTAAGGTGACCAATGATTGGTTCCTAGACCTTGACAACAAGAAGCATGTCTGTGCTGTTTTCTTGGATCTTAGTAAGGCATTTGACACAGCCGATCACAGCCTGCTTCTTTCCTCCCTAAGCACCTTAGGTCTGGACCATAAATCTGTGTGCTGGTTTGCAGACTACCTCGGAGAAGGGAAACAGCAGGTTAAAGCTGAAGGTGCTCTTTCTCCATTAAAACCTATGCTGAAGGGCATGCCCCAGGGCTCTATCCTTGGTCCCCTCCTCTTTGCAGTCTACATTAACAACATCAATGACCCCATCAAAAAAAGCCAACATCCACTTATTCATGGACGACACTGTACTGTACTTGAGTCGTCCCACGCCGGAAGCAGCCTGTGAAGACCTCCAAGCTGAATTTAACCTTCTGCAATACCAGCTCATAAACAAAAAGATTTTGATCAATGCAAAAAGACAAAAGCCATGCTCTTTTCCCCCACCTTGCATGCGGCAGTTCCTGCTGGGGGGGGAAGCTATCCCACAAATTACCACTGTTCTTGGAGAAGCACTGGAGTATGTAGCTAAATTCAAATATCTAGGAGTTTGGCTTGATCATAAACTTTCCTTCGCCGACCATCTCGAAGAACTACAGAAGAAACTAAGGCAAAGATTAGGACTATTCTACAGAATTAACCACCTGCTCACAAAGGAGGCCAAGATTCAACTGATTCAAGCTTCCTTCCTATCTTTAATAGATTATGCGGACCTGCTCTACAGCCACTGCACTGCCTCTGCACTGGTTAAGTTGGACACCCTCTACCACAGAGCTATCAGGTTCATTACTGGCCTTCCACTTTCCACACACCACTGCTCCCTGTACTCAACATTAGGCTGGACTTCGCTTCACTATAGAAGGAATAGAAATGCCGCCCTCTGGGCCTTCAGAGTGGTGACCAACAAGCTCCCCTCATATGTCTCAGATTGTATTCCTCGGAGTGTGTTAGGCACCTACGCTCTAAGGAGCTATTCCCTAATTGCCCTCCAAGTTCCAAGGGTCAAAACTCATTTCGGCAAAGCTGCTCTAAGCTTCTCTTTACCTACACTGTGGAACGGTTTCAATCAAATCAATCAATCAAATCTTTAGTTATTCAGGTGGACATCGTTGAGCAAAGCTCATTTACAAGATGGACCTGATAAGGTCAAGGTTCAATGGTTGGTACATTAGCAGATATATACAAAACACGTAATTAAACAGATACAGTAATATAAACATATATACAATAATCGAAGGGCAGAGGTTGATTAACCCTAACAGGACAAGGTAGGATACAAGAAAATACACTAGAAGAATCCAGTATGTACAAATCCCAGTAGAGGAGCCAAAGCAAGCACACAACATAAGGTACCCAAATTACAGTCTCAGGGCAAACTGAAGCAGACAAACAGAAATAATGATTGACTGACTGCAAAAAAGTGGTGATTACAGCCTCTGACAAATTACATTGAAGGGCTGATGGGGATTGAGACAGGGGCTATGGCTAATAGTAGTAGGAGGTATGGGGAGTAATTAGGTTGAGGTAAGTGCCAGGAGTTGATGTGAAGATCATAGTCAGGGAAGCAAAACTGCAAAATGGTATGGTGGGGCTGAGATACCAAGTAAGGGGCTGTATGGGAGGGAAAAACTAAGGGGTAATTTATGGAGAGCTGCCAATTATAGTTGCTGACTGGAAGGGGGAGGGTTGTGAATGTGACTGGACTAGGTCTTGTGGTAGCAGTTGCATTTCTCAGGGAAGAGACTTATGCAGAGCTTTTTAAAGGATGCTAGAGGTATAAAGTTGGTCAACTTTAGGGTCTTCTGTAGAGAATTCCATGCCATTGCTAGAGAGTAGCTGATTGCAGACCTCCCATGCCGGGTGTAGACTTTGGGTATCTTGAGCATGATGAAGTTGTTACTTCTTAGGGTATAGGAACTAGCTGTGGCCAGTGTAAAGCAGTCTAAAATATAGATTGGAAGTTTATTAGACAAAGCTCTGTTAACAGATAGTGCAGCATTTCTGTTCCTTCTGAGGTGTAGGGATGCCCATCCAACTGCAGCATAGAGAGAGCAATGATAAGTGTTGAATGGAAGATCTGTAATAAACCTTAGTGCTCTGTGATACAGGGTATCCAATTTGCTTAAATAGGAAATAGGACAGTGACCATAAAGGAAGTCTGCATAGTCGATAAGTGAAAAAAATGAGGCCTGGATCAGCCTCAGCCTTACAAAGGAACTTGAAGCTGAGCTACCCTGTTAGCCTAAATATCTTCAAGGCGTTCCACGATCGCTACATGAAAGCACCTTGCAAATGTTTTCCTCACTGCTAGCCCACTAATTCCACAACTCCCCCTTTCAATCCTGACACTCGCCATGTTTTTACCCCCTGGCTTTCACTCTTTCCCTATTAACTCTTCCTGCTGCACCCACCCTTCCCTACCACTCCAGCCTGGCTAAAGTCCCACCCCATCCATAGTAGTGTCCCAATTATCTACCCCTCCTCCGTCATTATCATAATAAACAAGTACACGACAGCCATCCTCACTTTCTGTGGTTTTAGCTCAAATTTTTCCCCAGTCTCGATAATATATCCCTCCTCTTCTTACGCTCTTACCTGACACCCCATACACTGCCTCTTTCCCCTATATGTGTGAGTTGCCGGCTGCCTCACCAAAAGATCTCTGCTTATAACTCCTGTATGCCTATGGTTGATTGTACATCTGCTGACTTCTTCAATTGTAAAATAATGCAGTTTTTTATTTATTTCAACCTTGTACTGTACTGTATACACTGTATATACTTTTCTACCTTGTATATTATTGCTTTTTGTATACCGCTTCTGTACTGTACTTTGATGTATTCATGACCAGGTCCACCTTGCAAATGAGCCTTGCTCAATGCTGCCCACCTGGATAAATAAAAATTTTGATTGATTGATCTCTACATTGTATTGTAATGTATCATCCTTTGTACCTACATATATGTTCTTTGTCCAGGACCATCTTGCAAATGAGCTTGCTCAAGGATGAAATGCCTGGTTAAATAAAGATTAATTGATTGATTGTATTACTGCTAAGAAGTACAGCATCATCGGAGTAAAGGATAAGTTTAGTATCACATGCTTTAGGAAGATTGTTTAAAAAAGACTGAAAAGTAGTGGTCCCAGAATTGACCCCTGGGGGACACCTAAAGATACTTCTCTGGAGCTGGACACTGTCTGCTCAATTTTGACACATTGGCTTCCATGAGTCAGGTAGTCCTGGAACCAGCATACGGTACTGGCTGCCACCCCGAGGTTCTGCAGCTGTGCCAGGAGAAGAGAGTGGTTAACAGTATCGAAGGCTTCGGTGAAGTCAATGAATAATAATAATAAATCTAATTTCGCATAAGCACCTTTTGGGCCATCAAGGCACTTTATAAAAGATTAAAACAGCCACATAAAACAATAGACATAATAATAAATAAGTAGCATACAGATAAAATAAATAACAGGGAATCAGAATAATGCGGCGCTATCATAAGCAAGACTCCATAAGAAGGTTTTCAATGCCTGTTTGAACCCCTCCACAGTCATGAACTCTCAAAGCTGACGGGGTAGAGAATTCCAAAGGGTTGGGGCCGCGTGCATAAATGCACGGGCCCCAGAAGATTTCAGAGACACCCTAGGAATCTCTAGCAACCCCTCGTCAGCTGACCACAGCTGTCCCACCGGGTGGTAAGGAACAAGAAGCTCTTTCAAGTAGTCAGGGCTCAGTCCGTGTAGGGCTTTATAAGTCGGTAAACCAACTTTAAAGGTGATCTGCCATGTAATCAGCAGCCAGTGCAGACCACGCAGCACGGGGTAATATGAGATAATTGAGAAGTCCCAGTTAACAATCATGCTGCTGTATTCTGCAAGAGCTGCAGGCAGTAGATTTCAACCCCAGAAAGCACTAGGCGAGGGAGTTACAATAATTAAGGCACAAGGTCACAAAGGCATGGACTAATGTAGGCAAGTCCCCAGATGGAACCAGGTGCTTAATCCTGGAGATATTCCTAAGATGATAAAAGGAAGACTTGACAATGGCCGACACCTGAGATAGTAAAGTCAGCCCTTTGTCAAGCACTATCCCCAGGTTTCGCACCCATTCAGAGGATAGGAGCTGACAGCACCCGAGAAAAATTCCAGAGGTCTGATCAGCCCTAAACCCCTCTATCCGGTGACCCGGGTCCACTACCATCACCTCCGTCTTTCCAGTGTTCAACTTTAACCAGCTAGAGTTCATCCTGTCCTGGATTTCAGCGAGGCAGGTATTAAGTACTGAGACAGCTCTATCCTGGTCGGGGGCAAAAGACAGGTAGAGCTGGGTATCATCAGCATAGCAGTGAAACCTCAGCCCATACCATCTTACAATGTCTCCAAGAGGCAGCATATACACTGCAAACAGCATGGGGGACATCACTGAACCCTGAGGTACCCCACACGGCAGGGAGAAAGGGTCCGAGGAAAAATCTCTGACACCACTCTGACTCCAGCCAGTGAGGAAGGATGCAACCACCTAAGGACTGTACCTGACAGTCAACAGATGGACCTCAGACGTCCAAGCAGCACCCCATGGTCTACAGTGTCAAAAGCTGAAGAGAGATCAAGGAGCACCATTATAGAATGGTTCCTCCGATCCCTCACCATCAGGAGATCATTGAGCACCCGAACCAGCACTGTCTCAGTACTGTGCCTCTTACAAAAACTGGACTGGAGAGGTTCGTAGATGTTATGGATGGTCAAGTGGTCATCCAGCTGTATCGCCACTACCTTCTCAATCACCTTCCCTATAACGGGAAGGTTTGAGATCGGTCTGTAGTTGGCCAGAGAGTCCGGGTCCAAAGAAGCTTTCTTCAGGAGGGGAATTACCACCACCTCCTTCAGGGAGCTTGGAAACTCGCCAGATTCCAAGGAGCACCAGACAATCTGAGCCAGGACCGGGCTGATCGTATCCCAACAATGCATAATCGAGGAAGCTGAGCCCAGATCAAAACTACAGCACATAGGGCACATACCCTGGACAATACACATGACATCCGCGAGCTCGGGCAAGGCAAAGGTACTCCAGGAAGCTCGAGGTGAGGTGACCAAGCACCGATCATCAGTAACCCCCACAGAGTGAGCTGAACGAACTTCGGACATGATGTCGGCCACCTTATCCGCAAAGAACCAAGCAAGCTCATCGCACTCTACTTGCGAAAAAGGTCTTCAGAGCTGCAGACAGATTGGCTGCACAACCTGTCAACAGTTCGGAAGAGCTGAGCTGGTCGATTCTGAGCGGCAGCAATCTCTCCAGACAGGAATTCTGCCTTCTTACGGGAGATCGTTGATTTGTAAATCTTATAATGTTCAACCAATCTAAGGTGGTTGGCAGCAAGGGCAGATTTCCACCAACGCCGCTCCAACCTATGTCCTGCTCACTGCAACTCCCTCAAAGGCCCACCAAACCAAGGGCCCCGAGGGTGAAGTGGGAGAGGACGAACACGGATGGGAGCAATCAAGTCCAGAGCTGACAAGATGGCCTTATTATAGGCCATCACTAAAGTCTCTGGACTGGAATTGGTCATAGGAAACCCTGAGAGGTCAATCACTGCTGCTAGGCCTTGAGGACTCACTTCCCCTAAACGGCGGTAACTGACCATCTCCACAGGGGCAGGCCTCCAAAGTGGGGGGTGAAAAAGTTGAACCTCACGGTGTAATGATCGGACCAACCGACTGGTTGCACCTCCAAGCCAGAGGCCTCGATTCCCAGGAGGAAAACCAGATCAAGAGAGTGACCAAATTTATGGGTGGCAGAGGTAACAACCTGTGTAACGCCCAGAGATGTCATAAGCTGGAGGAAGTGTTGTCCAAACTGCGAGAGATCATCATCAACCCAGACATTGAAGTCTCTGAGTACCATCAACCTGGGGGACTTCAATGCCATGTCGGCGACGAAGTCCGGTACTTCCTGCAGGAATCGTGTCTCGTCCCCGGGTGGATGGTAGACAAGAGCTAACCTGCAACCTACACCAGCCACCACAGTACACTCAAATGATTCAGCTTCCTCAACTGGTACATTCTGTGAGGCCCAACTCAGTCTTAAAACAGACCATTACCCCCGCGATCCAATCTTGAGCGCTGTATCACCAAGTACCGGTCAGAATTGCAGCATCCAAAGTGGGGCTCACATTTTCATCCAACCAGGTCTCGGTAATGCAAGTCAGATCAGTTGTTTCAATAAGATCTGCAATAATTGCAGTCTTATTTTTAATAGATCTGGCATTGCATAACACTGCTCGAGTTGGATGGGCTTCAAGGACCACCCCAGCTACTTGCCTGCCACACAAGGCAGTGCCCTTGGGTATGGAGACTAGATAAGGTGCACCCCGTTCCAGACTCCATTTTGGCCCAGGGCGTCTTCTAGGCCTGACCAGACCAATATGAGAGGTGTGTTCATTTTCCCTCCAGTGAACACTGACCCCACCAAATTGCCTTCATCCAGTGCCTTGTGCGCATGGTCTGTGTACTCCAACAGGGCAGTGGTGGTACTATGGTTCTGTCTGAAGCTGTGCTGATTAGGGCATAATAGTTGGTATTTGTTGAGGTATTCAGTGAGTTGAGCTGCCACTATCTTTTCCAGCGCCTTGGATGGGGGGAGAGGATGGAGCTTGGACTATAGTTGGCAATGTGTGTCTTGTCTCTGTTTTTATGCACAGGTGTCACAAGGGCCTGCTTCCAGATACTTGGGAATTGAGCCAGAGCCAGTGACTTGTTGAATAGCTTTGTTATTGGCACTATGAGAACATCAGGTGTGAGGGATAGAAGTTCCATGTCCAGCCCATCACTGCCCATTCTGATCTTGCCTAGCACTTTTTTTACATGTATTAGGGCCTTCTTCACCATAACCCTCTTGAAGTAGAAGTTTGGGCATGTGTGTTATTGAGTGGCATGCAGTTAGGATGGTTGGCAGCTGGGAGCAGGTAGTCAGGCAGTAATACCAAAGTCAGGTCACTAAAGGCCGTGTTGAAAGAGTCCGCTATAAGTAGAGGGTCAGTTACAGGGGAGTTGTTGATGTTGAGCAGATGAGGGTGCTTCTTATCATCCTCCCCAAGGAGATTTTTGATGTTCTCCCAGAACCTCTTTCCTTCACCCCAGGAATTGTTAAGTTGCTCCTTGTGGAAATTGGCTTTTGCTTGTCAGATAAGGTTAGTGCAGTAGAGCGAAGCACACATTAAGCATGGGGCTTAATGTTAAGCTGCCGCACCTTTAAGAACACTTAGAACCTGCATGTAGCTGATTGTTGTACAGCCTGGCAGTGGCATGTATGCCTGTCAGTCAGAGAAATTGTCAGTCTGGGGCTTGTTTCCATCTATTGCACAGAGAATAAACTCGTATTCTTTATTTTATGTGTCCATCCAGTTATTCGCACGGTCCAAATGGGGTCCTCACCAGCAGCAACCAAAAGTCTGCAGAGACCACAGAAGTTAAGGGGCCTTTTAGTGGCAGACAGTTTTAATATTGTAAATTCCCACCATGTAAGAGTATGGGTTACCACATTATGTGGAAGGGTCTTCATATGTGAACATGCCATTAGTGTTTAGTATCTGCTGTCATCTATGTATGCCATTTTGGGCTAATTTATTGACTAGCATCTGTACATTACCGAATGTTGTGCGATAGTGGGTGTACCCTTGATTTTTAACATTGCCGAAGGTATTTGTAAATATCTTTGATAATGATAATAATGTCTTTAATGGTAGGTTGGTTAATTCTTGTAAATGTTTCTGGATAGTAAAGAACGGAGGCTAATGAGAAGTCTGGTTTCTCTATTCATATTAATATCTCTATGGTGTCAGGATTCTCAGTTGTGGAAACATCATTCCCAATGGCCCTGCTCCACATTAATAGCTCAGTGATAGTCCCATGGTTTTGGGCACCCCAACCCTCCTAATTGTCTGGGAATACATATGATACACCAAGTGACAGGGGGAAGGGTTCCTCCCCTCCATATAAATTTCTTGACCACTACTTTGAGTTTTTGTGTAATGTCCTGTTTAATCGGACACAGTAATGCCTGAAAATGGGAAAGCAGATGTAGCATGATCATCATCTTTATGGTAGCAATTCTTCCCCAGAGGGAAAGCAAGAGTTTTTGCCATCTATCTAGTATTACTGAGATTTTGTTAGTAATGGTATTAATGTTTTAGCTTGCATTTTGTTGTACATTATTAGTCAATGTAATTCCTAAATATTTAATCTTTTCTTCTATTTCTATGTCTTTGGTTATTTCTTTTGTTTGTGCAAAAAGTTCTATTATAGGTAGCTAGCACAGATTTTTCTTTATTTAGTTCATATCAGGAAAGATGGGACTACTGTGTGAATTCTGCTACAACCTTGTTGAATGACATATGGGGGTTTCCATACATATTAAGACATCATCAGCATACACATTGCTCATTAACTGTTCCTTATCAATATCTATATCTTTGATTTTGGGGGCGTCCTGATGAAGAGATTGTATCTCGCGCCTAGGAAAAGATTTGCATCTCGATTATGTATTGGAGCATCCAGCAAATCAGTTTTAAACTTTACTTGCCTCAGATGCCTTCATTGTAAGTTCCAAAGCTTGAAGTTTGAATCCGTGAGTGCAGCTTCTGCCTTTTTGTGTGTCTGATGTACAGGTGGGCTACCTGTTAGATGCTGCACCGACCCCATCTGTATGCTGCAGTCTCAAGAACTGTTTGACTGTGTTAAGAGTGGAGGACTGTTCCGGTCACCAGCAGGAGGATCGGGATGGGGGAACAGCTGGGGGGATCCATAATGCCATTCTCCCCATCCCAACCACCCCATCGTGATCAGAACAGCCCTTCGCTCTTGTCTTCACCACCAAAACAGCTCAATGAATGAGCGCAAGCTAGCAATGAATGAGCACATGCTTGTACGAGCACATGCTCATTCATTCCAGCTCAGTTAAGTGGCCGAATACTTTAACTTACACTATGAGGCATGGGATCAGGTGGGGAGGGACCACTAGCCACCAAGGATTGGGCTACTTTATTTTATATCTTGTTGGCGATCAGTGAAGTGAGGGGTCCAGTAGACACCAGGGAATATTTTAACTTGTACTATGGGACATGGGTTTGGGTTGGGGAGGGATCACTAGCCACCAAAGATTGAGCTACCTTATTTTACATCATGCCAGTGATTGGCAAAGTGGGGGGTCCAGTAGACACCAGGGAATACTTTAATTTATACTATGGAGCATGGGTTTGGTTGGGGGGAGGGGCCGCTAGCCACCAGGCATTGGGATACTTTATTTTATATTGTACCGGCAATCAGAGAGGGTGGGGCACTAGACACCAGGGAAAAACTTTAATATCGGGTGGTGATCAGTGTGGGGGGGGACCACTAGACAGCAGGGAATTTAATTGTATGTGGGGCAGTGATCAGCGGGGGAACACTGGACACTAGAAAAAGAACTCCACAAAATGTGGAAAAATGGAGTTTGACTTCTGCCAGCATTTTGCTGAGTTTTTTTTTGGGGGGGTAGGTAAATTTTCCCTCTGCATCGCTAACTCTGCAAATTTGGGAAAATCGCTGAAAATTTTCACAGAGTAGATTTTCCCAATTTTCAGAGTAGATTTTCCCAACTTTGTACATCTCTACCTTCCAGTACCTTGATGTCTGGCTAGATAGCAGGCTAGCTTCTCTGTCCACATTGATACTGTCCAAACCAAATTCTGTCCCAAACTCGTGTCCTGAACTGTGCACCAGGAGCTGGTCACAAAATGGTTCTCCCAGTTTTCGCTACCACGCTGATGTGGTCTATGGCACCGTTCCCGCCTCTTCTATTGACAGACTAGAGACCCCTGCAGTGCTTTCTGCCACTTTACTAGCAGCTCACTCTCTGACACTCACCACTGCTCCCTTTGCTCCTCCCCATCCATTCTCCCTGTCAATCCCTTCATACCTATCCTCACTTCTCTCTCCCATCCCCTCTACCTCCTACCCTCTGCACTCCAGTGACCCTTGCACCTTTTCCTTTCCCCACCCACTCTCCTCAGCTGACAATCTGCATTCTACTATTGCCTCCTTCTCCTGAAATCTGCTATCATCTTCCCTCTGCCTCTCACCCCTCCCCTTCCCTCCATTAGACACCAGCTAAAATGTTTCCCTGCAACCACCCAGCTCCTGCCAACTCTCTACCTGACCACTTACAAACCCCTGCTATTGACCTCCACCCTTAACCCCCACCTCATGATTTTGGCACTTCTGTATGTTAAACAGTTGCCTGTCGACACATCCACTCCCCCATGGTAGTATGCAAAAACACAAGTTGACAACAGGAATAACTGAAGCAACCAGGGAGGAGCAGGCAGGTGAAATGTGTAAGAGGTGGGATAAAGGGGTGTCAGGAGCACATGAACAAGAAAACATGAGTGGGGGAAACAGGCAAGGGAGAGAGAACAGGAATAGAGGGAGGGCAGGGTATAAAACATGGAAGATCATGCTCACACATGCCCGCAGTCTGGGAAATAAGGTTCCAGACCTGGAAGCCTTGATGATGGATGCAGACCTTGACACAGCAGCAATAACAGAGACATGTGCTCTGCTAATCACGGCTGGGATGTCAATGTACCAGGCTATACACTGTTCAGAAGGGACAGGAAAGGTAACGAGGGGGGATAGCCCTGTACATCAGAGAGGCATAAAGGCTACAGAAGTAAGGGAAGATAGGGGAGGCTGAGGCAATGTGGGTCACCCTTGAACCAGGCAATGCCACAGCAATACTTACTGGGGTGATCTACAGACCTCCAGCACAGAGGGAGGAAGTGGACAGGGTACTAATGGAGGAAATTCCACATGGCACTAAAAAGTGAAATCCTACTGATGGAGGATTTCAATGTGCCGGATGTAGATTGGACCACCCAGGCAGCTGCTTCAGCCAGAAACATGGCCATCCTGGAATCTCTGCAGGGGGTTAGACTCAAACAGCTGGTGCATGAGCCAAACAGAGACAAATCTATTCTGGACTTGGTATGGACCAATGGAAACAGAATCGAAGGAGTCCAGATGGAAGGGCAGCTGGGATCCAATGACCACCACATGGTGTGGTTTGGCATGGAGAGAGGGAATCAATTAAGCCACACAAGGGCAAAAATGTTAGATTTCAGAAGGGCAGATTTCAGTGAAATGGGTAAATGTTTAAGAGCAGCCCTGGAGAAGGGAGAGGTAATGGAGGGAGTGGAAGAGCAGTGGAGGAAACTAAAAGGAGCCATAGTGGAGGTAACTAACCAAAGCATTAGGACAGTGGCCAAAGGAAAAAGAAGAAGGAAACCACTATGGTTCTTTAAAGAGGTAGTAGACAAAGTAAGGGCTAAAAGAACAAGTTTCAGGAAGTATAAGGGAACCCAAAGGGAGGAGGACGGGGAGGTGTACACTGAATGTCTAAAGGAAGCAGGGAAGGCTGTTAGGAGAGCCAAGGCACAGACAGAGGAGGGTTTAACACGAACTGTGAAAAAAGGGGGACAAGATATTCTATAGGTAAATCAGTGACAGAAGAAAAACTGGGGGATGGGATTGTGAGGCTCAAAGGGAGGAGGGAGAGTGTAAGGAGGGGATCTAGACAAAGCAGAAATACTGAACAAATACTTCTGTCTGTATTCACTAAGGAGGGAGAGGGTCAAGGACCAAAGCTGGGGAGAAGAGGCAATGGGAGGGAGAAGTGGACACCAGTCCATTCACAGTGGAGATAGTTCTGGAGGAACTCACAAAGTTGAAGGTGGATAAGGCCATGGGGCCAGATGACATTCACCCGAGGATATTAAGGCAGCTGAGAAGAGAACTAGCAGAGCCTCTGGCTGCCCTGTTCACAGAGTCAGTCAACACAGGCATGGTTCCAGAGGACTGGAGGAGGGCTCATGTAGTCGCACTGCACAAAAGTGGCAGTAGGGAGGAAGCAGGGAACTACAAGCCAGTCAGCCTCACCTCAGTGGTGGGGAAGATCATGGAGACACTGCTAAAAGAAAGGATACTGGCACACCTGGAATACATTGGTGCCCAGGATCCAAGGCAACATGGATTCACAGCAGGAAGGTCTTGTCAAACAAATCTGATAGATGTCTTTGATTAGGTGACTAAGGAAGTGAATCAGAGAGGGGTGGTAGACATTGCCTACCTAGATTTCAGCAAAGCCTTTGATACCGTCCCACACAGAAGGCTGGTTAACAAGATGAGTAGTCTGGGCATGGGGCATAAGGTGATACATTGGGTTAGAAACTGGCTGATGGATAGAAGACACAGGGTGGTGGTAAATGGGATCCAATCTAGGGAGAGAGAGGTGACCAGCAGAGTACCACAGGGATCAATACTGGGACCAATCCTGTTCAATGTCTTCATTAGTGACATTGTAGAGGGGCTAGAAGGAAAGCTCTGCTTATTTACAGATGACACCAAGATCTGTAACAGAGTGGATACTCCAGAAGGGGTGCAGAAAATGAAGACGGACCTGGAGAAGCTTGAAAGATGGTCATAGGAGTGGCAACTGAGGTTCAATTCAAAAAAGTGCAAGATAATGCACCTGGGTAGAGGGAACCCTGAGGAGAGCTACAGAATGGGGGAGGTGCTGACTGTCACCAAAGAGGAAAGAGACCTAGGTGTTATCATATCAGATGACCTTAAGGTATCAAGGCAGTGCACAGAGTCTGTAGGGAGGGCCAGTGGCAAGCCGGGGTGCATAGGCAGAGGCATTACTAGCAGGAGACAGGAGGTGTTGATGCCATTGTGTAAAACACTGGTGAGTCTCACCTGGAGTACTCGTGCAGCACTGGAGACCACACATGTGTAAGGACCTAGACAAGGTGGAGGCTATCCAGAGAAGTGAGACAAAGATGGTGCATGGTTTGCATCACAAAACTTATGAGGAGAGACTAAGAATCCTCAATATGTACTCACTGGATGAGAGGAGTGAAAGGGGGGGACATGATAGAAACTTTCAAGTACTGCAAGGGCATAAACAATGTGCAGATGGAGGATCTTTTCCAATGTAGAAAAGATACCAGAACAAGGGGACACAATATGAAATTGGAGGGGGGCAGATTAAGGGGTAACATGATGAAGTTTTTCTACACAGAGAGAATAGTGGATGCCTGGAACAGTCTGCCACAAGAGGTGGTGGGGGCAAGCACAGTGGAGGGGTTTAAACATGCCTGGGACAGGTACAAGAGAACATTGGGTGGGGAAGGAGTGATGAAAAGCCATTGATCGCTTAGGGTCAGTGACTGCATATAAGTTTAGGGTTTATGGGCAGACTAGATGGGCCTAGTGGTCCTTATGTGCCGACAATTTCTATGTATATGTATCTATGTATATTCACACAGCATAAGCACTGCCACATTTTCATACATGCACTAAGCACTTTATTTTGCTCTTGTCTAAATTGACAGCTGATCTGTAAGCTAATTTATGTCCTTACCCATTTGTAATTATTTTGATCACTTGATTGTTCTGTGCTCAGTTTTGCACTTTTGTTCACTGTCACTGTAACTGCACCCTGTGACTTACTGCAATTTTATAATATTGTTCTCCCTTCCTTCTCTCTCGGGTGCACCTGGAAAGGATCCTTGGCTCAGTGTGCCTTTCCCAGCTACCCATTTTCAAACAACAAACTAACTAACACACTTACTAACTAAATAACGTGGCTGATTTGGTTGGAGTGGATCTGGTCAAGAATGGCTTTTTTTAATGCAATTTACAATAAACATGCCCATTGTTTTATAATCTACATTCACAAGGGTAACTGGCCTGTAATTCTGTCCTTGTTGAACTTGTGGAGCTTTATTTTCTCTATATATTATATGATTACTGGGGCTTGTAACATTGTACGAGGGATGCTTTCTTTTTTTGCTATGTCTTCTGTGATTAGCCTCAACCAAGGGGTAAGTTTATCCTGAAATGCTGAACACAACCTATCAGGCCATCCCTTCCTGATAATTTGTTTTCAGGAGAAACTGTACTCGTAGTTTTATTTCCTCATGGAAATTGTTTACATGAGATGCTCATTTCACTATAGGGAACCTGTTGAATGAATTGTTTAATCTGGTGCTGTGAGGCATTTTTTAGATTTTGATGCAGTTTGTGGTTGTTTAAATTGATAACAGACTTTGCCTATCTTTCAGTTGCCTGTAACTAATAGGTTGTTCTTGTCCTGTATTTCCATAATAATATTTGTATCTTGTCACTGTATATATATATATATAAGCAAAACAAAATGGTTATATTAAATGCACGCTGAAAATAGAAAATAGAGTTAAAAATCTACGTTTCGACCTTAGGTCTTCTTCAGGAAATATCTAAAAGAGAAAAAAAACAAGTTAGTGTAGAGGAGAGGTAAAATGAGAGAGATATATATGTGGAGAAAGAAGAAGAGGGAGGCTAAGGGAGAAGAAGTGATAAATGGTAAGATTAAGAGAGAATCTGTGAAACAAAAAGGTGATGATGGGAAAGATAAAACATAATGGGAGAGAAAGAGCTGGGAAGTCTTGGTAGAGACTGATTAGCAGGGCCTTGTAAGAAGGCTGAAAGGTGACAAATTGTGAGAAGGAGACAGAAATGGAGACATATGGTGAAACGAAAATAAATCAGTACAAAAACAAATTGACTTTAGGGGAAAAAGGGAGGCTGAAAGATGTTAGTGGAAAATAAGTCTATCATTTAAACCAGAGGCTGCTGGGAGCTAGATGGATGATCAGCTTGGCTTCCATGTTTTTCTATGGTTAGGATCCCGAAGCCCTGCTGAAGGACACAAACAGAAAGGTCATTGACATTGTGGTCCCTGGAGATAAAGTGGATACAATGGGTTTAGCAGTTTCACCATTCCTGACCGCTTTGTAATGTTCTCAAACGGTCAGCAAGATGCCTACCAGTTTCTCTGATGTACATAGCTGAACACCTCCTGCAAAGAATACAGTACACTACATTAGTGGAGGTGCATGAGAACTCCTTGGTGATGTGAAAAACACCTGTGAGCCCCAGATCTCAGTTACACTGGAAATAAATTTGCAGGTGTGCAGCGAGCCCTGTTGCAAGGTTTGGTACCTGGGGGAGGAACTGTTAGGGAGTGGGTAGGCTGCTTTTTACCAGGAGATTGCGCAGGTTAGGTGGCGGGCGGTAGGAGGCAATAGGTGGTTCTGTAAAGAAGCACCAATGTTAGGTCAGTTTGCAAAATGGGAAAGTTACTAGTGATGATGCTGTGAAGAGAAGGTGTGCTCTGATGGAAAGGAAGAACTAGTGAATATGTTGTTGTTCTTTGTGTGACAGTATCCCTCCCAAGGGGTTCAAGATACGGGGCATGTTACTGACCCGGAGAGTGCTCTGTCCACTGTGCTTTTAGTGTATCCCTGTTGATAAAAAAAACTATGCATTATTTGGGTCTGCTCAGCAAAATCATCCTCTTCACTGCATAACCTGCTAAGTCTAAGAAACTGTGAATAAGGCAGGCCATTCTTGACATGTTTAGGATGGAAGGAGCTATGGAGGAGGAAACTGTGAGAGTCAGTGGGTTTGTAATAGACTGATGTCTTCAGACCAGTGTTCTGGACTGAGAGCTGGATATCCAGGAAAGGCAGTGTAGAGGAGGATACTTCAACAGTGTACTGAAGGGAAGGATGAGCCGTGGTGAACTTGTCAAGGAAGACTTGGAGGGTCTCCCTGGAGCAGGAGGTGGCCCCACAGTCATCAATGTAAGCGTTTGTAGAGTTCAGGCACAGTCCCTGTAAATGAGAGAAAACGTTCCTCCACCCAACCCACAAACAGATTAGCAAAGCTGGAACTCCATCTTGTACCCATGGCAACCCACTGACCATGAAAAAAAACTGTTATTAAAAGAAAAAGCATTGAGTGTTAGAACCAGTTCTGCCAGATGAGTTAGTGTGGTGGCTGGCTGCTGGACTTCCCGCTTGTTCAAGAAATGCTGCAAAGCTGTCAGACCATCATCATGGGGATCACTGTGTAAGAGATTTGATGTCCATGGTAAAGATAGAGCTGATGAGAGTCACTGAATCTGAACCTGTCAAATAACTGGAGAGCATGGTTAGTGTCTTTAACATAGGAGGGCAGGGACTCAACAAGGGGTCTCATGAGGCCATCCAAAAATGCTGGAGATGTGGGATGTGGGAGGGCAGGCAGACACTATGGGATCGACCCGGTTACCTGTTTTGTGGATTTTGGGAAGAAGATAAAACCTAGATATCTGGGGATGCTGGACTATGAGTCTTTAGCAGAAGCAGGGAGCTCATTGTTTTCAATAGCAGAGGTGATGGTGGTGGTGACCTCCGTCTGATAGTCAGCAGTGGGGTTCTGTGGAAGAAGAATAAAACCTGGTGTCAGAGAGTTGCTGTGTGGCTTCCGTGATGTATAGCTCCTTTTGCCAGACCACAACAGCACCTCCCTTATCAGCTGGTTTAATAACAATGTCATTCCTACATTGTAGAGATCTGAGGGCTGCAAGCTCACCAGGTGTCAGGTTGGAATGGTTGTGCCTGCAATGAAGATTAAAGTTAGTGGTGTTTTCCATGCATTGGTTAACAAAATAATCAACAGCAGCAAAACGTCCTGGAGGGGGTGTCCATGCACTTCGCTGGGGATTGATGTCATTGATAGTTCTGGTGATACCGTCATCATCTGTGGGAAGAGGAGTCATATTAGAAAAATGAGCTGCAAGCGTGACTCTACGTATAGAAGCACTGCAGATCAACTTGAACCTGGGGTGCATCAAGATATCTGGGTGTGGGCACAAAGAGAGACCTTTGCTAAGGAGTGAGTGCTCATCTTGTGTCAGGGAAGGTCTGAGGAATACAAAATACCAAATTGTTGAGGTTGTGTGCTGACTCGAGGGCTCATGCTGGTTGTTGATCTGCTGGGTGAGAGACTGGAGTTTTGCAGCTTTGGTATCCTTGAGAAGCAGAAAGAGAGTGGAGTTAAGGTTTGGATGCAGTGCTTAATAAAAAGGAAGGTTATATGTGGAGCCGATCATGCAGAATCCTTTTTGCCTTTGAATGGTTTTGTCCACAGAGATCAGCTGTGTTTTGATGGAGAGAATGGTGTGCACGATAAGTTTCCTAGAGAAAGTTTTCAAAAGCTTGTTAGTAGAGGAAACATGTGTCTCAGATCCAAATGAACAAGGATGAAATTTCAAACAGAAACCTTTAGGAATAATACCCAGGTGATGCATTTGGAAAGAAACTGTAAGTGACTGCAGAGTTTAGTCTTAGAGCAAATGGCAGAAAATAATTCAAGAGAAGGCTTAGAAATATGAGAAGGAATGCAGACATAGAAGAAATGAAGGAGCATCACAGAATTCAGAAGAGATTTCAGATTAGGCATAGTGGGTTCAGCAAATGTAGCATACAAATTGTAAAAAACAAAGACAAGGCGCTAGTGTCAGCATTGGTCTAAAAGCAAAACAAAATGGTTATATTAAATGCACGCTGAAAATAGAAAATAGAGTTAAAATTACGCTTCGACCTTTAGGTCTTCTTCAGGAAATATCTCAAAGAGAAAAAACAAGTTAGTGTAGAGGAGAGGTAAAATGAGAGAGATATATATGTGGAGAAAAGAAGAGAGGAGGCTAAGGAGAAGAAGTGATAAATGGTAAGATTAAGAGAGAATCTGTGAAACAAAAGGTGATGATGGGAAAGATAAAACATAATGGAGAGAAAGAGCTGAAGTTCCTAGGTAGAGACTGATTAACAGGGCCTTGTAAGAAGGCTGAAAGGTGACAAATGTGTGAGAAGGAGACAGAAATGGAGACATATGGTGAAAATGAAAATAAATCAGTACAAAGACAAATTGACTTTAGGGAAAAAGGGGAGGCTGAAAGATGTTAGTGGAAAATAAGTCTATCATTTAAACCAGAGGGCTGCTGGGAGCAAAGGCGGATGATCAGCTTGGCTTCCATGTTTTTCTATGGTTAGATCCCGGAAGCCCTGCTGAAGGACACAAACAGAAAGGTCATTGACATTGTGGTCCCTGGAGATAAAGTGGGATACAATGAGTTTAGCAGTTTCACCATTCCTGACCGCCTGTAATGTTCCCTGAAATGGTCAGCAAGACGCCTACCAGTTTCTCCGATGTACATAGCTGAACACCTCCTGCAAAGAATACAGTACACTACATTAGTGGAGGTGCATGAGAACTCCTTGGTGATGTGATGTGGTGATATATATATATATATATATATATATATATATATATATATATATATGATGTTAGGTTGAGGAGCCATTTACATGTTAAACCTAAAATTTTGCACCTAATAACTTTGCAACCATTCAACAGATTTGCTCTGAAATTTGAATGCATGATCAAGAACCATACATCTTGGGATTTGACAACTTTTGCACTGTCTGGTGTATGGCTGCAAAGTTATTATACATGATCCTGCGCTTATTTTACACTTTTTGAATTCTTTGCTCATCCCTACAGGTGCATCGGTTTGTGTGACCGGTCCAAAACTTCAGGGAATGTGCTGCCAGGGTCTCCGTGCCTTTTGAAGATTTCATGAAAAAATATTAAACGGTTCAAAAGTTATTCAAAAAACAATTTCCCATAATAAGTCAATGGGAAAAGTTAACAAAAAGTTTGACAGTGTCGCAAATGGCTCTAGTAGTGTTGCAAATCCTCCATTTTGTTTTTCAGTTGGTGATCAGAAAAATGCTTGGCATTTAAATTTGGGACCCTCTAGCAACGCAATTCTTTTTGTGTTTACCTAGTCGGACCCTGAGGATGCTAGGCATGTCTTTATTTCGAGGTTAAACACCCTAGAAATATGTTTTTCAAGTTTCTGGAAAAAGTACTTTCGCAAAGTAGTGTTGCACTCATGAAAGTGTCGCAAATTTTTGCAAGCTTTAGTGAAATTGACACTACTTTTCAGGCTATGACAATATGACAGCAATTCTTGCTATCCTGCTGCAAAAGAACAGTTCAGTCTTTTGGCTGGAATTTGAGGAATACAGCCAACATCTCAGATGTACCTTTTCAGTGTTTTGGTGAAAAATATTACAGGGCGGCAAAGTTACTGCACTCCAAAGTTGACACTTTTTCTCATAGGATAAATTATGGGCGCCCACCGCATTACAGGAATCCTTTGTCGCCTCTGCTGCAAAATAACGGTTTTATCTTTGGGCTGAAATTTGAGGGAAGAAAGCCAACATCCCACAGATGTGCTCTTTCGTGGTTTAGTAAAAATATTACAGGGAGGCAAAGTTAGAGCACTCCGAACTTCTTTTTTTCCCCCATAGGATAACATTACTGCATTCGCTGTGCCTGTCAGGGCCTGTATCTCGGAAACGGTGCAAGATACGGACTTTTCATCAGAAAAATGCTTAGCCCCCTCATGGGGGCTAAGCATGAAACTAGCCAGGAAAGTCATAAATCATATGACTTTTACATTTTTTTCTATGTCGTACGGTTCCTGAGATATAAGCAATTTAGTATTCCAACTCCTCATTTTCTGCTCCAAGACCCATTACTATGCATACATTCTTTGTACTCACTGTCTTTCTCTATGCAGCCTTTGGGGAAAACCAGCCTGTGCGCTTACATTACTGTTACCCTTACCACTTCTGCTTGCGGTTCCGTACCCGTTTCACTTACTGTTCCCGTCTGCGCCACCATGTGCGTTACCCTTTGCGTTTTCATTTGCACTTGTGTTTACGTTATTTTAACCATTTGTGTCTACAGTACTGTTTATCTTTGTGTTTCACTTTGTGTCACCATGCACATTACCATTTGCATTTGTGGGCACCGTGTTACTATGTGACAAGACATCACGTGGATTTGGGCCTTGATCCCCAGCGTATTATATTTACTAGTTCTCAGACTAATTCTCAAAACTAAGAGCATTAGAGGTAAAAAACTCGATTTTATGCATTAGTTAGGGTATGTTCAGTGACAAAGCATGGGACTTTACTGCCATTACCCTCTAACCGGGTATCGCGGTGAGCATTGTTAGTCGACCTAACTCTCACCCCATTCTCCTATCCCTCTGCTTCTTCACACATCTGATGGGTGAGAGTTAGGGCTGGCAATCCCAATCGCAACTGATGCTGGTTGGGGGTGTGGGCGGGGTCCAAGGGGGCTTTCAACCCTATCACCGAATTTCCTCACTTTTGTTGCTGTGAAATAACCCTAACTAATGCATTAAACAAAGTTTTTGCCTCTAATAAATATATATGATATGTGGGGGCGCCTGTGGAATAATGAAGTTATTTGTACTGTAGCCTGTGACCTCGAGTAACCTCACAAGTGGTGGAGCCACAAATTAGGTTCACAAGAGGTCACAGGCTACTGTACAACTAACGTTGTTATCCCACGGGCGCCCCCTCCCACATATTTGATTTATGCAACAGGCAGGGACCTTGTGGGTTGTATTTCTTTTTTAATTTGGTTTTAAATTACAGGAATCTGTTGGTTTACTTTTTGTATTAGTGGTATTGCACCTCTAGTGATTGCAAAGCATGGTGGTATCGTAACATGCATTAGTAGCCAGTCATTTTTACTGATTGGTCCGTTTCTGCACAGTTTAGAAGGGACAGTAGGGCGACGGGGTTCTGCAAGCGGGATTGTGAAGATGAGGATGAGTGCAGACGTCACAGAGCTTTGGTTTACATTTTTTTTTTACTTATTTAAAAGTAACTTTTTTTATTTTAAAAATTTCGGAGTCATTCTGCTGCAGGATTCAATGGTGGTGTGATAGTGGGAGTTGGAGCTACAAGGAGCGAGTGGGTGCAGAAAGTGACTGATGCAGCGAGATACTTTTGAACAAGGAAAATGTTTTAAACTGCCAAAAAATTACAGGTACATTTTTTTAAAAGCCAAGTGGATATTTGTATTGTGATCCCTACATTTAACACTGGAGTTGAACTTGGAGAAACTACTGTGATGTAAGGAGGTATGGAGATGGGTGCTGGGAGGGGGGGGTTGAGTAAAGGTGTTACTGTGAGGCAGGAGTTTGGGTACAAAAAGTGAAAAAAAGGTTTAGGGGTTTAGGTTTAGTTGATGACTGGTAGTTTGGAGGCTGCTTGGAAATAAGGGAGGAATGATAGTGTTTTAGTCTGTCAGCTTTTTCGGGGGGTTAGTAAATGCTGCTGTTTTAGCAGAGTGGAAGTAGTGCTGGCTGGCCACAGAAGGGCAAGCAGCTGGTGACATAGTCGCTGTGTGGATAAATGGTGTATGATGTAATCGCTATGTGAATAACTTGAAGTTATTCTCACAGTGATTACGTCATACCCATTTATCCACACAGTGGCTCAGATAAATGGAGTTATGTGATGATTTTTATCTTGATGCCTGTTGCATAAATATTTGTTTTAATTGTTCTTATGTGTAACCCCTAGGTGGCGCTATCCCAAGGGCTGCTACCCCTGCCTGCTTGGCTAGTAGCAGGTTAAGGGACCCAAGTTCTGAAATGGGTGCCTCCACCCAGAGGTCAGGGTTGGTAGTGATCAAGCTAACCTGGGCACAGCGCTCTGGGACACTGTAACCCCCCTCTTTCCTTACTAGTGGCCAGAACAATACACAATAATCACTTTCTCACAATACCCCTGATACGCCACACAAGTACCCACACTATTTGCACTTACCACCAGGGCTTTCCTCTGGGGACCCCCTGTAAAACAAGGTTATACACAGCAAATAACAGCAGTACAGTACTCTTGCACAGACTGGAACCACAGTCAGGGTAAATGCAAAAAAGAGTTAGATCTGATTTATTTAAGGGACTTAAACAAGGGAGGGGTGTAATCAGGTTAATTTGCTTAAAGGCTGTATCAAGCAAACAGTTATGCATGCACTTCAGGGTCCATAAACAGTCACACACTCAGGGTACCCAGATGGAGAACGGTGGGCTAGCCAGGAATGTTGCAGCTGGTTGGGGCCCTGTGATGGAAGAAAACAGCATGCACCACACACACTAATTGTAATTCAGAGCTGGAGGGCTCAGTTCGTGAAAACAAAACAAGACAATCAGATGACACACTTTTAGAGTAGGCTGTTGTTGCAGGAGCTATCCTGATGATTGCTCTCATGATACCCAAGACTAGACATAGGCTGGACGAAAACTGAGACTGCAGGTGGTTGATCTGGAGTGCCAGGAGAAGCAGGGCCCACACGATTCACCGAGACTTCATTCCTGTTCAAGCATGGAGCAGGGGGCTGATCTCCAGGCAGGTCTCTCATCAATGGCTTTCTCTGTGCAGTGGGAAGTCTGGCTGGGCCAGTGTGGCAAGGCCCAGGCCAAATGGAGACAAATTCGGATACAGTCCGTTTTGGGCTGGATACAGCTTGCAGCAAGTAGAACACAGTTCACACCATTGGGGAACCAAATGATGACCCACTAACAACTCACACACATTTACATGTAAGGAAATTCTACTGTACCAGGCAAACCGCTCTCGGTCATGATCATGAAGTCTCTGCACAAACGGGATTCAAAAGCAGCTGAAATCCTGACAGGCTGATCGCATTCAGCAAAATCTTTGGTCTTCTTCAGGTATGAGCCTGGTAAAAATCAGTGGCTTACTTCATTCTCACAAACTTGGATCTAGTCTGAAATAATTCTCTTCTCTCCCTCTCAGGGGTAGCAGGCAGACATGCAGGCCACAACTCAGGCCTTTCCACAGTTCTCCTGCGCAAAACTACTCAGATAGCTGCTTGACTGTCTCAAGCTGTTGCCTCTTCGGTTCCCAACTTAGATCTGACTCAACTGCCAGCAAGCCTGGGACTTTTCCCAGAATTCAAAAGGTTCGGTTGGTTGATCTGTCTGTCAGTCACAACAAAGTCTCCCCCTTCAGGTGCAAAAAAGGCGCCAAAAGCCCCAAACTACAATTCCTACAGATTCTGACTCCAGACAGCTCCTGTAGTCCGGCTCCATTTTACGTCCCACCAGTACTGATTGGTCCAATTCGGCAGTCCCGGGCCAAGATAGTGGAGATAAACAAAATAGTCCTTGCTGCAAAGTAGGCAGGTTAGACAAACTACATTATCATTATCACTCTAAATGATTTTCAGCAAATAGTTACATCTTTCAACAGAGGTCCCTCTCAGATTACTTATGACTACAATCCAGGCAGATCTTAAAAAAACAGTACACAGAGGCTATACAGGCACTCTCTTGCAATCACATTTAAACTGCTAAAACGCAGGACACCAGCCTGGCAGTGAGCATTTAGGCAAGCTTGAGGAAGACTTTTGGAAACCCCCATTGTGTAGGGGTTATATATGTCTTTTCCACTTATGAATTAATGATAGCCTGTATAACTGTTTGTTTATTGCCTCTGTTTGCCTCTAATTCTTATTATCCTTCTAGTATCAATTTGTCTAATGTTTTAATTCTTTTTCAAATTGTGCTATTTTTTTGTGACATGTTTTATTTGAAATTATATGATGACTTCTTATATAGGCCTTAAATGTGTCCATTATTGATACTACCTGCTGAGCTTTGTTATAACTGAAAAAACAAAATTCCTGTATAATTTCCCCTATATACTCTATGAAATCTGGCATATGTATGCATGCATTATTGAGTCTCCATTGTTGGGATGTTAATTTTTCTTTAGATGGTAGAATGTTGCATATCACCATAGACTGATCTGAAACCAACATGGGTTCTATATTAGTAGATACGATATTTGAAAATATGTTACGAAGGAAAGCAAGTAGTCCAGTCTGGAGTATGTATTTGTGTATTTTGCATAGTGTGTGTATTCTGTAATGCTTCTTTTAATATTTCACCAAATATCCACCAAATTGGGTTCTGAGAGCATGTCATTAAAATATAAACTATTTTACAGCAAAACAAAATGACACGTGTGCCAATATTTTGACACGAGCACCATTTTCCAGCATACAACTTGCGACACTCTGACCACAAACTTAGGCCACATTTTATGTGATCTGAGTGATGCCACTCAAACAGTGCTAGTACACTTGATTGTGATGCACTTCCCAAACGCAGCAGAAAGTGCTTCTTATTTTTCCTGTCTACATACAGCTTTTACTTCTCAAGTGGCTGTTCTGCAACTGTCCACCCTCCCTCAACCAGCACCAACCTCCTCCAGACTTACCTGGAGCAAGCTCCCCACTGATTGCCCATGTGGCAGGGCCAGAGGGGTGGCCATCCTCCCCAGAACTGAAATCCAGAATGCTGTAGACATCTGAGTGGTGGTGTTTTCTGTTTCTCCCCAAGCCCCTGCTGCAGTGTTACATCATTACATGTGTGTGTGAGTCGCATGTCCTGCAGATCCACAGCCCTACCCTTCAAGCTGTTTGCTACCTACATTACCAGGGGCCTTCACCTGGTGGCAGTCAGAGACCGAGATGGCTGGCTACATCACCCCTGGATAGCAGAGCAGTCCCTCAGATGATCAATCCTCTCCCACCCCCAACTGACCCACAGCATCCCAAGGTTGTCCCCGAACAAGGGTATCCAGCGTGGCAGAAGGTAAGACATTCTATGCCTTATCCCTCCACACCACTGGGCCATGATTAGAAGGGGCTTTTAAAATTCTGTCCCAAGTGTTAACTCATTCAGCTTGAGGCAGCCATTTTGAATAAGGTTCAGCATAGAATATTTAGAATCATATATTGGCTCTGGGAGGGAATGAGTTAATGCTCCATCCCTTGTTCCTCTCAGTCCTCTTTGCTTAGTTTGTTTCATGTCATGGCATGCCACATTTTCTCCCCTCCTGGGATCAGGAAGGGTGTTATCTAGCACCGTACCTCTGGCTGACATGGTAGTTAACGCTTACATTCATAACTGAAATAAACTCATGTGTCTGTCAGTTATAAAGTCTAGTCTCCACTATGCCAGCCTCCATGTCAGGGATTGTCCTGTAGGAGCTGTTTGGCCATGCAAGTCTGAGGAATCACACAGCCCTGCTCAAAGCACTTTCTCACTCTGCAACTGTCGCTGAAATGCAGTCGTGTGTGTGTGTGTGTGTGTAAAACCCCTAGGTGGTGCTATCCCAAGGGCTACTATCCCTGCCTGCGTGGCTAGTTGCAGGTTAAGGGGCTTGGGTACTGAAACAAGTGCCTCCACCCAGAGGACAGGGTTGTTAGTAACAAGGCTAACCTGGGTACAGCCCTCCAGGAGACTGTAACCCCCCTCTTTCCCCTCTAGTGCCCTAGACAATGTACAACAAACACTTTCACAGTAGCCCCTATTCAGTATACATATCCCCACACTGTTTGCTCTTACCACCAGGGCTGGTTCCGCCAGTTCGACCCTGGAGACTCCCTGTAAAACAAGGTTAGGCACAGCAAATAACAACAGTACAGTGCTTTTGGTACAAACTAGAACCACAGTCAAATTAGATACAAAAGAGTTAGATCTGATTTATTCAGGGGCTTAAACAAGGAAGGGATGTAATCAGGTTGATTTATTCTATAACTGATCTAGTCAGGCAATTATGCATGCACTTTTAGTCCCTCAACACAGTCACACACGCTGGGTACCCAGTTGGTGAGATAGGCTAGCCTGATGCATTGCCTAGGGTGAGCCAGCATTGCAGCTGGTTGGGGCCCTGTGATGAAAAGAAAGGCATGCACAACCACGCACAATTTGTAATCCAGACCCAGGAGGCTCAGTTCATGATGATTGGACAAAACAATTAAATCAGATGACACACTTTGATTAAGCTGTTGTTGCAGGGAGCTACCCTGGTGTTTACTCATGCTACCCAGTACAGGACACAGGATGGATGAAACGGAGACTGCAGGATGTCTTGCTGGTTTGCCAGGAGAAGCAGGGCCCACATGGTTCACCGTGGTGCATTCCTGTTCTTAATGTTGAGCAGGGAGCTGATCCCCAGGCAGGTCTCTCGTCGATGGTCTTCTCTGTGGCGTGAGTAGCTGGCTGGGCCAAAGTGTGGAGGCCCAGACCAATTGGAGAAGAATGTAGATTCTGTCCGGTAGGTGCTGGATGCAGCTTCCAGCAAGCAAGGCACAATTAAACAATGGAGAACCAAATCGCGACCCACTAGCAGGTTACAGCACATTTATAGTAAAGCAATGACCATACCACCAAACGGATAGCAGTCTGGTCGCTATATCAGTGTCTCTGAGCAAAACTGGGAGTTCTATGGTGAATGGATGTCCTGACAGGCCGATCACATACAGCAAATCTTCAGTCTTCTTCAGGTTTAAGCCTGGTCACACTTCAGTGGCTTTTCTCTCCTCAGTTCGGATACAGTCCGGATTATTCCAGAATTCCTCTCCAGGGACAGCAGGCAGACAGGCCAAACTCAGCTTTCCACACATCTCCTCGTGAACTATGCGAGTATCATAGTGCTTGAATCTCTCGAGGCTGTTTACTCTTTCAGCTCATCACACAAGACTGAATCACTGCAGGCAGCTTGGGAATTTCCCTTTGGTCCAAAAGGTTCAGTTTGTTGATTCACCTGTCTGTCAAAGCAAGGGCTCCCCTTCCAGGTGCATTTAGGTGCAAAAGTATCAAACCCACAATTCCTACAGAAATTCACTCCCACAAGGCCCCTAGGGACAGACTCCATTTTAGGGTCCCCAAAGGTACTGATTGGCCCATTCTGGCAGTCCAGGACCAAGACGGTGGTGATAAGCAGAACTGTCCATGCTACAAAGAAGGCAGGTTAGACAAACTACAATATCATTACTATTACAATAGATAATCAGTAAATAAGTACAGCTTCTAACAGAGCTCCCTCTGCGCAAATAGCGATGGCAGAACGGAGCGATTATCTGGCAGCCCGGGTGGGACTCGAGCATAGAAACACTCATCCCCCTCCCAGATTAAATAAGCACCACGTTATAGGCAGCTCTTAAAGAGACAGAGCACAGAGGCATTAAGGCACTCTCATACAACACTTTTAAAATGCTAAGACACAGGATACCAGCCTGGCAGTGGGCATTTAGGCAAGCCCAAAAAAGACTTTCAGGAGCCCTCATTTGTAGGGGGGGTTACATGTGTGTGTGCGTGTAAGCTGTTGCTGATGTGTCACATAACTGTGCCCACAGCCCTGCTTTGAAAACTGATAACCCACAGGCTTCTTTCTACAGTCCCTGCCTGACAGCAAGCTCTTCAGAGCAGCAGTATTTCCTTAACACAAACTAAAAACAGAACTGTGTTAAGTGTCTTCAGCTGTGAAGGTGTCTTTACCTCCCAAACCCTAACAATGCCTTAATCCTCTGTGATGTTCTTGTAAGAATGGGATGACAGATGTTTCTGAGCTGTGCAGACATTACTCTAGCTGACAAAGATCCACAGCAGATGGCAAGCTTTTGGTAGGTGCTAACAGGTTTTGCCTACAGTTGCATTTGCTCTCATCCTTGGCTGGCAAATTCCTATTTGCGACTGCTATTGGCTGCTCCATATTGTTATATTTAATCTTACTGTATTACAGTTTGTGTCTGGTAGTCTTATCCTGCTCTACTGATACACAAGGAGGCGTGGAAAGGATGAAAAGGGACTTAGCAAGGTTGGAGGAATGGTCAGACATATGGCAGCTAGGATTCAATGCAAAAAAGTGCAAAATAATGCACCTGGGAAACAAGAACCCAGGGGAAGAATACACAATGGGTGGGGAGCTAGTAACAACAACAAAACAGGAAAGGGACGGGGGGGTAATCATATCAGATGACCTTAAGGTTAGCAAGCAATGTGGAGAAGGCAGTAGGGAGGGCAGGTATACTGGGATGTATAGGGAGAGGCATCAGCAGCAGAAAACAGAAAGTTGTTATCCCTCTGTACAGACAGTTGGTGAGACTCCATCTGGAATACTGTGTCCAGTTCTGGAGACCCCCATCTCCGAAGGACATAGACAGGATAGAGGCAGTCCAGAGGAGGCAACTAAAATGGTGCAGGGTCTGCAAGAGAAGCCGTATGAGGAGAGACTAAAGGAGCTTAATATGTATACCCTTGAGGAAAGAAGGAGAGGGGACATGATAGAAACTTCAAGTACCTCAAGGAATCAACAAAGTCCAAGAGGGTAGCATCTTTCAGAAAAGAGACTTGCAAGAACAAGGGGACACAATTTAAAGATAGAAGGAGGGCGGTTCAGGGGCAATGTGAGGAAGTATTATTTCACAGAGAGGGTAGTGGATGCATGGAACAGCCTTCCTGAGGAAATTGTGGGGTCTAAAACTGTGGGAGAATTCAAGAATGCATGGGACAGACATAAGGCAATTCTTGTGGGGGGCAGGAAGATAAAGGCTGTTGGTTAACTAGGATCTGCGGCCTATCCTGTAGGTAGGGAAATGGGCAGACTAGATGGGCCTAGCGGTCCTTATCTGCCGTCGAAGTCTATGTTTCTATGTTTCTACTGTACCTGTAATGTTATCCTGTCTTGCTTTACCTGTCATTACTGATTAATTGTAATGGTGTTCCTTTTGTACTGTCCTGGATTGTACCTGAAAATAGGCGTTTATTTGTATAGTGTACCCACCTGGCAAACAAAAGCTAAATAAATGCTTCATAATCAATATTTCTTTACAAGACTGTCTCAGTGGGCCTCCAGCTTTCTTTTTAGTGTTGATATATAATTGTTTTCTGCATTATATGGTTTCCATCTCATTAGGAGCTTCATATGTTTGCATTGGGGGCTACAAATATTGTACTTCTCGGGATGTCTAGAACACCATAAGCTGCAGGGTGCTAATTTTTAACAATTCAAGTGAAGGCTTTCCTAGCTTTATATTTATAGAGATATTGTTCTGGGTGGGCTCTCAGTGTCTATGCACAGTTTTTCTGTGGCAGCTACGTGCAGCAAGCGCAGTCAGTTGATGTTTTGCATCATTCTTACTGTCATGGAGATACAACTCCAGTGTGTAGTGTAGGTCCCTGTCCTGTATTACTCCATGCAGTCCTGTTAAGCAGGAGAGACAAAAGGACCACAACTCCCAGAACCCTCATCTCTCCTGAGCTAACATAGCTGCCCCCTTCCACTTGGTTTCCATAGATCCTCTGATTACCAACATGTTGAGGTAAGTGTGTCTGCATAAAATCAAAGATGAAAGGCCCCATATTCAAAGTGAGTGCACAGCAAAAATGGAGAAAGTGCCATGCAAAGCACCAAAGAAGGAAGGTAAGGTAACCAGCAGGGTGCCACAGAGGTCAGTACTGGGACTGGTCCTATTCAATGTCTTTATTAGTGACATCACAGAGGGGCTGGAAGTCAAGGTATGCCTGTTAGTGGATGACACAAAAATCTGCAACAGAGTGAACACACCGGGTGGTGGCGGGGTTGGGGTGGAGATAATGAAGGAAGATCTAAAAAAAATGGAAGACTGGTCAAGGGTTTGGCAACTGGGCTTCAACACCAAAAATTAAAAAATGATGCACATGGGGCACAGAAACCCAAGTGCAACGTATCATTTGTTGTGGGGGGGGGGGGTTGTTAACAACAACAGGAAAGGGATCTGGGGGTCATCATATCTGATAACCTGAAGGTAGCAAAGCAGTGTGATAAGGCAGTAGAAAAGACTAGTAGGATGTTGGGGTGCATAGGGAGGGGTATCACAGGCAGAAAAAGGAGGTAGTGTTGCCCCTGTATAGAGCAATGGTGAGGCCACACCTGGAGTACTGTGTCCAGTTCTGGAGGCCCTATCTCAGGAGAGACATAGACCGGGTGGAGGCGGTATAGCGAAGGGCAACCAAAATAGTGCATGGCCTACATCAGAAGCCCTACAAGGAAAAACTCAAGGAATTCAATATGTTGTCACTGAAGGAAAGGAGAGAAAGGGGTGACATGATAGAAACATTAAGATACCTCAAGGGTATCGATAAGGTACAGGAGGGTGGCATATTACGCAGAAAGAGATACTCAAGGACAAGAGGGCATGATATGAAGCTGGAAGGGGGAGACTTAGAGGGGATGTGAGGAAATATTTCTTCACGGAAAGGGTGGTGGACACCTAGAACAACCTCCCAGCAGAGGTGGTGGGTACCAACATGGTAACAGGTTTCAAACATGCATGGGATAGACACAGGGGGACCTTAGTAACAGGAATGGGAGGGGATAACGTCAGAGATCAATTAGGGTCTACGGTAGCACAGTAGGTAGGGATTTTAGGGCAGACTTGGTGGGCCAAGAGGTCCTTTTCTGCTGACAGCTTCTATGTTTCTGTGTTTCTATGTTTCAAATAGCACACAACAAGATATGGTGCAGTATTCAGAAAGTGGTAATGTGCCATGCAAAGCTGTTAGCTTAAAGGTACTGCTTGCAATGTGTCAGCAGGGAGTGGATACCTGCATGTGCAGTGCAATGTGATATTCAAAACATTTACCAGTGCGCTAACATGAAATTGCACAGAACAGCATGGAGCAAAATAAGGACAATAAAAGGCAGCTGTTATAACAGAGCAAACACAGAGGAGACATACCACCAGTAGTAGCAACACAATACAGAGGTAGGACTGTAAAATATGGCACGTACCATCCAACAGCACTGTACAGAGGCAGTACTGTAAAATATGGCCCATGTTATCCAGCAGCACAGTACAGAGGCAGTACTGTAAAATATGGCCCATGTCATCCAGCAGCACAGTAAGAGGCAGTACTGTAAAATATGGCCCATGTTATCCAGCAGCACAGTACAGAGGCAGTACTGTAAAATATGGCCCATGTTATCCAGCAGCACAGTACAGAGGCAGTACTGTAAAATATGGGCCATGTCATCCAGCAGCACAGCGTGGCTGCGGTGAGTGTGGGATGAGAGCAATCGCACCAGAGGCAACTTATAAGGTGTTCAAAAAAAAGAAATACAAACTGCTGTGTGCTTTTATTCACTCATAAAAAACAAACAAACCATAAATGAACAGCAGTTCAGCACAGCAAGGTTTTAACTTCCACCTGTATCCAACCCTCTGTGCATTGCTCTTAGTCCTTCCACAACCTATGCAGGTTGCTCTCTATCTGCTTACAGCCTCCCAGAGGTCTGCTTTTATACTCATAAGTGGTCACATGATCAAAAGACACGCCTAACTCTAATACAAAAATATTTCTATGTTAAGAAGAGATTCATTTTCTTAATACATATAATAAATCATTTTATTTTCATGACATTATGCTATTTACAATACTCATAATAAATTTAGGTGCATATTTCTCTAAAAGTTCTTGGTTGTTCCTTGTGACATAGTTAGCCCCTCCCTCCTAAAAGTAATTGACAGGCCTCCTTGTATAAACATCAGAACACAGACGGTCGCTGGCTCTATAGGGGAGTTTCACACAGTGGAGAAGCATGAGTTACTTTCTTGAACAGCCAGGGTGAGTACCACTTACAATATTACAATTTACTTGTGCTTTGCAAACATTCTTTCAGTATTTGGCTATGAAGGTCATTATGGTAGTTTTGGTTTGTTTTACGTAGGCACAACCACTTTTGTGTTTGCTTGCACACACATAAGAAACGATATACGGCAACTTAGAGAAGTTGGTTGTAGGTCTGTGACGGTCTTTGGCTGACCAGTGCCAGCACTGCATTTCTTGACTTAGCATTGATGACACTGGTTCTGCAGAAGTGTCACCAACTTGAAATGATTTGGCCGCTGCAATGAGGGTCTGCCTCGTCATTGCAGCATCAGCAATTCCGCTGCAATGAGGGAGCAACTCGTCATTGTAGGGCGGTACCTTGCCTGGTGTAACATTACCAGGAACATGGCAGCTCTATGCGACTGCCTCAGAGCCCCATGAAAGCTAACGGGGGTGCCCAATCCCCCTGTCGGCATGCCCCTGACCCACTTCATTTGCTGACAGGGGAGCTCATTCCCTGTTGGCATAATGTCCCTGACCCTACCCCCCTAATTTCTGTTGTGTGCCGAGGGGGTGCCCAATCCCCCTTGGCATCATGTGCCCCCCAAACAGTCTTTCTTTGCCGATGGGGGGGCCCAATCCCCGTCGGCTTCAGTCTCCCCCTTTCCAGTTCAATTTGCAGAAGGGAGAGCCCATTCCCCGTCGGCATAATGTCCCCACCCCCAATTTCTGTTGTGTGCTGAGGGGGTGCCCAATTCCACTTGGCATCATGCGCCCCCCATCCGTTTCTGTGCCGAAGGGGGGCCCAATCCCCGTCGGCTATGGTTCCCTGCCTCACAAATGCAGGTGGCACACTGGGAGCCCACCCCAGTGTACCAAACACACCTGCAAAAGAAGAAAACTGACCCGCATTGTCTTTTGTTTTTTTTTACCTGTAAAATGAAAAACGGTTCCTCAACATGTCCAGTGCCCCTCCCCAACCCACGCCCACCCTCTGCATATCCCACCTCCTCACCCCCACCCCATACTTACCTCCGGAGCCCGGCGCGATGATCTTTGGTAGACTGGGAACACTTCTACACTGTTCAAAGTCGACTGCGAAATGAAGAAATGCCGGCAAGCTGTATAATGGCATAAATAGGGTTTTTTCAGCTTTGTTGCATATCTGGGGCATTTTCAGGAATTTTGGCACCAGATTTCTAACATGGGTTATTGGGACCCCTCCTCATGAATTCAGTCACTGTCATGGCATTATTCGGTCCCAAAAAGTGATTTTGAGGTCACTGCTCAGAATCACCTTTTAGGACCGATTAACAAACAACAGTGCCACTGTTCATGAGGTGGGCTCTCAAAAAGCCTATGTTGCAAATTTGGTGACAAAAATCCAAAAAAATGACTGTTTTACGAGTGTGCATTGTGCAGTTTCCATGCACGCTCATAACTTCGCGAATTTGTAAAATTTTCACTCCAGATTTTCAACATTGCCATTTTTCACACCTCCTTATGAACAGTACAGCTGTCATTTTACACATCCTGGTCGAACTGAGTTTTCACACTTCCAGCGCAGAATAGTGCGGTCGCTGTGGGTAATCAGTTTTCGGAACAGATAAAAAAAAATGACAGTGACACTGTTCATGAGCAGAGGTCCTAAAATGCCAATGTTGAAAATGTTGTGTTACAAGCATGCATTGCGCAGTAGCCACGCACCCTTGTAACTTAGCAAATTTGCAATATTTTCATGCCAGATTTGCAACACTGGCATTTTTTGACACCTCCCTATGAACAGTACAGCTGTCATTTTTCACCTCCTGGCCAAAATGTATTTGCGCACTTCCAGCACAGAATAGCACAGTCGCAGTGGTAAATCAGTGTTTGGGACAGATTAAGAACAAGTGAGTGAGAGAGGGGGAGTGAGCGAGCTCAGCAGAGCTCTGTCGGGACTGCTGTGGATTTCTTTGTGGGCAGAAAAAGCCCCAGTGCAGGCAGGAGCCTGCATAAAGGGCACTCTGGCGCCTGGGAGAAACAGAGCGAGCGAGTGAGAGGGGGAGGAGAGCTCAACGGAGGTCTGTTGGGACTTAGAGTTGTCACCCAACCACCCAGTGTCCTGTGTGGTCCTATATTACAGAAGGGTCTCTGGGGTGGAGGCAAAGCAATGATTGGATACTTTTAGGATTGCTGTAATAATACAGATTTAGTTGTGTTTATTTCTTTAACTGTTCTAGGTACTGAGCTATACTGCTAGGATTGCTGTAATAATACATATTTATTTGTTTTGTTTATTTCTCTAACTGAGCTGAGTAATACTTGGAGTGCAATATGATTTCTAACTGGGCTAAGTGAAACTATCAGGGCTGAGAACAAAAAGTATGGTAGTTGAGGGGTGAAAAATGGACAAGGAGGCTTTAGGATTACTACAGTAATACAGTATCTAACGGATGAGATTAGAGACTGAACTAACCAGGTCGGCAAAAGGGCAGTAGGGGGACTAGTGTGGGGGGAACAGGAATTTGAGTAGATAGGGCCCTAACAGTTGTAGTAGAGTACAGAAACTGGGAGTGAGAGCCCATAACATAAGATGGGAGCCAAAATGGGGCAAATGCCACATGTCAATAGGGCGGGCTTCTTTGGAAGGGTGGTGGGATGTTCAGCGTGTGGGTCCGCCATGATCCTGGACTGGGCTTGGAGGATCGGGGGGTGTATGGTCTGTAGACAACTGGCTAGTTTGAAGGAGGAACTGTGGAGGTTAGGGAGGAGTCTAAGTGGCAGGGCAGATGAGTATGGTAGGCATCCTGGCTGGGGGGGAATAGGGGATGGCAAGGGACAGGGAAGAACAACTAGGGACTGAAACTGACCCCAGTATCAGAGACACTAGCAGAAAAGAGAGGAGAAGGGAGGGGGTGCCGAGGTGAGGGGAGCCTGCTGATGGGAGGAAGAGACCACGAGGAGTACCAAGGGAGAGAGCAGATGGCTGCGGGTAGGGAGGGACAAGGGTTGGGGCGGGGGACATGATGGGAACAAGTAGGAGGGGGAACCGATAAGGGGAAGAGATGTAGGAGGAATAGATTTGAGCCTCTGCTATGGGAGAGGGAGTAGAAACATACTGAAGGGGAGGACAAGCAGGGGCATGAGAGGGATGGAAACAGGTAGGGGGAGAGATAGCGAGGATGACAGGATAGAAGAGGGCTAGTGAGGAAGGAGGGATGACTTGAGGAGAGAAGGCTACAGGAAGGGGGAATGATGGGGGCATCACTATCGGGGTTGAAGGGAATGGGGACTCTAAATTGACAACAACGGGATAGGAGAGGGGTTGGAAATCAGCAGGGGAGGAAGAGAGGTTGACATGGGAAGACCAGTAGGAAGTAGTCAGACTGGGAAGGAGTTCAAGGGGGATGGGAGAAATAAGGCAGAGAAAAGGGGTGAGGCAGAAGTAGGGTGCAGATACAGAAGTCACAGAGGGTGCAGCTGGCGGGGGTAAGGGGCAGGGAACAATGAATACTGTGGTGGTGGAAGGGGCATTAGAAGGAAAGGGGTAAGGGACAGAGGGTACTCGTCCTAGGGGATTCTATACTGAAAGGGGTGAGATAGGGCAGAAGGGGGGAAGGCACAGTCGTATATGGGTTGAAGCTATCCCCGGGTTGACTGCAGGAGGGCAGGGCAGGCACTGCTCAAATGTGCAGCGAGGGAGGAAGAAACCTCATTTAGTGTTGCATGTGGGTACAAACGACTTGGTGGGGGAGACTGTGGAAGTGGTTAGGGGGAGGTTCTAGGAGTTGGGCAGGCAGTGTGAGGGGGTGGGGGAGTCGGTGGCAATCTTGGAGGTACTCCCGGTACCATGTGCAAGCATGGGGAGGAAGGGTAGGATTGAGAAGTTCAACAAGTGGTTGAGGGATTGGTGCCACACTCAAAATTATGGGTTAGTGAGTATCTGGGGTAGGGTCTGGGGGAATAGTGATTTGTACGAGGGGGACATGCTACACTTGAGCAGGGAGGGGAATATTAAAGGTAGGATTAGAGGGGTATATCTCTACTAAGGTGGATTTAAACTAGTGGGGGGGGGCTCCTTTCAGAGGGGTGGACACTGCTGCAGTGACAGAGACTTGGGCCACAGAGCACCATGATTGGGACACGGCAATCCCAGGATACAGGATATACAGCAGGGACCAGGGGGTTGGAAGGGAGGGGTGTTGCACTCTATGTGAGGGAAGGAATCAAATGCCTAAGGGACGAGGGAGAAGAGGAGAGGACAGAGGAACTTTGGGTGCAGCTCCTGGACTCCAAGGGCAGAAAGCTGCAGCTGGGAGTGGTGTACAGACCACCAGCCCAGTCCAGGAAACTGGATGGGGAGTTGGCAGAGCAGATGAGGAGGGTGTGTAGAAGGGGGAGTGTGGTGACAGTGGGGGATTTTAACCTACCAGGGATTGACTGGAGCACCCCGGCCACTAGTAGCGCTAGGGAGCAGGTGCTCCATGATGCATTCCAGGATGAGGTTCTGACACAATTGATAAGTGGCCATACAAGGCTTGGTAGCACTCTGGATCTAGTACTGGCAAATGGAGAGGCAGTGAGGGAGGTAAGGGTGGAGGATCCAATAGCGTGTAGCGACCACCAAACAGTGTGGCTCGTTCTCACGCTGGACAGGGAGACGGGAGGCATGGGCACTAAGGTGGTGGACTTTAGTAGGGTGGACTTTGGGAGGATGGAAGCAATACTGCAAGGGATACTCCAGGATGTAAGGCTGGGGATGGATGCAGAACAAAAGTGGGGAGTCACAAAGACTGAGCTAACAGAGGCCATAGTAGCCTGCACCAGGGCCAGGAGTAAGAAGAGCAGAGCCAAGAAACCATGCTAGCTGAACAAGGAAGTGCTGCAAGGGGTGAGGGGATAGAGGGCTGCATACTGGAAGTACAGGAGAACAGGGAAGGGAGAGGATAAGGAGGCTTATGGGAGTTGGTCAAGGGAGGTGGCCAGGAGGGTGAAAAAAGCTAAAGCCTCCAGGGAATTAAGGTTAGCACAGGACACAATGGGAGGAGAAAATGACTTTTTTGGTATGTCAGGGAAAAGAAGAAGTGCAACGAACATATTGTGAGGATAAAGCAGGGAGCGGATGGGGTGGAAAAGGGGGAGGAGCAAGCGTAAATTCTAAATGAGTGCTTCTGCTCCATTTTCACTAAGGAGAGGGATGGTCCACTATCAGCATGGGTTGGGGGGTTGGGGAAGAGGGTGAGAAGGTGACAGACAAAGTGACCATAGGGAGTAAGGTACTAGAGGGGCTGAGGGCAGTAAGGGTGGACAAGGCACCAGGTCCCGATGGCATCCACCCCAGGCTGCTGAGGGAGATGGCAGAGTTGTTGGCTGAGCCACTAGCAGATCTGTTCAACACCTCCCTGGAAATGGGGTGTGTGCCCCAGGACTGGAGGGTGGCCCACGTGGTGCCCATACACAAGAGTGGGCCTAGGGAGGAGCCAGGAAATTATTGAACGGTCAGTCTCACGTCCATAGTGGGAAAGCTAATGGAGGTGATACTGAAGCAGAGGCTGGTGGCATTCCTAGAGATTAATGGCCTCCAAGAATGGGTTCATCTCAGGGAGGTCTTGTCAAACCAACCTAATAGAGTATTATGACTAGGTGACAAGGGAGTTGGACAGAGGCCACGCGGTACATGTCCTGTACTTGGACTTCAGTAAGGCCTTTGATACAGTGCCTCATGGGAGACTGCAGGGGGAAGCTGACGGCAGTGGGGTTGGGAAAAAAGCGGACTAAATGGATAGAGAACTGGTTACAGGGGAGGGTGCAGAGGGAGGTGGTGGGGGGAGCTCTCGGCACCTAGAGCAGTGACAAGTGGGATGCCGCAGGAGTCAGTGTTGGGCCCGGTGCACTTTGGGCTCTTTATCTCTGAAATAGCACATGGAGTGGGGAGCAGGGTTAGTCTGTTCACAGATCATACCAAATTGGGTGCAGTGGTGGACAAACAGGATATATGGAAAAAACTGCAGGGGGACCTAACCAAACTAGAGACATGGTCAGTAGAGTGGCAGCTAGGATTCAACGCAAAGAAGTGTAAGGTGATGCACTTCGGGGCTAAGAACCAAAAAAGGGACTATTGGTTGGGGGGGTGAGGTTGGGGATCACAGAGGACGAGAGGGACCTAGGGGTATTGGTAACTGGGAGCATGAACAACTCAGCCCAGTGCAGGAGAGCAGCAGTGAAGGCAAACAGGATGCTGGGGTGTATTGCAAGGGGGTTCTCATCCAGACACAGGGATGTGATCCTATATCTCTACAGATCACTGGTCAGACCACACCTGGAGTACTGTGTGCAATACTGGAGGCCATACCTGAGGAGAGATATAAAGTTACTGGAGGGGGTGCAAAGGAGCAAACACAAATGTTAAAGGGATGGAAGGAAAGGAATATGAAGTTAGGCTGAAGGAGCAGAACATGTACACACTGGAGAGAGGAGGATGGGGGTATGATTGAAACGTTTAAATACCTGAGGGGTAAATAAACCTAGCACTGAAGGGTGTTTAAACTGAGAAGTGGAAGAGAGAGATAAGGGGCATGGACTAAGGTTGGAAGGGGCGTTTCAAGAGAAATGAGGAGCACTACTTCACTGAGAGGTGGTGTCTAGTTGGAATGCACTGCCAGAGGGGCTACTAACATGTAGGACAGTCAAGAGTGGGATTAAGCAAGAGGAAGAGTCAGGGGGGCAGGGGCTGGGACAAGCTGGGGAGGAACTGAGGGGGAGGAGGCTGCGGCAGCTGCAATCTAGGGTGCTAACTGCACACTTGGGCAGACTTAGATAGACCGATTGGTCTTTTCTGCTGGCAGGTTCATATCTTCGTATGTATTTTCATATGTAAAATCACAGTGAGCAGAGGTCCTAAAATGCCTATGTTGAAAATTTGGTGACAAACGTCCATAAAATAACCGTGTTACAAGCGCGCGTCGTGCAGTTTCCACGCAACCTCGTAACTTTGCAAATTTGTAGTACTTTCATTCCAGATTTTCAACACTGGCATTTTTTCAGACCTCCTTATGAAAAGTACAGCTGTCATTTTTCACATCCTGCCTGAAATATGTGTTTATACATCTGGCGCAGAATACCGCGGTTGCTGTGGGAAATCAATGTTCGGGACAGATTAAGAAAATCATAGTGAACAGTGTTCATGAGCAGAGGTCACAAAATGCCTATGTTGAAAATTTGGTGAAATAATTCCACTAAATGACTGCGTTATGCACATGTGTTGTGCAATTTCCACGTACGCTCGGAAGTTCAAGCATTTTTAATGTTTTCACTACAGATTTTCAACATTGCTATCTCTTCACACCTCCCTATGAATGGTGCAGCTGTCATTCTTCACATCCTGCCTTATCTGTGTTTTCATACATCTGGCACACAATGTCACAGTCGCTGTGGGAACTCAAATTTTGAGACACACTGACAAAATCACAGTGCCACTGTTCATGAGAAGAGGTCCCAAATACTTTCATAAGGTGAGGGTCACAAAAAGACCATGTTAAAAATTTGTGGTGAAAATACCAACAAATGGCCAGGCGTTATGGTTTCTAACCATAACGTCCAACCCTGTACAGACTGACAGGCATCAGGGGTGTGCCTTTGGATTGCCGAGTGTAATGTTCATGCCGTTCCACCCTCACCCCACCCTACAGTCAGTGACAGGCATTGAGGTGTGCCTTGGACTCTTTGGCTCCAGAGTTCACCCCATTCTCTTATATTGCACCCATTTCAGTGTATGTCCTTATGGCATGGGGTGACTGTAAAGCTGAACACCCCAAGGCACACCTCGACACTTGTTGGTGTCTGCAAGATAGGGTGAGGTGAAATGGCATGAACATTATGGACGAAAACCCAAACGCATACCCCAATGCCTGTCCATCTCTGCAGGTTGGAGGGGAGGTTGGCGTGAAGTTCAGTACTTCACTGCCATTCCTACTCTGCATCTGTCTAATTCCTTCATTTCCAATGCTAATACCAGCAAGCAAACATTTGGCATTGACAATATAGAACATAGAAAAATTGAATTTGACGGCAGATAAGGACCGCTTGGCCCACCCAAACTGCCCATTTTCCTAACTGATGGATAAGCTGCAGATCCTAGTTAACCAACAGCCTACTTCCTCCTACCCCCCAACAGAACTGCCTTATGTCTGTCCCATGCATGCTTGAATTCCCCCACTGTTCTTGACTCCACAACCTCCTCAGGAAGGCTGTTCCATTCATCCACAACCCTCTCCATGAAAAAATACTTTCTCACATTACCTCTGAGCATCCCCCCTCTATCTTCAGATTGTGCCCCCTTGTTCTTGTACATCTCTTTTTCTGAAAAATACTACCCTCTTGGACTTTGTTGAGTCCCTTGAGGTACCTGAACGTTTCTATCATGTCCCCCTCTCCCTTCTTTCCTCAAGGGTATACATATTAAGCTCCTGTATTCTCTCTTCATATGTCTTCTGGTGCAAACCCGCATCATTTTGGTTGCCCTCCTCTGGACAGCCTCCACTCTGTCTATGTCTTTGCAGAGATGGGGTCTACAGAACTGTACACAGTACTCCAGATGGGGTCTCACCAACTGTCTGTACAGAGGGATAACAACTTCCTGTTTTCTACTTTTGATGCCTCTCCCTATGCATCCCAGTATCCCCCCAGCCCACCTTACTGCCTTCTCACATTGCTTGTCCACCTTGAGGTCATCTGATATAATTACCCCCAGGTCCCTTTACATTTTTGTTGTTATCAGTATCTCACCCCCCACTGTGTACTCTTCTCCTGGGTTTTTGTTTCCCAGATGCATTACCTTGCACTTCTTTGCATTGAATCTAAGCTGCCATATATTTGACCATTCCTCCAACCTTGCCAAGTCCCTTCTCATCCTTTCCACTCCATCTTGTGTATCAACCTTGGTGCAGATCTTTGTGTTGTCTGCAAAGAGACATACTTTTCCTTCCAGTTCCTCTGCAATGTCACTTATAAAGATGTTAAAAATTCTGTACCGTACTGAACCCTGCGGTACCCCACTAGTAACCCTCCTTTCTTCATTGTGGACTCTGTTTACTATTACCCTTTGTGTCCTGTTGTCCAGCCAATTTTTTATCCAGGCTGCCACCTTGGGACCCACTCCAAAGCTGGCCATCTTGTATATTAATCTTTTCTGTGGGACTGTATCAAATGCCTTGCTAAAATCTAGGTAGGCCTTGTCCACAGCCCCTCCCTGGTCTACTACTTTGGTCACCCAGTCAAAGAAATCTATTAGATTCATCTGACACGACCTTCCCATCATAAATCCATGCTGCTTTGGGTCCTGTGCCCCACTGGCTTCTAGGTACTCAACAATTCTTTCCTTTAGAAGTGATTCCATCATGTTCCCTACCACTGAGGTCAAATTAACTGGTCTGTAGTTTCCTGCCTCTGCCCTGCTCCCACTTTTGTGAAGAGAATCACATATGCCCTCCTCCAGTCCTCAGGTAGCACCCCATCCTCCCATGATTTGTTAAAGAGAGTAGTCAGTGGTGTCACTAGTTCTACCCTTAGTTCATATAGAATTCTTGGGTGAATCCCATCAGGCCCCATTGCCTTGTCCACCTTCAGTTTTACTAGTTCTTTCAGAACCCTTTCTTCTGTGAATGGACTGGTATCAACCTCTCTATCCAGAGTGTTTCGTTTGTTTGGTTTAGGTACCTCCCCCTCCTCTTCCTTTGTGAATACTGAGCAGAAATATTCGTTCAGTATCCCTGCTTTTTCACTGTCTCCATCTGCCCACATTCCTTCCCCTTTATTAAGCCTCAGTATCCCTCCCTCGTGGTGTTCTTCACTCCGTAATGTACCTATAAAAGGTCTTATCCCCCTTCTTAACAGAGTTGGCTATCCTTTCCTCAGTTTGGGCCTTTGCTATTCTGACTGCCTTCCCTGCCTCTTTCTGCTTTACCTGATAAAGTTCTCTGTCCTGCTCCTTCTGTGTTTCCTTATATTTTCTGAATGCTATCATTTTCTCCTTAACCTTTCCTGCCACCTCTTTTGAGAACCATAGTGTTTTTTTCCTTCATTGTGTTTTGTTGATTTGCTTCACACAAAGGTTTGTTGCCTCTGTAATGGCTGTCATGATTACTCTCCATTGTTCCTCCACCCCTCCTTCTTGCCTGTTAGCTAGTGCTCTTCTGAGGCACTCTCTCATTTTCCCAAAGTCAGTCCTCCTAAAGTCCAGTACTCTTGCTTTTGTATGGCTTGACTCTATGACTGTGTTTATCGTGAACCACACTGTTTGGTGGTCACTTGTTCCCAGATGGCTACCCACTTCTAAATCCAAGATTCTTTTTCCTTCCCTGTTTGAGAGTACCAGGTCTAAGATTGCTCTCTCCTGAGTGGGTTCCAATACTTGCTGTCTGAGGCATGCCCCTTGTAGGGCATCAAAAATGACCCTGCTCTTGGATGTGTCTGCAGCAAAGGTGCTCCAGTTAACATCTGGCATATTCAGGTCCCCCATCAACAATGTCTCCCCTTTTTCTGCCATTCTAAGGATGCCTTCTATCATTTCCTTCTCCATTCTTTCCCCCTGAGATGGGGGTCTGTATACAACCCCCATGTGGATTGTGGTGCCATTTCCTGTCTCTAGGGTGACCCAGAATGCCTCATCTACTCGCTGTTTACTCTTTAGTTCTGTTGCTTTGATCCTTCCTTTACATAGCGAGCTACTCCTCCTCCTCTTTTACCCTCCCTGTACCTCCTGTAGATTGTGTATCCTGGTATGTTGACATCCCAGTAATGGTTCTCTGTGTACCATGTTTCTGTGACTGTCACAATATACAGGCATCCCTCTCCCATCAAGGCCACTAGTACAGGGAGCTTGTTACACAGACTACAGGCATTGGTACTTATCATCCTCCATTTCTGATGGCCTTACCCCTTTTAGCCCCATCGCTGTCCTTACTGTCTTTGCCTTTTTTTACATTTACCTTTGTCCTGCTCTCTAATGACTTCTCTACCTTGGTGTTTACCTCGCTAATTATCGTGTTTTGTGGGGGGAAGCTGGGATTTCCCTGCTCCTTTTCGGTGTCTTTCCCCTTGGCTAGTTTAAATGCTTGCCAATGAAACATTAAACCTATCACCTAGGATCCTGGCCCCCCCCCCGGACAGATGCAGATCATTGTCAGTGTCAGTGGCTCAGTAGGTACCACTTTCGCCTCTGGGGCGGGAGATCAGAGGGCTGTGGGTTCAGTTTCCACATCTGGCACTTGGGTTAATATCCCAGTACTGACACTGTAGTGCAGCATGAGAGGGGTGCTGCACTTCTGAGGTGCCGCCTTTCGGATGAGACGTTAAACCGAGGTCCCATCTGCCTGGATTGGTGGTAGTTCAGGTGGATGTTAAAGATCCCATGACACTTATCGAATAGAGTAGGGGAATTTCCCCGGTGTCCTGGCCAAATTTCCCTCATTCACTAAAAATACCACCAACAGCTTAGTCTGGCTCAAGGTCAGTTGGCATTCATCTGTATCCCCCTCCCCCGGGTCGTGCCTGAAAATAGGCAGGATTTGTCTAGTGCACTTACCCGGTCAACAAAAGCTAAATAAAAAAAAAAAAATTGCACCAGTATAGGCCTGCATCCTACTAGGTGGCTCCCCAGTCCCCAATGATGCCAAAACCCTGAGCTCCACACCAGTTTTTCAAAAATTCATTGAATTCCATGGTGTGAAGTACACTAGCATCATCCTTGCCATAGACAGGCAGCACCTCTGAGAAGGTTACCATATGCACTACTTGTCTAAGGCCCCTCCCCAACTCTACAAACTCCTCTTGCACTGCTCTGATCCCATTCGCAGCCACGTCATTTGTCCCTAAGTGGACAATAACATCCAGCTCCCTCCCTCATGGAGCTGCTCCCATGATCCTGAGGATTCGCTTCCTGTCCCTCCAAGCCATGGTGCCAGGTAGGTACCTTACCTCCCTCTCCCCTTCCTCTTCCACTTCTACACCCCCTAATGATTGATTCCCCCACCAGGAGTCATTTCCTTCCCCTGTGGGGTCCCATGCCACCCTCCGGTGGGTCTCCTTTGTGGAGGTTCCCAGCATCCTCCTTGGTCTTCACTGCAGGTGCCTTCATCTTTTTCAGGCCTGGGGTGCTTTACTTCAAAACAAACAAACACACAAAAGAAAATAGCTTGGAAACCACAACTCAATACCAAGGGGCCATATACATTCAGAATACCCCTTCCGGAGACAGCAGAACAAAAGAAAAGCCCTACAAATGCTTAACTTATTACTATTGCCCGCTGCTCCATTTATACAGCACAATTATGTCATGTTTATTTTCACATTTTGGGCAGGGGACTATAAAGGCCAGCAACCAACTACCTCAAGTTGCTCCAAGGGCCCCCCCAACTCTTTAACAGCAGTCCTACCGTATGTCAAGGCAGGCATTTGCATTATGCTATTAGAGCATTATTTCAACATCCAGCTGCCTGCACATGCATGCTACTGAGTACCTTACTGGCAGGGCAGGTGCTACCTGAGGGACCGAAGGGAAAGCGGAAAATCAGAAAAGAAGGAAAGTCATAGGTGGCTGACCTACTAAAGAGACAGAAAAGGGTAGGAAAGGATAGATAAGACAGTATATCAACAACAACAATATCTCAGACTGTCAATACAGTCTACAGTATATACATATTTACATATTAACATTGCTTGGTTCTGTGCCAGCGGCATTTCGTGGCATAAAATCTGCATTCTTATGCTGTGCACCTGACCAATGTTTAACTGAAATAGTAGGGCTGGAGAGCCCCAGATACCATTGCATAATGTGGGCGTTTTTATCTTTCATTTGGTGCAGCCAACAAAGAGGATTATGGTAAGTGACTAGTGTAAATTTTGCTCCCCATAGTAGTAGTAGTAGTAAAAATATTTATTTTTAGACAGGGTAGTACTTTAGGTCCTAAGACCTATTTACAGAGTAGTCCTGTTTCACATTTGTACAAGACTACAAAGCATTTATAATCTGACAATAGACATGAACAAATATCATACAACGTTCTAAAACTTCCTGTCATAGCCATAATAAACAGAGATTATCTACAATACATTTCATCATTCATATCTAACAAGCAGACATAAACAAACAAATTAAAATAATCAGTAGATATACCAAAAGAAAGCAGACAGTGATTTAACATTCCCCCTGTGACTTAAAAGTACTTCTATCATGTACATTCTAAAATGTAATTTTCATCCAATCTGGATTTGAATATAGACAGTTTTGCAAGATGTCTTATCTGTGGTGAAATCTCATTTCAAGTTTTAGCAGCCCAAGCTTGTAACATCATACTCCCATATCTAGTGTTTGTTTTTGGAAAAAGTAACCCCTTAAATTTTACTTCCCTGAGTACATGTTGATCAGTCTCACAACTGAACTTGATGTCCATATTCCCCTTAATTATTCAATTTTTAACCTTAAAAATAAAAATAGAAAATTGTTTTTTTACATTGGATAAACAAACTGTCCCATTTTAACTCTCTATACATGGAACAGTGATGTCTTTTATACTTACAATTCAAGGTAGACCTTGCTAACCGATTATATGGTTTAACTAATTTATCCAGGTGTTTTTGCAGGGGGTGAATTATTAAATAAAAAAACAACAGCACAGGTACTGAACCACTATTTCATTACCTTGCCAGACAGATATTCCAGCCAACGTTCCAAACGATTATAAACTAAATTTCCATATTCCAACACAGGTAATATAAGTTGAGTAGCAATTGTTTTTCATATCTGAGTATTTAATATTTGAGAGGACCTACGCAATGCATCAATTCTATTGTTTACCATCTTAGGCACATTATCAGTATGATCAGAAAAAATAAGGAAACTATCAATTAGTACTCCCAGATACTTGTATTGTTTTGTAATTGTTAATTGTTTTCCACCTCTTGTTACTATTCCCTTATTAATATTTATTTTATTATTAACTCTGATTTGTTTTTTACTAAAATACATTGCTTTGTTTTCTTTTCACTGAGAACTAATTTAGAAACCAAAAACCAGTCTTGGAGGACATCAAAATTGGTTTGCAACCTTTCCAACATTTCTACTTGGGATTTTGCTGATGCCAAAAGTACAGTATCGTCCATGTAGAGACGTATGTGAGTGTTTTTTATCTGTAATGGCAGGTCATTCACATATATCAAAAACATCAGTGGCCCCAGGATTGATCCCTGGGGCACACCTCTTATTATTTTACCAGTTTCCGAATATTGATTGTCTATTTCAACTAATTGTTTCCTATCACTTAAGTAAGAGTCAAAGCATTTCAAAGTCTTAGGGGCAATCCCGATCCTCCCCATCCTCTCAAACAGCAAGTGGTGGTCCACTAAATCGAAGGCTTTGGACAGGTCGACGAACACCATGCCTGCGGACTCCCCCATCCAAGGCTGTAGCCACCTTGTCCACGAAGCCATGAACGCGGTGCCCATCGAATAACCTGTCCTAAAGCCATGCTGAAATTTCGGGAGTTTAGAATATTTTTCCAAGTACTCATACAATTGAATGTACACCATTCGCTCCATTACGTTTGAGAGGAAGGGGAGGACCGCTATCGGCCAGTAATTAGAGGGGTCATTTACACTTCCACCTTTAAATATGGGCACTATTTTTGCAATCTTCAAAATTTCTGGGAATGTACTCTCCAATAAACTCTCATTTTATAAATCTGTAATTATCAGTGTTAATAAATCTACTGCATCTTTAATAAATTTTGAGTCAATGTTATCCAGACCACATGATTTCCTAATATTCAACTTTATAATTTCACCCCTAACTTCTTTTATAGTAAGTTTTCTGAAATTAAATAAAATTGGGGAGAACATTCAACAATATACACAGATCTGTAAGGATCATTTGGAACATTGGCTGGAATATCTGTCTGGCAAGGTAATGAAATAGTGGTTCAGTACCTGTGCTGTTGTTTTTTTATCTAATAATTCACCCCCTGCATTTACCATTTTTATTGTCTATTTAGTTCTTAATAGATTTTCAATGTCTTTTATAGTATCCCAATATTGCTTTGAGGCTGTTGTATTTTCTATTTTATTGTTATAGAATTTTTTCCTAGCCTGCTTAATAAGTCGTTGACACTTATTACGCTTTTATTTGTAATTATCCCAGTCAGCCCTATTTTTTGTTTTATGGGCTTTCTTCCAAATCCTATCTATAATACATATCTTTTTCTTTAAATACTCATTAACCCAGGGAAGATGCTTTTTTTGTAACTTTTTAGTCTTATAAGGAGCATGTCTATCACAAACACTCAAGAAAGTTCTTGTGAACTCTACAACACCCACATTTATATCGGGTGTTAGACTCAACCTTTCCAGTTTTTCATTTTCCAGGTCCCTAACAAAAGGTTCCCGATGATCATTTGTAAAGTCTCTCCTTACCACTGTGTTCTCATACTCTTTAATAGGATAATTTTATGTCATTATACACAATACCGAATTGTGATCACCTAAGTTAGGGAGCAAAACCTGACAACCATTAGTGTGGAATCCTTTTGAGAGAAATACCAGATCAAGAATGCTACCCTGACTGCTTACCTCATTTTTTTCTTGTGATTTGATACACTATCTGCTTTACATTTAAAATTTCAAAACTTTCCTCTAATTTTAGACCCCTGGGATTACCCCAGGCAGCATTAAAATCTCCAATAAGGGCAATATTTTTTCCCTCTGCCAAAGAGGCTAGCTTTGTCACCAAAATCTCAAACTTGTTCACATGTACTTTTGGGGGAGAATAGACTACACCTATAAGAAGTTTTAATTGGTTAGATTCAACACAGAGGCATTCTATATCTTCTGTCATTCCCTGAAATACTGACTGGAATAATCCAATTTTGTTTTTAGTGTATAAAAGAACACTTCTCCCCGTTTTCCTCTATCTTGCTTGAAAAGAGTATACTCATCAATTTCAACCTCATCAACCTGTACTTTAACCAAGACTCAGTTATACTAATTATATCAGGCTTTAATTGTTGTACTCACATCCTAAATTCCTGTACTTTATTTATAATACTTTGTATATTTATTTATTTTATTTATGACTTTGATAACGGGTGGGTGCACTGATCCCAGGGACCATTTTCAGGCACGTCCCGGGCCATAACACATGGCGCAGGGTGACAGTGGAGTACAAGGTAACAGTAATACACATGAAACAGATTTGATACAAGCAACAATAGTAGACACAATATACAGGTTTGATGCACAGGTCCATTTGAGAACAGTGAATACAAGGTTTCAATATCAGACATGAGAAGACTTGGTACAAACAAACAAATCATAGACACAGTGTACAATGTGAGACTGCATCATCCAGTGAGCAAGTAATACACAGAATACTCAGTAAAAAAATGTATATACGATACGTACAGGCAAGAAGTCAAATATTACTGTGAAAATACAATATAACAGTTGTAGGCAAGAGAGCTGACTAGTGTGGGTAGGTGGGTAACCCCTGGGCTGGGGAGTTGACTAGTGTGGGTTGGTGTGAGACCCGTGGGAGCATTGGCAGGATGAGTTTTCCAGGAACCAAACTTTAAGGTGGGACTTGAAACTGGGGTGTGTGTCAATGGAATGGAGTTCAGCCGGTAGTTTGTTCCACTGCAAGGGGGCAGCTGCAGACCATGCTCAGCTACTCATGTTGGTGGATACCCTAGGAACAGCTAGAGGGGGAGTACCATTTGAGCGGAGGTTGCGGAGGAGTGTTTGGGTTTTCAGAAGGGCAGCTAGAGGGGATTCTGGAGCCGTGCAGATGACATTGTCCACCATGCAGCAGAGGGCTAGGTCAAAGCAACCTTGCAGCGGTAGCCATCCAAGGGTATTATAGAGGGTACAGTGATGGGTGGAGAACGGGGCCAATAAAGCAAAGTGGCAGGTGCTGTTGTAGGCAGCAGAGAGTTTAGCTATGGCAGTAGCTGAGATCCTGGCATAAATAGGGGAGCAGTAGTCAAGAATAGGGAGAAGATTACCCTGGACAATGGCTAGTCTAGCTTCAGGGGTAAGGAATTGCCTGAATCTATGGCGGCACCTAACTTTTGATGGAACCTTCTGACAAGGGAATTTGCATGCTCAGTGAAGGTGAGGGAGTATTTGTAGGTGTTGATGTCCTCCAGGGCTGTACCATCTGGGGTGAGAATGCGTAAGGGGACGTGGCTTTTAGTTTGGGCCAGGAAGGGCTTAGATCCAAACAGCATGGATTTAGTTATTTTGGCATTTACTAAGAGGAGGTTTTTTGAGAACCAGCTGTGGGCTGCAGCATAGTTGTGTGAGAGAACTAAGGAAATTGCAGCCATGGATTTGTCACTGTGGAAGAGGACAAGGTCATCGGCATACAGGAGAAAGTTACAGTTGAGGCAGTCAAAGGAAAGTGCATTAATGAATAAGGAGAAAAGGAGGAGACCCAGGATTGAGCTTTGAGGAACCCCCCACAGAGACAGGCAGGGTGGGGGAGCAGGTTTGACCAATGCACATGAATTGTGAGCGATTAGTAAGGTAGCTAGTGAACCAGCTTGTGACTTTCTGAGAACAACCAAGGAGACTAAGCTTGGAGGTAAGGAGAGCATGGTTAACCATGTCAAAAGCCTTTGAGAGGTCGATGAAGACAGCCCTGGTGGCTTTACCATTACCCATGTTAGAGAGGATGTGGTCGGTCAGTAGAGTGAGGGCAGTGGCGGTGGAATGATTCTTGCGAAAGCCATGCTGTTGGTTGCATAAGAGGGTGTATTTGCCTATGTACTCAGTGAGCTGATTGTGGACTGCTCTCTCAAGTAGTTCACGGAGATGAGGGAGGATGGATATTGGACGGTAATTGTCGGAGGATTTGGGGTCACCAGATTTAAGAATGGGGATAACCTTAGCTATCTTCCATGGGTCAGGCTTGGAGGAGGTGGAAAGGGCAGGGTTAAAGATGAAGGTGAGTGGCTTGGCAATCACAGAAGAGATCAGCTTAAGAAAGACTGGAGATGCAGCGGTGGGATTTCCACTTGCGACGCCGGCAACCCGGATTCGGGAACAGACCCAGGTCGTCGGAGGGCCGGCCAGGGGGAGAAGGATAGAGCATCCCATGGACTGCTCTCCTTCTCAAGGGGGAGGGCGAGGGTAGCAGTCGGCACACTGCGGACCCCTGGTGGAGGCCGGGGGAATGCTAGCGGCCGATGCTTACAGTTCCGGGAGGCGGGGCAGACGCTGGCGTCATTGCACGTCCCCGCCTCCCCAACGAAAATGGCAAAAATAGGAGGCGGGCAAGGACTACCATAGAGATGAAGCCCTCCCCGGAGGACCTCAATTTTCCACCGTCGTTGTGGGTCCCCAACTAGACACTAGCCTGTGGATACCAGGAATGGTGGCTGTGGCCCCACCCTCCGGGGGGGGTAAGCCGGGGGTGACCGTGGGACCCTGGCAACAATGGACGGTGGCGGAGGTCTCCGGGGGCCGTGACCAGGGCTGAAGGCAGACGGGGTCCTGCCACACAAAAAAAAAAGAAAGACTGGAGATAGGCCAGCAGATCCGGAGGTGCTGTGGTTAGGTAGATGTTTGAGTAGCTTCACTGTATCATGTATGGAGAGAGAGCTTTAAAATAGAATAGGGGTATTTGCAAGTGAGTGGCAGAGCTGGAGGAGGATGGCAGTGTGTCAGATATTAGGGCCGGGTTTTGAGGTTGGGCAGTTGGCAGCTTATTTAGGTACATGGATAAGTTGGTGAACTTACAGTTGAAGACACTGGCCACATCGTGAGGGTCGGTCAGCAGCCCATCCTGGGAGTTGAGATGTGGTGCAGCATAGCTGGAGCGGGAGTTTAGGAGGGAGCTAATTGAGTCCCAGAATTTTCTAGGGTCTCCAAGGTTGGCCTTTTGCAGGTTGTGGAAGTGGGTCTGTTTCAAAAATTTGGCCTGTTGTTTACATTTGTTCTTCATGTGCCTGTAAGCATCCCAGAGGGCAGGAGAGGAGGAGGGGGTTGCTTTGAAAGTGGACCAGGCGTGGTCTCTGGACTTCATAAGGGTTAGGAGGTCTTTGGAGACCCAGCGCGAGCACCTGCCTCTGACCCGTCTGGTAGTGACAGGGAAAAAGCAGTCCTGGAGTGTTAGTAGTCTGGGTAAATGTGGAAACTGCCATGGCTACATTGGAAAGGGAAAAAAGCATGGACCAGTCCAAGGACTGGGTCTCCTCGAGGAGATTTGTGGAGATTGGGCAGCTGAAATTTCTTAGAGATAGGTGTTTGGGTGGGGGGGGGCGCTTTAGTTTGGAAGACCAGAGGAGATAGGTCGGTGAATGATCACTTGCAGAGTCAGCCATGGTGCCAGCGTGTAATGCTCAGTCCTCCCTGTTTATGAGGATCCACTCTAGTAGAGTCTGGGTGGCTAATCGTGGATTAAGTCTGGTGGGAAGAGTGATCACCTGCACCAGGTTGTGCTGCTTTAACAGGGATACATAGTCAGGCTGGTGGCACCTCAGCCAGTTTAGATTAAAGTCACCGAGAAGGATACATTCCCTATGGGGAGTTAGAGAGCTCAGGCCTTGGAGGATGCTTGTGAGTCCAATGGTTGCATTCACAGGGGGGTTGTAGCAGCAGCCAATATAGAGAAGTTTCTTGCAGGATCCCAGGGTCAATTCGGAGAGTAGCCATTCACTAGGTGAGGAAGGGTCAGAGTGTAGGACAATGCTAGCTGAGAGGGGTTCCATTACACCGCCACCTTTTTTCCTGCCTAGCCTGTCGAGGGGTAGGTAAGAGTAGCCAGGTATTTTGAAGGTGTTTTTGGTGTGGTGTGGCTTTAGCCATGTTTCAGTGAGTCCTAGAATATGGTACTTGTGTAGCTCAATCCAAATCTCAAGGTCAATGAATTTAGATGGAAGGCTGCAGACATTGATATGTGCGATTTTAAGACCAGGGGTGTTTGTCCAGATGCTGGAGGTGGGGGTGATATGGGAGTTTGTTGGGCCAGGGTTGCATTCAATGTCCTCAGCAAGGAAGATTAGTGGTGGTAGTAGGAGAGTGTACAGGCAGGAAGGAATAGAAGGAGATCAGGAGAGGTTAACCAGGTAATGGCCAAGGAGGTGGCATTCTCCTTTAGTGAGTAGTATGAGAGAGAGATATACCCCAGGGTGGACTTATCCCTAGTGGTGAGTGAAGAGGGTTGAGATGGGAGAGGGAGAGAATGAGAGGAAGGAGAGGTGCTGTTGATCACAGGCCAGCACTGTCGCACAAAAGTCAGTCAGTACCAGCTCAGTAGTTAGGGAGATGGCACATAATATAGGTAGTGCCAGCTTCATCTTTCCAAGGGAGATTGGGGACAATTGAAAGTAGTAGGAGGGAATTAGCTTGGTTTGCCTTATAAAGGGGGAGAGGAGGGAGTGGTGAGGCAAGGGGCAGTAAGAGATGTAGTTCTCTGGGGCAGGAACACACTCTAGAAGGTGTTCTGTAGCTTTAAATTTGTGTATGGCAAGATGGCCAATGGGAGAAAGGTGCATAGAAGGGGGAGTGGTTTAGGTGTATTTAACAAGTCGTGTGGGGGGGAGGGCGAAAAAAATCAGCTTCCACTGGTACCAAAATCCAAAAGTCAGGACTAGTACCTTGCAGTATAGAGGATTTCTGAAAAACTGTTTAGGTTCCAGAAATTGAGGGGTCCGTGGCCTGGTCAAGGCACGCTGGATCCCTGAAATAAAGTAGAAAAACAGGATTTTTAAAGGCTGGAAGAGGAGGCTTTTTACATCTGAACAAAGAGAATAATAGAAATGGACAGGGTCAGAGAGCACAGCACACTGTTTGAGGGTTGGGCAGGAGACAGAGTGAAGGCCAGACAGCAGAAGGATTTACACAGTCAAGGCTCACAATTCACTTCTAATATCAACTCAGAACTTAAAATGACTGTAAGGATTAAACAAATTATTAAACCCTGGCACACAAATTCAACTAGAGAGACAGAGGGAGATACAGTAGTTAGAGATGTGTTCAGCAAAATCAGCTTCACTGGTACCAAAATCCAAAAGTCAGGGCTAGTACCTTGCAGTATAGAGAGTTTCTGAAAAATGGTTTAGGTTCCAGAAATTGAGGGGTCCATGGCCTGGTCAAGGCATACTGGATCCTTTGCAGTATAAAGGATTTCTGAAAAACTGTTTTAGGTTCCAGAAATTGAGGGTCTGTTTTTGCCTGGTCAAGGCACGCTGGATCCCTTGCAGTATAGAGGATTTCTGAAAAACTGTTTAGGTTCCAGAAATTGAGGGGTCCGTGGCCTGGTCAAGGCACGCTGGATCCCTTGCAGTATAGAGGATTTCTGAAAAACTGTTTAGGTTACAGAAATTGAGGGGTCCGTGGCCTGGTCAAGGCACGCTGGATCCCTTGCAGTATAGAGGATTTCTGAAAAACTGTTTAGGTTACAGAAATTGAGGGGTCTGTGACCTGGTCAAGGCACACTGGATCCTTCAAACATTGTTTGAAACTATTTTTAAATCTGACTTTAACTCAATGTGGGGGCCTGGATTAATTTAAATGTCTCCTGCTAGGAGCAAAGCAAGGTACCATGCAGTTGGACTATGATTTGTCAAATGTAGATCCTTGTCTATAAGAGAGAAACATTTACAATGATTAAACAAATTCCAATTGTTCATAAAAGCATTACGTCCATAGATAAAAACGCAAGACCTCTATCACCCATTTCAGAGCCAAACACTCCTTCTCAATTGTGGAGTACCTCTGTTCTCTATCGTGAAGCTTTCTGGAAATATATATAACAGGATGCTCTTCTCTGTCTGTGGTTTAATTAAGTACAGCACTGATACCAGTGTCTGAGGCATTGGTATGGACTTCAAACTCCTTGGTGAAATCTGGACATCTTAGAATCGTGGAAGAGCACAATGTCATTTTTATGTTGCTTGCACGCATGTGCAAGAAACATAGTGCCATCATCGGAGATTTCGGAGGTGTCACCTCCTCCTCCAATTCAGTCAGTGTGCTGGCAGCGCGGCCTGAGCCAATGCATTTTGGAGCTGTCTATGACACGCTCCAAAATGCAGTGGCATCAGTTGAAAGGGGAGCTACGCCCAGTGAGCACCGATAAGATATCAGCTGCTCACGCCGCTAGCCCCCCCCGCAGAACACATGCAGGCGCGAGTGCGCTCAAGACGCACTGTGATAGCAGCCGACGGGTGCCCAATCCCCGCCGGCTGAGCCGCGCCCCCCAGTAGCAGGTGCCACGCCTGGAGCCCACCCCAGTGTGGCAAGCAGTCCCTTGGCTGGACGGGGTGCCCAATCCTCCGTCGGCTGAACGCCCAGATCCTTGTGCCAGCTGAGAGCCCACCCAAGCGTGGCCATCCACGATGTCTTTTTTTTTTAAACCTGTAAAACAAAAAGCGGTCCGCGATGCGTCTCCCAACCCCCACAACCCGCACCCACCACTGCGCACTCAGCCTCCCCACCCCCCTCACCCCTGGTTGCTTCGGACTCCGGCGCGACAATCTTCAGTGGACCGGGGCACGTCTGCACTCTTCAAGCCGACCACAAACTGAGGAAATGCTGGTAAGCTGTATAATGGGCTAGATAGGGGGGTTTCAACTTTGTTGCATATCTCAGGCATTTTGAAATTTTGCACCAAATTTTCAACATGGGGTTTTGGGACCCTTCTCATGAATGATGTCACTATCATGACGTTATTCAGGCCTGAAGAGTGATTCGCGCAGTGACTGCACAGTGACTGCGAAATCACCTTCAGGCCTGAATACCACCATGACAGTGACATCATTCATCGAAGAATGCTTTCATGTTAATTAATTATAGTGCCAAAATCAAAATAATGACTGTTTTATGGCGTGCATTGCGCGAGTTCCTACATGAGGCTCATAAGTTGCGAAATTTCAATATTTTCACTCCAGATTTTCAACATTGCCATTTTACCACACCTTCTTATGAGTAGTACAGCTGTCATTTTTCACATCTCACCCAAAATGTGTTTCCGCCCATGTAGCGCAGAATGGCTCAGTCGGTGTGCAAAATCAATGTACGGGACAAATTAAGAAAATCACAGTGATACTGTTCATGAGCAGAGGTCTTAAAATGGCTATTTTGAAAATTTGGTGAAAAAATTCCTAAAATGACTGTTTTACAGGTGTCGTTGTACAGTTCTCACATGAGCTCATAAGTTCCACGAAATTTCAATATTTTCACTCCAGATTTAATATTGCCATTTTGCCACACCTTCTTATAAATAGTATAGCTGTCATTTTTCATCTCACCCAAAATGTGTTTCTGCCCATATAGTGCACAATGGCGCAGTCGGTGTCTTGAAATCAATGTCCAGGATAAATTAAGAAAATCACAGTGACAGTGTTCATGAGCAAAGGTCTTAAAATGACTATGTTGAAAATTTGGTGGAAAATTCCAAAAATGACGAGCTGTTTTACGAGCTTAGTTGTACAGTTCCTATGCCAAATCAAGCGTAAGTTCAAAGCGAATTTTCAATATTTTCACTCCAGATTTTCAACATTGCCATTTTACCACACCTTCTTATGAGTAGTAAGCTGTCATTTTTCATATCTCACCCAAAACGTGTTTCCATCCATGTAGCGCACAATGGCGCAGTCGGTGTGCGAAATCAATGTACGGGACAAATTAAGAAAATCACAGTGACACTGTTCATGAGCAGAGGTCTTAAAATGGCTATGTTGAAAATTTGGTGAAAAAAATTTCCTTCAGATGTTCTGCAATATTACTAATGAAGACATTGAACAGAACTGGCCCCAGGACCAATCCCTGCAGCACCCTGGTCGCCCCTCTCCTAGACTGCATACCATTTACCACCCTCTCTGCCTCCTATCTGTTAGCCAGTTTCTAACCCAGTTTACCACCCTTTCCCCCATGTCCGGCCTACCCAGCTAGTTTATCAGCCTCCTATATGGGATGGTGTCAAAGGCTTTGCTGAAATCAAGGTAAGCCTTGTCTGCTGCCCCACCCTGATTCACTTCCTTTGTCACCCAGTCAAATAAATCAACCAGATTTATCTGACATGATGACCCCACTGTGAATCCATGTTGTCTATGGTCCTGGGTTCCGATGGCATCTAGATGCCCTACTATCCTTTCTTTAAGCAATGTCTCCATGATCTTCCCCACTACTGAGGTGAGGCTGAATGGCCTATTGTTCCCTGCCTCCTCCCTGCTTCCGGACTTGTGTAGAGGAACCACATGTGCCCTCCTCCAATTCACTCATGTTGAATGACTCAGTGAACATGGCTGCCAGAGGTACTGCTATCTCCCTTCGCAGTTCTGTTAATATCCTTGGGTGTATGCCATCTGGTTCCATCGCTTTGTCTACCTTCAATTTAGTGAGCTCCTGCAGGACTCTTTTGTCCACCTCTTCACCCCCTTGGCAACTGCTGTACTGCTGTGGCCCTGGCCCCTCCCACTCTTCTGTGAATACTGAATGGAAAGACACAGTGGATGTCTTGGGAGGAAGGCATGAAACTGTCACTTCCAAATACCTAAACAGCACATAGAAGCAAGCAACATTCGGCATTGACAAATGCTTGTTATAGTTCTGAAAGCCTTATCACAGGCTGGAGTCCACTTTACCTTATTTCCACATTTCTTTTTTGTTAAGTCTGTTAGAGGGTTTGCTATTGATGCAAAATTAGGAATAAACCTGTGATAATCACTAGCAAGCCCCAAAAAGGACCTCACCTGTTTTTTAGTCTTTGGGATGGGGCAGTTCGCCACGGCCTCAACTTTGGTGATTTCTGGTTTTACTTGGCCGTTCCCTAACAAAAAGCCTAAGTATCTGGTTTCAGTCATGGCAGCTGTGCATTTGCTGGGGTTTATGGTCAACCCGGCTGCTTTAATGACGTCTAACACTGCAGTCACCTGCTTTATGTGAGTGGACCAGTCTGGACTATAAACCACAACATTGTCCAGAGAGGCTACTGCATAAGTGGCATGGGGAGCTAATATCTGGTCCATCATTCTCTGAAATGTTGCTGGGGCCCCATGGAGCCCAAATGGCATAGTCACAAATTGAAACAAACCTATGGGGGTCTCATCCCACTTCTGACACCAGTGTGGCCACTGTGAGTGTGGGATGAGAGGAATCACACCAGAGACAACTTATAAGGTGTTCAAAAAAATACACACCAGTGTGTACTTTTATTTACACTTAAAAAAACATTAATGAACAGCAGTTCAACACAGCTAGGACTTTAACTTCCACCTGACTTCTACCCTCTGTGCATTGCTCTTAGTTCTTCCACAACCAATGCAGGTTGCCCTCTATCTACTTAAAGCCTCCCAGAGGTCTGCTTTTATACTGCATAAGTGGTCACCTGATCAAAAGACACTCCCCTAACTCTAATACAAAAATATTTCTACGCTAAGGAAAGGTTAATTTTCTTAATACATATAATAAATAATTTTATTTTCATAACATTATGCTGATTACAATACCCATAATAAATTTAGATACATATTTCTCTAAATGTTCTTGGTTGTTCCCTTGTGACATAGTTCGCCCTTCCCTAATAAGGGTGATTGACAGGCCTCCTTCTATAAACATCAGAACACAGAGGGCCGCACACACAGTACAGAGGCAATACTGTAAAATATGCCCCATGTCATCCAGCAGCATAATACAGAGGCAATACTATAAAATATGGCTCTTGTCATCCAGCAGCACAGTACAGAGGCAATACTGCAAAATATGTTCCCTGTCATCCAGCAGCACAGTAAGCGGCAGTACTGTAAAATATGCCCCATGTCATCCAGTAGCATAATACAGAGGCAATACTATAAAATATGGCTCTTGTCATCCAGCAGCACAGTACAGAGGCAATACTGCAAAATATGTTCCCTGTCATCCAGCAGCACAGTAAGAGGCAGTACTGTAAAATATGTCCCATGTCATCCAGCAGCACAGTAAGAGGCAATACTGTAAAATATGTCCCATGTCATCCAGCAGCATAATACAGAGGCAATACTATAAAATATGGCTCTTGTCATCCAACAGCACAGTAAGAGGCAATACTGCAAAATATGTCCCATGTCATCCAGCAGCGCAATACAGAGGCAATAATGTAAAATATGACCCATGTCATCCAGAAGCATAATATAGAGGCAATACTATAAAATATGGCCCTTGTCATCCAGCAGCACAGTACAGAGGCAATACTGCAAAATATGTTCCCTGTCATCCAGCAGCACAGTACAGAGGCAATACTGTAAAATATGTTCCCTGTCATCCAGAAGCACAATAAGAGGCAGTACTGTAAAATATGGCCCATGTCATCCAGCAGCATAATACAGAGGCAATAATGCAAAATATGACCCATGTCATCCAGCAGCACAGTAAGAGGCAGTACTGCAACATATGCCCCATGTCGTCCAGCAGCACAGTACAGAGGCAGTACTGTAAACTATGCCCCATGTCATCCAGTAGCACAGTACATAGGCAGTACTGTAAATTATGACTCATGTCAACCAGCAGTACAGTGAGGCAGTACTTTAAAATATGGCCCATGTCAACCAGCAGCACAGTAAGAGGCAGTACTGTAAAATATGGGCAATGTCATCCAGCAGCGCAGTACAGAGGCAACACAATAAAATATGGCCCATGTCATTCAGCAGCACAATACAGAGGCAGTACTGTAAAATATGGCCCATGTCATCCAGCAGCATAGTAAGAGGCAGTACTGTAAAATATGGTCCATGTCATCCAGCAGTGCAGTACAGGAGCAATACTGTAAAATATGACCCATGTCATCCAGCAGCACAGTAAGAGGCAGTACTGTAACATATGCCCCTTGTCGTCCAGCAGCACAGTACAGAGGCAGTACTGTAAACTATGCCCCATGTCATCCAGCAGCACAATACAGAGGTAGTACTGTAAATTATGACTCATGTCAACCAGCAGTACAGTGAGGCAGTACTTTAAAATATGGCCCATGTCATCCAGCAGCACAGTAAGAGGCAGTACTGTAAAATATGGGCAATGCCATCCAGCAGTGCAGTACAGAGGCAACACAATAAAATATGGCCCATGTCATTCAGCAGCACAATACAGAGGCAGTACTGTAAAATATGGCCCATGTCATCCAGCAGTGCGGTACAGGAGCAATACTGTAAAATATGGCCCATGTCATCCAGCAGTGCAGTACAGGAGCAATACTGTAAAATATGGGCCATGTCATCCAGCAGCGCAGTACAGGAGCAGTACTGTAAAATATGGGCCATGTCATCCAGCAGCGCAGTACAGGAGCAGTACTGTAAAATATGGGCCATGTCATCCAACAGCACAGTAGAGCAGTACTGTAAAATATGGCCCATGTCATCCAGCAGCACAGTAGAAGCAGTACTGTAAAATATGGTCCATGTCATCCAGCAGCACAGTAAGAGGCAGTACTGTAAAATATGGCCCATGTCATCCAGCAGCACAGTAAGAGGCAGTACTGTAAAATATAGCCCATGTCATTCAGCAGCACAGTAAGAAGCAGTACACCAAAATATAGGCCATGTCATCCAGCAAGCATGATACAGAAACATAGTGTAAAATATGGCCCATGTCATCCAGCAGCACAGTAAGAGGCAGTACTGTAAAATATGGGCCATGTCATCCAGCAGCGCAGTACAGGAGCAGTAGTGTAAAATATGGCCCATGTTATCCAGCAGCACAGTAAGAGGCAGTACTGTAAAATATGGGCCATGTCATCCAGCAGCGCAGTACAGGAGCAGTACTGTAAAATATGTTCCCTGTCATCCAGCAGCACAGTTAGAGGCAGTACTGTAAAATATGGCCCATGTCATCCAGCAGCACAGTACAGAGGCAGTACTATAAAATATGGCCCATGTCATCCAGCAGCATAGTACAAAGGCAATACTGTAAAATATGGCCCATACCATCCAGCAGCACAGTACAGAGGCAGGACTGTAAAATATGGCCATTGTCATCCAGCAGCACAATACAGAGGCAATACTGTAAAATATGGCCCATGTCATCCAGTAGCACAGTGCAGAAACAATTTTGTAAAATATGGCCAATGTCATCCAGCAACATAATACAGAGGCAGAACTGTAAAATATGTCACATCATCCAGCAGCACAATGCAGAGACAGTACTGTAAAATATGGCCCACGCCATCCAGCAGCACAATGCAGAGGCAATACTGTAAAATATGGCCCCTGTAATCCAGCAGCACAATACAGAGGCAATACTGTAAAATATGTCCCATGTCATCTAGCAGCGCAGTGCTGAGGCAATACTGTAAAATATGGCCCATGTCATCCAGCAGCACAGTACAGAGGTAATACTGTAAAATGTGGCCCATGCCATCCAGTAGCACAGTAAAAGGCAATACTGTAAAATATGGCCCATGTCATCCAGCAGCACAGTGCAGAGGTAATACTGTAAAATTTGGCCCATGCCATCCAGTAGCACAGTAAGAGGCAATACTGTAAAATATGGCCCATCATCCAGCAGCACAGTACAGAGGCAATGCTGTAAAATATGGCCCATGTCATCCAGCAGCACAATACAGAGGCAATACTGTAAAATATGGCCCATGTCATCCAGCAGCATAGTACAGAGGTAATACTGTAAAATTTGGCCCATGCCATCCAGTAGCACAGTAAAAGGCAATACTGTAAAATATGGCCCATCATGCAGCAGCACAATGCAGAGGCAATACTGTAAAATATGGCCCATCATCCAGCAGCACAATGCAGAGGCAATACTGTAAAATATGGCCCATGCCATCCAGCAGCACAATACAGAGGCAATACTGTAAAATATGGCCCATGTCAGCAGGCTAATGCAGCTGTTCGGGGATGCACTTAAGGGAAACCAGCATGTGCTTAGCCAAGCACAGTGCTGAAGGTAGCGTCAGCACTGTGTCATGCAGCATATGTTCCAGGTCCGGCCAACATTCCTGGAAATCAGTGACGAACAGATTGTGGACCATTACAGGTTCAATTTGTCAGTGCTGATGCATCTATGTGAACTGTTTCACAAAGATCTCATGAATGCCACCCACCGTAGCCACGCCACATCAATGGAGCTGAATGCCACCCACCCCACCACACCATGTCAGTTGAGCTGACTGCCACCCACCACAGCCATGCCATGCTAGTGAAGCTGAGTGCTACCCACCACAGCCATGCCATGTCAGTGCAGCTGAGTGACACCCACTGCAGCCACGCCATGTCAGTGGAGCTGAGTACCACCCACCACAGCCACGCCATATCAGTGGAGCTGAGTTCTACCCACCACAGCCATGCCATGTCAGTGGAGCTGAGTGCTACCCACCACAGCCATGCCATGTCAGTGGAGCTGAGTGCTACCCACCAGAGCCATGCCATGTCAGTGGAGCTGAAGGCAACAGTGGCACTCTGTTTTCTGCTTACAGGCGGCTTCCAGATACCTGTGGGTGACACAGCTGGGATCACCAGTCTGCCTTGTCCCATCTGCTGACCCAGTTTTTCAATAGACTGCTGCATCGTGTTTGACAGTACATCACCTTCCCCAGCACACAGGGAGAAAGGGCTGCCCTCATGCAGGAATTCTACTGAGCTATGCACCTACCATCTGTGTAAGGTGATATTAATTGCCCAGAAGGAGGAGTGGTTGGATCACAGTGGGCTCGGGAAGAGTGAGGGAGGGGTGTCTGAAGTACATCCCCCAACCAGTCTGGCTTAGTAACTCCTACACTGTTTTAGAGGATAGGGAAAACCCCACAAGAGCAATCACAGCTGAGACCAAGGAGGATGGAGTGATGGAGCCCCAGTAAAGGGGGGAAGAGGACCCCAGAAGAGGAGGAGGAGGAAGCTTCTCCTGGTGGGGGACTCGATTGTCTGGGGAGTGAAGTTAGGGACACCTAGCAGGAGGGAGAGGGAGGTAAAGTGCATCCCAGGAGGCACTGCAAGGAGGGATGGCAAGTGGATCCGTGGGATCGCAAGGGCAATAGTGAGGAGGAAGGAACTGGATGTCATTGTCCATCTGGGGACAAATGATCTGGTGGGGGACAAGGTGGATATAGTCAGAATCCAGGATGATTTTAGAAAGTTGGAGGGGGGAGCCTAAAGCAGTTAGCACACTCCGTCTGCTTCTTGGAGGTGCTACCTGTCCATAGTAAGGGGGAGACTAGGACATTCCGCATCCAGAATTTCGACTCCTAGTTGAAGGAATTGTATGGAAAGGAGGTATTTGGCTTCCTGGGGGACTGGGGCCCCACTTGGAGGGATGAGAGCCTATATAATGATGACAGCCTGCATCCATCCAGGAAGGGGACCTTAGTCCTAAGTGAGAAGTTTGAATGCTTCAGCAGCAAGCATTTAAACTGGTCGGGGGGGCAGGAAGGACAGGAGACTTGGTATCAACCCCCCTGGGGGGCTCATGCAGGAGCAAATTTGATGCCAGGGACAACTGGAGCAAGCAGAGAGGGACATGTAGAGGAAGCAGGCAGAAGGGGGAAGCAGAGGATTCAGGACCACATATGAAAGATATCTGGGTTGGGGGTGTAACCCCCAGGAGGCACTATCCTAAGGGCTACTACCCCTGCCTGCTCAGTTAACAACAGGTTGAGGGGCCTGGATCCAATGACGGGTGCCTCCACCCAGAGGTCGGGGTTGAAACAAGTCAAATGCGACCTGGTCACAGCCCTCTGGGTCACTCCTACCCCCCTTTCCTCCCACTAGTGGCCCACACAAATCAATCACAGTACCCTTGCAATATACACTTACCCGCAGGATTGGTTCAATCAGCTTAACTCTGGGGACCCCCTGTATAGTAAGATGCATTTATACAGTAACCACTGTGCAGTAATTCAACATAGACACACAGTTTAAGCAGTGTACCTTGCAACAACAAATCTGGTTTATTAAGGGGGAAGTAACAAGGACGGGGGAAATCAGGTTGATTAGCTTACCACTCTAAAATATATATTTATATCTAGGGCACTGAGCACAGGCCCAACCTAAGTGTCACTGTCTCTGGGTACCCAGGCAATAGAAGGCTAGCCTCTCGTTGCAGCTGGTTGGGGCCCTGACGCAGAAACAAACATCTGATTCCTGAAAGGATTAGGTAGAGCCAGCAGGCCCAGTTTGCATAAGCAGTAAAGTGGCCAGACAAATATAGCTTTCACTCTGCGCATCTGCCAGGTAGCTACCCTGCTTTAGTACTCACGATTCCAGCAGAAAGATCGCTCTTTCACCACTCACAGGACCGAGCCTGGAATTCAACACTTCTCCACACATTTATATGAAGAGCAGAGGGGTACCATACCAGGCAGCTGCTGTATACTCCTGATCGCATTCACTGCACCACCGGGCCAAACGACACAGCTTCACTTGTCACGACAGACTGAGCACGACCGAAGCAGATTCTCCAGTCCTCTACAGGGTGAGCCTGGTAGGTAGCTGTAAACGTACAGCCTCCTCTGCCTGCACTCCTCCACGGATCTTGTCCGCTCCTTCTGGCGATGCTATCGCCCAACTACTTGGCCTGCCACACGCGCTTCCCGCGCAAAGACTTCCACAGCGCAGGAGCCAGAGCTCCTTCCACCTTCACGATCACCAACGACTCTGCCCCTAGGCAGTTTGGGCAGAGAATCCAGTTCGGGTGCCACCCAATCCCATTGGTGGGATGCAGATGCCAGTTACTCACTACTGCCCTCATTGGTGCAAAAAGGGCGCCATAGTCCAGACTGTACTTCCCAGAGTTACTAGCTGTATCCCTATTGGTCAGCCAGCTCTATTAAGAGTCCTGATTCTGGTTGGTCAAAATTTACTCCATTTTAGATACCCCCCTTACTCCTATTGGACCCCTCAGACAGTCCTGGTCCAAAATGGAGGGGCACAGCACACAGAGTCCCAGCTGCAACAAGGCAGGTTAAACAACTGCATTTTCACTATTACTCTAAATGATTTCAGGCAAATAGTTACATCTTTTGAGTGGACTCCACTTGCGCTTTCAGCGGTGGCAACGAGGGGCAATTACATTACAGCTCGAGCGGGACTCGAGTAAGGAAACATGCAGTCCCCCTCATGAGCAATAATTATGTCTATAAGCAGACAGCTCTTAAAGAGACAGTACGTGGAGGCTCTACAAGCACTCACAGAGCCATTCAAACGGCTTAAGCGCCGAACACCAACAACCGGGGGAGACACTTAGGCAGCTCCTAGATGGCTTTTAGGAACCCCCATTTGTAGGGGTGGTTACACCCTTCCTGGTCTGGAAAGAACTTGGAGTCCACGTCAAGTAGTTACCCTTAAATCACTTTCAGGCAAAACAGTTTACATTAACAGCACATCAAACCTAGGATTACCTACATTGGTACTGTACTACACAGTTCACTATTGGTTATACAACATTACACATACAGACAACCTTTTTTCTTTTATAAATCAGGTTCTTACTTCCTGCCCCTGACACTTAGATAAAGGAAGCCCTTCTCTGTCAGCTATGTGTAGGCTAAATGGGGTAGGGGGCACCATACTCAGAGGGCGATACTAACAGTTGAGAATCACTCCCCAGGGTCAATTTTGACAAGGAGCTCGGGGACACGTACACCCCTTTATGCACCACATTCAGAGGCAGATCCACAGGCTGACCCAGGGACTCATAACTCAACCTCACTACAGGCTGTACTTCTCAGCCTGTCCGTCTAGGAGGTTCAGATAAAATCCTTGAAGGTTCTGCCTCCCTCTCAGCCCCACTTGGATTGTTCGGGGAAACCACTACATGAGGAGGGGAGCCAGAGTCTATGGTACCTTCAGGGCCTTGTTCCGCCATTTCTGAGCTCACAATATTTGGATCAGCGGGAGGAATTTCTGGTACTGGCAAGAAACCATCAGGGCACTCAAAATATTCTTCAGGTTCTGGCATATCACTAGCTTGCTCCCCACATCACTTCCTTCTTCTAAAAAAGTCAGATAGCTCAGCCAGGCCAGGCAGTTCAGCCAGGCCCAAGGATACCACCTCTTTGGCTTTGATGCCACTCACTTCATCCTCTGGGAGCATTGGCTCCAGAGACAAAGCTGGGGGCTCAGACAGTCCAGGAAGCCTAACTTCATCTCCAGGGTTAATTAGGGGATTGCCCCTAAACAGTTGACTCAGTTCATAAGAGGGGTAATACTCAATGTTAATCTCACAGTCTTCAGACACAGACTGACAATCAACTTCATCAGAGGGGGGGTGGAGAAGGCCTCTTTAGTTTGATTTCTGAAGAATCAACTGACCTTAGTTTTTTCTTGGCAGCAGCTCGAGTTACAGGCCCAGAGGGGAAGGTATTGGGAGATTCAGCTTCTATCAAAATCTGTCCAATTGGCAGCAGATGATTTCTATGTATAGTTTTCACATCTTTTGAATTGTTTTCAGGCCACACTTTATATACAGGTAAATCTTTCAGTTTTCCCACAATAATATGAGGGAGGTGATGCCATCTGTCAGCAATCCTATGTTTGCCATGCAGTCCCAAATTCCTCAATAGCACTCTATCCCCTTCCCTCAGTTACACTTTCTTTTCATACCTTTCCTTATTGGCCAGGTTTTGCTTAGCAGCCATGGTCTGGGCTAGTTGGTAGGCATGGTTGAGTTGGGCCTTCAACTTTTGCACATACTGTAGATGATTAGCTGCTTGAACCCCATCAGGAGAAACCCTGAAACACACATCCACTGGCAGTCTAGCTTCTCTCCCAAACATCAGTCTATACAGGGAAAATCCAGTGGCATCACTTTTGGTGCAGTTATAAGCATGTACCAAGGTACTAATCTGCTGGCTCCATCTAGGCTTGTTTTTAGGTTGCAATGTGCCCAACATATCAAGCAATGTACAGTTAAACCTTTCAGGTTGGGGATCTTCCTGGGGATGATAAGGGGTAGTTCTCGACTTCTGTACCCCCCACAAGGATAGCATTTCTTTAATCAGGTAGCTTTCAAAATCTCTACCCTGATCAGAATGGATTCTTTGGGGTGCCCCATAGTGGGCAAAGAAATTCTCAACCAGTACTTTAGCCACCGTGGTTACTTTCTGATCTGTAGTAGGGAAAGCCTGTGTATACCGGGTGAACTGATCGGTAACTACCAATATATTGCTGATGTTTTTCAGTTCTGGTTCTAGACTCAGGAAATCAATGCAGACCAGTTCCAGGGGGCCACTAGTAGTGATGTTAACCAGGGAGGCAGCCCTCTGAGGCAGGGTCTTTCTTTGTAAACATCGGCTACAAGTCCTGATATATTGCTCCACATCAGCATCCATTTTGGGCCAATAAAATTGGGACCGCACTAAGTCAAGGGTTCGGTCTATGCCGAGGTGTCCCATGTGATTGTGCAGAGACCTCAACACCAGTTCTCTAAAAGCAGTGGGCAACACCAGTTGTTGTTTGTCTACTCGCCCCTCTTTGTCTACGGTCTCCCTGTACAATAGTTTATTAATCAGTTTCAACTTTGGCCCTTCTTTGTACAACAGGGCAGTTCTCAGGTCAGTGGACGCAGTTTTGACACATCCCTCCCTCCTTGCAGAGCTTCCAAAACAGCTTTTATTATGGGATCTCGGGATTGAGCCCGTTGGAGACTATCATTGTTGAATTGGGGCAATGCACTAGTGTCTAATGCAGAAAAATGACAGTAAGCAGTGGGTAAGCAGTTCTCAGATGGCCCCAAGCAGTCCACCATGCAGTCCACAGCATCAGGAGACACCTGTTCCTCCTTGTCAAATTTTTGGCAAAGGGCTCTTATGTCAGGTTCTTACAACCTGACCCAGTCTGTTTGGGAAACTGGCCTCCGAGAGAGAGCATCCGCATCGATATGGTTTAGGCCTGCTCTGTATTCAACAGCATAGTCGTAGGTGGATAACGCAGAGAGCCATCTATGGCCAGTGGCATCCAAATTTGTTGACATCTGCACATATGTCAAGGGATTGTTATCAGTCTTCACCAATATCTTAGCACCGTACAAGTAGTCATGAAATTGATCAACAATGGCCCACTTCAGAGCCAGGAATTCTAGTTTGTGCACTGGATAGTTCTTTTCGGAAGGAGTCAAGATTCTGCTGGCAAAAGCTACAGGTCTTAGACTGTTTGGGTGCTCTTGATATAGCACAGCCCCCAATCCTTGTAGACTGGCATCAGTATGAAGAACATACGGCTTGGCAGGATCGGCATAGGCTAGCACTGGGGCATGGGTAAGTTGATATATAATGTCATGGAAAGCTTCCTCACAATCAGCAGTCCAGCGGGTGCCAAACACATCATTTGGGTGGAAATATTTGTTTCCAATCTCAGAGGGCACAGCTTTCTTACACTTTCTGTGGGTTGAAAGATATCCCTGCATAAGGTTAAGCAGAGGGCAGATCACTCGAGAATAGTCTTTGATAAAGCGCCTATAATATCCACAGAACCCCAGGAACCGTTGCAGCTCCTTCAAATTCTTTGGTTGAGGTCAAGTAGTCAAAGCTTCCACTTTGCTGGGGTCAATCTTTATGCCTTCAGTGGATACTATGTGCCCCACATATTTTACAGAGGTTTGAAAGAATTGGCACTTATCTATAGATAATTTGAGACCAAAATCTTCCAGCCGATCCAGGACTTTGAACAACCTGCTTTCATATTCTTCCAAGGAGCTGCCAAACACTATGACATCATCTAGGTAGACTAAACATTCAAGCAAATTCATGTCCCCCACAGCACGCTCCATCAAATGCTGGAAAGTGGCAGGGGTGCCTGAAATTCCTTGGGGCATCCGCATAAATTCGTAGAAGCCTAGTGGGCAAACAAAAGCAGTCTTTTCTCGATCCTCCGGAGCCATCGGGATCTGGCAGTACCCACTGCAGAGGTCTAATACTGAGAACCATTTACTACCATTCAGACAGTCCAAGGCATCCTGAATACGTGGCATGGTATACTGGTCCGGTATGGTTCGCGTGTTTAGAGTACGGTATTCCACACACATCCAAACAGTTTCATTCTTCTTTCTCACTACTACAATAGGTGAGGCATAGGGGCTTCTGGATTCCTGTATCACCCCAGCTGTGAGCATCTCCTGCAGGTGTTGCCTTACATCATCTATATCAGCAGGGGCTAGGCGTCGAGCTCGCTCATGGAAAGGTCGCTCATCCTGTAGCCGAATGTGATGCTCAGCATCTTGCACACATCCTACATCCCACTTAGCAACCCCGATTTCCACGGGTACCAGACGCTGATACCACATAGGTGCTATTCTAGGTTTTCTACAGGACACCTGGCAGCTGACCAATACCACAGCAGTCTGGGGCACCCTCAAGAATGGTCCCAGATGCTACGATCATGCTCTAGCTAACATTACACTGCAAGGCACCTAATAACTTGTGCAGTCTCACCCTCGTTGCAGTCCTCAGACATCACGGTGCTGCGATGCAAAGGGGTGGCTTCCAGTACTCTACAGGCTCCATGCGATCCCTTCACAAGTCCTCAGGCTGCATCTAATCCACAGACAAAGGAGCAGCCATGATGCTAATTGTAGGCCTTCGCATCTTTTCGCAGCCATGTCTCAAACCTCTCCACTTCCGGGTTCTTTCCGAGGGACGCGATGCACGCATAACCCCATTGGCGGCGCCAACCATAGCGAGACCTCAGAGCGAGGTTTCCTTACTCAAGTGCATCGCATATCACTTAGAAAAGCATACGCTGCACTCTCACTTACAGATTTACAGTGGCCAAGCACTCGATTACAGAGACCTTTCAGTATTTTTCACAGTGCTGCCCGTAACTGCTTCACTACAGCGAAAATATTGCCCTCATACTCTCCACTAACCAAAGGTTCTGCAGTTCACTGCACTGGCACATAAGTCTCCTGGTGCAATAATAAGCCCAAAACTGCATTTAAAGGCATATGAGCCCTATTTGGCCAGCATTACTGTCCACACAGATGCTGCTTCAACATGTCCACACATTACCTGGTAATTTTACTACATGCCATACAAACTGCACATTTAAGCCTGTGTTTAATACCACTGCTATAACACATAACACAGTAGAGAGTCCTGCCATATTAAGCATGTCATTTCTATCTAATTACCAGGTTACCATGCCAAACCAAAGAGCTGCAGGCAGTGTAATGTGCCATTACCACACCAGCACACAGGACGCCTATGTGCCTCCTGCATTGAGGAAACCTTTATATACAATGAGGTGCAGCACACTGAGGATGACTTCATTCCTCTACTACCAGTCAGAACAGTCACCCACATTCAGAAACCACAAAGGCACTAATACAGAACAACTAACTTATGCAAGCTCAACAAGAGGTTTTAACCACAATGCTACAGCAATTAACTGAGCTTTCCAAACACCAACATATCCATCCGCCACCGGCTAAGAAAAAGAACACTAACTCCCTTTCCAGACTTTCAGACACTCCAACAAACGACCAGCTCCCGCTACCATCTGACTCAGGCGCCTCCTCGGACGAGGAAGAGGGAGCGCTGAAACAAGAACCGCAAACACTCACAGCAAAGTGGTGCTTCCCCGAACAGATCCCTGCTCTAGTGCACCACATAATGGAGACAGTGGGCTGAGACCACTACTCCAACACCCACATCCAACTACTACCGTCCCTACAGCCTACTGCAAAACATGCAGACGCATTCCCAGTCGGTGATGCTATAGAGGAGATCATTCTAAAGAATGGTCTTCCTTGAAGCCGCCAGAATTCAGAGCGGAAATCATGGGACAGAAGTACCCTCTCCAGGAGGACAAACTAGCCCTATGGTGCACACCACCGGCAGTGGACCCACAAATAGCGGCCCTCAATAAAAAAAGGTACTACCCACTGAATCCACATCAGGATTAAGGGATTCTATTGACAGAAAATTAGAAGACCACCTAAAGAAGACCACAGAATTAGCAGGCTTAGGAAGCAGAACGGCCCGCCACAGCTATATACGCCACAAGAGCACAGCTAACATGGCTCCAAGAACTCCAAAAAACAATACCAGCAAAATCACATGAGTCTCTTCTACTGGAAAATGCCATTCTGTCCACCAAATATCTGGCAGACATGGCGGTAGACTCGTTAAAAATAAATGCACGGTCGGCAGCCATCACTAACAGATCTTGCAGATCACTGTGGATGAAACTGTGGGATGCCGACAAAGAATTGAAGGCCACTCTGCAACATCTTCCGTTTAAGGGCAACGTGATCTTCGGTCAAGCACTGGAGAAATATCTCAAAGGCAAAGAGGAGGGTAAAATTCTAGCTAGAGAACCAGCCAGATCCACTTACCTACCAACTCGTCCCAGAGGCAGATACCATTCCTTTCGTGACAAGAGAAGAGGTAGCCACAACTTCCGTGGAACAACCTTCAGACAAAACTACAACACGCCCTACCATTACAACAGATACAGAGGTCGAGGCACAATGCAAAGAGGAAGAGGAAACTACCACCGCGCAACAATTCTAGGTCCTGACAACTCCTGTCAGCAGTCACACCCATAGGAGCAAGACTGACACTATTCCTGGAACACTGGCAAAAGACTACTACAGACAAATGGGTGCTGGAAATCATAAGACACGGTTATGCAGTACAATTCACTAAAGATGTCTCAGGAACACAGGATGATACACTCTCCTCTTCCAAACAGGATGCACTATTAGCCACTTGGACATTCCAAATAGCATACATCTTTCCCCATACCACTAATTGCCAAGTACTAAAGAAGATTTGCATCTCCAGAGCACGAGTCATACTGATAGCACCACACTGGCCAAGGTGAGCATGGTTGCTACAGTGGTCTCAATGGCTCTAACCGACCCCTGGAAACTACCGCTCATACCAGGCCTACTCTCACAAGGTCCTATCACACACCCAAAACCTCAACAATTGAAGCTGACAGCATGGCTCCTGAAAGGGAGAGATTGCTGAAAGCAGGATACCACCCTTCAGTCATACACACCATGGCATCATCACGACAACAATCCACGATTACCACGTACAAACGCCATTGGGACATTTTCACCAAATGATGCACGCACCACAAAATAGACTCCACCATATGCACCATACCGCAGGTACTACTTTTCCTACAGGAGGGCTTACAACTTGGTCTCCACGTCATCTTTAAAGGTACAGGTTGCCGCCATCAGGGCAGCATGAGGACAGATACACGGCACAATGCCAGGAGCACACCAGGACGTAGTCCGCTTCCTGAAGGCAACAGCTAACATATGTTCCAGGCATAAACCACTGCTGCCACCATGGGATCTACCATCAGTACTGACAGCAATGACTAAACCACCATTCAAACCCATAGAATCCATTCACCTAAAATGGATACAACTCAAGGCAGTATTTCTAACGGCCATCGCATCAGCCAGACGAGTGGGAGAACTACAGGCACTATCATACAAAGAACCATTCCTTCAATTCTACCATGACAGGATATCTATGAGACCCATACCTTCCTTTAGACCCAAGATCGCTTCTAAATACCACCTTACCCAAACTATTGAGATTCCAGGCCAACTTCCGCCAGAAGAGGTACAGGCCGACCCACAACTCTGACTACTAGGCATGACATGGCTGCTAACAACCTACATCAACAGAACGTCCGACATTAGAAAGACGGACAGACTCTTCATCATCACACAGGGACTCAGAAAAGGTCTTGCTGCCTCCAAAGCCTCCATAGCTGCGTATCTCAGAAGAACCATCTCAGAGGCTTACAAAGCAAATGGCATACAGGCCCCAATGGCAGTAAAAGCCCACTCAACTAGAGCAATTGCAACATCCTGGGCGGAAAGGAACATGGCCACCGCAGAAGAAATTTGCGCTGCAGCTACCTGGTCAACTATTCACACTTTCACAAGACATTACAGACTGGACGTGTCTCACGACACCAAGACAAACTTTGCCAAGGCAGTTCTACTGTCAGCAAGCACAGGACACACTTACATTATCATGTCTAACCCACCCTAAACATCAATCACTGCTTTTGAATAACCCATGATGTCAGGTAGGTGGAGTGCCTCAGAGACCATCCCCACAATGGTAGTTTACTCACCTGGTAAAGGTGATTGTGGGGGAATGGATCTCTGAGGCACTCCACGCCTCACCCTACTACTGACGTGAAACTGACACTAAGAGGAAACTGCCACTAACATTAACAATATGGACACAATGACATAATATCTTACTTTTACTGATACAAAACACATATGTACAGTACTTAACAATAAATATTACTACTCCAACATCAGCAGAGAAATTAAATTAAAATTACTCCAGGGCCATGTGGGGGGCAATACCACTTTCTATAATTTCAGATACAGCTTTGGAAAACATCAAACTGAAGAGAAGTGACCAGTGACCCTCAGAAGGGACGTCTTCAACTTCAGTCACATGTGCATCAGACAACCTATCAGGTGTACACAACCCATGATGTTCAGTAGGTGGAGTGCCCTGAGATCCATTCCCCACAATCACCTTTACCAGGTGAGTAAACTACCAGTATCTTCTTAATATTATGGCAAAATACAGATTCCTTGAAGAGCACATAAGATGGGTTGAGTTTTATGCAAAACACTTAGCACAATAGTCATGACAAATGGAACAAGCATTTGTCAATGCCGAATGGTTGCCACTTTTTTTATATAGGGTGGGATATTCAAAGCAGTTGTGCATGGTGCAGCTGAGATGCACCAGCGTATGTGCGGAAGTGTGCCAAAGAGCAATATTCAGCGGGAGCAAATGCGCAGCACAAATTGCAGTGCACCAATCGCGACCCTAATGAATGCATGCATGAGTGCAGGGGGTGTAGCCATGAATAAGTGGCACAGTGCGATATTCAACAGCAAGCCGATGGCACAAGCACAGAGCAACAGGGACATGCGTGGAGCAAACTTGAGCCCATAAAAAGAGGGAGCAAGCAAGGGATGGATGCTTGCGCCACAGGGGAGCAGGAGACAAAGAGAGAGAGAGACACACACATTAGCCAGGCAGGACAGCAGGAGGTGTGCAAGACAGAGGCAGGAAGTGCCACGTGTGACCCTGAAGGTGCCTGCATGTGTGGCGTGTGTGTGTGTGTGTGTGTGTGTGTGCATGTGCATGTGTGAGACAGCAGTGGGGGCAGCAACTGCAGCATGAGCCTGTGAGCCCGGTCATAGGAGTGGCAGTGAAAGTACCCGGATGGGTGGGAGGTGGAGGCCACAGCCAACAGGCTGCCAGCAGGGACCTCAAACACAGGTGCAGCCAGCACAGAGGCACATGCAGCAGCACACAGCCGGGGTGCCAGGGAGATAGCTGCCCAAGGGGAGCAGGACAACTTAGGCCATGGTCAGTGCCATCTTCCAGATGGAGGCAGTAATGAGGGGTGTGAGGAGGCAGGAGGCAGAGCGGCATGGCCATGGAAGAGCCCGTCAGCGGTATGCCCGGAACAGATGGTACCATGCCTGCACCACCTATGAACAGTACAGTGACACCGAGATTGTGGGCTGGTGCTGCCTGAACGGGCAATTCTGAGGCAGCTCTGTGAGCTGTGCAGTGATGAGATGCAGGCACCCACAAGACGGAGCCACCCTGTCAGTGGAGTCAAGGTCACGGCGTCATGTGCCTGCTCACCACGGGCACCTTCCAGAGACCAACAGGGGACATCATAGGCATATCCCAGTCAGCCATGTCACAGCTCCTCACACAATTCCTCAACGCACTGCTGCCACATGCTGCAGAATGCATCCAATTCCCCAGCACACAGGCAGAGTGTACAGTGAACATGCAGGAGTTCCACAGGGTGGTACATATGTCTGGCATGCTAAGGGCCATCGACTGCACCCACGTAGGCATCCACACACCACCAGAGCCAGAGGGGGTAGCCTACATCAACAGGAAGGGCTACCCCAGTGTCAACTGCCAGGTGGTGTGTGATGTCAGGGGATGCATAATCAATGTCTGTGCCACACACCATGGTGGAGCACACGATGCCTTCATCTGGCACCAGTCAGCACTGTGCCACAGGTTCGAGAGTGGGGACATCCCCACTGGCCACCTAGTAGGTGAATATGCAGCTGGAATGGGCAGCCTAGCACAACAGGGTGGGGCGTGGGGGGACACTAGGCCTGGGGTATCAGAGGGTGTGGCAGAGAAGGCAGGGCAGCTACACAGACCACCATGCTAACCACACTTGTCAACACACAGGTGACAGCAGATACCCACCCAGCCCTGGCTGTTCTCCCCATACCGCACCCATCGACCCCAGCGCAGTAGTGATACACTGAGGCACATGCCCACACGGAACATCATCGAGCATGTGTTTGGGCTGCTGAAGGCATGGTTCGCTGCCTGTCCAGGTCTGGTGGTGCCCAGCACAGCCCTCAAAGGCCTGTGGCCTGTTCCTGGCCTGCTGTATGCCACACAACATGGCCACCGACTGTGGGATAGCTGTCGAGGTCGAAGAGGGAACAGCAGTGGGGCGATGTGGCCGTCCGGTCCAGATGGTGGTGGTCAGCCCCAGGTGATGGGAACCCGGCTGAACAGGATGGCCCAGCAGCACCGGGACACAATTGCAGAGGAGCACTACGGTGCATGCAGGTAGGTGTACATGACCACACGCAAGTCCCAGGGACCATGGCACAGTACACAGGCATGGAAGGCCGGGCCCCATGACAGACATGGCCGAAGGGTAGCGTGGATGGGCATGGAACTGGACTCTGTGGCAGCACCCTGTACAGCACTGTAGATCCCACCCACACACCCCCACACCCATACACACATGCACATGCACATGGGCACCCACATGCGCACACCCAGAGGCCGCCAACGGACATGTGTCAGACACTGCACACCAGTGCACAGCAGTGACTGGTGTTGTGTTGGCATTATCATGCACATGCCACAGTTGCCAGCAGCCAGGTGGGTGTGCACAAGGTGGGTGTGTGGCATGGTCCATGGATGACATGTCCCTCGAATGCACACGCACATGCCACACCAATGTGCACAGAGGGCAGCGGATGGGGAGGGATGAGGATCAGGACTGCTGCATGGTCACACAGCCACCACAGACATTTGGATGGCCCCACTAGGACTGCCCAGCAGATGCAGGCTGTGAGATGGCCACAGGGGGTGCCTCAGACATTCTCCCAGGTGTGCCACTGCGGGAACGTGACCTGTCCCTCACAGGGATCTGCAGGTTACTGAACATGCCCGCTCCAGGCATGCCCGGAATGCCCACAGTTGATCCTGGCATCAGCACTGAGGGGGTCACACGATGCCATGACCAAGGGGTTGAGAAGGCACTCCGTGGGGTCCACGGCAGACAGCCATGCACCAGGGTGGTCAGTGGAGCTAGGCCAGCCGTGAGCACAGTGGTAAGCCAATCCAGGGCTGCAGTCGTGTCCTTCCGCATGCATGTGGTCTTGGCCAGGAGCTGCTCATAGTCCTGGTCACGCCTCCCTGTGGACTGACACAGCTCTGTGCGGAGTTCACGCACCTGCCATGACCAGCATCTGTTGCTCCACCGGGCCCGTAGCAGATGGGTGTGCTCGGTCAGGGGTCGGTGCCCGGGGCATGGGCATTGCGCTGACCCACAGGGGTTGCATGACCTCAGCACAGCCCCTCGCTGGTGGGGGCTGCACAGCTGAGGTCCCATTGGGGCTGATCAGTCTCAGTGTGTGATGGCAGCAGCCACTGCACCTGGCCCCGATCATGTCCTGCTGCGCTGCTGCCTCTCTGGCCACTGTGCTGAACTGCGCCAGGAACGGCTGCACCCTCCCACCCCTTCGGTTGCCGCCTACCGTTGGCTCCTAAAGCCTCACCAGATGTGGCAGCCGGTGGGTGGACAACCGCCACCAGGGCACCGTCTGCACTGCCATTGCGGGTGTGTAGTATGGGTGCCTCCCCCTGACTGGCAACACCACTATCCAAGATAACAGTCATGGCATTGTCATCGGTCCTGGACCCTGCCCCAAGCTGTGTCTCTGCATACTGGATGCCATGGCTGGCGTCCTGCTGAAACACAGCCAGGGCCTCATCTGCAACCATGCCACAGGCATCTGGTCAGACTGTGGTGTAGGGCTGCCTGCGGTCCGGACCCCAGACACCAGTGGAGGTGGTTGGATGGTCCTCCACATCCAGGGCCGTCCCCATGGTGGTCACCCCCCCCCTGCATGCGATGCGCCCGAGCTGAAAATGAACACAGTTGCATTAGTGCCACTGGCACACACCCTGCACCCTTCCCCCGCCCACCTGCCCCTTCCCCTTCCCCAGGTGCTGCTGTACCCACCATGCAGCGATGGGCTGCCCCCACCTGGAATCCTCCACTGGGCACACCCGACGGCGCTGCACATATGGACACTACCACCAACTCCTCCTGCGGCATCAGCAGTGGCACATCAGGTTGTCCACCGCCTGTGGCAGCATCGCGGGCCCGGATGGTGCCCATCTTCCTTGATCCTCCCACGGTCCGTGCCTACCTTCTTTTGCACTCCTGTGCTGTCCTCTGATGGATGCCCTGCTGGTTCACAGCCCTGGCCATACCTTCCCATGCTGTTGCCGGGCCTGTGGGGTGCCTGTTGAGCCACTCAGGGAGGGTCCTGATCCAGGTCGGCATCAAATGGGCATCGCTCTCTGCCTTCGAAAGAGTTGGGCCTGTGCCACCGTGTAAGCCATGCTACTCAACCTCCTCATGATCCGTGATGCTTATTCCTGTAGGTAAGAACATGTGGTCAGTGATGCTGCAACACACAATGCCCTCTAATCCACTGTCCCGACAGGCCCACAGCCTGGTGGATTACCTCTGAAGGTGCAATACCGGTCTGGTGCCTGTGCAGTCCCGTGGCGCATTTATAGCACATCACATGCAAATGAGAGGATGCACAACTGTTATGGGATGCAAATGCCTCCGATGCATCGCAGATATGCTGATCAGCCCATCTGCATATTCCGGCTGAATATCGCGAAGTTGCACATGGTGCATTGGTGATGCACATGCACAAGCCACATCGCAACTGTATGACATGTACATTAGGCCTGGCAGAGCGCATGCACGCACTGACATCACGTACATAGATGGCGCATCCTACGCACAGTGCGCCATACGTGGTACAGCACTCTGTCGCTATTTTGCATGTGGCGCCAGTGCTGTATGTCTCATCAGTGCCCATGCGCCATTGGCCCATGGACCGCAATACATGCCCTATTGTGCACCATGCATGGCATGCCCTATCGCAGGTTCCGTTGCGCATAAAGGATGCCAACCCATGACCTCATGAGTGTCCTTTGACCTCCGATGCCTGCAGCATGTGCCAGTTCTCAGCTGTATCGCGCATCACCTGGGAATGTGCGATGGGATGGCACACTCGCGAGTCGCCCACCTACAGCTCATGAATATTGTTATTTGATTTCTGTTGCAGAATCGGCATGCTACTCGTACTGTGGAGGGTGATCTCCACTGGGGTGGGAACTGCACCCTGGCTCTGGTGGAGCTTGCCACGTGGTTCCTGTATGGGCCAGGTGCCTCTGATCGGCCTCGACAGAGGTGGCAGAGGTGGCAGAGGGGTTGAGGAGGCCACTGGAGAACAGCGCGGTGGGCGCGAGTTCCACCACTGATATGGAGACCTGTGGAGGAGGGACCCTGAGGCTACGGTCACTGTTGGCACACGTCCGGAGGGGCACCGTGCCATGTCCAGGTGAGTGCACTACGTCCATGTCTGTGCCATTTCAGTGTACTGTGGAGGCCAGCAGGGTGTCACACCATGCTGTGGGGGGGCTGTGGCTGTGCGCTGTCCTGGTCATGGCAGCGCACCATGGGTGTGCTGTGCCACCGCACTGCCACTGCACAGGGCCAGGGGGGTATGCTGTGCTGGAGGGGGTGGGGCACGTGGGGTGTTGCCAGGTACTGATGTGTCCTTCTCGATGTCTCCCTACTAGGCCCTGAGGAAAGGCGACGTGCCTGGATGGCAGGCGCTGCAGGTGGACGAGGGCAGGCCAACGCTGGGGCGCAGGCACGGGTTGCAGGCCATATGGGCGGTGCCGCTGGACAGGCACTGGTTGTGCTGCAGCAAGCAGGTAGGCACTCTTTCAGGGTTTGTTGTTGTGCAGGGAGGGGGCCACAGCCCCTGTGCACATGGCCATTCCAGCTGTGCACCGCCAGCGGGTCCATTGCACCGTGCTGTGGCTATCACACATGTGTGTGGCTGCTGCAGGTGGGCTGTGGGTGCACCTGGGTTCCAGCCATGCCACTGCCATCCTGCTGCTTAGCTCTGTTACCTGGCCACCATGGTTGTGGTGTGTGGCATGTGGGTGGTGTTGGTGTGCAGTGCTCTGCGTGGCTGTGGATGGTTGGGATGGAGGCTCGTGTGGGCACACACTGCGGAGACTGTGTGCCATCTCATGAGTGCATGTCACTGCTGTCTGCTGCGCATGGTGGGTGGGCTATGGTCATATGGACATGCACTCATACCATGTCCCCTCCTTTGTCCTAGGTGTACAATGGGATGATGTCAACACCAGGCTCCTTTGGAGGATACTGCAGGTCACCACGGCCATGCTACAGGTGGTGCAACTAATTCAGCAGGCCTTGTGCAGGCTGCAGAGGAGATGACGCACCAGGCACTGGTAGGGCATGGCCACCCATGGGACCCATTGGCCTGCACCCCCTTCCCTTCCCTTCCCTGACCCCGCTCCCTTTCCCTCCCTTGTACCCTTACCCAGACATGCCCCCTGTCCCCCTACCTCCCCTTTCCGGCCTATCATTTTGTTTGTGGTCTCCCCATTCCCTGCTCCCTGTTCCTGTTGTACTGTACATAGTTATTGTTACTTTGTTTTAATACACTTTTCTATTGTTAACCATCTGTGTCTGTGTCTACTTTGCAGCTGGCGTGTGGAGTCATGCTGCAGTGGTGTGCATGATGGCCGAGTGGTACATCTGGGGTTGACTGGGGTATGTGCCTTGTGGTCTGTGCCCAGTGGCTGGTGGGTGTGCCCTGGGGCGTACGTGTGCACTCTGTTCATGTTGTGTGGCATGTGTGTTGTGTGCTGTTGGCATGTGTGCTGCCAGCTATGGTCCAGGTGGCATATCCTGTGCCTTCTTGTGGGTGTTGCCTGTGGCTGTTTGCCAGTGGACATTGGTGCCACACTGCCTCCATGCACCACTGTGGTGCACATGGTCAGGGCCCTGCAGCCGTGTGCCTGTCATGCCTCCCTTCTGGCTTCCTCTGCACCCTTGTGGTGGTCTGTCCTGCTCTGGTGGCATGCACCCTGCTGTGTCTGTTGTCCTGTGTCCTGGCCCATGCAATTCTGACCCTTGCGCAGCCCTGGTTGTGCTATGGTACTTGCTGGCTTGCTCCCTCAATCGGCGCAGCCCTGGTTGCGCTATGGTGCATCCCTGTGATATTCAGCCGTGTTGTGCTGGCGCATGCTGTCGTGTGCAACCTTTGAATGCTCAGCGTTTGAGTCTTACTGGCGCAGTATCTTGTGCGCACAGCTACTGCGCCTGCCTCATTTCTGAATATCCCACCCATAATATTTTACTGACCAAAAATCATTGCAAGACACCAATACAAAATTCCACATCAATGTATACAAAAAAAATCTTATTTTGAAAAACAGTTGGGGAGCATGTATTCTTAATAAAGAAGGAAATAACTGCATATACGCATTCCACAAGGTTACCATAGTATCATCAGGATTTTCAGCTTGATACTGTCACTTATCAAGAATTAATGTTCCTTTGGTTTCATGCCACCATATTTGTTTCATGGATTGTGGGAGAGTTTGGCAAGTCCAGTATTCCAGTTATCCTCTTTGTAGCCATAGTTTCCAAACATATTATCATGGTCTCTAGTGATCTCTAATTAATCATACTTATTAAATATAAGTGTATCTATAGACAAGCAGATGTCTATCTCTAAGAATTGAGTATCCTGTCACCAGCTGTTTATTGTTGGACAGCTCCATATATTATGCCTTAGACCTGCGACCACCCCACAACCATGCCACTTACTGAACAGATTTGGATAAATTTGATTTAAATACTTAGGTGTAATGTAAACTCTATTTACTAACTTAGATTGAATACACTTATTTTTTGCTGATACATAGTTTTGTTTGCTGCAATCTGAATCTGTTGCCACTGCTAAAATTAAAATCATAAATATAGTTCTTGCTGCCATTTCTGATAAATTTTCATCCTGCATTTTGCAGAACCACTTGTTAATTTTTTGTACATCCTGGAGAGAATTTTTTTTATAATTACTTTATAGTTATTTAATGGATTCACCCTCCAACTTGATCAAATTAGCAGGTTTCTTTCTATATATCAGCAATCTTAATAAATTGAAATGTATAAAACAGCATATTGTAAATTAAAAGATTGCTCAACAATCCTCCTCCTCCTACCTGATCTCTGTGTTATTTATAAGAAATAAATGTATTATCCTAACTAAAGTCCATCCATGTGCAGAATTTTTTTTTTTTATCTGGGAGTGCCTAAATAATCTTTCTATAATCTTTATTGTTTAAAAAGTTAAACATACGAGTGTGAACGAGCTTGATACATCCAGCAGACCAGATCTGAGTTTGATTCTCACAACCTCCACTTGCATACCGTGTGACTCTGAGCAAGTTGCTCAACCGCCCAGTGCTCCTAGGTCGCCCCTGAAAACAGGCACTTGTGCCTAGTGGACCTTACCCAGTTACCAAAGACTAAAATAAATAAAATAAAATATTCAGTCTGGCATGCAACCATGGAATGGAGCACTTTCCAAATAACTTTAAAGATTGATTAAAGTAACCATGGGGAAGATTTTAATAAAGGTATATTCTTGCAATATTTAAAGTTATTCTGGAACAGTATAGCATCCATTTGAAATGTATAACCTAACATCCATTAATGCTTGCAATATTGCATAATTCTGTTTAGGGAAAAATGCCCAATCCAAAGCAGTTGCTAATAAGTGAGACCAAAAGTACTTGAGTGGATCTGGACAGCCAAACCTGTCCACAGCCCTACTGCCCACCAAGAAACTCCCAGCAATTCTGGGTTTACCATCTCTCTGTAAAATTTTGAAAAGATATGTCTTATATCCAAAAACATTTATTATCAGGCTCACCGTAAAGTGCTTGCAATACAAATATAAAATGGGGTAAAGCCATCATCTTAATGACTTCAACACAGCCCCATAATGAAATGGATAAATTCTGCCAATTGTCTAGTTTATTTTTAATTTTCTCTTTTGCTATGCTATAATTCAGTACAGTATTTGTTCTGGTGCTGTTTGTAAGGGTTATTCCCAAATATTTAATGGTATCATCTTTTTTAAAAGGTTCAATGTTTCAGAATCTCATCAGTTCTTTTGTTAGATATAGGCATTATGACTGATTTAGAACAGTTTAATTTATACCTCGCAAATTTAGAAAAAGTTGTGATTATATTCATTATTGCTGGGACTGAAGGGGCTATATGTTTAATATTATAAAATGGGTATAAAAAATCACCTAATTGGCTGAGGAGCTCAGAACCCAGTGCTGATATCCCAGCACAACCACACTAGAAGAAGATCCTGCAACCTCTTCACAATGAAATCAATACTACCACACATTCCTGACTGTCATCACAAATGTGTCTGTCACCTTTACTCACTAAAAAACCTCCAACTATGCCCTAAAAATAAAATTGCCTTAAATTTAAAAACAAAATAATTAAACATTATTTGCCCTCATAATCCTGTTCTTGCACACACACACACACACACACACACACACACAAAACCTAAAAGAGGAAGTACTACACTACCTACAATTTTAATTGATGGTGTTTCTTTGCTGACCATGAAAAATCCCCCTCCTATCCTCACCTGCTTACTGGGGAAATCTGTGCTGTTTAACCTGCTACAGATAAAACAAAAGCCCTGGTTCCATCTGGGACCTTCTGTTGTATGATAGCGGGGGGTGAACATTCTGCCAGTAAAACTGAGCAGAGATTTGAATTATTGTATTCCATACATATTAAATATTCCATCTCTTGAATTCAAACTCAAAACAAGTATCTTAAATCGCCTTCTTGGATACTTTTCACTTTAATATTTTCACAACTGTTCAACAGATTTTCACATAATTTCACATGCACAGTCTCGGGGGTTGATCTCTTGATGTGCCAAGTTTTGGTTTAGTTGAAAGTGTGGCTTCCAAGATCTGGATAGTGAAAAACGTTTAAAAATTGCTGTTTTTTGATGTCTAGTGCCCAGAGAGTTTGGATTTTGGTCTGTAATTTTCAGGGTAGAAAGGGGTTGGCCCACAGATGTGCCTTTCACTGGTTTGGTGAAAATATATTAATCCATTCCAACAAGGAACAGACAGTCGACCTGTTGAGCAAGAAGTGTAACCACAGCCAAAAGTACACAAACCACTCTTATTAGAGCCACAGTTGTGCATCTACTATCTGCTGCTGAACTGCAAGCATGGGAAATTATGGCAGTCACATGCACAGATCAGAAGCAAGCTTGAGAAGTTATTGGAGTGCCTCTGCCAAAGACCAGAAAAAGTGGAGCAGAATCCTGGCACACAGTACGAAAGAAAAGCAGCAGATGGACTCTTCAAGCAAGAATCAAGAAGTGTATCCTACAAGCAAGAAACTGAAGCCAGAGCCTGAAAATTAGTTCACCAACAATGCACACGAAACATCATCAAGAGGAAATACAGTGCTGGAAAACATGCTTTTCAACCTCATAAACCCTGTATTCCATGGCAAGGTGTAATTCATCAATTTCAACAAATAAACCTAAAATGTTCCACATTGTAGGGAGGTTTTTTTTTTTCTGTTGTTATTTTGACCACCCCAAAAAATGAAGTGCATCACATGGTTCTAAGCTATTTGTTATTTTGACCATCCCAAACAGTGTAGTTAAGGACTATTTTTCTCCCTTTTAAGAAATTCTCTAGTCTTTATTTAAATAAATGTTACAAATGTTATAAATGCAAACTACTTTTCAGTGTCATTTTTCCTAACCATAACCCATTTTATAAGTGCAATAAGACACTCCAGAGTGTTGGTTGTTCTGTGATAACCATTCGCCTAGGTGCGGAAGGACACTCGACCTTCAGCCTCATGCCTTACCACACACCTAGGCTTGCGGTTATTACAGAACAACCAACACCCTGTTGCATCTTGTTGCTTACATAATAAGAGTATCATCTGCATAAACAATTTTACTACCTCCTCATTTATTATGACCCCTTCAATATTGTGGCAGCTTGTTATAGCCTGCAATAAAGAATTCAAAGATAGTATGAAAATAGTAGAAGACAATGGACAACCCTGTCTAACTCCATTATGCATCTCAATATTCCTAGATATATGTTGATTAATTGAAAAATGTGCTTTTGATATTGTGTATAGTTGTGCAATTCTCCTTAACAACTGTGGGGGAATTCCCCATAGTTCCAGTACTCTCATCATATAACCTCTATTGACAATATCAAATGCTTTGCTAGCATCTAAAGCTAAAGCATAGGAATTATCTGGCAAACAACTGACATACTCAGATACTGCCTGTACTCTACGTACAGCTTGAGCTAGAGTTCTATCTGGCACGAATCCCAATGGATCTTGACGGATGGAAAAATGTAGACAGGGTGCAATTGTAGCAACAACTCATTTTGCCAGGATCTTATCATTGACATTTAATAAGCCTATTGGTCTATAGTTCTCAATAAATTCTTTAGGTTTTCCCTTCTTATGAATCGACATTATTCTGGCCTTGTTCATGGAGCCTGGTCATTCTCCTTTACATCCATCATCTCATCAAAATTAACTTTCGAACCAAGGTGAAAGCTCATGTATGAACACTTGATAAAATTCAGTTGTGAAACCATCCAAATCAGGAGATTTTCTTTTTGGAAGTGACTTTATTCCTTCCTTGATTTCTTTTTCATGACATTTTGATCCTGGATTTGGAATGTTTTGAACTGAATCTGAGACAAGCTGTCCATAACCTCACAGTTTATATGAACCGATGATTGGTATACTTCTTTATAGTAGTTCAAAATGATGTCTTCCATACCATCCACATCCGAAATGGGGATACCCATATTATTTTTCAAAAGGGGGATAACAGTTTATTTTTTCCTTTTTAAAGATTTGGCAGTAGTTTCCCTGATGTGTCTCCCTGTAAGTATCTTAAACCTTTCACTCTTAAGATTTGTTTTGTTTCTTTATTAATTTGTTGTTGTAATTCTAATCTGCAAGAGATCCATTCATTATAATATTTTGTTTTATTCTTAATTAGCAAGGAGTCCAATTCTTTCCATTTTTCCTGTAACTTAAAATCTTGTTTCTTCTGGCCTGGTGGCGCTGAGGGTTGAGGTGCTGGATGCCACACCTCGTGCCATGCTGGTGACCCATGTTCAGGAATGGGCATGGGTAGCTGGGGGTTGGCAGGGGCGGGGAAGGATAGAGTGTCCGATGGACGCTCTCCTTCCCGAGAGAGTACTACAACCCGGCGCAGAGTGCCCGCTGGCGGAGGCTGGAAGGGCAAGGTGACAAGCGTTAGCGTGGGGGGAGCCGAGTGCAGACGCTTTGAGGAGAATGCGCACAGAAGCGTGCATGTTCTTCCTTGGCTGGCGTCATTGCACACACTCGGCTCCAGAGGGAGCATATCAAAAATCTGCCTCGGCTCCTCTATGAAGTCACCTCACCACCCCTTAATAGCTCTCAGGTTGGCTCCCTTCAACCAGAACTGTGTCTGGGGCACCTTGGCCGGTGAGGTGGCCCCACCCTGAGGGGCAAGCCAGGGGGCTAGGGAGAGCAGCCAATATGAGGGCGAGGGGCGATGGGGACCATGACTGGGCTGATCCCTGGAGCCGGGATGACAAAAAACCAAAAAGTCTTGTTCTTTTAGTTTCTAATAATGCCAGTCCTGATAAAATATGAGAGCCCCACAAAAGACAGCATTACAAGGATCACATAGGGACAAAATATTCATTCATCTGTCAAGAGTAATTATAAAACCAGTAATCCATAATAACTTAATAACGTCCTTCATTTTAAGAATGAATTCCAGTATTTTAAGGACTTCATTATTAAAAACCCCATCTCCTGGTTTTACCTTGTTCACTTCCGGGTAGCAGTGTGCCATCTCAACTGCTGCATGGTCCAATAATAAAATGAATCTAATAGATTTAGTAAGTACATTTTTTAAACAGTTTGGAAATGAAAATATAATCTAATCTAGAAAAACCTTGCATTTTATGATCAAAATGGGTGTACTCTTTCACAGTAACATTCTGAGTATGCCATGGATCTATTATTTGATGTGCTTCCAAAAAATGTTTTAATAATCTAGATATTCTTCTATTATTATTAGTGCAAGGAATAGTTTTGTCCATAAGGGGAATCTAAGAATGCATTATAATCTCCCATTAAAATGATGTTTATTGCTTCCATTTCCAACAAGGCTATGGTAATATCAGCTAAGAATTCAGAGTATCTTTCAAATGAGACATACAAAGCACCAATTGTATAAATGGTGCCATGAATATCCCCCCCCCTTAACTAGTATAATATGACCTTCATTATTAGACCATTGTTTATGGAGTGTGAACTTTAAATTCTGTCTGAACAAGAGAGAAACTCGTGCTCATTTCTTTGTACCTGGTGAAAAATAGTTTCTGTCTATCCAATTCCTTTTTAATTTGTTGGACTCATTAGAGTCTAAATGGGTCTCCTGTAAGGCTATAGCATCAGCTTCAATTTTATTTAGGTAAGTTAAAATTCTTGCTCTTTTATTAGGCAAATTAATGCCATTCACATTTAAGGTGGCACATTTAAACTGTGAACTATTGTCAGCCATTACTACATAAAGACTAACAATTTAAGAAACACGGAACAAGTCAGAAATAAAAAAAAAGAATGAAATAAATGCCCTCCTTACAATTATCAGACTGTTTCAAAATACCCAACTCCCCAAAGACCGCCGTCTTCAACCTACTCTTCTGAACCCCTAGCCCCAAATAGACCAGACTCACCTTTTTATATGTCCTTAACATAACCTCATTTGAACCACCCCATGAAGACAGTTAAGCAAGAGCCCAGACGCTTTTGAGAAAAAACTCTGAAGCAAACTTGTTTACTACACTTCCAGTTCAGCTGAACTAATAGCATATTGGTTGAAATGCTCCCCCTCTCCTCCCCTTAAAGCTACTAAGACAGTTTCCCTAAGAAGAAGTGCTTCTGAGTTAAGAGAATAAATCCAGCAGTCTATTTTTTAATTTATTCAGTGCTTCTTTTAGTGTGTCAAAGACCAATCTCTCTCCTTCTGTAACTACATGACGTTTGGCAGGAAACAACGTGGAGGCTTTATAACCCCTAGTCCACAGCTTGTTCTTTATGAAGTCAAATTTTTCCATCCATTGCGCAGTCAGGAGAGATCATGAAAATCTGAAATAGAGGCACACATAAAATTAATTCTTTTTGATAAACTTGAGCCATTAACGCTCCTTATCCGCTGGTGAAGAAACTTCACAATTATGTGCCTTGGAGGGGCTCCATCTGCAGCCTCAGTTCGTAAGGATCTATGAATTCTATCCACTTTGATACTAACCTCTTCTGGGGTAGTCTCCAAGTAGGCAGCAGCAATAATGTCTGGCGCAAAGTGGAATCCTGATCCCATACTTCTCGGACTCCCAACTAAATGGATATTCTTTCTGCAAGTTCAAGATTCAAAGTCCATCAGTTTGTTTTGTATCTCCTTTTGAATATTTTCAAGTACCTCTACTTGTCTAAGTATTAGAATTTGCCGATCCTCCCAATCAGACACCCTCTGTTGTGCTTCCATCAAATCTGTTTTGGGTTATACATTTTCCATACAACATTATTCACTGTTTTAATATCTGGTCCACCTTCTGCTCCAGATTTGAGATAACCAAAAGCATTTTGTTGATTTTAAGCTTTTCTTTATGCAGTCACTTGGCCCCATTTGGCATACCAAGACTGTTTCTATCCTCTTCATCAGAGGACTCCTCAGAATGCTCAAAAGGGTCCTCATTACCCTCCCCCCATCCGCATGGTCAAAATTATCAATATTGATGTTTGCTTCCTGCAGGTAACCAAGTGGAGGTAACTTCTTATGCATACTATTGTTACCAATAGTTAACTTGGGGGACCTTTGTATCAGCGATATGCTCAGGAGTGTTCCTAGGCCTATTCAACACAGAACCCGAGCCTCCATTTACAGTGAGTCCCTACTGAAGAATTAGATTCTTGGCCCCATGTTACCACATTCACTGAAGGCATACACTCCAAACTTGAGGCTACAGACCCCATGACGCGAGCATACCATCTGCTACCTGAGTGCTAGCCTGCTTCAGGTGAAATCTGGGCTGAAAAAGCATTTCCTCACCTGCTACATGGGTTAGTGAATTATCCTCCAGTTCAGTGCCTCTCTCCCTAGTGAAAGCAGAATAAGAAAAGCATTTGTCAATGCGAATGTTTCCTTGCTGGCATTGGCAGTGGTAGTGTAGAAGTTACAGAGCTGCGTAATAGGAATGGCAGTGAAGTACTGAACTGAAACCAACCCCACCACCACCCTGCAGAGAGTGACAGGCATTGGGGTGTGCCTTTGGAGTAAATCAGGCATAACGGCCATACCATTTCACCCCACCCTACCCTGGAGACACTGACAAGTGTCACGGTGTGCCTTGGGGTCTTTGGCCTTTATGCACACCCCATTCCATCAGGAAATATGGTGAGATGGGTGCGGTATAGGAGAATGGGGTGAACTTTTAGGCCGAAGAGTCCAAGGCATACCTCAATGCCTCTCACTGGCTGCAGGGTGTGGAATGGTATGAGCATTACAAGTAAGAATCCCAAGTCACACCCCTGATGCCTGTCATTCTCTACAGGGTTGGGCGTTATGGTTGGAAACCCTAATACCTCAGGCATTCGTTGGTATTTTCACTCCAAATTTTCAACATGTTTTTTTTTGTGACCTCACCTGATGAACAGTGGCAATATCAGTTTGTTAGCCAAAAGCTGCTTATGCACAGTGACTACGGCATTTAGCACCACAGGTGCAAAAACATTCCGAACAGGATGTAAAAAATGACAGCTGTACTGTTCACGGGGAGGTGTAAAAATGGCAATGTTGCAAATCTGCAGTAAAAATATTTAAAAACTGGTGAAGTCACAGTGTGCATAGAAACTGTGCAACACAACCGTAATGTAATTAGTTTGGGATTTTTACAGCAGATTGTCAACACAGGCATTTTGGGACCTCCAATCACGAACAGTGTCACTGTGATTTTCTTTATCTGTCCCGAACAATGATTTCTCACAGTGACCACGCATCTCTGTGTTGAAAGTGTGAAAACACATTTTGGCCATGTTGTGAAAAATGACAGCTGTACTGTTCATAAGGAAGTGTGGAAAAATGCCACTGGTGAAAATCTGGACTGAAAATATTACAAAGTCATGAACTTATGAGGGTGCATGGAAACTGCATAGCACTCCTCATAACACAGTCATTTTATGGACTTTTGTCACCAGATTTTCAACATAGCCATTTAAGACCTCTGCTCATGAACAGTGTAACTGTGATTTTCTTAATCTGTCCCAAACATTGCTTTCGCACACTGCTGCACCATTGTGCACTACATGTCGCGAAAACACATTTCGGTGACATATGAAAAATGGCAGCTGTACTGCTCATAAGGAAGTGTAATAAAATGGCAATGTTGAAAATCTGGGTAAAAATATTGAAAATTCGCAAACTTACGAGCGTGCATAGGAATTGCGCAACGCACGCTCATAAAACAGTAATTTGTAGGAATTTTTTCACCAAATTTTCAACATTGCCATTTTAAGACCTCTGCTCATGAACAGTGTCACTGTGATTTTCTCAATGTGTCCCATACATTGATTTCACATACCAACTGCGCCATCGTGCGCTACATGGGCAGAAACATGTTTTGGGCAATATGTGACAAATGACAGCTGTACTGCTCATAAGGAAGTGTAATAAAATGGCAATGTTGAAAATCTGGATTGAAAATATTGAAAATTCGCAAACTTACGAGCATGCGTAGGAACTGCGCAACGCACGCTCGTAAAACAGTCATTTATAGGGATTTTTTCACCAAATTTTAAACATAGCCATTTTAAGACCTCTGCTCATGAACAGTGTCACTGTGATTTTCTTAATGTGTCCCATACATGCACCGACTGCGCCATTGTGCGTTACATGGGCGGAAACACATTTTGGGCAAGATGTGAAAAATGACAGCTGTACTGCTCATAAGGAGGTGTGGTAAAATGGCAATGTTGAAAATCTGGGTAAAATGTGAAAATTAAATGAACTTATAGTGTGCATAGGAACTGCGTAGCATGGCATTTCGTAAAACAGTAATTTTAAATTTTTTCACCAAATTTTCAACATAGCCATTTTAAGACCTCTGCTCATGAACAGGGTCACTGTGATTTTTTAATTTTTCCGTACATTGATTTACTTTTCCGACTGTGCCATTGTCTGCGCTACATGAACGGAAACACGTTTTGGGTGAGATGTGAAAATGACAGCTGTACTACTCATAAGAAGGTATGGTAAAATGGCAATGTTGAAAATCTGGAGAAAATATTGAAAATTCGCTAACTTATGAGCCTGCGTAGGAACTTAGCATATGCATAAATAAAACAGTCATTTTTTGAATTTTCCACCAAATTTTAAAAATAGGCTTCTTGAGAGCCCACCTTATGAACACTGGCAGTGTTGTTTCATTAATCAGTCCCAAAGGTTATTTCATGCAGTGACTGCAAATCACCCTTCGGTTCGAATAATGCCATGACAGTGACAACATTCATGAGAAGGGGTCCCAAAAGCCCCATGTTGAAAATTTGGTGCAAAAATTCCAAAAAATGCCTGAGATATGCAGCAAAGTTGAAAACCGCTATCAATCCCATTATACAGCTTACCTGCATTTCCTCAGTTCTTGGTCGACTTTGAAGAGTGCAGGCGTGTTCCCAGTCCACGAAGATCGTCGCGCCGAGGTCGGAGAATAAGTATACATAGGTGAGGGTGTGGGAGGCAGGGTGCACAGTGGGTGGGTGTGGGTTGTGAGAGGGGCAGGGAGAAGTGCCGAGGACAGTTTTTATTTGCAGGTTTTAGTTTTTTAAATGATGACACAGGACATTTGCCATGCTGGGGAGGGCTCCCAGCGTTACAGAACAACTGGTTGAGGGGCATGGAGCCAGAAGGTTGGGCACCCCGTCAGCCATAGCATCTGTTGCCATGCTGGGGTGGGCTCCCAGCGTGGCACCCTATTACTCTGGGAGGGGACAGTGGAGCTGACGAGAGATTGGGCGCCCGTCGGCTATCACGATGACTTGCCACGCTGGGGTGGGCACCCAGTGGCATGTTGAAAAAACTTTGGGGAGTGCAGCCGGCGAGGGTTGGGCACCCGGCTGGACAGTAGTGTGTGAGGGGGCAGCACGCAGTATGTGTGCGTGTGTGTGTGTGTAGGGGGAGCGCGCATGAGCAGGCGATATCTTATCGCTGCTCACTGAAGCGTACAGTAGCTCCCCCTTTCAATTGTACTTCACTGCATTTTGGAGCTGTCTTAGACAGCTCCAGCAAGCATTGGAGAACTGCGGCCGTGCCTGCAAACACACTGCCTGAATTGGAAGAGGGCTGCCACACCTCCGAAAACTCGGATGATGGCACTATGTTTCTTGCACATGCGTGCAAGCAAACATAAAAAGCAACAGTCTCTTGACAGGGAGAAGCCACAGAAACTGTGCTATCACTAGGAGAAACAGGCTTTTGAGATTCCCAACAGAGATTAATACACACAGATAATTCAGTATAGTCAGTCACAGCTCCATCATTCCCATGTTTTTATGACAGAGAGCAGTGATTGCAAAATAAGCATTAAGGGAACTTTTGTATGTAGGGCTTCCCAACCAAACTTGAAATTGTCTCTGTGACCACAGTGCTGAGAGAGAGAGAGAGAGAGGGGAGAGAGAGAGAGAGAGAGAGAGAGAGGGAGGGAGAGAGAGAGAGAGAGAGAAACTTTAGCAAGTTAATTGGTAGGCAAATTAAGCATTTGCTCAGAGTTAATTTGAGTCTGTCCCTTCGTGCCTGGTTCAGGGTTAATATCCTCTTTTTGCTGCGTACCATGAGTATTGTGGGGGATGGTCTCTGAGGCACTCCACTTACCTGACATCATGGGTTGTGTACACCTGATAGGTTGTCTGATGCACATGTGACTAGTTTTGAGGACGTCCCCTTCTGAGTGTCTCTGGTCACTTCTAGTCAGTTCAAATTGTGCATCTAACATAGGTTGTCGCACTTTCCAGAGCTCCAAAGCTTCAAAACCCAAAAGAATCACTACAAGGTAGGCGAACAGCTTTTTCTTATCTTATGTACATGCTACCACTAGTCTGTAGACAGCACAGCTTATTTGCGTTCTTCAATACGTCAGGTCTAGTACCAGTTTTAATTTAGTTTATAGTAGCACAGGCAAAGATTCAATGCTTCTTATCTATGTTCTGTTACAATATAGGGACAGTTCACAGCACAAACAACAAATTCTGTGCACCTATATGTTTTTTGATATTGCTCTGGGTTCCCCTTCCTAGCGGTCCCAGACTCTAATATTGTCACTGCTACTATTGTTTGTAGTGCTCTGGGTTCCCCTGCATAGCGGTCCCAGACGCTGATCATACCACTGTTAATATTCTGATGACCTTATATGCTGCATTTTGTGCTCTGATACTCCTACTATAGCAGTATCAGACACTCCTTCCTTCCCTCTGAAGCACCCTGGCTTCCTACATAACCTGCAGCCCTCATAAGTGCTCTACAAGTCAAGCTGCAGCCCTCACAGTGCTCTGCAAGCCCCTGTTTCAGCGGCTCAAGACACTCCCTTATATTCTGTGCAAATTTACCTGCATGACTGCTCAGTAGCTTCATCCAAACTTCTTGCAGGGTGCCCACAGTCTCAGAATTGTTGCAGGACATTCACTTATCTTCTGGCTTTTCAACATGGCGATCCCATTAAATGTTTATTTATGGCCCCTCTCGACCCACGCCTTGCCTTGCAGTGGACAAAACGTCTTCCTGTTTCTTCTCAAGCTTCCCTGTATTCCTATTGGCACTCTTGCCCTCGCGAGACTCCAAAGACGACGTTCGCGAGACTTCCATGCAACTCTCCACGGCGTCAGGCGCTGCGCTAACACTCTGCTTCACTAACACTTCAGCAGACTTCGCAAATGCTCTCGCATTGTCTCATGAGCGTTATGCGTATGGAAGCTTTCATGAGACTTAGAGGAAGCTCGCGGCGTCTCCACAACCACTCCTGCAACAATCTCACTCCATATCATGCCAAAACACGGCGGGAGTTGCGAGATTTACACCTAGCAACCAAAAACACTGCAATTCAAAGCGCTACCTTTCCAGCATACTCCTTTAAAGGTTCAGGCTGCTTCACTTAATTAACAGACCTCTAGATCAGGGGATCAGGACAGCCTTGCAGCACAATACATAATCATGCTGTTCTACATTTTTAAAGGTACAGCACTGCTTCAGTCACTACCAGCCCTATAGTAGTGGGTTCAGTGCAATCTTGCAGCACAGTACTAACCAGGCTGCTCTTTACATGTATCAAGACTCTGACAGCACAATGCAATATTTCATGTCTCCATGCTGCTCATTACATTTCTCATGCATTTGACAGCACAGTGCAATACACATACTTATCATATTCCTGTGATTTCATTTACATGTCACCTGAGACAGCACACTAAGCTTCTCCTTTCTGTACTTATCAGGTGACCATGCCCAGAACAAAAAGCTGCAAACAATGTCATGTGCCACTGTCGCACCTACACTCAGGTAGACTATGCACTCATGCATCAAGACACCACCACGCACACTGAGACACAAGATTCAGAGGATGACTGCTCATCTCCGTCCACTAGTCAACATAACACACACCAGATGGGCGCCACTAAAGCTCTACTACATAATAACCAATTAATGCAGGCACAACAAAAGTCCTAACAGCCATGCTACAAAACTGACAGAACTATCCAGAATCAGTCACCAACAACTAAGTCACTGCGCACATGCGACACGAACACCCCAGACAGGAACCACAGGTAGACTCTAGTGACTCCTCCGATCACGGAAGACACCAGCCTAGAGCAAGACTCACAAACTCTAACAGCAAAGTGGTGCTTCCCAGATCAAATCCCAACACTGGTCCGACACATTATGGAAACAGTAGGATTCGAGACGGTATCTCCTGCCCCCACATCCAAACTGCTACCCTCTCTGCAACCTGCAGCCAAACTGGCCGAGGCATTCCCAGTATGTGAAGCAATAGATGAGATTGTCCTAAAAGAATGGTCGTCCTCAGAACCAGCTAGAATCCCAGAAAGAAAATCATGGGACTGAATGTATCCACTGCAAGCAGAGAAGCTAGCACTCTGGTGCACTCCTCCTGCCGTGGACCCTCAAATTGCGGCACTAAACAGAAAGACGGTACTCCCCACCCGAGACCGCATCTGGTTTAAGAGACCCAATTGACAGAAAGATATAGGAAAACCTAAAGAAGACAGCCGAGTTAGCAGGCTTGGGAAGCAGAGCGGCTGTCACAGCTATCTACGCTACTAGGGCCCAACTCACCTGGCTCCAGGAATTACAGAAAAACATCCCCACAAAGTCACAACAAGCCACCCTATTAGAAAATGCCATACTTTCAACTAAATACCTAGCGGACATGGCAGTAGACTCACTAAAAATAAATGCAAGATCAGCAGCAATTACTAATAGATCCCGTAGATCCCTCTTGATGAAACTATGGGACGCTGATAAGGAATCCAAGGCTAACGCTACACAGACTACCCTTTACAGGGAACATGATTTTCGGCCAGGCCCTAGAAAAATACCTCAGGGGTAAAGAGGAAGGCAGATTAATGGCCAGAGAACAGCCACGAGCAACCTACCTCCCTTCACGTCCCAGAGGCAGACAAACGTCCTTTCGTGACAAGAGACGAGCCACCTACATTTTTCGGGGCACCGCAGTTTTGTTTTATTCATCTGAGAGAAAAAAAACTTGTAATAGTAGGGAACATGGTCTAAAATTATGTTTGGGGAGGGGGGATAGTGATTCAGTGTGATATGGTAGGAGGGAGGAATCGGGGTGGCTACATGACTTTTTCAAAGAAGCCCATTTCAGCTTTGAGATGTGGGGGAGCAGTGATTTTTCTATTTTTAATGAGGTCATCTTGGTGCCGCACCTTCATACAGCAATGTTATGCTCAGATAACATCACTGGTGAAGCTGGGCAGTGATCAATCAGATAACAAGAAATGTTCTTGCCATTGTATAATTGTTATTATACAATGGTGTGTGAGGGGTGTGTGAAAATCCTGAAACCTCATTGGTCAAAACATGTCACATGACTGTGGGTAATTCCTGCATTACCCATGGCTGAGGAATTGCATTTATAAAAAACATAATTATACACTTTTTTACATTTTCTTTACACATGGATCCATTGTATAATTGCAATAAGGCACTCCAGGGTGTGAGTTATTGGGGGTTACCCACTTCTTGTGGGGTTAAGCCACTCAACTGTGCCTCGTGATACACACACAAAGCATGAGTAAACCCCCAATAACCCACACCCTGTTGTGCCTTATTGCTTAAATGATTTTACTCCAAATTTTCTACATAGCCTTCTTATGACACCACCTCATGAACAAGGGCAGAGAAAATGTTCGACTCCTGCCCAAAAAGGTGATTTCGCATAGCGACCGTGAAATCACCATTCAGGATGCCAAAACATATTTTGGCCAAGATTTGAAAAAAAATGACAGCTGTTGCATTCATGAGATTCTGTGAAGAAATGGCTATGTTGAAAATTTGGGGTCAAAATATTGAAAATTACCGAAGTTATGAGCCTGAACTCAAAAATGTCAAAGTAGGTTCATAAACTTATTGGTTTTTTTTTTATATTTTTATGCCAGATTTTCAACATAGCCTTCTTATGACCCCACCTCATTAACAAGTATGGAGAAAATGTTCAACTCCTGCCTGAAAGGTGATTTTGCGCAGTGACCAAAAAAAAATCAGCGTTCAGGACAGATTTGTCTAATTTCACTGCAATTGTTCATGAGGTGGGGTCCCAAAAAGGCATGTTGAAAATTTGGGGCAAAAATATTCCAAAATGGCCAAGTTATGCCACAACGTTCAAAACCTCATTGAAATATATTAAACTGCATACCTGAGTTCCTCAGTTCACAGTCCGACTTTGAAAAGTGAAAATGTGCCTGCATTTCAGAGAGGATTACAGCGTTGGACCCCTCAGTGGATAAGTAAGGGTGTAGGGGGTGGATGCTGAGTGGGAAGGTCTGGTGGGGGAGACATTAACAGCAGCAACAGACTTCAATGGATGGTTTCCTTTTTTACGAGGTTAAACAAAAATGATGAGGGATGGTTTTCTTTATTTCAGGTGGTGACACTGGGGGGAGTTGGGCACCCCCAGTGTTGGTGTTATGTTTGTGGGGGGGGTAATGGGTGCTGAGTGGGAGGGTCGGTGGGTAGACAGTAAAGGTGGTGGCAGAAACAGACATCGATGGATGATTTTCTTTTTTTTTACAGGGTATATATACATAAGAAAAAAGAGTAAGGACAGTTTTCTTTATTTCAGGTGGTGACACTGGGGGATTGATCACCCCCAGTGTCAGTGTTATGTTTGTGGGGGGGGGGAGTGGGTGCTGAGAGCTACGTCGGCACCAGCAACAGACATTGATGAATGTTTTTCTTTGTTATAGGGTGTAACTCCTCAGCAGACTGATCATGACAGATTATATGTGCTTGCTGGGCAGCACAGATCAAAGGAAAGAGCCAACGTACGATGCTTCTTCATTTCATCTACGTCTGCACTCCCTTTTCATATTTCTAAGCCTTCTCTTGAATTATTTTCTGCCATTTGCTCTAAGACTAAACTCTGCAATCACTTACAGTTTCTTTCCAAACCAGGGTATTATTCCTAAAGGTTTCTATTTGAAATTCCACCCCTGTACATTTATGTCTGAGATATATGTTTCCTCCGCTAATAAGCTTTTGAAAACTTTCTCTAGGAAACTTATCATGAGCACTATTCTCTCCATTAAAAAACAGCTGATCTCCGTGGACAAAACCATCCAAAGGCAAAAGGATTTCCTGCAGCGAACAGCTCCACATAACCTTCCCTTTATTAAGCACTGCATCCAACACCTTAACTCCACTCTCTTTCAGTTTCTCAAGAACACCAAATCTGCCAAACTCCAGTCTCTCACTGAGCAGATCAGCAACAAACATGAGCCTTCGAGTCAGACACAACCTAACAATTTGGTATTTTGCATTTCTCCAGAAGTCCCCCGACACAAGATGTGTGATCTCTCCTCAGCAAAGGTCTCTCTTTTGTGCCCACACCCAGATAACTTGATGCATCTCAGGTTCAAGTTGATCTGCAGCACTTCTATCACAGAGTACGCCTTACAGCTCATTTTTCTAATGAGACTCCTCTTCCTGCAGATGATGACAGAATCACCAGAACAATCAATGATATCAATCTCCAGTGAAGTGCATGGATACCCCCTGCAGGACGTTTTGCTGCTGTTGATTATTTTGTCAACTAATGCATGGAAAACACCACTAACTTCAATTTTCATTGCAGGCACAGACACTCCAACCTGACAACTGGTGAGCTTGCAGCCCTCAGATCTCTGCGATGGAGGAATGACATTGTTATTAAACCAGCTGATAAGGGAGGTGCTGCTGTGGTTGGGCAAAAGGAGCTATACATCACTGAAGCCGCACAGCAACTCTCTGACACCAGGTTTTACTCTTCTCTTCCACAGGACCCCACTGCTGACTATCAGACTGAAGTTACCACCACCATCACCTCTGCTGTTGAAAACAAAAAGCTCTCTGCTTCTGCTAAGAGACTTATGGTTCAGCATCCCCGGTCATCCAGGTTTTACCTCGTTCCCAAAATCCACAAAACAAGTAACCCTGGTCATCCTATTGTGACTGCCTACTCCTGCCCCACATCTCTGCATTTTTGGACCACCTCATGAGACCACTCGTTGAGTCCCCGCCCTCCTATGTTAAAGACACTAACTATGCTCTCCAGCTATTTGACAGAATCAGATTCAGAGCTCTAATCAGTTCGTCGTCACTATGGACATCAAATCTCTGGCAGTGATCCCCATAATGATGGCCTGACAGCTTTGCAGCATTTCCTGAATAAGCAGAAAGTCCAGCAGCCACCCCACACACACACACACTTACTCATCTGGCAGAACTTGTTCTTAAACTCAATGCTTTTCTTTTAATAACAGTTTTTTTTCTGCAGGTCAGTGGCGTTGCAATGGGCACCAAGATGGGTCCTACCTTTGCTAATCTGTTTGTGGGTTGGATGGAGGAACAGTTTTTTCTCTCATTCATAGGGACTGTGCCTGAACTCTACAAACACTACATAGATGACTGTGTGGGAGCCACCTCCTGCTCCAAGGAGACCCTCCAGGTCTTCCTTGACAAGTTTACCACGGCCCATCCTTCCCTTCAATACCCTGTTGAAGTATCCTCCTCTATACTGCCTTTTCTGGATATCCAACTGTCAGTACAGAACACTGGTCTGAAGACATCAGTTTATTAAAAACCCACTGACTCTCACAGTTTCCTTCTCCACAGCTCCTTCCATCCTAAACATGTCAAGAATGGCCTGCCTTATTCACAGTTTCTTAGACTTCACAGGTTATGCAGTGAAGAGGATGATTTTGCTGAGCAGGCCCAAATAATGCATCATTTTTCACTTACAGGATACCCTACAAGCACAGTGGACAGAGCACTCTCCGGATCAACAACATGCCCCGTAACCTTGACCCTTGCAGGAAAGATACTGTCACGCAAGAACAATGAAGAATTCCACTAGTGCTTCCTTTCCATCAAAGTACACCTTCTCTTCACAGGATCATCACCTGTAACTTTCCTATTTTGCAAACTGACCCCAACATTGGTGCTTCCTTTACAGAACCATCTATTGCCACCTACCACCCGCCACCCAACCTGCAGAATCTCCTGGTAAAAAGCAGCCTACCTACTCCTAACAGTTCCTCCCTACCAGGTACCAAACTTTGCAACAGAACTCACTGCTACACCTGCAAATTTGTTTCTAGTGTGACTGAAATTTGGGGTCCTACAGGTGTTTTTCACAGCACCAAGGAGTTCTCATGCACCTCCACTAATGTGATATATTGTATTCTTTGCAGGAAGTGTGCAGCTATTTACATCAGAGAGACTGGTAGATGCCTTGCTGATCATTCAGGGAACATTTCAGGGCAGTCAGGAATGGAGACACTGATAAACTCATTGTATCACTTTATCTCCAGGGACCACAGTGTCAGTGACCTTTTCTGTTTGTGTCCTTCAGCAGGGCTTCTGGGATTCTGACCATAGGAAAAACATGGAAACCAAGTTGATCATTCACCTTGGCCCCAACAGCCCCTCTAGTTTAAATGATAGAAACATAGAAACATAGACTTTGACGGCAGATAAGGGACCGCTGGCCCATCTAGTCTGCCCATTTCTACTTCCACAGGATAGGCCACAGATCCTAGTTAACCAACAGCATAGACTTATTTTCTACTAACATCTTTAGCCATCCCTTGTTTTCTCTAAAGTCTGTTTGTATCTGTACACATTTAATTTCTATTTTCATTTTCACCATAAGTCTCCATCTCTGCCTCCTTCCCCCACATTTGTCACCTTTCAGTCTTCTTACTAGGCCCTGTTAATTAGTCTCCACCTGGGGACTTCTCTAGCTCATTCATTCCCTTTATGCCATGTCGCTCCCATCATCACCTTTTGTTTCCCAGATTCTCTCTTAATCTTGCTCTTTATCACTTCTTCTCCCAGAACCTCTCCCTTTTTTCTTTCCCCACATATATATATAACCCTTATTTTACCTCCCCTCTACACTAACTTTGTTTTTTCCTCTTTTAGATATTTCCTGAAGGAGACCTAAGGTTGAAATGTAGATTTTTAACTTTATTTTCTATTTTCAGCACGTATGTAATATAGCCATTTTGTTTTGCTATGATTGGGTTGGCTCTTTCCTTTGAAATACACGAAGTTTCTGTCTAGCAAGCCAGAATACTGTCATGATCAGCCTGGTTGATGACTGGTGTGACATTGATGAGCCCCTTGTAGACCACTCTGCACTGGACTGACAGTGTCACACCCCTCCAAAGCCATTCTCCTAACAAAATGTTCGTTGCGAGTGCATGCACGCCGAACATAATTTCTGAACAATTTAAGATAGAAAGAGATACAAAACAGGGCTTTCCTCTTTCCCTTTACTGTTTATACTCTCAATTGACCTTCAAATACAAACGATGACTAAAGACCCGCATATACAAGGAATAAGTATGGGAGGAGAAAATTACCTTCCCTCACTTTTTGCTGATGGCATACAATCACGGATGCATTATATCAGTCCCTGCTATACTGTCACGTAAAAAAATGAGTTTGTCTAATTTCAGAGTTTAAAATGAACAAAAATAAAAAAGTGTGTTAATCATTAAGTGGGGGTGTCTTAAAAGAGATATAACAAAGTTTAGCTTTAACTTGGAAGCTGAAAATTTAGGATATCTTGGTATTACGATAAATAAAAATTTTAGGAAAGCAGTAATGGATAAATGTAATAAACTAAGGACCACAACTGAAGAAGATTTAGAAAGGTGTAAAAAGATTACCTATGAATCTGTGGAACAGACTAGAAGTAATGAAAATGAATCTTCTCCTGAGAATGTTTTATGTTTTTACAATGTCTCCGTTATCAATAGCAAAGAATTGGTTTCTAATAATTTAAAACATGAAACAAATTCATTTGAAATTACAAAAAGCCTAGACAAAATTATTTAAAGTTAACAAAAGCTAAGGAAAATGGAGGATGAAAAATGCCCGAGTTCTACATCAATTTTTTTATCTTGTCGGCCCCTACAGGCTGTTCAATGGCTGAGGGGTGAAAAGATTACAAAGTATACAGTCCAGAGTGCTAAATATTGAGAGGAAAACCTTGGAAACAGATGGCAGCATGAACATTAATGCATTGTGGTATCTTAAGAAAATCACCAATATCAAAAACTTTAGGGTAAAAGAGAGCATGGAAAGTACACTTTACATGGGGAAATTATTACATTTACCTTGGAACAAATGTATAGAACAATCACTTTGGGGAAATCCAAATGTAACAACAAAAGGGAACTATTCTGAGGTAAGACAATAGAAAGAAAGAGGAGGTAGCACAATCCAAGGCATTGTACTGGGGAACAAGCGTCTAAATGACCAAGAATTCATAGGTACATTTGATATGACTAATGAAACTAGAGAGACCTATGAAAAAATTAAAATAGTGCCGATAATCATATTTGGAAGTCAAAAAGAATTATATATCCGCACTGGAAATGATGAGACTTGATTAATTATCTTAAAGAGGGAGCCAAGCATATCAGTACTTTACAAATGTATGTTAAGAAAAATCAGGGGTTGCCTAAAGAAACAATCCAGTCCTGGAGTAAAACACTCAAAAACAGATACGAGCAACTGGAATTGGAGAGCAACATGGGAGATGCCCCATAAGTCCTTTACAACAGTCCACTATAGAGAAATTCAACAGAAGCTAATAAACAACATTTACTATACTCCTACAGAAATGTGAAAGATGGCCTTAAAGGAATGGACATCATGCATATGTTTTGGAATGTCCCACTATAGCACAATTGTGGGAGAAAATTAAAAAAAATATTTGGAGAGTATACCCAAAATAAAAATATAAGTAACTCTTTACACCTGTGTCTCGGGTCATTTTGAAGAAAGATAGCCTCTCTAATAAAAATGGAACTGTATAAGTATGGTGGCAGCAAAAACATAAGGGCCAGTTCTCAAAAGTTGGGTGCAAGCCACGCTAAAGGTCACTTGTGCCAATTGCTGATGCAGCAGGGACCCTCGCCTGATTCTGTATCAAGCAGGATTCCGGTGGCAAAGTCCTGTGGCTTTGGCAACCCTAGCAGTGCACTAAACAGAGGAAAACCTGGACAGGTTGCCGCAAGCCTATAGCAGTGTGCAAAAAAGAACCTAAGCGCCCCCAGTTTTCCATAATAATGAGTAAAGATAACCCTGGTGGTATATTGGACCGCTGGATCCTGATTCCCATATCATCAATATTTAATATACCTGGTGGTCTAGTGGACCCCCTCACCAATGTCCATCTGTGGTTTATATTCTCTGGTGACCTAAGTGCCTCCCCTCCAAGCCCTGATCCTCCATTATAAGTATGAAATATTCATTGGTGGTCTGATGGATCCCCATGCCCAGATCCCCATTATATACATTTTAATATACCTGGTGGTCTAGTGGACCCCCAACCCACAGTGCCATACCTCCCCATTCCCCCAACCTGTAACTGAGCCAGCGACTGGCACAGCCCACTGCTCACCACCATGACCAGCTGCTGACTGAGCTCTAAATGAGCTCATACTGTATATCGTACTCACTCAGTGACTGATCTGTCAGTCACTGGTGCCTCATATCCAGTATGTGGCTCATTCAGAGCTCAGTTGACACAGTCTAGCCATGGTGGTGAGCAATGGTATCGCTTTGAGACCCAGGGGGCAGTAGTGATGCAGTACAATGGGGTGAGTATCACTGAACCTCAAATAACAAAAATATATGTAATGGGTGATCGGCTCGGGGGATCCACTGAATCAACATGAATATTTAAAATGACTGCATAATGGAGGATCGGGCTGAGGTAGCACTAGGTCACCGGGCATAAGACTACATATGGATATTGGGCAGGGGGGTCCACTAGATCACCAGGTATATTAAATATTGATGTAACAGGGGATCATGGTCCGGTGGTCCACTAGACCACAAGGATTATCTTACTCATTATTACCAAAGATTGGGGCTTGGGGGGCACTTTGGCACACCCTCCAGAGGATTTCTAGGTACCATTAGACCAGCCCTCAGCTGGTCTAATGGTACTTAGACCATTGCCCTCTGGCAGGGTTTTGAAATTGCAAGGCTGGGGATATGGCAGCCTACATCTGCCACAAGCCCCCTAGCGCCACGTCGCAGCACATTTTGTGACACAAGGCAGGTGTATGCCAGGGATGATTCTTAGAGCACTTAGAATGATGCAAGGTGCCTACATCAAAGGAAAAAGATGCAAGAGGCATCTTGCATCAAAAATGTCCTGGGGGTGTTCTCAAAAAAAGGCTGCTTACCCTAAAGTGGGCGTGTGCCAGCCTTGCACCTCAAAATGGGCTGCGTGCATGGCACTGGGGACTAGCAGCATATGAGCTGCCATGTCCCCAACCTTGCAAGTCTCAAAACCCTCCCACAGGGCAATGGTCTAACAGTACCTAGAAATCCTCTGGAGGGGTGCACCAGTGTGCCCCCCCAGCCCTAATCTCCCGTAATAATGATTAAGATAACCCTGGTGGTCTAGTGGACTGCTGGAACCCAATGCCCTGTTACATCAATATTTACTATACCTGGTGGTCTAGTGAACCCTTGTCCCTGATGTTCATATGTAGTTTATATGCCCATGTGACCTAGCGCCTCACTCCCTCCCAAGCCCCAGTCCCCCGTTATGCAGTATGACATATTCATTGGTGATCTAGTGGATCCCCTGATCCCAATCCCGTTAGATACATTTTAAAAAAATTCCTGGTGTTCTAGTGGACCCTCACCCACAGTGCCCTACCTCCCTGCTCCCACCAACCTGTAACTGAGCTGGCGACTGGTGCAGCCATCACTCACCACCACGGCTGGCTGATGACTGAGCTCTGAATGAACCACGTACTGAATATGATATGTGCTCAATGACAGATCAGTCACTGAGCACATACTGTATATAGTACATGCTCATTGAGCTCAGTCAGACTCTTGTGATGGTGAGCTGTGAAACTGAGCCAGTTGCTGGCTCAGTTACAGGCTGGGGGGGAGCAGGATGGTAAGGCACTGCACAGCGGTGGTCCACTATACCACCAGATACTTTAAAAATGTATATAACAGGGGCTCGGGCTTGGGAGATCCACTAGACCACCAATGAATGTCATACTGCATAACGAGGGGGATCGGGGCTTGGCATGATGGAGGCGCTAGGTCACCAGGTCATATAAACTACATATGGAAATCAGGGAGGGGGATCCACTCGACCACCAGGTATAGTAACTATTGATGTAATGGGGGAATGGGGTCCAGCAGTCCACTCGACCACCAGGGTTATGTTACTCATTATTATGGAAGATCAGGGCTGGGAGGGCACTAGGGTTCTTCTTCTGCACACTGCTGCAGGCTTACGGCAATTTGTCCAGGTGCAGCCTCTGTTTGGCACACTACTAGGGTTGCCGCAAGCCATAGATCTTTGCCACCGGTGCCCTGCCTGATAGATAATCAGGCACAGGTACCCTGCACATTAGCAGTTGGGGCAAGCAGCCTTTGGCATGGCTTGCACCCAACTTTTGAGAATTGGCCCCACCTACTTTAGGGCAAGCAGCCTACGTTTGGCGCAGGCTGCATTTGAGAATAGTCTCCAGTGCATTTTTTGATGCAAGGTGCCACTTGCGTCTTTGCCACTTTGATGCAGGCACCTTGCATCATTCTAAGTGCTTTGAGAATCGGCCCTGTAATACTTAAGTTACAGGTAGAGAGCAGACAACCAATATTCGAAGACTGGAGAGTGGAAATGATTGTAACCCTAAGGTTAGAAAAGTTAGCACATTGTTTCAGAGACAGTAATCACTTGTTTCATAACAAATGAGGAAAACTGATGAAATTTAGTACGCAGAAAGAGTAAGCGCATCTCAGATAATTTTAACATAATGAAAGACAATCCAGCATAGCTTCAACTTAATACTTTATTGATTGAAAGCACAGAGATAGTGCATGTGGATAACAGATATGCAAATGCAGAAAAATGGGTATCAGACAAAGAAAGTCAAGAGCAAGAGACAAAACATGTTCTCCTCTGTAACATTTTCTTGTCTCATTTCTTTCCCTTGTGTCCAATTATTTTGGTCGATGTACTCTTTTCCTGATTTTCTTTGCCTATAAAGATAGATGAATAAGTTAGCAGATGAACACAAAATGAACTAGGATGCTTAGTTACAATTTAAAACTGAGTTTATTGAATACGGCACTTTAATGAAATACATTTATTGTTCAGATTTAATATAGTAAAATATGTATATGTTAGGATGGTTGTTAAAAGGTGGTTGCAGTAATTGTAAGTGATATAGTTATTAATGAATTGAAATATGTTTTAAAATTATATTTGTGAAAAACTTAATAAAATTTTAATTAATAAAAAAAGCATGACCTTAAAGGGTACCATGGATACAAGTGACAGACTGTGTGTCCACCTAAGGACAAATGACCTGCTGGGAAAAGGATCAGAGCAGTGCAGGAAGAGTCTGTGGAGTTGGGGAGGGGCATTAGACAAGTGGCATGCACGGTAACCTTCTCGGAGGTGCTACCTGTCTATGGCATGGGTGAGGCTAGTGTGTTCCACAGGATTCAAGCAGTGGTTGAAAAACTGGTGCAGAGCTCAGAGGCTTGGCTTCACTGGGGACTGGGGGTCCACCTGGAGTGATGCAGACCTATATTGGTGCGATGGTCTGCATCTGTCCAGGAGGGGAACCAGAATCCTAGGTGATAGGTTTAAATGCTTCATTGGCAAGCATTTAAACTAATCAAGGGGGGAGGCACTGGAAAGAAGCATGGAAATCCTAGTCCCCCCCAAAAAAAATCAGGGTAGTTATGAGGTAAACACCAAGATAGAGACACTGATAGGGAGAAGGGCAGGGATAAATGGAGAAAATGACAAAGGCAATAAGGACAGAGATGGGGCAAAAAGGGGTAAGGCCATCAAGAAATGTAGGGTAATGAGTACCAATGCCAGTAGTCTGGGCAACAAGCTCCCTGAACTGGTGACCTTGATGGAAGAGGGATGCTTGGATATCGTGGCAGTCACAGAAACATGGTACACAGAGAACCATGACTGGGATGTTAACATATCAGAGTACACAATCTACAGGAGAGACGGGGGGGGGGTAGAAGCGGGCGAGAAATAGCTCTCTATGTAAGGGAAGGGATAAAAGTAATGGAACAAAAGAGTAAACAGGGAGGAGAGGAGGCACTGTGGGTCAGCTTAAAGACTGGAAATGGCACCACAATCTGCACAGGGGTTGTATACAGACCCCCATCTCAGGGGGAGGGAATGGACAAGGATATGATAGAAGGCATCCTTAGGATGGCAGAGAAAGTGGAGATACTGTTGATGGGGGCCCTGAATATGCCAGATGTTAACTGGAGCACCTTTGCTGCAGCCACATCAAAAGAGCAGGGCTGCTCGATGCCCAACAGGGGCATTCCTCAGACAGCTAGTGTTGGAACCCACTCGTGAGGGAGAAATCTTAGATCTCATACTCTCAAATGGGGACAGTAAAAGGATCTCAGATCTAGAAGTGGGTAGCCATCTGGGAAAAAGTGACCACCAAACAGTGTGGTTCACAATAAACTCAGTTGTAGAGTCAAGCCATATAAAAGTGAGGGTACTGGACTTCAGGAGTGCTGACTTTGGCAAAATGGAAGACTGCCTTAGAAAAGCACTAGCAAACAGGCAAGAAGGAGGGGTGGAGCAACAATGGGAAGCCCTTGTATAAAGCAAATAAACAAATCAAAACAAAGAAAAAGCCACCATGGTTCTTAAAAGAGGTGGCAGGGAAGGTTAGGGAGAAAAATATAGCACTTAGGAAGTATAGAAACACAGAAGGGCAGGACAGAGAACTGTACCAGTTAAGGCAGAAGGAGCAGGAAGGCAGTCAGAATAGCAAAGGCCCAAACTGAGGAAAAGATAGCCAACTCACTTAAGAAGGGGGATAAAACCTTTTATAGGTACATTAGGGAGCATAGAAAGACAAAGGGAGGGATAGTGAGGCTGAATAGAATGGACGTTGGGTGGGCAGAGAGGGACAGTGAAAAAGCAGGGATACTGAACGAATACTTCTGCTCAGTATTCACAAAAGAGGAGGAGGGGGAGGTACCTAATCCAATTAACAGAAGCACTCTGCGTAGGGGGGGTCGATCCCAGTCCATTCACAGAAGAAAGGGTTCTGAAAGAACTCCTAAAACTGAAGGTGGACAAAGCAATGGGGCCTGATGGGATTCACCCCAGAATTCTAAAAGAATTAAGGGGAGAACTAGTGACACCACTGACTACCCTTTTTAACAAGTCATGGGAGGATGGTGTGGTACCTGAGGACTGGAGGAGGCGGATGTGATTCCCCTTCACAAAAGTGGGAGCAAGACAGAGGCAGGAAACCACAGACCTGTCAGTTTGACCTCTGTGGTAGGGATAGTGGTGGAATCACTTCCTGAAGGAAGAACTGTTGAGTACCTAGAGGCCAGTAGGGCACAGGAATTAAGGCAGCATGGATTCAGTGGGAAGGTCATGTCAGATGAATCTAACCGATTTCTTTGACTGGGTGACCAAAGTAGTAGACCAAGGAGGAGCTGTGGACATGGCCTACCTATACTTTAGCAAGACATTTGACATAGTCCCACACAAAAGATTAATAAACAGATTAGCCAGCCTGGGAGTGAGTCCCAGGGTGGTAGCCTGAGTAAAACATTGGCTGGACAACAGGACACAGAAGGTAATAGTAAATGTGGTCCACTCTGAAGAAAGGGGGGGTTACAAGTGGGGTACTGCAGGGTTCAGTACTGGGTCCAGCCTTTTTAATGTCTTTATAAGTGACATTGCAGAGGAACTGGAAGGAAAAGTATGCCTCTTTACAGATGACACAAAGATCTGTAACAGGGCTGATACACAGAGGGTGTAGAAAGGATGAGAAGGGACTTGGCAAGGTTAGAGGAATGGTCAGAAGTATGGCAGCTTGGATTTAATACAAAGAAGTGCAAAATAATGCACCTGGAAAACAAAAGCCCAGGGGAAGAGTACACAATGGTGAGGGGGAGGTAGTAACAACAACAAAAATGGAAAGGGACCTGGGGGTAATCATATCAGATGACCTTAAGATTGGCAAGCAATGGGAGAAGGCAGTAGGGAGGGCTGGGGGATACTGGGATGTATAGGGAGAGGCATCACCAGCAGAAAACAGGAAGTTGTTATCACTCTGTACAGATAGTTGGTGAGACATCTTCTGGAGTACTGCATCCAGTTCTGGAGACCACATCTCCCCGAGGACATAGACAGATGGAGGCAGTCCAGAAGAGGACAACTAAAATGGTGCAGGGCCTACAAGAAAAGCCATATGAGGAGAGACTAAAGAAGCTTAATATGTATACCTTTGAGGAAAGGAGTGGGGGGGACATGATAGAAACTTTTAAGTACCTCAGTGGAATCAACAAAGTCCAAGAGGGTAGCATCTTTCAGAAAAAGAGATGTGCAAGAACAAGGGGACACAATTTGAAGATAGAGGGGGAACGGCTCAGGGGCAATGTGAGGAAGTATTTTTTCACAGAGAGGGTGGTGGACACATGGAACCACCTTCCTGTGGAGGTTGTGGGGTCTAAAACTGTGGAAGAATTCAAGAATGCATGGGAGAGATATAAGGCAATTCTTGCAGGGGGTAGGAAGAAATAGGCTGTTGGTTAACTAGGATCTGCAGCTTATCCAGTAGGTAGGGAAATGGGCAGACTAGGTGGGCCAAGCAGTCCTTAACTGCTGTCAAAGTTTATGTTTTTATGTTTCTATGAGCAGGCTCTAATTTTGGATGCTGACACAAACAGCATGGTGCGGGGTTTTTTAGGTTCATGCTTGGTCTCCAGGTGCACAGCTTGGTGCTCTAACCTCATTCCTTTGATGCCCTAGCCTGATATCTGGATTCAGACAGGATATTATTTTTCTGGACACCTGGGGTTCAGTTTTCAAATGGTCCAGAATAACTGTGCAAGATGCACGAACACCTGCTTGTGGCAAAGCCTGGTGCACCATGGACCCTGTGCGAATTTTGGTAAACACTGGTCCCAGTGCCAATGCCCCTGTCACTGCCACAGGCAGGCCTCTGCATCAAAGGGAAGATGCAAGGGAGGGGTTTGAGGGAAGCTGCTGTCAGCCCCTGGCCATGACAACCTGGCCCTCTGTCTGCCATGCCACTGCCAACCAGGACAGCGCCATACACATGTAGTGCTGTCAACCACAGACGCAGCCCATCACTGAGAAGTGATAGAAGCAGATAAGGTTGAGGAAATCAATGACCCATAGTCTGTGCCCCTCCTGGGCTGGGCACTGTGGGCAGTGAGTGGCAGAACACAACTGACCATGCACACGACACAAGCCAGACAACCACACGTGACTCAGCCCCTTGCACCCTCTTGCAGCTCTCTGTTGGTCCCTGTGCATGGTACCATCACAGATGCACTGGTACCATAGTGATACTTCCACTGGCATTACACTGGCAGGATACAGAAGGATCCCTGGTTCCTCATGCACAGGACCAAGTGTCATACAGTGCTGTGGCATGGCCGTGAAGGGACAGTACACCTGTCGGCAAACGGCCTCCACAGCAGTCACCGACAGCATCAGCGCTAGGCACTGTGTGTTTGATGATGCCCCACAGCAGCATTCATGGTACTGAGTGCCCCCTGAGGGGCAAGGTGTTCATCTCCCATGTCAATGTTACTAGAACCCCTAGCGGTGCTGACAGGGAATGCCCACTCTCCACAGATAGCCCAGAAGTGGCTGTAGGCATACCAGTTGCATGGTTAGGTATCCCTTGCAGCAAGAGCTCACCTACCATTTTAGTCCCAGTCTGGACCAGGAGAATGGAGATGTCCACAGTGAGGCTGCCAGCTACAGCAGGCATGACATGCTGACCCACAGTGATGCTGTTCCATGGGACTGGTCCTGGAGATGCATACTCTAGGTGACAGGGGCTCCATCACTGCCATGTACCAATGGTACTGTGTGCTGCAGGTAGTATACATGCCAGTGGTTGTGTATGAGGTTATAGCCGTGGCACATCCTGCAGCAGTTTGGTGCCACATACATGTGCTGTTCATGACAGGGTGTGTGGTGGTGGTGTTGGCTACTGGTGTGCCGTCATGTACCAGTCATGTCAATCACACACACATGCGCATACCACATCACTCAGACTATTTCCGTGGCTTGTGATGTAGTGTACTGTAGAGGGCATCTGACTTCTGTTTCACAGGGAGCATCCCCCACTCACGTCTGTTGGGTCATATCTTTTGATGCCTGCCACTTCAGCCAGTGTGGGGCCTGTGGCCCAGCCATCCAGCCTTCTGGGTGCACTGGGATCAGCATACACTGCAGGTAGACCAGTAGCACCCATGTAGAGTGCATATTACTGAGTGCTACACTTTTGAGTGACTCAATAATACTGCTCTCACTCACAGCTAGTGGTAGAAAAGGTTGCTATATTCTGAATAGCAAGTATAGCAAGGAGCTGTACTTGCTACTACAGGATATAGGATCCTGTGTGGCCAGTTCTCACTGAGCTGCTCGCATAGCCTAGAGGTGTACACCACCATTTGCAATGCGAGTAGACCTGGGTTTGGGTCTGGCTGCAGGCTGAATTTATTTGTTTGTTTAAATTCAATAACTTGCCCTGTGGTCCACACCCCTTGGGTTAGTTGGTATTTTAGTTAGGAAGTGCTGAGGGGGCATGGCCCCACCTCAAAATGTTTCTGTGTGTGGATTTAAGGTACTGTAGCGGTCACTTATTTGTGACGTTACAATGTCAGGGTACCTTTGACCACAGGTCTCTTGTGGTCGCTTTTATGTGATAGGCGGTTTTCAGACTCACCTTTATCACATAAAATCGTAGACCAGCTCTGGCTGGCTCTAGCTGTGGTGGGATGCGGTAGGTTCTGTAATCCCAAAAAATGGGATGGTGCAGCTGCGGTGAGGTGTAAGCCCCGTCAGTGCCATGGCACAGCCTAATGCAAGCCTTTTTGGCACAGGTGACCCCTCTGTCTTCAAGCCGCATTTGGAAGTTGAGGCTGATGCATGGCGTGGCGCAGTGTGTCCCTTGTGTCATTTCTTTTTGATTCAAGCACTCAGAGTGTCATTTTCAGTGCTTTGAAAATCATGCCCCTTTTTTTTATTTCAACTTTCTTTATGCTCTTGGGTTCGGGTAGGGTGTTCCCCTTTTTCTGTGCCTGGACCTACCATCCAGCATCCTCCCCAGCCTGGGAGACCTACAGCTTGTGCCCTGTGGTGGAGCTCCCTGAAGGGGGGAGTCTGAGATCCACCTGAGGCCTCAGCTGAGGCTTACATCTGGGGCATCATTCGCGTAGAGAGGTCCAGTAGCATCACCATGCTGCTGGCCCAAGGGATATTTTTTTGCTTCCTGGTTTCCCATTAGAGACTTGGACATGCAATGACATCAGTGTGGGATGTGCGCGCTCAAACACATGTCCACAGACATCTGCCGCTACCACCATCTTTCAGCGTGTGGTCCAAGCTGATGTACAGTCTCCACTGGGTTTCACTCAAATACTGGGAATGCACAGCCCTCCCTTCCGAAAGAGGAGGAGAGCTGTCCATGGGACGCTCATCCTACCTCCCCAAGCCGCCCTCTAATGCTCCATGCTCATACCCAAACACCAGTCAGCATCACAGAGCCAGCCTTTCTGACACCTTCTTGCTTCAAGCATTCATATGAACTGAATTGAAATGCAGTAAGCCCTCTCCTGTTGTCTGCAGTTTCAATAATCAGACCCCTGCCCTTTGAATAGATACAATACAGTTCAAAGTGACTGCTGTCCATCAACAGCAGTAACCTATTTCTTTATTCAAGCAATTTATTTTCACGTTTTGGCCAGGTGAGTGCACTGAGCATGAAGCCTGCTTCCAGGTGTGACCTGGGGAGGTTTACAATGGGGGGGGGGGGGTACCAAATAATGGGATGCACAAAATTAAGCGAGGGATAACACATCACCGAGTGTGAGGTTATGAATCATGCACACCTCGGGGGTGGTTAGGTATGTGGTGTGGCCGAGTTCTGCAACCACCAGAGAAGTGAATTCCTTCCTTACGGCCACACCCCCTGAAGTGTGTTATCCCACTTATAAAATGGTCCTTTATTCGTAACAAAAAAAAAAATGCAGTTCCGATGAGGTGTTCGGTTGCCAGAAAATAATCAACAGTCATGTGACATGTTTCAGCTAATGAGGTTACACAAGATTTTCATGCCCCATATTGTAAATATGTTTATAAAAATAGGATTTGTGCCTCCTCATTGGCCAAGAGCCAGTCACAGGGTGTTACCTTATACTGTATAAAATTACTGGTCGCATTATTTAATGCATAAATTACAGACACTTAAACTCAGTAATACATGGGTAGTAATACACATATGTGTGTTATTATTATTATTCGTGTAGTACAGAGTTTGCCTTGTGCTCAGTCTTCTCATTCTCTCAGGCATCTGTCTGTCTGTTTCATTTGTTTAACTAAAAGCTTGTGCTGTCAAAATTATTCATGGCTAGCCATTTCCAGCATGTGCTTTCACCTCCACAAGATTCTCACAGTTTAAGGATGTATCCTTGGCATCTAGTGGAGCTACATGGGTTTCTCCCTTCTTGGATTGCTGGGTCCCTTGGCCCACCTGCTCCCCAGTGTCTCTTCTCCCTTTCTGGACTGCTGGGTCCCTTGGTCCACCTCCTCCCTGGTGTCTCTTCTACCTTCCTAGACTGCTGGGTTCCTGGGTCCATCTCCTCCCCAGTGTCTCTTCTCCCTTCCTGGACTGCTGGGTCCCTTCTCTCTTCTTGGACTGTTGGGTCTCTTGGTCCACCTCCTCCCTGATGTCTCGCCTGCCTTACTGGACTACTGGATCCCTTGGACCACTATCCCTAGTGTCTCTTCTCCTGGACTACTGAGTCCTTTGGTCCACCTCCTCCCCCGTGTCTCTTCTCCCTTCCTGGATTGCTGGGTCCCTGGGTCCACCTCCTCCTCAGTGTCTCATCTTTCTTCCTGGACTGCTGGGTCCACCTCCTCCCCCAGCGTCTCTTCTCCTTTCCTGGACTGCTGGGTCCCTGGGTCCACCTCCTCTCCTTCTCCCTTCCTGGATTGCTGGGTCCCTTGGTTCACTTCCTCCACCGGTATCTCTTCATCTGGAGGAGGAGAAGCAGACTGAAGTGAAAGTATGACCTCACGTGATTTAAGAGATGCTCATCGTGTCTTTACTCTTGAGGTTTATTGGCCATCACACACCTCGGACTGCAAGCAAACTCATAATACATCCCTCTCCATAGATTATTCTCTATGTAAAGCCCTGCTAGAGGGGAATAATTCCCTGCTAGATATGTGTTATTTTCAATCCAACCATTCAGGGTCAAAAGGTTGTCTTGCTGAGTAAGCACTATGTCATGACAGGGTGTTGGTTGTGCTGTGATAAACGCATGCATAAGGATATAGTAAGGCACAAGAATATATGTCTCATGTCTTACAGCACCTAGAAGTGCATTTATCCAGCATAACCAACCCTCTGGAATGCCTTATGGCATGTATGCAATTACATTTTGTTAAAAAGGAAAAAACAATTGAAAAGTTTTAAAATAGCTGATTATGTCGAAAACAGTCCCTCCGCTGGTGGTCTGTCACCAGGGGGCACTATTGTGCCCCATAGTTAGTATACTGTAGTCTATTTGCTTAACATTTTCTATTGTTGTTAGGCTACTACTTGAAAGTTACTTGAACAGAATACTTATTTTTTGTTTTGTGATGTTCTATGAGCTGGATTGTTGAGTTGAGGCTGGAGGACGTTGTGTAGGAGCATGTTTAGACTGAGTGAGCAGGGTAGTTCAGCACTGTGGTGGTGGGATTAGAGCCAGCAAGAATATATCCTGAGTGTTGCAACGAGTGAGACTATATGTGGAACAGGCGACCATTGGAAAAACAAAATACGTAACATAGAAACATAGAATGTGACAGCAAATGGGGACCTCTCGATCCATCTAGTCTGCTCAGTTTCCTACCCCCCTTCCCTATAGGACTTATGTCCTGATGACAGCCTTGTGTCTGTCCCACACAGTTTTGAATCCCCCAACTGTTTTAGCCTCCACCACATCATGGGGAAAACTGTTCCAGGGTTCCACCACCCTTTCTGTAAAAAAGTACTTCCGTATGCTCCCCCTGAATCCCCCCCTTCAGCCTCATGTTGGGCCACTAGATCATGTGAAGTTTTTGGTCTGAAAGAGGTCCTGTACCTGTACCTTGTTTATTCCCTTGAGGTATTTGAATGTTTCTATCATATCTCCCCTCTCTCTCCTTTGCTTGAGTGACTCATGTTAGTTCATCAGTCTTTCCTCACTGGCCTGTGGTGCAGTCCCCCGACCTAGTTCTCCTTGCTTATCTTAAGCCTTGTATTTATGACTTTATAGGTCTTCAGAAAACAATGTATTGTGGTTGGAATACACTTTTACTTTTTGAAACTTGGTCTATATTATATATTAAATACTATAAATGATTTTTTGACCTGTTTCCAGTAAAAGAAAAAATAATGTTTTTCTAACTATAATAAATAGAGAATGTGTATATGTGTTGATGTTTGAAAAGGTGAGATGTAATTACTTAATTTGTTTTTAACATAAGAGAAATAGGATAAAAAATAGGAATTCTATATGTACGTTGTGACAGAAACTGGGTTTCACTTTGATTAAAAATAAGCACAGGTGTAGTATATGAGTGTTTCTCAGGTCTCACTTTGATGAGGTCATCAGCTGTATATATAAAAGCCTTTTGTATCCCTAGCTAGTTATACCCCCTTTGAAGGCACAGAGCCGAAGCGCAGGGGTTTCTGTTGGAATTTTTGGCAACAATAAAATGCTATTTTAGCATATATTCATATCGCTTTGGAGTGCTCCTTTCTTTGTTGTACTGATTTGAGGTTAGCAACTCTGTTGGGAGCACCACCTCGCTAACTGAGCCCTCAAAAACTGTGTTTTCCATTTACCTGTACCCTCTGTGTCCTCCCACTCAGCCAGTTTCTTACCCAGTTAACCACCTCCTGCCCTGCTCCTATGCTTTTCAGTTTATTTATCAGCCACCCATGCAGGACAGAGTCGAATGCTTTACTGAAGTCCAGGTAGCCAATATCCACTGCACCCTCTCAGGGTCCACTGCCCTGGTGACCCAGTTGACAAAATCATCAGGTTTGTTTGGCGTGATCGCCTGCCGCGAAGCCATGCTGCTTTTCTCTTGTAACATAAACCTTGCTTTCTTAGTTTAATGAATGTGGGTAATTGTCACAGATTGGTTCTCTCACAGAACTCATTCCACACTGCTACATGTTTTGACAACCCTTCAAATGCGTGAATGGTCCCTTGGTTTTCTGCCACCAGCCAGCTTGACGCTTACTCAGGGTATCATTAGGTCTGAATCCCACCAGAGCCACTGCTTTCACAGTAGACTGACCTTTCCCAAAAGGGCAAACAACCCACCAGAACCTGCCTGTGACAGAAAAATACACATGTGATGTTATGTAACTGTCAGATTTGAACTGCGGAGTGAGACAGTGGGTGACAGTGAGTGGGTAGGTAAGAAACAAATGACTGATACTCATTTTTAACATTTCTATTAGACAGCCACAAGGATTTTTGAGTAAACATTATGTCAGGTGACCTAATAAGGCATTGTTAATGAGACAGTTGGGGGTGACAGACCAGATGGAGTTCCAGGTCTTTTCCTGAATGCGAAACTGGAGTAAACCTGAGTAAACAGGGCAGTGGTCACTAGTACTTTTTCTTCCATTCCGTATTGAAAAGAAGTATGGCTGGCAAGGTGTGTTAGCCAATCAAATTGCATGATTTTCTTTATATATATATATATATATATATATACACAGTATATATATATATATATATATATATATATAGTATTTGGTCCCCGTGCTTTACTCCTGCCAACTGGCGATGGGGCACATATGCATTTTTAGATTTTCTCCCTGACACCCCCAAGGCCCCAGCATGGCCATGTGAGTGTGGAGGCACGCCTAGCACCCTATGGCACCAGCTCAGCCCCTTCCACTCCCATTACTTTGCCACCCCTCTCCATCTACGCTTACTCACCCAGTAGGAGCAGAACTATGGTGAGGGGCTTCAACCCACCCCACCACCCTCCAGAGAGAAAGCTGCCCGCTGGCATGCTCAATCCTGCTCTGCCCCCCACACACACACTGGCACCCTAACGACCCGAGGTTGTTCCCAAACCCAGGTCACCAGCGTAGCATGAGGTAAGGCATCCAGCGTCTCAACCCTCTGCGCCTCTGGGCTGGCTCTTTACACATTTTATAATGAAAGATAACCACATGACAAACTCCTACTGTATGTACCCAGTCCCTCACCTACAAAACAGACATACAAAAACCAAAGGAACTCCAGGAAAAAATTCAAAGCTTTCTTCTTCATCCAGATGAGCTGAAACCTTCATAAACAAAACCATCTACAATAGAAAAGGTACCTTAGGATCCAATTCCACTGAAAGGCAAAAATCACCAACAAAATAAAACATTGAAAAACAACATGACAGATCACTATAGAGTCCACCCCTCCCACACACATAAACACACACTGACCTAAAATGTAAAGGAAGCTAGCTAAGTGCCAAGCAAATGTCATTTTAAACACAGAAATACAACTGGATAATAGGTTTGCTCCCATTCCAGGTCACAGAATCAGATTCATTGGATTCTGGTCCGATTTTCAAAGCTGGGATTTGCAGAACTGCAGTCCAAAATTCTAATTCCTAAACTGACTCCTAAAATCTATTTTTACATAGGAATTTAGGATTTAGGGATCAAGATTCCAAATCTGATTCTAATTTGAAGTCCTTGGGAACTGGATAGGATCCGGATGAGGAATCGGAGAGTCCCAAATTCCTAAAACTTCCTATTGAATAGGCAATTTCTAAGCATCCCTACTTCATACCAGCAAATAACACAGTCCCCATCCCTAAACCTAACAGGACAAGTTGCAAAGCTTGAGAAGAAAAGGTCAAATAAACCTTATTGCTGTATCCTGCAATCCCTGCACTGTGAGGCAGGGGATCATCTAGAAAACTACACTGGACAGCCAATCGGATAGCAACTGTTGGCCCTCATTCCACTCCCAGTCAGTCTGTGCTGCTTTCTACATGCAGGGCAGGGAGGGTCGGGGTTGTGGATCATACTACAGGTACACCACTCCACAAGTGTGTAGCTCCGTGGCTTGAGAGACCTTTGAGTGCAAATGCACCTGCAGTGCTTGGATAACATACCTGCTACTACTAGTCTTGTTTGGGCTTTTAAAACAAATCTGAACAAGTTCCTTCAGGTAAAAATGTGGTAGAATAAGAGAACTGGGGATATGGAATAAGGTGGGCATTGTTAGGGTCATAATAATTAAAATAAGTTGTGTGCCTGAAAACACAGGAGAATCTGCTGGGTCTTTGATTCCTAAATGTGTTTCCACTCTTCCAAGCCAAGAACTGTACCAGTGAGTAGTACTCTACCTTTTGGTGTGGAAGCAATATACACTAACAAAATTTAGGGTGCATCTGTCATGAGGACAGGGGACAAACTACATGGACCAGCGCTAGGTCTGATTCCTCCTTGAGACTCCAGTGTTTTAGTTCTAGTAAATGGTGCTGAGACTTTCCCCCTTGAGAGTACTCGGGTAGTGGACCACTGCTTCTGCCTGCTTATTGTTTCCCTGAGGTTGTTGGGGGGGTTCACTCCCACCTGGTTTGTTAGTAGCCCAGGGATGTGGGTTTCAGTTCTAGTATCAAGTTCAGGTACCCTCTGGACTGGTCATGGCCAGCTGACATTCACAATCTACTGAAGTATCACCCTGTGCTGCTGGTGCCAGGGGGCATGGCACATCACAGGTTAAATCTGGGACACTTCTGCAAGCCCAGTTTGTGTAAGCAAACAGGCTTACTTGTGCAAGTCAGATGCAAATGTTTGAAATACTCGATTAGCCTGTGTTTATTTCTTTTTCTGAATCAAGATTTTTTTTGGCTTCATTCACAACTTGCCCCTTCACGCCCCCTCTCCCACACGCATCCTCCAGCTTCTTTGGATACAATCCCCCCTTCTATCCGCTATAGCTTCCGCCCATGGTGGGCTCACTGAGATTAACCAAGTCCCATGAGAGCTGGATCCAGCTGAGAAGGACTGTTGCAAGGCATGGGAGGGTCCAGCCTTCATCCTGCTGTAGTCCAGGTGTTTTTCCCTCTGTTTGTCTCCCAGCCCTTGGGATGTTGCAAATCAGATATCTGTGTAACCCCTGCAAATGGGGGTTCCTAAAAGTCTTCCAGGAGCTTGCTTGAATGCTCCAAGCCTGGATGGTGTTCAGGCGTTTAAGCTGTTTATCTGTGAGTGCTTTTAGCGCCTCTGGTACTGTCTCTTTAAGAGCTGTCTGCCTGCAGACATAATTAATTTGGATGGGGTCTGTGTGTTTCCTGCTTGGGTCCGCTCGAGCTACTGCCAAATTAACTCCGTTCTGCCATCACTAAGTGGGCAGAAGGAGCACCTTTCAAAGATGTAATTGTTTGCTTGTAACCTGTTAAGAGTAATAATGAAAATGCAGTTTGTTTTAACCTGCTTTCTTGTAGCAAGGACAGTGCAGAGTAGCTTCTTCATGTTGGTTCCGAACTGCCGAATTGGACCAATCATGGTGGGGATCCTTTAAAATGGAGCCTGCTCGGCGAATCAGAACTTGGACTCTCCTCTGGAGCCTACTGTAGGGATTGTAAGGGCAGTGACTCTGGGAAATGTAGTTTTGACTTAGGTGCTTTTTTTCCACCAACAGGGGGAGTTTACTGTGAGTGACAGCCAAACCAGCCAACTGAACTGGGAGGAACTCAAAGGAAATGCCCAGCTCTGTCTACTGGAAAGATCAAATCAGTTTGGGCTGTGAAGAGACAGGGAGCTGTGTGCTTCTTCGTGTGTAGTTTTAATGCGGGAATCGCGTGTAAGGCCCTAAGTTTCAGTCTGCAGCTTGTGCAAGCGCCTGTTCAGACTGAATCAAACCTGTGAAGAGAATCAAGGAGATCTGAAGAGCAGAAACCAGGCTCACCCTGTAGAAGACTGGAGAAATTGCTGAATCGCGCTTGGTCTGTCAGGAACTGAATCTGCTGTGTGTTCTCCCGAGTATTGTGCAGTAATTGCGATCAGGATTGAGAAGAAGCCTGCCTGGTATAGTACTTTCCTTTTACATATAACTGTGTGTAGTGCTTGTGGCGAATCGCGTTTCAAATCCCCTGTACAGTGAATAGAGTGCATGAAGCTGGAAGTAGACCCCAGCTTAATCCAGACTACATCCATTTGCTCTAAACTGCAGTGGGGTCCAGTCACAAGGACCTTGTCCACATGGTCTGCTCCTCCTGGCAATCCAGGACAATCTGCCTTCCATCCAGTTCTCAGCATTGAGTTCTGAGTACAAAGCAAGGTAGCTCCCTGCCATCTGTTTGTCAAATTGCAAGTGTGTCATCTAATTGTTGCCTTTTTCATTTCTTCACAAACTGAGCCCTCCGGCTCTGGATTACAATTGGGTGTTGGGCAAGTGTTTTTCCATCAGAGGGCCCCAACCAGTTGCACTGATCCTGGCTAGCCCCACCCCCCCATCCTGGGTACCCAGTGAAAGTGACAATTTGGGACTCTGAATATGTGTACAGTACTGTGATTATTAATGTGTTTAACCTAATTAACCTGATTTCTCCCTTCCTTGTTATAGCTCCTTAAATAAATCAGATCTGTTTGTTTCAGCAAAGTTACCCTGACTGAGGCATTCGTTTATATTAAAGTATTGTACTGTGGCTTTTGTACTGTATCATCTTGTTTTACAGGGGGTCCTCAGAGTCCGATCGACAGAGCCAGTCCTGGGAGTAAGTGTACATTGTGAAGATATTCCTAATGCATTGTGTGGGCCACTAGTGGGAAGAAAGGGGGGTTACAGTGTCCCAGAGGGCTGTGACTAAGTTAGTTTAACTACTGCAAACCCTGACCTCTGTGTGGAGGCACCCGCCATTGGACCTAGGCCCCTCAACCTGTTAGTGGTTAAGCAGGCAGGGGTAGTAGCCCTTGGGATAGCGCCACCTAGGGGTTACATCTGGATGATGAATGCTTTTGCATACTGTCTAGCACTGTTTAGCCCCACCCCAGCTAAGCAGCTGTGACTGCCTGTGGATCCTCAGCTGGTAGTCATGTTCTCTCACCAGAGAAGTGTGTCCTGTGGGACGCTCCATCCTCCTCGCCCAGTATTTCCCCAAACCTGAGTCGTCAGCATCGCATGCGTTAATTCTAGTACTGTGCAAATGGAGCAACCCTGTTTTTGTTTCTTCAAGAAATGGATGGCTACAGTACTGTTGATCAGAGTCCTGAAGCTGCATTTTATAATATATTTAGCATTGTTAATTAATTATGGGTTGTGCATCTTTTAAAGCACAAGCACACGTTGGTTGAATTAGGAAGTTATGAGTTTCTGGTTAACGCCCCCTTTGACATCGCCGCAAGCTAGAGAACTCCTCTATGAAAAATGAATCCATGCTTTTAAGTGGTAGCCTTGCTCACTCATACTGCCTAATTAGAAACTTCCATCTAGGAGTAATGGCTTGCACTTGACAGGCTCTGAACGTGAAGTGAAAAGCACAGCAGCCACTTAGGCACAACTGCATCTTGATCGTGTTAAGACATGTACTACCAGGGCAGTTCTGAACAATGACTCTTCTGTATACTGAGTCACTGCAAGATGTCGTATCAGGTCAGCAATGCTGTTTCTTGGGCCGGCTCATCAGTGCAGCAGTAGGAGTACAGCTCATGACGCTAGTGACATGGGTTCAAGAACAAGCCTTGGGCATTAGGGGCCTGCCCGAGGAACAAGTGCTGAGCATCCCAGAGCAAATGGGGATCAGGTGAGAGAAGAGGTACCACTGAGCTACCAGGGACTTTCTAACACACGCAAACGGGGATCAGATGAGAGAGGAGGTACCACTGAGCTACCAGGGACTTTCTAACACACGCAAACAGGGATCAGGTGAGAGAGGAGGTACCACTGAGCTACCAGGGACTTTCTAACACACGCAAACAGGGATCAGGTGAGAGAGGGGGTACCACTGAACTACCAGGGACTTCCTAACACACTCAAGCAGGGATTGGGTGAGGGAGGGAGGGGGTACCACTAGACTACCACATATTTGCAGTATCAAAAAAGTTTTAGGCACACACATAACCTCATGAGAGGGACGCAGGCTTCAAAATGAATTAAATAAACAGTGTTATTAAAGCCAAAACAACAGATACAGCTTAGCACATGCCTGACATGTTTCAGACTAGTGTCCTTTTTCAAAGGCTAGAGTTAACTGAACACCACACTGTTTAAAAACCTACATAGCAGCATCATGTGGGGTCATATGACCAATACAAGCAATCCTTCTTTAATTGATATAAACTTTATCCAGTTCTCAATTCTTCAAACTGGCCCCTCATATAATAAATATGCCCAACGAGATTGTAAAGTGCTAACCTGTGCTTACATACATAATAAAAAAGTGCATATTTATATAAAATACACCAGCCATGTGTGAAATGCTGCACACCAGTATTATAGTTTATAATGCCATGGCACTTATCTCTTACAAAAGGGGGAAAAAGAACCACAAAAACAAGGTCATAAGGGGAGGAGGAAGGGGAATATGATAACAAGCATGGATAAAAGGGCCAGCCAAGAGGGCTGAATATTACAAATAAGAAAGGACATAAAAGAAGGAGGGGTTGTGGGAATAAAAATGAAAGACAAAGCAGAAAACAATTATCAACAAACATGTAAATTCTCTAAGCAAAGAAAGAAATCCTCTAAATAGGCCCGATACATGTATCGATATAACTAACTACAATTCACATATAGCCTACATATTTCATTATGTTATACATTTTCCAAATGGCTCTGCACTACAAAACTGTATTGTAAACTGCATCTATTTCCTGTATCCAAATATAGAGGGTCTATTAAATAAGGAAAACTCTTATAAGGAATCTGCAATCAAAAAGGACATATCTAGAAGCACTTGACTGTTGGGATACTCTTTATTTTGTCAGATAAGGTCTCATGTCTAGTTGAACATTAATGCCTGTTTTTTTATGAGCTTGCAGGCTCAAGATCCAAACATTCTCTCTCTCCTAAGAACAAGATTATCACAATTCTATCCTCTGGGGTTTCTGCATACTTTGTCTATAGCTTGAAATTTAAAAAAATGTACATCTTCCTGTGTTGTGTTCATAATGTGTTGGGCAGTGGCATATGTGTCATCTTTTTTCTGGATGGCACCTATATGCTCACTTACTCATGTTTTAAAACATCTGGTCGTCTTACCTACATAAAATGTTTTGCATGTGCACGTGGCTAGGTAAATAATCCCCTCACTGCTGCAGGTGATGTATTGCCGTATGTTGTATATTTTTTCTGTGTTGCAGCTAGTGAAGGTCTTACTACAGACAACATGCTCACATGCTACACATCTCTTCCAAGAGAAGCATCCTTGTGTCCTGTTAAGCCACATCTCTGTTTTTCTCCCTATAGTGGCTATGGACAAGTAGGTCCCTCAGAATGGGGGCCCGTTTGTAGCAGACTCTGAGTGGTTCACCAACCAATTCCCTCAAGCCAGGTTCTACCATAAGTACATGCCAATGTTTCTTTAAGGCCCTGCACACATCAGGCTAGTCAAAATGTTTTAAGGCGCTTAAAACGTTTTAACTAGCGCAAACACAGTGCCCGTCTGCATATAAGTATGGTTTCAAAGCGTGTTAGGAAACCGTGCTTAAACCCTGCTGGGAGCTAGTTTTAAGTCCATTTTTATGTTGCTTGCACGCATGTGCAAGAAACATAGTGCCATCATCAGAGATTTCGGAGGTGTGTCACCTCCTCCTCCAATTCAGTCAGTGAGCTGGCAGGCGCGGCCCCTGTAAGCCAATGCATTTTGGAGCTGTCTATGACACGCTCCAAAATGCAGTGGCATACAGTTGAAAGGGGGAGCTACGCTTCAGTGAGCACCGATAAGAAGCGTAGCCCCCACACCACGCAGGCGTGCACGCCCAAGACGTACTGTGTAGCCGACGAGTGCCCAACTCCCCACCGGCTGAGCTCCGCCCTCCCCGTAGTTGGTGCCACGCTGGGAGCCCACCACAGTGTGGCAATCAGTCCTTTGGCCGACAAGGGTGCCCAAATCCCCGTCGGCTGAACAGCCCCGTCCTTGTGCCATGCTGGGAGCCCACCCCAGCATGGCAACGTCCACGATGTCTTTTTTTTTAAACCTATAAAACAAAAGCGGTCCCATGAGCGTCTCGACCCCCTCCCACAACCCGCACCACCCACTGCGCACCGCTCCCCACCCCCCCACCCCATACTTACTTCCGGACTCCGGTAGCGGCGATCTTCGGTGGACCGGGAACACGTCTGCACTCTTCAAAGCCGACCCCGAACTGAGGAAATGCCGTAAGCTGTATAATGGGCTAGATGGAGGGTTCAACTTTATTGCATATCTCAGCAGTTTTGAATCTTTGCACTAATTAATGAGTTTTAGGATTCCTTCATGAATGATAAGTCACTGTCATGAGAATGATTAGGTTCCAAGGGTGATTTCTCACGCAGTGACTGTGAAATCACCCTTGAGCCTGAATACCGCCATGACAGTGACATCATTCATGAGAAGGGGTCCCAAAACCTCATGTTGAAAATTTGGTCCAAAATTCCAAAATGACTGTTTTACTGAGCGTATGCTGCAGTTCCTACGAGGCTCGTAAGTTCGTGAAATTTCAATATTTTCACTCCAGATTTTCAACATTGCCATTTTACCATACCTTCTTATGAGTAGTACAGCTGTCATTTTCACATCTCACCCTAAATGTGTTTCCACCTTGTATAGAATGGCACAGTCGGTGTGCGAAATCAATGTAGGGACAAATTAAGAAAATCACAGTGACACTGTTCATGAGCAGAGGTCTTAAAATTGCTATGTTGAAAATTTGAGTGAAAAAATCCTAAAAATGACTGTTTCTGATAATCATGCGCAGTTCCTCATAAGGCTCGTAAGTTCCTAAATTTTCAATATTTTCACTCCAGATTTTCAACATTGCCATTTTACCACACCTCCTCATGAGCAGTACAGCTGTCATTTTTCACATCCTGCCCAAAACATGTTTCCGCCCATGTAGCGCACAATGGCGCAGTCGGTGAGCGAACTCAGTGTATGGGACACATTAAGAAAATCACAGTGTCACTGTTCATGAGCAGAGATCTTAAAATGGCAATGTTGAAAATTTGGTGAAAGAATTCCTGAAAATGACTGTTTTACGAGCAAAGTGCTGCACATCTTCTATGCATCAGAGGTTTGCAATTTTCAATATTTCCACTCCAGATTTTCAACATTGCCATTTTACCACACCTCCTTATGAGCAGTACAGCTGTCATTTTCAAATCCTGCTCAAAACGTGTTTCTTAATGTAGCGCACAATGGCGCAGTCGGTGTACAAACTCAATGTATGGGACACATTAAAATCACACTGACACTGTTCATGAGCAGAGGTCTTAAAATGGCTATGTTGAACATTTATGAAAAAATGTCCTAACAATGACTGTTTTACGAGCGTGCGTTGCGCAGTTCCTACGCACGCTCGTAAGTTCGCAAATTTTCAATATTTGCACTCCAATGACTTCCAAATACCTAAACAGCACATAGAAGCAAGCAACATTTGGCATTGACAAATGCTTGTTAAAAACGGTTTGAAGGAGGAAAGCGTGTTACCTTATGGTGTGGACGGGCATGTGATTCTCATTCCGTTACACAGATGCATCCTGGATTGAATCCCCCAACATAACCATGCTGCAATAGCGGAGGATTACTGGGTTTGAAAACTTTACTGGCTGCTGATGTAGACAGGAGTTAACTGTATTACAATCGAGTTCAAACTTGGTGAAAAATAATGTCGACTGGAGGCTACTGTGGTGAGTTTGAAAATGTTTTAAAACGTTTTTAAAGCGGTGCAAATCTTCAGCTCTACTGTGTACAGGGCCTAAAATATTTTCTACTTCCTTAGCTTGGGTAGAGAAACTTGTCACATAGTTAAATCTGTTGCTTCTGGGCTCATTCAACTCTTGTCCAAAGCAAAGTTCCTCTTTCCACTGATCTAGCTTCTTCCTTGGCTATTAAAATTCTTTCTTGGCTATATCCTCTCTCTTATAGTCTAACTGTTAAATCTTCAGCCCCAATCTCATAGCTCTCTGGTGTAGAACAGTTTCTTCTAGTTCTGAGAAACTGGCCCTTTGGAATGTTAGTAGCCACATTGGGGGATGGCAACTTCTATTAGCTAGCAGTTGTGTTACCATCATTAATTTCCGTGCGGTACAAATCACTATGGACCTCCTCTCCCTTTGGTTAGTTTCAGATCTAGATAAGTAACTTCTGTGCACTTCTGTGTTTGACACTCACCACATATTTATGTCGCATGTAAACGGGGTTAGGTGAGGGAGGGGTACCACTAGACTACCAGGATTTATGACACAAGCAAACAGGGATCGGGTGAGACGAGGTAACACTGGACTACCAGGGATTTATGACAAATGGAAATGAATATTGGATGAGAGAGGAGTACCAGTAGCCTGTGAGGGACTTATGACACATGCAAATGGGGATTGGGTGGGGGGTACCACTAGACTACCAGGGATTTATGGCACAAGCAAATGGGGACTGGGTGAGAAGAGTGCAGAGTAGACTGAGAGGATTTGTGCCACAACAGCGGGGATCGGGTAAGAGGAGTACCAGTAGACTGCGGAGTTTATGACACAATCAAATGGGATCGGGTGAGAGGGGTACCACTAGACTGCGAGGGATTTATGACACAAGCAAACAGGGATCAGATGAGAGGAGGTACCACTAGACTACCAGGGATTTATGACAAATGGAAAAATGGAAATGAGAAAGTCCTGAGGGAGCATCAAAGACTGCAAATAGGGATCGGGTGAGGGAGGGGTTACCACTAGAATACCAGGGATTTATGACACAAAACAAATGGGGATAGGGGTGAGAAGGGGTACGAGTAGACTGAGAGGATTTATGACACAAGCAAATGGGGATTGGGTAAGAGGGGTACCAGTAGACTGTGAGGAGTTTATGACACAATCAAACGGGATCGGGTGAGAGGGGGTACCAGTAGACTGCGAGGATTTATGACATACAAACAGAGATCAGGTAAGGAGGGGTACCACTAGACTACCACAGGAATTTAGACACAAGTAAACAGGATCGGTGAGAGGGGGTACCAGTAGACTGCAAGGGATTTATGACACAAGCAAATGGGGATCGCGTAAGAGGGGTACCAGTAGACCGCGGGATTTATGACACAAGCAAACAGGGATCAGGTAAGGAGGGTACCACTAGACTACCAGGAATTTATGACACAAGCAAACAGGGATCAGGTGAGAGTAGGTACTACTAGACTGTGAGGGATTTATGACACAAGCAAATGGGGATCAGGTGAGAGGGGGTACCAGTAGACTGTGAGGGATTTATGACGCAAGCAAACGGGGATCGGGTGAGAGGGGGTACCTGTAGACAGTGAGGGATTTATGACACAAGCAAATGGGGATTGAGTGAGAGGGGGTACCACTAGACTACTAGGAATTTATGACACAAGCAAATGGGAATCAAGTGAGAGGGGGTACCAGTAGACTGCAAGGGATTTATGACACAAGCAAACAGGGATCGGGTGAAGGGGGTACCACTAGACTACCAGGGATTTGTGACACAAGCAAACAGGGATCAGGGAGGAGGGGGCACCAGTAGACTGCAAGGAATCTATGACACAAGAAAACAGGGATCAGGTAAGAGGGGGTACCACTAGACTACCAGGGATTTATGACAAATGGAAATGAAAATTGGATGAGGGAGGGAGTACCAGTAGATTGCGAGGAACTTATGACACATGCAAATGGAGATCAGGTGGGGGGGAGTACCAGTCCACTAGACTACCAGGGATTTATGACACAAGCAAACAGGGATCAGTTAAAGTAGGAGGTACCACTGGGCTACCAGGGATTTATGACACACACCAACAAGGATTAGGTGAGAGGGGTACCAGCAGACTGTGAAGGATTTATGACACAAGCAAACAGGAATCGGGTGGGAGGAGGTACCAGTAGACTGCGAGGAATTTATGACACAAGCAAACAGAGATCGGGTGGGGGAGGGAGGTACCACTAGACTACCAGGGATTTATGACACAAGCATACAGGGATCAGGTGAGAGGAGGTACCACTAGACTACCAGGGGTTTATGACCCATGGAAATGAAAATCGGATGAGGGAGGGCATACCAGTTGACTGAGAGGGACTTATGACACATGCAAACGGAGATCGGGTGGGAGGGTACCACTAGACTACCAGGGATTTATGGCACAAGCAAACAGGAATCAGTTAAGGTAGGAGGTACCACTGGGCTACCAGGGATTTATGACACGCACCACCAGGGATTGTAGTGAGGGATGGCTAACACTTTGTTTTTCCTTTGTTTTGCATCAGGCGCCAGTGCTGCGAGTGGGGTGCCAGTGTTGCGGGTGGGGCACCACTGCAATTGCTATTAAATGTAGGGTGTTGGAAACATTAAATACTACTGCCTTGGCAGCCTTTACCTTTTCCAAAACCCTGTCATTATACCACTGCGCCCTTGTATGCAAGAGGGTTTCCTCATTTCCATGGGTGCAACTATGTTAACACTTAGTACTGCACAGTGGGGCTCTTTGAATATGGCAGCAACCATACTAGCCAGTTGTCACAGCACTATATCAACTTAGCTGGTGCTATGCTTGAAGGTAGTGCTAAGTGTTTGAATATGGGGTCCAAGGTGCTTTTCGTAAATATATAGCATTTACAATATCGTGCATAAAACTTGGTCTACCTGTTCTGTAGCAAGGTTGAAGAACACCTCCCTGCCTCACACCATCCTCGCCCATAACACTGACGCCCTCTTGACTATAGTCGAGCCCTTCAAACCAGACCCTTGGGATGCGGAACCCTGTCTGATGCTGGTGCAACAGCCGCAGATTCCTGATGGGAAGAGCTCTCACAAATGAAATGGGTTGCTTCTATGTGCCTGTCACATAGCATGGCCTGTGTCTGATCTGTCACTGCTGATTTGGGACACTATCTTTCATTTTGCCAATGGCTTCAGTGTAAAAACTACTCAACACCCATAACAAAATTCAAACGTTCTGGTGGGACACAGATTAGAGTGCCAGAAACACTTAACTTTTCTGTACATTAAAAAATACAACAATATATTAAGAGTCAGTCATTAGCTGTGCCCTGGGATGGCCTGTGCCCCTGGTATGGTCAGAATGACTCCCAAAGTCAACACCAATGGTCAACAGCTGTCTGCCTGGTTATTGGTGGGCACTCGGACCATAACGCCGAATGCAAATCCTGGCCACTGCCTGAGAGGCTAGGTGGTGATGATGGACATGCAGTCCAACTCTGCGCTCACTTAGGGTTGGCTCTGCTGGATATCTCAGTCACCCAGTCAGATTCTGAATGCGATTGTGACAGACTGATAGACTGCAAAGTAGCAAGGTGAACAGCAGTGACCTCGTAGCTAAGTTAATTGTTACAACTTGTAAGGCTCCTGAAGAACTCAGAGAGCAGCTACAAAATCTCAAAACCAGTTCATACGAAAGCTCTTTTAAGAGCTAAAACAGACTCTGGAAGAACAAATAACAGCAGTAGGTCCAAACAACATTGGGGAGGTGGGAAGGGCTCACAGGGGATGGGAAAAAAAACAAAACCACCCTAAGTTGCCTGGGCTGCATGTATAATATTTTTCTGGTACTCTCAGTCCCCACACTGTGTGAATCTCCACTGGCTCTGACAGTAGGGGAGCAGCAGATGAGGTTGGAAGGTTGCTGGTACTCTGTCCCCACACTGTATGGATCCAGACTGGCTCCTACAGTGGAGAGAGAAGCAAATGGGGCGGGAGGTTGCTGGTACTCTCAGACCCCACACCGCGTGGATCTCTACTGGCTCTGACAGCGGGGGGAGCAGCAGATGGGGCTGGGAGGTTGCTGGTACTCAAGGTCTTCACACCGTGTGGATCCCCACTGGCTCTGACAGTGGGGGGCAGCACCAGATGGGGCTGGGAGGTTGTTGAGTACTCTCAGTCCCTACACCGTGTAATTCCACTGGCTCCGACAGTGGGAGAGACAGGTGGGCTGAGAGGTTGCTGATACTCTCAGACCCCACAGCGTGTGGATCCCCACTGGCTCCAACAGTTGGAGGAGCAGCAGACAGTCTGGGAGGTTGCTGGTACTCTCAGTACCCACATCATGTGAACCCCACTGGCTCTGACAATGGGGGAGCAGTTGATGGGGCAGGGAGGTTGCTGGTACTCTCAGGCACCACACTATGTGGATCCCCATTGGCTCTGACAGTGGGAGGAGCAGCAGATGGGGGTGGGAGGTTGCTGGTACTCTCAGAACCCATGCTATGTGAATCCTCACTGGCTCCGGCTTTGTGGGAGGGGCAGATTGGGCTGGGAGGTTGTTGGTATTCTCAGACCCCACACCATGTAGATCCTCACTGCCTCAGACAGTGGGGGGAGAGCAGCAGATGGGGCTGGGAGGTTGCTGGTACTCTCAGTCCCCACAGCATGTGGATCCACACTGGCTCCCCAGGTTGCTAGTGGATCTACAGGTACCTTTGGATATCCCTCTGCCCCACAAAGAAAAAAAAATTATAACAGGCCCTAATGTGTTCCCCCTTTTTGGTAAACACTGGAGTCAGTCACCTACATGAAGGAAAGGCATAGGGAAAGTATTCCAGTTCAGAGGCAAAGAAAAAAAAAATCACAGGCCTAAATGAACTTAGAGGTAAAACTTAAATTCCAAAAGAAATGCTGACTGGGCAAAAGAAGCAGCATCCTGCACAGAGTCCTGCTTGATTGCTTGTGTGAATGGTATATGTCAGGTTTATAATGCACATAAGGCAAGCTAATGAATTCCCAGTGTGCAGTTCTAATCAGTTTTGCATGGGCTGCTAATTTACATGTTAACCACTGAATGTAGAAATATACACAACAGGCACACACACACACAACACCTCTCTAATGATGTGCTCACACAATTTCCTGGTGTAACCCCCTTAAAAATGGGAATTCCGGAAAAGCCTCTATAGAGCTTGCCTAAGTTTTTCCCTGCCTGCTGGCGTTCGACGTTTAAGCCGTTAGATTGGCACTGTGAGTGCTGGAACAGCCTCCACATACTGTCTCTTTAAGAGCTTGCAGACATGATGGTTTCTAGCGGGGCTGGTGTTTCTCTTCTGGAATCCCGCCTGAACTGCGGGGAAATTACTCCGTTTCTGCAGTCACTAACAGCGCAGAGGGAGCCTAAATGAAAGATGTAACTGTTTGCCTGAAACCAGTTAGTGTTAAGTAAAAATGCAGTTTGTCTAACCTGCCTTTCTTGCAGCTGGGACTCTGTGTGTTTTGGCCCTCCATTTTGGATCTGAACTGCTGAGTGAGTCCAATTGGTGTGGGGGGAACCTCTAAAATGGAGTTTGTTCGGACCAACCAGAATTCGGACTCTCCTGGGAGCCTGCTTAAAATGAGGAGATATAGCTAGTAATTCTGGGAAGTGAAGTTCTGGACCTCGCGCCTAATTAAACAATGGGGAGAGTTTCGAGTGATTAACAGCTGAGTCCACCAACTGGACCAGGTGGCGTACCAAAGGAATGCTCTGCCTTGCGACTGGGAGGGTAGATCAATTGTGACCATGAGGAGAGAAGGAGCTCCGAGCTTCTGAGCTGTATAGTTTCATGCAGGAAGGGCATGAGAGGCCTAAAGTCGGGCTACTGCATTGCCAACTTGATTCGGACTAAATCCTAAACTACAGAGAGGAAGAGAAGCTGAAAGAGTGGAAACCAGGCTCATCCTGCAGAAGACTGGAGAAATTGCTGAATCGCACTCAGTCTGTCAGGAATTGAAGTTGCAGTGTGAACTCCCGGGGGTTTGCAGTAAGTGTGATCGGGACCTGAAAGCAGCTGCCCGGTATAGTAATTTTCTTTACATATGAATGTGTGTAATGCTTGTGAGGAATAGCTAGTCTGGTTCTCTTGTCGCCGTGCGGTGTAGACTGAAAGTCAAGCTGAATGTATTCGGACTGAATCCGTCTGCTGATCAAAGCCGTGTGGCCTGACTTATAGAATCTCATCTTCCTGCTGTGCGTGTCTGGCAATCCAGAACCACCATCTGCGCCAGGTTTTCAGCATGGGGTATTGTGAGAACTAATCAGGGCATCCCCTGTGACCGGTTAACCATCAACAGTGTTTCATCTGATTTTCTTTCCTTCATTTTCTCAAAGACTGAGCCATCCGGCTCCGGATTACAATTGGGTATTGTGCATATTTTTCTCTACAGGGCCCCATCCATCTGCACCTGCTGGCCAACCCCAGGCAATGGACCTCGCTAGCCCCCCCAACCTGGGTACCTAGAGTGCGACTTTTTGGACCCTGTAATGTGCACAGTACTGTGGTTTAATTCTGCCAATTAACCTGATCTCACCCTCCCGTGTTTTAGTCCCCCTAAATAAACCAGATTTGATTTTGTTAAACTTTAAACTGTCTGAAGTGTCAGTACCTACATATCAAGCCATGTATTGGTTGGTGTATGCTGATTAACCTTATTGTACAGGGGGTCCTCAGAGACGAACCTCAGAATCAGTCTTGAGGGTAAGTGGTACTTTATGATTGAACAGTGTGTACATGTGGGGTATTGGGACTGTAACTTCTGTGTATTGTGTGAGCCACTAGAGGAAATAAAAGGGGGTCTCAGTGTCCCAGAGGGCTGTGACCAAGCTAGTCTAACCACTACAAACCCTGACCTCTGGGTGGAGGCATCCGCCATAGAACCTAGGCCACTCAATCTGTCAGTAGTCAAGCAGGCAGGGGTAGTAGCCCTTGGGATAGCGCCACCTGGGGGTTACATCTTGGAGGCACCGCTGGGATTAGCATCCTCTAGTGGCCAAGTGAAGGAAGTGCCCTATTATGTTTAACTTAAAGGAGAAAATGGAGGGGAGTACCATGCCCAAGTTAAAACTTGACCCCCTTAAGATGATGGTACACAAATTGATGGGGTGGTGCGAAGCTGAGGAAATGGACTCCCAAAAGGCTGCTTTGTTGCTGGATGTCCCATTGGGGATTAAAAGCACTGACATTGTCTCTACTGAAGAACATGTTAAATGTATGGGCAAGGTGGAAGTAAAAGGGCAATATGCCGACTTGCTCGAACAAACACTGCAAGTGCTGCTTTCATGCAGTATCCCGATAGGAAGGTGCCCCCTGTGATTTTGCCCGAAGGTGCCCAGAAGGGATGGAGGGTTATTCACACACGTAGTGGTTTGGCGACCCCCGGTTGGTCCCCTAGTACCAATCGCTTTAAAGAAAAGCTGCTCAAACTGTTAGCCGCAGAAGGGAGAACCACTCAGGAACTGGTAAAAGTATTAGACATCTCGGGCCACCACACTCCCCTGCCTTCCCCAGGTACATCTCCGAGGTCCTCTAAGAGCTTCATACTAGCCACACCCCCTATGGTTATTCCCCCCCATTCAACTGGATTTCTATCAGAGATTAAGACATTTCTCCAGTACTGCTCCAGTGCCTTCAGGGGAAGATGATTTGGAGACCTGGATGGACTATGCTACCCCTTTAGTACAAGAGTGGCAGTGTACTGAGGGGGAAAAGAGAAAACAGTTGATGGAAACTTTGAGGGGTCCTGCACTGGAAGCCATTCGATTCCTACGGGCCACTAGTCTGGAGGACACTGCAGCAGAATATCTTTCCACATTAGAGGGGGTATTTGGCAGCACAGAAACCGGAGAGGATCTATTATGGAAGTTCAAGTCAGCTAAACAGTGGAGAAATGAGAACTTGCCTACTTTTGTTGCCAGAATGGAAAGGGTTTTGCAAAAGGCCCACTGAAAGGGGGGAGTGCCTGCCCAAGTGCTAAACCTGGTCCGATTAGGCCATATATTGAAGTCAGCAAGATTTTCAAGCGTAATATTGCTGAAACTCAAATTGCAAGACAGGAGGACCAACCCTCCCGAGTATTGCCACTTGATGAGAGAGATCCGTGAGATTGAAACTGATGCAGAGGGATGGGAACCCTATGCTGGGTCTGTGAACCCTTGTCAGACCCCTGAGAAGAGTGAGCCAGATGAGACTAACAGCTGAAAGGTTTGATTAAGGAACTGACTGAGACCTACTGGAACCAGATCTGTATCAGACTCCCTGAACCCAAAAGTGAAGTGGAGTGCATGTTGTTTCCACTGAAACCCGGAGAGCAACCTAAGAGCAGAAATAAGGGACTTAAGAGATGATGAGGGAACTGCAATGGGCGCTTCACCCCTCATAGAAGTGGAGACCCAGAGGTCCAGTGGTGAAACCCTCAGTTCAAGAATAGCCTGCAGGGCCCCAGAGATGCCCAACCAGATAAGAGATCCCCTCCTCCAAGGACAACAGAGACACTAAGTTCTGCTACCATTGTAGAGAGTAGTGACACTTTCAGTCTGCTTGTTGGCTGCCAGAGAACTTAAGAAAAGTTACTAACAGGTTAGTGGCCTGGCATCGCAAAACCTATGCCCAGTCACCAGGAGGAGCCACCCAGAAAAGTTTTGTCACCAGGGCCAATGCCCGATCGACATCCCAATTAATGCCCCCCGAATGGTCCAAGGTGATGGGTCCCTCCATGGAGGCTACTGTGAAAGTGAATGGGGTACCCACAAGAGCTGTGTTAGACAGTGGCTCCCAAGTGACAATTATGTTTCAGGACTGGTATCAGAAGCATTGGTCTAATGTACCCCTACAACCCTTGGAAGGACTACATGTTTGGGGCTTGAGTGAGAAGACCTACCCCTATTCTGGCTATATCCGAATTTGGTTGTCCTTTCCCACCTCTGTGGCTGGAGTGGCAGAGCAAGTGGAGACATTAGCTTTAGTATGTCCCCGTACTGGACTGTATGATGGGGTTTCGCTTGCTATTGGAACTAATGCACATGTTTGGGCGACTGGCACAGTTGTGTTATGAAAACAAGGGTCCTGGACTAGTAGGGCCCTAAGAATTCCGGCCTTGACCAAGAAGGCCTATGAGGCACAGAGAGATGCTGACAGACTGGAACCAGGGGAACTGGTTGGGGTTGTCTGAAAGAAGGATCCTGAATCTCTGCTTTTGGCACCAAATGCCCAATGTGTCCTGCAAGGAGAGGTTCATATGAAAAAGGATGTCAAGAACAAAATATTAATGCTGGATGCACCAGGAGATGGAAAACTGCCCGAGGGGCTGCTGGTCAAGCCAAGTATTCTGCCTGCTAGAACCCATGATTTTGCCAGAAGAGTGATGGTTCAAGTTCACAACATATCTGACAGGGAGATTCAAGTAAACCGAGGTTGCACCCTGGCTACTGTGCATTGTGAGGATACTGCTGTACTACCCAGTAACATGAGTCTGGGAAAAAGTGATAGAATAACGCCTGACTTGTTTGATTTTGGTGACTCCTCATTGCCAGCTGAATGGAAAGTGAGGATTAGTAAGAAGCTTGCACAAAGGGACCAGGTGTTCTCTTTAAAGTAGTAGGACGTAGGCTGCGGTGGGGGACTAACACATATCCGCTGCAGGATGATATGCCATTTCGTGGAGAGGTCTCGATGCCTGGCACCTGCTGACATAGACGATGTAAGGTGACATCTGCAAGAGATGTTAGCTGCTGGAGTAATACAAGAATCCCGAAGCCCATATGCCTCTCCCATTGTGGTAGTGAGGAAAAAGAATGGGACTGTGAGGATGTGCGTAGATTATCACACCTTAAACCGGCAGACTATCCCTGATCAGTATACAATGCCACGCATTCAGGATGCTTTGGACTGCCTGAACGGTACAAGTGGTTTTCTCGTGCTGGATCTTTGCAGCGGTACTACCAGATCCCGGGGCCCCAGAAGACCGTGAGAAGACAGCCTTTATCTGTCCGCTTGGTTTCTGTGAATTCATGAGGATACTTAAGGGATTTCCGTGCCCTAGCCACTTTTCAACGACTGATGGAGTGCACAGTAGGGACATGAATTTATTAGAGTGCCTGGTGTATTTGGATGATGTTATTGTGTTTGGCAGCTCGCTGGAGGAACATGAGGGCAGATTGTTCAAGGTGTTGGACCGACTAGAAGACTCTGGCCTGAAGTTGTCCATTGATAAGTGTCAATTCTTTCAAACATCCGTAAAGTATGTGGGGCACATAGTTTCTACTGAAGGGATAGAGACAGACCCGAGTAAAGTTGAGGCCCTGACCACAGCCCCAAAATCTAAAAGAACTGCAAAGATTCCTGGGTTTCTGTGGTTATTATCAGTGTTTCATCAAGGACTATTCAAGAGTGATCCACCCTTTACTTAACTTACTCAAGGGTACCTCCAACCACAAAGATACAAAAATTCAGTGTCCCTTGAGACTGAGAGAGTGTATTTTCATCCAAATTAAGTATTTGGGGCCCGCTGGACTCCTGATTGTGAGACTGCTTTTCATGAGATCATATATCAACTTACCCACGCTCCAGTATTGGCCTATGCAGACCCAACAAAATCTTATGTCCCTGCACACTGATGCTAGCTTGCAAGGGTTGGGGGCTGTGTTTTGTACCAGGAACATGAGAATGGTTTAAGACCAGTGGCTTTTACCAGCAGGAGCCTGACCCCTTCCGAAAAGACAAGTTAGAATTCCTAGCTCTGAAGTGGGCCATTGTGGACCAATTCCAATAATACTTGTATAGGGCTAAAATACTGGTAAAAACTGACAAAAATCCCTTGATTTATGTCCAGACTTCAGCTAAATTAGACGCCACTAGCCATAGGTGGCTTTCTGCATTATCTACATATGACTACGCTGTTGAAAGCAGAGCAGGCCTGAACCACATAGATGCTGATGCTCTCTCACGGAGGCCTGTCCCCCAGAATGACTGGGTCAGACTGTCAGAATCTGATATTCGAGCACTCTGCCAGAAGTTTGACAGGGAGGAACAAATATCCACGGATGCAGGAATTGTATGTGGTGGATTGTTTAGGACCTCTGAAATTGCATTCCTGCTGCTTATTGCCACTTCTCTACCTTGGACACTGGTGCTTTGCCTCAGTTCAATAATGACAGTATTCAAGCGGGTTCAATCCGAGATCCCATGATCAAATCAGCTCTAGAAGCCTCCAAGAGGGAAAGACGTGCAGATGTTATTGCTCCACTGATTTGACAACTGCATTGTTATATAAAGAAGGTCCTAAGTTGAAACTGATCAATGGACTGTTATATAGAGAGACAGTAGACAGAGGGGACAAATAGACAAGCAACAGTTAGTTTGCCTACTGCCTTCGAGACTTGTTGCTGAGGTCCCTACACAACCACATGGGGCACCTTGGCATAGACAGAACACTTGACTTGGTGAGATCCAGATTTTATTAGCCTAAATGGGGGCTGATGTCAAACAACACATTAGAACTTAGTCACTGCTTACAGAAAAGCTTTTGCCACAAAGGCTGCCCCTCTTGTGACATATCACCTGTGCCCCATGAATTAGTCTATATTGACTTTCTGAGTTTGGAGGCAGATCAAAGAAACATTAGTAATGTGCTGGTGGTCACTGACCATTTCACCGATATGCCCAAGTTTTCCCCACTCAGGGACTAGAAGGCCTCAACTGTGGCCAAAGTGCTTATAGAAACTTTTTATCTCACTATAGGGCACCACAAAAGAATCCATTCTGACTGTCGAAGGACTTTGAGAGTCATCTGATCAAAGAGATTCTTTCTCTGTGGAGTGCGAAGTCAGAACCACCCTTATCACCCCCAAGGGACACAGCCTGAATGTTACAACTGCACTCTACTGAGATATGCTGGGCACCACTTCACCCCAAAGACAAGCCCAGATGGAGCCAACAAATCAACTCACTGGTACATGTCTGCAACTGCACTAAAAGTGATGCCACTGGGTTCTCCTCACCGCCTGAAGTTTGGAAGAGAAGCCTGACTGCCGGTAGATGTGTGTTTTGGGTTTTCCTGATGGGGTTCAAGCAACTAATCATTTACAGTATGTATATTAGAAGTAGAAGGGTCTTATTTAGGGTTAAAAAAAGAAAGAAAGTTAGTGTGTGTTCTGTGCTGGGAAGGGTACTGTATCAGCTGACTTTGCTAAACCAGTAGGAGGAAAGAGAGCTTATTGGGGTGTGGCTTAGACACTATAAAAGCAGGTGACTCAAATTACAACTTCCTGTTGCTAGCCTTGCTTGTAGAGCAGAAAGCAGCTAACTAAAAGAAGCTACATTTTCTTATTAATTTAAAACTTATATCTCAGCAGGAGTCAGTGTCTGTTGAGATTAAGTAGACAGATACTTTATTAGAAGTAGAAGGGGTCTTATTTAGGGTTAAAAAAAGAAAAAAGAAAGAAAGTCAGTGTGTGTTCTGTGCTGGGAAGGGTACTGTATCATCTGACTTTTGCTAAACCAGTGCGGAGAAGGAAAGGCAAGCTTAATTGGGGATGTGCTTGAGACACTATAAAAGCAGGTGGCTCAAATTACAACTTCCTGTTGCTAGCCTTTTTCTTACTAATTGCCCTCTATCCCACCACCTAAGCCAGTTCTACTTTTATAGCCACTGGATTTGACTGTCAGCAGGAACTTCCTGTTTGGCAGTAGGGAAGAGGATCATAGAGAAGCATTGGTTTGCAACCCTAGAGGAAAAAATGGCTCACTCCCTGCTGCTGGTGGTCTGATATTGAGCAAGGAAGAAGAAGGCTCTTGAAGAAAGATAGGAAGTTGCTGTCCTAGAACAGGAAGGGTGAGTTGTAAGGAGAGGAGAGAGTAAGAATACAGAGAAACAGTAGAGGGACAAAATAGGGCATGATAGGAGTGGTGCAGTGCAATGGCTGTGGGGTGGCAGTGTTCCAGGAGACATTCTGGGAGGCTGTGATGCTGCCCTATTGCAGGCACTCTGGTCTGAGAGAGGAGGTTGCCGTCTCAGGCTGACCTGGCTGGGATTGTGAAACTCCTCCCCATCTTCCGCTAGGCTGGGGCCTCCCTTTAGTACCACTAGACTGGCTTGCCCTATTCCGCTAGACCGGGGCCTCCCTTTAGTACCACTAGGCTGGCTTGCCCTATCCCACTAGGCCGGGCCTCCCTTTAGTACCACTAGGCTGGCTTGCCCTATTCCGCTAGGCCGGGACCTCCCTTTAGTACCACTAGGCTGGCTTGCCCTATTCCGCTAGGCCGGGGCCTCCCTTTAGTACCACTAGGCTGGCTTGCCCTATTCCGCTAGGCCGGGGCCTCCCTTTAGTACCACTAGGCTGGCTTGCCCTATTCCGCTAGGCCGGGGCCTCCCTTTAGTACCACTAGGCTGGCTTGCCCTATTCCGCTAGGCTGGGGCCTCTCTGGCAGTACCACTAGGCTGGCTGCCCTATTCCGCTGGGCCGGGGCCTCCTGTAGTACCACTAGGCTGGCTTGCCCTATTCCTCTAGGCCGGGGCCTCCCTTTAGTACCACTAGGCTGGCTTGCCCTATTCCGCTAGGCCAGGGCCTCCCTGTAGTACCAGGCTTTACCTCGGGCCTGATGCCCTACGTTAGCTTGGGCCTGGTGCCCCACTTTGGATTGAGACTGGTGCCCCTCATAATACTGGGCCTGGTGCCCCACGTTGCTTTGGGCCTGGTGCCCCACTTCCTAATGGGCCTGGTGCCCCACTTTGTAATGGGCCTAATGCCCCTCTAAACTTTGGGCCTGGTGACCCACTTTATAATGGGCCTAATGCTCCACTTTGTATCTGGGCCTGAATTGCCCTTTTAAATGCGTTGCCCTTTTAAGATTTCTCAGGCTCCCTGAGCCTGTTGTCACTTATGTTGGTGAACCCCGCCTGAGTTCCACCCCCTTAATAAATATTCATTGACCTTTGAACTGGCCTTAATGCCCTGGCCCCTTCCCGTGGGCATCGCTGAGTCCCGCCTCCAAATTAAATATTGAAATCAAGGGTCCTCACAACCCGATGCCCCTGCGGCGCTCGGCCGCCTCTTGCAAGCGCCTAATGTGCTGTTTACAACAAATATAGTCCCCCTGTAATAAACTGGCGGTCAGCACTGCGTGTGCTGCCGCAGACTCACCGCTCTGCGGTCTGGAGGGAGTCAGAAGGCAACCGGGAGGTGGGAGGTACTGCAGCAGAGGGAGGGAACATACAGGCAGCAAGAGGGATGACTGGGGCCTCCGACGGCTGAAAATGATGCGGCACTCTCTCGCCGCGGCGTGGGACCAGAGAAAACTGTTTAAACCTCGGGGCCAAATAATAAAACGGAGGGCAAACGAGCCTACAATGCGGGAAAACGGTGCTTTCTTCTTCGTGGTGCCCGATGGCACCACCGACTTCCACACTACTGCAGTGCAGGATTCTTCGGTGGACTGGAGGAGGGGACTCAGAGGAGTCAACAGGACTGGCTTCACAACCCTAGCATACCTCTCAACTGTCCCTGATTTTCAGGATGTCCCTGATTTTGCCTCAAAAGTTTACTGTGTCCCTCCTAAAAATTGTGTTTCCATGACCAAACAGTGGGAGTTGTAAGCACAAAATAATGTCAAGCATTAAAGATACAGACTTGTTTTTCCTTAGAAAATGTATTTTACACTAAGCCCCTTATTCTACCAGCTTCCTGGGTTGATATCTCCAATTTTGAAGATGTGTCCCTGATTTTGGTCCATTGTCCCTGATTTTTTTAAGCCTTGTCCCTGATTTATGAGGCAGGAGGTTGACAGGTATGAACCCCAGGTAAGCCACAAGTCCATGTTGCACTCCTGTGATCCTCTCTACTCCACAGTCCAACAGCAACTGACTAACTGTAGAATTGTTATTTGAACTTAAACCTGCCTGGGTTCTAGATTGACTAGATTGGAATGCTGTGCATGAGCCACTCAGCACAACATTCCATCCAGACCATTATGACATATATTGCTTTTAAAAACCTGTCTTTTGACCAGCTGTAAGTCCACAAGGCACTTTTCTACTATTTACAGTGTTTTTTCCTGTACCAGGAGGTTTAATCTTTATTTCTAGGGGGCCCCTTAGCACAGTACCCTGCTGCCTACACCTGCAGCAGGTACCCTGAGCACCTGTGGACTGTTAATTTATTTATTTTTCTGGAATGACCAACTATGGGGCATTACAGATGCCAAAGATGAGGTAATGTTTTGTATGTCTTTAGCCAGGGAATCCATGGTAGTCTTTAATGGCAGTAATCCCTCCAGGAATTTTTCTTCCATTAGCATGGCCTGGGCACTCAGTTTGGCACGGGACTCCCGGCAGGAGCATTTTGGAGCACTTAGCAGACTCGTCTCTTGTAGGCATTGGTGGTGGGGTATGGGAAGGTAAAGCATCTCGCATTTCCAGCTCCATTTTGCTAAACTTGATGTAAAGCTTGGTTTTAGCTGTGCTCAGTGGCGAGTTTCATGGCAGGATTACTGCCCGAAGGTAATGTTTGATAAAGAAAATGAGGTTTAATTGAGTGGTATCTTGGGAGCTGTGGAGAGTGCATCCGTTCAGGCAGCCATCACGTGCCTCCGTCCGGGAAATTACTTTTACAGACCTTTATTTTACAGCAGTACATGAAGTGAAGCCCTACGATAGCCCATGAACAAATGCCGCAAGGCTAATACCCAATCCGGTGCCTCACTAACCATCATCTCCAACATGAGTGTAATTCCAACCATGTTCCCACCACATGGATGACATCACTCATTCATAATAGAGTGAGCGTTGTCGGCACACGTTCCCACAGCAGCCATATGATCCCCAGCAAACGCCAAAGCCCTGCCCGTACCCCCACATTAAGCTTCTGAAAAAGTAAGTAAACACTATCTAAACAATAAAACTAGACAGGTGGCAACACAGGTAATGCATAAAAAGTTTATTGGGCTAGGTGCAGGGCCTCATACGACTCTAAGTGCATTGCCTGTTGCATCCTTATAACACCATGACTGCTGTCCTTCAGTTCGCAGTTCTCTCATCCTAAGAACATGCAAGACAGCACTCATATCCACAAGAGGCCCTCCAACCCGGCCAGTAAACTTATAAAATAGTTTCTCCACTAGCTGTTTAAGAATGCTGGTTCTGAATCAGAGCGCATCATTCCAGTCATTCAGCAGTGCTAGAGGATGAAATGCTGACAGGAAGAATTCCTGCACCATTGTGATGTCATGACTGTGTAATAGATATTAATGTTAGGGTCCCAGAAAGCTGGCAGCCAATTAGATTACTGCATTTCTGAAACCCTTTTTATGTTCAATCGCAAAGCATACAGACATACTGGTATCAGTCTAAACTGTGTGAGGGCTTTTGGAGGCGTGCCCATTCTCCGCCTATCACAGGTTCAGAATACAAAGTCTCCTCCCTAATTCTGCCCATTCTCTTTCTTGCTCCTCCTTTTGTCTTTGAAGTCCTTGTCCAAGCACAAGGCTGGAAAATGCAGGGTTGCATGGTTTTATTGTGTAACTCTTATTTGCTCCTGCCTGCAACGTGTCTAATGCTTTTGAACCCACTGCTCAGCTTTTACACTACTCTTAAAATGCATCAACTTATTTCTGTTCCTGATCTATCATGTCAATGCTGCCATAACAAATCCACATTTGGTGCTAACTGCGTGACCCCCTGTCTTTTCTTTTGTTCCGCTGCTGCTTGCTGATGGGGTTCCTGTTTTTTAAAATGTGGAAAACTCTGATTTTTTTTTTGTTTTGTTTTGTTTCAGTACCTGCTGTGCTGTGAAGCCTGAATCTCAGTGACGTCAATTACAGAAATGATTAGGGCTTCATGTGCATGGTTGTGTCATCTGGCGTGCTGTTTATGCTTCCAAAGTGCGCTCATGATTTCAGAATGAGCTGTTCTTTTCCCCTTCAACCTCTCCTCCTCATCTGACCCTCACTCTCTTTTGTCAGAGTGGGAAGCAGCGAACGTGAACAGCAGACTATGTGCCAACAGGACTGTCAGTGTGAATAGCACTGCCATCTGCCATCCTCATTTCTGACATGAACAAAGCAAACATGACAGTTATTGAGTTATTGGGGCAAAAGTCAGTTAGGTGCCAATAATATATTGCTTTGGATGAATTATTAAAGCTGCACTTGTATAGTGTGATTCCAACCCTGTTATATGAGTATTAGCATGAACTAGAAACTGTAGAAAATATTTTTTTTTAATTCAAGACACCATTTGCTCTGTATGGCGATTGTTGCTTTATTACTACATGTCTAAGATGTGAGAGCACATCCACAGAGCACAGAATAAATGTTGTCTTACATAAAAAAAAAAAAACCTTTTCTATAGTTTCTACTTTGTGCCACTGCTTACAGAACAGTGACACTGTGCATGCCCAGAGTACCGGTTCCACTTTTCCGAATACTTGTTCTAGCGGTTAGAGTGCTTGTTGTACAGTAAGACTAACGTTGTCACATTCATAAAGATGCCCACTTTCAGAATCTGCATCTAGCTCACCTTGCACAGAAAGTCTAACTCATGCATAAACAAGTTTGCTGGTGGCTCAGCACCATCTTTGCTTCATGAACGCGCTGAACATCAGACCGCAGAACTCTTCAGGCTATCAGGTCAGGTCACTCAACATTCCTGTATTTTGCAAAAAAAACATACAAAATGCATAGATAAGGCATATCGGGGCCATATATATCATTAGCAGGCATGTAGATGGCAGTAGACACCCTGGTGACACAGCACCAGAAACATATATAAAGCTGATAGTGCACCCTATCTATGTCCAATAACTGCAGAGCAAATACAGGCAAGCAAACATGGCTAGTGGCAAATGCTTATTATAATGTGTTTTGTATTTTATATGCACATCAGTACCAATGTCAATATTTATGTTTATTTTTTAGTGCAATACCTTCAACATAAACTGACACCACAGTCAATGTAAATTGCAGAAAGAACAGATCTGATTTATTCAGGGGACTATAACAAGGACAGGGGATAATCAGGTTAATTTGCTTAATCACACTGCGGTGCATGCAGTCAGAGTCCCTGTCAGTCACACTCTCTGGGTACTCAGGATGGAGAAAGGGGCTAGCCAGGTCCGTTGCCCGGGGTAGGCTGGTGTTGCAGCTGGGTGGGGCCCTGTGATGGAAAAATAATGTGCACACACACACAATTTGTAATCCGGAGCCAGAGGGCTCAGTTTGTGAAAACATCACAACCAAATAATTAGATGACACACTTTTGATTTAAAGATATGTTGCAGGGAGCTACCCTGTTTGCTACCCACGATACCCAAGGCTGAGAACAGGATGGATGGATGGTGCTTGTTCTGGATTGCCAGAAGGAGCAGGGTAGCAAGACAAGCCCTCGTGGCAGGGCCCAACTGCATTGAGCAGCAGGCGGATTCAGTCCGACGTGAACTGGATACAGCTTCCAGCCCTCAGCACACAACTCATCTCGGGGGGGAGACCAGATTGTGACCCCCATCCAGTTTACAGCACATTTATATGTAAAGAAAAGTGTTACTGTACCAGGCAGGCTGCTCCTCGATCCCGATCGCAAAATCACTGCTATAACCCGGGAGCACAGAGGTAGCTAGAGTTCCTGACAGGCCGATCACATTTAGCAAAATTTTCGGTCTTCTACAGATTGAGCCTGGTTTCTCTTCAACAGCTTGCTCAAAACACACAGCCCAGACATAGTCCGAATCAATTCTCTCTCTCTCTCGGCAGAAATGTCAAGCAGGCCGGAATTCAGGCCTCCCATGGTTCTCCCGCGCGAACTACTGCGCAACACGACCACTCAAACTAGACGGGCTTCTTCTCTCTCAGCTTCCAACTTGAATCTGGCTTGCCAGCAGATAGCTCAGGGGATTTCCTTTAGATCCAAAAAAGGTTCAATTGGTTGGATCTGCTGTCAGTCGCAACACACTCCCCCTGTTGGTGCAAAAAGGGGCCAGTAGTTCAAAACTACTATTCCCAGAGTTTGGCACCACACAGTCCCACTTTAACAGGCTCCATCTTAGAGTCCTCACACGCTGATTGGTCCAATTCGGCAGTTCAGGACCAAAATGGTGGAGCCAAACTGAACAGTCCTTGCTGCAAAGAAGGCAGGTTAGAACAAACTCTATCTCTTTACCACTCTAAATGTTTATCAGCAATTATTTACATCTTTTAACAGTGCTCCCTCTGCACAATTAGCAATGGCAGAAACAGAGTGATTATTCAGCAGCTTGGGCGGGATTCTGGCATAGAAACACACAGACCCCCCCACACTCAAACTAATTATGACTGCAAGATGGGCAGCCCTTAACGGGACAGTACACGGAGGCTTTAAAAGCACTCACTGGCAACAACATTTAAATGGCTTTGAGCCGAACACCAACCAGGCTGTAAGCAATTAAACAAGCTCTTGGAAGACTTTTCGGGAACCCCCATTTGTAGGGGGGTTACATTAGGATACAATTTTAAAAGAGAGTTTTACTCTTGACATGCTTTTTTTAATAAATTGAATATATATACGACCAGTCATTGAGTCTAGTTTTTATTCATATCTGCATCTGATACTGTAGGCTGTACAGTCTGTTGTACAGAAAGTTGGGTTTCACCAGCCAGCCACATTCTTCTGTCGGACTTCCATTAGTTCTCACAGTCTCTTTCTTGATTGCTTCAATCCCTTCCTTGACACACAAAGTAGATTGGTTGGTCATTTCAGGTGTTTTTGTCCCATGGATTCGAACTAAATCAAATAGTTAAACTTAGCTATATCTCCAGGCATATTCTATACAGAGACATGGGTTCAAAATTAAATCAGTGATTCAGCTCAGCATTCTGGCAAGGCGCCATCACGGTGCTGAGTCCTAACTGACTCCATGGAAAAAGGCCTAGACCGGGGCCTGTTAACACTGGTCATGTTATATGGAGCGAGCAAGTGGACAAACATGTTCATTCATGAGAAGGTGGCCGGCCGTGGAGGAGGACAGGGTTGTGCCAGTTGTCTTCTTGTTATGAAAACTGGGTACTGGGAAAGAGGGTGTGGTGGGAGTTGGGTGCTGCCAGGTTGGGAGGGGGTTGGGGATATAATGGATATTTTTGTGTCAGTCCCCCAGTGGAGAGTTTACTTATAAATAATAAAGAAATACAACAAATTGTGGGTGCTGGAGGAAGGAGGGTGGGATTGGGTTGTTGATAGATGGTGGGGGGATGGGGTTACATTTTACTTGGTTTTGGACTAGGGGAAGGAGAAAGAAGGGGAATTGTTCAATCAGTAAAGGCACACTAAGCTGGAGCTTTTTTCCAGGTGCATCCTGGGAGCATGAAGAAGTTAAGTGATTTGCTCAGGGTCACACAATATGCAGGTGGCAGCTATGGGGTTCAAACACAGGTCTTCAGGTTTACAGCTCAGAGCCCTAAGCCACAGCCCTATACTGCCTCCAGGGCAGGGGGAGGATCTTTCTCTCTTTCTCTCTTTCTTCTCTTTCTTCTCTTTTCCTTTCCTTCCTACCTTTCTTTCTCCTACCTCAATATCCGAGTATTTTGCTGCCAAATACTGAATATTTGGAAAAAGGTATTCACACATCCTTAATTCATACTGCTTGATTTTCCTGTTTTATGAAAAGGTCATGATTTGAAAACGTTTTTTTTTTTTTTTTGTGGGGGGGAGTAACATTCAAACTGCTCAGTTTTGCTGTTTTATAAAAAAAGCTGTGCTCTAAAAAAAGTGTATGTGTGTCCAGGGGGAAGGCTGTTACATTCCAACTGTTGAGAAAACCTTTTTTAATGAAAGTCTGGTTTTGTGGTTGAGTAGTAGTAAAATGTTTTTATTCATAAAAATTATGAACAAAGGATTTACTCGATTGAGCCAAGGCTCATTTACAATGAGGTCCCACAGTACAAGATAGTATTATATTGCAGTTCCACATTACTTAAAACAAAAACAATAAACAGCAAACAACAAATTCACACTCCATGATCAAGTAAGATCAGAGATTAGAAACACAAGAAAGCTGTCAGTTGGGGATGTCAGAACTGATTAATTATTGTATCGATGATGCCACAGTTGATTAATTTGTATGGGATACAGACTTAGCATGAATGAAAGCAATAAAGTGCAAAAGAGTGTGATTATGGGTCAGTAATCGTATGCCTCTCAATGGTGTTGTTAGGCATGAGGCAGTTGTGATGAGTGCCTTTAAACACCCGAGAGAGGTGTGTGATTATTTACCATAATTACACACCCTGTCATGCATTATCACACTTATACCATATAGAGAAACATTATTTCAAATATCAGTCTACAGACTGTTTTAAACTCATTGAAAGCATGAAATGTATTCAATTTTTAACATACAGGATATAAAGTAGTCCCCTAGCAAAACCTCATTTTTTAACAGTAAAATTAGTTAGTTCTTGTTTTTTTTTTTTGTATTGTTTATGTTTTATAGTTTGCCAACACTTTCAGGGGACACAAGTGCTTTCTAAAAATGATACCTGCAGCTATCTGTTGTTGTAGACTGAAGCACCTGTCCCATGAAGAAAAGGTACTTTCTATCAAAGCTTTGTGTCCCGAGTGCTACAAAGTGGGTGCAGTGTTAAACCAAGCACTCTAGTATGTTTCATTCCTACTTTGAAATAAGAAACTGCGACTCCAGGCATGCACATTACTGTCAATGCTAATGCGCATGCCCGGAGTCACAGCTGTTTATTTCAGACTAAGAATTAAACATCTTACAGTGCTTGGTTGAACACTGCACTCCACTTTTGGTGCTCAGGACACTAGGCAGCGGGTCTCTGCTGACATGCTGATGGTCAGTGGTGTAGTGAGCTGCAGGGTTTGGAGACGTGCTGTGCTAAGCTGCAGAGTGTCCGTGGATGGATTGCTGAGGAAGTGCAGAGGATCTCTTCATTTGGCAGCACTTGTGCAGTCATGCTGAATGTGCTGGGCAGTGGTATGTTTAAATGCTTTTGTGATAAGGTTCTCGTGACTAAAAGTAGATCTGGCATGTAATTATGTATCAGTAATTACATGCCTGTGACTTGCTGTTAGTGTAACCCCTAGGTGGCGCTATCCCAAGGGCGACTACCCCTGCCTGCTTGGTTAGGAGCAGGTTAAGGGGCCTGAGTTCTGAAATGGGTGCCTCCAACCGGAGGTCAGGGTCAGTAGTGGCCAAGCTAACCTGGGCACAGCCCTCCAGAACACTGTAACCCCCTCTTTCCTTACTAGTGGCCGGAACAATACACAATAATCACTTTCACAATACCCCTGATACACCACACAAGCACCCACATTGTTTGCACGTACCACCAGGGCTTTCCTCTGGCTCGACCCTGGGGACCCCCTGTAAAACAAGGTTATACACAGCAAATAACAGCAGTACAGTACTCTTGCACAAACTGGAACCACAGTCAGGCTAAATGCAAAAAGAGTTAGATCTGATTTGTCTAAGGGACTTGAATAAGAGAGGGGCGTAATCAGGTTAATTAGCTTAACGGCTGTATCAAGCAGTTATGTATGCACTTCAGGGTCCATAAACAGTCACACACTCTGGGTACCCAGGTGAAGAAGAGGTGGGCTAGCCAGAATCGTTGCCTGGGGTAGGCCGACGTTGCAGCTGGTTGGGGCCCTGTGAGGGAAGAAAACAACATGCACCACACACACAAATTGTAATCCAGAGCTGGAGGGCTCAGTTTGTGAAAGAAAAGAAACAACTAGACAATCAGATGACACACTTAGATTAAGCTGTTGTTGCAGGGAGCTACCCTCATGGTTACTCACGATACCCAAGACTGGACACAGGCTGGATGAAAATTGAGACTGCAGGTGGTTGATCTGGAGTGCCAGGAGAAGCAGGGCCCACACGATTCACCGAGGCATCATTCCTGTTCAAGTGTGGAGCAGGTGGCTGATCCCCAGGCAGGTCTCTCGTCGATGGCTTTCTCTGTGCAGTGGAGTAATCTGGCAGGGCCAGTGTGGCAAGGCCCAGGCCATATGGAGATGAACGCGGATTCAGTCCGGTCAAGCTGGATACAGCTTCCAGCAAGCAGAACACAATTCACACGGTGGGGAACCAAATCATGACCCATTATAAACACACAGCACATTTACATATAAGGGATTCTACTATACTAAGCACACCACTCTCAGGTCACAATCGCAAAGTCTTTGCACACACCGGGAGTTTAGGGGTAGCTGGAAATCCTGACAGGCCGATGCATTCAGCAAATCTTCGGTCTTCTTCAGGTTGATCCTGGTCACAACTCAGTGGCTTACTTCATTCTCTCAAACTCGGATTCAGTCCAAACTGATTCTCTTCTCCCTGTCAGGGGCAGCAGGCAGGCATACAGGCCAAAACTCAGGCCTTTCCACAGAGACTGTCTCGAGCTGTTGCTTCTTCTGCTCCCAACTTAGATCTGACTCAACTGTCAGCAAGCCTGGGAATTTCCCCAAGATCCAAAAGGTTCGGTTGGCTAATTCATCTGTCAGTCACAACAGGAGCTCCCCCTTCAGGTGCAAAAAGGCACCAAAAGCCCAAAACTACAATTCCTACAGATTCTGACTCCAGACAGCTCCTGTAGTCTGGCTCCATTTTAGGTCCCACCAGTACTGACTGGTCCAATTCGGCAGTCCTGGGCCAAAGTGGTGGGGATAAACAAAACAGTCCTTGCTGTAAAAAAGGCAGGTTAGACAAACTACATTATCATTATCACTCTAAATGATTTTCAGCAAATAGTTACATCTTTCAACAGAGCTCCCTCTCAGATTACTTATGACTGCAGTCCAGGCAGCTCTTCAACAGACAATACACAGAGGCTATACAGGCACTCTCTGGCAATCACATTTAAACTGCTAAAATGCAGGACACCAGCTTGGCAGTGAGCATTTAGGCAAGCTCAAGAAAGACTTTTCGGGAACCCCCATTCATAGGGGGGTTACACCCTTCCCTGCCTGGAGAAAACATGGCATCCGCTTCAAGTCTGTACCATCACAATATTGCAAATGCAAACTATACGAGACATTTATACCATTAGCATGTTATGCAAGTGACATCTAATGCATCAGTCAACGTAAACTTATACCTTTACTATACATATTCGCTACACTTCACAATACTATATCCATTCTGACAATACATCATGAATATTTCACACAGGTAATTTACAAATTACTATGTGGAATCATGTAATAACTTCTTATACATTGAACAGTGTAAGAGAGGACCCTTCCCTATCAGCTAACTTGGGGCTAGATGGGACAGGGGCACCATACCTAGAAGGCAGAACAATCAACCTGGAATTGGCATGTAGGCTCAGTTTAGGCAGTGAGCTCTGAGAAACATAAACCCCTTTGTGGACCACATTGAGAGGCAAATCCACTGGCCTCCTGGGGGAATCATAACTGAAGCATACTACTGGCTTGACAGCTCGGCCAATCTTTCTGAGGGGGACAACTACAGTCTCTGTACTCTCAGCACTGGTCTGTGGACTCTCGTCACTTGTGAGGGGTGCCTCTGCCTGGATAGGAACTTCCAAGCTTGGGGCACTGTCAGCTCCTTGCTCTGCAGGCTGTGTTTCTACAACACTTGACTCGTTTTGCGAAGGCTCAGGCACAATCAAACTTTGAGGCACTGAAGGGGGGTTGTCAGCACTCTCATGGTGTTCTTCAAATTCTGGTATGTCACCAGAAAGACTCCAACCATCAGCCCCTCCTTCAGTCAAATCATACAGTTCCACAATACACAGAGACTCAGCATTTTCAGACATGATTGCACTTCACTTTCTGGGAGCATTGGCTCCAAGGACGAAGCTGGTGGGTAAGGCAGTCCAGAAGACCCAGCTTCATCCCCACAATTAGTCATAGGGTTACTCAGAAACAGCTGACTCAATTCATAAGAGGGTAATAGGCATCTGGGTTCCTCTGAACACTTTATTGAAGTACTGGGGCAACTTCACTATAGCAGCTATATTGGGGTTAGCCAATCTAACTAACCCTGAGGTGGTCATTGGGGCAGCCTGTCTCTCTGGGGGCCAGAGCTATTAGCCACAGGGTCAGAATTTCCTGGGTTTGCTGGAGAGGTGGTGGGCTGTCTGACAGGGGTCGAATTGTCCCTACTTCTTAAGTGGAGTGATTTGGTGGTGCCCCTGTGTCCTCCTTGGGGTGGTTTATTGGTTGTGCAATTTAACCCTATTGAATGATCTTATAAGCTCAATAATATCATTGCACTGTTGTTGGTGCTTACCTGGAAAGTTTGGTCTAGTGTTGCTGCAGACTACCGTTTCTTATCAAGGAGTTTTATTTTAGCTTATTGATGGGATCGGCTGTGAGAGAGCCTTTTCTTTTTTCTTTTTAAAAAATGTGTACATTATATAACTCTGTACAAATGTGGCTGTGAGAGAGCTGTATTTTTTCTGCTTAAGTTATTGTAGGGGGTGGTGAGAGGCCCCCCCGTCAAGATTCATTTTATTTTATTTTTTTCCTAATTTACAACTTATTGACTGGAAAATTTATACAGTTAACATAATTTATATAAATTATCATTTGTTTTGTTTTAAGTTTCAAATATTTAGGGTTTTGGGGGGTTATTTACTTAAGTCTGTTTTATTGGGTATACTGCAACTATTTTAGGGTAGTTATTCTACAAGAAAATTAGAATTTTCTTGTTGTGGAGTTTTAGTCTAGTTTGATGGTTCTTAGCCTGTGGAATGTGCCTGTCTGACCCTCCGGTCTTATGCTACTCGTCCTCTTCTCTCTGTGCCCTCCATCCGTACCCCCCTTTTGCCTTTTTCTATCTACCAGCGCTGTCGTGCGCTGGGTATTGCACATAGGAGGGATGGTGGTGGGCGTAGTGGGGGGCACGGACATGGGAGGATGAATGAGTGGATCTCCCGTATAGGGTTGGTTAGGTTTAGGAGACGCTCTGGGGTGAAATGGAGCCTAGAACATGGTGCCCCATGTCTAGTCCCCATACCCAAGGGCACCATCTTTATTGATGGGCAAGTAGCTGGGATGGCTCACGAACCCCGTCCAACTTGGGCAGTGTTATGCAATGCCAGATCTATTAAGAACAAAATCACAATTATTGCGGATTTTGTTGGAACAGCTGATCTGGCTTGACTCACCAAGACCTAGCTGGATGAAAATGCCAACCCCATGTTGGAAGCGGCAATTCCAGTCGGGTACTCGGTGATACACCGCCTGAGATTGGACCGTGGGGGGGGGCAGCAGTCTGGTTTAAGACCGAGTTGGGCCTCACTGGTGTACCAGTAGAGGAAACTGAATCCTTTGAATGTGCTGTGGTAGCTGGTGTGGGTTGCAGGATAGTTCTTGTCTACCGTCCACCCGGGGACAAAAAACGATTCCTGCAGGAGTGGCGGACTTCGCTGTCGACATGGCATTGGAGTCGCCCAGACTGATGGTTCTGGGCGACTTCAGTGCTTGGGTCGATGATGAACTCTCGCCTTTTGGACAGCACTTCCTCCAGTTGATGACATCACTGGGCTTCACACAGATTGTTTCCTCAGCTACCCATAATCACAGTCATTCTCTGGATTTGATTTTCCTCCTGGGGATTGAGGCCTCTGACTTGGGGGTAGAACCTGTTGGTTGGTCTGATCATCACACCGTGAGGTTAAATTTCTGTGCCTCCCTTGGTAGATCTGTCCCTGTGGAGATGGTCAGTTACCACCCTTTACGGGATGTGAGCCCTGAAGACCTGGCGCTGGTGATTGACCTCTCGGAGCTTCCTGATGCCAGCTCAGGTGCAGAGCCATTGGTCCTGGTGTATAATAAGGCCATCTCCATGGTTCTTGACCTGATTGCTCCTGTCCGGGTTCATCCCCTTCCACTTCGCCCTCTGGCCCCTTGGTACGATGGGTCCTTGAGGGAGTTGCGGCGGTTGGGACAAAGGTTAGAACGTCATTGGTGGAAATCTGCCCTGGAGGTCGACCATCTTAGTTTGGTGGAGCACTATCAGTCCTACCAATCAGCAATCTCCTGTAAGAAGGCAGGGTTCCTGTCCAGGGAGATTGCTGTTGCTCAGAACCGACCAGCTCAACTCTTCCAAACTGTGGACAGGTTGTGCAACCCAGCCTGTCTGCAGCTCTGTTGAGCTTTTTCACAAAAGGAGTGTGATGAGCTTGCTAGTTTCTTTGTGAATAAGGTGGCCAGCATCAGGTTGGAGATCCTCTTGACTTGCTCTATGTGGGACACTGTTGGTCGGTGCTCGGTCACTATACCTCGTACTTCCTGGAGTACCTTTGACCTGCCAGAGTCCATGGATATTATGCAGATTGTCCAGGGGATGTGCCCTATGTGCTGTGGTTTAGATCCTGGCCCAACTTCCCTGATTTTGGGTTGTTATGAGATCATTGGCCCAGTTCTGGCTCAAACTGTTCAGTGCTCCTTGGAATCGGGTGAGTTTCCAAGCTCCCTGAAGGAGACGGTTGTGACACCCCTTCTGAAGAAAGCGTCATTGGACCCAGACACTCTAGCTAACTACAGACCTATCTCGAACCTTTCCTTTATAGGAAAGGTTATTGAGAATGTAGTGGCAACTCAACTGGAGAACCATTTGACCATCCATAATGTCTACGAACCTCTCCAGTCTGGTATCCGTAAGAGGCATAGCACTGAGACTGCTCTGGTTTGGGTGCTCAATGATCTCCTGATGGTGAGAGATCGGAGAAACCGTTCCATTCTGGTACTCCTAGATCTCTCTTCAGCCTTTGATACTGTAGACCATGGGGTGCTACTTGAGCACCTGAGGTCCATCTGTGGCCTGACAACTACAGTCCTCAGGTGGTTTACATCTTTCCTAACTGGTAGAACACAGAGAGTTGTGTCGAGGATTTTTCCTTCTGACTCGTTCCCTCTGTCCAGTGGGGTCCCTCAGGGCTCAGTGTTGTCCCCCATGTTGTTTGCAGTGTATATGCTACCCCTCAGACACATTGTAAGATGGTATGGTCTGAGGTTTTACTGCTATGCTGATGATACCCAGCTCTACCTGTCTTTTGCTCCCGACCAGGTTAGTGCTCTCTCAGTATTTAATAACTGCCTTGTTGAAATCCAAGACTGGATGAATTTGAGCTGGTTAAAGCTGAACGCAGGAAAGACCGAGGTTATGGTTGTGGACCCAGGTCGCAGGATAGAGGGGTTGAGGACTGATCAGCCCTCTGGATTATTTCTGTGGGGGCGCTCAGATCCTTACCTCTGAACGGGTGTGCGGCCTGGGAGTGGTGCTTGATGACGGGCTGACCCTCTGTTATCAGGTGTCAGCAGTCGTTAATGTAACCCCCTTACAAATGGGGGTTCCCAAAAAGTCTTCCTTGAGCTTGCCTAAATGCTCACTGCCAGGCTGGTGTCCTGCATTTTAGCAGTTTAAATGTGATTACCAGAGTCTGTATAGCCTCTGTGTACTGTCTCTTTAAGAGCTGCTTGATTGCAGCACAAGTAATCTGAGATGGAGCTCTGTTGAAAGATGTCATTATTTGCTGAAAACCATTTAATGATAATGTAATTTGTCTAACCTGCTTTCTTTGTAGCAAGGACTGTTTTGTTTGTCTCCACTATCTTGGTCCTGGACTGCAAATTGAACCAAACAGTATTGGTGGGACCTAAAATGTAGCCGGACTACAAGAGCTGTCTGAATTCAAAATCTGTAGGAACTCTGGTTTGGAGGGTTTTTTGTGCCTTTTTTACAGCTGAAGGGGGAGCTCCTGCTTTGACTGACAGCAAATCAATCAACCAAATCTTTTGGATCTTAGGAAGTCCCAGGCTGCTTGCAGTTTTCAGTTAGTTTCTGATCTGGGAAGTAAAAGGAGAGGAGCTGAAGTGATTCTGAAGTGATTCTGAGAGCAATCCTGAGTGGATTCGCATGGGAGAACTATGAAAAGGCTGAGAGTTTGGCCTCCATGTCTGCCTGCTGCTCCTGAGAGGGAGAGAAGAGAATTATTTTGGACTAAATCCAAGTTTGTGTGACTAAAGTAAGCTGCTGAAGTGGGCCAGGCTCAACCTGAAGAAGACCGAAGATTTTGCTGAATGCGATCAACCTGTCAGGAGTCCCAGCTACCCCTAAGCTCCCGGTGTGTGCAGAGAGTTTGCGATTGTGACGAGGGAGCACTTTGCCTGGTACAGTAGAATTCTTGTACATGTAAATATGCTATGAGCTGCTAGTGGGTTGTGAGTTGGTTCCCCACTATGTGAGCTGTGTTCTGCTTGCTGGAAGCTGTATCCAGCCCAAAACGGACTGCATCCGAATCTGTCTCCATGCAGTCTGGGCCTGGCCAGACTGAACCAGCCAGACTACCCACTGCACAGAGAAGCCATCGACGAGAGATCTGCCTGCGAATCAGCCCCCCTGCTCCACGCTTGAACAGGAATGAGGCCTCTGCGACTCGTGTGGGCCCTGCTTCTCCTGGCATTCCAGATCAACCACCTGCAATCTCGATTTTCGTCCAGCCTTGGGTATCATGAGTAAATACAGGGTAGCTCCCTGCAACAACAGCTTAATCTGAGTGTGTCATCTGATTGTCTTGTTGTTTCATTTCCTTTACGAACTGAGCCTTCTGGCTCCGGATTACAAATATTGTATACTGTGCATGTTGTGTTTTCCATCACAGGGCCCCAACCAGCTGCAACCATGGGCAACGGTCCTGGCTAACCCATCTCTTCTCCACCTGGGTACCCAGAGGTGGACTGTGTGGGGGGACTCAAAGCGCATGCATAACTGCTTGATTGATATAACCTTTAAGCTATTTAACCTGATTCTGTCCCTCCCTTGTTCACTTCCCCTGAATAAATCAGATCTAACTTTTTCTGCATGTAATCTGACTGTGGTTCCAGTTTGTGCTCAAAGTACTGTACTGTTGCTATTTGCTGTGCATAACCTTGTTTTACAGGGGGTCCCCAGGGTCAAGCCAGAGGAACCAGCCCTAGTGGTAAGTGCAAACAGTGTGGGTACTAGTGTGGTGTACCAGGGGTATTGTGAAAGTGATTATTGTACAGTGTTCAGGCCACTAGAGGGGAAAAGGGGGGGTTACAGTGTCTCGGAGGGCTGTGCCCAGGTTAGCTTGACCACTACCAACCCTGACCTCCGGGTGGACGCACCCGTTTCAGAACTCAGGCCCCTTAACCTGCTACTAGCCAAGCAGGCAGGGGCAGTAGCTCTTGGGATAGCGTCACCTAGGGGTTACATTAAGTCTGCCTTTTATCATCTTAGGAACATTGCCAGGGTCAAACACCTTGTTCCGTCCAGCAATCTGCCTGTGTTGGTCCATGCCTTTGTGACCTCGCGCCTTGACTACCGCAACTCCCTTTACGTGGGGCTTCCTGGGGTTGATATCTGCCGCTTGCAGCTAGTGCAGAATGCTGCTGCTCGATTGTTGACAGGGGTGTCTCAGAGGTCGCATATCACACCTGTGCTGCGCGATCTGCACTGGCTGACGATTCAGTGGTGGATCACCTTTCAGGTAGGTTTATTGACCTACAAAGCCCTACACGGACTTGGTCCCGACTACTTGAAAGAGCTTCTGATTCCCTACACCCCTGTGCGACAGCTCCGCTCAGCTGATGAGGGGTTGCTGGAGATTCCAAGGGTTACTTTGAAATCTTCTGGGACCCGTGCATTTATTTTGCAGCCCCTACCCTCTGGAATTCTCTGTCCTCTCAGCTCTGGGAATGTGTGACCGTGGGGGGTTTTAAACAGGCACTTAAAAGTTTTTTGTGGAGTCAGGCTTTTCAGTGAACTGTTATTATTCGTTATTGTTGTTTTATTCATTAATTGTAATAGTTTTTTGGAATCATGTTTTAACACTGTAAAGTGCCTTGGTATTTGAAAGGCGCTCAAAAATAAAGTTATTATTATTATTATTACATTCACTTTTGTCCGAGGTGGACTGACAGTCACTATCATTCTGAACCTGCTGCGGGGGAAACCTTGAACTTGTAACCACTGGGGTAGGTTGACTCTGTCTCTTTCTTGCAGCAGCATGAGTCACCGGCCCAAGGGAATCAATCTCTGAGGGTTCAGCCTCAATTATGACGTGGCCGATAGGTAGCAAGTGGTTACGGTGCATGGTCTTGACAGCTTTGAAGTTATTCTCTGGGCACACTTGGTACACTGGTAAATCGTCCAACTTTCTGACTACTACATAGGGAAGATGTTCCATCGATCAACAATTTTGTGTTTACCATGCAGTCCCAAATTGCGCAACAACACACGGTCTCCAGGTCGAAGCTCCTGAGTCTTTACTTTTCTATCATGCCTCTCTTTGTTGGCTAGATTTCTCTTGGCGGCCATTGTCTGGGCCAGTTGATAGGCATGGTTCAATTGAGCTTTCAGTTTTTGTACATATTGCAGGTAGTTTTTGGCTAGGACCCCATCTGGAGAGACCCCCAAACAGACATCAACTGGCAGCCGGGCCTCTCTCCTGAACATGAGGCAGTAGGGGGAGAACCCGGTAACATCATTTTTCATGCAATTATATGCGTGTACCAAGATGCTAATCTGTTGGCTCCATTTATGCTTGTCCTTTGGGTGGAGGGTGCCCAGCATGTCTAGCAGGGTGCGGTTAAATCGTTCTGGTTGAGGACCTCCCTGCGGGTGATGGGGTGGTTCTTGACTTCCACTCCCCCCCATAGAGAGAGCATTTCTTTGCTTAGTCAACTCTCAAAGTCTCTGCTCTGGTCAGAGTGGATCCACTGGGGGGCACCATAGTGGACAAGGAAATTTTCCACTAGCATTTTGGCCACGGTAGATGCCTTTTGATCTTTGGTGAGAAAAGCTTGTGCATACCGTGTTAAATGATCCGTAACCATTAACACATTGCCAATGTTCCACTGATCAGGTTCTAAACACAAGAAGTCTATGCAGACTAGTTCCATGGGAGTGCTGGTAGTAATATTAACAAGGGGGCAGCCCTCTGAGGCAGGGCTTTTCTTTGCAGGCAGTGACTACAAGTCTTTACATGGTGCTCAACATCGGCCCCCATTTTGGGCCAGCAGCAGCAGCGAGATCGTACCAGGTCAAGGGTTCTGTCAATATCGAGGTGCCCTATGTGATTGTGGAGGGACCTCAGCACCAAATCTTTAAAGGTCGTGGGCAGGACCAATTGTTGCTTGTCTACTTTGCCACTACGATCTACTGTCTCTCTATACAACTGATTGAGCAACTTCAATCTGGGGCCTTCTTTAAACAATAAAGCAGTTTGCAAGTCAGTGGAACGTAACTTAGATACATCCTTCCCTGCACGCAGGGCATCAAGTGCTGGCTGAATCATAGGATCTTGGGATTGAGCCCCCTGAATGCTGTCATTGTCAAATTGAGGTAGCGCACTAATATCTAGAGCAGAGAAGTGGCAATAAGCAGCCAATATGCAGGTGCCAGATGGGCCCAAGCAATCTACTAAACAGTCCACTGTGTCCACAGACATCTGCTCATCTCTATCAAACTTTTGGCACAATGCTTGGATGTCAGGTTCAGACAGCATGACCCAATCACTCCTGGAAGTGGGCCTTCGTGATAGGGCATCAGCATCAATATGGTTCAGGCCCTGGTCTGTATTCGATAGCATAATCATAGGTTGATAATGCAGAAAGACACCGGTGCCCAGTGGTGTCTAACTTAGCTGAAGTCTGTACGTAGGTCAATGGGTTATTGTCAGTCTTCACCAGTATCTTTGCCACATAGAGGTATTCATGAAACTGGTCAACGATGGCCCATTTTAGCGCAAGGAACTCCAATTTATGTACAGGGTAGTTTCGCTCTGACAGGGTCAAGCTCCTACTGGTGAAAGTCACTGGTCTCAAGCCATCCTCATGGTCTTGATACAGCACAGCTCCTAGACCCTGCAGACTACCGTCAGTATGCAGCACGTAGGGTTTGGTGGGGTCAGCATAGGTGAAAATGGGGGCGTGGGTGAGCTGGTACATGATTTCATGGAAGGTTGCTTCAGTAGGGTGTCCAGCTGGGCCCAAAGAGTTCATCTGGGTGGAAGTATACTTTTTCTGGCTCTTTGACGGTCCCGTTATTGTATTTACGATTGGTAGGAGGGTAACCCTGGGTAAGATTCAATAGTGGGTGAATCACCTTGGAATAGTCCTTTATGAACCTGCAGTAGTAGCCACAGAACCCCAGGAAATGTTGTAGTTCTTTCAAATTATGGGGCTGGGGCCAAGTAGTTAGGGTTTCAACCTTATTGGGATCAGTCTCTATCCCTTCTGTAGATACTATGTGCCCCACATATTTCACGGAGGTTTAGAAAAACTGGCACTTGTCAATAGACAGTTTGAGGCCAAAGTCTTCTAGTCGGCCTAGGACTTTAAACAGTCAGTTCTCATGCTCCTCTAGGGTGCTTCCAAACACAATGACATTGTCCAAGTACACCAGGCATTCCAGCAAATTCATATCTCCCACCGCACGTTCCATCAGTCGCTGAAAGGTGGCTGGGGCGCCCAATATCCTGTGGCATTCTCAGGAATTCGTTGAACCCCAAAGGATAGATGAAGGCTGTTTTCTCATGGCCTTCCTGGGCCATTGGAATCTAGTAATATCCACTGCGAAGACCCAAAACCGAGAAGCATTTGCTCCCATTCAAGCAGTCCAGGGCGTCTTGTATATGAGGCATAGTGTATTGTTCTGGGATGGTCCGCTGATTCAGGGCTCTATAATCACACACACATCCTCACAGACACATTCTTCTTATGCACAACCACAATGGGAGAGGCGTATGGGTTCCTGGATTTTTGTATCATGCCAGCTGTGAGCATTTCCTGCAGGTGTCTTCTCACATCATCTATGTCTGCTGGGGCTAGGCGCTGGGACCTCTCTCGAAATGGCCATTCATCATGCAGGTGTATGTGACGCACTGAACCCTGGACACATTCCATGTCATATTCCTTCAATGAAAACACTTGGTCTCTCTGGGCAAGTTTCTTGCTAATTCTAGCCTTCCATTCAGCTGGCAACGGGGAGTCACCAAAGTCAAACAAGTCTGGGGTCACTCTCTCCTTCTCACTAGGGCGCTTGTTGATGGGCAACACTGCAGTGTCTGTGTAGCGTACCATAGCTAGGGTGCACCCTCTATTCACCTGGATCTCCTGATCTGACACATTGTGAATCTGAACCATCACTCGTCATGCATAGGCATGGGCACGAGCAGGCAAGATGCTGGGCTTGACCAATAATTCTTCTGGCAATTTTCCATCGCATGGCGCATCCAACATCAGTATTTTGTTCTTGACATCTTTCCAGAGGTGGACCTCCCCTTGAATGGTACACTGGGCTTTAGGGGCCAGTACCATTGACTCTGGATCCTTCTTCCACACAATCCCCACCAGTTCATCTGGGTCCACCTCATCGGGTCTCTGTTGCTAGTCATGAGCCCTTTTTACTAAGGCTGGAATTCTTAGGGCCCATCCAGTCAGCTGTCCTTGTTTCTCATGGCAGAGTTGTGCTAGTCTCCCAAACATGTGGGCGTTTGTTCCAATTAACAGGGGAACCCCATTGTACAGTCCGGTGGGGGGACACACAAGGGCCAGTGTCTCTACTTGCTCCACTACATCAGTGACAGTTGCAGGAAAAGACAACCAGAGGTGGGCATATCCTAGATATGGATAAGACTTGTCACTCAGGCCCCACACATGTAGGCCTTCCAAGGACTGCAAAGGCACAAAAAATAAGTATTTGTCATACCAGTCCTGGAATACAATGGTCACTTGCGACCCACTGTCAAGCACAGCACAAGTATGAATACCATTCCCAGTCACTGTAGTCTCCATTGAAGGGCCCACTGTCTTGGACCAATCTGGAGGGACAACAGCAGGGGCCTGGACAGATGATTTAGCCACAGAGGGGTTTGAGTTAGGATGGCTGAAGCCTTTACTGCCGTCATTTCGTGCACCCTTTGACCACTGACTCGTTTCCAAAGCTCTCCTTGAAGCTGGTTCACCACTTTCTCTAAGTCCTTCTAAGACTGGCATTCCCTCTTCATATGGCCATCCGTGCCGCAATTTTGACAGATGACATGCTCTCGGGCATTCTTGGGGGAAAACATAGCAGGGGATGCTGGAGCATCGACAGGAGATTGTGATCTGACTTCTCCGGGTAGTGTACCATGTCTCAAAAGTTCCTTTAGGGTGGCAGTCAATTCCTTGAGCTCAGCCGAGAAGCCACCCTCAGTAGAGGATGCCTGAGGGTGCACCCCCACCCCCATAACAGCCAGGTTCTGACAGGGACCAGGGTCTCTGTCAGCAGGGGATTCCTCAGCAAACGCACCTGGTTGTACTTTTCTGACTTCATTCAGCAACTCCTCCCACCACCGTTTAGCCCATGGTGGGACACTCTTAATGGTCTCCATTTCGGAAGGGCCTTCCAGTGCCATGATCACTTGGGCTGCACTCACCCCATAATTACAATCTCCCCTCTTTACCTTCTACCTCCCGGAGTTCTTTTATCAAGTCACAGTAGTCAGGTGGGTTACCTCTCCCAGGGTTTTAAATAATTGATTAGCAGTTTTTTTGTTGGGACAATACTAACTCTACACAAAGCATTTATATAGGTTTTCTAGAAGTGTTATGTTTGTTAAACACAGTGAGGCAAGTGCTATGCATTTTCACAGTGTTTTAGAACTTTTATGAGCAAAACGCTAATCAATTTTTAGAGTTAAATAAAACCCTGCTCTCCTGTCCTGGAGCCTTAACTGGATGATCTGCAGTTTAGAATGCTTGGCATGTTGCAGCATGTGTCCCAATCTCACATGGTTCAAATCATTAGTGGCTACCCCACCTTTCCAGTAAGCTTTCTGCAGAGCTCTTTCTAGGTGAGTAACATACACAGACAAACTTTCCCCCTTCCATTGCTTGGTACCTTGGAATTTCCACATCAAAGTCTCCCCTGACTCAGTGCTCCCAAAATTGCCTTCAAGTACAGATAGGTACTTCTGAGCAGATGCATCAGGGTTCGTGGACCTCAAAAATGTAATGGCTTCAAGGGTGGGGCCCCTCAAACTTTCTATGATTGTTTGCCACTTTTGAGCCTCCGCACACTGCCACTCGGGTACCAAGGGGGCAACATAGTCGATTCAGGTCTCCCAGACATCCTCCCCTTGGGGGTGGGGAGGGTGCCCGAGAAGATTCTCAGCCTTTGGTAGGAGTCATGACTAATGGTGGGTACAGATATAGGGGCCAGCATTGGCATGGGCACAGAAGGCAGTGCAGTAACAGGTGCTGGAGTGGGAGGGGTGTTGGGAAAGAACACCCCCAGGTGGCAGGAACAGTTTCTTAAAGTCCTCCACGGTTTCCCTTCCTCCAGCAACAATTTGCAAATGTCTCCTCAAAAGTCTCAGATAATAGTGGAGCTCATCCTCCCGGGTCTTTACTGTCTTTGTTATCACTCTCCAGGCAGCTGGAACCCCTTCTGGGGCAATAGTCTGTGGCACTTTAGAGCTGTCCACGAGATCACTACACTCTACTAAGGCTGTGAAAGTTTGGGCGATCAAATCAGCCTGTTGACCCCACCACCCAGAGGTTTTTAAACATTCAACTTTGGAAGTACTCCTTCTACAGTGTCTCACTGGTACCGAGGAATATCCAGTATAAGCAGAGCATTTTGGGGGTCGATCTCCTCCCCAGTACACCACCCCACCAACTGGTATACAGCCATTTCTACTGGAGTAGCCATTAATCTTTAACAATGATTCATAATTTTTGGCCACTAGAAGGCACAAAATCCCAGCGGTGAGCCTCCAAGATGTAACCCCTAGGTGGCGCTATCCCAAGGGCTACTACCCCTGCCTGCTTGGCTAGGAGTAGGTTAAGGGGCCTGAGTTCTAAAACGGGTGCCCCCACCCGGAGGTCAAGGTCAGTAATGGTCAAGCTAACCTGGGCACAGTCCTCCAGGACACTGTAACCCCCCTCTTTCCTTACTAGTGGCTGAAACAATACACAGTAATTACTTTCACAATACCCCTGATACACCACACAAGTACCCACACTGTTTGCACTTACCACCAGGGCTTTCCTCTGGCTTGACCCTGGGGATCCCCTGTAAAACAAGGTTATACACAGCAAATGACAGCAGTACAATACTCTTGCACAAACTGGAACCACAGCCAGGCTAAATGCAAAAAGAGTTAGATCTGATTTATTTAAGGGACTTGAACAAGGGAGGGGCGTAATCAGGTTAATTTGCTTAAAGGCTGTATCAATCAAACAGTTATGCATGCACTTCAGGGTCCATAAATAGTCACACACTCTGGGTACCCAGGTGAAGAAGAGGTGGGCTAGCCAGGATCATTGCCTGGGGTAGGCCGGCACCACAACTGGTTGGGGCCCTGTGATGTAAAAAACATGCACCACACACACTAATTGTAATCCGGAGCTGGAGGGCTCAGTTTATGAAAGAAAAGAAACAACAACACAATCAGATGACACACTTAGATTAAGCTGTTGTTGCAGGAAGCTAACCTGATGGTTACTCACGATACCCAAGACTGGACACAAGCTGGACAAAAATTGAGACTGCAGGTGGTTGATCTGGAGTGCCAGAAGAAGTAGGACCCACATGATTCGCCGAGGCATCATTCCTGTTCAAGCGTGGAACAGGGGGCTAATCCCCAGGCAGGTCTCTTGTCGATGGCATTCTCTGTGCAGTGGGGTAGTCTGCTAGGGCCAGTGTGGCAAGGCCCAGGCCGTATGGAGATGAACGCGGATTCAGTCTGGTCGAGCTGGATACAGCTTCCAGCAAGCAGAACACACACAGTGGGGAACCAAATTAATTGTTTAATTAGTATTTCGGAAAGACCTTTGAGCGTGAGCTCTTTTACAAAGGTTCCATGTCAGGGTGGACAATAAGACAATACTCATATTCAGTGGTTACAGAAGCCTGATCATTAGGCATTAAAGAGCGATTACATGACAATAAGACAAATAGGAGAAAAAAACTGAGCAGTTGTAATTGAAAACTAAACTATTTCTAATCAGTTGCCCTAGGTAGCACACCCCTGGAAACCTCCAAATCCATTGGTAGACTATGGCAGAGTAACTGAATAGGGTTTAATGCTATCCCAGATGGCGAGAGGCTGGGTGACAGTGAAACAAGGGGATTGGGATTGAAACCAACCGCAGAGGCGAGAGGTGGGGGATAGTGAAACGGTGGGGGCTGTGATGGGGGAGCAAGCTCCAGAGGTCTTTGTCGAGTATGGTGTGTGTGTGGGGGTTTGGGAGGGCAGTACCAAGTGCGTTTAAAGAGGACTGATAGCTTACTTAAGCCCTTGGCTAGGCTGGAATGGAGGCAGGGTTTTCTATGTAGCCCTACTGGGTGTTACCTTGGGAGGTAAGCCTGTCTGTCAAGTGGGGCCTGAGAAGCAGGTGCATTTTGAGTTAGACATTAGGTGCTGTTTGAGGCCTACTTTGAATTGAGACAGGCTGTTGTTTGTAATTTCATCGGGAGTTCATTTGTCCAGAGGGGGGTCCGATAGGAGAAAGCACGCTGCCCTAGTGAGGTTCGGCGGAATGGTATGGACAGTGCTCCATTCTTCCTTCGTCTGGTGATGTGTGTTGAGAGAGAAGCCTAGAGCAGGTTTCCTATACAGGGTGGGTTTTTTCCCAGGAGTGCCTTCTTTCCCAGGAGGAAAGTTTGGTATTTCATCCTGTCTTTTAGGTTAAGCCAGATGTACGCTCATACAGAGTGCAAGTATGAGTGTAGTGATCTGCACACAGGGTGAGGCGGCATGCCATATTGAGTGCAATTTGGACCCTTTTGAGCACTGTATCAGTAGCAGCTCCATAGACCACCAGCCCGTAGTCTATCGTGGAGAGTATGGAGTTGGAGACTGAGATTTGGAGTGCTTCCGGGGTGAGTTATTTCTTATGCCTATAGAGGACCCCGATCTTTGCGTTTACCACTTTGACAAGGGAGTCTATGTGGTGTGCATAAGTGAGAGAGTCATCAATGGTGACTCCAAGGTACTTGAACAAGTGCACCTGCTCAATCTGCTCACCAGCCTTGTTGGTGATTATGAGGGGAGCATGCTTGTGTTTGTTGTAGGGGCTGGATTGTAACATGGCCTTGGTTTTCTTGTAATTTAGTAGCAGCTTTTGCCTACTGAACCAGTCCTCGAGTTTATTGAAATAGTTCTGTAGTTCTGTTTGTAGGGCAACCTGAGAGGTGCTGCTGCTCAGCAGCACGGCATCATCTGCATACAGAATAAGTTTGGTGTCACAGGCTGTGGGTAGGTCATTTACAAAGAGGCTGAAAAGCAGGGGCCCTAGAATTGATCCTTGAGAGACTCCTAAGAGTACATCTCTGGAGCTGGATAACGTCTGCCCGATTTTGACTCGCTGGCTCCTGTGTGTTAGGTAGTCACTGAAACAATTCACTGCGTTTGGTGCCACACCCAATCTTTGGAGCTGGAGTACTAGTAGAAGGTGGTTGACGGTGTCGAAGGCTTTGGTGAGGTCAATGAAGATGGACCCCACCAGTTTGTCTTCATCCAGCGCCTTGTGCACATAGTCAGTGTATTCCAGCAGTGCTGTGGTGGTGCTGTGTTTTTGCCTGAAGCCATGTTGGTTTGTGCAGAGCAGATTGTACTTATTGAGGTATTCTGTGAGTTGACTTGCCGCGAATTTTTTCCAAAGCTTTGGATAGTGGGGAGAGGACAGATATTGGCCTGTAGTTTGACACCAGCATCTTGTCACCATTCTTATGCACTGGAGTTACCAGGGCTTGCTTCCATACCTCTGGAAATTAAGCTAGGGCCAAGGATTTATTAAATAGCATTGTTATGGGCATGATAAGAACATCAAGGGTGAGAGATAGTAACTTCATATCTAGCCCGTCACTCCCCAATCTGGTTTTGCCTAGGACTTTCCTGACCATCATTAGGGCCTCCTTCACCGTCACCTTCTTAAAGTAGAAGGCTGGGTGGTTAGTTATGATCAGGTTGGCGCAACCTTGGTCCTCCACAGGCAGAAGGTAGTCTGGAGGCAGCACTGAGGACAGGTCTGTAAAGGTCTGGTTAAAGGCATCAGCAATGGCTAGCAGATCTGAGGAGGATGAGTTATTAATGTCGAGCATCTTAGGGTGCTGCTTTTGATCTTTACCAAGGATGTTCTTGATGTTATCCCAAAACCTCTTCCCATCTCCCTATGCGTTGTTAAGCTGGGTCTTATGGAAATTGGCTTTTGCGAGCCTGATAAGTTTGGTGCACCGATTTCTAGCCGTTTTGTATCACTGTAGGTCATGCTTGCTGCCTTAGTTAAAGGCTTTTTCCCAGAGGCAGTCCCTCTCCTTTAGGAGGGAGAGGAGCCTGCCATCAATCCAGCCATTAACCTCCCCCCGAATTTTCCGTTTTGTGCGTGGTGCATAGATATCACAGATGGAATTGAAGCCCTCAGTGAAAAAACTAAGGGCCTGGTCCAGCGTAGATGCCTTGTTGATGGGGGACCAGTTGTAGGCAGACAGGGCCAATTTGAGGGATCCAAGTTTGCCTTTCTGCAGAACCCTGCTGTCGATGAGGCAGGGTGGGCTTTTGGCAAGTTTAGTGGTCCATATAAAGGAGATTGGGGAGTAGTTACTTAGCACGTCCGGGAGAACCCTGAGTTCTGAGAATCGAGTAAGTGAGCTAGCTAAGACCCAGTCAATGAGGGTGCTGGTACCAGCCTTGTAGTTCTGCCTGGTGGGGTAAGTTATGAGTTGCGTGAGATTGTGGGAGGTGATTAGGTCTCTGGAGGGTGTTGCCTCCTTACATAACCAGTTAATATTAAAGTCACTGGTCAAGATGAGTTCTGAGCCCTTTCTGAGTGCGCTAAATTCTTCCATAACAAGATGAAGGCCTTCCTTGGCTTTCTTGGGGGCAGGTAGGTTGTGGCGATGGTAAGGATCTTGCCTTTTAGGCCAACTTGTATTTTTACCACTAGTAGCTCATAATCCTCCACAACTTTGGAGATGGGGAGGACGGAGCAACTCAGTGAGTTTCTGGCATAGAGGAGGCAGCCGCCACCTTTCCTGCCTATTCTATCAAGTCAAAATGCTTGAAATCCTTCGATGGCCACCTCACCATCTTTGATCCTACCCGACAGCCAAGTTTCAGTTAGGCAGAGTATGTCAGGGGCATGGATGGTCATCCAAGCCTGGAGCTGGTTGAATTTGGCAGTTGGGCTGCAGATGTTTAGCAATGCTATCTTTAGGCCGTTCACTGTATGGACCCTCCTGCTCCTCAGGGTTGTTGGTCCAGGGTTTAGGTGAACATTGCCAGAGAGTAGCAGTAGCAGAAAGATAACCTTTCTGGCAGATAGGGTGATGTTTATCTTCCCTCGTGTCTTCCGTCACCTGCGCTTCAGGTGGGGGAGGTGTCTATACGCCTGTGTTAAATTAGGGGGAAAGCAAACTGTTAAGGTTACGGTTTGGAAGGTTGGCTTCGCGATAATTGTGTTTGGGAGGTGCAGGAGGATAAAGAGCCTATCTTTACCAGAAGTGGTAGTGGCCATGTGTATGCTTTTCTTCCAGCTTGCACCCAGTGAGGATTCAGAGTGGTCTGAATTCGTATATGGTACCAGCGATGCCAAAAGAAGTAGTGAGTAGTAGTAGTAGGTGGTTGCACCCCATGGTAGTTTGTTTGGTGTTGCTGGCCTGCTTAACTGCTAGCTGGTTTATAGTTGAAACGGTATATAGTCGAATTAGGGTGAGGTCCCCTAACAATAGGGCAGGTAGAGCAGTAATTGAGAGGAGTTAGATGGAGTGGCTGGAGAAAATGTTGAGAGCAAGTGTGTGTTCCTGTGGGTGGGACTGCTTTAAAAAGGGGTGGTGAGAAAGTGGGTCAAGTCAGGTATTGAAGACAGGGAGGCCAATAGCATGAAAATGTGAAGCAGTGGAGTGACCAATCAGCTGCTAGGCTGAGGAAAGGGGTGGAGTAAGGTCTACTTACTACTGTGAGAAGGTGGGGGGAAAAATTCAGTCCAAAACACAGCACAGAAGAGATTTCCTGAGATCAGGAAGCCAGGCGTTGGAAAATCAGCCAAGGAGCAAAGCTGCCAATCAGTGCGTGGCTTCTCCACTGGATGTCCAGTCAAAACAGCGCATTCAAAACCACGAGTTTGGAGGTCGGTGTGTACCTGAATCTGTCCGAGGGGTCGGTTGGGTGGTCTGTTAGCTGTGGCCTGCTCGAGAGAGCCAGGGCCACAGAGTAGCTTAAAGCCCGCAGTTGGGCTGTCTGTGGAACAAGGAGGGAAACGCAGAGGATTAAATACAGTTACAGTACAATAGCAAGTCCAGTGGGGGGCAGGCAATGGGGTAGGACAAAGCATGAGGTAAAGAGGTGGTAAATGCAGGGCAATTATTTAGAGCTAGAAGAGGAGTTAATAGGGATCCGTGCTTTGCACCGGGATGTATGAGGAGGACAGCAGCAGCAGGGGGGTGTAAGGGAAGGGTTTGTAGGTAAGGCAGAGAAGAAAGTAGGGTGTTTAGAGAGACAGCATCACAAGTGGGGCACAGAAATTAATAATTAGCAGAGTGACCAGTGTGGGGAAGGGTCAGGGTTTGTCAGTAGGGCAGAAATGGAAAACTGCAGCAGTCTTGCTCAGTAACTAGGTCCAGCAGTCAAACATCAGCTACTATACAATACAGTTTGTCCAGCACTAGATTGCACAGCACTAAATATCACTGAGAGACTAGACTAGTGGCTTGTAATAGACTAGCTAAGCTGGCAGGTAAAGTAAGACAAATTGATGCATAGCATATGTAAATTACGACCCACTATAAACACACAGCACATTTACATGTAAAGGATTCTAATATACCAGGCACACCGCTCTCCGGTCACAATCGCAAAGTCTGTGCACACACCGGGAGTTTAGGGGTAGCTGGAAATCCTGACAGGCCGATGCATTCAGCAAATCTTCAGTCTTCTTCAGGTTGATCCTGGTCACAACTCAGTGGCTTACTTTGTTCTCACAAACTCGGATTCAGTCTGAACTGATTCTCTTCTCCCTCTCAGGGGCAGCAGGCAGGCATACAGGCCAAAACTCAGGCCTTTCCACAGAGACTGTCTCGTGCTGTTGCTTCTTCTGTTCCCAACTTAGATCTGACTCAACTGCCAGCAAGCCTGGGAATTTCCCCAAGATCCAAAAGGTTCGGTTGGCTGATTCATCTGTCAGTCACAACAGGAGCTCCACCTTCAGGTGCAAAAAGGTGTCAAAAACCCCAAACTACAATTCCTACAGATTCTGACTCTAGACAGCCCCTGTAGTCCAGCTCCATTTTAGGTCCCGCCAGTACTGATTGGTCCAATTCGGCAGTCCTGGGCCAAAGTGGTGGTGATAAAGAAAACAGTCCTTGCTGTAAAGAAGGCAGGTTAGACAAACTGCATTATCATTATCACTCTAAATGATTTTCAGAAAATAGTTACATCTTTCAACAGTGCTCCCTCTCAGATTACTTATGACTGCAATCCAGGCAGCTCTTAAAGAGACAGTACACAGAGGCTATACAGGCACTCTCTTGCAATCACATTTAAACTGCTAAAACGCAGGACACCAGCTTGGCAGTGAGCATTTAAGCAAGCTCAAGGAAGACTTTGGAACCCCATTTGGGGTGCACCAGACAATATTTTTCTCAATATGTTATAAGGGAACTATCACACTTTTTATGGGAAAAAGCCTATATGTTAATATCAATAAATGCTAGGAAAGAGTGGTATACAAATAAATCATATCATCAAGGGGGCTAATGAGGTCTCAGCAGGTTGCACACTCGCCTCTGAGACAGGAAGATCAGAAGGTTGGGGGTTCTTGCCCCACACCAGGAACTTGGAGTAAAAGGGTATGCTGCACTCCTGAGGTGTCATTGTTTGAATGAGGCATTAAAACGAAGTCCCGTCTGCTTGTTCTGGTGGTTGATCAGGTAGATGTTAAAGATCCCATGGCACATCTGGAAAAGAGTTGGAGAATGCCAAGGAGAAAAAAAAAAAAAAACTTCTACTTTAGTTCTGGAGTCCTCATCTCCGAAAGGACATAGACAGTGTTGAAGCAGTCCAGAGGAGGGCAACTAAAATTGTGCAGGATCTGCATCTAAAGCCCTGTGAGGAGAGACTAAAGAACCTCAGTATATACAGACTGGAGGAAGGGGGGTGTGATACAGACTTTCAAATACCACAAGGGCATAAATAAGGTTCAAGAGGAAGCCTTTTTCAGAGAAAAAGGATGCACAAGAACAATGGGTCATGTGATGAAGCTGGAGGGGGTAGAATCAGGGGAAAAGTAAGGAAACACTTCTTCACAGAAAGGGTGGTAGATGCATGGAACAACGTTCCTGAGGAGGTGATGGGAGTAAAAACTATAATGGGATTTAAGAAGGCATGGGATAGGTATAAGGGAACCTTAGAAGCAAGGAAGGGGGGCGGGTGGTAAAGCTGGAGATCACATTCAGTTCCAATAACAGTAATGAAACAAGGAACTTTTCAAGCTCCTGGTCAGTGATGCTTTATATCAGTTGCTCCCAAAGAATAACAGGACCTGTCCCATCCCTTTTGCTTAACCACAAAGGCAACCAATCAGCAAATTTTCGTAATCTGACACAATCTCCCTGATGCAGTGCCTGTTCTGGTGGTTGTTCAGGTGGACGTTAAACATCTCATGACACTTCTTGAAAAGACATGAGGCATTTATTTCCCCTGTGTCTTGGCCAAATTTTTCCCATGCAGTAAAATACCACCAACAGTTTAATCTGGATCGATTTCAGCTGGTTTCCATCTGTAACTCCCCCGGGACGACGCAGAAAATAGGAATAGCCCTCCTTTCCCAGTCAACAAAAAGCTAAAGAAATAAAGAAGCCATGAGGCCAAAGGCCAAAATTAATTATGACCTCATTAATCTCTGAGTTGGCATTTTTTCATGAGTACACAGCACTTTCTTACTGATTATTTGATATCATACATTTGAATGGGCAAAGCAAAGTTGGCAGTGCAGCAATATCTTATTTTATGTGTAAGGATCATTGTTCCTTGACTTCAGCTGCTCTGGCAGCTTGCCTGCACCTGGCGTCACCGTTCTCTGTTTATGACATGTTAGGCAGTCACTGTGGAAATGACTGTGAAGTCACAAGCAGATAATTATGATGTCATTCAATGTGCATAATGACAGTGGGAACAGGGCATTTAATACAGGAAATTTATGTAACATAAGCTGAATTGTGTCTAAATATTGTGTTATTTTGAAGTTTCCCCTAGGTTGTCTGGGGATGTTTAACATCCCTGTTATTTAACCTCTCTGCAATCTCTTTCAGTTGTCTATCTCTATGCTGTTTTCTTATTCCCATTCTGCCCTTAGCTGTCCCATGTGCACCTACTCTTAGCGAACTCTCAGCCCCCCATGCCTTCTCTGCAACTTACCCTGCCCCATCTTACCTCAGACCTCCCCTTCCTAGTAGGAGGATGCTAGAAATATGCTGGGGTGCATTGTGAGAGGGATTTCTAGTAGGAGGAGGGAACTGGTGCTGCCATTGCAGCACCCACTGGTGAGGCCCCACCTGGGGTACTGTGTCCAGTTCTGGAGGCTGAAGCTGTGCAAGGATATTGACAGGGTGAAGGCATTACAGAGAGGTTAACAAAAATGGTGCCAGCATTGCATGAAAAGCCATACAAGGAAAGGCTGCAGGAACTCAACATGAACTCCCTGGAGGAAAGAAGAACAACTCACAGGCACCTCACAGGGGTGAACAAGGTGCTGGTGGGGTGTCTCTTTCAGAGAAAAGAAGGCACTAGAACATGGGGGCTTGCAGTGAAGCTAAGGGAGGGAAGTTTAGGAGAGTTGAGAAAGATTTCTTCACAGAATGGGCGGTGAACAACTGGAACAGCCTGCCACAGGAGGTAGTGAGGGCAAAAACTGTGGGGATCCTCAAGCATGTGTGGAATTGATACACGAACAAAGTGGGCAGAGGAAGGAGGGAGGGAAACCAGTGACCAGATCGGGTCAGAAGTGTCAGAATAGGCAGGGAAAGGGGCAGACTAGATGGTTCTACTGATCCTTTTCTGCTGACAGAGTCTATCTCTCTATGTAATAGGGAGTGGGCAAGGCCCCCAGTGAACAATACAGTTCCTGGGGTCAGGCGGAAAATCAGCGTGTTGGGGCCGGGGGTACTGATGGTGCTTCATCTGGTATACTCATTGGGTGTTTTTCACTATTTTTCTACCTCCCATTCCCTCAGAGAAGAAATGCCAGGCTTGAGGTGGATGCACGCACATGTAAGGCATGGCAACACACCTACGCAGCCAGTTGGCTTCTCTCCCACCCTGCCAGGTGCTCCTGCCTGCAGCGCCACCTGTGGTCCCGCAGGCTTTGGTCTTGCAGACAGAGCAGCATTCCTCCCTCCCCGAGGAGGAGCATGACCTCTGGATTGACTGATCCTCTTCTCCCAACTGGCCGTCCTATGACTCCATCTCATTCCCGGGCCCAGGCTGCCTGCATCATGAATGGTAGTGCTACCACACTGAACCAGTGGACCGGACCATCTCAGCGCTGTTGGAATCTCTCTGTGCTCCTAAACAGCTGCAATATTCTCTCCTCTCCTCTCCTTCCCTTGGATTGTAAAGCACTTTGGGACACAATTTTTATGAAAGGCACTCTATTAATCCAAACTCCTTTCCTGTTGTGTTGATATTAGTTTATTACAGCACTGTAATTGCAACACCAAGAACAGATTCAGCGTCCTAATTCACCCCTTATTTTCCATTCTTTGTGGATCCCATACTGTGTGGTCCACCAATCCTGAAAGCAATCTGTTGTCAGATATGATGTCATTTCTCGATTCATGGCCCCATGACTTATAAAGGGACCACTTCATTGCTGAAGCTTTTGCTGGGAAGGTATAGCCTCCCAGTCTGAAGAATTGTGATTTCATCGGTCTGCAGGACACACGGCCTACTCACTGGCAATCGTTGATATTGAAAGGGTCAAGGCATGGCTCAAGGTGAAAATACAGGTTTTGAGATCCTAAAGAACTCCCTGGTCTCGAGGTGTCTAAACAGACCTTCACCCTGGTGGTTGGCATGGAACCACAGTATTGTGCTTCTGCTGAAATTAACTGATTTGTGCTCAGTCTAAATGGGGCTTGTCATAGCCTAGGAGTTAGCTTGGGTCACCAATTATGCCTTTCAGTGATACAGTATTCTTCAAGTTACCAACATACAGCAAAAACACACTTTCACATTCCTTCTGTAAGCCATTTATCTGTGTCATTTGTTCTATTGAAAATTGCCATATTTTTCAGTTCAAAGCTGCTTTACTCCTGACTGCTCCCCATCTTTCACCACACCAAGTGAAATGATTAAAATAAAATTACTGGGAGTTTTTCAACATCTACATCAGAGATCAGATCTGGTCACATGGAAAATAAGTAATGAACGTCGTTTGTTAGTGTCACTGTTAAATTATGAATTTTTCATGCTTAGGGCCCAAGAAATGCTTTCCTTACATTTCTAAGTTTGTTTGTAGACCTACTGGTCTAATTAAAAGCTCTGCCACTGAAGCACCATCAATGGCGGTGGAGCATAAAAGATACTTAGTTTGCTCTGCCATGTAATTAAAGCATGTAGACAAAGACCAAAGGAGAAACGCCGCACTCTACCAACTCTGCAGCCTGCCAGGTTGGAAGCAAGTTACTCAGAAAAACAAAAGGGCCATTTCCAATGCATAATTGCTTTCTTTTTCTGCTTTCATTTCTGTGCTTCTGCAGTGCAGCTGTGCAGGTAATTACAGCACCAGTGGCTCATATGCCACAGAAACAAGTTTTTTTTTTTACACCTTTGTTTTACCAGGAGACACACACTAAGCTGAAAGCTTGTTTACAGGTGTGATGTGGGAGTACAAGGAAGTTAAGTGACTTGCTCAGGGTCACACAGTATGCAAGTGGGGGCTGTGGGATTCAAAACCAAGGTCTCCACGTTTGCAGCTCAGAGCTTTAAACCACTGTGCTATACTGCCTCCTTATGCCATGCTTCCTCTCATGCTTCCCCCTCAGTGTTTCATGGTATTAAGTCACTGTGTTCAAAGTACATAGCAGTGATATGTTATTCAAAACATTGTTATAGGGCTTTATAAACTGTGGTGGAATGTATGTAACAATATTGTTTATTACAGAATTGTGGTCTTTTTATGAAGGGTGTTGGATTGGCAGGATCTAAACCTGATGGCAAATCACAATACAGGATACAGGTGTGTAGAATAAAGGTTTATTATATGAAACAAGAATAAGAGGACAGAGATAATACCTGTTGGAGTCCAGAACAGTCGAACACCAGGTGTCATAGTCATCATAAACAGAACTAACACAAAAAGTGGAGCTCTTACACAAAGTTATATACGGCAGATAAGAAAGTCCCATTACCTGGTAGTGGGCTCATATGCGTAATACAGATGAAACAGAAACATAGAATTTGACGGCAGATAAGGACCGCTTGGCCCACCCATTCTGCCCATTTCCCTACCTGGTGAATAAGCTGCAGATTCTAGTTAATCAACAGCTTACTTCCTCCTGCCCCCTACTAGAATTGCCTTATGCCTGTCCCATGCATTCTTGAATTCTCCCACTGTTCCTGACTCCACAACCTCCTCAGGAAGGCTGTACCATGCATCCACAACTCTCTCTGTGAAAAAATACTTTCTAAAATTACCTCTGAGCTGTCCCCCCTCTATCTTCAAATTGTGCCCCCTTGTTCTTGCTCATCTCTTCTTCTGAAAGACACTACCATCTTGTACCTTGTTAATTCCCTTGAGATACTTGAAAGTTTCTATCACGTCCCCCCTCTACCTCCCTTCCTCAAGGGTATACATATTAAGCTGCTTTAGTTTCTCCTCGTATGTCTTCTGGTGCAGACCTTGCACCATTTTGGTTGCCCTCCTCTGAACAGCCTCCACTTTTACTATGTCTTTGCAGAGATGGGGTCTCCAGAATTGCATGCAGTACTCCAGATGGGGTCTCACTAACTGTCTGTAGAGAGGGATAACAACTTCCTATTTTCTACTGTTGATGCCTCTTTCTATGCATCCCAGTATCCCCCAGCCCCTCCTTACTGCCTTCTCACATTGCTTGCTCACCTTTAGGTCATCTGATATAATTACTCCAGGTCTTTTCGATTTTGTTGTTGTTATTAACTCACCCCATTGTGTACTCTTCCCTGGGTTTTGTTTCCCAGATGCATTACTTGCACTTCTTTGCATTGAATCTGAGCTGCCACGTATTTGACCATTCCTCCAACCTTGCCAAGTGCCTTTTCATTCTTTCCACCCCACCTTGTGTATCAGCCCTGTTGCAGATCTTTGTGTCATCTGCAAAGAGGCATACCTTTCCTTCCAGGTGCTCTCCAATGTCACTTATAAAGATATTAAAGAGGACCGGTCCCAGTACCGAACCCTGCGGTAGCCCGCTAGTTACCCTCCTTTCTTCACTGTGGACTCCGTTTACTATTACACTTTGCGTTCTGTTGTCCAGCCAGTTTTTTATCCAGGATACCACCTTGGGACCCACTCCAAGGCTGGCTAACTTGTATATTAATCTTTTATGTGAGACTATGTCGAATGCCTTGCTAAAATCTAGGTAGGCCATATCCACAGCCCCTTCCTGGTCTACTACTTTGGTCACCCAGTCAAAGAAATCTATTAGGTTCATCTGACATGACCTTCCTGCTGTGAAACCATGCTGCCTTGGGTCCTGTGCCCCACTGGCCTCTAGGTACTCAACAATTCTTTCCTTCAGAAGTAATTCCATCATTTTCCCTACCACTGAAATCAAACTAACTGGTCTGTAGTTTCCTGCCTCTGCCCTGCTCCCACTTTTGTGAAGTGGAATCACATTTGCCCTCCTCCAGTCCTCAGGTACCACTCCATCCTTCCATGATTTGTTAAAGAGAGTAGTCAGTGGTGTTACTAGTTCTACCCTTAGTTCTTTTAGTATTCTTGGTGAATCCCACCAGGCCCCATTGCTTTGTCCACCCTCAGTTTCAAGAGTTCTTTCTCATTGGTGCAGTGATGGGCATCTCACACCCAAGGCTGTTATATGTTGCACTTACACGGTGATAACTATTTCTCTGACTATAGCTATCTATTAGAACATTAGAACAAGTGATAAAACATGCTGATGGTAGCAGCGTGCCTAATGGCTGTTGGTGGAGGTCTAAGACCACAAATATATCACAAACATAACTAAGTATACTAATCACAGTAATATATGTGTGAGGCAATATAGCGCAGTGGTTTAAGGGTCTGAGCTGCAAATCTGGAGACCTGGATTTGAATCCCAGTGCCCCCACTTGCATACTATGTGACCCTGAGCAAGTCACTTAACTTCCCTGTGCTCCCAGGTTGCACCTGTAAATAAGCTTTCAGCTTAGTGTGTCCCACCTGGTTAAACAATTGGAAAAAAATGCTAAGCATTGTAGCAATGACTAATAACAGTAGGTGGTGCGCTAAGGCCAGTAATAGTCCTCTGCTAAATGGTAGTCTGTCAGTACATCATTGCACACATTAGTAAACATCAGTAAATACTGGTATACCTTATACTGTATGATAGAAAATGGTGGTCCACATTAGGGATGGCAGGTCTGGTAGGTCTATATATTCCCCCCTTTGTTGCCTGAGTAAAGAGGCAACACTAATATGGATGGTATTGTCACAGGGTGCTCCCTGTGATGAGTAGAGGCCCAGTTATTCTAATAAATACCCCCCCCAAGAAATAAAGTCCCTAGGTATAAAGGGATGATATTGACTGTAACTTGACTGTTAACAGTGCTGAAACATCCCTTCCTGTACTACCCTGCACAAAATAGCAATCTTTCATGGTAGGAGAACACCCTTGCATCCTGCCACAAACACTTGTAAGGACAAAAGTAGCAACCCCTTTATTATTTGTGCCTTTTCCGTTCTGTTCCTTGTCCAATAGCCAGTATACAAAAAGGAAAGCCTCTAAAAAGTCTTTAACAGGTCCTTTTGCACTGCTAGCATTAAAGTATGCCCTGATTCTGTATGAAGCACATGTTGCACTATAGGTGCAAATTCCCCGAGAGGGAGTATGTAAAGAAAGCAAGACGTGAGTCTTTATAATATGCCAGTGCCCTAAAAACATGGAAAAGGCATTAGGAGTCAAAACAGTTGCTTGGCAGGGTTAATGTAAAACCCCTAAACTCCTAGCTCTAATGTGCAATGCGTCTGTGATAGCGAGCAGCTGGCAGCTTGCCAGAATGCAGCTCATTAAACAAAGTCAAAATGGGGCAAATTGACATGTTTACCATTGGGCTGATATTTCAGCCACCGGCTTGTGAAACATATAAAGTTGCAAGTTACCAGGGGAGTTGGTGAAATATCCTGAGCTTACCAAAAAAAACCCTTGTGAATTAGAAAATTAGAATAAGCAAGGTGAGGGCTAAAGAAATAAAGCCCTTACAGAAAGAAAAGTACAAGAGAACATTGTTCCTTTTGAAGCAGTATGGCACAGTGGTTAAGGCTCTGAGCTGCAAACTTGGAGACCTAGGTTTGAATATCACAACCCCCCCCCCACTTACATACTGTGTGACTCTGAGCAAGTCAATTAACTTCCTTGTGCAAACAGGTTGCATCTGAAAACAAGCTTCAGCTTAGTGTGCCTCTCCTGGTTAAACAATTTTCCCTTCCTTTTGTTTTAGTTTATTTTCAGTTACTGCCTGGTATCCTGAAGTTGACAAAAGGGAAAGAAAATAAGGAGCACACCCTTATTCTTCTATTCACTTGTCCAACTCAGGAATACCTATGGTCTATACATAAAGAATAGTAGTAGTCATTACCTGGTTCTGCAGTCAGGACTGTCTATAGAGCTGGCAGCCCCAGAAATGACTGCTTTTATAGAAGTAAGGAAGTGAGGTCACTCCAGTATGGGAGGGACATAATCCCTTAATGAACCTAATGATGATACAATTAGGTATATTTTGGCTATTCTAGCTCAGTGTTGCATACAAAGAGGGGTGTTGCTATAAAACTATGTGGGGTAGTATGTTAAACAGTTATGGTGGGTTACCAGGCAATCTAGACTAACCCAGATAGTTTTATTCTTAAATTAGATAATAGCTAGGTCAGGTGACCCCACCTACATGTATAAAAGTCTGCCACTAGGGTGTTAAAAGAGAGAGAGACCAGACCAGGGAGTCAGTCTGGAACTGTGAGTCTGAGGGATAAGACCTCAGAGTACTGCTGGGCAGAATAGTCGATCCTTTGAAGCCGAACTAATGACAATTTTTCTCTTCTGTAAGAACTTGAATCATTTCATGAAGTATAAAAATAAAATGATAAATACCATCCTGGCATTTTTTATGCACTGATTTTTGTTGTCTGCCTGCAATTTGTCTCCTGAACCAACGACCCTATTACAGTTGGTGTCAAAAGTGGGATTCCTGGCTGAGTGTCTGAAGGATACATGGGAGAGCACAGTCAGGGGTACTGGAAATAGTACCTCAGGAGAGAGGCAGAAAAGTGCATGGCGCCAGTAGAGATGAGGATATGTGGAAATGGTGACCTGGGCGAGGCACCACAAAACCAGATGGTGGACCAGAGGAGGATGTTGCGTTGGATGAACGAATGCTGGATGGAGGCAGAGCGACGCTGGAGGGAGGCAGAGCAGAGATGCCAAGAGCTGGAGATCCAATTGGAGCAGGCCAGGGATGTATCCAGGAGAGATGAGCCTTGGATTATGGACATGGAGACAACCCAGATGGAACATTCAGAATCTGAACTTCCTATCCTTCCTATTTTCCCAGGAATGTATTGGATTGAGGACAATGGAGTCCCCAGGTAAGACTGTTTTTATGGACCTAGGGGTGAAGAATACAAGCAACGTAGAAAAGGCTCCAGGAGCTGAAGGGACTTTAAAATGTATTGGACTCTCTGATTCACAATGTAATGATTTATTTAGAGTAAATTGGGAAAAAGAACAAAGGAAGATCCTGGCGTCACAAGTTAGGGGCATATGTCACAGTTCAGGAGGAAAGCAGGAAGAAGCCAATGGGGCTGAAGGGACTCATATACCATTGACTGTTATTAAACATAAACCAAAATCTGAATGCAGTGACCCAAGTAAAGCATGGGGAAAGCTACAAAAGGGAGATCCTGATGTAGCTCTTCTAGCTTCCTACATCAAGGATCAGGAAGGGGGTATGGGTACCGGTCAAACAAGGGTCAAACCATTATGGAGGGTTGAAGACAGGCAGGGTACCCTTTACTATGTTAAGCCTAATCCCCATACGAAAAGGTTGTGTGCTAGAATAGTGGTTCCAATTGCTTATAGGGAAGTGGTGATGGAGAATGCCTGCTCCAGCCACTCTAAGCCATTAAGCCATGAGGAGGTCCTGGCAGAGTTAACCTCAGCATTCTACTGGCCAGGAATGTACCGGCAAATAGTTACTTATGTGGAAAGGAGAGAGGTGTGCCAGGGGTGTCTGCCAAACGCATAGGGTGTGGAAACCAAAGGTGGGAAGGCCAAAAGAGATGGCAACCTTGGAGAAGGGGGAAGCACCAACGTAGATTGGGAGGTACTGGGTGGTAAGAATGCATTTCAGAAGAGTGGTTATTTATCTCTTGGTGTCTGACACAGACCCCAGGAAGCCATAGATATTAGGTGTACGATGGGTTATACTAATACAAGTGAGAAACTGCTGGGTACATGTATGGAAGGGACTGTCTCAGTAATAAACAGAACTACAAACTGGTTGAAGGGTTGTGAAGTGAACAACTAGATGGGGGACAAAAGGAAGCTAGACAGCAGCTTAAAAATGCTGTGGGGACACTTCTTCTAGATTATGTACTGGGGGAAGTACAGACTAGTCTCAGGGAATAAGTTGTTTCTGAGTGTTACAATTGACTAAATGTGTTACACTATTATGGGTCCCTGAGACAGATCTTTGGTGAGGGTGGGCCTAGCTCCATTCCCTTCCAGGTAAAGGAAGGTGGATATATCCTGCCACAATGATAAAGAGAGTTCTATGATAGAGGTGTACTAGGGTAACCTCGGTTTTTATCAAAACTGAGTGTGCAAGTTACAGTTAATTAGATGGTACCCCAGAGTAAAAGTCAGATTAAGGAATTGTTTGTCAATGGCAATTTCATTATATTGTTCATTTATTTTCTGTGCTGCAGCAATCTTCTTTTCTATCTTTCCAAATATTTTCCATCGACTGGAGGGTTGGCCACCTTCAGGCGATTGTTTCTCTTTTTCTCTGATCTATTTTTCAATCTGTTGATTTATGTATTTCTCTCCGCTAAAACATAATATGACCTCTGAGACTTTTCTATCAGATGATATACTGTAGTTGGGTGCCTGATAGTATTAAAGTGAAATATATAATGTAGTACATAGCAGACTCTAGGTGTGACTGTATAATTGCCCCAGGGTATATGTTATTGTGTTGTATAGCTGTTTTAGTACTATGCAATCTGATTAAAGGGGCCCTAGGGTGGAGCTTCTTGGTGAGGGTGGGCCGGAGCTCCACCATACCCCGATGATGGGATGGGTATGGGTCCTTGGACAACCAGTAGGTGGTTGCCCACTTAGGTGGGGAGGAATGTCACAGGGTGCTCCCTGTGATGAGTAGAGGCCCAGTTATTCTAATAAATACCCCCCCCAAGAAATAAAGTCCCTAGGTATAAAGGGATGATATTGACTGTAACTTGACTGTTAACAGTGCTGAAACATCCCTTCCTGTACTACCCTGCACAAAATAGCAATCTTTCATGGTAGGAGGACACCCTTGCATCCTGCCACAAACACTTGTAAGGACAAGAGTAGCAACCCCTTTATTATCTGTGCCCTTTCCGTTCTGTTCCTTGTCCAATAGCCAGTATACAAAAAGGAAAGCCTCTAAAGTCATTAGCAGGTCCTATTGCGCTGCTAGCATTAAAGTATGCCCTGATTCTGTATGAAGCGCATGTTGCACTATAGGTGCAAATTCCCCGAGAGGGAGTATGTAAAGAAACAGGACGTGAGTCTTTATAATATGCCAGTGCCCTAAAAACATGGAAAAGGCATTAGGAGTCAAAACAGTTGCTTGACAGGGTTAATGTAAAACCCCTAGACTCCTAGCTCTAATGTGCAATGCGCCTGTGATAGTGAGCAGCTGGCAGCTTGCCAGAATGCAGCTCATTAAACAAAGTCAAAATGGGGCAAATTGAAATGTTTACCATTGGGCTGATATTTCAGCCACCGGCTTGTGAAACATATAAAGTTGCAAGTTACCAGGGGTTGGTGAAATATCCTGAGCTTACCAAAAAAAACCCTTGTGAATTAGAAAATTAGAATAAGCAAGGTGAGGGCTAAAGAAATAAAGCCCTTACAGAAAGAAAAGTACAAGAGAACATTGTTCCTTTTGAAGCAGTATGGCACAGTGGTTAAAGCTCTGAGCTGCAAACTTGGAGACCTAGGTTTGAATATCACAACCCCCCCCACACTTGCATACTGTGTGACTCTGAGCAAGTCAATTAACTTCCTTGTGCAAACAGGTTGCACCTGGAAACAAGCTTCAGCTTAGTGTGCCTCTCCTGGTTAAACAATTTTCCTTCCTTTTTTTTTAGTTTATTTTCAGTTACTGCCTGGTATCCTGAAGTTGACATAGGAAAGAAAATAAGGAGCGCACTTTATTCTTCTATTCACTTGTCCAACTCAGGAATACCTATGGTCTATACATAAAGAATAGTAGTAGTCATTACCTGGTTCTGCAGTCAGGACTGTCTATAGGGCTGGCAGCCCCAGAAATGGCTGCTTTTATAGAAGTGAAGGAAGTGAGGTCACTCCAGAATGGGAGGGACCATCCCTTAATGAACCTAATGATACAATTAGGTATATTTTAGCTATTCTAGCTCAGTGTTGCATACAAAGAGAGGGGTGTTGCTATAAAACTATGTGGGGTAGTATGTTAGACAGGTATGGTGGGTTACCAGGTGATCTAGACTAACCCAGGTAGTTTTATTTCTGTAAATTAGATAATAGCTAGGTCAGATGACCCCACCTACATGTATAAAAGTCTGCCACTAGGGTGTTAAAAGAGAGAGAGAGAGAGAGACAGACCAGACCAGGAGTCAGTCTGGAACTGTGAGTCTGAGGGTAAGACATCAGAGTACTGCTGGGTGGAATAGTTGATCCTTTGAAGCCGAACTAATGACAATTTTCTCTTCTGTAAGAACTTGAATCATTTCATGAAGTATAAAAATAAATGATAAATGCCATCCTGGCATTTTTATGCACTGATTTTTGTTGTCTGCCTGCAATTTGTATCCTGAACCAACGACCCTACTACAGGTATGGTAGGTTACATGCAGGTTGAGTGAAGTTTCATAGAGAAATTTTAGTTGAGCACGATATTGTTTGAGTGTATTTGAGGCAGCATAAGGTAATAATAAGAAAACAATTAAGAAAACTTGAATAACAACACCTTTGAATGTGAGTTCCGATGCGTGTTGGACAATGCGGTGCTGAGATCACTCACGATGAAATAGTGCATTTAAAGAATCACCTGCCTAGTAATATTATTACTAATATGAATGAAATGTATTCTTTCTTTCCAATAAGGATTTAAGAGTCAGGGTGAGTGAGTCGACATGCACATTAAAACAGATAAATACTGTGCTATAGCATTCAGATAGTCAGGGTCACTATCAATGTAATCATGTTCTGGGGTGGGAACTGGGGGTGATAACTGTATGGCCAATGATAGAACGTTCATGAGGTCAAAACAGAAGTTGGGCATAGTGATGTCACATACAAGAGGTCCATAGGTGAAGGTCTCGTAGTTGGTTACAACACAGTATCGCTCTATCAGAATTGTAGGTCACATGAACTTGAGGAAGGTGCCACTTCATGACCTGGACAGGGCAGGTAATGGAAGCATTCGTCTTGTGGCTGGTGATGCATCATACATCTTCTTGGGTGACATCTCTGGGGGCATATCTGGAAACATTAACATTGAACTTGACAACAGGAACAGTGAAATTTTTTTTTTGATGCTTTGTTTATCTCTTGCCAACTGGCCTCCTTCCACCAGCCCACCCCCCCATCACCGCCACCAAGCTACTCACCGGCCATTGCCTCTCGCCAATTTGAGGCACCAGCTGACCCTGTGCAGCGGGGAGACTGGCTTCATCCTGCCGGTCGGCTTCTTTTCACTTCCATTTTGTCCCACCCCTGAGCGCAGAGCCAAAGTGTGCAATGATGCCAATGGCTGAGCCGTGCACACTTCCATACGCGGCACACCAGGCGTCTAACTCAGCCCCACTCCCCCTCTTGTGTGGGTTCATTGTGCCAGCCCCCAGCGACCACTATGGGTCAGACGAGCAGTGGACTCCATCCCCACCCCTCCCCGGGAGAGGAGAGCTGTCCTCTGGATGCTCGATCCTCTCCCTCCCCAGCCGAAACCCGATGACCCACTCGCACCGCAAACATGGGTCGCCGGTGTGGCAGGAAGTAAGGCAACACTGCCTCAACCTCCACACCACTGGGCCAGTGGAACAGTGACATTTTTAGCAGTCTCATTAGGAAATAGATCATCATCTAACATTAATGACCAGTCCATAGAGTCTGGTGAGTAACCGCAAACTGGCGTGGTTACATCAAACACATCACATCTGCACAGATAGTGGTAGCCCCTTTTGACACAACAGTCAGTATGTGGAGCCACACAGGCATCGAGTCAAGGGTGAAACACCAGCAAAGGAGGTAAATTAATCCACTTTCGGTAGCTGCTGCCCTCTAGATGTCCCAAGGAGTGAATGGTGACAAGCTTGTCAAAAACTGCAGTCTTTGTCAAAAACTGGAAGAGAAAAAGTGAATGCAACATACATAGTGTCCTGAATACTACATTGACTGGTAGTGTAGCAAGGTCCTTGATTTGGGTGTGGAGTCACATATCCCAAGTTTCGTGCAGTGGCCAAAGAAAAGGACACAATCTTATCCATGCATTTGGTAGTACATGTAGGGTTTTGCAATGGGGCAATATCATTTGGTCATAAGTCTATCCTGGATCAAATCTGGGATCCTTCTGGATTCCAAATCCAGGAAGAGATTGGTGATAGTGCTAATTGCAGAATTGTCATATGCAGAACAAATGATCTTCCTGCCTATGTGTTGCTCTCTAACCTCTTTATTGTTTAGAAAAAAACAATTCATTGAGTTTGTTTCGGGTCTCATCAAATAAATGTGCAAAATCGTATATGTTATACAATGTGAATCTTCCTCTTAGGAAATACCATCTATACTATGTAGCATGGGCTCAGCTACTGTACATCATTAGCTAATCTGGAATAGAAAATGTAGTTATTTCTTTGACATAGGACAAATTGGCTCAGTTTCAAATTGACATTCCAGTCCCAAACATACCTGTAACAGTACCTGCTAGGCCTGCTATGCCAGCTACACCTACAGTCCGTTTTTGACGTTTAGTCCTGAACACCCCTCAGGGTTCAGTTGTGTGATGCCCAGCTACAGGTTCCTGTGCTCGTAGTTGATATGCTGCCATTAAATCTAACGACATTACAGTATGGAATCTCGACACATTGGTTGACGAACAATGACCAAATTTGGATGTGTTCCAGTAGGTGAGATTCATAATAACAGGAACGTGCAAAAATTGTACATTATTAATTGGAGTCCCAGGGATGGGTGTTGCTACTAGGTCACTCTCTGGCCTGGCTCCATAGTGGGGCATTGTAGACATTCGTCTTTTTGATACTGGGATGACGGAAGGAAAATTGCAGCTGTTGAAATTGTGTGGTTAAAATAACATTTGAGCATGCTTGGTGTTATGTGAATCATGTGCAAAAGTCTTTATTCATTTTGCTGTGATTTTATAAAGGCCAGTGTGTTGTGGGGTAACTTGGCAGACACATAAAGTTCCATTGGAGCAAATATGTTAGGCCAATCTTGGAAAGTTCCTTTGCAAGTCGGCTACTGGAAGTTGCTGTCCAGCTAGGTCATTTGTTTTCCATTCTATCTGTAGAATGGAATGACCTGGTGCCACCACCATGGCGATCATGGCATCTCTTCCTTCATGGACAGTCATGGATAGGATGGTGCAGTGATGGTTACTCCTGTGCCTGGAGGAGGTGTGACAGGGGTAAGGGGTGAGTAGGCTGGGTCTGAAGGATTCATGGCATGAAGAAAGGCACTGAGATGTTCCTGGTACTCCTTGCCCTTTAGGATGGGTCCTTTATCTAACACGTGTACCAGGGTCAGGTCACCTAGGCAGAGGTCAAGGAGCAGTGTCATCAGAATGAGTCTTAGTTTGATGGCCACTTTGCAGAAATGAAGGAAAACAAAAAGGTAAACATACAGTTCTCCCTCCCCTGGCGGGGGAAGGAGCATTTAGAGAACATTTAAACACCTTTGTATAACTTTAATTGGTTAGCATGGAACCACTTCTCTATGGGTTTCTTGCATTCTGTGATACGCACTTGGTACACTGCAGGGCTCAGTTTGTTGATGATGTCATAGGAGCCTGCCCATTTACTTGCAAATGGATGTGCAGGTGTGGAACATTTTAGTACCATGACTTGGTCTCCTACTTGCCAGTTGACTTCTTTGACATTTTTATCAAAGTACATTTTGGACTGTTGTTGGACTTGGCCCAAATTCTTGGCAGCAAACAGGTGGGTCTGGACCAAATTATCTCTCAGCTGCATGACATAAGTATCTGCTGATACTCTATCCACAGTGGGGATGTTCTGTGGTCAATCAAGAGGTGTTCTGGTACTCTCATTTGTCTGCCAGTCATTACCTCGAAGGGTGTACAATGGGTGGATGCAGCAGGTTACCTCTAATTGCCATTAGGAGAAAGGGCAGAAAAGTATACCAACTTTACCCATTCACTTCTGCAAATTTACTCAACATCAATTTTATGTGTCTATTAGCTCTCTCTCTACCTGTCTTGATGACTGAGGACGGTATATGTGAAACTTTTGGCTCACTCCCAATAACTCCAAACATTCCTGCATTAGTTCTCCTGTGAAAGTAGTCCCTTTGTCAGAGTTCACCTTAAGAGGTAGGCCCCACTTGATGAGTACTTGCTCTACCAAGATCCTGCTAGTGGCTTTTGTCATGGCAGCCTTACATGGGAAGGCTTCTACCCATTTTGAAAACAGGACAGTGATCACAAGTGCATACTTGATACTTCTACTCGTGGTGGGTAAAGGTCTGATGAAATCAATCTGAATTGCATTCCAGGGGCCTGACTGCCTCTGAGGATGCAGTTTGGTGTTTTTCTTGCCAGGGATTGGGCTGTTCTGTACACAGGTAATGCAATTGTCCACGTAATGTTGACTTCTGCTGTCATTCCAGGCCACCAGCCCACAGTCTTCAGTCTCTGAAGGGTCTTATCTATCTCTTGGTGTCCACCTGTAGGGGTGTCGTGGACCTGATGGATGAATTCTGATCAGAGTGCTTGAGGTATCGCACAAAGTTTTTGATCACCTGAGTGGCATAGGACCAATTTCTTTTTTTTTTTTTTCCTTTTTTTAATACTTTATGATCAGAATGGTCAGAAGTATGGCAGCTTGGATTCAATGCAAAGAAGTGCAAAGTAATGCACCTGGGAAACTAAAACCCAGGGGAAGATTACACAATTGGGGGGGTAGTAACAACAACAACAAGCATTTGTCAATGCCGAATGTTTGCTTCCTGGCACTGGCATTGGTAGTGTAGAAGTTACAGAGCTGCATAATAGGAAAGGCAGCGAAGTATTGAACTGAAGCCAACCCCACCACCACCCTGCAGAGAGTGGCAGGCATTGGGGTGTGCCTTTGGGTCATCAGGCATAATGACCACGCCATTTCACCACACCCTACCCTGCAGACACTGACAAGTGTCACGGTGTGCCTTGGGGTCTTTGGCCCTTATGCGCACCCCATTCCATCAGGAAATATGGTGAGATGGGTGCAGTATAGGAGAATGGGGTGAAGTTTGGGCCCGAAGAGTCCGAGGCACACCTTGATGCCTCTCACTGGCTGCAGGGTGTGGGTGGGGGTGGAATGGTATGAGCATGACAGGCAAGAATCCCAAGTCACACCCCTGATGCCTGTCATACTCTACAGGGTGGGGCGTTATGGTCGGAAACCCTAACGTCTCAGGCATTCGTTGGTATTTTCACTCCAAATTTTCAACACGGTTTTTTGTGACCCCCACCTCATGAACAGTGGCAATATCAGTTTGTTAGCTGTAAACTGCTTTTGCACAGCGACTATGGCATTTGGCACCACAGGTGCAAAAACACATTCCGAACAGGATGTGAAAAATGACAGCGGTACTGTTCATGGGGAGGTGTAAAAAATGGCAATATTGAAAATCTGCTGTGAAAATCTTTAAAAAACTGGTGAAGTCATGAGCGTGCTGAGAAACTGTGCAACGCACACCCGTAATGCAACTAGTTTGGGGATTTTTTTACAGTAGATTGTTAACACAGGCATTTTGGGACCTCCGATCATGAACAGTGTCAGTGTGATTTTCTTTATCTGTCCCGAACAATGATTTCCCACAGCGACCACGCATCTCTGCACTGAAAGTGTGAAAACACATTTCGGCCATGTTGTGGAAAATGACAGCTGTACTGTTCATAAGGAGGTGTGGAAAAATGCCACTGGTGAAAATCTGGACTGAAAATATTACAAATTCATGAACCTACGAGGGTGCGTGGAAACTGCGCAATGCTCACTAGTAACACAGTCATTTTATGCAGTTTTGTCACCAAATTTTCAACATAGCCATTTTAAGACCTCTGCTCGTGACCAGTGTCACTGTGATTTTCTTAATCTGTCCCAAACATTGTTTTCGCAAACAGACTGTACCATTGTGCGTTACATGTGCGGAAACACATTTTGGGTGAGATGTGAAAAATGGTAGCTGCACTGCTCATAAGGAAGTGCGGTAAAATGGCACTGTTGAAAATCTGGTGTGCAAATATTACAAATTTGCAAACTAGCCAGCGTGCGTAGGAACTGTGCAACGTGCACTCCTAAAACAGTCCTTTTTGGGAATTTTTTCACCAAATTTTCAAAATAGCCATTTTAAGACCTCTACTCATGAACAGTGTCACTGTGATTTTCTTAATGTGTCCTACGATGTGATTTCGCACACAGACTGCGCCATTAGCGCTACATGGGCAGAAACATTTTTGTGGGCAAGATGTGAAAATGACAACTGTACTGCTCATAAGAAGGTGTGATAAAATGGCAATGTTGAAAATCTGGAGGAAAATATTGAAAATTTGCAAACTTACGAAGTATGTGAGGAACCGCAATGCACGCTTGTAAAACAGTCATTTTAGGAATTTTTTCACCAAATTTTCAAAATAGCCATTTTAAGACCTCTACTCATGAACAGTGTCACTGTGATTTTCTTAATGTGTCCTGTACATTGATTTCGCACACAGACTGCGCCATTGTGCGCTACATGGGCGGAAACACATTTTGGGTGAGATGTGAAAAATGGCAGCTGTACTGCTCATAAGAAGGTGTCGTAAAATGGCAATGTTGAAAATCTGGAGTGAAAATATTGAAAATTCACGAACTTACTGAGCTGCGTAGGAACTGCATAACGACGTTCTATAAAATCATTTTGAGGATTCCCACCAAATTTTAAAATAGGCTTTGAGAGCCCACCTATGAACACTGGCAGTGTCGCTTGTTAATCATTCTGAAAGGTGATTTCGCACAGTGGCTGCGAAATCACCTTCGGCCCGAGTAACACCATGACAGTGCAAGAATTCATGAGGAGGGGTCCCAAAACCCATGTTGAAAATTTGCAAAAATTCCAAAAATGCCTGAGATATGCAACAAAGTTGAAAACCCCTATCTATCCTATTATACAGCTTAACGGGTATTTCCTCAGTTCATGGGTCGGCGTTTTGAAGAGTGCAGACGTGTTCTCGGTCCACTGGAAGATCGCCATGACGACTCGGGAGGTAAGTATGGGGTGAGGGGGTGTGGGGAGGTAAGGTGCACAGTGGGTGGGTGTGGTGTGGGGGCAGGAGACAGCGAGGACCGCTTTTCTTTACAGGTTTTATTTTTTTGAAAAAGACGACGTAGGACGCTTGCCACGCTGGGGTGGGCTCCCAGCATGGCAGAAGGACTATTGGGCGTGGAGCCAACGGGATTGGGCACCCCGTCGGCCACGTAGCATCTGTTGCCACGCTGGGGTGGGCTCCAGCGTGGCACCTTGTACGGTGGGGAGACAGTGAAGTCGATGGGGATTGGGCACCTGTCGGTGACAGCATGTGGGAGAGAGAGTGGAGCCGATGGGGATTGGGCACCCTGTTGGCCATTATTACATCATTTTGCCATGCTGGGTGGGCCTCAGCGTGGCACTTGGATGCTTTGGGGGCGTGGAGCCTGACGGGATTGGGCACCCCCATCGGCCATACAGTGTGGAGGGGAGGGGGAGCATGAGCACGCAGTGTGCGTGCATGCTGTGTGGGGGAGAGCTCTGCTCACTCAAGCAGAACTCTCCTTTCAACTGTATGCCACTGCATTTTCAGCTGTCATACACAGCTGGAGCAGTGATTGGCGCCTGCACCATGCCTGCAAATACACTGACTGAATTGGAAGAGGCTGACACACCTCTGGAAAACCATATAATGGCATTATGTTTTTGCACATGCGCAAGCAAACACAGAAATGGAAAGGGACCTGGGGTAATTATATCAGATGACCTTAAGGTTGGCAAGCAATGTGAAGGCGGTAGGGAGGGCTGGGGATACTGGGATGTATGGAGAGGCATCAGCAGCAGAAAACAGGAAGTTGTTATCCCCTGTACAGACAGTTGGTGAGACCCATCTGAGTACTGCATCCAGTTCTGGAGACCCCATCTCCGCAAGGACATAGACAGGATGGAGGCAGTTCGAGGAGGGCAACTAAAATGGTACAGGGTCTGCAAGAGAAGCCATATGAGGAGAGGCTAAAGGAGCTTAATATGTATACCCTTGAGGAAAGGAGGGAGAGGGGGGACATGATAGAAACGTTTAAGTACCTCAGTGGAATCAACAAAGTCCAAGAGGGTAGCATCTTTCAGAAAAAGAGATGCGCAAGAACAAGGGGACACAATTTGAAGATAGAAGGGGGATGACTCAGGGGCAATGTGAGGAAGTATTTTTTCACAGAGAGGGTTGTCAACTCATGGAACAGCCTTCCTGAGGAGGTTGTGGGGTCTAAAACTGTGGGAGAATTCAAGAATGCATGGGACAGACATAAGGCAATTTTTGTGGAGGGTAGGAAGAAATAGGCTGTTGGTTAAATAGGATCTGCAGCTTATCCTCTAGGTAGGGAAATGGTCAGACTAGGTGGGTCAAGTGGTCCTTATCTGCTGTCAAAGTCTATGTTTCTATGTTTTGTACATTAGTAGATAAACATACAAAATACCATATATGATTCCAGGTATAGGAGTTTGTAACAGATACACTATGATAGGTAATTCTGAGCCCTTCTTCCATTGTCGCAACATACAGGGGTATATCTCAATTTAATACAATCGTATGTGGTAAAGAAATGAGTGTTGCAGCAAGACCAAGGACAATCATACCAGAGTATTTTATGAAAAGTCCAGAGAGTCCTTTCTTTACGGAGAGGCCATTGTCACTTGATGTGGCCCAGGAGTCCATGTTAAAGTCAAAAACAGAGAGAAACTAGTTCCCTTTCATACAAGTTATAGAGAAGTCCTTTCTAATTGCTGTCAGACCATCCAAAATTATTTTGCTAACAATAACGTGGTCCCATGTACAGTAAGAGAATTTGAGCTGACACAATTTCCCCACCAGATGGTGCTAACACGCTAAAAGAAAGTTAACGTATGCAGTTAACACATGGTGCTATAAACTGCAATTATGGTGTAAACCTCCACTTCATATGAAACAGCCAGTACAGTTACAAAAGCAGAGAAACAAATAATATATGTAATATCTTTATTTATCTCAGGGTAGACCAGAACTGAATACTGTAGAGGTTCAAACCTAACTGCGATAAACAGTATTTACAAATCTGTCCAGAAAATGTCCTGTTCAAGTATCCTCCTCTTCTCCTTCCACATCCAAAGCTCCTGATTTGGCAGAATCTGCACGGATCAGATCCAGCTTATGGGCCACATCGGCTGGATCATTGTAGAGGTATGTCTTCCCAGCTTACAGAATCTTTAGACGGGCTGGCATTTGGAGTGCGTGGTTAACTCCCAGCTCTCTCAGGCCTGCCTGGATGGCATCAAATCCTCGACAGCGCATCCTCATAGAGTAGCTGAGATCAGGAAAACGGTGAACTACAGAGCTCTCCGTAAAACGAGTGTCCCTGCTAACTTGGCTTTATTGTAACTTGACCAAATCCCTTATTTGTATTCCTGTGGTGACTACCAGAACAGTCCGGGGAGACCAGGATTATTTGGCTTTCTGCGGGGGGGGAGGGGGATTATACGGTAAGCTCTTTGGATCAGATAAGCATCTTGTAGTTGGAACCACTCTTGCAGAAGCAGGGTCATGTATTCCACCAAGTTTTCGCCCTCCATTCCTTCTGGTATCCCCAGAAATCTAAGGTTGCAGGCTCAAACATTGTTCTCTAGATATTCTAGGAAAGAATGAAGCAATTTATTTTCTCAGAGAACACCATCAGTCACTGTTACTGCCTTAGCCACGAAGGTAGATAGTTCAGTCTGTTTTGTTTCTTAACTAAGAACTTTAGGTACCACCTGTGTAAGCCTTGCATTATACGTTTCCAGTTTTTTGTCGATTTGCTGAACTGCTTGAATGATTGCATTAACTGTGGTTTCTAAGTCTCCTGACTTCCCGCTCACAACCGCATTGCTCTACGCTCCACTGATGGTAGTGCAGGCCTTTACCTCGGTCTTAGAAAAGTAATTTTTATTCTTTCCATGGTTCAAATCACCTGAGAATCAGTTGGCAGCCTCGGGATAGCTTTAGCTTGGAAATCCAACTATTGAATCTGGTCAGTTTTGAGTAATTATCAATTATTTTTGTGCTGTAGCGGTCTGGAGCAAATAAAGGCACGTCTTCTCCAGTCAGCTGCTGGCCCCTCATATAGGACCAATTTCTGATTCTGGGAAAGATGAGATTGTCAGAATGTCTTTTGAATTGACTTTTCACAGGCATTTCTTTCTCTGTTTCCTTGGAGAGGTATTCATGTACCTCTTTATCTCTGGATCTGCTAGTTGGACTGCAATTAGATCCAGGGAGACACTTTGTCTTTTGTGGGCAGCAACTGTGTGTGCTGCAGTAGAATAGGCATTGTTCTATATCTCCCCCATGAGCACCATCTTTGGCTAAAGTGTCTGCTCGTTGTACTCATGGAAAGGTTCAGTTTTGGAGTGGGCCTTGACTTTGTGGATGTACAGCCTAAAAATGAATTGCTCAGCAAGGCTGACAATGTGAATGAACAGGTCTTTGTATTTCATGGAGGTTCCCTCTGAAGAGGCACAATTATGGGCCTTCCAGAAATGAAATAATTATGTCAAGGAGTTGTACACACAGGAAGAATCACAGAAAAGGATATTATCGTCTTCTGCTTGGCCATGGATGATTTCCAAGGCACAGACAACTGCAGCAAGTTCTGCATACTACGAGGATTTGACAATGCACTTCCTAGACACCTCAAAGGTGTCTCCTGCTGGAAGAAGGACCGAAACCCCAAAGCCTGCAATTTGTTTTCCTTTATGGTAGGAGGAGGATCCATCTGTAAATATGCAACGTAGTGCAGGGTCCTTTAGTTTGCTCTCTGTTTGCAGGGAGGAATGGGCCTGGTTCTGGCAGGGTGGGTGGCTCTAGGCTACACTCATGTAGATCTCCTTCAAATAGGAGACTATGTGCCAAGATGGAGGGCATTTTGGTGGGATGTACAGTGATGTCTCTATCCTGTAAAAGGAGAGACCAATGAGTGAGTCTGGTGTTAGATATGTTGCCATCCTTGAGCCTGTCTGTTAACACGCAGTTGGTAGGTGTGGTTGTGTGCAATATAATAGGTAGAGTCCTATTATGTAGGTGAAGTGTTTGACAGCCCAAAAGGTTGTCAGGAGGTTCCTCTCACATGGGAGTACTTCTGCTCTACCAGGGAGGGCATTTGGAAGCATGGGCAATAGGCCTCCAGGTGCTGTTTGCCTGTTGTGCCAGAACTGCTGGCATGCCCACCTCAGAGGTGGCAGTTTCCAAGTGAAATGGGAGTTCTAGGTTGGGGATGACCAATGCTGGAGCAGAAGCCAGAGCTTTTTTCAGAAAGGTGACAGCAGCTGAGTGCTCTGGTCCCCACTGCCAGGGGACATCTTTCTTCAGCAAGTCATACAGGGGTGCGGCCTTCTGTGCAAAGTTGCAAATGAAGTCCCTGGAATAGTTGACCATTCCTAGGAAATGTCTCAGGGTAACCACACACTAATGGGTAGTGGCAAATCCTGGATACCCTGAACTTTGATCAAGGTGGGGCTCCTGCCCTCTCCAGTTATGCTAAGGCCCAGGAAGAAAACTTCTGGCTGGCATAGCTGTACCTTTGCAGGGTTGCATTTAAGGCCTGCTCTCTGTAGAAGGTCAAGAGCTCATCTAGGAGCTCTGAGTGCTTCTTTAGGCCGGTTGTGGCCAAAAAAAAGATTGTCCACATACTGCAAAAGGCATTCTGGGGTACAGAAGCCAAGTATGACATCTCTCATACGAATGTGGAACGGGACTAGACTGTTGTGGAATCCCTGTGGGAGACAATTACACGTGTACTGATGTCCTTCAAAGGTGAAGGCAAACCTGTATTGACTCTTTGGAACCAATGGGAGTGACCAGAAACTGTTTGAAATGTCTAATGTGCTGAACCATTTGTGTTCCGGCTTCAGACGTTTGAGCATGTTTGGAACTGAGGCCATGGTTGGTGCACAAGTAGGGGTGACTTGATTAAGTCTTCCATAATCAATGGTGAGCCTCCAACTGTTGTTGGGTTTCTTTACAGGCCATATGAGAGAGTTGACTGTGGACACACAGGGTCTGATGACCCCTTGTTTCAAAAGGAAGTCAATGGTGGCCCTCAGAGAGGGTACTGCTTCTGCTGGAAATGGATATTGCCTCTGGCAAGGTGGTTCATCACCAGTGACTTGTATAAGGGTGTCTATCATCCCAGACTCATGATTGTGTTTGGCAAAGGAATCACTATGCCTTTCCAATATTGGCCTTAGTTGGGGGAAAAGCTTGTGGTATTGGAACATAAGGATGATGTCATATTCCACGTCACTGATCTTCACTGCTGCTACCACATGCAAGTCAGAAATGAGAAGGATGGGGTATTGGCCAGGTATCTGAAACAAAAGTCTGTTGGCAAAATCCAGGACGCATCCATGACGTGTGAGAAAATCAATTCCCAGGATCCTCTGATGGTGAAGTAAGACCATGAGGTCAAATCGATGTGTCACTTCCAAAGTACCAATGATGACTGGTATGGGTTTGGACTGGTACATTGTAAATATGGCCCCTTCAAAGGTCTGGGCGGAAGTAGGCTTCCCTGTGGACCAACAAGAGGACTGTGATTCATCTTGATGCAGCACTGAAACTGCAGCACCCGTATCTAGAAGGCAAGCTGGTGGCCTCCAACCTGTGCTTCTATGCATGGGTGGCGAAATCATCAGTCACCACGGTGGTGATGATGTGAACTGGGGCTGACACCGTCAGTCCAATTCATCTTGTCCTGATGGGGGGGTTGGGGTCTACTTCTTGGAGCATTTTGGTGTACTCCGCATATGGGGATTTTGACTGTTCTCCCTCATCAGGCTCATCCTGCAGTGGAGGTGCGGGTGGGATAGCCACTATGGGCTTGTGTGGAAAGGCTGCAGAAAGTGACTGGACTTTGGCTTTAAACTCCTGGAGCCGGTTGTTTTGCTCATCCAATTCTTTGTATGAAGGGCCGGGCCACTGTTGTTTCTGCCTGTTGTCCCCTTTCTCTTTCTGCTGCTGCTGCTAGAGCCGACACTGCTCTGGCGCTGCTCTTGCTGTTGCCTCCTTTGTTTTGGTATGAGGTTTTATCCTGTTGGAAATCTTTCTGTTTCCCTTCCACCACGTATTGTGTGGAATGCTCGATGCTGCTCTGCAGTGCGGCCACTTTGGCCTTTGCGTCTGCCGCCTGGTCATGCGCATAAATTTGGTATGCACGTTCCACTTTATTCATAATGTTACAGAAGTGGTCCTTTTTTGGGAACACTGATGCCTCAACCTTGTCTCGAAGACCTGGCAGCATTTTTTCAAGAACTGGCTTTTATACTCAATTGAATCTCGCTCTATGGCCTCATCAACCAGTTCCTTGCCTGATTGGTAGGCAAGCCACAAGTGACTGTCATACTGGGCCGGGGTGTCCTTGGTGTACTGCTTCACTGGATGAGCTAGCATCACGCTGACTAGGTTGGGATTGTGCACTGGCAGGAGGCTGGCTGTGACTACATCAAACTGGGCCTCAGCATTCTGATGCACTGCTTCTGAAATTTTGGCCCACAACTTGGGATCTATAGTCTGGTTCAAAACCTGTACTCTATGCTTGGGTGGAAGGCTGAGCATTTCACACTGATTTCGAACCTTCTCCAGGTGGCAACTCAAACTGTCGCCAGGGCCATCCGACCACTTTGTCTGCAATGGTCTGGATAACCTGTGCAGATTGCAGCTCATTCGGGCATTTCGATTGCATATGAGTGGACTTGACCACTGCCTCAGCCGTAGTGGTGGCCACATCCTGAACTAGGGTGTGTTGCTCCACTTCCCTTTTTAACAAGTCAGTCAAGGCCTGATGGACCGTCGGCGATTGCGCCTTGGTGACTCCTGCCTTGGTGACCGCTTGTTCAATCAAGGCCTCAACCTCGGTCTTATTGGACTTACTCAAGATGGCAACTGGAGGTGGGCGAGGCCTACACTCTCTGGTGTCCTGAGGTGCGCCATCTTGGAAATCTCTGTCATTGCCTTTGTCATCCATCAATGACACCAGGTTGATAGGCAGGGATATGGGAAAGCTTTCTAGTGACATTTTAGGATTGCCAACTGCTGATGTAATCTCACAAGTTTTGCCCTACACCAGGAATGATCTACTCTGCCTTCGTACTGTGCCTTGCTAACATGGTTTTGCAAAACTCTATACACAGCACACACTTCGTGAGTTTCCCTGATCTCCCTGTCCAATGCCATCTGACATTTCTGCATTTCATCATACAACTCCTCATTCTCACTTCACAACATTTCATTCGAATCAGCCAACACATCATTCAGCTGTAATGCCTACTTCTTATCCTGTTGTAACTTTTCACAGTCATCTCTCAACCTAACCAATTATCTATCTCTTTCTTGTACTGTACAATGCATTTCATTCTGCATCTCATTTCTGAGACATTCAGTTTCTTGTTCCAACTCTCTCTGCTGCTCACCCATTTCTCGGGATTTGGAACCAAGCTCTTTTTTCAAAGCCAGGACCTCCATTTCAACTGCCTGCAGGGCAGCGTACAGGGCAGCAACTATCATTCCTTTTTTGGTCATGTTTTTTAACCATAGGTTTGGTCTCCGAATACAGCGTGCATACATACTGTATCAGGTGGGCTTGTGACTTTGTGTCCAAATCGAGATCTCCCCAACCTCAGTGGAAGGCTAACAAGTTTGAGACATCTAACTTGAGCTCAGCGTTAATGGCCATTGTGAGAGTTTTGCCTCCTCCTGCACTAGCCTGAAATTCAAGGCGTATTGATCCACCTTGTATTTCACAACTAGCCAGTTACACGTTTAGGGTACAGAGTCCCCTAGACCAGTGCTGCCGTAGAGCACGGGGCGTAGGCTCGAACACCTTCATTTGTCCCATCACATTCAGGCACGGAGGGCCTGAAAGATAGTCTAAAGTGATTAAACAGGTGGATGTAGGTTTGAATCCTTCATGATCCCTTCCCGTTCCCTTCCCTAAATACCTTTTCCTCAACTGTATTGGATCTGACCAATCAGGTCCTGCAAGCACGGTCACCATTTGTTGGATTGGCAGGATGTAAATCTGATGGCAAATCACAATACAGGAGACAGGAGTGTAGAATAAAGATTTATTATACTAAACATCAATCAATCAATCAAATTCTTTATTTATCCAGGTGAACACCATTGAGCAAGCTCATTTACAAGGTGGACCTGCATTACATAAGTCAAGTAACAATGCATTTATATACAGACAAATAGACAGTGGATGCAAGAGTACAACAGTACAGGTAGGTCTAGATAGACAGGATAAGTAAAAAAACATTTGGGTTCAGGTAAAAGACAGTCGGTAAGGGTATACATAATAATAGGGTAGCAAGTCAGTAAAAATTTATACCAGATACAACAACATACATGGTTTAGTATTCCTGTAAGGTAAAGGCATTATAGTCCAACGAAGAGATTAGTTGAAGTGGATGCTACAAACGAAGAGACATACATAGTCAGTTTAAAAAGACCCAGGCGTATCAAGGGGGAGACATGTGTCGGGAGAAGTGGGCAGCCAGTGGGGGGGGTCTGGAACTGGAATAATACTAGGAACGAAGGAATGAGATGCTGTGGGTACACAAGGAATAGGTGGGTGAGGGAGAGTGAGATTTAGGGTAGTAGATAAGTAGGTGGCTCAGGGACAAGTTACGACTGATACAAGAAGGAAGGAGGATGGGAAAAGCAGGGAGGATGTGGGAAGGCGGTTATAAGTAAGCTAGGATCATTGGGAGCAGTTGCAGGCTTCTGTAATGTATTTTGAGTATAAGGTCGTAAACACAGTGAGACTAACAGGAGTCCTCAGTTTCAGTGATTTCTGTAGCACATTCCAGAGTGACAGTAGAACGAATCCTATGGCAGCTCTCCCAAAACGCGTTAGGCACTTTCAGAGAAATCAGTGAATAGCTTCTTAGGGCATAGGTTCCAGGCATATTGAGAGTCAGGCAATCAACAATGTACTGTGGAAGTTTGCCAGTGATAGCTCTGTATGTCCAGAGAGCTGCATTGTTATTTCATCTGTGGTGTAGGGAGGTCCAACCTATGGCAGCATATAAAGAGCAGTGATGGGCGGAGAAGGGGAGACCAGTGATGAAGCGCAGGGCTCTGTGGTAAAGTATGTCCAATTTACCGAGGTATGAAGTAGCACATTGGCTGTATATAAAGTCGGCGTAATCAATTAAGGAAAGGAACGTAGACTGAACTAGCTGTCTCTTGGCCTCTGTAGTTAGTAGGCAGTTTAACATGAAGAAGAGACCTAGTCTCTGCCTCAGTTTTTTTAACAAACCTCCAGGTGGTCTGCAAGGAGAGTTTGAAGTCTAGCCAGACCCCAGGTATTTGAATTTCGTAAAATTCCAGGGTTTCTCCTAGGAGGGTGGTGATGGGGTAGAGCAGGGTAGGTGCATGGTTAATAGGTGAAAATAGCGTGCCTTTGTCTTTTGGTGTTAAGTAGCAATTTTTTTTACTAGGAGCTGGTATTAAAGTATGTTGAAGTCAGCTTTCAGGTCGCTACAAGCAGTTTCAGGAGTTGGTAATGGCTTAGGTAGATCACTGTATCATCTGCGAACAGATGAATTTTCGCCTCATTGATGCCTGGGGTATACTGTTGATGTAGATGGCAAATAGGGTAGCCCCAGGATGGATCCCTGCTGATACGTCTCTTTTTACAGATTTGAGGAGAAGTTCACCTTGGCCTTGACCTGTTGGTGCCTATCAGAAAGGTAGTTGTGGAACCAACGCAAGGAGGTAAAATCTAGACCAATAGCTTTTAATGAAGAAAGAAGGAGGCTGTGGTCGACAGTGTCGAAGGCCTTACTTAGGTCTAGAAAAATGGTGCAGACAAATTTTTTGTTCTCTAGCTCACGCTGCCTGTCATTTGTCACCTTGGCCAGGGCCGTGATTGTACTATGTTCAGTTCTGAAACCAGATTGCATTGGGTTTAGCAGGTTAGTATCATCTATGAAAGATTTCAGCTGGGCATTCACGATTCTTTCCAGAAGTTTTGATAGTACCGGGAGAAGGGAGATGGGTCTATAGTTGTTTAGATTACAGGGGTCTCCAGATTTAAACAACGGAATAACATGTGCAGTCTTCCACAGTTTGGGGAGGGTCCCTTGAGAAAGGGACAAGTTAAATAGATGCTAATAGGTACGGCCAAGACATGAGAGGCAATCTTTAGGTAGTATGGATCGAAGATGTCAGCACCAGCACTTTTTCTGGTGTCCAACTGGAGGAGGAGATCTTCGACCTCTTTTAGTGAGGCAGGAGAGAATGAAAAGACTGCATCTGAGGGACTAGATTCTGAAGGTTGCGTGGTAAGCTGGGAGCGTAGGTTGAGTGCAGCTGAGTTATCAAAAGCTAGCCCTGCAGTAGCAAAGTGATTGTTGAAGGCTTGTAGTATCTCTTTATTGTTGTTGATAGTTACATTGTCAGAAATAATTTTGAGGGAGAGTGTTTCCTGTGGTATTACCAGAAAGTTCTTTTATTGTGGACCAGAACTTGGTAGGGCAGTTGAGGCAGTGTAGAGTTCAGAGCAATAGAAGTTGGACTTGGTTTCCAATTAGCTTTGTACAGTGGTTTCTGGCTGTTCTGAAAAATGCCAGTCTTTGGCTTTGTGGGATGCGTGCTAGCTTCCAGAGTATGTCTCTTTTAATAGTGCTGCCTTGATGTCTACTGTAAATAACGGCACTTTCTAGCCTTTATGCGGTTTTATTCTAAGGGTGCATGGGTGTTAAGAGTACTGGATACAATTTAGTGGAAAATGACATATGCTGTTTCTACTGATTTGGCTAAATAGAAGGTCTGCCAAAGCAGGGAGGCTTTCAGGTCATTGATATATGCAATGGTCAAAATTCCGTTTTGATCTTTGGTAGAGAACTTTGCTGAGGCTGTTGGTTTAGGGACTGCTCTTATGCCAGCAATAAAGCAATGGTCACTAACATCAGCAGAAAAGATCCCAGCATGGGAGAAGAAATGGGGTTTGCTTACTAGAAGTACATCTAATAGTGTACTTTTCGTAGGGTTTTTCTTATTGATATGAGTAGGTTCATTAATAAGTAGAGTGAGCCCATGAGAGTCGCAGAAGGATTTAAGTGGAAGAGATGCACTTGACAGCCAGTCATAGTTAAGGTCCTGTAGTATAATTGTTTCCATTGTGTCGGTACTCATAGTAGATGATAGGTGGGACAGGAGCTGTATTGAGGGGCGGATCTATAACATCTTTGACACAGAGGGCCATTGATGTAGACATTTTTATTTTTAAGGACATGCATTCAAAGGCATTGGCAATTGATGTAGTGTTGAGGGTAGCAACCGAAAACTTGTCCTTAACATAGATGGCTACACCACCGCCTCTGGTTAGTCTATCGGCTCTGAATAACAGATAGTTGGGGATATTGACCTCTTTGTCTAGCATGGATGGATGAAGCCAGGATTCAGATATGACAAGTACATCCAGCTCTGTGTGGATAGCCCAAGCCTGTATTGAGGTGAGTTTCTTTAAGAGGCTACACACATTAACATGCATAAAGCTGATACCTTTATACTTCGTGACTTCAGACGGTGAAAGAATTGCTTGTATAGGACCAGGGTTAAGTTTAACGTTACCTGAGCATAGCAAGAGGAGGAGCACAACTTTCCTCAGGGCAACAAGTGGTAATTTTGAAGAACTAAACCTTCTTTGAACTATACGGTGGCGGATCACCTTTAAAGTCATTTTATTGACTTTCAAAGGCCTTCACGATCAGGGTCCGACCTATCTGAAAGAACTTCTAGTGTCTTACTGCCCCGGCCAATCGCTCCGCTCTGCCCGGCGAGGGGTTGTTAGAATTCAAGTGAGTTTAAATCCTCTGGCAGAGCATTTTCTTATGCTGCAGCCACTCTTTGGAATTCTCTACCACGGTTACGGAGTGCACCTCCGGGAGGTATTTAAGAAGAATCTGAAAACTTACCTGTGGCAAATGGCCTTCTTGGAAGATTAAGTTAATTGCATTATGCTATGATTCTATGGAATATTTTATTATTTGATTTTAATATTTGATGTTATGGTATGATTTTATTTATGTTTTATTAATTTGTATCTGATATTACGGTTTAATATGTTCAGTTCAGCGCCTTGATATGTTGAAGGCGCTTATAAATAAAACTATTATTATTATTATTTGGCTAGTGGAAGTATTGGCGTAGGAATGCAGGACCTATTCTTTGTACCATTCAGTCCTAGTGATACACATGTAAAGACCCTAGCCGTATGACCTTGTAGATGCAGGTACTGGGCCGAGTAGAGTAACATTCCTTGGGTAGGTAACGAGATGCGGTGGCTGTCCCAGAGGAGACTTAGCTGAAAGTGGAGTACGACAACATGGGGGCATAGCACGGGTTGTACCAAGGGACTCCATGGTAGACATTCTTGTGGTAGGATACGAGTCCTCTTGGGGGTAAATTTCATCTGGCGTGTACCCTTAATAAGGGTAGGGTGCATAGTAGGTAAATAGGTGAGAGCCAGATTGCAAGTTCCATGGTTAAAGTCCGGGGTCAGAAAGAGAAAAGAATTGTAAGGGCTTAATCTGGGCAAGGTATCACCAGGTAAGGCTACGCGCCACAGGGTCTGAAAAGGGATATAGGTGCCGATACCACTTGAAGGGAGCAAGGAGATGTTTCTATGGCACAGTGACTAGAGATAGTTACAAGAAGTCGTAAACCTGATCTAAGAAGTATCACCAGCTAAGGCTACACACCACAGGGTCAGCAAAGGGATGTAGGTGCTGAAACCACTTGTAGGGAGCAAGGAGAATTTACTATGACACAGCGACTAGGGACAGTAATAAGAAGTCACAAATCTGATCTGAGATGAGTGGTAGGGGAGACTGCGGTGGATTAGTTAGGATGGGACACTTGAACCTGAAGCGGCAGCCCAAAATTTATATGTCTGTGGGCGTCCTAGGGAGGCGGGGTGGATAGATTTGTAGGAAAGCCAATGGCAGGGGAGGGCGGGGCAAGGAGGTCTATATAATAATGGTCAGGGAGGGGGACTGGTGGGTGGGCATAACATTTGCAGCTTTGCCGTACCTCTCTGGGTCTGGAGTCCCAGCAAGTGGTCTGAGGTGGCGGCTTCGGAAGCGCCGACCGCCCGGTGGCCGCAGTTCCTGCAGCGGATGAGCTGGGAGCCCTGGAGGGTTCTCAGCTGAAGGGGAAGAGAAAGCGAAGCCAATTAGTACTGGTCCCAGACAATGGTCGAGCTACCCAGTGACAAAACTAATTTACAAATGAAACGGGTCAATTTCCTTGGTGCCCTGAAGTCTGGGCGGCAGTTACAAAGACAAAGGAAAGGGCTGTTTCACTTAATCAATCTAGCAAGAGCAGTTTGCAAGTATTACAGCTTTTTTTAGGCAGTTTACAGGCAGAGTCTAACAAAATAGGCATATGTAACCCCTAGATGGCGCTATCCCAGGGGCTACTACCCCTGCCTGATTTGCCACTAACAGGTTGAGGGGCCTGGATCCAATGGCGGGTGCCTCCACCCAGAGGTCAGGGTTTGCAATAGTTAAACTAACTTGGTCACAGCCCTCTGGGACACTGCAACCCCCCTTTCTTCCCACTAGTGGCCCACACAATATATCAGAATTACCTTCACAGTATACACTTACCCCCAGGTCTGGTTCTGCACTGGGACCTCCTGTGAAATGAGATACAGTGCAACAATCACAGTACAGTACTTTAACATAGACAAATACCTCAGGCAGTATAACTTTGCTGAAACAAGCAGCTCTGATTTATTTAGGGGATATAACAAGGACAGGGGAAATCAGGTTAATTAGCTTATCACTCTAATAATCTACCTATGGCTCTGTGCACAGGCCTATCCCTATCAGTTACTGTCCCTGGGTACCCAAGCCCCAGTGGCTAGTCCAAACCGGCAGCTGGTAGGGGCCCTCACACAGAGAAAGGAGAGATTAAACAGTCAGCAGTACAGTAATTCCATTTGGATTTAATGTGGCAATTCAACAGGGAGCGACCTGAATTAGTACTCACGACCTCCAAATAAGATAGGGTCCTTCAATGTCAGCAGGGCTCACTTGAGGTACACAAACCTCTTCACACATCCATATAAAAGAAAGCACTATACCAGGCAGGCTGCATCTGTATCCCGATCGCAATTACTGCACAATACCCGGAGAACACACAGCAGATTCAGTTCCTGACAGACCGAGTGCAATTTTCAGCACCCTCCAGTCTTCTACAGGGTGAGCCTGGTTTCTACTCTTCAGAGATCCTTTGATTCTTTCACAGGACGGATTCAGTCCCTAACAAGCTGTTACACAAGCTGCAGACCGAACTCTGGGCTTCACACGCTTTTGACTAAAACTGCACACTGAAAAGCACAGGGCTCCTTCCTTCTTCACTGCCAAAGCTCAAACTGAAACTCCAACCGACAAAACTGGGCACTTCCTTTGAGTTCCTCCCAGTTCTTGACTGGATTGGCTGTCACTCACAATAGACTGCTGCTGTTGGTCCAAAAAGGCACTGAAGTCTAAACTACATCTCCCAGAGTCACTGCCCATACAATCCTCTTGTGGCTGGCTCAGATTATGAGTCCAAGTTCTGATTCGTCCAAGGCATCATTTTAGAGCTAGCTTACTCTACACTGATTGGTCCAGTTCAGCAGTTCAAAACTAGAATGGGGAACTAGCAGACACAGTTCTGACTGCAAAGAAAGCAGGTTAGACAAACTGTAATTTCATTATTACTCTAAATAATTTCTGGCAAACAGTTACATCTTTCAGATAGGTTCCTTTGCACTCCTAGTGACTGCAAAAATGAAGTGAATTGGCAGCAGCTCGAGTGGTACTCAGAGAAGCACACAGTCCCCCCATACAAACTAATTATGTCTGCAAGCAGACAGCTCTTAAAGAGACAGTACCAGAGGCTCTAAAAACACTCACTGATAAATGGCTTAAATGCCAAACACCATTCAGGCTTGGAGCATTCAAGCAAGCTCCTGGAAGTCTTTTGGGAACCCCCATTTGCAGGGGGGTTACACATACATTAGCAAATGTAAGTAAAAAAAAAAAAAAACAGCACCTTTTTATCTCAGGAGACAGAGAAAAGATAAGAAGGGGTGAAGGACCAATCAGAGCAAGCCTGTAGAAGGCACTCACACTCTGATTGGTTTGCAGCTTTGCCGTACCTCTCTGGGTCTGGAGTCTGAGCAAGTGGTCTCGGGTGGTGGCTTTGGGAGCGCCAACCGCCCGGTGGCCGCGGTTCTTGCGGCGGATGAGCTGGGAGCCCTGGAGGGTTCTCGGTGGAAGTAGTAGGAGAGAATTAGCGTGGTCAGCCTTATGAAGGGGGAGAGGAGGGAGTGGTGAGGCAAGGGGCTGTTAGAAATGTAGTTCTGTGGGGCAGGACCGCACTCTAGGAGGTGTTCTGCAGCTTTAAATTTGTGTAGGGCAAGATGACCAATGGGAGGAGGTGCACAGAAGGGGGGGGGGGTTAGGTGTATTTAAGAACTTGTGGAGGAGGGGGTGGGGAGGATCACACAAAGAGACACACAAAGGAGAGAATGGGAAGATTAAGGGGTCTAGCTAGGCTAAAAGAAAGCAAACAAACAGTATTTTACTCTTTTTTTTCTACCAGAATGAGCAAATACAGGCTAGTAACAGTCCTTAAACAAACAAAAAATCAGCAGTAGGAATTCCGTTTTTCAGTTTAGCTGTAATTGGTATTATGTGCACACACTAGTAGCGAGGGCCAGGCAGCACAGACTACAAAATTTGTGCATGGGCATGCAATTAGTTCTGGGAGAGCAGCCATGCTGGATTCCAGAGCTAGCCACTCAGGGAGTTCACCAAGATGGTAAGCAGCCAATGGGGGCACTGCAGTCAGATGGCGCCAGAAATGTGGAAAAACAATCCAGGATCTTCGCTGCAACAGACGCTGAGGGCTGAAGATCTGGCTTCGGCAATTACCTGTGCTTGGAGAGCAGTGGGCGGGTGGCAGCAGACAGGCTCCCGGTCTCGCCGCTGTAGTCGGCGGGTAGCTCAAGCTTAAAAGCAGCTACGAGGATGAGGTGCTTGCCTGATGCTAATAAGAGAACAGCGATAATACCTGCTGGGAGTCCAGAACAGTCGAACACCAGGTGTCACATTCGTCATAAACAGACCTAACTCAAAAAGCGGAGGTCTTACACAAAGTTATATATAGATAGGAAAATCCCATTACCTGAATGTGGCTCCATATGCATAATACAGATGGTAGGTAAAACATTCTCATTGGAGTAGCGATGGGCTCACACCCAAAGGCCAGGTTGTTGCACTTACACAGTGATAACTATTTCTCTGACTATAGCTATCTATTAGAACAATGGAACAAGTGATAAAACATGCTGATGGTAGCAGTGTGCCTAATGGCTGTTGGTGGAGGTCTAAGACCACAAATATTTCATAAACATAACTAAGTATACCAATCACAGTAATATATGCTAAGCATTGTGTAATGTCTAATAACAGTGAATGGCGTGTTAAGACCACTAATATATGTTTGCTAAATGGCAGTCTGTCAGTACATCATTACACACATTAGTAAACATTAGTAAATACTGGTATACCTTATACTGTATGATAGAAAATAGTGGTCCACATTAGGGATGGCAGGTCTGGTGGTATAGCCTAGAGGTTAGAGGAATGAGGTGTGAACAACCCTGGTACATCCAGCAGACCAGACCTGAGTTTGAGTCTCACAACCTCCACTTGCATACTGTGTGACTCTGAGCAAGTCAGTTAACCGCCCAGTGCTCCCAGGTCGCCCCTGAAAACAGGCACTTTTGCCTAGTGGGCCTTACCCGGTTCCCAAAGAATAAAAAAAAAAGGTCTGGTAGGTCTACAAGGGCATTCAGATTAATGAGCTGAACCATATGCAGGTTTGTAATCTTCTTCATTTTGAAGAGCATGTGTCTGACAGTTTCAAGTTTTGTAACCTATTGAATTGGAATGGATACCATGGTAGACCCTGGCCAGCCAATAATGCTTGTTTCAGTGGCTTTGGAAAATATTTCCTAGGAAGAGGATGGACACAGTTCTGAGACAGAGTGATAGAACTGGCCTAACAGACATTGTGCGGTAGCCTCCTGGTCTTGTATATGGGTTTACTTAGCCCTGTTTTAGTAGAAATACAGGGTCCATGGAGGACTAAGGACAATGCCAGATACACACACACACACACACACACGACTCGGGAATGGCTAAGGACAAGAATGCACACTGGAACTCATTGATGACCAAGGACAATGGCACACACAGACCCTATGGCTGGTAAAGGAGAATGACACACACACAAGACACCAGACATGGGATCAGCTAGTCAGTACCAGGTCATGTGAGCTCTGTAACATCACCAGTGATGGGACCAGCTTGTCAAAACTACATCATGTAAGCTCTGTTACTTCACCAGCGATGGGACCACTAGCCAATAACAGGCCATATGAACTTTAAAACTTACACCAGTGATGGAACCAGCTAGTCAATATCAGATCATGTAAGCTCTGTAACTACACATGTGATGGGACCAGCTAGCTAATACTAGGTCATGCGAGTTCTGTAACTGCACATATGATGGGACCTGCTAGCTAATACTGGGCCATGTGACCCTGTAACTACACCAGTGATAGAACCAGCTTTAAGCCAGTACTAGAGTCATATAAGCTCTGAAACTACACCTGTGTTGGTTGGCAACAGTTAGTCAGTATCAGGTCATATGAGCTGTAAACAATACCAGTGAATGGTGGCCCAGCTAGCCAATACCAGGCCATATGAGTTCTGCAACTACTGTACATTAGAGATGGGACCAGCTAGCCAATTCCAGGTCATGTGAGCTCTGTAACTACACCAGTGCTGGATCCAGCTAACTAATAACAGGCCATATGAACTTTGGAACTTACACCAGTCGTTGGACTATCTAGTCAACACCAGGTCATTTGGGCTCTGTAACTACACACGTGATGGGATCGGCTAGTCAGTACTAGACCACATGAACTCTGTCAGTACACTAGTGGTGGGACCAGCTTGTCAACACTAGGCACTATAAACTCTGTAACTAGACAGTCAGGAACTTAGCTCGCCTCCTGGTGGGGTGCTGCTGCAGGGGCCAGCCCACCAAACAGTCAAGGAAGCAAGAATACAGCTGCACATCAGAAAGGACTCTAATCATGGATAAACAGCAGTTACATATTTATTGAGCACATTATGCAAGTCCAAATAACATGGAACAGAAGAGCAGGATAGTAATGGCTAAACACCAGGGCCCTGGCGCTTCGCTCAGTGGACCTTCCTCAGGGGGTGGACTCCTGGAGTATTCCCACCCTATTTAGACCCCTCACATATTGGTTCAGTCTGTTAGAGGTGGTTCCCCCTTGTCAAGTGGTATGAGAGTGTTGTATATGCTGGGTTTTGAACCTAGGTGTATCAGTGACAACGCTCTGTAACTACACTGGTTCTGGGAAAAGCTAGTCAATACCATAGAAACATAGAATTTAAAGACATAGAAACAGGCAGTGGTGGCAGAAAAAGACCATTGGTCCATCCAGTCTACCCAGAAACCCTAACAATCCCAGGGCCTATTGTCCATACAGGATTCTAACCCACACTGTCCACCCCATGCTCCCCACACTACTGCTACCACCCAAAGCAACCACTAAACCCTTGCCACTGTCCCAGCCATGTTTGAAACCACTTAGTTTTGGCACCTATCACATCAGCTAGCAGATTGTTCCATGGCTCTGCCAGCCTTTCTGTAAGATAAAACTTTCTCACTTCCCTCTTGAACCTTCCCCATCAGTTTCCTCATGCCCCCTGTTCTTGATCCACTACTTATGCTAAATAGTTCTGCGGATTTACCTTGTTCATTCCTTTAAGGAACTTGAGGTCACTATCATTCTCCTCTCACTCATCTACGCCTCCAGCAAGTACATGTTCAGTGCCTTTAGCCGATCCTCGTAAGATCTGCCCTGCTGGCCCTGAATCATTTTGGTCGTCCTGTGTTGCACTGTCCCCAGCCTGTCCTTATCTTTCCTTAGTTGAGGACTCCAGAATTGGGCACAGTATTCCAGGTGGGGCCCCCCCAGCAATCTATAGTGAAAGACAGAAGGAGACAGAAAGTCCATCATGTTTTCCATAGTACCTCACCCCACCAACCTACTGTACTGGTGGTTTGTTTTTTGTTTTCCCCAGTTTCCCCCTTCATTCCCATGGTGCCCCCCAGGACTGTACATCCTCCCACTCTGTCCCAGCCATGTTTAAACCTGATTATGGTAGCTGACCCCACCACTTCTGCCTGTAGTCTGTTTCAGGGTTCCACCACCTTTTCCATGAAGTAAAACTTCCTCATGTCTCTCTTCAACTTGTCCCCTTCCAATCTCCAATCATGTCTCGTAGTGACTGTGTTCCTATTTCTTATAAACAGGTTCTCACTTCGGCCCAGTGGTGTGGAGGGCTGAGGCACTGAATGCCTTGCCCCTTGCCGCACTGGAGTCCCATGTTCGGGAATGAACACGAGTCGCTGGGGGCTGGTTGAGGGGAGAGGATCGAACGTCTGACTGGCTGCTCTCCTCTCCCTCTCCCTCACCTGAGCAAACTGCTTGAAAAACTTGTGCACCTCTGGTTCTCAGAGCATCTCAAAAAGTATAACCTCTTATGTCCTCTTCAGCATGGTTTCTGCAAGCACCACAATACCTCTTCTGTTTTGGCTCTTTTCTCTGATCATGTGCTGAGAAATATGAACCAAGGCAAAGCCACAGGAGCTGTCTTCATAGACCTTTCAAAGGCTTTTGACCTTGTTGACCACCACCTCTTCCTCCGCTCAACCCTGTCTGTCTTTGGCTGCTCCAGCGGAACTGCAGCCTGGTTCTGCAGCTATCTATCCAGTCAATCTCAATCTATCATCGTCAACAATGCCTCCTTTGCTGCCCTCCCTGTACACACTGGAGTCCCCAAGGTTCCATACTAGGACCCTGCTCTCTCCATTTTCATTGATTCACTCCCGAGGGATAGCCTCAGCTGTCAAGCTCTCCTTTATGCAGACAACCTGGTTCTCTACCACAGAGATAAATGCTCATCTCCTCTATCCTCACACACAACTATGGCTCTGCTCATAAATGGTTCCTTGCCAACAGGCTGCTAGTCAATGAAAAGAAGACTAAGTCCATGCTTTTTGGTTCCAAGCCTTTCCTGCGCCAAAGCTGCCAAATCGACTCCTCCCTCCTTGTCGCTCTTAGCAGGGCCCCGCTGAGACGTCCCATCATTTAAATACCCAGGTGTCACTCTTGACCCTCCCCTCTTTCACTGAGCATGTTGACAACACTGTGCAGAGAATCCACCTAAAACTTGGCACTGCCTACAGACTCAAACCTTCTATCGACTGAAGCACGCCTTGCCATCGCCCAGGGCAACCTACTGCCTGTACTGACTATTGTTCCCCAGTCTACTCCCTCATATCCCCCACCTTGAAATCAAGACTAAACACTACCTATAACTCTGTTGTTTCATCCTTCAAGCTCCCACCAGACCCACCACTGTACTCTTTACCAGTCACTGGGCTGGCTCCTCTGTACAAGTCGCTTTGACTATGCGCGATGGGCTGTCTCTGTGGACAATGCACTAAGATACTGACACCCATCCCTTACTCTCTCCTCTTGACAGACAGAGTGGCTCCTAGAACACTTAGAGGCATCCCTCAGTCCCCCCTGGAGACACCCCGTGTCTCACAGCAATAAGGAAGTAGAGCTTTCTCCGTCTCTGCACCCTCCCTATGGAACAAGCTCCCACAGTTTATCCGCGCGTCCCCCTCACACCTTGCCTTCAAACAGGCCATGAAAACCTGGCTCCTAGCAGCTGCTGACTGTCACTGCACTGAGTAAGTAACTCTAAGGCACCCTAATGCCCATGTCTCCTTTCCTCCCATGCCCTCCTGTTCATCCCCTCCCTCAGCACTGTAGTTCTCTATAACCCTCCTTCCCTTGCTACCTCAAATCCCTGAACTGATGTGAGACTCTAACTATATGAACCCGCACAACTTTACTGATGACTGTATTAAACTGGTCTCACGACATATTTATAATGCTACATATGTTCTCCTGCAGCATGTAATGTGGCTCCTGTATCTCATGTTATTTGTATTGCTATGTATGGCCCACTTTTCACACTATGTGTGCCTGGCCATTGTCTTGTACTATTATGTTATTTGTATTTCTTTTTTCTACACCACCTCATGCCCGAGGTGTGAATTTACAGTATAGATTGAAGTTGTCCTGTATGTGTTGCTGTGTTTCTCTGTTGCTTGCCACCCTGTGGCCCGGGTCGTGACTGAAAACGGTCCTATGGATCAGTGCACTTACCCGGTAAACAAAGACATAAATAAATAAATAAATAAAGGTTGGTGTCATGTGTTGCCTTAGCTCTTGGCTGCCACCAGGCCTGGGGATAGTGCCATGCTTGAGTGGCAAAAATAACAGGGAGCGTGCCATGGTTCCATGATGCACACATGCTCAGCATGCCACCACAGCTGGGAAATCCAGGGAGAAAACTGAAAATGATTGGCATGGGCTGACGGAAGTCCTGCATGCTGGCCCTCCATCCTGTGTCACCGATTAGACCACCAGACTCATTACTAGATTTGAGTTTCTGGGTGGGAGGAGGACAACCCTCCCTCACCTGGTCCCAGGGCAATCTGTAGGGGTCTCTGGGTCAGGTTGAGTTGGGTTGAGGTGATTGCCAGATGGAGGGGCAGGGACAGTACTGAGAGCCTGCCTGTGTCTAACCAGCCAGGTAGAAAGTTTTATGGAAAAAAAAAAGGTTCTCACTTCTCACTTTCACCATGTTTATACCCCTAAGACACTTACATGTTTTAATGTCTCCTCCTATGCCTGGCATCCAGCGAGTACATATTTAGGGACATTAACTGATCATCAAAGAATCTGTTTTGCTGGCTCTGGACCACGTTTGTGACTGCACTCTGCACTGACTCCAGTCTGTCTTTCTCCTTCGTCAGAGGAGGACTCCGAACTGAGCACAATACTCCACTCACTTCCTATCAGAACCCTCCCAATACACCCCAGCATCCTTGACACCTTATACGCGTGTTTTGTTACAGAGACTCGCTTGCTTGAGGGAGTCACTGATCAAGCTCTCCCCCGAATCCTCTCCTGTGTTGTTGTGGCCAGCCTAATTCTCCAACCCAGAATTCTGTGATTGGTTTCATCTCCTATGCGCATTCTTGCTCTTCTTAGCATTGAATCTCAACTGTCAGATGTGAGACCATTTCGCTAGCTTCTCTGGGTCCATCTGGAGCTGCTGTTCCCTTCCTTATAATCTACCCTGCCACAGAGCAAAGTGTCAGCAAAGAGACACAGCTTGCCCTGAATACTTTTCCCTACGTCCACTTATGAATTTATTAACAGGAAGGGTCCCAGGACTTATCCCTCTGACAGCCCACTTGTGACTTCCCTGTCCCCAAACTTAGTCCTGATCACCACTACCTTTACTGTCACCCCGAGCCAATTTCATATTCATCTGGCTAAACCTCACTTCACTCCTAAGTACTCCAACTTTTCAGCAGCCTCCTGTGTGGTAATGAATCAAAGACCTTGATGAAGACTTACTGGAGGAATTCTACTGCCTGTCCTCTTCCTATCGCCTTGGTGACCCAGATGAAAAACAGTATCAGGTAGGTCTGGCATGACCTCCTGACAGAAACCCTGCTACTTAATGACCTGCATTCTGTTGTCCTCTAAGTATGCCACCAAGCTTTCTTTGATTTTGGTCTCCATCAGCTTACCTACAGTGGAGGGAAGGCTGACAGGCCTGTAGTTGCCTGGATCCTCCATGTCCATCTCTTGTGGAGTGGTACTGCATTGGCGGATCTCCAATCTGCTGGCACCTCTCCAGACTTCCGTGAGTCATTAGTGAGGTAAAGGGTACTGCCAATCATGCAGCCAAATCCCTAAGTACCTATGGGTGCTGGCCACCCAGGCCTGGCGCCTTGACTACTCTGAGAGCTTCTAGAAACTTTCTTACCTAATCAACCTTGATCTCTAAACTGCCCATTTTCTGCCCCGCCCCCAATGTGGCAGCTTTGATACCACTGTCTGGTAGAGGTCATTCATCCTCTACCATAAATACTGAGCAGGAATCCTTGTTCATCACATTTGCCATCTGGTCATCACCTTCCACTACCCTCCCCCCATGAACTAGTCTGCCTATCCCCTTCATCTTCCTGTTTTCCTGTATGTATCTATCCCCCGGGGTTACCCCATGACCTTTAAAAATGATAAGCAAACTTTTGAAAAATATTTACTCTAGTGGCACCTCTACCAAACATTGCACACAGGATGGTCCCCACTTCAAGCCTGTGCTCTGCCTAAAATAATTTAGGACATGTGGGGTGTGTACTTGCGTATGCCTAGAGGCAGTCTTGTTTTCACTCACCTTTTACTCCTTCAGTAGTCCACTGCTCAGTCTGCCTTTGCCCTCCTGACCACCACTCTTGCCTCTTTGATTTTATTCCTGCCAGGCTTTCTCCCCCTTATACTTAATGAAGGCCATTCTTTTTACACCCTCACAGCTTCCCTCACCAGGGGTGCATGGACACCCTAAAAATCCAACCTGAATTAGGCTAGTTGAATATTAGGATAATCTGTAATCTGATTGACATCCAATCCTAATGTCGATTGTCATCAGATTAGGATTTGAATATCCTAAAATCTGACTATCCCATTACCCCCAATGCCCCCACTCAAACCATCCTGTAACCCACACAACCTCCCTCCTCCCCACAAGCCAGTCAGATGTTACTACTGTCATAGGAGGATGTCATTTTATTCATACATCACAGAATGAAGATGAGCACAAACCACTCTAAATTGGGATTTGAAGATGATCTGTTTCTTACTACTTCAGGTCCTGTCTGGGGGAGTTGAGAGCCTAGTGGATGGGTTGGATGGGAGTTCTTTATTCAGTTGCAGTGACGAGGACCTTCTAGTTTGTGCCAGGTTGGGGAGACTATGATTTAGTGGTGGTGGTGGTTGCGATTTAAGTTACCTGTAATTTTAATATACGGAGGGCACTGCTAGTTAATTAATTGTAACACTATCAGTCGGCTGGGGAGTAGGAGGTGAGGGGTTAGTGGGGTGCTGGGTGGGATTCTTTATAAATCAGGGTGATGGGCTTTAGGGGCAGCTATGATTTTGGTGGGGGTGGATACAGTTTACTGGTAATTACTGTATATTTATCATATGGAGGACTGCTATCAATGGACTTGATGGGAGAAGGAGTTGTGGGTTACAGACTTGTTTGGCTGGGGGTTTAATAACGCTGGGTGATTGGTGGAGTTTTTATGTAAGAGTAGGATTTAGGATTTTCAGCAGCTTTATCTGAAAACCTAAATACTCATTTTCACTATTATCTGAAGCAACTGTTTTTTAACCAGCTATCCAAGCAACCTATTCCTCACACCCTTCAAAGAGCAGATTGGCTTTTGTGCATCGCCCATTTGATGACCTTCCTGCACAAGATTCGGTCACCTCCAGAAGTACCACCTTAAACCCACCCAGTGTTCTTCCATGCACTCAATCTGGTCTATACCTGCCAGTCTCTCCTAACTAGGTCCCACATCTGGCTGAAATCCACTTGTTTGAGGTCCAGAATTACTGTCCTGAGGGGCATTGTTTCCTGCTGCCAGTTTGAACAACATGGTATTGTGGTCTGTGGACACCAAAGGTTTCCTGACTGTCCCCCACATATCCAAATTGGTGAATATAGTTGGTACAGTGTCCCTGCCATGTGGGATCCTGACCACCTCTACCACAAAGCAGTCCTATAACGTATTTAGCAGTACCTGTTTCCAGGTGCTCTTTGCCCTGGGATATCCCAGCCTATACATGGCAGATTCAGATCGCCCACTAATACTAGATCCACTTTTGCTGCTCCCCTCCCAGTTTCCTCCTCCAGTTTTCTGACCCCTTCCTCTATCAGTCCTAGTGGTCTGTAGACCACCGCCAACCTAATCCTCTTACCAATAGTGGTTGTCAGCTATGCCAAGATGGATTCCAATCCCCTCAAATTTAAATAATCCCATCTTCTGTTGCCTTGATACTTTCTCTAATATATAGGGCTACCCTTCCTTTAACCTTGCCCCAGTTTCTCCTAAGCAAGGAGTATCCTGGAACTGCCAGACCCCAGTCATTGTTCCCACTGGCCCACGTCTCAGTGATGGTCCCTAAGCCTAAGTTAGCCTCTGCCACCAATGCCTGCAGCTCACTGATCTTATTGATTAAACTTCCGGCTTTTAGGTAAAGCATCTTCCACTCACCCATCTCATGCCCTCTTTCCTTACCTGATCCCCTCTTCATGCCATCCACTCTCCCCCCACCCCATCTGTTACCCCCTCTAGTACTTGTACAGTTGCTGCTTGGCTCCTCACTCACTATATCCACGTGTCACCTGCCCCTGCCACTGCTGTTTTACTGTGGCCCTTTTTCTATTTCTGGGGAAGCCTCTGAAACATAGAAAATAGTAACTGATGGCAGATAAGGACCGCTTGGCCCATCTAGTTTGCACACGATCACTACCTACTGCCACATTGCAGCATCCCTTGGTCTTCGGCTTACCTACTCTTTCCCCTTGCTAGGGTTCCCTTGTGTCTATCCCATGCATTCTTGAATTCCCCAACTGTTTTTGCCCCACCACCTCTGCTGGGAGGCTGTTCCATGTGTTCACCACCCATTCTGTGGAGAAATACTTCCTCACATTACTCCTGAGTCTACCCCCTTCCAGCCTCCTATCATGCCCCTTTGTTCTTGAACATCTTTTTCTCTGGAAGATGCTACCCTCTTGTACCTTATTTATGCCCTGGAGGTATTTGAACAGCTATATCATATCCCCTCTCTTTCTTCCCTTTCCTCCAGGGTGTACACATTGAGGTCCTCCAATCTCTCCGTATATGATTTTTGGCGTAGACACGGCACCATTTTTGTTGCTCTTGTTTGAACTGCCTCTACTCTGTCTATGACCTTCCAGAGATGTGGCCTCCAGAATTGGACACAGTACTCTAGATGAGGTCTCACCGATGATTTGTACAGTGGCATCACCACTGCTTTTTTTCTGCTGGTGATCCCTCTCCCTATGCACCCCAGCAGCCCACTGGCTCTCCCCACAGCCTTTTCACATTGTTTGGACACCTTTAGGCTGTCAGATATGACTACCCCCAGGTCCCTTTCCTGTTTGGTGGTCATCAGTACCCCCAATCATATATTCCTCTCCTGGGTTTCTGTGCCCCAAATGCAGCATTTTGCACTTTTTTGCATTGTGTCTCAGCTGCCACACTCTTGACAAATCCTCCAGCCTGCCCAAGTCCCTCCTCATCTTTTCACACACCCCCGAGTGTCAGCCCTGCTGCAGTTGATGACCTTCCTTGCACAAGACTCTGTCACCTCCAGAGTACCCCTTAAACCCACCCAGTTGTTCTTCCACGCACTCAATCTGATCGATACCTGCCAATCTCTCCTCGTAGGACCGCATCTGGCCAAATCCATTGTTTGAGTTCCAGAGTTAATGTCCTTGAGGGGAGTATTGTTCCCTGCTGCTAGTTTGAACAACACAGTGTTGAGATCCAGAATTAATGTCCTTGAGGGGGAGCACTGTTCCTGCTATGTTTACTCTACATCTACCATGTATTAGGTGCTTCCCAGCATCAGTTACCCCTCGTCCAGTGTAGTGATGCTCATTATGAGCTCTGGAACTAGACCAGTGCTGAGACCAGCTGTCCATCACCAGGTCATATGAGCTCTGTAACTACACTGGTGCTGGGACCAGCTGTCAAGTACCAGGTCATATGGAGCTCTGCAACTACACCAGTGCTGGGACCAGCTAGCCAGTATCAGGTCATATAAGCTCTGTAACTACACCAGTGCTGGGACCAGCTAGTCAATACCAGGTCATATGAGCTCTGTAACTGCATCAGTGCTGGGACCAGCTAGCCATACAAGGAGCCATATGAGGCTCTGTAACTACACATGAGCTCTGTAACTACACCAGTGCTGGGATCAGTTATGTCAATACCAGGTCATTAGAGCTCGTAACTGCACCAATGGTGGGATCAACTTGTCAGCATCAGGTACTGTGAGCTCTGTAACCACACTATTGATGGGACCAGCTAGTCAATACTAGGCCATATGAGCTCTGTAACTTTATTTATTTATCAAGTCTAGGATTACAAATACCTTTGAGCCTTGGCTCTTTTTACAAAGGATCCACGTCAGAGAAATACAAATTATAGGGAACATCAAGACAGACATTACAACAATGTGGACATTGCGAACAGAGTACAGATTAATACAATTCAAGCGTAGCATTGTAACAAGGCAGCCAGCAGTATTTGTGAGAGAAAATAGACAGCAGATAAGAAGTGCCAGAGTCATAGGGAGAGGGAAGAGGGGAGGGGGGGAGAAGGAATGTAGGAAGGGTGGGGAGAGGTTAAAAGTGCAGCATTGAGTATACCAAGATGAGAGGGTTGAATCCAGTGATGGGACCAGCTAGTCAGTATCAGGTAATGTGAGCTCTGTAACTACGCCAGTGGTGAGACCGGACCATGTGAATTCTGTAATTACAACAGTGGTGGGACCAACGTGTCAACACTAGGCACTGTGAGCTCTGAACTGATCTAGGGGACAGCCAATGCCAAGCCATGTTAGCTCTGTATCTGGGACCATCTAGCCAAATCCAGGCCATGTGAGCTTTGTAACTTCAGTGATTGGACCAGCTAGCCAATGCCAGGCTACATGGGCTCTGTGAATTAACAACTGCTGGGACCAGACAGTAAAAACAAGATCACTAAGCTCTGCAACCACACCAGCGATTGGACCAGCAATCCAATAACAAGTCATATGAGCTCTGTAACTACACCCGTGCTGGGACCAGATAGCTAATACCAGGTCATATGAGCTCTGTAACCACACCAGTGCTGGGACCAGCTGCTCAGTACTAAGTCATATGAGCTCTGTAACTACACATGAGCTCTGTAACTACACCAGTGCTGGGACTAGCTGCTCAGTACCAGGCCATGTGAGTTTTGTAACTACACCAGTGCTGAGACCAGATAGTCAACACCAGGTCATCTGAGCTCTATAACTAAACCAGTGCTGAAATCAGGTAGTCAATAATGGTCCATATGAGCTCTGTAACAGCAGCAGCGCTGGGACCAGCTGGTCAGTACCAGGTCATATAAGCTTGCTAACTACACCAGTGCTGGGACTGGCTATCCAATATCAGGCATATGAGCTCTGTAACTACACTAGTGCTGGGACCAGCTGTCCAAAACCAGGCCACATGAGCTCTGTAACTATGCGAGTGCTGGGACCAGCTAGTCAATACCAGGTCATATGAGCTCTGTAACTACACTAGTGCTGGGACCAGCTGTCCAATACTAGGTGATATGAGCTCTGTAACTACACTAGTACTGGGACCAGCTGGTCAATGCCAGGTCATATAAGCTTTTTTTTATATAGCTATATTTTCTCTCCTGCAGTGCGGTCCGCCATCTGGCGGGCGCTCAACCCGTCCCTGGCGTCCGCAGCTGGCACTGCGCTTACCCCAGGTCTTGCCCCCAGTGGGGCCAGCAGGGTTCCCCAACCCCTGCCAGAGACCAGATCTAGTGTGGCCAGTGCCTTGGCTAGCAGGAGCAGGGCCTGCAGGCATCCTCCTTCATCTGCCGCTACGTGCTTTTCCTGGTTTTCCTGCCTCTGCGGGTGCATGATGCAATGACGCCACGACGGGTCGCGATGCTCCCATGCACACCCACATCAAGTGTCTGCTGTGCTCCCGCCCCACATTTTGCGGCTCAATGTCACAGAGCCCCAGCCTCCGCTAGGGTCAGGTGTGCACTGGACACTGATTCCACCTCCTCCCAGAGATGGAGAGCAGTCCATCGGACACTCGATCCATCTCCTCCTGCCGACCCTTAGTGGCCTGTGCTTGTTCCTGAACATAGGTCGCCAGCTCGGTGCAAGGTGTGGCATCCAGCGCCTCAACCTTCAGCGTCACTGGGCCGGCTAGGTCATATAAGCTTTCTAACTACACCAGTTCTGGGGCCCGCTATCCAATATCAGGGCATATGAGCTCTGTAACTACACCAGTGCTGGCACCACCTACTAGATCATGTGACCTCTGTAACTATACCAGTGGTCAGACAGGCTGTTCAATGCCTAATCATGTGAGCTGTCTTACTACACCAGTGATGGGACCAGCTAGTTAATACTAGGCCATATGAGCTCTGTAAGTACACCAGTGCTGGGACAAGCTAGCCAATACCAGGTCATATGAGCTCTGTAACTACACATGAGCGCTGTAGCTACACCACTGCTGGGACCAGCTAGTCAGTACTAGACCATGTGAGCTCTGTAACTACAATAGTGCTTGGACCAGCTGTCCAATACTAGGTCATATGAGCTCTGCAACTACACTAGTGCTGGAACCAGCTGTCCAATATCAGGTCATTTGAGCACTGTAAGTACACCAATGCTGGGACTAGCTAGCTTCATACCAGGTCATATGAGCTCTGTAACTACACATGAGCTCTGTAATTACACCATTGCTGGGACCAGCTGCTCAGTACTAGGCCATGTGAGCTTTGTAACTACACGGTGCTAAGACCAGATAGCCAACACCAGGTCATTTGAGCTCTATAACTAAACCAGGTAGTCAATAATGGGCCATATGAGCTCTGTAACAACACCAGTGCTGGTGCTGGGACCAGCTGGTCAATACCAGGTCATATAAGCTTTCTAACTACACCAGTGCAGGGACCGGCTATCCAATACTAGGCATATGAGCTCTGTAACTACACTAGTGCTGGGACCAGCTGTCCAATACCAGGTCATATAAGCTTTCTAACTACACCAGTTCTGGGACCCGCTATCCAATATCAGGGCATATGAGCTCTGTAACTACACCAGTGCTGGCACCACCTACTAGATCATGTGACTTCTGTAACTATACCAGTGGTAGGATAAGCTGTCCAATACCTAATCATGTGAGCTGTCTTACTACACCAGTGATGGGACCAGCTAGTTAATACTAGGCCATATGAGCTCTGTAAGTACACCAGTGCTGGGACAAGCTAGCCAATACCAGGTCATATCAGCTCTGTAACTACACATGAGCTCTGTAATTACACCACTGCTGGGACCTGCTAGTCAGAACTAGACCATATGAGCTCTGTAACTACACTACTGCTGGGACCAGCTAGCCAATACCAGGTCATGCAAGTTCTGTACCTACACCAGTGCTGGGACTAGCTAGCCAATTCCAGGTCATATGAGCTCTGTAACTGCACCAGTGCTGGGACCAGCTAGCCAATACCAGGTCATATGAGCTCTGTAACTATACCAGCCAAAATAAAAGACACCTGTAACTGTCATTAAGCCTCTTCCTTCCCCCATGTGTGCCATATTTATCCACTGGTAAGGTATTATTGCTTTGTCATATTAACTGCTTTCCCTTCCCCTTCTACTCCTGGCTTTATCTATGTTTACACTCCACTGTTACACTATCAAATCACTCCTACCCCCCCTTATCAGTTGTATTCTGTTGTTTGTTCTAGCTGCCAAAATATATGTATTGCACACACCAGTCACCATGTTTCATTTATCAGTATGCAACCTGTAAGTCGCTTCCCTGTGTTACATTAGTGTCTACCACCTGCGGTCATCCTTTGTGGAGCCCTTGTATGTATATCCAGTCTGTATCATGTAATGCGCGCATTTCATGTATATACTGTTATTACCTATCTATGTTTGTACATTGTTAAGTCTATATGTCACAGGACCTCCTTGTGAATGACCTTGCTCAATGGAGTTTTCCTGCAATAAATTTGAACTTGAATACCACTGCTGGGATCAGCTAGTCAGTACTAGACCATGTGAGCTCTGTAACTACACTAATGCTTGGACCAGCTGTCCAATACCAGGGCATATGAGCTCTGTAAGTACACCAGTGCTGGGACCAGCTAGCGAATACTAGGTCATTTGAGCTCTGTACTGTAGCTACACATGAGCTCTGTAACTACACCACTGCTGGGACCAGCTAGTCAGTACTAAATCACATGAGTTCTGTATCTACACTAGTGCTGGGACCAGTTAATCAGTACCAGACCATATGAGCTCTGTAACTACACTAGTGCTTGGACCAGCTGGTCAATAACAGGTCATATAAACTTTCTAACTACTCCAGTGCTTGTACCAGCTGGTCAGTACCAGATGATATAAGCTCTCTTACTACACCAGTGCTGGGACCAGTTATCCAATACCAAGACATATGAGTTTTCTAACTACTCTGGTGCTGGGACCAGCTGGTCAGTACCAGACTGTTTAAGCTCTCTTGCTACACCAGTGCTGGGCCCAGCTATCCAATACCAGGCCATATGAGCTCTGTAGCTACACTCAGTGCTGGCACCACCTACTAGATCATGTGACCTGTGTAACTATACCAGTGGTCGGACAGGCTGTCCAATACCTAATCATGTGAGCTGTCTTACTACACCAGTGATGGGACCAGCTAGTTAATACTAAGTCATATGAGCTCTGTAAGTATACCAGGGCTGGGACAAGCTAGTCAATACCAGGTCATATAAGTTCTATAACTACACAGTGGTGAGACCAGGTAGCCAGTACTAGGTCATGAGAGCTATGCAACTACACCAGTACTGGGACCATCTAGCTAACACTAGGCCTTGTGAGCTCAGTTCAAACAAGAAATGCTCCACAGTGAATTCTGTGCCCCAGCTTGCCAACGAACATGCAAAACAGAAAAGATGGGTAGCAGAGTCAAATGCATAAATTGTTTATTGCAGTGATTACTCACAAATCCAGTAAAATAGCAGCAGCACAACACAGCAGAAAGTGGGGACGGAGCTCCCCGACTGGTTTCGCTCAAGGCTTCCTCAGAGGGGTCTGTGCCTGCCCACTGCTGGTGCTCTATTTAAATAAGGTGGTTCATTAAAGTGACAATACACCAAGGAACATATACTATTGCATGTAATGAATCAAATAACATGCATGTAAAAATACCTTAAAAGCACTAAAACGTGACAAAAAACTAATACAAGGCAAAAAAAACCAAAAAAACAAGCTTGAACTATACTGGGGCACATAGAGTATGTGGAAATAGCAGAAAAACTATTATTAAATGAAAAGAATAAGCTTTCTTTGAAATCTCCAACATTTTTCTTCACGTTAATTATAAATGAATAATTTCTGTGTATCCATGTGACATCTTGGTGTAGGTGTGGAAACCTAGAAAAGCTAAAGGATAGAGAAAGAGAAAGAATCTCTATTAATTGCACACAGCTGGCAGAACAGTTTTTAGAATTTATTTCTTAATTCTACTCTGGTTAACAGTAGTAGATTCATTCAGTCCACGTTTAAACAGTGCTCCTAACTGTGTGATCTACAGGGCCTCACGATTGAGGGTAAGAGTACTGAGATTCCCACCCCTTATAGCAATTCTGACTCTTTCAATGCCACAGAAAGCAAACACATGGGATCCATGATTTTCCTGAGAGCAGATATCATGTGAGCTGTCTTACTACACCAGTGATGGGACCAGCCAGTTAATCCTAGGCCATCTGGGCTGTGTAAATGCATCAGTACAGGGACAAGCTAGGCAATACTGGACCATATGAGCTCTGTAACTACACGAGTGGTGAGATCAGGTAGCCAGTACCAGGTCATGTGAGCTCTGTAACTACATCGATGCTGGGACCAGCTAGCCAATACCAGGTCATGTGAACTCTGTAACTGCACCGGTGCTGGGACCATCTAGCTAACACTAGGCCTTGTGAGTTCAGTAACAACATCAGAGATGGGACCACCTGCCAAGACCAGGTCATTTGAGCTCTATAACTACACCAGTTATGGGACTAGCTACTCAGTACCAGGCCATGTGAGTTCTATACCAACACCAGTCCAGGGAACAGCTAGTCAATACCAGGCCATGTGAGCTCTGTAACTAAACCGGTGCTGGAACTAGGTAGTCAATACTGGGATATATATGAGCTCTGTAACAACACCAGTGCTGGGACCAGCTAGTCAATACTGGGTCATATGACCTCTGTAACTACACCAGTGCTAGGACCAGCTAGTCAATACTGGGCCATATGAGCTCTGTAGCTACACGGTGCTGGGACCAGCTAGATAACATTAGGCCTTGTGAACTCAGTGCACTAAACCAAAGATATGACCACCCACCAATACCAGGTCATTTGAGCTCTATAACCACATCAGTGGTGGCTCCAGTAAGCCAGTACCAGGCCATGCGAGCTCTGTATCTACACCAGTGCTGAGACCCCCCCCCAATACCCCACTCTCTCCCTCTACCTGCAACTTTCCCTTTCACCCTGTCCCATCCTTTCTTGAAGCTGTCTACTGTTTTTAGGGATACCACCTCAACTGGCAACTCATTCCACTTGGCCACCACTCTCTCAGCGAAAAAGTGCCTCCTCTTCTCCCTCCTGAACCTTCCCCCGCACCAGTTTTAGGCTATGCCCCCTAGTGGACATGTTCCCACTAAGGCTGAAGAGGCCCTCTTTGCTTACCCAGTTTATACCTTTAAGGTATTTGAAGGTCTCAATCATGTCCCCCCGTGCTGTTGAGCCCCCTGAACTTCTTCTCGCAGGTGTTGCCTTGCTGGCTCTGGATCATCCTTGTTGCCCTTCTCTGGACCGTTTCCAGCAAGTTGACATCCTTTTTAAGATAAGGGTGCCAATATTACGCACTGTGCTCATGGTACAGTCTTACTAGAGACCTGTACATAGGCAGCATGGCCTCCACCTTCCTGCTGATAATTCCCCTGGCTATGCAGCCCAGCATCTGATTTGCTTTGACTGCTGCTCTCTTGCAGTGTGCTGAGTGTTTCAAGTCACTCGTGATAATTCCTCCCAGGTCCTTTTCGTCCTCTGACCTGGTTACCTGCACACCACCTAGCCAATATTTGGTCCTTGGCTTCTTTTCCCTCAAGTGCATAACATTACACTTTTTAGCATTGAACCATAGTTCCCAAATGCCAGACCACTTCTGTGACTTAGCCAGGTCATCCTTGAGTTCCGTCTCCTCCTCCGTATCCACCCTCCAACAGATCTTTGTGTCACCCGTGGATAAGCAGATCTTTCCTTGATCCCATCCACAATGTCACTTTTGAAGATGTTAAACAACACTGGATGGGGCACAGAGCCCAACAGGACCCCACTGGTCACAGGCCTAGCTTCTGGGAATTCCTCCCACTGACTACTACCTTTTGGCTTCTGTCCTACAGCCAGCTTCTGACCCATCCAACAAGCTTAGCCCCCACTCCAGGTCTTCCAACTTTCTGATCAATCTCCTATGAGGCACTGAGCTGAAGGCCTTGTTAAAGTCCAGATACAGGACATCAACAGTTTGGCCCTTGTCCACTGTACTGGTGACCAAGTCAATGAAGTCATTTAGGTTAGTCTCACAGGACATTCCCGACACAAAAACTTGCTATCTTGTGTCCTGGAGGTCATTATCCTTCAGAAAGCTCACTAAACTTTCTTTCAGGATGGTCTCCATCAGCTTGCCCATTATTGAGGTCAGGTTGACTGACCTATAGTTCCCTGGTTCATCCCCTTGGCTCACTTTTATGGAGAGAGCCACCACATGTGCATTTCTGCAGTCCTGGGACATGTTCCCCAACTCCAGAGAGGTGTTAAACAGGTCTGCCAAGGGAACCACCAGAACCTCCATCAGTTAGGACCCTTGGGTGCATGCCGTCTGACCCTGGGGATTTATCCACCTATAGGGCCTTTAGGCCCTTAAGTACTCTGGCAGCTTGTATTACACCATCCATGACTTCTCTACTCCCAGCCCCCACCCCCCTGCTCCCTTGTGGCAGTGATCCATCCTCCTCCCTAGTGAAGACTGAACAGAAGTATTAGCTGAGTACCTCCACTTTTTATTCACTACCCTCTGCCCAACCCCCTTCCTTTTTTTAATATGAAAATCTCATCCTTTATGTTCCTCTTCTCCCTTATATAACCAGCTTGTCAACACCAAACCCTGTGAGCTGTCTAATTATACCAGTGATGGGGCCAGTTATCCAATACCAGGCCATATGAGCTTTGTAACTACACCAGTTCTGGCATCACCTCCACTACCAAGTCATGTGACCTCTGCAACTATACCAGTGATGGGACCAGCTAGCCAGTACCAGGGCATGTGAGCTCTGTAACCACACTAGTAATGGGACTATCTAGCCAATACCAGGTTATGTGAGCTCTGAAACTATACCAGTGCTGGGACAAGCTAGCCAATGCCAGTTCATATGAGCTCTGTAACGACACCATTGATGGGATCAGCTAGTCAATACCAGGTCATGTAAGTTCTGTGACTTCACCAGTGCTGGGACCATCTAGTCAGCACTAGAGGTGTACAAAGTCAGTGTTTACTGTATTACGCAAAGTACTTCACAACGTTTTCAGTAGGCGATGTGGCACATTTTCAAGCAACGTCATGCACATTCACTGGCAAAGTTACAACTTCATCATGACTTCTGACCACTCCTGAAAAAGTGTCATTTCCTCAGGAAAACACATGGCAAAGTGGCAAAGAGGGCAATTCACAAAGTTTTTGCAAAGATGATATAACACCTGGAAAATGTTGTTTTTTTCTTAATTGTGTTAACTGTTTTGTTTGTAAAACATTTTAGTTGTTGTGGGAGGTATGTGGGGAACTGAAATTAAATTTCCATTCAAGTTTGTTGTCCGAGGCTTGAGAACAAGCTGTGTGTAGATAGCTGAGCTATTTTGATCTAAATGACTCTATGTTCTGAGCAACAACAAAGGGCTGAGCGCCTTTCATCTCAAAGAGGCTATGTCTTGGGTATACGCAAATAGCTGGCCAAGCTAATTGAACCATGTGGTGCTGGATGCTATGTAGGGCAAATGAACTAGAGTCTGAAGACACATAACAGCTCATACCAGTTCTGCTGTAGAGGTGGTTTCACAGATCAAAATGAATGCCCAGCCAATACCGGAGAGGCAGGGCAGATGGTGCAGGCAAAGGGGCTGGCCTGCCATAGGTATTTGTGCTCTGTATTCTGTTATGAAAATCAGTCATATCTTGGGATATGTAAGCATCACCATCACAGTCCAGTCTGCTAAGACTCACTAGATCCCAGATGGGGTAAGTTTAACAATCTACCTATAAGTTATCTTAGTGAAGTTATTCTGTGTGAATCCTATATTGTTTAAATGTTTGGTTTCCATTGTTGTAATGTACTGTATTTCTCATAGTCTTTAGTGTGTATAATCCTGTACCATTTGTAAATATTGTGGAGTATTAAATATTATTTTTATATACTCCATGCTTTCAGTGACAGTTTTTAAAAGTATAGATAACCTGGGGTAATCGGCAAGTCCATGATCCATCTCCAAAGAGACAGGCTACTAAACTGTTAACAGGAAAGTGTTCCCAGCTGTGACTATGGGGTGGGTCATTTCTTCTTTAGGAAAAGTCACTATACTGTGTGAGCAGTGGCTGCGATGTGACTCTGACCTAAAGATACCCTAAGTGAGAGTCAGACTAGATGGTGGCAGCATATTTAGGTGACCTTCAGGCATCTGAAGAGTTGTGAGAACTGGTAGTGCAGTGGGGACTACGTTCTGGGAGACCCTGTCTGTGACAGGTGAATTTCTCAATTTTGCCAGAACTTTTCCAGAGAAGTAAAACTTTAACATCTCCAACAAGCACCAGGCCCAAGGCTGGCCTCAAGGATAGGATAATTAGGCAGTTACCAAGGGCAACCGTTTTAAGGGTGTACTGAAAAGAGGTAATGGCAGGTGTTGGGTGGGCTTTGGGAGGGTAAGGGTGGCAGGAAGAGTGCACACTCCTCAGCCTGTACCACAGCACAATTACTTCACTGTACTTGGGGGATGGGGCAACTGGGAGGAGACATCTACAGCAGTGGGAAAGGAAGAAGTAGGGATCTTCAGAAGGGAAGGCCCCAAGGAGGGAGGAAGAGGCCCCCAGCCAAGGAGGAAGTAGCTGCTGGTAGTGGACTCTTTTGTTAGAGGGAGTGGACTTGGGAGTGGGGGGAGGAAGGGGAAATGCCTCTGTGGTGCATCAGCTTGGAGGGACTGAGCATGGATCCAGAGGATTGCTAGGGCAGCAGGAGATGGGAGAGAGAGATAGATGTCATTGTCCACCTGGGAATAAATGACCTGGCAAGGGATAGGATAGGGACAGTACAGGGAAATTTCAGGGAGCTAGGGAGGGACCTCAAGCAGGTGGCGTGTGTGATGGCTTTTGCATAGGTGTAACCCATGTACCGCCGGGGAGAGGAAAGGGCACTCCGCACAAGGGCTTTTAACAGCTGGTTGATGGTATGGTGCATAGAGAAGGGCTTCAGCTACACTGGGGACTGAGGGCTGGCCTGGAAGGATATAGGCCTCTATAGGGGAATTGACCTGAATCCTTCCAGGAAGGACACCACATTCCTTAGTAGGAGGTTTAAATGCTACTTAGATAAACATTTAAACTAGCTGGGGAAGGAGGCAGTAAAACCAAGGTAACAACAATTGTTCCCTCTAGATGATGAAGCAGCAAGGGGGGAGGGCCCAAGGGGAGAAATATCCCCCAGGGCAGGTGTGCAAGAAGCCAGGTGTGGGGACAAAGGCGAGGGCATGTGGGTATAAATCAGGAAGAAAGAAAAGAAAAGTAAAGGAGGCAGGTAACGGAGAAAGTAACAAGGGAAGAGGTGGCTCAGAAGAGCTTCAGGGAACAGCACAGGCAGGAGGGGGAGCAGGCAGGAATGGCGTATGGTACAGAGAGCAATGTGTGCCAATGTAAGGAGTCTGGAAATATAATTCTGGACCTGGAGACCATCATGAAGGAGGCTAGCTTGGATTTGGTGGCCATAACAGGGTCATGGTGCACTAACAGCCATGACTGAGATATGGCTGAACTGAGCTATTCTCTACTCAGGAGAGTTATGGAAGGGAGGAGGGGATAAGGGGTTATACTATATGTGAAAGGGGGAATCATGGCTATCGAAGTATGTGACATCCTGAGGAAAAGGAAGGACTGGAAGTGTTGTGGGTCATCCTGGAGACTGGTGCTGGGGCCGCTGTACATACAGGGGTGGTTTATAGACATCCAACACAGGGAGACGAGTTGGATAAGACACTTGAGGAAACCATCATCAGGATGGAAAGTAAGGGTGAGGTGCTGCTAGTTGGTGACTTCAGTCTGCTAGATGTAGATTGCAGCCTTCCAGCTTCGGCAAGGAGTAGGGCCATCCTTGCCTCCCTACAAGGGACTTGTGCTGCTTTGTTTTATTTTTTTATACTTGTAAGTAGATGAGCAATTTGCCTGTTTATATTTGCAACAAGTAGATAGATAAAACAATTTACATAAAAGACATTTTAGAATAACAGTCATAGTTTACAAAATATAAACAGAGTTCAGTAACACTTGCCTTTCCTCAGGCAGCTAATCAGTGAACCCACTAGGGATGGAGCGGTGCTGGACCTGGTGCTTACAAACAGAGATGGCATTGTGGAAGTCTCAGTGGGCATGCCCCTAGGTACCAGTGATGACTGTACAGTGTGGTTTAACATTAAGATGGGAGCAGAGGAAAACCACATGAGGCTGAGGGTCCTGGACTTTAGGAGGGCAGATTTTAAAGACATTGTAGACTGGCTCAGAAACTACCTAGTAGGAGGAAATTGCCAGGGAGGGGTAGTGGGGAAAAATATGGGAGGGTATAATTAATGCAACCAGTCTCTGCAGAAAGGAACTGAGTAAAAGCAGAATGAATCAAAGTACCAACGGTACTGAGGTGTCACAGAATAGATGTGTCAGTTTTGTATAGTAAGAGACATATATATATATATATATGCTAAGCAATGTAGATGCAGATTCTGCACAATACAGACATGTACATGCGTAAGTTCATACATACATCTCACAAAATAAACATGCAAACCCCACACCATACACTAAACTCAGAACTTTTAATCTGATCAGTTCCTGCACTAGGGCCTCTGGGTCAGCATATTTTGCCAATTTGAAGAAATATTTCCAAGTTGCATTCAAACCTTAAGGTCTCAGATGGAACTTCTCAGATTATCAGCAACATAGAAGTCCAAACTTTGTTGAAAATCTATGATTTACATCAGCAATGACATCTAACAACTTATTACATCAACAATGGTATCTAACAACTTAAAATCTTTGTGATGAGTTAGGTCTGTCACAATGAATCATTGAGCCTACAAGTCAGAGTATTAAAAACCCTATAACTGATACTACATTGGACCTCATTTAACAAATAGACATCATAAATACAGTAGCGGCCACAGGATAGGGCAATTCTGCAGCATTTGCAGCACTCTGCAGAATGCTCGCGACAATTCTACTGAATAAAAACAATGTAATTTCAATGGCAATTAGTCCCTTTTGTCGTGCAGGAAAATGTGACACTGCCAGGATGAAGTGAATGCCACAATTTCCTGCATGACAAAAGGGACTAATTGCCATTGAAATTACATTGCTTTATTCAGTAGGTCTATTGCAGCATACTGCAGAGTGCTTTAAAAGTGGGTTTCATCCTAGGGGACGCCACTGTACATGCATGCTACAGTTTTCCACAATGACGTTAGTGACCATAACATAGTCGCCTGTGTTAGGGGCACTATAAAGCACAAACATATCCCAGAATTCATCACCAAAAGGAGATTAGCCAGACTGAATATAGTTAACTTTCTGTCTGATCTGGGTACCATAAATGGCAGCAGTTTTGCCTTACTAATAAATACAAAGAAGGTTTTTGTTTGGCACCCTGCCACACAATAAAATTGTGCTAAGCTACTGAATTCAAGTTTCATGAGTTCTGAGTTCTTCTTTGTATTTACTTTAAGTTTGTGGCTTTTTCTTAGCACTGCTGTACCTGTGTGCACTTCATTCCTGAACTTCATACCTTACTAATACAATTCATGAAGCAACCACCCTTTTCAACCAATTGGAACTTGAAGTCATAAACTGGTGTGCTCCACTGATAAAACAGAGGGTCAAAAAGAGTTCTTGTCCATGGTTTAACAGTGACCTAAAAAGGACACTGCACATTAGGGATGGCCTCTGGGCTGGAGCCAGGTGCACCTAATCAGAATCAGATTGTGTAGAATTTAAGAAAGCAAGAAATTCATATAACAAAGTTATAAGGGAAACAAAAACAACTTCTTATCTAACTGCCTTGGACAGCTCTAAAGGTAATACAGCCAAAGTATGGAAGGTACTAAAGAATACCAAGGCCAAAAATATCCCCCTCCTCCCGATGAAGATTAACTGGCAAGGTAAAATAATAACAGACAGGCAAATTATTTTAGAAAAGCTAAATTCCATTTGCCACACCAGGAATGGCATTTGACAATTCACCTGCTGCACAGTATCCTATTCCTATCAATAACTCGGAAAATAATTATGCTGACACATTGTTAAACAATCAACTTTCCTTCCAGCCTGTAACAGTTAAACAGGTAGAAGATTTATTGCGCAGCCTAGATGTCAAAAAACATGCCGTCGCCGATGGGCTAGACCCCGTATTTTTGAGAAATGGCTATTACCAACTTACGACACCAATAACCCACCTTTTTAACCTATCACTAGCCAGCAATGAACTCCCAGCAATCTGAAAAACTGCTCACATCATACCTCTTTTCAAAGCCGGTGACCCATTTAACTTAAATAATTATAGACCTTTATCATTACTTCCTGTCCTAGCCAAACTCCTAGAAAAACTAGTTAATGTCCAATTTTGGGACTATCTGGAGTGTAATAACCGTGTAAACCCCATGCAGTCTGGATTTAGACCCAAGCATAGTACTACATCAGCATTAATGGTTGACTAACAGCCCCAGATTGTAAGCACCCTATGGGAGCTGTGTTCCTAGACCTCAATAAAGCCTTCGATACAGTAGATCATAATATACTGTTCTGTAAACTTAAGGGGATAGGTCTGGGCTTTTCCACACTCTCTTGGTTTGCAAGTTACCTCTGGATAGACAACAGCAAATCAAAGCAGAAGGGGAATTCTCCTCTTTATCAATGCTACCAAGAGGAGTACCACAGAGCTCTATCCTGGGTCCTCTGCTGTTTACAATCTACATAAATGACCTCAGTGGAAACATTGACAAAGCCAAATTGTACCTTTTTGCTGCTGACACAGTCCTGTATATATTCAGACCAACCCTTGACAGTGTCTATACTGACCTCCAAGCAGAGTTTAATTTTTTACAGATGAATCGTTTTCATTCCAAATTGCTTTTAAAGAGCAGCTGCTGCCTTTGGGAAAACTTTGGAAAACATAATATTTAGACACACTTTAGCTTATATTTCATGTATCTTCCATATATTTCTAATCTCCATTATTTATTACTGAAGAAATTCCCCCATAAAACAAGCTCTTTATTCCTTAGAGTTTGTCTGCCTCTATAGCTTATTCCCTACTTGAAATTGTATGCTCTGATGTGACATCACTGTCTGTTGCCACAGGAATAACTGTAACGTCAATAGCAGAGTAATGTAGCATCAGGTTGGGAAGAAGCAATAGGAACTGAAGAACTCTCAGGGAACAACTACCCTCTTTTCATGCATATGATCTCAGTAATAAATAATGGGAATAAGAAATACAGACCTAGTGAGAAATATAAACTGCTTTATATCAAAATACGTTTTTCAAAGTTCTTCTCAAGGCATCAGTGGCTCTTTAAATGCGAAGAAGACTAAAGTTATGTTCTTCCAGCCTATGAATATGGCAGCATCCTCCACATCTGCTCCCACTGTACCCACGTTATTGGGTGATACCTTCGAAGTAGTGGGCAGTTACAAATATCTCAGCATATGGCTTGACCAACACCTGTCCTTTACTACTCATATATATAACATCTGCAAAAAATTAAGAATCAGGCTGTTATTTTTTCTATAGGCACAAGCGTTGTTTCCCACAGGATGTTAGGAGGAGGCTGGTGCAAGCCACATTCCTTCTGATACTGGACTACACTGATCTGATTTATAGTTGCTGTCCCTTTATTTACCTTAACAAACTGGACGCACTATACCATAAGGCCCTATGATTTATTGCAACTTCTCTGCCCAAAACTCAGCATTATACCTTATATATTGCAGCAGGGTGGACATCGCTGACCTCGAGGAGATTCAAAAATCTCTATATATGAGCCTATAAATTAGTATCCAATGAACTGCCACATTATATCTTAGAACTCATTTCTTGCTCACACAGTAGTTACTCATTAAGAAGGAGTGCTTATATGATACTAGAGACATGAAGGTTCAACACCTTCCATGGAAAGTCATCTATCAGTAGCATCACCCCTATGGCATAGAAAAAATTGCAAAATACACCCAAGCTGAGCAACACAGTAAGCGTAGGTGTCTTCAGATCACTTTTGGAAAATGTATGCAAAGACTTATGTTCCTGTAATTACAATGTGATGTAAACAATGAAGTATGCTGACCTGATCCAGCAGAAACAACATATACACTTGTATACTTGTACAGCAAAAGCATCACTGAATCTCCTTTTCAGCTATGACCTGTTAAATGACTGTATATTAGTTAATATCTGGTATAGGTTTACTAAATTCTGTTTTATCCTCAATAGATCCTTTCTGATTTTGTTTTTTATCTATTCTGTATATCCATTACTTTACTAAAATTATACTCTCCCTTTTATTGTGTATAGTGTAGACTGGTCCAAATGACAATGTATAGATGGTTCATCAGTGATGGCACTGCAGTTGTATCTCCCCACTTTTGTAGTCTTCTGTACCTGTATCTTGTTTTACTGTATGCTGTCCTATCCAGGACCTCCTTGAAAATGAGCTTGTGCAATGGAGCCTCTTCCTGCTGAAATAAATTTGAACTGAAATGAATAACAATTTTGCCATACTACATAAATTGTTGGGAGAAATGACAAAATATGTTCTTCTTTGAGGATATCTCTTTCATCAGGCTACACCTATGGAACTATAAGCCACCAAGTGCTAGGACCACATGAACATTTTTGCAAGCAGTCCACCAGGGACTGCCCGCGATGAGGTCAGACGTTAGCTGCTATATAAACATGGGTGGACCCTTCTCTCCTCCTCAGTTGATTTCCCGCCCTCGATCATACTTATCGGACCACTGACGGAAACGCTGCTGCATTAGCTGCCATTTTATTTTCTTTCATAGAAAAAGTAATCACTTTTTCAGTGATTTTTGATGACCTGTATGTCATCAAAGGAACTGTTGAAATTGTTCCACTACTGTGACTGCGGTGAGAAGATTTACACTGGTGACTCCCACGATGGCTGTGTTTGCTGCCTAGGCCTGGACCATAACGTGAAAGCCTGCCCTCAGTTCTACCAAAGGTGGTGTCTGAGTTTACTTTAAATTAAACCATCCACCTACCAGTTTATTATCATGAGCATGCCACTCCAGGGGAATCATTGCTCCATACTCTAGCTGTACATAGAATACTCAGGTATTATATACACCACACGAAGGACTGCAGAAAGTCCTTGCAGCTTTTTGTTTTATTCACATCTGGGGAAGAGGGTGCCCCCCAGTTTCTAAACAGTGCCTGTCCAAATGGTTAGCAAACTGTATTACTTTCTGTTACAGGACATACGGTAAGGAACTTCCTCGTGTGGTTCGTGGTCATTCCACAAAAGACATGGCAACTTCTGTTACTTGTTTCAAAAATGTTTCTGCTGCCACATGAAATACTGTCCACACTTTTTACTAAACACTACAGTCTGAACATTGTCTCTTGAACAAGGGCTGGCTTCAGTCTAGCTGTGCTTCAAGGCCTACTTTCTTAGTCTTGTAGGCTCCAGTCACCCAGACTCTTTACGGTCACTACTGCTTGGGACTCGTTTCATGGGTGTGGCTTGATGAAAGAAATATCCTAGAAGAAAATAAAACAGTTGCAAACTTCCTGTAACAGCAGATCTGTGAGAGAATCTCTTTCATCAGGCCAAGCCATCCCCCCTCTCCTGCCCCTCCCAAGGGGCCTAAGACTACAACTTTTGCTGTCTTCATTTCCATTGTGGTCTACTTATAGCTCTTTGCCTCACCTGGATTGGCAGAGTACTAACTTCTCTCCTGGTTCCCTATAGAGAGGTCCTCCAAGCATGATCTCTGGTGGGGAACTGAGGTGAGGAGAGGCCACCCACATTTATGTAGCAGCCAGTGTCTGACATTATCATGGATGGTCCCTGGTGGTCTGCTTGCAAAAGTTTTCATGTGGTCCTAGCGCCTGGTGGCTTATAGTTCCATAGGTGTGGCCTGATACAAGATATTCTCTTGAAGATCAACTGTTACAGTCAGTACATAACTGTTCTTTCTGCACTGTGGAAAAAACCCAGTCCCCCTACCCACTATTACTTGGGTAGCCCATAGCAGTATACCATGAGTATACTGACTGAATATGGGCACCATGTCAAAACGACAACTCATATTGGGCGCTATACTCATGGGCTACCTTGCAAGGGTAGCAACTGTACATGACCACTACGGTGGTATATGGTGACAGGAAGGGGATAGCGAAGGAAGGAGGGACAGGGACGGGTTTTGAGGGATGGGTGTACATGCCGCCAAGTTAGCCATGTGGTGTGGTGTGGGTGGCTAGCTGTGGTGCAGCAGGTATAGGGTTTGGGACTGGGTACGTAAAACTTTTGTCTCTGCCTGCAGCTCTGGCACATAATTTTTCATGCGATGCGGGATTTTGCCCCCTTCCCAACATGCACACCCCTGGAGTTGATAATCCTTATATGGGGGGTGCACAGCTCCCCTACAAAAACACTTTTTTCAATTCGGGATGTCGGGTCTCCTGAAAGTGTATATCGCTGATTTGCTTTTCAGTGATATGCACTTGCCATAATAGCGATTGCTATTCTGCGATTGCTATTATGACATGGAACCTCTGTAGCTCTACTTCTGTACTAAGGTTCCTTGCCTGGAAGTGCATGTTGTGGCAAGGTCATCCAGCAGTGAGTGTAGACCTCCTCCCCCACACACAGCTGCACTGAATTTTAGTTACAAACAGTCTGTCATTTTGAAGTAATGTTTCCCAAGTTATATTCAGACCTCAAAGTCTCAACTGGAACTTTTCAAGTTATCAGCAATATAGAACTTCAGACCTTGCTGAAATGCTGTCACTTACATCAGCAATGACATCTAGCAGTTTCTTTCATACTACATAAATTGTAGCGAAAAAGGAAAAATGTTCCATTCTGAGGATCAAACCCAGGCCCCCCCCACCCACTACTGCTTGGCAGCCATGCAAAATAATACACTTACGGCACAGAAACCCAGGAGCAGAGTACAGAATGTGTGGGGTGATACTGACAACCACCAAGCAGGTAAGAGACCTGGGGGTAATCATATCTGATGAATTAAAGCTGGCCAGGCAGTGCCACAAGGCAGTTGGCAGGGCTGGTGGGATGCTGGGGTGCATAGCGAGGGATATTACCAGCAGGAAAAAGGAAGTGGTGTTGCCTTTGTGTAGATCACTGATAAGACCCCACCTAGAGTACTGTGTTCAGTTACAGAGACCACATCTCGGAAGGACATAGACAGAGCAGAGGCAGTTCAGAGGAGGGCAACTAAAATGGTGGAGAGTCTGCATCAGAAGCCCTATGAGGAGAGACTTAAGGACCTAAATATGTACACCCTGGAAGACAGGCAGGAGGGGGAGATATGACAGAGACCTTTAAATACCTCACGGGATAAATAAGGTACAGGAGGGAAATATTTTTCAGAAAAAATGGTGCTCAGGAACAAGGCGACATATATTGAAGCTGGTGGGGGGTAGATGCAGGGGAGATGTAAGGAAATACTTCTTCACAGAAAGAGTGGTGGATTCCTGGAACAACCTTCCAGTGGAGGTGGCGAAAACAGTGGTGAGGTTCAAGAATGCATGAGACAGGAATAAGGGAATTTTAGGGGAAAGAAACGGGGTGAATGGGCTGGAGATCAAGTAGGATCTGCGGTGATACTGTAGGCAGGGAAACATGGGCAGACTAGGTAGCCAAGCAGTCCTTACTGGCCAGCAAATTATTTTTTTGTATATTTCTTGACAGGGAATGCATGCTAGGGATGTGTGAATACCTTATTTCAAATATTCTCCAAGCATTTGTATTCAGGGCCCCAATTATTCGTTATTCATGCTTTGTTATTCAGCTCAGCCACTGGAACTGGCTGTGAGACTACAAGATCTCCTGAAAATTCCCGTCCAATTAGAGGCCACTTTGGAGGCTCACTGAAGGCAGGTCAGCCCTGTATCAGTTGATGCTGAGACAGACCAAGCATTGTTGTACTTTTTTTTCGATACTTAGTTTATGGTATTTTTCATTTTCTCCCCATAACCCAGCCCCCTACCTCAGATGTGCGCACGCATTTGGAGGCATGCGTACACCGTATCTCGAGGTACCCACCCACTACGTGTTTCCCCCTCTGCCTACGCTGACCATTGGGCAGGACTACGGGGGGGGGGGCAATCACTCCCCGGAGATGAGAACTGCCTTCCGGCTGCTCAATCCTGCTCCAGCCCTTCCCCCCCATGCTGTCTCCCGATGACCTGAGTCAGTTACCGAACCTGGGTCACTGGCGTGGCATGAGGTAAGATGTCCGGCGCCTCCACCCTCAGTGCCACCAGGCTGGCCTGTTGTTGCACTTCTCTTAGTTGGTTAGTCACCCTTATAGAGTGAAGCAAATGAGCATGGATGGAGCGTGCTGTGAAGATAGTTGTGCTAGCCTTAGAACTGTGATGTGACACAGATGTAAGCAATGGGTCAAGCAGGAGACATAGGCTTTTGCACACACTAGTGTGCAGTTAAGGAGAGATATGCATGCATGGAGTTTGCACTGCTTCAGATGTCTGAGGTGCAGTGGAAAGGTCTCCCCGCAGCCTCCAAGTGTAGTGTGGCAATTGCCAGTTTGACTACACAGTCCCTGAAAATGTGGAACATGATGGGATATGGTCAGTGGTTAAACTGGAAATGTCAAGGAGGTGGAACTGTAAGCTGGCCCACTGGCACAGCGGTAGTGCTACTGCCTGCAGTGCTGACGACCGGGTTTGGGACCGGATCTTGGACATTGGAGGGTTGACCAGGGGGGGAGGAGGATGAGCATCTGGGGACTGCTTGCCTTCTCCGGGGACCTCATGTCCAGTATCTACTGACCCCTAGCAGTGGCTGGGGGGTATGGAAGGGGGACCATGCTGTCTGGCCTTGTTGGGCAGGGACAACAGACTCTGCATGTCGGGGTGGAATCACATCCAACCATGTGTCGAGAACATTGCATGACCACCCCCATTCCGGGGGTCATGGGGGGTGGTCATACAAAATAGAAAACTTGGTGCAGCCCCATGATGCCCAGATCTCAGTGGAATGCTGGGACCAAGCTGGATACCGGGGTCACACCCAGCCACTCACTGAGGGCCAAAAAGAGTGCATAAAAAAAAGGAGGTGGAACTGTAATATTTACATTTGGATGAGGTGGAACTGTCATCCCTAGGAGGTGGAACTGTCCATATTATTACTAAATGGAGACAGGTGACAGAGGAGATGGAACTGAGGTCCTGTGATTTCCTGCCCAGTTTAACCTCTGGATGTGTTGAAAATATGGAACGTGAATCTGGTGAAAAAAATGTGGAACATGACTGTAATGTGTTGAAAATGTGGAATCCATGAAACACAGTGCTGCAGCACAGTTTCCAGCATAACAAAATGGATTAACTGCCATGAAATTCTATTGTTTCCTGCAGATCCAGAAACAAATGATTTGATACCTTTTATTGGACCAACATGGATGTTACAGAAAAGAACAAAGTTTGTTTCCTGCAGTAACTCTCCTGCAGAATTCTGCAGAGTTTGGTTTCATGACCTAGTAGGCTTATTTCAAACCCACCACAGGTCATCCTGTAGTCAGTGGTAAAGGATGAAGAGGACACATTCACATTGGTGGTATCTTAGGTGACTTTAACCTAAACTGGCTGGGACCAACTCACAGCACACTGCTGACACTAACGCAGAGCTATAACCTGCACCAGATCTTAACTGAACCCACTAGAACCACCCCTTCTGTAACTACCTCCACCCTCATAGACTGGGTGCTGGTGAATCGCCTTGACCATGTGCAAACTGCAGGCATCTTGGCAGATGCTATCACAGACCACTCCCCCATTTTCTGTGTATGGAGCCTGGAAACTTCTCCCCCAACCCCTCCGCGCTAAATCACAATTACCAACTTTGCCAAACTGGACATGGAAGCTTTCCTCTATGATGTATCCTGTATCAACTGGTCAGACATCTATCACTCCCATGATGTTCAAATAGCCCTTGATATCTTCATTGATAATTTCACAGCACTTCAGGATGAACATACCCGGAAGGTCACCAGAAGTGTCAGGGGTAAAAAAACAAGATGGCTACACAAGGACCTGTTAGCTAACTTGCGCACATGGGACAAACTCTGGAAGAAGTGTAAAGTGTCCTGACTACTGGAGGATTACAATACCTACGGGGCCTCTCGGAGCACCTGTAAAAAACAAATCAGAACAGCAAAGAGCATCTACTGCAAGGAACTGCTCACTAACTCTGCTGGTGACCCTAGAAAATTCTGAACACACATCAGGTTTTTCTTGGGGCTGCCCAGTCATCGACCCCAGGGGATATGATCCTAAATGGTGTGCATTGCAATGACTTGAACACTATAGCAAATGCCTTTAACAGATTATTCACGGACCTGTCTCAGTACACCTCGTCCTTTGCTTCACCTTCCACAGCATCTCAGCCTTACTGCACACTCCAGAGATCTGCATCTGGTGCTGACCACTGCCAACTAACTACTACCCCCCCTTTCACTTTAACGCTATATCTAGATCCAAGGTCCAAAGGCTATTGCAAAACATATCTGACAACACTAGCCCCAGCTCAGATTCACTCGAGCCATGACTCCTGAAGCTAGTGGCACCATTGATTGCCTCGCCACTGGCCAAGATTTTCTCTCTGTCTCTCTCTCTCGGCGTTGTCCCAGATCTCTGGAAGATTGCCCAAGTTATGCCTATCCTTAAAAAAGGAGACCCAAAGGATATCAGCAACTACAGGCCCATAGCCATCTTCTCTGTGCTAAACAAGCTACTGGAGAAGCTTGTTGCAACCCAAACCATTGACTATCTCACAAAGAACAACCTTCTCTCAGACATTCAGCATGGTTTCAGAAAAGGACACAGTACCTCAACCGCTCTTCTCAAATTCTCCACTGATGTACTCTGCAACATGGACAAAGGCCTACTCACTGGAGCAGTATTTATCGATCTTACCAAAGCTTTCGATCTTGTTGATCATCCCCTGCTTCTCTTAACCCTACATAGACTTAACTTCTCATCCTCAGTAGTTGACTGGTTTAATAACTACCTATCAAACAGATTACAACTTGTTAAATTCAACTCCGCTCGGATGTGACCAGCACTGACATCGAGTACCCAGGGCTCCATCCTGGGACTCTTCTTTCACTATACATCAACAACATAGATTATGCCATACTTCCTGCTCAGCTATTCTATATGTTGATGATCTCGTCCTCTACTCCAGCGCTGACAAAATTAACATCATTAACGAAAACCTCTCCTCGGATTTCAGGAATGTGCATACATGGCTAAATGCTAATAAGCTCATCCTCAACACAAAAAAGACCCAAGCCATGCTACTTGGCACTGCCCCGAAACTCAGGGCCTGTAAGGAACCCCTCCTAGTCCATGACTCTGGGGGGTCTCTCATCAACTGTGTCACATCCTTCAAATACCAGGGTGTCTTCCTTGATAAATCCTTTGATTTCAGTCTGCACATCCAGTCAACCTGTAAAGCAACAAATGCCAAACTTGGAATCGCCTATAAGACTTGCCACCTGCTAACACCATCCGACAAACTGCCAATTGCCAAGGGTATTCTGCTTCCAGCACTGACATACGGTGTCTCCACTTTTGCTAATGCCCATAAGACTGCTCTCCATAAATGGGATGTCGCGTATAACAACATATGTCGGTATGCCTCCTCTTCCCATCGCCTCAAGCACCACTGCACACTGTATAGTGACCTAGGCTGGCTCTCCCCAACTGCCTATACTCCCTAGGGACCCTCACAGACTCTGTAATCTGTAACCAAACCCCCCTCCTCCCTTGCAGCTCTACTTGTACCACAGACACCTGCCCATGGACTATGCTCAGCAAACAAATTTCTACTTACCATACCCAGGTATCTTACTTCAAAAGGCTCTGGAGCATTTCCCTGCACCACCCCGGCCATCTGGAACTCCCTCCCTCCTGCCCTGAGGCAGGCTAACTCCCATTTAATCTTCAAAAAAAGAACTATATCACCATCTATCCCGGGACCCCTGCACATGCTTTGATCCCACTTAATGCCTCACAGCTAACCACCCTATTTCGCCCAAGACACTGCTGCACTTCTAAACAAGCTTTGCTATAAAATGACTTTATAGCTGCCACTTAGCCTAGTTTCAGTTGTTATTTGCATGTACTAATGTCACTTTTGTCATCTCTGCATAGCTATATGTATTATCTCGAGTACTGTCTGACTTGATCTGTATTCTAACCTACCTGTACTATATACTATGTACCTGCACTATATACTATGTATTGTATAATCTCATCTCATTTTATGCATGTATTCTCCCGGGTCATGCCTGAAAATAGTCAACTTTGGCTAAGCGCATCTAACCCGTTAACAAAAACTAAATAAATAAATCAGTGGAAAAAAGAAAGAAAACTCAGCTTTTTGTAGCACTTTTCCTACACATTGTATCCCAGAGCACAAGCAATGAGAGAATGATAGTGGAATGACCGTACATGTATAGTGACAGCCATTTTGACATTAACTCCCCCGCACAGCCTCGGGCAACTGCATGAGCTGGTTTTATTGTAACATGAATGTTGGCCAGAACAATGAGTAAAAACCTCTGCAGTACAGCACCCCCCTACTCATACTGAACTCAGATGCCAGCATTTATGACATGAACCCAGTCCTGGAGGGGGACAAAGATATGCAAGTAATAAGACATGACAGGGTGTGCATTATAGGATTTTAATTTATGCCCCAGGGGTGTAATAAGGCATGAGGCTGAAGGCTGTATAGTAAGGCACCCCTACGATGTGCACCCTGGAGGGATTTATTACAACTATAAAATGGCTCTAAGTGGGTTTTGGGGGGAGTAAAAGGAGATTCTGCACCTGACTGCATTTATGTACGCTATAACCCATGACAGACCATGGGTGTATCGGGGCATTAATGCACACCCCGGGTGAGTTGTGAGGCATGAGGGCTTGCCTGAGTGATTTTAACCAGCCAGAAGTGCATTAATGCCCTCATACACCTATGGGCTGAGGTAGTTATTGCACTTATAAAATGGTACGCTTTGCAAGTGCTTAAACTAATCTAAATATTTTAAAATCGTTCAAAATTGTATTTTTGTGCATTTTGCCCATTAGCTTAAAATGTAAGTCTCTTTAAAAAAGTTTTGTTGTCTGGCTCTCATTGGTTGCCAGTCACGTGGGGTGGGTTTTGAAAAAAACATGCCGATCGTGATTTCTCATAAAGTGAAAGAGTTTACGTAGGAACTGTTGGTTGTAAGTATTTTAAACATGTGGCATCAGACCCCTCAAAAATGTCAAATTCTGTGCATATTTCTTGTGCTTGCTCCATCGTTCCATGTTCTCTCGCTTCACCTGCAATTGTCAATGGCAGTGGTTAAAGCGGGAGAATGCGAAGGCATTGCTTTTTTTATTTTGACATTCGGCTTTATGTGCCAGCCGAAAAAGATCCTCATGCCAACTGTTCATCTACCAGGGCATTAATGAATGGTCAGCTGACATGTTCTGGCCAATGGCATGTCAGCATTTGACCTTTCATTAATGGCCATTTTATAAAGAGATTTAATGCACAGTCAGGCGATGTTTCTTGGCCAATGAAATTTCTAGATTTCGCCTTGCCATTTTATAATATGTTATTATAAGATACAGTCCGTGTCACATTATTCCTATTTTCTCTTCCCTTCTCCTGTTTTGCTCCCTACTTGTTAATCATTTTATTGTAGGGCCAGTTCTGCCAGCATTTCCCCCTCTATCTAGTTATTTTATTTTGTTATTGTGCTTAATTATAAATTCCTGATTGACTCTAGTATGTATTATTGAACAATCTATATTGCAACAAACAAATACTGCTGGTTTAAATGTAAGCCATATAATCCCTGTGGCAAATACCAGTGAGATGACAACTCTCACTTGCTAATAGTTGAGCCTGACTAGTAAATAAACTATGAAGAAAAATATTTCTGTTTTTAAATTTCTTCTTACGCATGAAGCCACAAACTTACAGCAATGACTTTCCTTTTTTACTTCATACATTTTTTTAGTTTTAGCAAAGTAACAAAGAAATAACATTCGTAACATAATAGAGTTAACATATATACAACAGCAGGGGTCATGGATGATCCATTTCTAAAACCAATACAATAGAACATAGAGGATTGTGTAGGAGACTATGTATGAACGTGATCGTAGTCGAGCAATAACCTGATTGGCGAGAGTGTTTTGGCCCATTGATGATATCCGGGCTACATCATCACAGCCGGAGAACCTCCGACCACCAGCCTGCTCACTCCCAGAGCAATCTTCCACTTCCCCACAAGCGAAGCAAGTCAGACCTCCACTACAACTAACAGGCACAAAAAACACATCCTCACAGTTGCCTGCCCCCCATACAGGTCGCCGAAACCAGACACGCTACAAACACAAAAAAAAAATCTCCCTTTATTGCGAAACTGCTTCATTCGTGAGCACCAACTTCGCTCCTCACTGCCTCGCCAAATGGCAAAGCTACAACCCGCCCTCAGGCTTGACCCTTACCTTCTCCATTTCCTCAGAAGTAGGGCACGACTCATCTTCACTTCTCAACAAAAACCCAATATTAACGTACCTCAGTAAACTAAACTTCCGGGCGGGGGATCAATGCCACAACAATTAAGCCTGTAACAAAATCCTCCTGCAACAGCACCACCTACTGGCCAAAACATGAAATTCACGAACTTTTTTTTTTAAATGTCTACCTACACATATAAAAACAATAATAAAATATTAAAAAACTTTACTTTTTTGTATTAAAGGCATAAAATATCAATTAATCCAGTTCATAATAACAATAATGCACTCCAGGGTGTGGTATATCGTGGGATATCGTCACTTCTGGGTCGTTGGACGCACTCGGCCTGCGGCCTCGTGCCCAACCACCCGAGGCGTGACGATATCCCACGATATACCACACCCTGTCCGCATTATTGCTTAATTATACCATGGACCCAGAAACAAGCAGAAATCCCTGCACTTTGATTAGTTATTGGCACCTTCAGCAGTTATAAATCCTCCAATATACCCACTGGAAAAGGTGCCAGCCAACAAGCACTACTACCACATCACAAATATCACTACCGCACTTCAAACGAACCGCCGCCATTTCTAATCGCCGCATACCAATCGAAAGTAAAAACGCTCTTAAAAACATTAAATACCACTTGCTACATTTCTAAGAGCTACAAAATATATTTAGTGCCAAAAATTAGCCATCCGATCCAGAAAACGGCAGCATAGTTAACAAACGGAGCATTAAAACTCCACAGAAACCTGTCGCAATATCTCCCGGCTTGGCCTGCAAAACTAGTGACACAACAGCAGAAACTTACCCGCCAATGAAGCAGCAGCCGCCCCTCTCCCTCAACTGCAATACCGGCATTCTCCTGATGGACGGAAGCAGCGTTCCCTATAAAAAAAAATGTTAAACGTCGCAGCAAGCACAAAAAAACAAATAAAATGGGCTATAAATGTATTTTTAGACTGGCTCAAACAAAAAGCAACGCAACGACCGACCAACTCACATGCTCTCCACACCAAACATATGCTCACAAAGTAATCGCAACCTAACTTCTTAAAGAAACAACAACCAAATATCAAACCTGTGAGCAATGTAATGAAAAATGTGACACATGTAAAAAGTTCATACAAGCTATAAAATGTTACTTCAACACAATTGATTTCCTAAATGTTGTTTCACAAATAAAACATTTAATGTTGTTTAAGAAAAATAACTAATTACATCTTGCACTTATGAAATGTTCATTAAAATTATTAATGACATAAAACCTTTTCAAATGATCATTAAAAATTATTATTTACACAAATAAAACTTTTCAAAGCATTTTACCTGTCTCTATATTCAATACTAAAAGGAACTATTTTTCTCAGCGGAAGAATATATCCATCATTATCACAACATAACTCACAAAAACAAATAATAAAATAAACAACAAATAAAATTATTCCTACCATTGTATAATAGCAATATACCCTCAAGGGTGTGGGTATACTGGTGGATTTACCACGGCTGGTGCGGTTAAGTCCCTCGGCCTGCGGCCTCGTGACCAAACCACATCAGCCGTGGTAAATCCACCAATATACCCACACCCTGTCGGGGTATATTGCTTAATCATACACAACAAGGTTATGTTTCAATCGAGCAGTTTCCGTGGTAACAAGAGACCTCCAGAGCACAGCTCGAGAGGTCTTGTTACCACTGAAAACGTGAGACTGAAACAGAGCCATGTTATGTATGATAGCTCATACACATTCTTTTTTTTTAACTCAGCTTTATTAAAAAATATTGATAGTTACAATCATCCACTGTATATTCATGGATACACATTTTATGTTTGGGTGTCAACACCCATTAATTGGACTATCACTTTACATAACGTAGCACCTAAAAACTGACATTTCTTTATTTCAACTGTTGTTATTTTGGCATTCTACTAAGTTAAATTGCAGAGATTGTTATCTAGTTGTGCTCTTCAAGCATGCACAGTCTTGTATAGTGTATGACAGGGGTGGCCAACCTGTAGCTTCCGAGCCACATGTTGCTCTCGAAACAGTTTGATGTGGCTCTCAAGGGGTTTGTCAATTAGATGTCAAGTACACGTCACAGTCTTTTAAATTTGAGAAAAGTCAAAGTACAGGAGCTGAAAAGTGCCCTGAGTGCTCAACAAGCTACTTTTACTAAGCCTGCAAGCAAATCTAAAGCTCCAGAAGTGCTCTGAATAATTATTTTAAAATTACAACTGTTTTTTAAAAATACTGTTACTAATAAAATCTGATTATTGACTATTTCCTATGACTATGTTATTATTTTAACTCCTAAATATGGCTGAATATGGATAAATATGGGTATTGTAAGGGCTGCACGTTGGTTATGGTACAGGCCACAAGTCGCTGTGGCTCACATCTTATCCAGAAATTTAAATGTGGCTCACAGCTCCGAAAGGTTGAACACCCTGGTGTATGGAACCAATCATGATAGGATTGTGTCCTTACTGATCTGTTTTACCGTCGTTGCTCATATCCTGGATCAGTGCTCACCACCGTGGCCGCTTCCTGAAGTGTGGTGGATTCACTACTGTGCATGCACAGAAACGTTCTGTGTTGTGCTGAACAAGTGATGTAGCCAGTGCAGCACAACAACATCATGACGTAGTGAGTGCAGCACAACAACCTGATTCCATTCACCGAGTGCTATCGGCAATAAGGCTTTCCTATACACTATAATTCAATACATGTTACATTTATGTTGTTCTACAATCGTAACAGTTCTAGATTTAGGTATTATAACATTCTTGCATTCTTTTATTGGCTGTTTGCTTCTGTGCGATACTGTGCTACCTTTCTGATCTTTCAGATAACTACAATAATGTATTTTAAGCCACATTTACATGTGCTAGCCTCATACATGACAGAAAGGAAGCATCCATCCTCTCTTCAAGGAATCATTAGATCTGGTTACTTAAGTAGTGTAAGGACAGATCCCATATTTCTTCAGATGTCTTACTTGTATATACACACCCCAAACATATACGATAATGACATGTATTACAAATACTAAGTTATGTCTGGGTCAGAAAAATGTATGTAGAATAATTTTTTATGGTGACTACACACTGACAGTTGCTCTGCGCTGCACTTATGACTGAATGCTTGCTACTCTACACATACTGCAGCTTTGCTGGGGTTTGCTAGACCAGCTACATGTTTTGGTACATCCTCTGTCTGCAATGGCTGTATTCCTCACAGGAAGATGAAATTAAATTGTGATTATATTATTATGAAATATAGTAGGCGTGTTTTTCCCCAAATACTAGGCCTGTTTCTGCTCTGCAAGGAAAAGCATTCAGTCACAGCCTGGCCAGTAGGGCTTGTTAAAGGGAGTGTTACCCTTGCCACGCAATCAAAAAAATCTATCAGATTCATTTGACATGATCTCCTCTGTGCGTGAATTCATGCTGCCTTAGATCTTGTAACCCACTGGATTCAAGATATTCCACAATCCTTTCCTTTAGCAGTGCTTCCATTAACTTTCCCATCACTGATGTCAGGCTGACTGGCCTATGACTGCCAGCCTCCTCCCTGCTACCACATTCGTGAAGTGGGATTACATCTGCCATCCACCAGTCCTCTGGAATCACTCCTGTTTCCTGTGAGCTCTTAAATAGTACTGTCAGAGGTGCAGCCATTACCTCCCCGAGCTCCCTCAAAACCCTTGTATGCACCCCATCTGACCCCATTGCTTTGTCCAGTTTCAGATTTGCAAGTCCCTTCACGATTTTCACCTCTGAAAAAGAACTAGTGTCCACCTCCCCACTCCAAAGTTTCTGTTACTTTTTTGTGGTCCCTCCCCTTGTTCTCTGAACACTGAGCAGAAGTATCTTTTCGGGATGTCTGCCTTTTCCTAGTCCCACTCTGCACAGTCCACCCCTTCCCTTTTTAACCTTGCACTCCCTCCCCTGATCTTCCTCTGTTCGCTTACATATATTACCACTTGGGCTATTCTGTCTTCAGTTTGCACCTTTGCACTCCTTACTGCTTTCCATGCTTCCTCTATTTCTCCTGATAACCTTATCCTCTCCTCCTCCTCCCTCTGTGTTGCCTTATACCTTCTGAATGAAACCCTTTTAGCCTTTATCTTTTTCTGCCATCTCTTTCGAGAACCATAGCGGTCTCTTTTTCCTCTTGCTTTTGCTCACCTGCTTGGTGCAGAGGTTTATCACCTTAACTATGCCCCCTCTTAGATTTGCGCACCATTCCTCCATCCTCAGGCCATCCCCTCCTGCCAGGTCATCCCTGGGGCATTCCCCTATATTTATAAAATCTGTCCTCCTGAAGTGCAGGATCCTCACCCCTGTGTGGTTCGATTCTGCAGCCATCCTTATACTGAATCACACTGCAAGATGATGACTGGTTCTGAGGCGGCCTCCCACCTTGGCATCTGCAGCACCATCCCTGTTAGTCAGTACCAGGTCCAATATTGCCCCATCAGTGAGTAGTTTCACTGACTGGTTGCCTGAGGAACATCTCTTGCAGGGAGTCCAAGATGTCCCTGCTTCCATCTAAAGCCACAGCTGGGAGGCTCCAATCTACATCTGGGAGATTGAAGTCCCCCACCAGCAGCATCTCCCACTTTTATGCCATTTTGCCATTGGCTTCCACCAGTACCTTATCTAACTCCTCCACCTATGCTGGAGGTCTGTAGATCATACCAGTGCAAATAATGGCTCTGTTCCCCATCTCCAGGGAGACCCACTGTACCTCTGACTCCCCCCATAATCACTGTATCTCTTTTGCTTTTATACTTTCCATCACATAAAGCACCATACCCCCTCCTGTCCTTCCCACCTGTCTTCCCTGAACAGAGTAAAGCCTGGTACGGCCATGTCCCAGTCATGGTTTTCAGTGCACCATGACTCAGTAATGGCCACAGTATCCAGCTTGGCCCCTGCCATGATGACCTCTTGGTCTGGAATCTTATTTCTTAGACTTCTAGCATTCACACACATGGCCTCAGATTTTGTTAGCATGCTTCTTGTTATCCCTTTTAATTTTTGCCTTGTCCTCCCGCCCCTCTTTTAATGCTCCTGTTTCCACCCCTTTGTTTCTGTCAACCTGCTTCCTTTATTAATTTGTACCCTGGATGAGTTCCTCTCAGCTCAGGTTCTCCTGCTCTCTACTTCAGCCAGTGGGGAGGGTGCAGTTTCTGCCTCCCCATTTTCTTCCAAACCCCATGGCTAGTTTCAATGTTCATCAAGTAACATTTAAACCATCCACCGAGGACTGTGGTTACCCTCCCAGATGGATACAGACCATCACCCCTATACACCCCCATCCACCCAGGTGGATTTCCAGTCACCAGTGCAGCTGAATCGGAGATCCCTCTCCTTCCCTGTCACAGACTGGCAGCTCCGCAATGAAAGCCATGGAGTGTGCTACCTAAGACCACTCCCAGCTCCCTAAACACCCTCTGCAACATCCCAGCCCTGTCCCTAGCCAGGTCATTGAGCCCCAGATGGAGAATAACATCCGGCTCCCCCTTCCTTCCTGCCACCCTAGCAATCCCCAGGATCTGCTTCTTATCCCTCCAGTCCATGGCGTTATATAGGCACCTGCCCCCTCTCCTCCCCCATTCCTATTCCCGGATCTATCCCCCTGACAATAGAGTCCCCATTAGAAGTTGCTTCCTCCTCCTCTGGGGTCCTCTCCCACCCTCCTTGGGGTCTCCACTATGAAAACCCTCACATGCTCCCTGGCCTCTACCATGGGTGCTTTCTCCAGGCAGTCCTGCCCTCCCAGAGCAGCGTAGGAATTTTGTAGTGGTACCAGTTGAGGAATGTGCCTCCAGCCCACCACTGCCACTCTTCCAGAGGCCATGTAGTGCAGCCATTCCTCCTCCCTGGGATACTCTGAGGTAATCGTGGCAGACCTGGTGGCCCGGGGGGTGGGGAGAAGGTCCCCCAAATCTTAGTGAACTCAGCCTGGAGTCTAGTGACTTCCTCCCTCAACTCAGAGAGGTACATGCAGATAGGGCAGCATGCCATCTCTAGAAGGTCTCTCTGAAAACTACCATCCCACAGACACTGCACTGCACTGCACCACTCCCAGCATTCCCAATTCCTACTCTCCCTGTGTTACCTGGAAATATATATGGACCCTTACCCTTAATGGCATTTTTCTAGTTTTTCCCATTATGATGTTTGTTATACCCTTTACTGTATACACCTACCTAGATAGGGTGTTGCTCCGATTCCTAGTTTTGGCCTACCCTTTTGCTTTCACCTGTCCCTTATGCACCTTTACCCTGATGGGTGTTTTTAGTTTACCCTTGTGCTGTTTGTTAATCCCTTTGTACACCTACCTAGACAGGGTATTGATCCTATTCTCTGTTTTGGCCTACCTTTTATCTTTTACCCATCCCGCAGTGAATGCAACAACAGGAGTAAACAGGTACCTTATCTTGTTGACTGGCAGAGACCTCCCACTTCCTGCTTCCTTCTGTTGACATCTAAGATGCCAGTTACCTGTTCCACTCCTTCACAGTTCCGCTCACTAGCTGGGACATGAACGTGCTGGGACATGCTAGACTGGCTGCTTTTTATCCTCCTTGTGAGACTTTCTGCTGCTTCCCCATTGGTCACAGTCTGTTGAGTGATCCTGCTGCCCTGCCTCTGACCCCTGACCTGGACTTGGTGCTCTGGAAAAACAACAAACACTGAAAAGATTATTTTTTTTTTAATTAGAATCAACCTGAACCCTTTACAGCCTGGCATTGGCTTCTCCTTAAAAAGCGGTCCCAAAAGCAGTAAAAATTGAGCTTTTAAACCTATGTTCTGCTTTGTGCTGCTTCTTGGTTGCTCAGGGTCTGTCATGTGACCTTGCTGCCCTGTCTCCAACCCTTGACCCGAGTCTGGTACCCTGGAGAAACAACAAACACTCCAAAGTGTTTTTTTTTTTTTTTAAATTGGAATGGACCTGGACCCTTTACAGCTTGGCATTGGCTTCTCCTTATAAAGGGTGCCCAAAGGCAGTAAAATTGGAGCTTTTAACCCTCCGTTCTACTTCCTTTCTGCTACAAACTCCATGTATGCATATCTCTCCTTGACTGCACACTGGTGCTATATATGGTGCACACTCTATATTTCCAGTTGTGGATTCCTCCTTCTCTCTGTGTCACTGGCTCTCCCTTCGTCTCTCCACACAACCTGGTAGTCACTCCAGGTCTGCTGTTCTAAATGTTGGGCTAATGGAGAAAGAGCACACATCCCTGAACATCCTGACATTCTTTCAAGACATGTTGCAATCATGGACAGTTGGTACCAGTCTAAAATGTTTTTCTCATTACAGATAACGCAGCAAATATGGTGAAATCTTTTTTTTATGGGAATTTTACTGGCATTCATTGCTTTGCCCACATCTTGAATCTAATGGTCACATCTGCACTACATCATAGTACTGAGGCTAGCAAGAATGTCTCCATAGCACTCCATCCATGCTCATTTCATTACTCTGTAGAGGTGATTAACCAACTAAGAGACGCAAGCATAATGCCTCTTGGTCTGTCGCGAGCATGGCTTGATACAGGATGTCAGTACCAGATGGAATTCATCATACCTGATGCTGCAAGACTGCTAGAACAGAAGCTCACACTTCATGACATGGAAATGGAGTGCAACATTGTAGGAGTTCTAGGTGACTGGGAGTGGTCACTGGTTGATACCATGGTGAGAGTACTTGAGCCATTTGAGAGGAGCGCCCATGATCTGAGTGCATCCAGTGCCACTCTGAGTCGGGGGATCCCTGTAGTGCACATACTGAAAACATCCATGGAGTGATGTGTAGAGGAAAACGGAGATTCCAGATGAGGCTGCTGTGCTCATTGAGTGCCTGCAAGCCGAATTGGTTGCAAGGTTTTTGAAAGTGCTGAATAGTCACAGCCACATTTCTGCAACCATGCTGGATCCCTGGTTCAAATGTGCGATCCTTCACATGGCTAAGGACAGCCACACAGTGACTCATGTTTGACAAGGGCTGTGTGATGCTCTGATTGGTTGTATGCAGGGACTGGTGACACCAGTGGCTGGTGCAGGAAGTCATGATAGAGTAGGGATGCAATCTGGCAGGTCTGGTTCCACTGGTGGAGATTGGGGAAAAAATACCTGTTACTGACAGCAGTACTGATGGGAGTGAGTGGACACTGCTCATCATATCCTTACATCAAGAGCAACTGAAGAGGACACAGTCACAGCCCTTTTCTGCAAAAAATATCTTGAATGGCTATTTTGTGAAGTCTCTTGGGACATTTCAGTTTGATCCATTAGGCTACTGGTCACAGGTGATGCATTCATCCCCTCACTTGGTGCACCTGGCTATGAGATGCATCAATTCCTCCACTACAAGTGTGCCATCCAAGAAGATGTTTAGCACAGCGGGTGATATTGTTGAGCCTCATTGTTCAACATTAGACCTTGAAGATGTCCAGTAGCAAGTATAACTTGCTACTACTGGGTACAAATATGAGTTAATGCATAAAATAGAAATGTAGTCTCTAAGTCTGCTTTTGCTGACTGTTTTCTTCATAAGTTAACTCAAGGTATACGCTCTCTGCTTCCTTCCTGCAGTGTTTAATGCACACACCTTCATTATGATTTCATTTTCATTTCATTTTTAATTTATTTGAACTGGTGTAGATTGACAGAACTGCCATTTTTCACAGTGACCAGTGTATAAAATAGCATATATCAACAATGCTCATGATTAACAAATCTTACTTAAAACATGAGCAATCTGAACGCTCCAATAATATTATTCTACAGTTTGGTTTAAATACACTCAATTATTCATATTCTAAAATAGATTCTGGAAGATTATTATTAATACTAATCAACTTTGCATTATGTTTCAAAGCTCTTTGCCCAAGCGAGAATGCAAGGAGTGGTATGGAAAAAGCAAACCTTTCTTCAGTTCCGTAAACAATTTGCTGGTACATGTTGGAAAGTTTCAATAACAGAATGTGGCATTTTAACCTATCACACTCTCATGCAAAAGATTGAAGATTTATAATGGAAACAATCCTTAAGAGGCAGGCAACCTAATTCCCTAGAGAGAGAGTACAATGGTAAACTGATCTACTCATTCTGGGAGCAAATCTACAAATAGAATTGTATTGTGTATTCAGTCTACTGAAAACGTTTTCACTCAAAAAAAAAAAAAGGCATCCATAATCAAATGTTGATAACACAAGACTAGTGGCTAGTAATTTATGTGATTCTGGTATTAAAAACTGGCTTATCCTATACAATATACCAAGTCTATTGTGTAATGTTAACTGATTTATATGAATTTCAAAAGTAAATCAATTTTTGAAATGAATGCCTAAATAATAGATATTGTCAACCCTTTCAATCAGATTACCTCTAAAATCCAATATTTTAAAATCCCAAGTGAAAGATCCATTAGAACGTGAAAACCATAGACTTAGTTTTTTGGAATTTAGAAGACGTTTATGAGACAAAAAAACAGTTATGCACATTGTAAAAATAATTTTGAAGTGTTTGTCGAATTTTAAGTATATCTTTATCAGAAGCAAAAATAACTGCATCATCGGCATATAAAATGAACTTTGCAGAAAAAATCACCACAGTCATTGTGTTTAAAAACAAGCAAAATAATAAAGAGCCCCAAATGGACCCATGAGGTATGCCGCATTTAATCTCATTATTCTCAGAATGGATGCCCTCAATGACGGGACCATGTGTTCTCCCATGCCAGTACCCTCCAAATGAGGACACAGCACCCTCTGACAATCCATGCCTGGCCAAAGTACAAAACAACAATTCATGATCTGCTAAGTCAAAGCCCTTGGTGAGGTCCACAAATTGATGCCACATGGAGCCTCTTGTCAGCTCCATGTACATAGTCTTGAACCCTACCAGGGCTGTTCTCGTGTTATGCATGGATCTGATGCCATGCTGTGTCCTGTAAAGAGATTGCACTTGTACAAATGTTCATTAACGTAATCAAAGACAACTTTTTCAAATAGTTTGGATAATGGTGGTAGTAATGAAACAGGACGATAATTTGAGATATTAATGGATTCAGATTTATGAATAGCTTTAATGATGGTGAATTTCCAGCTTTTGGGTACTGCCCCATACCACAGTGAATGGTTCATTAAATAAGTTAATGGAACAGAACCAGACACAAGCCATTTGTTATCAAGTGAAAATCTGTTAGATCAGAGCCAATGCATGGTTTAGGATTTATTTTCTGAATATATTCAGTAAGCAACAAAGGGAACAACATCCTAAAATAAAAAGGTGGGGACGATTGTTTAAATAAATGTGTACATTGTTGATCACTGTATCCCTGAAGTTATTCTTATACTCATCCAAATTACCAAGAAAATCATTAAATTATCGTAGAAATTTCCATGAGGGAGTTGATCAATTCACCATTGTGCTCAGTTGTGGTACATAGAAACAGAGAAGTTGTCGGCAGATAAGGACCACTTGACCCACCCAGTCTGCCCCAAATTCCCTACATATACTTGGCCTCCAGAGACCCTACTTGGCCCCCTGCTTCCATCCCTTCCTTGCTTCTAAGATTCTCTTGTGTCTATCCTTTGCATTCTTTAATCTGGTGACTGTTTTAGCCCCCCCCACTTCCTCTGGAAGGCTGTTCCAGTGTCCACCACCCTCCATGAAGAAGTACTTCCTCATGGTTCTCCTGAACCCCCACCCCCCAGTTTCATATTGTGTCCCCTTATCCTTGAACATCTTTTCCTTTGGAAAATGCTCCCTTCCTGTACCTTGTTTATCCCTGTTAGGAACTTGAATGTCTTTATCATATCTCCCATTCCCTTCTTCCCCATTCTTTATCATAACCCCATTCTGTCTTCCAGGGAGTATATATTGAAATACGAACATACGAAATTTGCCAGCAGATAAAGGCCTAGAGGTCTATCAAGTCTGCTCGAATGTGCAGCTAGCACCCCTTATTCTGCAGCTGCCCCTCCCTTCCACCCTTTCCCTTCATTAACCCTCCCCCTTGTCCTGTCCCATCCTCGTTTGAAGCAGTCCACTGTTCTACTGCATACCACTTCAGGAGGTAACACATTCCACCCAGCCACCACCCTCTGTAAAAAGTGTCTCTTCATCTCCTCCTGAACCTTCCTTGCTCCAGTCTCATATCATAGCCCCTGGTGTCCCTCCCCTCCCTTACTTTGAACAGCCCCTCTGTACTTGTCTTGTTTATTCCTTTCATGTATTTAAAGGTTTCAATCATGTCACCCCTGTCTCTCCTCTCCGCCAGTGAGTACATGTTCAACTCCTTCAACCTCCTCTCGTATGATAAGTCCCCCAGCCCCTTGATCATCTTTGTCGCTCTGCACTGCATCCCCTCCAGTAACTTAATGTCCCTCTTCAGATACAGACGCCAGTACTGCACGCAGTACTCCAGGTGTGGTCTAACTCATGACCTATACAGTGGCAGAATCACCTCCTCCCTCCTCAAGGATATACCCCTTGCAATACAACCCAGCATTTTGTTGACCTTTGCAGCTGCCTTCCTACATTGTGCCGAGTTGTTCATTGACCCTGTAATGAGCACACCCAGATCCTTCTCCTCCTCTGTCTGGGCTAGCTGCACTCCCCCTAGCTGGTAACTCCTCCTTGGGTTTTTCATCCCAAAATGCAGCACCTTGCACTTTTTGGCATTAAAGCCCAGTTGCCAGGTGTCTGACCAGGTTTCAAGCTTAATCACTGCATCTCACATGTTTCAATATAACAAAAATAGCAGGACAAGAGGGAGGTCGATTAAGGGGTAATGTGAGGAAGTTCTGTTTCACAGAAAGGGTGGTGGATGCATGGAAAGGCCTACCTCAGGAAGTGATGGATATGAATACAGTGCAGGGCTTCAAACAGGCATGGGGTAGGCATAAGGGAGCAATACAGAAAGTGAATATTAGATAGGCCAGTGACAGAGTAAAGGCCTATGGCACATTCATATAGAAAAATTGTAGAATGAATGGACCTTGCGGTCCTTATCTGCCGTTAACTTCTGTGTTTCTATGTTTCTCTTCATAGGGCTTCTGATGTAGACCCTGCACCATTTTGGTTGCCCTTCTTTGTACCACCTCCATCCTATCTACTGTATGTCCTTTCAGAGATGGGGCCTCCAGGACTATACAAGTGCTCGAGGTGGGGTCTCACCAGTGATCTATACAGAGGCAAATACCGCCTCCTTCTGCTGGTGATATCTCTCACTATGCATCTCAGCATTCCACTAGCTTTTCCCAGTGCCTTGTCACTCTGTCTAGCTACCTTTAGGTCATCAGAAATGATCACCCTCAGGTCCCTTTCCTGCTTTGTGACTGTCAGTACTTCTCCGCCCATTTGGTATGTTGCCCCTGGGTTCCTGTGCCCCATATGCATGACTGCACTTTTTTGCATTAAAATCCAGCTGCCAAACCCATGACTATTCTTCCAACTTCTTTAAATTGTCCCTCATTCTCCCTACCCTCCCCCGGTTTGTTTACTCTGTTGCAGAGCTTCGTGTCATCCGCGAATAGGCACACCTTCCCTTCCAGTCCATCTGCAATATCACTTATAAAAACAGAGTATGATGTTTCTTTAGTTGTACCAGTCTTTTGATTTTAATGATTGACATACTTTTTTGTACGATGTTGTTGAATTAAATACATTAACTTTTTCTGAATAAGATATAACTTCTCTTCTTGTTGTTTTAATACGTTATCATTATGTATCTTAGAAACAGCAAGGATGCTGAACAAGAACACAGCTATAACAGCCCCAAGGTAAATCAAAGCCCAGTGAGTGCTAATAACTTGCTTCATGTCATGACTTCATAACAATAAGGTTGTGAAACTAGGTGCACGGCACAGTGCGCCATCACTCACCGCTCTGCTTTTGCATAAAGCCTACAAAAACATTTCCCAAATCTTCTTGTTTCCCAGTTACCACATTGCCCCAATGTTTTGCAGATACAGCTTGTTTACGGGGCTGTTTCTGCTGCTTTCATCATTTTTCTATCCCTTTCCTTCTTTTTTTTTTTTTTTAAACTTTATTTATCTCCACTCCTGGAGAACTCCTTCCAGCAACCTTGGGGCTCCCAGCCTCTACCCTCCTCCGTGACCAGTCCTCTCCCCTCGTTCCACCGATCACCACCTCTGGGTCTGAACCCTCCGGAGGTAGGGCCACCCTATCTGACCTGGGCACTCTATCTATAGGGCAAAGTGCCCAGTACATGAGTCTGCTTGCGGAGAGGAGGTAGCCTGGATTTGGAAGTGTGGGTTTAGGGAGATCAAGAGCCTCTTCATCTATCCCTCAGGGCTGGGGTTTTTTTTTAATCTTTTTTCCATTTTCGACCCCTGGAGTGCGGGCTTATCAAGGCAACGCACTGCCAACCCGCCCCCAGCATTCACAGCGTTGCTATGTCAGGCTGCCCCAACGGCTGCCAGAGGCCACTCTGAGAGCGATCGATCCCACACCCTCCCAAGGAAGAGAGAGCAGTCCTCACGGACACTCCATCTTTCCCCTGGCAACCCCAGCAGCCCGGGCTTGACCCGAACCTGGGTTGCCAGTCGTGTGCCAGTGTGGCGTCCAGCGCCTCAACCCTCAGCGTCACTGGGCCGGCTCCTTCTTGCAGTTATTTATCTCACAAATAAAAAAGACAGCCTGCTTTTATTGCTCTTTTAAAATCCTTTCATTTTATTTTCTTTTTTCTCACATCCACTTTGCTCAGTTGCCACCACCCAGCACCCAGCTTACACTAGGGCATGGTGGCAATCCCACATGGGGACACTGTCTGTGCCCCCACTTCCTGAGAGAAAAGCCATCCATGGGTTGCTCAATCCTCTCTTCCCTGTCGGGTCTCTCAGTGACCAAGGTCCATTTGGAAACTCGGTTCATTGGAGTAGTTTGCAGTACTGATGGTACTGTACTGCTATGGGGCTGGCTGTTTCTTTTCATTTTAGAAATCAAAACATTGCTTTTTTAATTTTCCCTTCTGCTGTGCACCAGGGATATACCCTGTAATCAGAAAAGGATATACCCTCAAAACAGACAGGGCTATACCTTGCCTTGTAATCAGACAGGCAATGGGATATGCCTCATTCAGGCTCTGTGGGCCATTACGGTAGCCTGTGATGTGAGCTACTGATGAACGGCTTCCTGCAGAATGGCTCTGCTTCTATGGCTACTGTGATACCGGTGGCTGGGTCATTATGACAACTGAGTCATTACGGTGACTGGGTCATTATGGCGACCCTGCCTGAATGGTGACCACTAATTTTTCATGTGTGCATGTGTGCGCGCACCCTCACAAAACAACAACCAGCTGGTGACAGTGCCACACCACAGCAACCCCCCAGCACTGTACACCACAGACATGTAGCAACACCCCCTTCGCAGACCAACCATTGCTTGCATCCAGTGCCCCCCCACAGCACACACAGACAACCACAATGCAGTGAATGCCCCTGTAGCGGACAGGCTGCAGGCAAGCCACTTGTGGCATACACCAGCACTGTGCCACCACCAGTACCTGCAACACAGCCGATGTGGGTTTGAACACCACAGCTGGACAAACATCAGAAAAGCCACAATCAGTAGGACACACGAGCAGGGATAGGGATGACATCTGTAGTCACCGGCAACGTCGGTGATGTCGGTGGCTGCAGACACCACGGACCACAGTACCGGAGTTATAGCAGACACAGCAGACCCCACAGGACAGGTGGCCATACAACACCTCCACGCTGCACACGCCGCACAGCATGGGGCGAGTGCCCATGCCATTTTGTTATGCCACTGCACTGTCTGATGCGCATAGAGGGCGTGACCGCTGGCAGCACATCATTTTGACTGCACTGGGGGTGGGCTGTAGGCATGGCAGACAGGCACAAGACCACACTCCGCACACATAAAGGAGCATGGAGCACATCATACTGCTATCACTCCATATCAGCCGGTGACAGATGGATACTGCAACTTATCTCACCAGTCAAAAGGGGAGACTGTTCCATGCCCACCGCGGGTACGTGTACTGCAGGGACAAGGAGAAGTATGGGAAGGTGTACTGGAGGTGTGGGCAGGGCCACAGGCCACCATTGCTGACCATGTGGTGTATACTGGACGACCATGCAATCACGCTCCAGATGCAGGGGAGGTTGATGTCCGTGGTGTGATGGCGAGTGTGTGTGGGAGCATGCACAGACGAGCCTGGAGAGTACAACTCAGGTCATTGTGCAGGCCCCTGGTGGGGTGTCAGATGCCATCACTGGCAGGCTGCCAGCCATGCCCCTGCTGCGTGCACAGTGCAGCATGTGCACCAAGCTGCGAGGGGTTGTCCACTATGCCTGGCAGCCTGACCAAGCTCACCCTGCCCCAGGCATACATGGTCACATGTGACAGAGTACAGTTCCTGCAATATGACAGCAGTCCAGCAGGGGGCCGCATGCTCATATTCTCGACACAGCATGACCTGATGTTCCTGACGGGGTGCCAGGACTGGTTCCTGGATGGCACCTTTCACGCCATGCCACCACTATTCGGGCAGCTATATTCCGTCCATGGCATGCAGTCTGGCATCATCCTGCCATCCGTGTACATCCTGATGTGTACCCGGATGGAAGGTACCTACACAAGGGCTTTCATGGAACTGCATCGGCTACTGAGTGGTGCACAGCCGCAGTCCATGCTTATGGACTTCAAGTGTGCTGCCTGGCATGCCTTCACGGCAGTTTTCGAGGGCATCGATGTGCGGGGGTGTTTCTTTCACTTCTGCCAGGCTGTGTGGTGTCATGTGCAGGGCAGTGCAGCACTACTTGAGTGTTACTCCGTGGGTGCGGACTTTGCACTGCAGGTCCCTACATGCTTCTTACCCTTGCATTCATGCCACCGGATGATGTGGCAGCGGTGTATGCTAAACTTGTGGACATGTCCTACTACCAGGCAAATGAGGAACTCCTGTGTCCTCTGCTTGACTACATGGAGGACACTTGGGTCGGTTGCCCAGTGGGATGTACCGCCTGGTGTCACCCACTATTCCAGGTGTCGATGTGGAACATGTATGGGGTGACACGCAGTGGTCAAGCAAGGACGAATAATGTGGTGGAGGGATGGCACCATGCCTTTAACACCCGCCTCAGTGCCAGTCACCTGAACATCTGGTGGTTCCTGGACTGCCTCTTAGAGGAGCAGCAGATCACTGCTGCATACATGTAGTAGCTCATCTCCAGCACCGGGTCCAGCAAGCCTAAGAAGTCCTACAGGGACCTGACACTACTCATTGAGGCCATAGTGGTGGAATACAGTGTGTGCAGCATGATGGACTACCTAAGGGGCCTTGCCCACAACTTAAATGCAGGTATAGTCCATAGAACCTGTGGCTGCCATAGAACACCAGTGCCCTCCACCGCACTCTGTACACCCATATATCCTGACCCATGCAGCCTACCCAGTCCACATCTCTGCTGCGCCTTTGTCACGCTCACCTGTGCACCCATTGTCAGTGTGCCCCTTCCCATGCAGTACCCCGGTCGCTGTTTCAGCACCCCTACACTCTGGCCCACCAGCCCCATGCCACGTCCGTGCAACACCCTCCCACACCACCTGCACGTATCAGCTCCCCCGTGTGTGGTGCCCCACACCGTGGGTGCCAGCTGCCTGCACCTGGCCACCTGCATGCGGATGCATCCCCGGCACTTCTGTTCAGGACCGTGCCCTGCCACTGCTTCCTGTGCTTCATTGGCCTCACAACCCCTCCCTTGTGTGCCCGTCTGTGTCTCCGTCCCCAGTCCCTGGGGGCCTCACCTCATGCCTTCTGCTCTGTTGATGTCCCACGTGCCTGCCTCCATTGTGTGTGTGTGTGTGTGTGTGTGTGTGCTGCTGAATACCCCACTGTCTGTCTGTGCACCGCTCCATATCCGCCACCGGTTGCCCACGGTGCATCCTCTATTGTCCCCGTTCCCCTGCGGTGGTGCGGCAGCGTTTTTCTTTTTTTTTTTTAATGGCTGTGGTTGCCATTATGATGCTTGCCCACCTTGCGTGGGTACCATTCCTGCATTCGCTCTGTTGCCATCGCCTTTGTGTGGGTTGCTCTTCTGCAGTTGCCCTTCTCACATAAAACCACCATCACTGAGGCAGCAGGGAGGCATTTTCAGTCATGAGCCCAAACACCCCATGGCACCAGCCCAGCTCTGCTCATCCTGAACCTGGACCATTGAGGCAGCCACACAACCAAAACATTTTGGCTCCCATAGTCAAAAGACTTGCGTGGCACAATATGGAGATGCACGGCGCATCCTGGAAATTGTGCGATATTCAAAAGTGTGAACTGCATTGCACATATCCTATTCTGAGATCACCACAAGTAATGTATGGCGCGCAGAAAAAAGGGGGCAGACACCTGCATGTGCTGCACATGTGCATATTTAGAGGAACTGCATGGCGCACGTGTCATGCATCCTACATTTTGTCATGCAAACTTAGGCAAGGAAGGATCTGCCCTGCATCAGCCAGACACCAACAGGCAGGCTGCTGAACTGCAGGCAGGATATCCTGAGACAGCTCTGTGAGATGCTCCAGGATGAGCTCCAGGCACTCACACACAGAAGGCATGCCAGGACGGTGAGTGCCCAGCCACAGCTATGCTGTGCCTGCACACCACAGGCACCTGCCAGATGCCAGTTGGAGACACCACCAGCAGCACCCAGTCACCCACCTCCAACACAGCACCTGGGTCATAGATGCCCAGCTCCCCATGCTAGTGAGGTCAGTCGCCACACTAGCACACCAGTGGTGCAGACAGCCACAATGCAGCACATGTATTAGGTGCTATTGCCGGCACCATGTGGCCAGCAGAGTACCACCTGATGGTGGCATGCACCCACAGCCACTTCTGGGATGCCAGTGATAAAGATGCATGGTGGTACTGGTGGCTTGGTCGGTCAGGATAGACCACTGGCACATACCCACAGTGGTATACCACAGGTGCACTCACACACACATGGCAGTCCCACACCACCAGGAACCACATCCATGTCCCAGATGCCAGCCATGCATTGTGACAATGCCACAGGGCTGTGGAGGGTCACTGTGGTTTACTGGATGTGACATTGTGCAACTGTAGGCAGTGTAAGGCAGAGATAGCACCACTTGTGGCCTGGAGGCATTACAGGCATGCCGCTAAGACACCAGACCCACTGGTGTTGTGCTTGCAGACACCTTGGGCATGAATATAGCCTATGGGTAACAGCACTGTACACAGACCAGTGCATTACAGACAGACATAAACATGACTCCTCACCTGTCTGCAAGGCTGCAGTACCTTCTGGTCACCTCTGTGGAGTGGTGGCACTACCCTGCATATCTGGAACTGCACATGCAAATGAGCTGATTACATTCCAGTAATGCGATGCAAATGTGCTGTTTGAGCACGGACTGTGCAATGAGGCTATTTGCATATCCTGGCTGAATACTGCAGACCTGCACACTGCACAAGCAACTTCCCATTGTGCAGTTCTGTATGCTCCATGCTGGTCACAGATCACCTGCTGTGCTGCACATCTCCCACTGCATGATAATGCATATGCAGGATATTCAGCCATGTTTGTACGATCGCATTTGCTGGTGCACTCTCTGAATATCCCGTTCTTTTGTGCTGGTGCAAGTCAATGCACGGCGCACCCTGCCACTTCTGAATATGGGACTCTTTGACCGTGCCATGTTGGTCTCCTAGTGGGTTGGGGATCCCTGCAAGGAGACCAACATGGCACTTTAGAAAAAAATTCTGTGAGGCCTTGCCCTTGATCCCTCCTTGAAAATTAAATAAAAAGATATAAAAAAGGAAACCAGAAGAGCTGTAAAAGCAGGCAGCTTTTTTTATTTGTGTGATAAATAAATTATTACAAGTAAGAAAGATATAGCAAAATGTCAACATCAGTAAAAACATTCCCCAAAACAAGGCCCATTGACAAAACATTTGGGTTAATATGCATGGCGTAAAGAGCAACTGGCACCATCTGTCGCTTTACTGACGTGAGCCTTTGCAAAAGAGTCTGTGACCCAAAGGTTTGTAATTTGATAGTATTCAATAAATAAAATAAATAAAAAGAGCTACATTGCAGAATTAGAATAAGCATGCCTCCAGTAAATCTCATACCAAAAACTAGATTTATATGTTGCTTCATTTTAAAGTTATGAGCTATTTTGTAACCCTAATTTCACTGTCTGTTCAAAACAGCCTGTATCAGTGAAAAGCTGCTGCTGATGTCATCTCAGGACCTCACAGTCTAGTATTCTCTGTCAGCAAGCTTATAGGACGTGTTTCTCCAAAGTTGTAAAGATCATGTGTAATGGTTTTCACAAGTAAAACAGGCAGCACCAATCAGTAAACATTGCTTTAAAAACTGTGTGTGTTTCAGGTTTTGTAACAAAGCTGACAATATTTTGTTTATGTGCCTTTTTGTTGTGGTCCTTTTTTCCAGGATTGCTGGATGCTGGGTCATAGTGCACTGTTGTGAGGTTTGCACACTGAATAAGTTGCTGAAGTGATGAAAGGCTGAGGTCATTCACACCTGTCATTCAACTGAAGCGACTTCTAAGAAAGGCACTTTAAAACAATTATTCCATCTCCTTGTCAATGGGGGTGGGAGAGGTAATGCTATTTTGAAAACTTACTAGGAGTTTCTAATTTAGCCAGCACAATGTGTTCTCCATGTTAGGCTGTTTTAATGTACATTCAGGCTCATCTGTGTTCTACTCTAAATTAAAAAGATAATTTTACCACAGCCAACACTTCCACCCCAGTAGGAATTAACACATATAAGGCCCCTATTAAACCATATTGTAAAGCAGACACTGACAAACAGCTTTGAAGTTACCAACATTACAATACTAGCAGTACGGTAACCCCTTACTATGACAAACTAAAAGGGAGCCATAATCTGCATTTGTTATTGCTCCCTATTCATTACAATGAGGGACGCTACTATGCACTACTGTCGGCCAGTGCATATGTCACCTGCATATATCAAACACTGCCCATATGCTTTATACACTGCACTGTCAGCAAAATAAAGCTAATGTCAAAAAACATCCTCATCTTAACTGCTAGCTGAGACTCCAAGTTAAAGACAGCACCTGTAACAGGAATGGTGGCTCAGAGCGTCCACGCCCGTTACAAACATGCCCCCCCATTTCACAGATTCATCACTCCAGATATCTGTACACCGACTAGTGCACTGGGCAATGCTAAAAGCAAAAAGAAACAGATTGACAAAAAGAAAACCCGACAACAACAACAACAAAACACCCTCTCCAAATTCCAGATCTTTTTGATGCTCTTCTTCGTTTATAATCACTCCCATCCAACTCACAGATCACAGCTCCAGCTCCACCACATCTGACTTCTAGTATTGATTCAGAATGTACTGAATTGGTTACTAAATGATGGTGACTTGGACTTGGTTCTCTGCAGTACACGGCTAGAACTTACGCTTAAGGTATTTGTAATATTCAAACTGTCTTAATATTTTATTATGATTATAATTGTTTGCTGCTTGTGGCAAATTTTAGCTCAGCATCACCAAGTTACACTTTTACATGCTATGCAACAGATCAAATTGTCATTGTATGCCAGCTATGCCGAGCTAAGGATACAGACAGTAGATATATATAGATATACATATATATATATAAAACATATTGGATTATCATATTTGGATGGTGATGCGCTTTTACTTTCATGCACTGCCGGGGACTGTAGGGACATGGCAGTTTGATATAAAGAAAATATTGCAAAGTCATGGTAGAAGGAAAAGGGTTAATGAGAATATTTTCTGTTCTAAGACTTTCTGTTTTTCTGAGCTAATGTCCTTGCTATTGCAAAACAGAGTTGGTAGCTAGTACACTGTGTACAGCTTGTACAAAATGCTGAACATAAACAAAATTAGAGATAGCAAGGGCTATGTGTGTAAAATGTGCTGTCTTGGACTTAAAAAATACAGTAAAGTACCCAGCAAAGGATTACCTTGTATGGAGATATGCTGAGTTCTGTAAAGATAACAGCTAGTGGAAAGTGTATATAAGATGAATTGGGAGAGGTGGAGAGTGAGGAACTATGCACCCCTAAATGAAGTATTGAAACCTCCATGACAACTGTCTGGTTCACATCCCAAGGGAAAGTGACTGATCATTATTGGTACCTTGTAAGCTGGGTTGCCATGGTTAATTCAGTATATTGTGTTAGTTCAATAAACCTTGCTGTGTGGTGTGCAGTTCCTCATTTCCAGTATAATCATTGTCTCAAATACCCAAACCATCACGCACAAATATTCTCTGATGCTGCAATGGTGGAAGGGACAGAGCATCTACACAAATATTCTACTGAGCTGCAATGGTGGAGGGGACATAGTGTCCACATACATACACATTCTCTGATGCTGCAATAGTGGAAGGGACAGAGCATCCACACACACACATTCTCTGATGCTGCAATAGTGGAAGGGACAGAGCATCCACACACAAACATTCTCTGGTGCTGCATTGTTGGAGGGGACAGAGCATCCACACACAAGCATTCTCTGGTGCTACAATGGTGGAGGGGACAGAGTATCCACAGACAAACATTCTCCAGTACTACAATGGTGAAGGACACAGAGAATCCACACACAAACATTCTCTGATGCTGCAATGGTGGAAGGGATAGAGCATCCACACACAATCATTCTCCAGTACTACAATGGTGGAGGGCACAGAGCACCCACAAACAAACATTCTCAGATGCAGCAATGGTGGAGGGGACAGAGTGTCCACACACAAGCATTCTCCTGTGCTTCAATGGTGGAGGGGACAGAGCATCCACACACAAATATTCTCTGATGCTGCAATGGTGGAAGGCACAGAGCATCCACACACAAACATTCTCCAGTGCTGCAATGGTGGAGGGGACAGAGCATCCACACACAAACATTCTCTGGTGCTGCAATGGTGGAGGGGACAGAGCATCCACACAGAAACATTCTCCAGTACTACAATGGTGAAGGACACAGAGCATCCACACACAAACATTCTCTGATGCTGCAGTGGTGCAGGGGAGAGAGTGTCCACACACAAACATTCTCCAGTACTACAATGGTGAAGAACACAGAGCATCCACACACAAACATTCTCTGATGCTGCAGTGGTAGAGAGGAGAGAGTTCCACACACAAACATTCTCCTGTGCTGCAATGGTGGAGGGACAAAGCATACACACACAATCATTCTCCAGTACTACAATGGTAGAGGGGAAAGATCATCCACACACAAACATTCTCTGATACCACAATGGTGGAGGGACAGTGTGTCCACACACAAACATTCTCCTGTGCTGCAGTGGTGGAAGGGACAGAGTATCCACACATAAACATTCTCTGGTGGTGCAGTAGTGGAGGGACAGAGCATCCACACTCAAACATTCTCTGGTGGTGCAATGGTGGAGGGACAGAGCATCCACACACAAACATTCTCTGGTGGTGCAATGGTAGATGGTACAGAGCATCCACACACAAACATTCTCTGGTGGTGCATGGTGAAGGGACAGAGCATCCACACACAAACATTCTCTGGTGGTAATGGTAGATGGGGCAGAGCATCCGCACACAAACATTCTCCATTGCTGTAACGGTAGATGGGACAGAGCATCAATACAGAGCATCCACACACAAACATTCTCCGTGGTGCAATGGTAGATGGGACAGAGGATCCACACACAAACATTCTCTGGTGGTGCAATGGTAGATGGGACAGAGCATCCACACACAAACATTCTCCATTGCTGTAACGGTAGATGGGACAGAGCATCAATACAGAGCATCCACACACAAACATTCTCCAGTGCTGCAATGGTGGAGGGGACAGAGCATTCACACACAAACATTCTACATTGCTGCAATAGTGGAAGGGACAGAGCATCCACACACAAACATTCTTCAGTGCTACAGTGGTGGAGAATACAGAGCATCCACACACCAACATTCTCTGATGCTGCAATGGTGGAGGGGACAGAGTGTCCACACACAAACATTCTCCAATGCTGCAGTGGTGAAAGAGACAGAGCATCCACACACAAACATTCTTCAGTGCTACAATGGTGGAGGATACAGAGCATCCACACACAAACGTTCTCTGATGCTGCAATGGTGGAGGGGACAGACTGTCCACACACACACATTCTCCTGTGCTGCAATGGTGGAGGGGACAGAGCATCCACACACAAACATTCTCCAGTGCTCCAGTGCTGCAGTGGTGGAAGGGACAGAGTATCCACACACAAATATTCTCTAGTAGTGCAGTGGTGGAGGGGACAGAGCATTCACACACAAACATTCTCTGGTGGTGCAATGGTAGATGGGACAGAGCATCCACAAACAAACATTCCCAGTACTGCAATGGTAGAGGGGACAGAGCATCCACACACAAACATTCTCCAGTGCTCCAGTGCTGCAGTGGTGGAGGGGACAGAGTATCCACACACAAATATTCTCTAGTAGTGCAGTGGTGGAGGGGACAGAGCATTCACACACAAACATTCTCTGGTGGTGCAATGGTAGATGGGACAGAGCATCCACAAACAAACATTCCCAGTACTACAATGGTAGAGGGGACAGAGCATCCACACACAAACATTCTCTAGTGCTGCAGTGGTGGAGGGGACAGAGCACCCACACACAAACATTCTCTGGTGGTGCAATAGTGGAGGGGACAGCATCCACACACAAACATTCTCCATTGCTGCAATGGTAGAGGGGACAGAGCATCCGCACACAAACATTCTCCGGTACCACAATGGTGAAGAGGACACAGCATTCACACACAACCATTCACCAGTGCTGAAATGGTGGAGTGGATAGAGCATCCACACACATTCTCTGGTGCTGCAATGGTGGAGGGGCACAAGGAGATGAAGATGACCTCATGGTTCTGTATCACACTGACCCCAAGACAGGATAATCAGCAAACTACTGCATGGGGCAGGGAGTAAAGGGAAACCTAAAAATGGAAACAGATTCATGCCTGACCCAGGCATGCCAGATAATGGCTCCCAGGCACATTTCATACCACCAAACATCTTGGTGCACCACATTTACCCCCTTGATCCACTCCCACTGTGGCTACTGCTCCAATTCAGTGACTATTCCTCTTTTCTTGTGGCAGAAGGGGAGTACCCCAGGGGGATGCACAGAAGATCTGCAGCAGTGGAATACCTGGGGACTCTGACAGCAACAGGTGTCGGAGGGAGTGGATGTGGTGACTGTGGCAGGCAGTGGGGGCCTGAGGAGCCCAAATGTGTGGGGTGCCTGGGGGGAGAGAAGAGTAAATGTTTACTATTTCATTTATGTTTTTTATGTTTTATTTCTCAGGATATAATATCTTAATTACAAGGGGGTGCCGGTGCTCAGTAGCTGTCAAGTACAGATGGGAGGCTGGATGTCCAAATGTGCAGGTAGGACTAGTCTCCAAGATGTGTCACAGCTCCTGTGCAAATGATTTTCAGCACCTTGAATGGGTTGCAAATGTTCAGCCTCCTTTGGAGCAATATTTGTGCAAGTGTGGATGCATGGAGTCATTTAAGAAGCAAGTGTTACACAATGGTAAGGCCAAGGAACACTAAAAAGGGTCAGTGCATGCACAAGGCTGTACAGGTGCAATGCTTTTTAATTAACGTGCAAACTGGCACATGTTATCCTATATAGGGCAAAACCTGCTGAACTGATAGCAATCAACTCCCCAATGTTTCACATCACTCGGATGCTTCTACTGGGGACCCATCCTGTCCTGCAGGTGACAAAACATGGTGGTAGGTGGGATGTTTGCAAGCATCCTTATTCTGGAACGCCACTGAATGCACTGGGGGATACAGGCCACAGAAATTCCTGCCTTGTGTATTTAGTTTGAATTGGATGTTTATTTTTTTTATATATTTGTAGCCCCGTCCTCATAAAGGGGCTTATCTGGATGCTGCCTGTGCTGCCCCAAAATTGGGCCATCTCTCCTGCTCACTGCAGACCCAGGACTGCAGCTAGGAAGGGACTGGAGGAGCAGTGCAGATAACTGCTGCACATCGCACAGTGAATGTGCGCATGTTCAAGCAGCCACCTGTTCAATCTGGCGTAGCTGTCTCAGCAGCTCAAATATATCTGGTACTGGAATTACCCACCAGCCAGAGGTATTGAGAGCCACATCAGCAGTCAGCTGGCACCTCCTCTAGAGTGCTCCACCCAGTCACACGAAAGGGCATTAGGAGCCCGGAGGCACTCAGGAGTAGGGTATGAGAAAGTACTGAACTTGACAACTTTGGCATGCAGCATCTTTAAAAAGAGTGATTTGCCAGCCACCCAGAGATTGCTGAAGAGACGGTGGATCAGAGAATGGAGCTGCCAACAGGGAGCATGGCAATGGACCAACTCTCACCACCAGATCGCTAGGCACTGTGCCCATCAAACCCAGGGACCAGCACTCTAAAGGGCAGAATTAAATAAAATAAATGAAATACTTTGGAGCAGGGCTCCATTAGCAAGGGGCAGCCATCTTTGCAGGACTCCCTTGACCTGGACGCTGCCAATCAGCACCCAGCAAGCCAACGCAAGGGACTGTGGGAGGATGGTACAGCAGGACCCTCCCAGTTGGACTGGCAGGCTTTTGAGCTGATCAGAGGGCAGGACAGGGCAGAAGTACTGATGTACAACCTTGTCTGCCAAATTAGAGAGTAGCAGGAGAGAAAGAGTTGGTTGGGCTTTGGAGGAGCTGGGGGACATTCTGAGACGGAGTGAGAAGGATGCAGATCTACTGCTGACGAGAGAAAGCAAGAGGCCTAGGCAGGCCGATAAATCCTGTAAGCCATCTCCAGAGTTCAGTCAGAATACCTCTTGTGAACCTTTCACTGGGTTCAGCAAATGCAGAGCCTGCTCCAGAGAGCTCTTAAGGGAGAAACTACTGAAAATGTGAAACAGGGGACACTGCTGCATCCGAATGTTCTGAGCTGCTCTGAGTGCATAAAGATAACTGCACTCCTTCCTAGCCTACTCAGGAGCCAGGTAAAGGGCCTGCTAGGCTTTACCCAGTGGGGTGGACTGGGAAACAAGAAGTCACGGGACGTGCCTGAGTATGGATGTACTCTCCATCCTTTGGGGAGTCAAACCATGGGTTGCTGCTGGAGTCTGGGCCCTTTGATAACTGGGAAGCCACTTGCATAGTGCTCCCACTTCATATGTGGTGAGCAGGAAGGGCTGTTTCAGAGAAGCTGAGCCAGAAGGGCTGCAGCCAGAGAAGTGTGAGAGCCAGAAGGACCTAACTGTTGTGACTGTCTGAAAGAATCAAAGCTCCTGAACTGCTATCCTTTTCTGAACTGCTATCCTGCTCCTCTGTACAGCTCCTGTTGGGTCTGGTCTGCTGCATCCAGGTCACGGAGTGCTGGCACTCTTGGCTGAATTTTTCTCTGCCTGCTTGGATTACAATTGGGGTTTAAAGCTTTTTGAATGTTCAGGCAAGTTTGTTGGAATTTAAATTTTATTAAATGTGTGCTAGCACACTGTGGTCTGTTGAGGGGTTAACATGCATGCTTGCCAATTTTTCTCATGTGCACCACCAAAAGAAACTGGCAACGTAATAACCGGGCCTGTACCAGGACTTTAGTATCACTCTGGGGTACCCAGAGTCTAATTGGTAGTTGTTTTTATACTCAAGTCTATAGTTCTACTACTGGTACCAGTCACAGAGTATTCTGCACACTGTGTAATATAATTCATTTCTGGGGGCCCCTTGCTTGTGCAGATGCACTTGTTGCATGACATACTGCTATATGGAGGGAAATCTTTGCTGTTGACCTGCAAGTACTTAACCCATTTTTCCTTCTCAAGCTCTCCAGGCTTGTGATAGCAAATAAAACACTGTTAATTGTTTAGATTTTTGTGCGTGCCCTCAATTTGTGCAACCTGACTGGATTATTGTTTGGTAAAGGTGACAATGGTTGGTGGTTCCCAGTAGGTGGTCTTGTCCAGTGTAGGCAGGTGGGTAGGTACTGCACCCCAGAGGGAGGTACTACACACAACATCTGACCCACTTATTCTCTCTGGGTGGAGGCACCGTGCTATTTATTAATTTGGGATGAGTCCTCCTACTACAGGAGAACAAACAAACTCAGCTCCCTCAAATAGGTGTGCCCCTTTACAGTCACCAGGCAAGTGTGTGAACCCAGTCACTGCACCAGCCGGAGGGGATTACATATTTTCGCATGTTTAGACTGCTGGGTATAAGCCAGTTATCAGATCATCCTGCATAGGAAACATTCCTCAATTAAACACACAGAGATACAGATATTAAAATGCATTATAACATGGGTAAAAGAAAGCAAGACCTGTAACTGGTCGGATGTGATCACATGATTGTGCGTTAAGGCACAACAGCACAAGTTAGAAATACTTAACTTTCCCAGCCTTATTACTCAGTTGTTAAAATAACAAGCATTTGTCAATACTGAATGTTTAATGCTTGCATTGCTGTTGTACTGGGTCTTGCTTGTGCACATCTTTACTATATATTTACCCAAGATAGACCGGATGAGATGCAGTATCTCATTTTCAGTGATGTCCTGCTTTTACACATTTTTAGATTGTATTTTGCTAGTTTATCCAGATCTCTTCTCATTCTGCAAACCCCATCTGGATCATCTACTCTGACATCTGCAACAGGGTAGATGATCCAGATGGGGTGGGCAGAATGAGAAGAGATCTGATAAACTAGCAAAATGGTCAGAAGAGTGGGCAACTGGGGTTTAACTCTAAGAAGTGCAAGATCATGCACATAGGGATGAGAAACCCGAAGCCACCTATAGGCTGGAGGAGTTGCTGGCAGTCATAAGGAAGAAAGAGACTGGGCGCCATCATCACCAATGACCTGAAATCATCCAAGCAGACCTCTAAAGCAGTAGGCTAGAGGGATGTTGGGGTATATTAGTAGGTATCAAAGTCATAAGAGGGAGGTAATAATCCCTCTTTACAAGACACTGGTTAGGTCCCATCTGGAGTACTGCGTGCAGTACTGGAGGCCACATCTTCACAAGGACATTAACCAAATTGAGGCAGTCCAGAGAAGGGCAACCAAAATGGTGCAGGGACTGCATCAGAAAACATATGAGGACAGATTAACTGAGCTCAATATGTATACCCTAGAGCAAAGGAGGGAGACAGGTGATATGATTGAAACATTCAAACACCTTAAGGGCATTAACAAGGTGAAAGAGTCTAACATGTTTCAATATAAGAAAAATAGCAGGACAAGAGGACACGTCATGAGATTAGAGGGAGGCCGATTAAGGGGTAATGTGAGGAAGTTATTTTTCACAGAAAGGGTGGTGGATGCATGGAACAACCTACCTCAGGATGTGGTGGATATGAATACAGTGCAGGGCTTCAAACAGGCATGGGATAGGCATAAGGGAGCAATACAGATGAGTTTGAATAGATAGGCCATTGACAGAGCAAAGGCCTATGGCACATTCATAAGGTAGAAAAATAAATGGGCAGACTGGATGGGCCTTGCGGTCCTCATCTGCCGTCAACTTCTGTGTTTCTATGTTTCTATGTATTTATCCATGATGGACCAGCTGAGGGGCAATATCTAATTTTCAGCAGGCTCCCACATTTTGCACCCAGAAATGCTAAAATGGTAACGGGCTTCAAGATTGCATGGGATAAGCATAAGGGAACCTTAGAGGTAGGGAAAGGGGGGAGAGGTAAAGCAAGAGATCAAGTAGGGTCTGCAGTATTATAGTAGGTAGGAAAAATGGGCAGATTAGGTGGGTCAAGCGATCCTTATCTGCTGTCAGTATCTATGTTTTAAATTTCCAGCAGTCTTTTATAACTTGACATTATGATCAAGACAGGTGCAATTTTTTAAATTCCATTCAAAAGGTGATTTTGCAATGCAATCGTGAAAACAAGTTTTGGAGATTATTTGAAAAATGACAGGTGTCCTGTTCATGAGCTGGAGTGAAAAAATGGTTATGCTGAAAATTTGGGGTCAGAATATTAAAAATTAAGTTACGAGTGTGTGTTGAAAATTTTCAATGTATGCTCACAACTTTGTTGTTTTTTAATATTTTTACCCCAAATTTACCACATAGCCTTGTTATGAACCCACCTCATAAACAAAGGTGGATACATTTTTCAAATCCTGCTTGAAAAGTGTGAAAACACATTTTAGACAGGATTTGAAAAATTACAGCTGACACCTTCATGAGGTGGTGTGAAGAAATGACTGTGTTGAAAATTTCAGATCAAGATGTTGAAATAGGTTATTTGCTAACTAGGATCTGCAGCTTATCCATAGGTAGGAAATGGACAGACTGGGTGGGCTAAGCGGTCCTTATCTGATGTCAGAGTCTATGTTTCTATACCAAAGTTTTCGATGCATTGAAAAAATTTCAGCGTATGCACATAACTATTTTAAAAATGTTTTACCCTAAATTTTCAACATAGCCTTCTTATGACTTTACCTCATGAACAAGGGTGGAGAAAATGTTCAAATCCTGCCTGAATGGTGATTTCATGCAGTGACCATGAAATCATCTTTTAGGATGGATTTTCATAATTTCACTATCCTTGTTCATGAAGTGAGGCTCAAAAAGGCATATTGAAAAATTGGGGAAAGAATGTGCAAAATGACCAAGTTATGAGGACAAGTTTAAAACCCATTGAAATACATTGCATCACATACCCGATTTCCTCTGTTTCTGGTCTGGCATTAAAGAGTGATGACATGTCGCGGTCCAGAGATTCTGATATTGGACCCCTAGTAGGTAGGTAAGGGTTAGGGGTGTAGGATTGTGGGTACTGAGTGGGAAAGTAATGGCGGCAGTGGGCCAGTGGTGACAACAGACATTGATGGACAGTTTTCTTTTTACAGGGTGTATAAAAATTTTAAAAGACTACGAGGATGGTGTTCTTTATTTCAAGTACTGACACTAGGGATTTGGCACCCCAGTGTTGGTGTTATGTTTGGCGGCACCAGGGGGTGGGTTATCTGGTGTCGCACAGTGAAAATGGACAGGTTAGGGTTACTAGAAGGTATGGAGGCTTGAACATCCCAGTGTCAGAAAATTAAGAAGGAAAGGATGAGAGGACTGGTTTTACATTGGGGGCACTGCTGGCTGATCATGATGTTAATCAGTTCTGCTTGCTGGGTGGAATTATGCAGATCAAAGGAAACAGATGCTCTAGGATTTGGGCAGCTCTTTTCTTTGAACTACATGAAGTTCCACCCAGCAAGACAGAAAAACATCATGTTCAATTTGGCTGATTGGTTGACACTGTCTAGTACCTTGCAAACCGCCTGCATTGGACCAACAGTGACACATCTCTCAAACTCCACTGTCGTACCAGTATGTTCCACAAGCACTAGGGTGAACATGAAAATTTGAGTAACTATTTTATATTTGCAATGAGGTACTTCAGGGTGTGCATAATTATAGGACTAAGGGCATTCCTAGGGTGTGCAAGGCACAGTAGAACTAAAGATACACACAACAACAGTGGTGCCCTCAGTACTGGTTTTTACAGTGAAAACAAAAAAAAAAAAAAAATTGGGCACCCTACCTCTGGTATTTCAAGAATGACACCACCACTTCAATTTCACTAAAGTTCAGAAGTGTTCAATTTATTGATGAAATGCAGAATAAAAAGCCAGAAGACTCCAGAAAGCCACCTAACATGTTTCAGATCTGTATCAACATCCTTTATCAAGGCAAGGCAAGGCAATGCAATACTGAAAGGGTGCAATTTAAATAGTAGCACTTAGTGATACTATAATAACCTGACTTAGTTTTGATTGCTAAATGGCTATTTAAAAGCCATGCCTGAATTGCATGGCTTCCATATTATGTGTAAGTGCAGTCAAAGTGACAAAGAAAAAATTAAAGGCATACTATTTACAACACACAGTCATTGTTTTATAAAAAACTTGAAAACAAACCTTGAATGACTATAATTAATTACCCCTCCTCCCCTTATATGTTTTTTATCCCCTTCTCATTGTATCCTATGTGTCACTGCCACCATTTCATGCCTTGCTCACCTACTGTCCCCAAACACTCTATTATGTAGTAATTATATATGTATACAATCTTTGCTATCTGAGTGGTGTTCCCAATATCACCTACCCGGTAATGTTATTTTTATTCGTATTGTTTTTCTTGCATATTATGTTCCAAAATGCTGCCATAAACTATAACTGGAATTTGCTGTGTGTGTCCAGGACCATCTTGCAAATGAGCTTGCTCAATGATGTAATTGCCTGGTTAAATAAAGTTTGATTGATCGATTAATTAATCGTAGTGGCTATAGTTCATATCTTTGTGATTGCAATAAATTACACCCTTGCTAAAACACATATTAGTTAAATGGTTCAGAATTTGTTTTTAGCATTTTTGGAGTAGCTTGCTTTGTTCAATATAAAATAAATATTATTTCTGCTATAAAAATTGGAGTTGCAAAACCAGCAGTAGTGCAGTATGACATGAGGTAGCAACCCCTTGGGTATGTGTTATCCCAGTGCATACTTCATGGTCCTTGCAACAACTCTGGGGAGAAAAGAACAGGATACAAATGGTTAATATTTGAACTTCAAAATACTTTTTAATCAGAAAATCTTGTTGCTCATTTCTTCAGAAACTGTGCTAACTTGAATGCTGTTTTTATCCTGGGAATTAGAGAATGCGAAGTCTGCAGAAATTCACTCCATGAGAGTAATTCATAGATTTCACAAAAGCAATTTCATAGAAATTTGCACAGATCACACTGCAAAATGCAAAATGTTGCCTGTGAATTTCATGCTTTGCTAGTGAAATTCATGCTTCACGGTAAAAAACTTCGAATCACAGTGAAAATTTAATGCAAAGCACGCAAATGGAAGTTCCGATGTTTTTCCAAAACTCCGCGAAGCACACATTTTTGACACTTTTTGCAAAATTCACAGGCAAAGTTTAACTTCACAATATCTCTACTGGGAATGCTGTGGCTTACAAGCAATAGATCCAAAATGCTTCTCGTTTGAGATCACACAGTCATAGTCCCCACCCCTAGGATTCAGTATCATTTTATCAATAGCCCTGAATCCAAATACTGTATATGGTCCTTTGGATTCTGGACATTTTGTACACGTTGAGCTGTTGCATATGTCATGTCACCTTTTTCTATAGTAAATCCAGAGCATGGGTTAGGTGGGTCCCCTTCTATATGTTGTATCTAGTCTGTAGTTGCAGGCTGATTGGGCATCACAACAATCAGAAAAGTCAAAGTACCAGCCTCACAAGCAAATAATTAGAAGATCTCTTGAAGCTTTATTTTCACTTTGTCACTCAGCATGATGTCCACATAGTGTTCAGCATTTCACCCAGTACATTGGGCTTCCTGACTCGAGGCAATCTGTGTTTAAATGTTTCAAAAATACACAGTTAATACTTCATAACAATATTGTGATCATTTTCTTGTGAATACTTCAGTATATATTCCGCTACGTAGGTGCCATAATTTTCCTAATGTACACCATATCTGTTACAGTTGTGAAAAACATAAAAAAAAAAAAACTTTCAGAGAAAGACGTAAGAAAAGTTCCGTTTGTTCTTAGTTATACATTCCTAACGAAGGGACATGCTCATGTGGTATAATTCTTCTTATGTATGCAATAATATCACTGCTCATAAATACAACCAATGTATTACTTTAGACCTTAAAATATTAATATATATTGAAGTGTTTGTGGGAAAAGTATTACACTATTGTTATGAAGTATTAATGACGTATGCGTGAAGTATTTAAATGCAGATTGCCTCCCAGGAAGCCCAACGATAGGTGAAACATTGGACACTGTGTGGGTACACAATGCTGAGTGATAAAGTGAAAATAACACTTGAAAAGAACTTTTAATTCTTTTTTCATGTGGCAGTACTTTGACTTTTCTGACCTTTTCTGACCCTGCAATGCTCTCCACTCAGATCTTTGGGTTTCTTTTACCTACATATAAAGCACTGGAGGAGCATTGTGCCAGGCATGTCACCCCATGCTGTCACAAGTGTTAAACTGGCAGATTTCATATGATTTTTCAGAGTATTATTTCCCTGTATAATGTACTTACAGTAGCTGAATTTTTGCACTGGAAGCAGCTTTTCAGATCTTTTTCAAGTCATGTTTTGGGTTGAACTGCCCAATGATAGCTTTGAACCAATGCATCTTTAATATTGGTTGCCCTTCTGAATGCCATCCTCTGAGATCTTTAGCCACTTCTGATAGTCCTTTATTCATTTCTAGCACGTGCAATTTAGTTTGATAATTTTTTCAAAGTATCCCACATTAGCTGAAAATGAGGTAAAGTTAAACCATTTGTCATTCCTCTATCTATTCCGCCCCAAAATCAGATAATTTCTATTCTGCATTTCTGCAAACTCACTAGCCTGTCTTACTACTTCTGGCCATACCTCCATTAATCTGGTCTCTGGGTTTCCATTCCGAAAAGTTCATCATTGCCACAGTTCCTTTTCAATCTGAGAAACTTCTCGCTTTCGAATATTTGAGACAGTGTGGCATGGGTGACAACTTGACGCCTGCAACATATTGCGATCTGTATCTTTCCTGCAAATAACTGAAATAACTGTTCCATCTTCTTGTTTGACCAGTTTTAGATCCAAACAAGCATTTGTCAATGCCAAATGTTGTCGTGTGGCATTGGCATTGGCAGTGCCAGAGCTAGAGATGTATAATAGAAATGGCAGTGAAGTATTGAAGTGACGCCAACCCCACACCCACCCTGTAGAGAGCGAGAGGCATTGGGGTGTGCCTTTGGGTCATCAGCAATAACGCTCATGCCATTGTACCTCACCCTACCCTGTAGACACTGACAAGTGTTGTGGTGTACTTTGGGGTCTTTGGACATTATACTTATCCGATTCCATAAGGAAATACATGAGCGTGGGTCAGTATAGGAGCATGGGGTGAACTTTGTGGCTGAACAGTGCAAGGCACACACGATGTCTGTCAGTGGCTGCAGGGTGGGGGCGGGGGTGGAATGGCATTAGTGTTACATCCAATGATCCCAAGTCACACCCTGATGCCTGTCGGTCTGTACCTGGTGGGTGCTACAGTTGGAAACCCTAACACTGTAGGTGTGTGGTAGTTTCACCCACATTTTCAACATGGGCTTCTTGTCAGGCCATCTCATGAAAGCGGCACAATCACTTTGTTAGCTGAAAGGTGGTTTTACAGCGGCTCTGGCATTTGGTGACAGAGGGATGAAAACAAATTTTAGGCAGGATGTGGAGAATGACAACTGTATTGTTCATGGAGGAGTCGAAAAATGGCAACGTTAAAAATCTGGAGTGACAATATGAAATATTGGTGAAGCAATGAGCATGCATACAAAATCGCAGCACATGTCGTAACCAATTATTTTTTGCAGTTTGGTAGCCGATTTGTAACATAGGCATTTTGGGACCTCCTTATGAACAGTGGGCGCCATGTATTTTGTTAATCTGTCCCAAAGGTTGATTTCCCACAGCGACCACACCATTGTGCGCCACAGGTGCGGAAACACATTTTGGGCAGGATGTGGAAAATGACAGCTGTACTGTTCATAACGAGGTGTGCAAAAATGCCAGTTTTGAAAATCTGGCAAATTTGCGAAGTTACAAGGGTGCGTGGAAACTGCGCAACACATGCTTGCAACACAGTCATTTTATGGACTGTCGGCACCAAATTTTAAACATAGGCATTTCAGGGACCTCTGCTCATGAACAGTGTCACTGTCATTTCTCAAATTGTCCCGAAAGCGTGATTTAGTACAGCGACTGCACTATTCTGTGCTGGACTTGCGAAAACATATTTCGTAGAGGATATGTAAATGACAGCTGTACTGTTCATCAGAGGTGGAAAATGGTAATTTTGAAAATCTGGAGTGAAAATATTACAAATTCATGACGTTATGAGTGTGCGTAGAAACAGCGCAACTCACGCTCGAAAACCACCCATTTTTGGGAGTTTTGTCACCAAATTTGCAACATAGGCTTTTTGAGAGCCCCCCTCATGAACAGTGGCACTGTCGTGTCATTACTCAGTCCCGAAAGGTAATTTATTTATTTATTGCAATTGTTTTACCAGGAAAGGCACACTGAGCAACAAGATGCTAGTCTCCCAGTGCGACCTGAGGGGGGTACACATGGATACGATAACATGCAGGTTATCAAGTGAACAGTTAACAGAAGCAAATAAAAGCAGCATAAGGATACACGATTGTGCTGAATATACTAATACTGAATGCTTAGGATATTATAGTGTAAAATAAAAGTTTTGTGACAAGAAGCAGCAGAAGAGGTAAATTAGCACAGTAGTAACAGCTGTAAACAACAGAGGACGTATATCACAGTTATACAGTTATACACAGTAGATAGGGCAAAATAGGCCCAGGACATAAGTGCAAGGTTGGAGTTATATGCCAGCTTCTGTAGAAAGGCTAAGGCCGCTGGTCAGGCATTGGGGAGGGGATAGTGGGGCATGGCAGGTTCAGGGACAGAAGCAATTTGTAGTAAGGAAGTTTGCTAGGGCAGTAGACAGAGAGTAGGAAGAGGAGGAGTGCCGAATTTGTGGTGGGAGGGCATTCCAGAGCTTGGGTAGCCGGTGTGAGAAGGCAGCTTGACCGGCAGAGGTCTTCCACCTAGGGACTCAAAGTTGGCGGGAGTCACTGGATCTAAGATGATGGGAGGGGAGGGGCATCTGTGAGCACGGTGGCAAGGTAGGAGGGATGGACCCGAGCCATAGGTTGGAGACAAATTTAGCACAGTGAGAGATGCGGTAGTTTTAGGGACGGTAGTGCCAAGGCTTGGTACAGGTTGCAGTGGTGGGTGAGGGGAGAGGCATTGAGAGCAAAGCGGCAGAAGGCATTATAAAGTATGTCCAGTTTAGATAGGGTGGACTTAGGGGCTGCACTGTATACAGTGTCGCAGTAGTCGATGGAGGGCAGTATCATCTTCAGGACCAGTTCACGCTGGACTTGTGGAGGAGGCTGCTGCGGTTCCTATATAGTGCACTGAGCATGGGGCATAGTTTTTTTGAGATAGCATCGATGTGGTCAGAGGAGAGATGGCTGTCAGGCAGACCCCAAGTAAAGGAAAGAGGAGACATCTTCAAGTTTTTGCCATCCAGGGTGGTGAAGTAGGAAGGGAGGAGAGTCTGGCCAGGCATTGTTGTGTGCAAGGTCATAATGACAGGTTTTTTTGCATTTAGGGACAGCTGGTGCAGACACAGAAAGTTCTTCAAAAACCATTGCTGTACCTTGTTGAAGTCAGCTTGGAGGTTTGATTGTACCACATCAGGGGCGGAGCCCGAGTAGTAGAGTACAGTATCATCTGCATACATGTGGAATGAGGAAGTAGAGCAGATGAGTGGCAGGTCATTTAGGAATATAGAGAACAGAATAGGACCAAGAACCGACCCCTGTGGGACACCGGTAGTTAAGGGAAGGGGGGTGAAGATCGCATTTGAGACTCTAGCGGACTGAGTTCTGTCAGAGAGGTATGACCTGAACCAGTTTGTGGCTGTGACAGAGAGGCCTGATTCAGTGAGATTCGAGAGCAATATGGGGTGGGAGACGGTGTCGAAGGCTTTTGCAAGGTTGACAAAAACGGCTGAGGTGATCAGTCCACTGTCCATGCCTGTCAGGATTGTGTCTGTAAGCCTTATGAGGGAGGAGGTGGTGGAGTGTCCCTTCCTGAAGCCAGACTGGAAAGGTGTGAAGAATTTGGAGTCAGTGAGGAAGGAGGTAAGTTGGGTGAGCACAAGGTGCTCTTGTAGTTTTGCTAGGGCTGGGAGGAGGGAGATAGGGTGGTAGTTAGAGGGGGAGGTAGGGGCACCTCCTTTTGGCAGAGGGATGACAATGGAGTGCTTCCATGCATGGGGGATGGCAGCGGCAACAAAGGATTGGTTTAGGAGTTTGGCAAGCAGAGTTGCTATAGCAGGGCGGAGGGTATGAAGTTTGGGGTCTAATCCATCTGGGGATTTGCCTTTTGAAGGGCTGAGAGAAAGAATGCATCTAGGGCCTCAGTTGCAGAGATATTTTGAAGGAAAAGGAGCGAGGCCTAGTCTGGGTGCTTTATGTCTGTAGGTGGTGCAGAGAGGTGTGAGTGGGCAGGAAGAGAGGAGGTAGCACAAGTGGAGAAGTACACATTGAACTCAGTGGCAACTGCTGTGGGCTCTGATAGGAGAGAGTTATTAACATTTAGCATTGGAGTGGGATTGGCAGCTGGTGGGGTGAAAAAGGAGTGAATGACCTTCCAGAATTTTGAGGGTTTATTTAGGTTTGACTGGAGGGAGCTGCTGAAGTACTCTGCTTTTGCAAGACGAGTGGATCTGGTGCACTTGTTACGGAGCATGTGGTATGTGGAGAAGTGTTGTGGGAGGCATGAGGATTTATGCGTTTTCCAGGCTTTGTCCCGTGCGATTTGACATGCAGTCAGTTCTTGGGTGATTCAAGGTAGGTGGTTTCCTCGTACTCTTGTACGACGCAGTGGGGTGTGTGTGTTCCAGATGCTGAGGAATGTGTTTTTAAAGTGTGGAAGGCATCATCAATGGAGATCAGAGGGAGGGGCAGGGCCCAGTTTGCTAATGCAAGGTCATCTGATGCAGGGCTAGATTGAGGATTTATAGAAGCATTGGACTACAAATTTAATGGGGATTTTGGGCAGTGGATTTTACGCACTAAGAAGGTTACGGATGGTCGCTGAGGAGTCAGGAAGAATAACGGCTTGTTTGACCAGGTGGGTGTGTGGTAAGGACCCAGTCGATGAGTGAGTGGTTACCAGATTTTAGGTTAAGCTGGGTGGGCTCAGTAATGATTTGTGAGAGGTTTAGGGTGGAAATTTCAGTCCTGGTTTTGTTGAGGGCAGGAGCTAGCCAATTGTGGTTAAGATCGGCCATAATGTAGAGTTCCGCTGTCGTGGTTAGGCAGAAGATTTGCTTGAGGAGGTTGGTAACAGCAGAAGCTGGTGTACCAGGTTGGCAGTATATCCCAGCAATGTAGATTGGTAGCGAGAAGGGAAGGACAAGCTGAATTAGTATTACTTCAAGGAATTTTGGTTCGAACTTGGCCAGGACCACTGAATAGTTCAAGTCCGAGTTTACGTAGATGGCTATTCCGCCTTCTTTAGAGGCTCTATCCTGGTGGGCCATAGTGTAGACTGGGATAGCAACAGAGGAGTCGTTGATGTTTTTGTTGAACCAGGTTTCGGACAAGGTGAGGATATCTGGAGAGTAGTGGATGGCAAGAACCTGAAGGGAGTCAAGCTTGTGGAAAAGGCTTCTTATATTTAGGTGCAGGAGGCACAGGCCACATGGGAGAAGGTCCCCAGAGTGAGGTGAAGAAGAGGCCAATGTTGGAGAGGGGCATTGGGGGTAGTATTGGGGCTGGGGTTAGGGTGGATGTCACCTGCTGTGAGGAGCAGGAGAGTGAGAGTTAGGTAGTGAGCGACTAGCTGTATATGACTGACTGTGAGTGGACAGCTCTTAGATTAATGGTGTGTATGAGCTGGGCATAGGGGGAATAAGTTGAAAAATGATCCAGGGGAGTGATGGGTTGAAAAGAAATGGGCTGGGATGTGTGGCAGAGTGTGTCCATGCTTGGGTGAAAGGGGAGGTGGACGCCGGGCTGGGGGGGGTGGGAGAGATCAATGAGGTTTGGCAGGATTTGAGAGGGGGGCATTGGAGAGGTGGGTGGCATGTTGGAAAGGAAGGGAGGGAGAAGAGAATAGGGATGAGCAGGGTCAGGTGGCCTGGTAAATGAATCATGGCGCGGATCAGGTGCTAGGAGGACCCTACTGTTGTGGTTACTTAGCGGGGAAGGTGAAGGGCTGGGATGCGGGGGCAGGGAAATGATAGGGACAAGTAAGGACTAGGAACCAGTGGGGGAGCAGAGGGAATGAGGGTTTTAGGTAGCCAATGAGGGAGCGAGCAGTGCTGTTAGGCTTATTAGCCAATGAGGGAGCCAGTGCTGCTAGGCTTACTAACCAATGATGGAGCGAGAGGGAATGTGGGTGACAATAGGTGTATTTAATCAGTGGGGGTGGGGGGGTGGGGTGGGTGGAGGATGAAAATCCTTCTATGAGACACTTTAATTTTGCTTAGTTGCAGCTAAATCTATTTGTAAGAAGCGCCAGGTGGCAAAAGCAGGGAAAAGTCCTGGCCAAACAGAGCAGGTTTGCTGGAAGAGCCCGTGTTCTGATTGACTGCGCTGTCACCGTACCTTCCAAGGAGCTGCAGGTGGGCGTCCTGGTCTCGGTCGGCTGGGTGCCATCCGACCTTGGGGGAGCTGAAGCAGCTCTGTTCAAGGGCAGGCAGCTGGAGAGAAGAAAAATAGCAGGGGTTAAATAGCGTAGAGGCAGGACAGGTTTAGCTTGAGCAATTTAGCAAGACAAAGGAAAGTGAGACTTTTAGGTGCCAAGGCAGAGTGCTTGGATGTGGGGGTGGGGGTGCAGGAGCAAGGAAACAACAGAAGAGCTGTAAGCACTTTAAAACAGTAGTAGAAATTACAATCCAGCTAATACAGTTGAAATCCTTCTATGAGACACCTGAATTTTGCTTAGTTGCAGCTAAATCTACTTGTAAAAATCACCAGGCAGCAAAAGCAGGGGAAAAAGTCCTGTGCAATCGGAGTGGGTTTGCTGGAAGTGCCCGTGTTCCAATTGACTGCGCTGTCACCATACCTTCCAAGGAGCTGCAGGTGGGCGTCCTGGTCTCGGTCAGCTGGATGCGCAACCGTGGGGAGCGAAGCAGCCATGTTCAAGGGCAGGCAGCTTCCAAGGAGCTGCAGGCGGGCATCCTGTTCTCGGTCTGCTGGGTGCTGTCCGACCGTGCGGGAGCTGAAGCAGCCCTGTTCAATGGCAGGCAGCTTCCAAGGAGCTGCAGGCGGGCATCCTGGTCTCGGTCGGCTGGGTGCTGTCCAACCGCGGGGGAGCTGAAGCAGCCCTGTTCAAGGGCAGGCAGCTTCCAAGGAGCTGCAGGTGGGTGTCCTGGTCTCGGTCAGCTGGGTGCCGATGACCGTGGGGGAGCTGAAGCAACCCTGTTCAAGGGCAGGCAGCTTCCAAGGAGCTGCAGGTGGGCGCCCTGGTCTTGGTCAACTGGCTGCCGTCTGACCGTGGGGGAGCTGAAGCAGCCCTGTTCAAGGGCAGGCAGCTCTTACCACAAAATCACCTTTCGGGACCGAATAACGCCATGACAGTGTCAGAAATCATGAGGAGGGGTCCCAAAAACCCCATGTTGAAAATTTGGTGTCCTAATTCCCAAAAATGCCTGAGATATGCATCAAAGTTGGAAAAACCGCATTTATTCCATTATACAGCTTACTGGCATTTCCTCAGTTTGCAGTCGGCTTTGAAGAGTGCAGACGTGTTCCCGGTCCATCGAAGATCGCATTGGCTCAGGACTCCAGAGAGGTAGTTGGGGTGGGGTGTGGGGAGGCAGGGTGCACAGTGGTGGGCGGTGTGGGGACAGGGCAGGAGACTGCTGAGGACTGTTTCTTTTTACAGGGAACAAAATAAAAAAAAAAGACGCGGGACCATTTTTGTTTTCACAGGGGCACGCTGGGTGGGCTCCCCAGCGTGCTAATGGAGTCTTTGGGGGCAGCTGTAGCGATGGGAGATTGGGCACCCCATCGCACACAAATGTGCTGGGGATTACTTCATGCCAATGGGGATTGGGCACCCCCATCGGCACACAAGGGAAGCGGGGCAAGAGCCGAGGGATTGGGCACCCCATTTGGCATATAACAAATGGGGGGGGGTTCTTTATGCTGACGGGGAATGGGCTCCCCTGTCGGCACATACATTGGGGGCAGGGTAAGCCGACAGGGAGATTGGGCATCCCTGACATCGGCAGTTTGGCAGACAGTGTGCCGCCATGTTTCTGTTGCCGGGGAAGCATGTTGGGAGGTCCGCTACGTGTGACAAGCTTTGCTCGGATTGCAGAGGACCTTTCCTTAGATGTGCTCGTCACATTATGTATGCATGGTGTGGCACTGGCATACAGACTGATTGGGGAATGAGGAATGCACCTACTGTTGCGTGCCCTGCATTCACCCAACAGTGACCGCGCCTCCAAATCTGCACTACCGCAAGATGTTGGCTGCGTAAGCATGCCAACATAAAAAATCTACACTCTTTTTACTTGCTATATAAGAGAACTTTAAGTTTGGTTCTGTCCTGTGCAGGTATGCTACAAATTCCTCTAACTCTGTCAGGTCCCCATGCCACACTTCCACTATATTGTCAATAAAACAACGCCAAAGGGACAGTTTCTCACAATAGGGAATCACGTCTCTGTCATATACATATTGTTGCTGTCATACCCCTACATATAGATTTGCAAATGAAGGAGCACATGAGGCCCCCATTGCAGTCCCTTTTGTCTGACTGTATACATGTCCCATAAATGTGAAAACATTACATTTCAAAACAAATGACGTTACCTGTCCACTACAATGTCTTCCATAATTTTCAGGACATCTTTAGTGTCTCCTAAATGGGACCTCTGTGAAGTGACACTGGACCTTATGCATAGGTCTACAAATTCTGACAATGGTTCAATGAATGACCCTATGTCACTTACTATTGGCCTACCAGGGGGTCTAGCAATGACTTCAAACAACATGAAGTCTTGCTGTATTCTGACATATGCAGTTAGCCCCAGCACTTGAACTGCTCCGGAGTGGAGAGAGTTAACTCTATGCAGGAAGCATAGAACATTGAGCTCAAGCTCGGTTCAAACCTCTGTCTGTAGCACTTCAAAGTGTAACCGCTGATTCTTCTTTACTCCGCTTAACTGAATAGTCGCTCTGGAGATTGCTCCTTCGCTTAGTCGGTTCGGTTTGAAAATCCATTGGTTTAAATACCGTTTTAGTTTATTTTTCAGCTTCAAATTCCTGTCTGCGGTACAGTAAGTGTTGTAGGTAGTGGACTTTAGGTTTATTGTGTATAATTTTCTGTGTGGAATTTGTAAAACCTGTCGATCGGTCCTGTTAGGAACCAATTGTGATAGGGTTTGTTTTCTTTTTTCTAGTGTGAGGTACCGGTTCCTATCGGTTTCAAAACAATTGCATTTTATACATTTTTTCCATGACCCGTAACATGGTTGATAACCGAAAGGAGGGTCTTACCTGACTTTTAAGCTGTAAAGGGTAAGTTTGTAGCCTGGCCATGTCTGAGAAACCCAAGCAAAAAACGGGCCCACTGGTTTCAACACTGTGTGTGAGTGGGGATGCCTTTGCTAAGGCAGACCCTCACACCACCTGTGTTTATTGTCTGGGGTTTGACCACCTGATCCAGACTGCCAAATCTGTAAACATTTCCCAAAGGCAACCCTAGAAAAGAGGCTGGGTAGGCTCAGGCAAAAGGAGGCCGAGAAGTCCGCTAATCCGATGGCCAGCCCAGTTCGGTTCCGACCTAAAACCTGAGGGAGTGCCAACTGACCTGGTGATACTTCTCGGCAAGAAGAAAGTCGATCCTGAGGGGTTGGTTCCATCAAAGAGAAAGGAAGTCAGCCAGTTCAGATCCAGAACCACAGCATCCAAGCAACCGAAGAAATAGCCAGGGCAATAAGCATTGTAGAATCGCCTGCCTGGTTCCGTCCACTCCGCACCACTCGGTATGCGCTTCAGTTTGGTCGGTTCTCGTTCTGGAATATGTTCCAGATGAATTTTATGAACTGGAATGGGAAGGAGGAAGAACAGGATGACAATGATGATGATGATGGTGATGAAGGTCTGGATGAGCCCATTGAACCAGAAATCTCCCCAGACAGGCCTTCTAATGTTTCCCCTCTCAGGCTTTCTGAGTCCCCATCCCACTATTTGTTTCACAAAAAGGTGGCTGAGACCCTCCAGCTTCCATTGGTTGAAGCTGTTGAGGAACAAGAGGAGCCTGATTTCATGAAAATGATGGACATCCCAGAGTCCAAAAGGTTGCCTATTCCCCATCATAAATCTTTTGGGAAACAGACACAGAAAGTTCTTCAAACACCAAATTCTTTACCTCCTGTAGATAAAAGAATGGACAGGAGGTATATGCTTTCAGGCTCAGGTAGAGAGTTCTTGTTCCACCAATGCAGCCATGGTGGGGTAGTGCAGGCTGCAGCCTGTGACAAGGCTAACATACCTTTGGCTTCACACACCCCAGATAAAGAATCCAGGAAGGTGGATGCTATGGCCAAAAAGCAGTACTTGGCATCCTCCTTGGGACTCAGGCAGGCAAATTATATGGTCTACACAGCCAGATACCAGAAGTCCAGATGGGATACTGTTCTGGAACTGGCTAAACAGGCCTTCTCCCAGCTAGCCAAAGAGCTGGAGGAGGTGGCTGCTGATGGGATTGAGGCATTCAAGATCTAATTTCATGCTGCTGTGGACTCAAATGATGTGGCATCATGAGTCACAGCTCACGTCTGTGTCTGTTCAGAGGTTTGCTTGGCTCAGATGTACTAGCCTCTCACAGGACACTCAGGCTAAGGCCATGGATTTCCTTGGTGGGCAATTCTCTGTTTGGAGAGCAGACAGAGAATTACATAAAGAAATGGATGAATACTGGACCACCTACAGGAGTGCACAGGCCAAGAAGGCAGGCAACTCATCAGAGGCCGCAGTCTAGGGGCAGGGGCAGGCCTTTTCACAGGCCTTTCTACCAGGCACAGGTCTCCTCTCCATTTTCTTAGAAGGGGTTCTTCAAAGGGAGAGGCAGAAGGGGGATGAGCAGGGCTGCATCCTCCTCTCAGTCCAAGGCTCCTGCCAAGCAGACACCCTGATGTGTCAGCCTGGGTTGACTCCCCAATCCCAGTAGGAGGCAGGTTGGCTTACTACTTCCAAGTCTGGAAGTCTGTTACCTCAGACAGGTGGGTCCCGGAGGTAGTAAGCTAGGGATTGGCTCTCAGTTTTGCAAAGTTTCCAAAATTGAGGACCAAGTCCTTTCCACCTGCAAATCCTTCCGAGACCACTGCTCTAGAAGCAGAGGTGTCTTCTCTGCTAACCCTCAGGGCTGAAGAGAGGATCCCTACTCAGTACAGGGGCAAGGGTCTGTATTCCAGATACTTCATTAACCCAAAAAAGACAGGGGAGTGGTGGCCCATCCTAGACCTAAGATACCTAAACAAGCACCTTTTAAAGCCAAGATTCAAAATGGTGACTCTGGGAGTAATTCTTCCTTCTCTAAGGCCAGGGGATTGTTAGCTTCCCTGGACCTCAAGGATGCCTCCTTTCACAGCCCAATCAGATGCTCCCACAGAAGGCACCTCAGGTTGGAATGGCCTTCAGGCCATTATCAGTTCAGAGCAATGCCCTTGGCTCAACATCAGCTCCAAGGGTGTTCACAAAATGCTAGCAGTAGTAGTGGCCTTTCTCAGGAGACAGAATATCTCCATTTTCCATACCTGGATGACTGGCTCATCATGGGACAGTCTCCAGACCACGCCAAGTCAGACCTACACATGACACAACAGTTGCTCACTTCCCTAGGGTTTCTTCTCAATCTACCAAAGTCAGTTCTCAAACCAGTACAACTCCTTGCCTTCATAGGGGTAGAGTTGGATACTGTCCAAGCAAAGGCTTTTCTTCCCTTGGTAACGGTGAAGGCCCTTACATACCTCGCTTCTTCTTTCGGCCTTCTGGTGTCTCGACCAGCAAGACATTTTCTTCAGCTCCTGGGCCACATGGCAGCTTCCACTGCGGTGGTACAGGGAGCCAGATTTCAAATGAGGACATTCAGTTCCATCTGAGGTCCTTTTGGTCTCAGAAAAAAGATCTTCTAACCAAATTGATTCCAGTGACTCAGACTCTGGTCTGAGCTCTCCAATGGTGGTTGGATCAGGACAATCTCAGACAAGGAGTCCCATTCATCAGTCAGACTCATTCAGTGGTGTTGACCACAGATGCTCCTCTCCTGGGCTGGGAGCTCACTTGGGAGCTCTACAGCACAAGGGGTGTGGTCCCTCAGGAGTCTCTACTTCATATCAATCTTCTGAACTCAGGCAGTATTCCTGGCTCCAAGCTGTCTTGGACTCAGTAAAGAACAAGGTGGTTCAGGTCAGGACAGAAAACACCACCACCATGTGGTACATCAACAAGCAGGGAGGCTCTCGGTCTACGGCCTTGTGCATGGAAGCAATGAAAATATGGTCTCTGACTTATGCCCTGCAGGCATCTCTAGTAGCAGTCCATCTTTCAGGGAAGGACAATGTGCTAGTAGATGCCCTGAGCAGGATCTCTCAGGGCCATCACAAATGGACCCTGGACCCCTTCATATTGAGAGTAATTTTCTCCAGGTGGGGCACTCCAGAGATAGATCTCTTTGCAGCTCCAGACAATCATCAACTTCCTCTCTTCTGTTGTAGACCTCCAGTAATGGGCTCAGTTCTCCTGGATGCTATGGTTCTGGATTTGTGGGGGGATTCCTGTATGCCTTCCTCCTTTTCCTCTGTTATTCAAGGTACTGCTCAAGATCAGGTCACAACCATGCAAGGTGATCCTGATTGCACCAGACTGGGCCAGACAGCCTTGGTATCCTCTGTTGCTGTACCTAGCAGTCCATCTCTCCATCTCCCTATCTCTTCCCAAGAAGCACAATCTGTTAACCTCCTCTCAGGAAGAATCTGGTACCCAACCTTGGTCTCTCAACCTCAAGGCTTGGCTCTTGAAGAGTTAGAGTATACAAGTCTGCACCTGTCTCATGGGGTTCTGGATATTCTTAAAGCCTCTTGAAAACCTGCCACCAGAAAAACGTATAATTCCAAATGGAAGAGATTCAGCATTTGGTGCTCCAATAAGGATGTCTTACCAGACACTGCCGATCTGGCTACAGTTCTGGATTACATGGTTCATCTCAATGGCCTAGGCCTCAGGCAAACCACTCTGAAAGTGCATTTAGCAGCTGTCTCTGGATTCTTGTCAGTGCAGTAGGTTTCCTTCCTGGCATCTCATACTGTCTTCTGTAAGTTCTTTAGGTTTGGTCCATATCAAACCTCACTTAGGGACCCTACCCTGCTGGGATCTTAATGTTTGCATTGCTCAGCTTATGCAACCCCATTTTGATCCATTGGCTTCAGCAGAACTCAAGTACTTGACTTGGGAAAACTGGGATCCTGGTAGCTGTCACTTCTGCCAGGCGTATTAGTGAATTACAATCTCTGTTAGTGGAGCTGGATTTTATCTCATTCCAGAGATAAGGTGGTCCTTAGAACCAACAGGAGGTTCTTACAAAGTGGTATCAGATTTTCATCTGAACCAGCCCATGTCTCTTCCTGTGTTCTTCACTGATCATTCTTCTTCTTCAGGAGAAAGAAGATTACACAGTTTGGATGTTAAGAGGGCACTTAGCTACTACATTGAGCATACTAAGGCACTTAGGTTTGACTGTCCTCAATTGTTTCTCACTTATGGTGAAGTGGGAAAGGGTAAACTGCTACTAAGAGAACTATTGCCGGGTGGATTGTCTCTTGTATACAATTCTGCTATGAAAAGCTAGGCAAAATACCCCCCTCAGGCCTGAGTGCTCATTCAACTAGGGGTACAGCTGCTTCTCTGGCTGCTGCCAGGAATATACCTTTACTAGAGATATATAAAGCAGCCACCTGGCAAACTGTCAGTACTTTTACCAAGCATTACTCTCTGGATAGCTAGGCTAGGAGTGATGCTCAGTTTGGAACAGCAGTACTGCAGAGCCTATTCCCAAAATAGGTTTGGTACTCCCCACATGGGGGCTTGATACTGCTTGGTAGTCTGTGTGATGTATTGTCCAGACTACCGGAGGATTACAATACCTACAGGGCCTCTCGGAGCACCTGTAAAAAACAAATCAGAACAGCAAAGAGCATCTACTGCAAGGAACTGCTCACAAACTCTGCTGGTGACCCTAGAAAATTCTGAATACACATCATGACCTTTCTTGGGGCTACCCAGTCATTGACCCCAGGGGATATGATCCTAAATGGTGAACATTGCAATGACTCGAACACTATAGCGAATGCCTTTAACAGATTATTCACGGACCTGTCTCAGTACACCTCGTCCTTTGCTTCAGCTCCCACAGCATCTCAGCCTTACTGCACACCCCAGAGATCTGCATTTGGTGTTGATCACTACCAACTAACTACTACCCCCTTTCCACTTTAAAGCTATACCTAGATCGGGGTCCAAAGGCTATTGCAAAACATATCCGACAACACTAGCCCAGGCTCAGATTCACTCGAGCCACGACTCCTGAAGCTAGCGGTACCATTGATTGCCTCGCCACTGGCCAAGATTTTAACTCTGTCTCTCTGTCTTGGCATTGTCCCAGATCTCTGGAAGACTGCCCGAGTTACACCTATCCTTAAAAAAGGAGACCCAAAGGATATCAACAACTACAGGCCCATAGCTATCCTCTGTTCTAAGCAAGCTACTGGAGAAGCTTGTTGCAACCCAAACCATTGACTATCTCACAAAGAACAACCTTCTCTCAGACACTCAGCATGGTTTCAGAAATGGCACAGTACCTCAACCGCTTTTCTCAAATTCTCCACAGATGTACTCTGCAACATGGACAAAGGCCTACTCACTGGAGCAGTACTTATCGATCTTACCAAAGCTATCGATCTTGTTGATTATCCCTGTTTCTCTCAATCCTGCATAGACTTAACTTCTCATCCTCAGTATTTGACTGGTTTAACAACTACCTATCAAACAGATTACAACTTGTTAAATTCAACTCCGCTTCACCGGATGTGACCAGCACTGACATCGAGTACCCCAGGCTCCATCCTGAGACCCCTTCTTTCTCGCTATACATCAACAACATAGATTATGCCATACTCTCCTGCTCAGCTATCTTATACGCTGATGATCTTGTCCTCTACTACAGTGCTAACAAAGTTAACATCATTAACAAAAACCTCTCCTGGTTTGAGATGTAAACATGGCTAAATGCTAATAAGCTCATCCTCAATACAAAAAAGACCCAAGCCATGCTATTTGGCACTGCCCCCAAACTCAGGTCCTGTAAGGAACTCCTCCTAATCCATGACTCTGGGGGGTCTCTCATCAACTGTGTCACATCCTTCAAATACCTGGGAGTCCTCCTTGATAAATCCCTTGATTTCAGTCTGCACGATCCAGTCAACCTGTAAAGCAACAAATGCCAAACTTGAATCGCCTATAAGACTTGTCACCTGCTAACACCATCCACCAAATTGGCAATTGCCAAGGGTATTCTGCTTCCAGTGCTGACATATGGTGTCTCCACTTTTGATAATGCCCATAAGACTGTTCTCCATAAATGGGATGTTGTGTATAACAACATTTGTCAGTATGCCTCCTCTTCCCATCACCTCAAGCACCACTGCACACTGTATAGTGACCTAGGCTGGCTCTCCCCAACTGCCTACTGACTATATTCCCTAGGGACCCTCACAGACTCTGTAATCCATAACCAAACCCCCTCCTTCCTTGCAGCTCTACTTGTACCACAGACACCTTGCCCATGAGCTCACGCTTCAGCAAACAGATTTCTACTACTCATACCCAGGTGTCTTACTCAAAAGGCTCTGAGCATTTCACTGCACCACTCCAGCCACCTGGAACTCCCTCCCTCATGCCCTGAGGCAGGCTAACTCCCACCCAGTCTTCAAAAAAGAACTATATCGCCACCTATCCCGGGACCCCTGCACATGCTTTGATCCCACTTAATGCCTCACAGCTAACCACCCTATTTCGCCCAAGACACTGTGCACTTCTAAACAAGCTTTGCTATAAAATGTCTTTATAGCTGCCACTTAGCCCAGTTTCAGTTATTTGCATGTACTAATGTCACTTTTGTCATCTCTGCATAGCTATATGTATTATCTCGAGTACTGTCTGACTTGATCTGTATTCTAACCTACCTGTACTATATACTATGTACGTGTACTATATACTATGTATTGTATAATCTCATCTCATTTTATGTATGTATTCTCCCGGGTCGTGCCTGAAAATAGTCAACTTTGGCTAGCGCACCTAACCCGGTTAACAAAAACTAAATAAATAAATAAATGTAGACAGCTATTTCTGAGTGCTGTATTATATTTTTTTAATATAAAATGTATTAATGTCTCAGCTGAAAATTCAAATGCTCTAGAATTACCTCTCACCCCAGATTTTAGCTGACAGATGCAGGCCAAGACAACTGCTGACAGCATTGTATCACACACTCAGTCTTTTTAGAGACAATGTGTTACTGGAAGACTTATTAAGGATCCTGTTTCTCTGAGCTAATTACAGAGTTGTTAAGTTAATTTTGCTAAGAGAGAAATAATAAACTAGGTTTATGACGTTAAAATAAGGGAACTAGGATGTTACATAGAGGTGCAAGGTTGTAAATGACCCTATGAAGCCTGTGTGAAGAGGGTACAGCATGAGATTAAAAGAGGTGTCATTGAAACTTGAGTTATGCTAAGGTTGCAGAATTAATACATCCTGTATAGCTGTATAGTATAGATTAATAAAATTACATCCTGTGGTTGTATAAAAATATATTTTGTTAGATATTTGACCGAGGAGGGGCTGGATGACTTCATCAAAAGGAGTTGGCCAATATTGCTTTAAAAAATTATTCTCTTTCACTACAGAGATGCGTTTGTATCTGACACTGACTAGGAAACATCTGAGCACTGAAAACAGGTATTTAGAAAGCTAGACAAAATCTAAATATAGTTGTAGGATTGCTCTGTTTTAAACCTTGTTTTGTTTAAAGATATGTATGTCTTGTGTTATAAGAGTTCTGTACTGTATGTTTGACATATTATTATATATTTTAGTAAAAACTCTAATTTTAGAGCAAACCTGGTCTGTCTTTGAATTGCTTTTTTTGCTAAGAAATATTTATGGTTCAGCAGACATATAGCTTGTATGGTGGTACCAAACTGGAAACAGGAGCATTTTATATCTGAGGTCTTTATTAAGTTTTAAGGGTTCATCTCTGAATGCCTGGTTAGGTGCCTGTAGGCAAAGATATCTGGCCACCGAAGATAGATATATCTGAGCCTGTGCATTGGGTATGCTAGCAGAGGTTACAGTTTGAATCCCTCCAGAACTGAGACCAAAGGTTGATCTGAACTCACAAAAACAGACAAGAGGGTTACCTTGTCTGTTACATTGTTCACAAGACTGCACTCAGAGGTTGGCACTTTGGAAGCAGAGGGCCTGACCTGCTGAGTGAGTTTGTGACAGATTTGGTTGTCAGTGGTGGCATAATTTTGGTATCACAAACTTTATTGTTCTGTCAGCTGAGACCGTAAGTTCTCTTGTAAAGAAAGAAAAAGACAGAGTTTTATTTTAAAAAGAAAACAGAGCTATATATCACTTGGTGTACAGTCAAGTTCCTACCTATTTTTTTTTCTAAAATGCAAAGTCAGAGTAGCTGTAGTTAGGAAATATGGCGTCCTACTACAGCAGGCACACTGTAGAACAGTTAAAACAGTTGTGTGCGAGGACAGAGGAGTCCTGTTCGAGGTGAAAGCCAGTAAGCAGAACCTCATAGAGGCCTTTATGGTAGCAGATACCCAGAGCAGGGAGTCACAGACCATGACTGAAAGGGACCAGACCTTGAGTGTGGCAGAACAAGTGGCCAGTGAGAGGACCCGAGCCGATGAGGAGGACAGCAGGGCCACTGTCAGTGAAGGGCCACAGCAGCAGGGATGAGTCACCAGTATCCTGAATCCAGAAGTTCTCAGGTTGCAACTTGAGTTGTGCAGGATGGAGCTGGAGTCCAGGAGAGGAGAAAGTGAGAGAAGCGAGAGGCGGACCGTGAGGCTGAGCGAGAATGCAGAGAGGCAGAGCGACAACAGAAGGAGGCAGACTGTGAGGAGCACAAGCACCAGCGAGATGTAGAGGAGAAGAGAGAATGAGAATGAGAACACAGAGACGCAGACCGTGAGGAGCAGGAGCACCAGAGGCAACACGAGCTGGAGAAGATGCGACTCCAACCAGCGGCACCAGAGCAGGTAAGTGGCTTGAGTTTAACTGGGACTGCAGGACTGGGTTACAAATTGAACTCTAAATTAATAGCTGAGTTTAAGGATGGGGAGGATATAGATGCCTTTTTAAATTCTTTTAAAAAGTTTGTATTCAGGATAAAATTCCTAGAGAGTCCTGTAGCTTCCAGCTATCCCTACTTACCGGAAAAGCTCAGAGATGCATTGGGTCACATGGACAATAAAGACAGTGATGATTACAGCAAGTTAAAAGTTGTACTACTAAAAGTTTGAATTAACTGCTGAATAATACAGAGCTAAATTCTGTAAGCTCAGGAGAAGCCCTGATATGAGCTATGAGGAGCTAGCCACAAAACAACATCAGTTTTTAAAACATTGGTGGAAGGAATTGAGGCAAACACTGTTGATAAAATTGAAAATGTGATTTTATTAGAACAGTTTTATTGGGCATGCCCAGCAGAGTTAAAAACCTGGCTAGAGGACCGAGATCCAAAAACAGTGCAAGAGGCTGCTGAACTCTAGGACTGCTATGCCAAGAGCAGACCTGCTCTGAGAGCGAATGGGTGGGCGTGGCAGCACAGAAAGGAAAAGCACGCCTTCATGGGCAGCTAAACTCTCACTGCCTCCACCAAAACCAGTTAGCCCCAGGCTTCAATGAAATGATTTCTCTGAAGTAAGAAATGCTTGTTGGTTATGTAAAGAAAGTGGGCACATTGCCAGATAGTGTCCAAGAAGGGCAAGCAATAATACACAAAGTAGCACCAGAAAGGAAGTGGGTTGTTTGTGTATTCCTGACAGCATGCTAGTGAACATGAGAGAACACTTGCACCCAGTCATGGTAAATGGCATACAGACACAGGGGTTAAAGGACACAGAGGCATCCCTGACATTGGTGAAAGGGGATCTAGTATAGCCTGGTCAGCTTATCTCAAACAAATACGTGACTGTACAGGACTTTCTGGTGAAGGGAAAACATTGCCACTGGCCAATGTTCTCCTGGACTGGGGTGAAGCAGGGGGAACTGTGCAACAGGTGGCTGTAGCTAAAACATTAGTGGTAGATCTGATCCTGGGTAACAATCTCCAACAGGGGATGGTATGTGCTGTTACCCGTAGACAAGCGGCAAGGGAAAATAGTGGTTCCCTGAACCCCACAGAAACCAGTGTGGAAACAACGGAGAGGCTGGTTCCCCAGCCTGTGTCTCCAGATGGAGAGACTGATAAAAAGGGGGTAGAAATTTCCCTGGTAGTGAGTGGCCACACAGCTACGGAAGGACTCCAAAGAGGGAGGGGTGACCCATTGTCGGAGGGTTAGGACTGACAGTGATCCTGAGGACCCTGATGCTAGTGCTAGGGGCCCTACTTTAGCGACTGAAGGGGACTTGTCCCATGCCTTGGGACTGTGTGAGGGGTTTGCAGCTGCTCAGAGAAGTGACCCTAGTTTAGAGAAGTTGAGGGCTTGGGCAGACTCTGAGGACACACAGGGAGGTGATGGCAGACATAAGGTGTATTGGGAAAATGAACTAATGTATACACAGGCAGTACAGACAGAGGGAGGGATGCTAGGCAGGCAGCTTGTCGTTCCCCAGGGGTATCATGAGCAGTTGCTCAAAATTGCACATGATATTCCCTTGTCTGGTCATCTGGGAATTGCATGAACTACGCAGCGGTTGGCCCAAAATTTCTACTGGCCTAACTTCACCCAGCAGGTGAAGGAGTATTGCAGGTCTTGTCACCGGTGCCAAGAAATAGAGAAGGCGGGCAAGAAAACCCAAGCCGCCCTGATCCCCCTGCTCATAGTGGAGGAGCCATTCCAGAGGGTGGGAATGGATATTCTGGGGCCTTTAAATACCCCCAGCTCCTCAGGGAAGAGATTCATCCTGACTGTGGTGGTTTATGCCACCCGGTACCCACAGGCAGTCGTCCTATCCTCACTGAGGACAGACAGAGTGGCAGATGCCTTACTTGAAATTTTCTCCACTGTTGGGTTTCCGCAGGAGGTAGTCATTAATCGTGGGGGTTCCTTCATGTCGGACCTGATGAAGTGTTTATGGGAGAAGTGTGGGGTGGTGCAGAGATGCGCGACATCATATCACCCACAAGCCAATGGGCTTGTGGAACGTTTCAGTGGTACGCTAAAGTCAATGCTCCGGGCATTTGCTGAACAGCATGGGAGGGATGGGAGAAATACCTTCCCACCTGTTGTTTGCATACAGGAGGTGCCCCAAGAGTCGACAGGATTTTCCCCCTTGAACTCTTATATGGACTGGCGCGTGAGGCCCCAGACTTAATCTGGGAGGATTGGGAAGGCACGCCACCCAGGGAACTCCCATTGTGGATTATGTCCTTAGGTTTAGAGAAAGGCTGAAGGAGCTTACAGGGATAGCCCAGAACAACCTGGCAACTGCCCAACAGAGACAAAAGGTGTGGTACGACTGCAGAGCCAGAGCTCGCTCATACATGGTGGGTCAGGAAGTCATGGTCCTTATTCTGGTCCGGAAAGACAAGCTGCAAGCTGAGTGGGCAGGACTGTACAAAGTGGTTAGGAAGGTAAATGATGTAAACTACATTGTGGAGTTACCTGACCGTAGACAGACAGCAAGGATGTACCATGTCAACATGATGAAGCCATATGCAAATGGGGCTAACATGGTGTTCACAGTGTGTAGTCATGGGGAGGGGACGGATGAAGGAGACCCCCTTCTGGATCTACTGGAAGAAAGTAAGCGGGAGTTCTCTGTGGAGGCAGTAAAATTGTCTCCCCAGCTGACCCCGGACCAGATCCAGAAAGTGAGGGAGGTTTTAGCAGACTTTGGCCCCTTGTTTAGTGCCAAGCCTGGACTAACCCCCTTAGCAACACATGATGTGGAGGCAGGGACACAGACGCCCATACAGCGGACAGCATATCTGGTGTCAGAGGCTGTCCAAAAGGACATTAGGAGAGAAGTGGAGGAGATGCTAGATTTAGGGGTAATCCAGAGATCCCACAGTCCCTGGGTCTCACCCGTAGTCCTTGTGCCCAAGCCAGATGGCTCAACTCGTTTCTGTGTGGACTATCATGGACTGAATGCAGTCATGAAGTCCGACACCCACCCAATGCCCCAGACGGACGAACTCCTGGACAAGTTGGGAGGGACGACCTACCTGATGACTATTGACCTGACCAAGGGGTATTGGTAGGTAGAATTGAGAGACAGAGCTAGGGAAAGGTCAGCCTTCATCACTCCGATAGACTTATTTGAGTTTAAAGTAATGCCTTTCAGAATGAAGACTGCCCTGGCCACTTTCCAAAGGTTGGTGAACCAGGTGGTGAATGGTGCTGAGGAGTATGCCGTAGCATACCTGGATGACATTGCCATCTTCAGTACCAGCTGGGAGGAACACCTTTCACACCTTAGGGAAATACCGGGCAGGATATAGAGGGCTGGGCTCACTGTCAAAGCTGAGAAGTGCCAGGTGGCCATGGGGGAAGTGGCATACCTCAGGCATGTGTAGACCGGGACAGCTCTGTCCTAACCAAATAAAGATAGAGGTGATTCAGGCATGGCCCCAAACCAGAAATCCAGAAGCAGGTCAGGAGCTTTCTAGGGACAGCAGGGTACTACAGAAAGTTTGTACCTAATTACAGTGCCCTGGCTACTCCCTTATCTGACCTGACAAAGAAAAAGATGCCAAGGAAAATTACCTGGGGCCCAGCCTGTGAGGAAGCCTTTACCAGACTGAAGGAGGCACTGTGCAGTGCTCCTGTTTTGAGAAGTCTGGACTATAGCAAAATCTTTATAGTTCAGATGGATGCATCAGACTTGGGTATTGGGGCAGTACTTAGTCAGACGTCTAGCCAAGTGACAGACCACCCAGTTGTGTACTTGAGCAGGAGGCTTATCCCCAGGGAGCAAGCGTACTCCACAGTGGAAAAGGAGTGTCTTGTGATAGTGTAGTCCCTGAAGAAATTAGAGCTATACTTGTATGGGCAGCATTTTGTGGTGCAGACTGACCACAACCCCTGGTTTGGCAGATGCAGATGGGAGAGAGCAATGGGTGACTGCTAAGATGGAGTCTTGCTTTGCAAGGATATGATCTGACAATCATACATAGGGCAGGCATTAAGAATCAGAACGCCGATGGGCTGTCTAGGATCTATGAGGAGTGAACTGATTTGGGAGGCTTATCCCATGTAGGATAGATCCCCAAATTCAGTCTAGGTAGGGAGGAGGTGACATAGACAGCCAGTTCTGAGATCTGTATTATATTTTTTAATATAAAATGTATTAATGTCTCTGCTGAAAATTCAAATGCTCTAAGAATGACCTCTCTTCTCCCCCCTCCCCAGATTTTAGCTGACAGATGCAGGCCAAGAGAACTGCTGACAGCATTGTATCACACACTCAGTCTTTTTAGAGACAGTGTGTTACTGGAAGACTTTTATTAAGGATCCTGTTTCTCTGAGCTAATTACAGAGTTGTTAAGTTAATTTTGTTGAGAGAAATCATAAACTAGGTTTATGACGTTAAAATAAGGGAAGCTAGGATGTTACATAGAGGTGTAAGGTTGTAAATGACCCTGTGAAGCCTGTGTGAAGAGGGTACAGCATGAGATCAAAAGAGGTGTAATTGAAACTTGAGTTATGCTAAGGTTGCAGAATTAATACATCCTGTATAGCTGTATAGTATAGATTAATAAAATTACATCCTGTGGTTGTATAAAAATATATTTTTGTTAGATATTTGACCAGAGGAGGGGCTGGATGACTTCATCAAAAATGGGTTGGCCAATACTGCTTGATTATTCTCTTTCACTGTAGAGATGCATTTGTATCTGACACTGACTAGGGAAACATCTGAGCACTGAAAACAGGTATTTAGAAAGCTAGACAAAATCTAAATATAGTTGTAGGAATTGCTCTGTTTTAAACCTTGTTTTGCTTAAAGATATGTATGTCTTGTGTTATAAGAGTTCTGCATTGTATGTTTGACATATTATTATATATTTTAGTAAAAACTCTAATTTTAGAGCAAACCTGGTCTGTCTTTGAATTGCTTTCTTTTGCCAAGAAATATTTATGGTTCAGCAGACATATAGCTTGTATAGTGGTACCAAACTGGAAACAGAAGCATTTTAAATCTGAGGTCTTTATTAAGTTTTAAGGGTTCATCTCTGAATACCTGGTTAGGTGCACATAGGCAAAGATATCTGGCCCCCTGAAGACATATATATCTGAGCCTGTGCATTGGGTATGCTAGCAAGAGGTTACAGTTTGAATCCCTCCAGAACTGAGACCAAAGGTTGATCTGAACTCACAAAAACAGACAAGAGGGTTACCTTGTCTGTTACACTGTTCACAAGACTGCACTCAGAGGTTGGCACTTTGGGAGTAGAGGGTCTGACCTGCTGAATGAGTTTGTGACAGTCTGCATATGTCAGAATACAGCAAGACTTCTTGTTGTTTGAAGAAAAAAATTACTCACTTTAGTAACTGTGTTTCTTCTAGTGGAGTCTTGCTGTATTATGACCTCCCTCCCCTCTCAGAACCTGTTTTTTGGGAAGTTGGCTGGCAGGTACAGTGTTGCTCCTCAGGGGTGTACTTGGCACTCCTCCTTTTTAGACAGGGGGAGAGTGTGTTATTTTTATGTTGTTTTGGTAGCTATATGTTGGTTCACTACCTGGTTATTATTTTGGGTTCTCGACTTGAGTCTTTTGGGGGACCCAAGAATTTGTGGCCTTTTGGCTATCTTCTTTACAATTTCCACTTAAGACATGTAGTTAGTTAGTATTAGCTCGTAAGAATCTGACGGATCCACTTTGAAGTTCTGCAGACAGAGATTTGAACCAAGCTCGATCTCAATGTTCTATGCTTCCTGCATAGAGTTAACTCTTTCCTCTCTGGAGCAGTTCAAGTGCTGGGGCTGACTGCATAAGTCAGAATACAGCAAGACTCGGAGGGCCGGCCCGCCGGCACAAGATGGGATTTCCGCTTGCGGCGCTGGCGACCGGGTTGAGGCGGACTCGGGTCGCTGGGAGCTACCGGGAGAAGAATAGGCGTCCTATGGACTGCTCTCCTTCTCGAGGGAGGGATGGGGAAGTGCTCGGGGTCCTGCGCGACTCCTGGTGGAGACCAGGTGTGCGCGTTGCCGACCTCAACAGTGCGTATCGGAGGCGGGGCAGGACACTCCGCATCATTGCACGTCCCCGCCTCCCGGAAAAAGGAAAAAAGGGGAGAATGACGCCAGGGCCCTTGATGAAGCCCGTCACTGCTTCAATTAGCCCCCTCAGGCCAGCCCTCCGACCTAGTCTGATGCCTGTGGCATGTGGCTCCAGTGCCGCAGCCCCACCGTGGGGGGTAAGCCACGGGGTATCGGAAGGGTGCGAGGCCGATGTGGGGGGGTGGAAGCATGACCGGCTGAAAGTACCGGGCTACCGGCGGCAGGGGTATAAAGAATAAATAGGAAAAAAAAAAAAGAATACAGCAAGACTCCATTAGAAGAAACACAATAACTAAGGTGAGTAATTTTTTCTTATGTACTTTAGATAGTACTAGAAAGTTACTCCTACTGGATGTTCTGTTGCCAGGAACTCAAACTCCTGTTTTTTTCCCCCCATGTGTCCCTTGTCATATGCTTGCTTAATGGTTTCATCAGTACTCCACTTGAACTCCACTGTCAGGTCTTTGATCAATTTAGTGTAAAACTTGCTGTTACTTAGCTGTCTATGGACTTCTCTTTCATAGTTATATCTGTCCATCAAAACAACACTTCTTCCTTTGTCTGCACTTTTAATTACCAAAAACTGGGCCTGTTGCAAGGCTTTCAGTGCTACTTTCTCGGTGTTGGTGAGATGTTGGAAATGTAACATTGACAAATTTTAAAATAATTCAGCTAGGTCATTTTCCACCAAATATTGGAAAGCCAGTATGGTCAAACTTGGGGAAGGGCAAAGAGTTGATTTTTTCTGAGTTGTCCCATCTCTATTTCTGTCACACTAGGGTCTGTGTCATTTGTTGCTACACTTACAACTGTAGTGCCTGTGAAGCTCAAGTTGAGTCTTTTATTGTTAAAAAAAGGACTTTAAGCTTAATTTACAGCATGTTATCTGTAGGTCTGTTACTGTTTGAAATCTATTAATAGGCATTGTTGGTACAAATAATGGACCCTTATTTAACAAGGACTGTTCGGTATCTGTTAATTCATGTTGTGATAAATTTATCACTTTTGATGTTTCTAATGCCTCCACTGTCTCCCTTGTCCTTGTTCATGGCTCTGATATTGCGGTTTCTCTCTGCTTGTACTGGCGCCTGACTCCTGTTGGTCCATCCTCTTTGTCCTTGTTCTCCAGCCCCTCCTTGTCTTACTCCTCCTCCTACTGCCTTTCTGGAAATTGCCTGCCTCTGGGACTCTGGTATTTGTTTTTTCTGGCACTTCATCTCAGTGGGGGTTTTCCTTGTTGCCTGTCCAGTTCTGAAAAAAGGCTGGGAATTTCAATACTTTGTAGTTCAGAGCCAACTACTGTATACCTGTGCTGAAGTTAAAGGATACCCTACGGTCTCTTTTCAGTATCCCTCTACCTTTGTTGACTTTTTTCCCATGAAAATATTCTGTCATTTTCATGATCTTCTTTGTCTCTTATAAACTTTCTGTGTTCCAGTACCTGTAGTTCTTTGTCCACTTTCTGAATTGAATCTTTAAGCTTCTGATTAAGTCTTTCAAACTCATTGCTGTTTGCGAATGTTCAGACTTCAGTTTCCTTCAGTTTCATTTCCTCCTTAAGTGCTGTTTCTACTTCCCTCCCATGTTCTGAAATGAGGTTAATTAGTTTTATGCTAGCTTCTGTAAAAAAAAAAAGCTCTCGTCTTTCATAAAGTCTTTCTCACTGTGCCCATAGGAAGAATTTTTTATATTCTCAGACCCTTGGGATTCAAGATCACTTTAAGATAGACTTCAGACTAACCCAGATCCAGTGAACATTATGTGTTTCATGTGTGGGTTTTTCAAGCTGTTTAAATGCTTCTTGAAATGCCAAAGCCTCACCAGTTACTGAATTACTACTGGTCTAAGAGGAACAGATTTGCTGCTGATAGTAACTTGTTATCACATTCAAATGGGTCTTCTGGTAAAGATGGGATTAAATTTGTCATCCCTTCCAAAGACATTTACTACTATCTAACCCACTGCACTTATTTACTATGTGGCTATAGGTGTCTAAATGGAGGTTTTGCTATTTTTCGCAGGTTTAGGGCTATGAGTCAATTATCAGGGTCATCCTGGGTAGGAAACATTACATGATCGAGTACACAGAAATACAGATATTAAAATACATTATAAAATGGGTAAAAGAAAGCAAGACCTCTAACTGGTGAAATGTGATTACATGATCGTGCATTAAGACACAAAAGCATGAGTCAGAAAAACGTAACTTTCCAAACCTTATTACTCAGTTTATAAAATAAAAATTAGAGTAACCATTTTGTAATTGCAGTAAGGCACTCCAGAGTGTGCAGAATTGTTGGATTAAGGGCACTCCTAGGGTGTATAAGACATTTGGTGTTTCCTTGTGCCTCACTTCCCAATGCACGCCGTTTACCCACAATAAGGCACATCCTTTCATGCTTTATTGCTTAAATAATATATTATAGGAGCCAATAGGTATACTTGCATGCAAAGGAATCCAGTCTAAGGCGGTGGCTTTAAATTGGGAGTATGTAGATAACTGATGCTGATGAGTAGATAGTTGATTCCGGGAAGAGGCTGCTGTATGAGAGAAAGCCATCTGACCAAACCCTGACCTTGTTTTGATAAAGTGAGTCCCTACCCGGAACATACCTCCAGCAGTACTGAGACTCTAAGAAAACTAGTAGTTCTCATAAGTAACCAGCAGCAGTGCAGTTGGTCAATTAAAAAAAACACAAACCATATCTGCTCTCTTCTAACAGAAAAAGAGGTCCACTTTATATATTTTTTTAAATTCAAACTTTATTCAGTTTCTGTGAACAACAGAAAACAATATCAGCACAATGCAGAAACAAAGATCAAATGAATGCTTAGGTTACAACAAGTCACAGCACCAAAGAATGAATAAATGAAATTAGAACACCAGAAAAGAAAACGGGGTACATCAAAAAAGATAGGTGGAGCAATGTACAATTCCTTATGTTCTGCTGAATTAAATAGACAAAAACCTCTCATTATCATGGCTTAGGGACTGGGTACCTAGGACTGTAGGGAGTAAGAGGCCTAAAGGGTGTTGGCAAACTCCTCCAGCAGGATGTACCATCCCGTTGCCTTCCCTTAGTGTCTTCCAGCTAAGACATTCAGAATGTCACATACTTCTCTGTGTGCCATGTAATTTAAGAAAGGGAGCCAGAGGCTTGTCTGTTTTGTATCTCAGCCAGGCAGCGATCCTCTATGTTGTGGTGTTTTCCCTACCTTTTATTGTAAGGCACCCAGAGTCTCAGGGATTGGGCGCCTGATAAATAAAATTTACCTTGCCTTGCCTTTCCATTTTCTGGAGCTTTTGGCAGTTCTTCAGTCAATAGTCCAGGGAGGAAGGAGCAGCCAGTAGCCATAACTGGATTTTTGCTTTTGTGGCCACTGCCAAGAAAATGTTAACAAGATATCTTTTCGTCTTGTCCATTGCCCCTTGAGGTGCCAATCCCAGGATCCAATTTTGAAATTTACCAGGTGGCATAATTCCTAAGATTTGACCTGTGACCACTTCCACCCTGCCCAGAAGTAAAGGGTTGGGCAACCCCCAAATATGTGTAAGTATACTTACCATCTCACAGCCCTCCAGCATTGGTCTGACATGTGAGCCCCTAAAGAGAGGTCCAGTTTAAGTTGTGAAGTAGTGATGGAGCTGTCTAGGAGAACCAGTAAAGCATGGCTGAAACCCCTTGTTGGGCTTTATCAACAGACTTTATTGGTTTGTTTGGATACCAGTAGGTCAGACAGCCACAATCCAAGTGGGGACAAATAGATGAGGCTGCAATTTGTTTTGTCTGTTTTTTGCAGACAAACAATGCTTGAATCTTCTAAGGGTCTCCATACTTTTGGCAGATCTTAGTGCACAGCTGGGTTGTGTGCAAATTCACTTTAAGCTCCTGGTCTGCTTACATGCCTAAATATCTCCAAAATGAGACATGTACTAACATTGAATCATCTGTGGCTGTGATTCTAAAATCCATTCAGTTTGGTCTCCGTGTTTTAGCTGAAGAACCAAAGAGCATGGCACTGGTTTTCTTAGTCTTCATTACAAGTTTGTTGTCCAACAACCAACGCTGTAGGTTATTAAAGTCCAGCTGTAGCTTGTCTCAAGCCTCTATGGGGTTAGGTGCCAGAGCAAGGAGCACTGTGTCATCTGCATAAGCTTAATTTAGAGTTACTTATAACTTGCCATAAACCATCTAGGAGAAAGACATATAATAGGGGCCCCAAGTCAGACCCTTTGGGCTCTCTGGCACTCCTTTGCTGATACCTCTAATGTCAGAATGTGTACTGTTCACACAGAGTGGCTGAGTGCAGTCCTGAAAATAGGACTCAGGCCCATCACTGCTTATGCCTATTTTTAACATTTTGTTTAGTAATATATGATGGTCCACTGTATCAATCACCTTGCTAGATTCACAAATACTGCCCCCATGCACTGCTTATCCTCCAGGGCTCAGGCAACAGTCTTCAAGAAATCAGTAATAGTTGTGGTGGGGTGAACAATCTGAAAGCAACTGGTGGGGGATAGAAAGTCGTCAGAGGATAAACAGGGAGTATAGCTGTCTGTATACTTCTTTGTCCAAGATTGTTGAGACCATGGAAAGAAGGAAAAATGACATTAGGTATGCAGCTAACTACATGAGCAAAACGGATTACAAGACAATCAATTGTATATGCGCAATGAAAGACTGCAGACCCGACATACAGTTGAAGAAAGTTTGATGGCGCTATTCGCTGCTATCCATTGGACACACATGTTCCAAATCTGACTAATATGGCTGTCAGATATCTGCAAAACCAAAAAATGAGGGTGGGCCACTCCAGGTGACGAACACCTCAAAATTCATATATAAACATATATATTTTTTGCTCATCCCAATAATATACCTGTTTATACATGAACCGTGAAGCTGTTTATTCACACTTTCTTGTTCAGGTGTTTGTGTCTGTAACCACTCAGTACCTGGGGTTACTAGAATCCTATCAGTGTTAGTGTTAAGCAGGGAGCAGGCAGTTGGTAGAGAGCTCAATAGGGCTCTTACACAATGACATCATTGTTTACTCAGCTAGCCTGAGGGAAAATGATTGTCATTTGGAACCTCACAGCAGCATAACATTTTTTCTGTGTACAGCTGCTCTGGGGAGCCTAGAATATTGGGGTAGATTCAGTTGAGGTGAGACTGGCAGGAGGTCTGCCAGTGGGCTCTGAGTTGAGGGCCCAGGATTTCTCATCCTAGTGTGGATTACAGTTTCCAGCTTCCAGTGAAGTGGTGGAGACCTTTCATCACCAGGATTTACTGATTTCTACCCAAGTGAAGTGGAAGGAATTGCTATCTCACTGGGTCCAAGAGGCCATCCGCTGAAGATCCTTGTTTGTTTTCATCTGCCTTTGGAAATGACTTGTGTAGAGAGTAATCTGACATGCTACCCAGGAAAAAGTGTCTTTTAGTTGTTCCCTGCCCAGTGGAAGGAACAACTGGTCAGTAAGTACTGTTTTAGGAAACAAGTTCTTCAAAATTAGGGGTTTCATTTCTGGGATGCGCGTGCCCAAAGAGAAGGCTAGATTGCACCCATCAGTGCCCCTGTGTTCACCCAAGTGTGTGAAAGGAAATTCAAGTGTTCACCCAAGTGCGTGAAAGGAAGTTTAATGTTCACCCAAGTGAATGAAGGAAATGTTTAATGTTCACCCAAGTGAGTGAAGGAAATGTTCAAAGTTCATCCCAGTGAGTGAAGTACATGTTCAGTGTTCACCCCAGAGACTGAAATGGTTCTGAGTGTTCCGTGTAACTGCACTCATGGGAGGAGAATGTGTTTGGGTGTGTGGCTAGCTCCACGTATGTGCACCATTGGGAATGGGAAGGAAGTTTGTGTTTTTGAACTGTACTGCATGCAAGGAGAGTTCATGAAAATTGTTCCTGTCTTGCCTTGACCAACCAATGGGAGTCCACTACCTGCTTTAGTTTGTCATCTGTTAAATAAAGCCATACTGCACAATCCAGTTCCTGTTCTGGACATTCTGATTCTTGTTTCTGGCGTGGGATTACTGGGACCCCTCAGCGGTTTAGATCTAGCATACACCTTGCAGTCTCTACCCTGGACCTGGTTGTAACGTACAAATGTTTATGAGTTTTTGTTCTTGTACCCCCACCCCTTCTGCTAGAAATGAGCCTGGTATGCATCCTAATACCAAGAGTGGTACCAACCTTTGAATTTTCTTCTAAAGGTAAATGGTATGCCATATGTGGGTACTAGTGCCTTAGAGGTGTCCAACTTGCTATAATGGCATGGGGTTACAAAAATGGGGCCCGTCCAAAAGGATATGTTTTGGGTGAGAGAAAATGCTGAGGGTATGTCTGGGATTGTACTGTCTGGTGGCAGTGCACACAAACAGAAGATTGTTGCCAGAAAAGCAAAGTATGTGCCATGAAAATGCAACCTGAGGATCTTTTGCTGCCTGTGTTTCTGTGAAAAGAAAGTGGAAAATGGTGTGCTGCTTGTGTGTCTAACTTGGAGATATAGACTGTTGAGCTGAGCAATGATTGTCCTTGCCTTGTTATTTAAAGAGTTTGAAAACTGTTAAAAGTTGGAAATTTCCTGAGAAAAGTATTTGTGGACTTTAAATACAGTCTTTTCTACATGTCCAGAAAGCTTCATGTGTGTACAGTGACAATTGAGGGAGTTGCTAAGGAAAATGCACCTAGTACTGAGTGAAAAGTGCCTTAAAAATGCTTGCCCCACTGAAATTGCCAGCCAAGGAAAAAAGTGACAGTTTGCGTTTTAAATCTGCCTTCTTGATGATCGTCACGCAGGAGTGTGGCTGAGAGAGAGAGAGAGAGAGAGCTCATTTGCATGGAGTTGTGTGATTGGTCCAGTGAACATAAGCCCCGCGCATTGCCTGAGTCTTAGAGTTGTGGAGCATTCAAGGAGGAGCAGCCAGCAGTGTGCAAACAGTGTGATAGTTCGTGCAGCAGCAGGAGGAAGTACTAACAGCAGACAGCATTTCAAAATCAGCAGTTTTTTTGAACTTTTCACAGTAAAACTGGGCTAAACTCACATTCCAACCGACTGGAGAGTGATCGAGGCGATCGTGGCTACGATCGGCGGGACCACCAGCCTGTTTCACCCCAGAAGCCTTCCTTGAATCGGCAGCAGGCCGTTCTACATCAGCGGTTGGAACCAACTACTGCCTAGTAAGTACCCTGTGCAAAAGTAAATGAACTTTGGCGCCCAAAGTCGGAAAACTGTGTAAGAACTGTAAAAGCAAATGCAGCAAAGTTACTGAGAGAGAGTATTGTGGAAATTTAAAATATCTTGGACTGTGTGTGTGAAAGTACTGTTTCAAAGAGAGAGAACTTTAAGACAAAACAATCCTTCTGGTCCAAGATGATTGTAGCGATGGTATAAATGTGCTGGATAGAGGAAAAAGTAAAAGTAAAGTTGTGCATTGAGAAAATCAGTTAGAATGCAAATGATCCAACAAGATTTCTAGCAATTTTGAAGTGTAAATGGAAAAAGTTGCAGTCGCCATTTTAGGGAATAGTCAGCAATGTAAACAATGCAGCTCAATTTTGGACAGAGTTTCAGATCCAAAGTTCCAAGTGGTTCTGCTAATTATTGTGAAAAATCTTTTTTTTTTTTCCCCCAATTGTTTAACCAGGTGAGACACACTAAGCTGAAAGCTTGTTCACAGGTGCAACCTGGGAGCACAGGGAAGTTAAGTGACCTGCTAAGGTTTACCCAGTATGCAAGTGGGGGCTGTGGGATTCCAACCCAGGTCTCCAGATTCGCAGCTCAAAGCCTTAAACCACTGCGCTATACAGATTCAAGTATGTTGAAAGCCAAACCTCAATGTGATTGCAAAAGTAGTAATTCGGGACTTGTGTGTTTATTTACTTAAAATGGTGCATCAGCATCCCCTCTACCCACTCCACGCCAGGGTGTGGGTAGCCCAGCAAGAATAATTTATTTATTTTTATTTAGTTTTTGTTTACCGGGTAAGTGCCATTAGCCAAGGCATGACTATTTTCAGGCACGACAAGAGTTAGCTAATTTTGAGCATCTGTATGACTGTGAGTCAGCAGACTTGGCACCATCCGAGGTGGCTTTGCCAAACTTTCCAGTTTGACCATGGGGGTTCGCAAGGTGACCCACAAGGCCTCCACACTGCCCTCTGCCTCCTCACTCTAATCTTGATTTTATCCCTAATGAACATTGCTCCTCCCCCTCTGCCCACTGTTCTACCCTTCCCAAGCACAAGGTACCCACTCAGATTAAGATCCTGGTCGAGAGGAGTAGGGGACTATGCAGGTTGCATTGGTGGGCTGCTTTTGGTGTCTGAGGAGCTGGGGAACTGGAGACAGCTGCATCGGTGGCAGTATAGGAGCTGCAATTTGTAGCCAGTGGTGGCCACATCAGTGGCAAGGAGGACTTTGTGTGGAGCTGCTGCCGGGGTGAGCGCCCAATAGGAAGCAAGGGCACCATCTTTCAAACTCGCAGCTGGGCCTTTAAAAAGGATGCACCCAGCCACTATTGGGACACTGATCGAGAGTATCGGGGGACTATGCAAACCGCATTGGTGAGCTACTTCTGGTGGTCTGAGGAGCTGGGGGACTGAGACGGCTGCATCTGTGGTGGTAGAGGAGCTGCAGTTTGGGGCTGGGGTGGCCACATCAGTGGTGAGGAGGATCTTTGTGTGGAGCTGCTGCCAGGGCGAGCACCCAGTAGGAAGCAAGGGCGCCATCTTTGGAACCCGCGGCTGGGCCTTTAAAAGGGACGCGCCCAGCCGCTATTGGTACACTGATCGAGAGGAGTAGGGGAACTATGTAGGCCACATCAGCAGGCTGCTTCTGGTGGTCCAAGGAGCTATTTTGTTCCACCTGCCATCCCCTGCCCCGATCTCTTTAAAATGTTCGGAGGAGGAGGGGTCAGGTGGAGGTAGGTCACTGATTGGCTGGGTGGCTGTACTTGGGTTGGGGGATCTGGGAGAGGGAAGATCTTGGTGGAGCCCTCTCTCCAGCTGTGACTCTGACTATTTTTTGGAACTGTGAAGGGTGGATCTCTGTGGAGGTGGAACTGTTGGGGGTGGAACTCTGTTCATTCTCTTGGAACTGTTTTGGGGCTATAACTCTGTGTTCATTCTCATTTATTCTGCCTAGTAGATTGGTCTAAGGGCTGTGTTTTTAATTGCACTGGCTACATCTCCTCGTATGGCTTCCTATAGAGGGTTGTGGATAGGGCTACCTGGGGGTGGGGACCTGGTCAAGGGGCACGTCCAAGAATGTCTGAGAGGGTCTCTGGGATGGGCCCCCACCCACCAGGGCAGGCATCTTTGGCAGGGTTGTAGGGCACACTGGCTGTTGGGCAGCCATGGTTCTGAATTGGGCCTGGAGGGAGGGGTGTTGACCAGCATGTAGGCAGTTTTTGCAGATCAGGGGAGAGACTGACTGGGTAAAGAGAAAATCTGAGATGTTGGGGGAGGAATAAACATGTCTGGGAGGGCCTGTGGAGGGCAGGAGGGCAGTGATGGAGGGAGACCTGGATCCATTTCATCAGGCAGGAGGGGAGAACTTTGGGAGTGGGGACTGGTAGCTAAGCGAGTATCTACTTGGGAGGAAACTGGTAGAGGAAACTGTATAAATCACAGGAGGTTGGAGGAACAGGTGGGTTGGGAGTGACAGGGAGCCTACCAGAGGGGTGAGGGGTGGATAGTGGGAAACCTGAGCAAGAAAAAGAGGTCGACTTGACGTGCTATAATAAATTTGAGCCATTGAGCAAGTTGGGTGGAGAAGACATGGTGAGGTGTGTGGAGGAGGAAAGGAGGGTGGGGGAGGGATATGGGGAATTGGACAAGGATGAGCATTGGTAATCCAAATAAACATGCTAGCAGGGGAAGGGCAAATCAAATGTCACAGAAGGGGAGGAAACCAGCAGGGGCAAGGTGTGGAGGCTGCTGAGCTCACTCGATGAAAAGGAGGGACATTTATTCAAGGAATTATTGCCTGCGGGAGGATCATACAAGAAAGGCCCAGGAAAATAGGTCCTGCAGGTAGGCAAGGTAGGGGCAAGAGGACAGGGGTGAGGTAGGTGGGGTGATGGTGATAGGAGTGCTTTATTGGGGGGATTGTAGCGGGGTAGGGATTTCAGGATAATAAAGTCAGGCAGACCACAGCTAAAGTGCATAAAAAGTGCCAGGTGGCATTTATCATTTTATTTTCCTTTCATAAAATGATCAGTAGTTGAACAGAATTCAAGAAAATTATTAGTTCAGCAGGCTTAAAGTCAAAGGCAGCTTGTGCCCAGTGGCACACATACAGCATCATTAAGTGTGCAAACACACGCTCTTGCATCAGAGGTCTGACACCTTACACAGTCAGCTCTCACTGACAACCTATTTGACTGAATCTGGAAGCACAAGAGGACCTTTTATACCCATCCCCTGTGGTCAGGTGACTTTAGCATCACTAAAACAAAAAATGTATTTAAGCACTCTTTTTAGTTTATACAAATACTGATGGCTTCCTAGACATACTACTAATACAGTCCTTAAATCATAAGTAAATAAAATAGCTTAGGACCAGATTTAAAAGTGAAGAGGGAAGTGGAAATTTACACTCATTTTGATTGACTGTTTCTCTCCTCTAAAACTGGCCACAAGAGGCTGCTGCTGGCCTGTAGGGCCCCTGGACTGGCATAATAGAGTCTTTCCACTCCAGGTAAGGCAGGTGTAGCCAATTCAGTGCATCATACTAGCGCTGAATAATACAGTGCCGTCAGTTCAGTGCTAACTTACTAAGCGCTGTGTTACTACAGCACCATCTGATCTCAGCGCTAACTGCATTGCGCTCCTTTCTAAAATGCTCTCCATTCTAAAATGAATTAACAAATCGGATATTAGTTTAAAAAAGTAATTTATTCAATACAGTACAGCATGTAAGGTTACCAAAAAAATCCATTGCTGTACATGTAATGCTACGATCCTTACTAAAATTGAAATACATGGCTGTACATTGAATGCAAAGCTCCAGGCTAAAATTGAACATAGTACATGGCTACAGTACAGTATTTAATGTTACCAAAGAAATCCATGGCTGTACACGTAATGCAAAGCTCCAGGCTAAAATTGAACACAGTACATGGCTACAGTACAGTATTTAATGTTAACAAAGAAATCCATGGCTGTACATGACAGTACATGGCTACAATACAAATGAACACAGTAAAATCCTACAAGCCCCTGACATTTCTAGCTATGCCTTCTAAGAGCTCATCAGCTGTTCAGCTACCAGAATTGTACTCCTTTGTTATTGCTGCTAGTCTACTGTTTAGGGACACATACTTCCGTTTCTTCCTCACAACTACATGACCTTTCATAATCTGGGTAATTATCACCTCTGTTAGAGCCTGCTCATCCTTTAGGAACCCTATCAATTGCCACAAATTAGGATGGTACCTACCAACCTTACAGTTGAACCGTCTGTGCCATGATTCTAGGTCATTATTTGTGCGACGGTCAACCATATACACACTCCAATAACGCACCGGGCAGTCTACAAGCCACTGTTTGTGGAAATACTCATAAAATGATTTTGCTTCTGGCCATCTTGCTAATGCATATGTCACTAAACTGTTAAAATTAAATTGTACTATCTGTGGGGGTAAAAATGCTAACCCTAGCAGCTTTCTCACTTCAAGGTTAAAAGCAGGTTCATTTTGATATAGACATTTTAGTGATAGTGCGCTTAACTTCTTTATTATTGCTTGTGAGAAATGAAAGTAACAGCCTCGATGGTTTACACTGGGGAACACCTTTGGTAATGCACGTATAAGACAAGATTCAAAATCTGAGACGATTATTGTTGGGTTAAGGTCATATCCTCTGGCAGCTGCTTCAAAACTAATTTCTGTAGTGCATCACAGTATAGTTCCTGGATTTATTTGCTAACAGTAGATATACTAAAGGGACTTGCTTATTACCGATAAATGCATGTATAGTAAACAGCTGTGCAAAAGGAACTGGTGCAGCACTGAAAGTCCCGTCAATGTGCCATTCAGAGTTACTAGCCAGCAGCCTCAAACTTTCATCAGTGCAAAAGCATATTGCAACATTGTCCTGTCGCTGGAATAACAGGAAACGTTGCCCATTTAGAGTGTCACTGAATGCATCTGGTAGCTTGCAGGGGATCAAGCTAATCTCACCAGGAATTGGGGGCAAGTTTTTATGTCTTGCTCGATAGAGGGAGGCTCTCATGGAGTCAAATGTCGGGATGGCAGCACTGGATGATTTGGTAATTGCAGTACGAGCATGTTTGTCATATATGCCTGGTACTGGTGCAGTGGATTCGGTAACTTCACCCTTTAGCATAGAGAGGAACCTGGTTCTGAATGCTGCATCTGGATTTGCTTCATGGTTATGCTCTCCCACCAGAATTTCTGAACACTTAGATACATCTGTGTGTAGCCGCCCAAGGCAATTGTCTGTTGTGCAGTGCCAACTCCTACACAAGAAAGGGGTAGTTATCAGATTGTGGTCTTGTGTCTCCAGAAAGTACTGATTTTTAAAATATAGTATTTGAAAGTTACCTTTTACCTCCAGCAATAACCCGGTCAAGTCGATAAATATAGTCATCATGCAATATCAGCTCCTTCCTCTGGCACTATGGACTGTGCGGGTCATGGTTTCAGATGCAATGTGTGATCAAGGCTGTAGCCCATCATTAAATAGTGGGCTAATTTCATTGATTGAACATCATTAATAATGTGCTGATTCTGGCAATGTGGATCAGGGAAAATAGAAAGCAATTTGTGGAACTAGAGCTCTAGAACTAGAGTTTTGATTCTTGGCTAATTGACAATGTGTGGAATTCTTAGCTAATTGGCAATGTGGATCACGGGAAAATGGAAAGCAATGCAATAGAAGTGCAATAGAAAGCTTTGAAATAAACCGCGCTGAAGTGAAGCACCTGCCAATTGTTGCAGCGCTGTAATTGGCGGCGATGTAATGAAAAGCGCTGAACATTACAGTGCTAAAATATGAAGCGCTTAACTGAGCCGCACCCGATAAAACTGGCTTCATTTTGCTCTCCAGAGTTGTAGGACAGAACTTTACTTTTTTGATTTTAACAACCAACAAACTCAAAATCTCTTCCTGGGCATTCTTCTAATCACATAAGACTGCCTGAAGTACTAGTAATGAATTCCCAGGTAACCTTAGTTAGAAAAACTCATTCTTTGTCTTGCCTTGTTTTAGAGTATCCATTTTGTTTTTTTGGGTTGGTTTTCATTAAGGGGGGGAGGAAGGGAGTAATGTATTTTGTTTTCTTTTACTGCTCTTCTCCTCCCGGTTTATTACCTATGAAGGGTATTTTATGTTGCAGCATTTTCTTACAGTTCTTGCTCCACAAAACCATTTTACATAACTACAGGAGGCTCTCTGCTCTATTAGAACCCAATGTTCTATGCAAACTTTAATAGCCTCACAATGCTTTCTCTTAAGCTCTTTCTTGTGTTTTTCAGGCTACCCTAAGTAATCTTATGCTCTTAATGCACCTTATTTTTGTGTATGCCTCATATAGGCCTTGGAGGTCATATGCACACCTCCTTACATTTTTAACTTTCGTGGGCATAATAGCCACACAGTTTTGATTTACATTTTATATTACTTTTATTCCTACTGGTGTACTGGAATTTAAAGGCACAGTTTGCACTCATTTATGTGTACTTTCAATCGTTAATTGCTTTTAAAGCACTGCATCATTTCTCTTTTCTTTCAAGGCAAAAAGCACTGCAGTTTACATTCAGTGAACATGTTTTACTACACATTATCACTTTATGCTAGACTGTACTGGCATTAATTTTACTTAAATAACAACTAATGGTGCATTCTGTTACAGCAGACCTGCACATTTCAAGTACCTCAAATACCTTACTGATTTGCTTTATTCCCTTCTCCACAGAAATACATATGGGAACATTTTAGCCATAACTATATATAATTATCCCCCAATACACAGGTAGCATTAATGTTAACTGCACTAAGTCCTACAGGTGCATCTTTGTTAGCACTGTATTATTTAGCCAACAGTCCAGCACATTTGAAGGCTTTTAAGCCTTTATTCCCAAAAAAGGGGAGGGGCAAGGTGAGACCCTCATTTCTTTACCAGGGCACCTCACCCATGACAGGGACACCCTGTCACATTCCTCCCTACCTAAGGGCAACCATCCCATGGTTGTCTGATACTGTCAACCAACCCTTAAAGGGGTTTGGCGGAGGTCCGGCCCACCCACACCATGAAGCTCCACCCCAGGATCCCATAAATCAGAATTCATAACGTTGAACATCTTTACACAACAATACTGACAATACAATATTTACCCTGGGGCTATCTACTATCCTGTTAAACATAGTAAATGTCTTAATTAACAGATCTAATTTATACAGTTCTAAACAGTACCAGTCATCACTGATCGGAGAATTCTTGCATTCTTTTCATCACCCAGAATCCATATTCCTATTTGTTTAGTTATGGTGCTAACAGGCACCCATATCCAAAACACACACTAATTACATGCCTTATACCTTATATACTGATGGTGGTTATGTTCTGAACCAGAAGAAGATTTAAAAGGATCAGCAGTTTTAGAAAGCTCAAATAGAAGGAGAAGGAATCGCCCGACAGTGGCCAACTGTTCAGACTTTAGAAGAAATGTAAAGAAATAGAATAGAAGAAGAGACTATTGCAACAGCAGTTTTTTTTCTTTGAAAAGGAGAAAATGAAAAGTTAATTTTATTCCCCACCTTCCCTCACTCTGGAAGGGGATGGAGCCATGGCCCACCCTCTTCCATTGGCTCCATCTCAGGGTCCCTTATTATGACAATACATTCACACCTGGAATCTAGATCCTTGTCACTTATTACATACATTTTCCCTGAGACTGATTTACTGGTCTTTTAAACCTTGCTAGAAAGTGTACTGCAGTTTTATGCAGCTTAACGCTACTTTCATGCAATGGACATTTCAAACAGACGCTTCCTACATTTTACCATATACTAGATCTTTAGACTCAAATGTTAGACACATCTCTAGTGGTCCCTATATTCACAATAGACTTCCTGGGGGAATTCTTAAGTACAACCTGCCCCTTTACAGAATTAATCCTTCTGGGTAACCACCTGCCAAGATAGTCAGAAACATTTAAACAGAAAGGGTTTACATAGGCTACCATCCTGATCTAGTGGCACTATGTTGGAATCACCATCTCTTCCCTGGGTGCCATATACCTTTGTCTTCACCCCTGGAAGTGATTCCACCCCTCCACCATTCTGATACCCTTCTGGACTTGTATTCAGCACCAACTTTTAGATAGTCGGCCACCTGCCGATACATGCCAGGCCAATAGTAAGCTGGCGTGATGGGACAATACCTCCCCATGGCTGACAGGCCTCAACTGGCTGCCTCTTGCAGTCTCCAGTACTTTCTGTCTCAAGTCTACGGGTACTACAACCCTTGCATACATTTGTTTTGTCCGGGGGTTTGGCCTCACATGGTAGAGAACCTCATCTCTCTTCTCATACCACCATAGTTGATTCCTCTTGACACCCCCATCAACCTGCTTTTCATCTTGAATTTTGATATACGCCCCAAGCTTAGTGATTTCTGGATGCTCTAACTGTACTTTTCTCCAATTTACCATATGTAAATCATCACATTTCAAGGGAGGGGTATAACACATTTTAAAATCCCTTCGACTATTACAGCCTCTTCTATGTTGCTTGTAGTCTTCACCCCAGACTCTACAAGAACAGTCTTACCTGGGGACTGGTCCTCTGTCAAGCGGTCTTCCTCTAGGTAACATCCTGGAAATATAGGCAGTTCAGGAAGCACTGACCACAAAAGTTCCTTTGGGGAGTCCTCCTCCAGATAACATCCTGGGAATATTTGCAACATCAGCAGATTAATCCAGTTTGGGTCCTCCTCCACCATAGCCCGGACATCCTCCTCCTCTGACATGGTGTCATCAACTTGCCTTGGTTCCCTCCTGGATGAGTCTCTGGCCTGTTGCAGTGGATCCTCAGCCCCTGCACTAGGAGCTCTGCGTCTCTCCAGCGACTGTCTGCCTCCAACCAGCGTTTGTTCACCCAGCACAACAATCGCATCTGATCAGCCATCTGGTCCTGTGGTGCCTTGCCCAGACCACCATCTCCATATTTCCACATCTTCTCTGTCACCATGCACTTTCTGCCTATCCTGAGGTTCTAGGTCTAGCACCCCCAACTGAACTCCCTCAGTATGACTTGGACGTTCAGCCAGAAATCTCAGTTCTGACACCAATTGTAGTAGGGTAGGGATTTCAGGATAATAAATTCAGGCAGACCACAGCTAAAGTGCATAAAAAGTGCCAGGTGGCATTTATCATTTTATTTTCCTTTCATAAAATGATCAGTAGTTGAACAGAATTTAAGAAAATTATTAGTTCAGCAGGTTTAAAGTAAAAAGTCACTATACAGCATCAAGTGTGCAAACACACACTCTTGCATCAGAGGTCTGACACCTCACACAGTCAGCTCTCCACTGACACCCTATCTGAATCTGGAAGCACAGGAGGACCTTTTATACCCACCCCTTGTGGTCAGGTAACTTTAGCATCACTAAAACAAAAAATATATTTAAGCCCTCTTTTTAATTTATACAAATACTGAGGGCTTTCTAAACATACTACTAATACAGTCCTTAAATCATAAGTAAATAAAATAGCTTAGGACCAGATTTAAAAGTGAGAAGGGAAGTGGAAATTTCAACTCATTTTGATTGACAGTTTCCCTCCTCTAAAACTGCCCACAAGAGGCTGCTGCTGGCCTATAGGGTCCCTGGACTGGAACTTAACAGAGTCTCTCCACTCAGGTAAGACTGGCTTCATTTTGCTCTCCAGAGTTGTAGGACAGAATTTTACTTTTTTGATTTTAACAACCAACAAACTCAAAATCTCTTCCTGGGCATTCGTCTAATCACATAAGACCATAGGTGCCGGAACAGGGGGGCCACTAGGGCCATGGCCCTACCACTTTTATAAGTGGCCCTACCACTTTTTGCTATCATGGTAAAATATTTAATAGGGGAAAATTTAGCCCTTACGTCCTTGGCCCTACCACTTTTCAAACCGTTCTGGCACCACTGCATAAGACTGCCTGAAGTACTAGTAATGAATTCCCAGGTAACCTTAGTTAGAAAAACTCATTCTTTGTCTTGCCTTGTTTTAGAGTGTCCATTTTGTTTTTTTGGGTTGGTTTTCATTAAGGGGGGAAGGGAGTAATGCATTTTGTTTTCTTTTACTGCTCTTCTCCTCCCTGTTTATTTCCTATGAAGGGTATTTTATGTTGCAGCATTTTCTTACAGTTCTTGCTACACAAAACCATTTTACATAACTACAGGAGGCTCTCTGCACTATTAGAACCCAATGTTCTATGCAAACTTTAATAGCCTCACAATGCTTTCTCTTAAGCTCTTTCTTGTATTTTTCAGGCTACCCTAAGTAACCTTATGCTCTTAATGCACCTTATTTTGTGCGTGCCTGCATAAGGCCTTGGAGGTCATATGCACTTGACCTCTCTTGCATTTTAACTTTCATGGGCATAATAGCCACACAGTTTTGGTTTACATTTTATACTACTTTTATTTCTACTGGTATACTGGAATTTAAAGGCACAGGGCTCGATTCTAGTACCGTTACGCCTGGCATAACAGCACTTGCACCATGTAGAATGGTGCATGTAGCAACTTACGCCAGCAGTTGTGATATGCGCGATTCTATAAAGTGGCCTGCGACATGTTGCAGGCCACATGCACCAAACAGCAGTTACGCTCCCAGTTGTGCCATAAACGCCCTGTGACATGGCGCTAGGGCGTTTACGGCAGCAGTTGCACCCCATTCCAGAAGGGCAGCAACAAAGTCCCCACCATTGGGATTCTACAAGAACCCCCGGAGGAGAACCAACAATGTAAGTTACACCAGCATTTAGCTGGTGTTACCTATGGCCGATCCGCGGGTCCTGTAGATCCACCTGCAGACATGTCACCTTGTCCACCCCCCCATGCCAGCATACCACAGTGGGGCCCTGCAGGGCTACCCATCCCCCCATCCTCCCGAACCACCCATTGGCACAAGTCCCACAGGATGCAGTGTTGCCATCCCCCACCTGCCCCAAACCGCGAATCGCCGGGCTATGCGGCGGTGCAAAGCTTTCCCTAGCCCAGCTTTATTTGTATCAGTTAATAAAGTCTCAGATTCCTGGTAAGCCCAGGCCTTCCTGTTAAAGTTAGTCCACCCAGTACCTCCTCATCCATCTGATTGCGCACAGTTTCATCACTTTACGGCCAGCCACTGACTGAGTGCGTCAGCAGTGCTCACTGGAAAGCACACGGCCTAACTAATTTCTGAGTGAGTCTTTGCGTAGCGCTCCCACAGCACTCAGTTGGGGGCTGGCCATGGAGGTGAGAGGTGGGCTGTGCCAGTCACCGGCTGGGGACAGGTGGAGGGGGTGCTGGGTGGACTGGCATGGCTGGGTGGGGGTGTGGGGAGCCACTAGACTACCAGGGAATTGGAGGACTTTATTAATATTATACTGATCGGAGGGGTGCTAGACTACCAGGGATTAGGTGATCATTATTAGTATTATACTGATTGGGGGGAGAAGCTAGACTACCAGGGATTAGGTGACCATTATTAATATTATACTGATCGGGGGGGCTGCTAGACTACCAGGGCTTCCCTGGGTATATGCCGCATTTGCAGCTGGCGACTCAGGGTTGGGTCACAGGAGGGGGGGGTTGACTGTGCCACAATGCTGTTGCAGCTTGCAACATGCTTGCCAGGTGGGCCCGCAGTTTGGCGTACCTGGCCACATGTCGCAAGTCACAGGACTTAGCTATGATGACCCTGCCCCATCTAAAATAGGGTGCAGGGTCAATGTCAGTGATTCGGGTTAGCGCAGTTATGCTTGGCGGTGTACTTGCCACCCTTCTAGAATCGGGACATTTACTTGTACTTTCAATCACATTGCTTTCGTTACTGCATCATTTCTCTTTCTTTCAAGGCAAAAAGTACTGCAGTTTATATCCAGTGAACATGTTTTGCTACACATTATCACATTATGCTAGACTGTATTGGCATTAATTTTACTTGAACTAACACCTAATGGTGCATTCTGTTACAACAGATCTGCACATTTCAAGTACTTCAAATACCTTACTGATTTGCTTTATTCCCTTCTCCACAGAAATACATATGGGAGCATTTTACCCATAACTATATATAATTATCCCCCAATACACAGGTAGCAATAATGTTAACTGCACTAAGTCCTACAGGTGCATCTTTGTTAGCACTGTATTATTTAGCCAACAGTCCAGCGCATTCAAAGGCTTTTAAGCCTTTATTCCCAAAAAAGGGGAAGGGCAAGGTGAGACCCTCATTTCTTTACCAGGGCACCTCATCCATGACAGGGACACCCTGTCACAGGGGTCTGGTGAGGTAGGAGCAGGTGAGGTAGGAACTTTAAGGGAGGAGGTTACAGAAGAAGGCTTGACTGAGGTGGGGAGTGGGGTGGAGGCTAAACTGAGGGGAGCCGGGGTACTCGCTTATAAAAGCTGTGTCCAGAGGGAAAACAGGGGGAAGTGGTCTCAGGGAAGGGGAAGGTGATGGGGACTGGAGGGGGAGTCCAAAAGGAGGTGAACCCATGCCCAAGGGGGACACTAAGGTACTTCTGCTGGGGGCTCCATGATCAGGGGTATTCACTGGGAGGGTCTGGGAGAGGGAAAGTCCAGTCAAGTTAAGGTATTGGGTATTTCCGGTCTGACTGTGCATGGAGCGAAGTTCATAGTGTATGAGTTGGTGAGGGATTGTGGTGGATTACTGGACTTCCTGATGTATCTGGAGACAAATGATATTGAGGAGAATAGTGTACTGGAAATTCAGGCACGGTTACAAGAACTGACCAGGGTCTGTCATGACAATGGTTGCACAGTCTCCTTCTCAGAAATCCTGCCAGTGCCAAGGGCCATGGTGGAGAACAAACAGAAGATCAGGGAGATAAAAGACTGGCTCAGGCAGTGGGGTGAAGCATGTGGAATTGGGGTGTTGGGAGACTGGGGGATTTGGGAAGACAAGGGACTGCATGCTCGGCATAGACTTCGCCTAAATCTGGTAGGAAATGAAGTTCTCAAATGGGGATATTGGATTTCATTCAGGCTTGATGGGGTTTAAGCTTGTGAAGGGGAGAGGGTTGAAATGTGGGGCTGATCCGGCCATCCATATCACAGGTAGGACTGGCCTCCACCCCAAAAGGGGGGATGGTACCCTAGGAGAGGGAAGTGGACAGACATATGAAGGATCCAGGGAAGAGATGGTTAAGGTGGGTGGGGACAAGGGTTGGAGGGTAGTTTTAATCAATGTCAGGAGCCTGGGGAATAAGATGCCTGCATTCCAGGATGCGCTGGTTGAGGGTGGGTTGGATGTAGCAGCGGTCACTGAAACTTGTGCCACCCCTGGCCATGACTGGGATCTTAATCTGAGTGGGTACCTTGTGCTTAGGGAGGATAGAATGGTGGGCAGAGGGGGAGGAGTGGCAATGTTTATTAGAGATAATATTGAGATTATTAGAGTGGAGGAAGCAGAGGGCAGGGTGGAGGCCTTGTGAGTCACCTTGTGAACCCCCGTGGGAGGGTGGATTAAGTTGGGGGTGGTATATAGCCCCCCAAGGCTGGCAGAGAACCTGGAGGCATGCCTGCTGACTAACATTAAGGGTCAGTGTAGACTGGAAGGGGAAGGAGTGATGTTGATAGGGGACCTTAATATGCTGGCTACCGATTGGGGAACTATGACGTCCACTGTGACCAGGGAGCAAAAGCTGCTGGATGGCTTCTAGGACATGTCCCTCAATCAGCAGGTGATGGATCCAACTAGGGAGGGTCATATCCTGGATGAGGTTTTAGCAGATGGTGATCTTATACCGGATCTAGTTGTGGAAGAACCCCTGGTTGGGAGTGACCAGGACACAGGTCTGGTTTTGGCTTAATGGGGGGGGGGGGTTGTTCAAGGACGATGATTGTAGATTTTCAGGGGCAGACTTTAGGAGCATAGGGGAAATACTCAAGGGGCATTTACAGAAGATAAAACCAGGTATGGACATTGAAGGCAGGTGGGAGATCATAAAGCAGGGGCTACAGGAGGCCACCAGGACCTGTGCAAAGGTGAGGCACAAGGGCGGTAGGTCTCATAAGCCATGTTGTTGGACCAAGGAGATCCAGGAGGCAGTAGGGGAGAAGAAGGCTGCCTATGGTAGGTACAAAAAAATGAGAGGAGAGAGGGATAGGGAAAACTATCGCCTGGCAGCCAGGCAAGTTTCCAGAGTGGTGAGGTGGACAAAGGCCAGGAAGAAGCAGAGGCTGGCACAGGGGATACGGGGTGGGGAAAAGAAGTTCTTTAGGTATATTGGGGAGAGGAGTAAGGTCAAGGGCCAGCTCAGTAGGTTGAGGTCAGCTGGGGGGAGGGTGGAAAGGGCTGGAGAGCAGGCGGAGGTTCTAAATAAGTACTTTGCCTTGGTGTTCACTAGAGAGGAGGCTGGGAAACTACCCCAAAAGGGGTTGCAGGACACATAAGGGGCAGCAGACCTACTTATTGAGGTACCTGTACAACAAGCTGCGGGAAAGTCCAGGGTGAGGACGTCAGGCTGGTTTTGCTGAAGGGGAGGGACAGATGCTGGTATTCCTATTGGTCAGGTGTGGAAGCCCTCAAGTCCCTAAAAGGACAGATCTCAGGCCTGATGCTATTCAGTCCAGAATACTGTGGGAGTTGGTGTATCTCTTGGCTGTGCCACTGGCGGATCTCTTTAACATGTCACTGCAGATGGGGAAGGTGCCAAGGGATTGGAGACTGGCGTATGTTGTGCCCATCCATAATGGGGGATCAAAAGAAGAGCCAGGAAACTGTAGACCTATCAGTCTGACGTCAGTGGTGAGGAAGATAATGGAGAACATACTTAAGGAAAGGCTTGGGGGGGGGGTTCTTGGAGGAGATGGGTTATCTGGATGACCGGCAGCATGGGTTTGTACCAGATAGATCGTGTCAGACTAACCTTGTAGAATTCTATGAGTGGGTGACATCAGCACTCGACAGGGGGAAACCAGTGGATGTACTGTTCCTGGACTTCAGCAAAGCGTTTATTTTGTCCCTCACAATGGCCTGCTGGGGAGGACGGGGTAGGCCCACTGATGGTTAGGTGGATTGGAAATTGGCTTTATGGGCACACTCAATGAGTAGTGGTCGGGTAGGTCTCGTCTCCTAGGGAGGTCATAAGTGGGGTCCTACAGGGATCAGTTCTGGGGCTGCTCTTGTTTAATGCTGCCTACATCTCCGATATCAGAGAAGGTATCGGTGCAAAATGAGTCTGTTTGCAGATGACTCTAAGCTAGGGGCAGTGGTGGATGGGAGGAGGGAAGATTGTCCCTGCAAGGGACCTGGATACTTGGACAGGTGGTCCTGCACCTGAAAATTGAAATTTAACTCCTCTAAGTGGAAGGTGCTACATCTAGGGCATGAGAACCCAACTATGTGTACACCCTGGGTGGGATAAGTTGCAGACCACAGCAGGGGAAAGAGACCTGGGAGTCCTGATGGATGTGAACATAAATAACAGAGCAGTGCAGGAGTGCTGCGGTCAGGGCAATAGGATGCTGGCTGCATCGCTAGGGGAATTACCTCTAGGAACAGGGAAGTGATTTTGCCACTGTACAACAGCCTGTTTAGACCACATCTGGAGTACTGTGTGCAGTTCTGGAGGCCGCACTCTAAGGAAGGACATCCAACTCTTGGAGAGGGTTCAGAGGAGAGTGACCAAAATGATCCGGGGCCTGGGAGATATGACATATGAGGAGCGACTACAGGAGCTCAACCTGTTCTTGCTGGAGGAGAGGAGGGACCGGGGGGACATGATTGAGGTCTTCAAGTACCTCAGGGGAGTAAATAAGGTAAGCCGAGATGGGATCTTTTGGTGGAAGGTGTGTGGAATCACCAGAGGACACAGTTGGAAGATTGAGGGTGGGAGGATTAGGGGAGAAAGGAGGAGGAGGTACTTCACCGAGAGAGTGGTGGAACCGTGGAATGCACTGCCCGGGGAGCTGGTACAGGCAGCTACGGTGGAAGGGTTCAAGAGAGGGTGGGATAGGTATAGGCAAAGGGTAAAGCAGAGGATGGCTTACCTGTTGGGGGTCGGGACTGGGGGATGGAGTAACAGAGGAAGGAGCCATATAGATGGCTACAGTATCCAATCAGGGTGCTGAAGCACGAGCAGACTTGATAGACCAATATGCCTACTCTGATGGCATCTAGTATGTTAGTATGGTAATGTGTGTGTTGTGTGCCTGAAGCCAGGGAGAGATGTTTTGGCAATTCCACATTGCACAGACTGCTGAAAGCGATTTGGAATGAGTAAGTCAGGTGGCACGATGGTAGCTGAAGCAAAACACATCCGTTTAGCTCCCACTTGGACATTGGCAGGAGACCCTGTCAGATCAGAGCAGCAGTAGGCTGGGTGCAGTCAGGGAGACCCCATAGAGGTTAAGAGTTCTTGGAAATGTCTGTAAGATTCTTTGCAAGGCCAGGAAAAGAAGAATTTCCATGCCACAAGGGTGGATTTGGACACTGCAGCTGCAGGTTCAGCAGATCCTTGGGTGGAAGGCCCAAGCCCAAGCCTCGTGGGAGAGTCTGAGGTAGAAGAAGCATTGTGTTGGGAGGCCAATGCCTCCGACGGCAGTGAGGAATGGACAATTTCGGGAGCTGGAGCAACTGTCAGCTCCTGGGCAGATGTTGTGGAAGAAAAAGAAGATGCAATGGCTATGGTGGGACCCTGTGATTCACCATTAGCACTGGCTTCAATGGAGCCTTCTGAGGAAGAAATGGATGAAGGCTCTAGAGATGCACCAACAAGGGGTGGACTGCTTTTACTCTGTACTTTGCGTTCAAAGCTGGCTCAACCAGGAATGGCCACACCCAAGCCATGACACTGGTTTGGAGTTGGTTAAAAGCAGCAAAGAGGAAAGAATCATTCGTAGATGAGCTGTGGCTGAGTATGAACCCTCATACCCTTTCTTCTCTCACCAAACCTGGGAAGAAATTGAGGAAAACAGGCAAGCCTGCTTGTGGAAGGAAGCTTGTGCCAACCTGCATCCCAAAGTAAACAAGTGGGTCAAAATTAAAGTGTGTAATGAAAGACTGCAATTCTGGAAGCGTGGCAGGACTTTGTTAATTGATTCCATAGGAATAGTGCACAAAGCTGGCCAAGAGACATTTTACAATGTTCCTGTGGTTCATCCTGATGAGGAAACAGTCTATATCCCACACCCCTGATTGGTACTACCCCTGAATAGTGCCACTCATCAGCCATTGTGCCCACATGCCAAGTAAATGCAACAATGCCAGCCAAGCAATCTGCCACCAAAGAGGCGGCAACCCTGGATGGAGGTGTCTTTCTTCTGGTGATCCAGGTTCGTCTTCAGCAGCATCCAGTTTTGGGTCCAGCAGCATCCAGGTTCGGCTGCAACAACATCCAGGTTCACCAGCCCAGCAATAGGAGAAGATTTCTAGTCCAGGTCCAGTAGGAGGTCATGGAAGCATCTGATCCAAAGATTTCTTCTGTCCAGCAGCTGAAGATCATCAGGCCCACAGGTCCAAAGAGGTGATGTTGACATCTATTTGTTGCCTAGAAACTGGTAAGGTATTTTCATTTTAATTTGACTGTTTTCCTGCAATTAAGGATGCCCTTGGAACTTTATTCACCTATGAGACTTTCTAGAACTGGACTGCAGTGCTAGCCGGTTATGTACCTGTTCAACAACTGTGCTTCAGCAGGCTCCAGCCTAGGAGAGACTCTATTTGTAGTGCCTTGGCACCCTGGACTCCTCCACAGTCATCAGACTTGTAGCGATCCCCTCCCCCAAAATGTTTCTGTAAATGCTTTTTTGTTTTCTATTTTTGTACTTTTATAAAAAACTTTTAAAATGCTTTTGGGTTTGTGCAGTATCCACAGTGGGAGGTTTTGGTCATTGTATTTGGTTTACAGGTTGTGTTGTTTGCAGAATGTGTTTTGCAATGTTTTTTTTGCAGGTGTTCCTGAAAGAAGACAGGAAGCACAGAGGAAGATTTTTGGGACTCATCTGAGTCCTCTTTTGTGTAGTTGTTAGGCTTTATGTAATGGTGTGAGTACAATGTCTCACTTGTTCTTCTTTGCAGGAGTGAAGTGTTTTGTAGTTTGTAGATTTTAGGAAATCAAGGGGCGATCCCCTGAAGATCCTTGCTTGTTTTCAGCTGTCTTTGGAAAGGACTTGTGTAGAAACTAATCTGACATGCTACTCAGGAAAGGGTGCCTTTTAGTTGTTCCCTGCCCAGTGGAAGGAACAACTGGTCAGTAAGTACTGTTTTAGGAGACAAGTTCTCCAAAATTAGGGGTTTCATTTCTTGGGGGGGGGGTGCCCATAGAGAAGGCTAGATCGCACCCATTAGTGCCCCTTTGTTCACCCAAGTGTGTGAAAGGAAATTCAGTGTTCACCCAAGTGTGTGAAAGGAAGTTTAATGTTCACCCCAGTGAGTGAAGGAAATGTTCAATGTTCACCCCAGTGAGTGAAGTACATGTTCAGTGTTCACCCCAGAGACTGAAATGGTTCTGAGTGTGTGGCTTAGTGTTCCATGTAACTGCACTCATGGGAGGAGAATGTGTTTGGGTGTGTGGCTAGCTCCACGTATGTGCACCATTGGGAATGGGAAAGAAGTTTGTGTTCTTGAACTGTACTGCATGCAAGGAGAGTTCGCGAAAGTTGTACCTGTCTTGCCTTGACCAACCCCTTGGGGGTCCACTACCTGCTTTAGTTTGCCATCTGTTAAATAAAGCCATACTGCACAATCCCAGTTCCTGTTCTGGACATTCTGATTCTTGCTTCTGGCATGGAATTAATGGGGCCCCCTCAGCAGTTTAGATCTAGCATATGCCTAGCAGCCTCTACTCTGGATCTGGTTGTAATGTACAAAGGTTCATGTGTTTTTGTTCTTGTACCCCACCTCTTCCTCTAGAAATGAGCCTGGCATACATCCTAATACCTAGGGTGGTACCAACCTTTCAATTTCCTTTTAAAAGGTAAATGGTATGCCATGTGTGGGAACCAGTGTCAGATTTGATGGGGGGTGTCCAACTTGCTATAAGGAGGAGGAGAGGCGGTAACAGGAGGGGAAGCAATAGGGGAATGATGCAAAGAGCACAAAATGTGCAGATGAGGGATATAAGGAGGGAGGCAGTGGGTTCCGGGGAGTGGACAGGGATCACAGTGGAAGGTCCGGGGGTGGACAGGGATCACAGTGGAAGGTGGGGTCAGAATCAGAATGATGGGGAGGTGTTGGTGCTGGGGACTCCATATTGAAGGGGGATAATTTTGGGAGGAAGATGGGAAAGGCACAGTCACATCTGGGTCGAGGTAATTCCAGGGTTGATCACAGACAAGGCAGAGCAGGCACTTCTCAAGTGTGAAAGCAGAAGGAGGATGAAACCATACATGGTGGTGCATGTGGGAACAAATGACTTGGCTGAGGAAATGGCGGAGGTGGTAAAGGAGAGGTTCGAGGACTTGGGTAGGCAGTGTGAGGAGGTGAGAGTATCGCTAGCATTCTCTGAGGTGCTACTGGTACCGTGTGCAAGTACAGGGAGGGAAAAAAAAGGATAGAGGAGTTCAATGTGTGGCTGAGGGACTGGTCCCGAACCAGGAAATATGGACTGGTGTCAGACTGGGTTAGGACCTGGGACAATAGCGATCTATATGCAGGGGACAGGTTACATTTAAACAAAGAGGGCAAGAGCATACTCAAACAGGGATAAGAGGGGTATATTTCAACAAGGGTGGATTTAAACTAGGAAGGGGGGGTGGCGAGGGGACCGTTGTTAGAAACAATGTCCAGAAAGGGAGGCATAGGGTGCTTACCCCCCTAGTTAGAGGTGAAAGCAGGGAGAAGGGGGCACAGAGAGGACCAAGGGGGGGGAAGAAGAATGGTAAGGTTGGGGGGGTAACAGGGTGGAAGGTGGTTTCACTGAATGCAAGAAGCCTAAGGTACAGAACTGCGGAGTTACAGGCTCTCTTGACGGTGGAATTGGTGGACATAGCAGCCATCACAGAAACATGGGCCATGCAGTACCAGGACTGGGAGATGATGATCCCAGGGTACAGACTATTCAGAAAGGATAGGGCCAAGGGGAATTGGGAAGGGGTGGTGATCTATGTGAGGGAGGAGATTAAGTGCATAAGGGAGGAAGAGGAGCAGGGGAGGACAGAAGCTCTGTGGATGCAGTTCCAGGATGCGAGGAATAGGACACTGAGGATGAGGGTAGTGTACAGGCCACAATCACAGGGTTGTGACCTGGACCGGGAACTGGCAGATCAAATTTGAAGAGTAAGCAGGAAGGGAAGCACGGTGGTGGTGGTGGGGGATTTCAGGACAGCTTCTTGACACAGCTGGTACAGGGGCCGACACGGAGGAAAGGACTTTGGGCCTCATACTGGATAATGGGAAAGCTGTAAGGAACCTAGAAGTGGGGGAACCGCTTGCTGGGAGTGACCACTACTCAGTGTGGTTCACACTCAACATGGGAAGGGACACAGGGTGCACGGGTACAAGGGTGGTTGAGTTTAGGGGGGCAGAGGCAGACTTTAGGATGATGGGGGAAATTCTGAGCAAGCACCTGGCAGACATCCAACAACACATGGATGCAGATCAGAAATGGAATATAATAAGTGAAGGGCTGGTGGAGGCAGCAGAGACCTGTACTAGGAAAAAAAAAAACAAGAAATACAGGGCAAAGAAACCCAGTTGGCTGTCACCGGAGGTCAGGGAAGAGGTGAGAGCCAAGAGGGTGGCATTTCGGAAGTGTAGCAAAATGGGAAGAGGAGAAGATAAAGATGTATGCAGGAAAAAGTCTAGGGAGGTCACCAGACTGGTCAAGGGGGCCAAAGCATCTAGAGAGCTGAGACTGGCACAGGGGATCAAAAGAGGAGAAGAAGACTTCTTCTGTCACATAGGAGAGAAAAGAAGAAGCAAAGACCAGCTTGTGAGGATCAAGAAAGATGGGGGTGGAGAAAGGTCTAGAGCAGGCAGAGGCACTGAATGGGTACTTCTGCTCTGTGTTCCACCTGGGAGAAGGGGGACAAATACCTCAGGCAAGTGGGGGGGATGGGTAAGGGGAGAGGACAACAGATGTAGGGATTACAGAGGGCAGGGTGCTGGAGAGGTTGAGGGCATTAAGAGTAGACAAAGCACCTGGGCTGGATAGCATTCACCCTAGTGTACTGAGGGAGCTGGCAGAGGTCCTTGCGGGGCTGCAGACAGAACTGTTCAATACATACCTGGACACAGGATGTGTGCCACAGGATTGGAGGATGGCCCATGTGGTGCCCATCCATAAAAGTGGCCAAATAATGAATCAGGGAACTACAGGCCAGTGAGCCTCACCTCGATTGTAGAGCAAACCTCATGGAGATCATCCTAAAGGAGAAGCTTGTGAGCTTTGGAGGCAAAATGGTATCCAGGATAACCAGCAGCATGGGTTTGTCACAGACAGATCGTGCCAGACAAACCTGGTAGAATTCTATGACTGAGTGGCACAAGAACTGGACAAGGGCCATGCTGTGGACATCTTGTACCTGGACTTCAGTAAGGCCTTTGATACAGTGCCGCATGGGAGATTGGGAGGAAACTGGAGTATGTGGGGCAGGACCAAAAATGGTGACCTGGATCAGGAACTGGTTGAGGGGAAGACAGCAAAGGGTGGTGGTGGTGGTGGGGAAACTCTCATCACCGAGAGCAGTGACGAGCAGAACACCACAGGGATCTGTGTTGGGACCAGTACTGTTCAGGATTTTCACTGCAGATATCTTGAATGGGATCCAGAGCAAAATCAGTCTGTTCGCAGATGATACCAAGATGGGAGCTGTGGTAGATGACTTGGGGGGGGGAAGGGTTGCAGGAAGACCTGAATAAGCTGCAGGAGTGGGCAGATAAATGGCAGCTGGGGTTCAACACCAAGAAGTGCAAGGTTCTGCACTTTGGAGCCCGGAACCAGGGGAGGGATTATAACTTAAATGGAGTTCAGTTGGGTTGCTCCACAGAAGAGAAGGACCTGGGGTGATCATAACAGGGAGCATGAACAACTCTGTTCAATGCAGAAGGGCGGCGGCAAAAGCCAACAAAATGCTGGGGTGTATAGCTAGAGACATCTCCTTCAGAAGTAGGGAGGTTATCCTGTCCTTTTATAGGTCGCTGGTCAGGCCCCACCTGGAGTACTGCATGCAATACTGGCACCTGTTCCTGAAGAAGGACATCAAATTGTTGGGGGGGGTACAGTGTAGAGCTACAAAGATGATCCAGGGATTAGAGGGCAAGCCTACATGAGGAAAGGCTGGGGAGCTGAATATGTACTTTCTGGAAGAGAGAGGACAGAGGAGATATGATTGAGACCTTTAAGTACCTGAAGGGAATAAACAAGACTAATACAGGAGGGATTTTCCAGAGGAGAAAGGGGAGGGACAAGAGAGGACACCAACTGAGACTGGAGGGGGGGTAGATTCAGGAGAGAGATGAGACATTTTTTCACAGAAAGAGTGGTGGACAAGTGGAACTCCTTGCTGGGTGAGGTAGTGGCCTGCAAGATGGTAGACATCTTGAAGAGGGGTTGGGATAGGGAAGGGGTAATATGATGGGGGAAGGGATGGGGCAGCAGCATTATAAGTGCTAGCTGTGCACTCAAGCAGACCCGATGGACCATGACTGAGGCCTGTTTCTGCTGGCATTTTCGTATAAGTGGCAAGAGGGTTACATGCCCATCTGTGGCCAGACTCCTCATTCAAGATTTTGAAGATGGTGATTGCCTGCAATCTCTTTACTTTTGACCTAGATATCTCTTAATCCTCCGGCTAATTGTGGGATGCCCTCTTCCACACTGTGCACTTATCAATTAGATATTCACAATCTGCTGTTGCTGTTTCTGTGGGGCAGTTCATGTATCCACATTGCTCCCATACCTGTCATTATGATCCATCTTCCTAAATGCTAAGGATTGTTTCTTTTGTGATCCTGTTACTGGTCCCTGCTTTGTGCTGTATCATATTTGCTGATTTGTGCATTTCTGATGTTTAATTTTGTCCTTTTTATGTTTGCTTGCACGCATGTGCAAGAAACATAGTGCCATCAACGGAGATTTCGGAGGTGTGTCACCTCCTCCTCCAATTCAGGCAGCGAGCTGGCAGGCGCGGCCCCTGTAAGCCAATGCATTTTGGAGCTGCCTATGACACGCTCCAAAATGCAGTGGCATACAGTTGAAAGGGAGCTACGCTTGAGTGAGCAGCGATAAGAAGCTGCTCACGCAGCTTCCCCAGCCGCAGGCGCAGGCGCGCTCTCGCATCGCACAGAGTAGCCGACGGGTGCCCAACTCGCCGGGCTGAGCTGCATCGCTCCCTCCCCTTCCCAGTATTTGGTGCCACGCTGGGGCCCACCCCAGGGTGGCAATCAATAATTTGCCGGCGGGGTGCCCAATCCCCGTCGCTGAAACCCAAAGTCCTTGTGCGCACGCTGGGAGCCCACCCCAGCGTGGCAAATGTCTAAGAGGGTTTTGCCAGCGGGTGCCCCAATCCCCGTCAGCTGAAACGCCCCAAAGTCGTTGTACCTCGCTGGGAGCCCACCCCAAGCGTGGCAAGCGGTCCCTGACGTCTTTTTTTTTTTCACCTGCAAAACAAAAACTGTCCCCCGTCGTCTCCCGAACCCCCTCCCACAACCCACCTACCCACTGCACCAGCCTCCACACCCCCTCACCCCATACTTACCTCCGGACTCCGGCGCGATGATCTTCGGTGGACCGGGAACACGTCTGCACTCTTCAAAGCCGACCGCGAACTGAGGAAATGCCGGTAAGCTGTATAATGGGCTAGATAGAAGGGGTTCAACTTTATTGCATATCTCAGGCATTTTTGGGAATTTTTGCAGCAAATTTTCAACATGGGGTTTTTGGGACCCCTTCTCATGAATGATGTCACTGTCATGGCAGTAATTCGGGCTCTGAAGGGTGATTTCGCGCAGTGACTGCGAAATCACTCTTCAGGACTGAATATTGCCATGACAGTGACATCATTCATGAGAAGGGGGCCCAAAACCCCCATGTTGAAAATTTGGTGCCAAAATTCCAAAAAATTACTGATTTAGCCGTGGCGTTGCGCAGTTCCTACGCAGGCTCGTAAGTTCGCGAAATTTCAATATTTTCACTCCAGATTTTCAACATTGCCATTTCACCACACCGTCTTATGAGTAGTACAGCTGTCATTTTTCACATCTCACCCAAAATGTGTTTCCACCCCTGTAGCGCAGAATGGCGCAGTCGGTGTGCGAAATCAATGTACGGGACAAATTAAGAAAATCACAGTGACACTTTTCATGAGCAGAGGTCTTGAAATGGCTATGTTGAAAATTTGGTGAAAAAATTCCTAAAAATGACTGTTTTACGAGCGTGTGTTGCGCAGTTCCTACGCACGCTCATAGGTTTGCGAATTTTCAATATTTCCACTCCAGATTTTCAACATTGCCATTTTTCCACATCTTCTTATGAGTAGTACAGCTGTCATTTTTCACATCTCACCCAAAAACGTAGCCTACTTCATGAAGCGCACAATGGCGCAGTCGTGCAAACTCAGTGTATGGGACACATTAAGGAAATCACAGTGTCACTGTTCATGAGCAGAGATCTTAAAATGCAATGTTGAAAATTTGGTGACATAATTCCTAAAAATGACTGTTTTACGAGTGTGCGTTGCACAGTTCCCACGCACGCTCGTAGGTTTGCAAATTTTCAATATTTCCACTCCAGATTTCCAACATTGCCATTTTTCCACACCTCCTCATGAACAGTACAGCTGTCATTTTTCACATCCTGCCCAAAATGTGTTTCCACTCATGTAGCTTATTAAATGAAAGTAGTCGGTGCAAGCTCAATGTATGGGACACATTAACAAAACCACAGTGACACTGTTCATGAGCAGAGGTCTTAAAATGGCTATGTTGAAAACTTGGTGGAAAAATGCCTAGAAATTACTTTTACGAGTGTGCGTTGCACAGTTCCTATGCATGCTTGTAAGTTTGCAAATTTAATATTTTCACTCTAGATTTTCAACATGTCCATTTTATTAAACTTCCTTATGAACAGTACAGCTGCAATTTTTCATATGTCACCCAAAATGTGTTATCGCACTTGTAGCACACAATGGTGCTGTTGGTGTGCGAAAGCAATGTTTAGATAAGAAAATCACAGTTACACTGTTCATGAGCAGAGGTCTTAAATGGCTATGTTGAAAATTTGGTGACAAAAGTCCATAAAATGACTGTGTTACGAGTGAGCATTGTGCAGTTTCCACGCATCCTCGTTAGTTCATGACTTTGTAATATTTTCAGTCCAGATTTTCACTAGTGCCATTTTCAACACTTCCTTATGAACAGTACAGCTGCCATTTTTCACAACATGGTCAAGTGTCTTTCACACTTTCAGTGCAGAGATGCGTGGTCGCTGTCGGAAATCATTGTTCGGCACAGATAAAGAAAATCACAGTGACACTGTTCATGATCGGAGGCACCAAAATGCATGAGTTGACAATCTGCTATAAAATATCCCCAACCTACTTATATAACGGGTGTACGTTGCACAGTTTCTATGTACACTCGTGACTTCACCATTTTTTTAAATATTTTTACTATACAGTTGCAACATAGCCATTTTTACACCTCCCCATGAAAGAGTACAGCTGTCATTTTTACAGCCTGTTCGAATATTTTGCACCTGTGGTGCTAAATCTCGTCACTCACTGTGCATAAGCAGCCGGGTTACCAAACTGATATTCCCCTGTTCATGAGGTGGGGTCACAAACAAGCATGTTGAAAATTTGGAGTTAAAATACCAACGAATGCCCGAGGTATTAGGCTTTTCAACTAAATCGCCAACCCTATAGAGAATGACAGGAATCAGGGGTGTGACTTGGGATTCTTGCCTGTGATGCTCATACCATTCCACACCCTGCAGTCACTGAGAGGCATCGAGGTATGCCTTGGACTCTTCGCCCCAAACTTCACCCCATTCTCCCTATATTGCACCCATCTCACCGTATTTCCTAATGAAATGGGTGCGATAAGGCCAAAGACCCCAAGGAACACGTGACACTTGTCAGTCTCTGCAGAGGGGTGTGGTGAAATGGCATGGCCGTTATGCCTGACAACCCAAATGCACACCCCAATGCCTGTCACTCTCTGCAGGGTGGTGGTGGGGTTTGCTTCAGTTCAATACTTCCTGCCATTCCTATTACGCAGCTCTGTAACTTCTACACTACCACTGCCAATGCCAGTAAGCAAACATTCGGCATTGACAAATGCTTGTTACTATTGGTTGTTGTAATGTACCTGCTGATATGTAAGCAACAAAACATGAGGAGCTGTACATTGCACGTCTAACGCTCACCCAGGGATGTAGTTAGGCAGAACACCACAGACAGAGTGCCTATGGCTCCTAGAAATGTGTTACACCTGTGCAGTGCACAGCCCTGGAGTGTCTTATTACACTTATTAAACGGCTTTCTGCATTTCACATGCATGAAAAAATAAAAATCCTGAGTTTAAAATATTAAAAAAGGTTAGTTTTTCCTAAAGTAGTTCCTTCACCTGCTTATACAGTCCTGTCAGGGCTTGTGTTTTTTGCTTCCATGACTTCTTGCCCTAAGTAGGCTTCTGTTGTAGTTTTTGTGGTTTGCTGTCATTCAGAGTGCACACTCTTTCCATCTCAAATTGTGCAAAGGAGATACTTGCAACAACTGTCACATTTTCCATCAGGGACTGTGCATGCAAGTGATTGTTGGAATGAGGGGCAAAATAAAAACTATCTTCAAGAGATGCAACATGAAGTTAGTCCCTGTGTTACTTTGCAACTGACTGCAGTGGTGCTTCAGGGATCATTTGTCAGTCTAGTCAGGTGATTCATCCCCATTTAATAAGCTATCAAATAAATGGTGAGGGGGTCACTGAGTACTTTGAAAGCCAGTAACAGTGGTCAGAAAGATGGTGGCCATTTTAAACTATAAGGGAAAGGGGAAATTGTTTAACCAGGAAAGGCACACTAAGCTGAAGCTTGTTTCCAGGTGCGATCTGGGAGCACAAGGAAGTTAAGTGACTTGCTCAGGGTCGCACAGTAGGCAAGTGGGGGCTGTGGGGTTCAAACCCAGGTCTTCAGGTTTGCAGCTCAGTGCCCTAAACTGCAGCACCATACTGCCACCTGTAAAATTCTCTTCAGAATTTTTAAACAGATGAGCAAGGCTTTGTGGAATAAAATATGGCTTAGTAAAATTCTGTCATTGGACTGCTTATACTCATGCCTTACACACTGCTACGCATGGCTATAAACTAATCGGGTTGCAGGATTTTACCTTACCCATTGTATAATTTGTATTGTTTTGCATTTGCTACTGTTTACTATATCGTTACCACAAGATAAACAATGTAGGTGATTTTACCTTTTATTGCACCAAGAAGAAAATTTTAAAATACGAGCTTTCAGGCTACACAGAGCACTTCTTCAGGTGATGACATTTGCTACAAAAAGTATAGTTTGTATTCAGTGGATAGTGCAATCTACAACTAGTTATTAGCATAAATAACAAACTCTGGCCAGAGCCAATTGGGCTACAGGCAAGGAATTTGGTGTAAAAATATTGAAAGTTACCAAAGTTATGAACCTTCGTTAGCAAAATGTAATGCAGGCTCCTAAATTTGTTGTTTTGTAATATTTGTATGCCAGATTTTCAACATAGCCTTATTATGGCCCTGCCTCATGAAGAAGAGCAGAGCAAATATTCAAATCCTGCCCAAAACGTGATTTCAAGCAGGGACTGGGAAATCAGCTTTTGGGATGTAAAAACACATTTTGGGCAGGAGTTGAAAAATTACAGCTGTCACATTCCTTAGCTGCTGTAAAGAAATGACTATGTTGAAAATTTGGGGTAAAAATATTGAATATTACCAAACTTACAAGCCTGCGTTTGCAAAATTCAGCATAGCCTTTTTGTTTTTAATTATTTTTACACCAGATTGAGAACATAGCCTTCTTATGACTCCACCTCATGAACGATGGCAGAGAAAATGTTCAACTCCTGCCCAAAAGGTGATTTCGCGCAGGGAACGCAAAATCACCTTCGGGATGTAAAAAAACATTTTTTGCCAGGATTTGAAAAATGAAAGCTTTCACATTCATGAGGTGCTGTAAAGATATGGCTATGTTGTGAATTTGGGGTAAAAATATTGAAAATTACCAAAGTTATGAGCCTTCGTTCACAAAATTCAGCGTAAGCTCATAATTTTTTTGTTTTGTAATACTTTTACACCAAATTTTCAACATAGCCTTTTTATGATCCCACCTCATGAACAAGGGCAGCTCCTGCCAAAAAGGTGATTTTGCACACGGACTGCAAAAATCACCTTTTGGGACAGATCTGCCCAATGCAAGTTCAATTATTCATGCGGTAGGGTCCCAAAGAAGGCATGTTGAACATTTGGGCCAAAAATATGCAAAAAATGCCCAGGTTATGCCACTAAGTTCAAACCCCCATTGAATACCTGTTTCTTCAGTTTATGGTCCATCTTTGAAGAGTAAAGACATGTTTGCGGTCCAGAGAGGATTATGAAGTTGGTCCCCTGATGGGTAAGTAAGGGCATGGGGGGTGCGAGGAAGTGGGTGCTGATTGGGAGGGTTGCGTGGGTGTTAAGGAATGGTGCAAAAGACATTGATGGATGGATTTCTTTTTACAGGTGTAAAAAAAAGAAAAAAAACAGGACCAAGAATTCTCATCGTGACACTGGGGGATTGGGTACCCCCCAGTGTCACTTCAAATTCTGGAGGGTGAGGGGCACTGAGAGGGAGGGTTGGGTGGGGAATATGTAAAAACAAAAATGGAGACATCCTGATTGGGACACTGGGGACTGGGCACCCCAGTATCACTCTTATGTTTTGGGGGTGCTGAGAGGGAGTGTCGGGTGGGGGTATGTATAACTTAATTGAAACAAAACAGCACCATCCGAGTTGCAACACTGGGACTGGGCATCCCCAGTGTTACTTTATGTTTCTGGGAGGGGGTGGGTGCAGAGAGGGAGGGTTGTGTGGGGGATATCTCTAATTTCAAAGTAAAACAATGCGGTGTGGTCAGGGCAGAACCACGGCACACTCCGTCATGTACAAGATGGCCACCACCCTCTATTGTGCATGTGCGACTACTAGCGCATGTGCAGTAGAGTACAGCAGCCATTTTGGACATGGAGTGTGTCGTGTTCTGCCATGACCGCTGTTTGTTTTTTCTTTAAAATTAGAGATATACCCACCACCCCCTTTCCCTCAGAAACATAAGAGTGACACTGGGGGTGCAAAATCCCCCAGTTTCGCTATCAGGATACCGGCAATTTTTTTTTTTTAAATAAAAATATGGACATGGAGGCGACTGTGGTGCAACTCCAACAAGTTGTTCGGTCAGAAGGAATGCAGAGTCCTTTTTTGATACCAAGAGGTTTGCAGGGCTCTGCCCACTGCAGTCCTAAAAGGGAGCTGTAAGACTAAAGACAGGATGACTTTTACCTCTATTGAAATGTAATGAAACCAGGTTACAGGAATCAGAGAAAATGGTGGGGGCTGGGAAAGTGAGAGAGACAGAATGAGAGAGAAAATGAAAAGTATGTATATTTCTATGCCGCATAAACATACATACATACACCTGTGTAGCCTGAAAACTTTTATTCTGAACATGTCTTGTTGGTCCAATAAAAGGTATCAAGTCACCTACTTTGTTCATCTGTTTGTACAAGGAGCAATATAGCTACAAACAGTTCTCCAGGTTGCTGTGGTAACTGTCCAGGGTTGTTCCTGAAAATAGGCATCTGTATTTCTAGTGTACCACTTACCTGGTAAACAAAAACAAACAAACTGAAATAAAATAAATAGGGGAGCCAATACCCCACAGTGCCACCGCACTTTGGGGATACTTTGACTGGAGTTCCCCAGCAACAATGTCACTCAACATTAAATGCTGCTGGGCTTCTCTAGATGTTAGTGGGCTTTAACTGGGTTATCGGCCATTACCATGCTGGATTATGGCAGCCCCAGGGGTTGAGGAATGACAGTGCTCCAGTTGTCTGGTGCTGTGCCATGTCCTGATCCTCGGGCCAGTGGTACTGCTCTCCCAGTCACTCTTTCACCTCTCACCGTGTGCCTCCTTCTGGGCTATCCTGGCTTTCCTTGCTACAATTATTCCTGGGGGAACCAGTGCACCCTCATATCACACTGTTTCTTCTTAATTTTCCTGGTATCCCCTCAGAACCCCCACCAGCCCTGTTAGCTTTCATAGGTCTATTCAGCAGAGCTGTGCATTGCCTTCTACCGTCTCCCTCTGTAGGTTTTCTTCCAGTTCAAGAGCTCATGCCCCCGTTCCACACTAATAAGGTGCATTGTGGCTTGCAACCGGGGGTTCGGTGGCCAATGTGTGGTATTAGCATGCCAACTGCACACTTCCAGGGCAACTTGATCCATTTCTCTGCATGGTTGCAATGCACATAGCACTCTATACAGGGAAAGGCTTGTAACCCACAGGGCACCAGGAAGAAAACTGGTGCAAAATAGTAACTACAACCAGTTTCTGACAATTGATTACAAATGTCAGCGGGGCACCTCATGGCTATGAATTAAGCGATCACACTTGCTCTTGGTGAGTTACACTGGCTGTCAGTGAAGAGGTAAGCTAAGTTTAAAATATTACTCCTGGTTTTTAAGGCCATAAATGGAATGGCGCCTTCTATATTTGGGAGCTACTTGCAAACCGACTAGGAAGGTCTTGGGGGTGGGGGGGGGACCGAATCTTTCACTGGGATACTCAAAGACTTTTAAAGGTTCCGCCTTCAAAATTAAAACTAAGTGTGTTTGGTTGCTGCCCCTATGCTTTGGAATGCTGTGCCAGGATCTATTTGTGCTGCCTCCTTGATAGAATTTTCTAAAGCTGAAAAGAAAACCTGGCTTTTTGGAATAGTGTTTCTAGGTGACTGAATTATCTACCTTGTAAGCTGGAGGAAGTTTTGTAAATAATGCTGTGGACATTGTAAACTGAGTTTTAACTGTAAACATTTCTTTTAATATCTGTGTGAATTTAATGTTACATTTGCTACTGTATTTTTCTTGTTTGTGAATCTAGTCTCAGGAAATGTCTGTCTGTCTGTCTACCTATCTACCTACCAACAGTATCTATCTATCTATCTATCTATGATGGGCAAGTTAAATACTGCATTCAGATTGGCTGTTGCCATTCCACTGACATATGTTTATGTGCCAGTACATAATCCCCTGTAAAGAAAAAGGTTCAATACGTGATCTGGAATTTGGACAAATCACATACAGAATTCATGAGCCAGTTCTCTCATTCTTGATTTCTATCACAAACATGGCTGCCACCTTCAATCTTACATAAAACCTTCAACTAGGCTCTAAATAATTTAGTATTCTTTCTACTCATGACCTTCTTCTTAGACACAAACAAATTTAAAAGAAATCAAGCACTATTCAGATTTTTTATTTCTGGTGTTTCTTAGATGACCATGTCCTCTGCCCCCCATGGTTCCATGTGAGAAGGGTGAAAGCGCAATCGTGAGCACTGACATGGCACCCACAGGACAGAAAAAGCCCAAATGGCATCAAGGCAACCATGCAAATGGCTGGGCAAGACAGAGCACACAGGAAAGGGTGCAGGCACAAGGCAGAGGCCAGGGATGGCGTGCAGGAAAGGGCGTGGCGACAGAAAGGTAAGCGGGGTGGTATAAAACACTGCCGCCACCACAGGACGCAGATGGGGAAAAGCACTAATGAGGGCGTAAACGACATGTGTGGGGGGGGGAACAAAGCAACACCCAAGGGGGGGCAACACAGGAGGAGCACAGGGGATGTTGACTGCCCACGATGACTAGGGCAGGGGGATGCCACCACGAGGCAATGGGACAGAGGCACGGCAGGGGACAGGGCAGCATGGGTGCAGTGGAGGATGGCCGCTGGTGACACCCGCGGGTGCGGCAGCAGGATGGGCGATGATGGGTGCACTCAGGGTGCAGAAGGGGCACAAGGCGGGATGCGGGAGTGGAGGGCTGTGCCGCAGGATGACCCATGGAGAAGGGGCAGCATCTAGGTATGCACCTCACCCAACGACACCTGCAGCTGGAAGTTGTAGACAAGCCCATGCAAGTAGTCGGGTGTGGCCCTCTTGCTGTAGTCTGCGACAAGCACCTCGAGTTGAAGTGTGAGGTTGTGGTACTGACTCTTCGGGCATGTTGGAGCACACCAGACAGCAGCTGCTCTATCCAGGTCCCCATCGGTCATTCCTCCTCCAGCAGGCAGTCCAGAAACTGCCATAGGCCTGGGTGGATGGCACCCACCCTGGTTGAAAAGCCCCAGTGCCAGCCCTCCACCGAGTTGTTTGTCCTGGCACGGCCATCAAGCATTGCCTGGTACATGTTCCAGGTTGGCACCAGGAAGAGGGGTCTGTGGTCTGCCGTCCTGTCCACTGCCCATCCGACCCACATTGCCTCCATGTACTCCATGAGGGGACACAGTAGCTCCTCCTGGGACCTGTATAATGGGATATCCAGCAGCTAATCATAGGCCCCCTCCACAGCATCCGCGGGCACATACGCCAGGGCGAGGAGCATGCAGATGTTCAGGGCAAACTCCTCATTCCTGGCGTAACAGGCATGCAGCTCAGGGGTCTGCTAGACCTTTCGCCAGATGGCCTGGCAAAAGTGGAAAAAGCAGCCCCTGACCATGGGCCTCTCGAAGGTCGATGAGAACACATGCCAGGTGGCCCGCTCAAAGTCCATGAGGGCCATCTCTGGATGAACACTCCTATAAGCCTACTGACTTCACCAAACACTTGTGTGTATGCCCCCTCCGAATGGCTGGGCATGAGGACATAGACTGCCAGTAGCATAATGCCCTCGTGCATGCTGTGCACCATGTAGACCTGCCTGAACAGTGGTGGTGAGCAGTGGAATGTTCCATCCAGGAACCAGTTGGAGCTATGTGACAGGTACTGCAGTGCCCGCTGTGTCATGAACAACAGTATGCGGTCCTCAGAAGGACCACTGTCATGCTACAGGAACATGTCCCCTGCCCCAGTGATGGCATATTCTGGGGGATCACTAGATCCAGCAGCATAGCAGGTGTGGCATGGCGACCCCTAATGGCCTACCACACTTGTTGCACCATTAGCCTCATGTGTGGCAGTGCTGGCAGCCTGTCAGCCATGGCGTGGGGCATGCCAGTGGTACATCGTGCTATGACCTGTAATGTGCCCTTACCGCTGGTGCATGCCCGCTCATGCACCCTTGTCAGGACCTCATGGACACCCACCTCCCCTGCATCGGGGACATGGTTGTGGGGCTGTCCTGTAAACACCACGGCATCTGCCATGGTGTGCATGCATGTAGGACAGCTCGAGTGGTGGTCCTGCACGCAACGCCAAAACATATCTTTCCCTTGACCTCCTTGTCCTTCTGGTACAGGTATTCCTGGTGGGACAGGAGTGACTTTCCTTTCTGGCTCACTATGTACCAAGTCTCGGCCATCTCTCCAGTTTGCCATAGTAGCAGAAGACCGACCTGTCCACATAACACTGTTTTATTGGCTGGGGGGTGGGTCATGTGGACACACACCTGTGTGCATGCGTAGCCTAGTCCCCTGTGGCCCTGGGGCGTAGGTAGGTGACTCCACTGGTGTCCATGCTGTGCCATGTTGGCATCTGGTGCTCTTACTGATTACAGCATTGTGTGTGTGTAGGCCTTGTCTGTGGCGATGATCGGTACTGTGATTTGATACTCCAGCAAGCAGGCACCCCAGGTATGTTGGCAGCATGGCTGGACGGCGTGAGCTACAGCGGTGGTTCAGGGGGTGTCGCCGCTGTACTGCACCTTCACTGTTGGGGGCGCATGCCTGTGCACTGCTGTGGGGTGGTGGCTACAGCGTCTGTGGTCTGCCCACATGGGGGGGGCTGTGCCCCTTGCACCTACACTGGCATGCTCCATCTTCTCTACCCATGTCTGCTGTTGCCTTTTCCTTTGCTGCCATTTTTCCTCTGTCGTCATACATGTTGTTGCCATCATTTCCTATCACTTTAAACGCATTCGCCCTGCATGCCAATCGCAGTTCTGTCACCCCTGTACTGGGGCATTGACCCATCTGCACATCGTGTTTCCATACTCTTCATGCATGCCCCAGTCACCGTTATGCCATCACTGTCTTGTGAATAGCCCTTGCGCTTATGCCCTTATCACAGGATACCACCCCATAGCTTAACAAGCTTGACAGAGTGATCTCTGCTGATCCTGCCCCAGTTAAGACTGATGCTGTGGTTCAGTATGAGGCCTGTGTGTCTGTGTGAGTTTATGCCAGTGGAATTTTGCAGAATTTTGAATTCATGCATTCCATGTTAACATTCCATGCTTGGGGGAGGGGGGGAAGTGAGCATTCTATTAGAGGAATACTGCAGCTTATTGAATTCTTATGTTCCATATTAAACAAACCTTCCACTGCATGTGTAGAAAGACAAATGACTGACAGGTAGAAACAATCTGTGGAGGGACTATTTGACATTTTCTAAGCAATATTTTATTGTATTGTTTCTTTTTATGTTGATTGCGCGCAGCGCAAGAAACATATTGTGGCAGCTTTCTCAGAAGCAATTTGTGGAGGCGTGGCACTGTTGTGGCCAGTGCCCCCACAGCCTGCCTAGGCTTGTCCCACTTCCCCCAATGCTGTTGCATGCTGCTGCTGACACAAGTTTGGAACCTTGGCACCAACTTGTGACAATTTCACTGCTGCAATCAGGGGCTGCCTCGTCATTGCAGTATCAGCCATCCGCTGCAATGAGGGAGCGACCCGTCATTGCAGGAGCAGGATATAAACCCTGATTTTGTTTTGTGAACGCGGCGGTTGCTGCGTGTTCTCAAACTAAACTATCCCCCACCATGTTTATTTGCTGACGGAGGCCCCAATCCTTGTCGGCTTCAGTGCCCCTGTGTTTCTGTTGCCGACGGGGGAGCCCACTCCCTGTCAGCATTCTGTAACCCCCCGCTTTTATTGCTGCCGATGAGGTGCCCAATCCCCGTCGGCATAATGATACCCCCCCCCTTGTGTGCCAACGGGGGTGCCCATTCTCCCATCAGCTACTGCTGCCCACCAAAAGAAAGCCTCTGGTGGCACACTGGGAGCCCACCCAGCATGCCATATGCCTGTAAAGGAAAAGCGGTCCTGTGGACGTCGTTTTTTTCCTGCAAAAAGAAATGGTCTCTCGTAGTCTTCCTGCCCCCACCCACAACCCGTGCCCACCCACTGCACACCCTGTCTCCCCACACCCCTCACCCCATACTTACCCTCCAGAGCTCTCGAGAGACGATCTTCAGTGGACTGGGAACACGTCTGCACTCTTCAAAGCTGACTGCGAACTGAGGAAATGCCGTAAGCTGTATAATGGAATATATAGGGTTTTTCAACTTTGAGTGCATATCTCGGGCATTTTGGGATTTTTTCACCAAATTTTCAACATGGGGTTTTTGAGACCCCTCCTCATGAATTCTTGAAATGTCATGGCGTTAATCTGCCCCAAAAGGTGATTTCATGGTCACTGCGTGGAATCACCTTTTAGGGCCGATTAACGAAACGACAATGCCAGTGTTCATGAGGTGGGCTCTCAGAAAGCCTATGTTGCTAATTTGGCTGAAAAATCAAAAAAATGACTGTTTTACAAGTGTGCACTGTGCAGTTGCTACGCATGCTTGTAACTTCGCGAATTTGTGATATTTTCACACCAGATTTTTAACATTGGCATTTTGTCACACCTCCTTGTGAACAGTATAGCTGTCATTGTTCACATGCTGGCAGAAATGAGTTTTTGCACTTCTGAAGCAGAATAGCATGGTCGCTGTGGGAAATCACTGATCGGGACAGATTAAGAAAATGACAGTGACACTGTTCATGAGTAGAGGTTCTGAAATGGCTAAGTTGAAAATCTGGTAACGATACTCCGTAAAATGACTGTTACACGTGTGTGAGTTGCGCAGTTTGCACGCACTCTCGTAACTTCGCGAATTTATAATATTTTCACTCTAGATTTTTAGCATTGCCATTTTCCCACACCTATTTATGAACAGTGCAGCTGTCATTTTTCACATCCTGACTGAAATGTGGTTTCACAGTTGCGGCACAGAATAACGCGGTTGCTGTGGGAAATCAGTGTTCAGGACAGATTAAGAAAATGACAGTGGCACTGTTCATGAGCAGAGGTCCTAAAATGCCTGTGTTGAAAATTTGGTGACAAAACTCCATAACATGACTGTGTTACAAGCATGCATTGAATTGTTTCCATGCACCCTTGTAACTTCGCAAATTTATAATATTTTCACGCCACATTTTCAACAGTGGCAGTTTTTCACACCTCCTTATGATCAGTACAGCTGTCATTTTTCACATCCTGGCTAAAATATGTTTTTGCACTCCTGCCGGAGAATAACACGGTCACTGTGGAAAATCAGTGTTTGGGACAGAGTAAGATCAAACGAGTGAGAGGGGGGAGTGACCGAGCTTAACTGGGCTCTGTCGGAACTAATGCGGATTTGTTTGTGGGCAGAAAAGGCCTCAGCGCAAGAGCCCAGTACAAAAGGGCAGCCTGCAGCACTGGGAGAAACAGAACGAGAGAGTGAGTGAAGAAGGGGGAGTGAACGAACTTACCGGAGTGCTGTCAGGACTGTTGCAGATTTATTTGTGGGCAGAAAAAGGTGTCAAAGCAGGCTGGGGCCCAGTAGAAAAGGCCAGTCTGCAGCGGTGGGAGAAGCAATGAGTGGAGTGAGACAGGGGACTGAGTGAGCTCAATAGAGTCTATCAGGACTGCTGCAGATTTCTTTGTGGGCAGAAAGGCACCAATGGGCAGGAGCCCCATACAAAGGGCCGCTTGCTATGCCAGGACAAACAGAATGAGCGGCGTGACAGAGGGAGACTGAGTGACCTCAGTGGAGCTCTGTCGCGGGACAACTGCGGTTTTCTTTGTAGATAGACAAAGGTGCTCAGCAGCCAGGAGTCGTACACAAGCGCGAGCCTGCAGCGCCAAGAGAAACAGAATGAGTGAGTGACAGAGCAGTAGTGAGTGAGCTCAGTGGAGCTGTATTGTGACTGCTGCAGATTTCTTTGTGTGCAGAAAATGCGGCAATGCAGGCAGGAGCCCAGTACAAAAGGCCAGCTTGCAGCGCTGGCAGAAATGGAATGAGTGAATGAGAGAGGGGGAGTGAGCGAGCTCAATGGAGCTGTGTCAGGACTGCTTCAGATTTCTTTCTGGCCAGAACAAGCCGCCAGTGCAGGCAGGAGCCCAGTTCAAAAGGGTAGCCTGCAGCGGCAGGAGACACAGAACGAGCGAGTGAGGGAGGAAAAGTGAGTGAGCTCAATGGAGCTCTGTTGGGACTGGTGCAGATTTATTTGTGGGCAGAAAAAGGCAGCAATGCATGCAGGGGCCCAGTACAAAAAGGGCATCCAGCAGTGGTGGGAAAACCAGAATGGGGGAGTGAGCGAACTCAATGGAGCTCATTGTAACTGCTGCAAATTTCTTTGTGGGCAGACAAAGGCGGCAACGCAGGCAGGAGCCCAATAGAAAAGGGCAGCCTGCAGCGCCAGCAGAAACGGAATGAGCGAGTGAGAGAGGAGGAGTCAGCAGGCTCAACAGACCTGTGTCGGGACTGCTACAGATTTCTTTGTGGGCAGAAAACGCCACCAACAGAGGCAGGAGCCCAGTACAAAAGGGCAGCCTGCAGTGCCAGGAGAAACAGAATGAGCGAGTGAGCAAGGGGGAATGAACCACCTCAACGGAGCTATGTCGGGACAGCTGCAGATTTCTTAGTGGGCAGAACAAGGTGCCAACACAGGCAGGAGCCCAGTACAAAAGAGCAGCCTGCAGCACCGGGAGACACAGATGGAGTGAGTGACAGAGGGACAGTGAGCGAGCTCCACATACCAACGCAATCACATTCAGCATTGAAAAATGCTTGTTTATCTTTTAGAGATTGCTTTTTTTGCTTAATTTGCCCAACTCATTTTCTAAGCACAATAAGACCCTTAAGGGTGTGGGGTATTGGTGGATAGCTGTACTTCTGGGGCTGTAAGGCCCTCTGCCTGCAGCATTGGGCCTCATTGTGCCGCTGGGCAAGTTGGTATCCAACATTACCCCACACCCTGTCAGGTCTTATTGCTTACATCTATCTGTCTGTCTGTCTATTTATCTATTTCTCCATCTACAGACAGCATCTATCTATCTATCTATCTATCTATCTATCTGTCTGTCTGTCTGTCTATCAACAGTATCTATCTTTCAACAGGATCTGTCTTTCTGTAGACAGTATCTATCTTTCGACAGGATCTGTCTGTCTGTCTCTCTATCTATCTATCTATCTATCTATCTATCTATCTATCTATGATGGCAGAGTTATAAAGGGAGAAACTATTCAGTCAGTTTCTGACAGTCTACAGTTTGGTTTGGTTACCATAGTTCGAATGGAATCCCAACTAGATACTGGCTGATCCATTAGGAGGCTGATCCTGACATCCTCCCTCCTCCACTCCCCCTGTCATAGTGTTTTGGGTCTGCTCAGAACATCCAAGCTGGTCCTGGGCCACTCTGGATCTGAGCTGGAGTTAGGCCACTGGTTTGTTCCATATAAAATCACATATGGCCCAACTGTGATCCGAACCACCTCCAAGCATGGCTGAGTTGGACTGGGCTGGATATTGCATGTCAAATTCCTGTAAATCCAGTTCTGAATCAAAACTATGTTACAGCCTGCCTTGCCCATCCCTAATCAACATATACAGAAATCGAACTTGGTCTGTGGGGAGGCAGATGGCTTAGTGGTTAGAGTGTAGAACTTTGTGTAAATCTGGAGACCCAGGTCTGAATCCCACAGCTGCCACTTCCTTACTGATAGCCTCTCAGTACCAGCCCTCTAATCTGCCTCCGTGCTGTTTGAGTCTCCCAGTGAGCTTAAACAGCAGCACCATCCTCTCCCCACCTTCATTTGCAGGACAAAAAAATGTTTGTATGCAGTGTTTATGAAGAGTTTCAGTACATAAAACCAGATTGCCTTCTTTTCTTTTCTGATCAGGTCTTTGATGGGGTTACTCTGAGCTATCCAAGGACTCATCAGTCAGTTATTGCTGATAAACCCTCCATCCATTTCAAATGTGCCTTGTAGCCAATCACTTTGTGTCACTTTTTCAAAGTACACTGCTGAGAACAGCGGTTTAGGCAAATTTTATGCAAAATAAGCTCTTTAATCCACAGCATTTTTTGTCAAATTGCCTGTGACTCCATTTGTTCTTCTTTCAATTAGAGCTTTCCAATAAATAATGCAAATTATTTTCAAGTGGGTTGCATTTGTTGGAAAGAAGAAGCCAGCCCCAAGTTCATTTAAAGCAATAACGATCTGCCTCGCCGGACTGGAAAAGTGTTAATTCGACGCACGAGTTCAGAATTAATAACCTTCAACTATGTGGCAATGATTAGCAAGGTTAGAGTAGATTTGTACCCTCATCAAGTCCCATTATCATCGAAATGTTCCTGGTCATTAACTGAATGTGCTGATGTACGGTCTATTATTGTTTTAGCAATTGGGATTTTATAGGTCAGGTTTCCTTTGGCAAATCTCTGCTAGAATTTCCTGACGTAGTGAAAAAAACAGTTGTGAAGGCAGGAGGGTTAGTTTCAATTTACTAAGCAGTTGTTTTGTTTAGGGAGAAGTTTTCAAATATTTTTGGCATACAGTGAGTACCCAACTGAGCAGGATGGTCATAAATGGTCCCAGAGTGTGCCTAGTTCCAGAGCTGTACAAATAGTCCCAGTGTGCCTAGTTTCAGAGCTGTACAAATAGTCCCAGAGTGTGCCTAGTTCCAGAGCTGTACAAATAGTCCCAGAGTGTGCCTAGTTCCAGAGCTGCACAGTATGTGTGTTGTAAAGGGATTAGATCAACATGCAAACAAGAAAGGCAGAACAAAAAAGGAATTTGGTTTTATATAGTTCCTTTCATAAAAACTGCATTCCTAAGTGCTATACAGCATTCAGGAGAAGGTGGGCAGAAATGTTGTCGTCAATGTCAGTACTCAGGGAGATGAAAGGAGCACAGAGATAAACATAGAGAGATATTATTGAGATGTTAGGAACAAGGAGGTGTAGTGACAGTGACTACATGGCGGTTGTGGTATTCAGACCGGGGCCTCCAGTTTCACAGCTTTGTGCTCAAACCACTAGGGTAAAATGGCTCCCTGGAAAAAAAGGTTAACAAACATGATTTTGGTACTAGCATGAAATAACATTTTAAATAAAATAAAGAATGCATTTCTGCTAATGAAAGAAATTCTTCAGAGTAATTGCTATAAATTATATGTAGTACTACTTACATAGATTGTGATATATGGGGCTGGCAATAAAGCCTAGGGGTTAGAGTAATGAGCTGTAAATGAGCTTGGTGCATCCAGCAGACATTGGTTTGATTCACATAGCTTCTACTTGAAAACTGTGTGACCCTGAGCAAGTCATTTACCCTCCTCAGTGCTCCTGGGTCACTCCTGGAAACAGATATTGTGCCTAGTGGGCCTTACCTGGTTACCGAAGAATAAAAAAAAAAAGAAACAACATAAATGTATTATAGTGGCGCAGTGGCACCACTATATTTAGGGTTACTAAGGCTTTCTATGTTAAACCCCAAATTTTGTACTTTAATTACTTTGCAACCATTCAATGGTTGCATGAAATGTTGCATGCACAGTCTCGTGAGGGTAGATATTTTGATCTGCTAAGTTTCATTCCGGTCAGATGAGTGGATTCCAAGTTGTGGGCAATGAAAAAATGCAAAAGAGCACCATTTTTTGCTGCTTTTTTGCTGTTGTGTGCAGGGCCAGATTTATCGCTATGCCAAGTACACATGTGTGTAAGGCCCAAGCTGTTAGGGGGCCCGACTCCCATTGCGCGAACCACCACTTTAAATCTTTATTTATTTTTTTTCCAGCTGTGGCCCCGGCCCACCCAGATGGATGTCTGACTGACTATGGGAAGGGAACCTGTCAACACATAATCTGTCGAGAAATGTACTGAGTCATCATCGTGTGCCAATTTGTGCATGCTATTGCTACAGACACAGTAGTTACTAGCTAGTGATCTGAGGCTGTCCCCCTCCCTCAGCTTGCTACTTCCACCAGTAGTATTCTTGAGCGAGCAGTGAGCACACTCGGCCCGCCTTTTCCCTCACCCAACTGATGCCGACCTATGAGCTGCTGAGGCTGCCACAGTATAGTTACCAGTCAGTCCATACCTAGGTGAAGGAGAGCATGCGCGGAGGATGGAGCTGGTCAGAGTGCGAGTGGGAGCAGCTAAGCGCCTTTGTAACTTTTCATCCACCTCCTTTTCAGAGGTTCTCAGAGATTGGAGAGAGACAGAGGCACTGAAGAATTGCCCTCGAGAGAGAGTGATCGATTGCAGCCTGGATGGCAGTGATGCTAGGGTGGATTTTCAGAATTGCCACAGTGTTCTTTCCTGGCTTATAAATTAATTTTGTTTGTGTCCCTGACCCCGACTGTCCCACTCTGACTCGCCAACTCCGAGTCACTTTTCGAGTTGGCTGACTTGGCCTGGCTGCACCTTGCCCAACTTTGCTTATCGCCAGTGCCGCCATTTATTTGTCCAGTTCTCGCCCAGTTCATCATGCATTATTGCCTGGCCCTCGGAGCGGAGCTTAGCCGCTGGAGAGTGGAGGATGTGTCGCTGTGTCAACGACTCCGAGAACTGAAGAAAAGTAACTCACAACCCCACATTAATATTATAATTTTTATTATTTTTTCATGTTTAATTGAATTTGCTCTTTGCATTGGCTAGGCTCCTTCTTACCCCTTCTTGTATCTGCCTAGTTTTGAAGGAGCTTGCTTTGTTTTGGAGTTGGACAGCTTGCCAGGGTCAGCCTTGCCTTAATGACAAAGTTAAAGTGAGCAGAGGTCTCCAGGCTAGAAAGTAACATCCCTGGCTGGCTTGTTGTCATCTTAGTTTGCCATCCATCCATGCACACTTAATTTATTGGACTGGGTAATTTATTTGACAGGGCCTAGTGCCTGCCCTATACTTATGGTTGGTCTGTGGCACTACTAGTGGCCACAAAAATGCATCATAGTGTACTTAAAACTCTATAGTTTCTGTGGCATAGACAATCCTAGATCACCCACCCTTAGGTAAGATTCTCCACCCTTGCACATACAGTACATGTTTTAAGCAGAAAATGAAGTTTGGAGCCTGATCTCATGACCAGAGCATTTTTTATAAGTACTGTATGTGGGATGTGGTAGATAGCTGTATTAACTTTCTTAAGGTGGTTCAGCTGAGTAAGTGCAATAGTCAGCTTTGGCAGAGTGATATTAAATGTTGAGTATCAGTTTTTTCATATGGGAGAATCTGGTTCTAAAGAGTAATAAAAGGCTTGGGATTAACAGCAACATGTACACAATGAGGACTGGTGGTGGGGGGGGCTCTGCTTTAATAAAACTGAGTTAAAAAAAAGAAAAGTATTCCTTTAGGTTTTAGGTACTGTGCACCTAAATTTGAAAAGCATACAGTTTCAGCTATTGATTGCTCTGTTTTATGTTCTGACATTGCTATGATTTTTCTAAAATCATACATAAATATGAAGTGGTATAATGAGTGAGATCGGATGTATTACTGTAAGTGATTCTCTGGTGGCGGGAGAGGGTCTGGGACTCGTAACGTAATTTACTTGTTCTCTGACTCTTTGTTGTACTATTTATTTTTCTGACCTTGCTCCAGCCAACCCATTGTGTGTTCATAACATCATGCCATTCTGGAGAATGGATCAATTCAGATTCAGACAACACATTCATCTTAATAATTTAAAATATAATTATATATCTAATAGCATGTTTTCTTTATTTGTCTTTTTACTTTGACTGAATGATGGATATATTTTTTTAACATAGGTTGGTTGGAGTTTGAGTCTGGAGATTTTAATTGAATATATATTTAATGTGTTCTAAGTAGGGTAAATTTAGTAATGATGGTAAATTAAGGTAACCCAAGGTTGCTGTCATGAAATGTAACAGTACATGATCCTGTTATTGCAACTGATTACATTTTGATTTTGGGATCTGATTCTGAATATTGTTTTCTGTGCTGGGCTGCCTTACTCAATCACTGTCTGCACGAGACTGGGAAAATATTATTTATGGTAGGTAGCTTAGCAGCAGCAGATGCAGTCGATTCAGACTCTGTCTGAGTCTGCTGCCACTGCTACTACTACTTTCAACATCTCATGGCTGGCTAATGGAGTCAGGCAGTGATTAAAATAAGGTAAAACTAGATGTGGTGAAGCATGTTCACTTGCAGTGTGGTTGTCATGGAGCACCGATCCACGGCGCTCTGCTGCTGTACAGTGAAAGGGGGAGCCCTTACACAGCACTGTGCATAGGGCCCATGGCAGTGTAAGTCTGGCCCTGGTTGCATGGTGCCCAGACGGTTTGAAGTTTTGGTCTGAAATTTTCTGGGTAGAAAGGGCTTGCCTCAGAAGGATTTCCTTTGGTTTGGTGAAAAATATTACTCAATTCCAAAGTTATTAAATTTTAAAGTTTGGGTTCTGAGCATGCTCAGTCTGCCTAACAAAATAGCTTATGAAGTTTTCATATGGAGAATCCTTATGGTGAGGTTTTTCATGTGCGCCATCTTGTTTTTCATTTTTTCAGCAACAAAAAGAAACCCCACAAAACTCCACAGTATTGAGACCAACACATGTAGCTTGCTTATCATCGAGACCTTCTTGCAGGATTCTGCACTTCACTGTTGGAGGAATGCCCTTGAAATGTTTTTTTAAGATCATAAATCTTTTTTTGTGACTCACGATACAAAAAAAAGATTATTTTTTCATATCACGAGTCATGAAAAAAGATCCTTTTTGTAATGGAAAAATGCTTTCCCTGGTGTCTAGTGGTACCCACCATCCTCCAATTGCCAGCCGCATAACAATGTATTATTTCCCTGGTGTCTAGTGGCACCTTCCACCATCCAGTTGCCGTTCCCATACTTAATTAAATTTGTCCCTGCTATCTAGTGGTACCCTCCACCATCCAGTTGCTGTTCCCATAGTTAATTAATTTGTCCCTGGTGTCTAGTGGAACCCCCCACCCTCTGGTCACTGTTCCAGGCTCTACGATGCCGGTTCAACAACTAAGTTGTTGACTGCCATCATAGCGATGGTTTATGTTAACCGCAACTTGGGGTTGACATAAATCTGACTTAATCCTGGTACCGTGAGGCTTTGCCACCGAGACCCCAATGAGGGGCTCTGCCCCCCCCACCCTGATCTCTAGGATTCTAACTCCAAGTCAGAGTTGGATTGGGGAGGGGGGTGCAAGACTGGGAGTGAGAGTACCCGGGTCTCGGGTGGTCTATTACAGTGAAAACATCGATGTTGTCGGCATCAACATTTTCACTCTAATAGTGTCACCATCCTGGACGCATACCACTGTTCCATACTTAATGATTTCTTTCTCTGGTGTCTGGTGGCACCCCCCACCCTTCAATCACTGTCTCCATAATAATTAATTATTTCTCTGGTATCTAGTACCACTCTCCCACCCTCCATTCACTGCTCCCATACTTAATTACTTTGTCTCTGGTGTCCAGTGGCACCTCACGCCCTCCGACCACTGTCCCCATTCTGATACTTTGTTTCCCTGGTGTCTAGAGGCACCCCCCCACCCTCCGATTGCTGTCCCCACAATTAAATACATTTCTCTGGTGTCTAGTGGTGCCTCCCCCACCCTTCAATCGCTGTCCCCATTCTGATACTTTGTTTCCCTGGTGTCTAGTGGCATCCTCCACCCCCCTGATCCTGGTTGTCACTGAAATAAAGAAAACTGTCCCTCAATGTATTTTTTTGTTTGATTTAAACCTGTGAAAAAGAAAATGGTCCCCTGGCACTCCGAACCCCTACCCTGACCTCCCACTCAGCACCCACCACCACTTACACTCCTACACCCCCCACACACCCTCACTCACCTGAATTGGTCCCAGGGTGAAGATCCACTCTCTGATGATAGACATGTCTTGCTGCTGGAAACACTTACTGCTATATGAGAAAGTAAGGTAAGTGCAGTTCAATGTATTTCAGTGGGGTTTTCAACTTTAGTGTATAACTTTGCCATTTTTGCATATTTTGACACCAAATTTTCAACATAGCATTTTTGAGCCCCCACCTCATGAACAATGTTAGTGGAATTATGCAAATCCAGGCTAAAAAACACTGTCACGGTTGGTTGGTGAAATCACCTTTCGGTCAGGATTTGAAAATGTTCACCTCCTTGTTTATGAGCTGGGGTCATAAGAGGAGTATGTTGAAAATTTGGGTCAAAAATATCTTAAAATGGCAAAGTTATGCGCATCCATTGACATTTTGCTATGATGGCTCATAACTTTCATAATTTTAAATATTTTCCCCCCAAATTTCCAACATAGCCATTTCTTTATACCACCTCATGAACATGATGGCTGTCATTTTTCAAATCTTGGACAAAATGTCCAAATGACATTGCGGTAGCGCAGAATGACATTTTGGTGGGGATTTGAACATCTTTAGTACTGGCTTCATGAAATGGGGTAATAAGAAGGCTATGCTGACAAGTTGTTTGCTGTTGTCTTACAAATGGAAGGGCCCTGTACTTCCACAGCAACATACATATGCACATCTATGGAGGGATGGGAGTGCAGGGCCCACGGGCAAATAAAGATACAGTTATACTTATACTATCTCAAAAAGTAAGGAAATTATTTGCAATAAACTGCATTAATGCAACATTTAGGATTCAGGCTAAAGTGACAAAAGTAGGGAAATGTTGCTTTAGGGTTTCCAGCCCTAAAACCCCAACCCTACCCCTAAAACAAATCAGGAGCAAAGTCTTCCTACGAGTTGTCAACCCTAAAGCTCACACCATTGGGTGTGTATGTTTCTGAAGTGTACAGAATAGGGTGAGCTTTAAGGTTGACAACCCCTAGGAAGACTCTGCCCCTGATTTGTTTTAGGGGTGGGGTTGGGGTTTTAGTGTTGGAAACCCTAAAGTCACATTTCCATACTTTTGTTGCTTTAGCCTGAACCCTAAATGTTGCAGTAACACAGTTTTTTGCAAAGAATTTCCTTATTTTTTGAGATTTTATTTTATTTTTATTTTGTTTTTGCTGACCGGGTAAGTGCACTAGACAAATCCTGCCTATTTTCAGGCACAACCCAGGGGAGGGGGATACAGATGAATGCCAACTGACCTTGGACCAGATTAAGCTGTTGGTGGTATTTTTAGTGAATGAGGGAAATTTGGCCAGGACACCGGGGAAATTCCCCTACTCTTTTCGATAAGTGCCATGGGATCTTTGACATCCACCTGAACTACCACCAATCCAGGCAGATGGGACCTCGGTTTATCATCTCATCTGAAAGACAGCACCTCAGAAGTGCAGCACCCCTCTCATGCTGCACTACAGTGTCAGTACTGGGATATTAACCCAAGTGCCAGATGTGGGAACTGAACCCACAGCCCTCTGATCTTCCGGCCTCAGAAGTGAATGTGCCACCTACTGAGCCACTGACACTGCTAGATAGTATAATCGTATCCTTATTTTCCTCTTGGAGTGCAGGGCCCTTCAGGTCCTGCACTGCCATACATCTGTACTTTTTGAGGTAATAATAATAATAATAATACTTTATTTATTTAGCGCCTTTCAGAAACCAAGGCGCTGTACAAACAGAACATAAAATCAAAATATACAAATAAAATCGACAAAACAAACAAACTTCAATCAATAAAAGCCTTTTCCCATAGGAAAGTCTTAAAGTCCCGCTTAAAAACTTCCACAGTCGTGCATTCTCTAAGCCAGCGAGGCAGAGAGTTCCAAAGGGTTGGGGCCACAAAACCAAAGGCCCTAGCCCCAGAGGACTTCAAAATAACCCTTGGAACCTCTAGCAACCCCTCATCGGCTGAACGGAGCTGTCGCAAAGGGCGGTAAGGAACCAGAAGCTCTTTCAAGTAATCAGGGCCGAGTCCGTGCAGGGCTTTGAAGGTCAAAAGACCTACTTTAAGAGTGATCCGCCACTGTATAGGCAGCCAGTGCAGATCGCACAGCACAGGGGTGATATGTGTCCTTCTAGTCACCCCGTCATTAATCTTGCAGCAGCGTTCTGCACTAGCTGCAAGCGGGGATATCAACCCCAGGAAGACCAAGTATAGGGAGTTGCAGTAGTCAAGGCGAGATGTCACAAAGGCATGGACCAACATGGGTAAATCGCTAGATGGAATGAGGTGTTTCACCCTGGCAATATTCCTAAGATGGTAAATGCGGACTTAACGACAGCTGACACCTGATGACGAAGGGTCAGCCCGTCGTCAAGTACCACCTGGTTGCGCACCCTTTCAGAGGAAAGGATCGGGTCCCCCAATGTCGCCAGAGGCTGACCAGACCCCAACCCACCTGTCACGCCCGGATCCACAACCAAAACCTCAGTCTTACTGGCGTTCAACTTTAGCAATTCGCATTCATCCAGTCCTGGATTTCAGCGAGGCAGCTATTAAATTCCGAGAGAGCACTAACCTGGTCGTGGGCAAAAGACAGGTAGAGCTGGGTATCATCGGCATAGCAGTGAAACCTCAGCCCATACCTTCTTACAATGTCTCTGAGGGGCAGCATATACACTGCAAACAGCATGGGGGAAAGCACCGAACCCTGGGGAACACCACAATGCAGAGGGAAGGGTCAGAAGAAAAAATCCCTGACACAACTCTCTGCATTCTCCCAGATAAAAAAGATGAAAACCATCTGAGCACTGTACAAGACAGGCCACAGATGGACTCCAGGCATTCGAGCAAAACCCCATGGTCTACAGTGTCAAAGGCTGAAGAGAGATCAAGGAGGACCAAGATAGAACGGTTCCTCTGATCTCTCGCCATCAGGAGATCATTGAGCACCCGAACCAGAGCAGTCTCGGTACTATGCCTCTTACGAAAACCAGACTGGAGAGGTTCATAGATACTATGGATGGTCAAATGGTCATCCAGCTGGTTTGCCACTACCTTCTCAAAAACCTTCCCAATAAAGGAAGGTTTGAGATTGAGTCTGTAGTTGGAAAAACATCTGGGTCCAAGAAGCCTTCTTCAAAGAAGTCAACACAGCTTCCTTTAGGGAGCTGGAAACTCACCCAATTCTAGGAGCACCAGATTATTTGAACCAGAAACGGCCAACGATCTCGATACAACCCAAAATTAGGGAGGTAGGGCCCGGATCTAAACTACAGCATGTAGGGCGCATCCCCTGGATGATCCGCATAGTATCATTGAACATCGGCAGGTCAAAGGAACACCAGGAGACAGAAGGTTTCGTGGCCGAATGCCGACCAAAAGCTTCCCCCTTAGAGTGTGTTAGCTGGATCTCGGATCTGATGTTGACAACCTTATTCGCAAAGAATTGAGCGATCTCTTCACATTCCTTCTGTGAAAAAGCTCGACGGAGTTGGAGACAGGCTGGGTTGCACAGACTGTCCACAGTTCTGAAGAGCTGAGCTGGTCGATTCTGAGCGACAGAGATCTCCCTTGACAGGAATTCTGCCTTCTTATGGGAGATCACTGAGTGGTAGAGCTGATAATGCTCCTCCAAACTAAGGCGGTCGGCATCCAGAGCAGATTTCCTCCAATGACGCTCTAACCGTCGGCCCACACATCGCAACTCCCTCAAGGACCCATCACACCATGGGGCCCGAGGGCGAAGCGAGAGGAGACGAACACGAACAGGAGCAATTTCGTCCAGAGCCAAGGAAATGGCCTGATTATAAGCCAAGACCATGGCCTCTGGACCCATGCTGGCAATTGGAAACTCTGAGAGGGACAACACCACCATCAGGTCTTCAGGGCACACATCCCGTAATGGGCGGTATCGAACCATCTCCACAGGGGCAGACCTATGAAGGGGAGCAAAGAAGTTGAAGCTCATGGTGTAGTGATCGGACCAACTGACAGGTTCCACCACCACATCAGAGGCCTCAATCCCCAGGAGAAAAACTAAATCCAAGGAATGGCCGTGATTATGCGTAGCCGAGGAAACAATCTGTGTAAGACCCAGTGATGACATCAACTGGAGGAAGTGCTGACCAAAGGCAGAAAATTCGTCGTCAACGCAGGCATTGAAGTTGCCCAGAACCATCAGTCTGGGCGACTCCAACGCCATATCGGCGACGAAGTCTGCCACTTCCTGCAGTGAATCGTCAGCCTCCTGGTGGACGGTAGATCGTAACTATCCTGCAGCCCACACCGCCACGACGGACATTCAAAGGATTCTGCTTCCTCAACTGGTACACCGCGGAGCCCCAAGCTGGTCTTAAAACAGACCGCTACCCTCACGAGTCAATCTGCGGTGAATCACCGAGTACCAAGCTGGAACAGACGCCAAAAGGACCGCATTTGCCCAGGCCAGGTCTCGTGATGCAAGCCAGATCGGCCGATTCAACAAAATCAGAAATAATAGCTGATTTGTTTTAACAGATCTGGCATTGCACAACACCGCCCGAGTTGGACAAGGATCGAAGCCATCCCAACTTCTGCCCATCAAATAGGAGGGCCTTGGGTATGGAGACTAGGCATGGAGAACCACGTTCCAGGCTCCATTTCGCCCCAGGGCATCTTCTGGGCTTAACCACCCCAATGCGAACAGTCCGTTCATTCGCCCTATCGCGTCCATGACTCCCGCCACCCCCGCCCCCCCTCCCACGGGCAATACCAAGTGCCCGACAAAGCTGGTAAGTAAAAAATGGAAGGGGGGAGGGAAAAAAGGGCGGCGGGCGTGGAGGTCGGAGGGCAAATAATGCACGACCGGGTTAACAGAGTAACACATAACAAAACGGGAAAACAGACGAACTGCAAGCAAAGGATGTTCTAGTATCACAAAAATAAAGTACCCAATCAATTACATTTATACTAAAAACCCCATCAAAACATAAACCCACCTACGAACTACACAACCACAAATAAACCATGAGCAATTATTAAAAATCCAAATAAAATATATAAATATAAAAGGACAGGGGCCCTCTCACGGCACCCACCGTTCCATTATATAGTAAAGAAAAATAGTTATTTTTTGGCACTCTCACTGCCAATGAGTAAAGTATTGAAAAAATCCAAGTTTATAAGGACAGTGAGGCCCTCTCACTGCACACACTGTTCATCCAATAGAGTTGATGATAAGTAAAAAGTAAAATCCAAAATGTAATAAAATACAAAATGTGATGCAACCTTATGCATGGGAGGAGAGAATGGCTCTCTGAAGATGGTATCAATTTAGCTGTGAGGCATCTGGAGGTTTCACTCCCCCCCACACCCCCAACACTGCCTAATAAGGCCCAGTTATGCCACTGAGACCCACAGCTTCAGATACCCCTAGACAAGCCAAAAAAGGCCTGCCCCAGGGTAGCTTAGAAGCCCCCCCCCAGTAACCCTCAACTCCTTGAGGGAGCAGGAGAGGCTCCTGCTTGGTCCCAGATAGCACAACACCAAACGCCCAGGCAAAGAATAAAAGCAATGGGGGGGGGAAGATAAACTTTCAGAACCGAAAGCCAACACCGTGGCAATATACCCCCCAGAGCCTTTAACACAGCATTTAAGTTTGTATTTAAGGTCCCAGATAAGTAAAGGACAATGATGGAGAGTCAGGTCCTAGTACTCACGATACAGCTGAATGTACAGATTATTCTCCAAGGATAAAACAGTCACCACAAACTAAACAAAATCTTTCACCAGATGAAATACTGTAGAGATGGTCCCAATAGATCCAGCATGTACGGCCCGTGTTCGACTGGAGCCAATAATCCAAGAATAGACCAGAAGCCGGAAAAACCCACGGAGACCAAATCCGGCTGAAGTCGACTCGCTAGCATCCCAAACTCCCGCACATAGTTGCAACGCAATGGCAGTCAATAAAGACACTAGAAAATAAAAGCATACCCCAAAGTTCCTTGTAATGGTCTCAATAAAATTGCTTGCAGATTCTCCGTGAAACAGCAAAACAAACGGCAGTCAACTCCTCGTAGGGAGCAATTCCCACGACACTTCCTTCCACTTCCTTCCACTGTAACCACACCAGGAGACAAACGGAACGCAAATAAACAACGACAGCACAACTAAGGCAAATAAAGCAAGTAAAACTAATAACTAAAAATAAAGACGTGAAAACAAATAAAACGGGTTAAAATGAACCCAGTAAAACAATAAAACAAAGTGAGGGCTAGTCCAGCGTGACCGCCATCTAAAACGAGATAGTGTAATTGTATCCTTATTTGTCTTACACAGTGCAGGGCCCTCTGGTCCCTGTGCTCCCATCCCTCCATAGGTGCATATGTGTACGATTATGGAGGACAGCAACCAAATTGTCAACATAGCCTTCCTATTACCCCACCTCATGAACACGGTAGTAAAAATTGTGAACTGCTCACCAAAACATCATTCCACGCCACCCCAGCATCATTCTGTGCCAGGAGCATAAAAACACATTTTCAGCAAGATTTGAAAAATTACACCTGTGACATTAATGAGGTGGTGTAAAGAAATGGCTATGTTGTTCATTTTGTGTTAAAATATTGAAAATTAAGAAAGTTATGAGCGAGCATAGCGAAATGTGAACAGATGCACACAACTTCGGCATTTTGCATATTTTGACCTCAAATTTTCAAGTTACCCTTCTTATGACCCCACCTCATGAACAAGTATGGTGAAAATTGTGAAATTCCGCCCAATAGGTGATTTCACCAACCAACCACAAAATCACCTTTGGGCAGCATTTGTGAAATGACACCAACATTGTTCATGAGATAAGGATTCAAAAAGGGTATGTTGAAAATTTTTTGTCAAAATGTTGAAAATGACGAAATTATGCACCAAAGTGAAACCCTGTTGAAATACATTGAACCGCATTTACCAATCATCAGTTCCAGCAGCAAGAAGTATCTTTGATTGGAGACTGGATCTTCACAGTGAGACCAATTCAGGTGAGTGTGGGTGTGGGGTGGTCAAGGTAGGTGTGGGTACACAGTGGGAGGTCAGGTGGTGCGGGTGCACATCAGTGATGGACTTTTTTTGTTTTCAGAAGCAAAAAATAAATAAATAAATAAAAGACATTGAGGGAACGGTTTCTTATTTTCAGCATGTACAGGTCCTGGGAGGGTGGGGGTTACCACTAGACACCAGGGCAACAGCAATCGGAGAGTGGGGGGTGTCACTGGACACCAGGGATAACAAACATATGTGTAAGGAGGGAAATTGAAGGGTGGGGGGTGCCACTAGACACTAGGGATAACATATAACAAGTTTATGGGGACCGGATAAAAATTGGAGGGTTGGGGGTACCACTGGACACCAGGCAAATTAAAAATCCTTTTTTGTGTCAGGCAATCCTTTGCCACATAAAAGCAAAAAAGGATTCCTTGACACGAAGAAAGAATCGGACAAAAAGCAAAGTCTGAAATCCTTTTTTGTGCCAAGTGATCCTTTTTCATCATCCTTTTTCATTCAGACCCCGTCTGCCCCATTGTCTTGTCTACTTTTAGTTTTACTAGCTCCGTGAGAATTCTCTCCTCTGTAAAAGGGCTAGTGTCCACTTTCCTTTTCTTAATGCCCTTTTTTACTATCTGTGGCCCGTCACCTACACCTTTCATTGTGAATACTGAACAAAAGTACTTGTTCAATATGCTTTCTTCTGGTTCTCTTTACACTTCCCTCCCTTTAGTCTTACTATCTCTGCCTTGCTTTTCTTCTTTTGCATATGTACCTAAAGAATGTTTTATCTCCTTCTTAACTGACTTGCAATATTTTCTTCCATCTGTGCTTTTGCTCTCCTAACTACTTTCCATGCCTCCCTTTGTTTCTCCTGATAATTATCCCTATCCTCTTCCCTCTGTGTCAACTTGTACCTTTGAATGCCTGCTTCTTTTCCTTTATTTTTTCTGCCACTTCCTTTGAGAACATAGCAGTCTCTTTTTTTCTCTTGCTCTTTCTGACCTGCCTGACACAGAGGTTAGGTTGCTTTCTTGATGGCGTTACTTATTTTTGCCCATTTTATCTTCTACCCCACATATTTTCCCTATTCCTGCTAGGGCTTCCTTGAGGCACGCTCCCATTTTATTGAAATCAGCCCTCCAGAAGTCCAGGACTCTCATTTTAGTGTGGTCAGATTCCATACTGGTCCTTGTATTGAACCACACAGTATGACGATCACTGGTTGCCAGGTGGTTTCCACTGTGGCGTCAGTGACACTGTCACTGTGTGATAGTACCAGGTCTAGTATGAGCCCTTCATGAGTGGGTCTTCTTTAACTAGTATGCCTATTGAACGCCCCTGCAGAGAGTCTAGATTCACTTCTAACTGCTGCTGCAGCAGCATGGAGACTCAATTTCCATATCCAGTAGATCAGGGGTTCTCAATGGTGAGACCAGCCTCCTGGGAGGCCCCAACCTGTTCCAGGAGAGGCTCAAGCAAGTCTGAAAAGTACTGTATTTAAATTTTGAGTTTTATATATTTTGTGTGAAGAGATGAAGCAAACTGAAAGAGGATAATAGTAGGTGAATTTTATGTATTTATTTACTAATAGGTGACCAGGAAGGTGAATGAGCCAAGGCTCATTTCAGAGGAAACAGAGAAAGTAGAAAGCACCCATGAAGGCACTGCAACAAGAGGTAACAATGGTTCAAGAATGAAAATAGCAGAGCAAGTAGGCTGGCCTGTTGAAGGGGAGGTTACAATAAGCTGAATAATAATATTTGTTTATTTTATTTATTTGTTATTCAGATAACACCTTTGAGCACATGAGCTCTTTTTCAAAGGTTCCATGTCAGTATAAGACAAAGAACTGAATGTGAGCCAAGTACTCAAAGGGGTTTCAGTTTATTCATGGTGTACTGCGCAAAGTACAGTATGTTATGTTTCTTTGGAGACCCAAGACTATTTCAGTTTTTGGGGGAGGCTCAAAATCTTTTCCATGGATTTGGGGAGGTTCACTGTGACAAAGTCTGAGAACTATTGCAGTAAATTGAAGTCCCTCACTAGCAATACCTCACCCTTGTTAGCCATCCATTGGATTTCTTCCATCATATCCTTATCTCCCTCCTCCTGCTGTGCTAGAGGCCTGTAGAGTACCCCTGTTTGAACAGCCATCCCCTACCTATTTCTACGGTGACCCTGAGTATCTCTGCTTAACTCTGTCCCCCATGCATTTCTGTGACCTTTATGTTTTCTCTTGCATAAACCAGGGAATAATTTTCTGCAGATTACATAAACCAGGGAATAATTTTCTGCAAATTACATAAACTAAGGAATAACATTCTGCAGATTACATAAACCACAGAATAACTTTCTGCAGATTACATAGACCAGGTAATAACCTTCCACAGATTACATAAAACATAGAATAACTTTCCACAAATTACATAAACCAGGGAATAATGTTCTGCACATTACATAAACCATGGAATAACTTTCTGCAGGTTACACAAACCACATAATAACTTTCCACAGATTACATAAACCAGAGAATACCTTTCCACAGATTATAGAAACCACAGAATAATTTTATGCAGATTACGTGAACCACAGAATAACTATCCACAGATTACATAAACCACAGAATAACTTTCAGCAGATTACAAACAGCTAATAACCTTCACAGATTACATAAAACACAAAATATCTTTCCACAAATTACATAAACAATGGAATACTTTTCACAGCTTACATAAACCATGGAATAACTTTCTGCAGAATACAAAACCACAGAATAACTTTCTGCAGATTACATAAAACATGGAATAATTTTCTGCAGATTACATAAACCAGAGAATAACTTTCCACAGATTACATAAACCACATAATAATTTTCTGCAGATTACATAAACCACAGAATAAGTTTCTGCAGATTATATAAACCATGGACTAACTTTCCACAGACTACATAAATCACGGAATAACTTTCTGCAAGTTGCATAAACCAGGGAATAACGTTCCACAGATTACGTAAACCACATAATAATTTTCCACAGATTACATAAACCGGGGAATAACTTTCTGCAGATTACAGACACCAGGGAATAATTTTCTGCAGATTTCATAAACCACTGAATAACTTTCTGCAGATTACATAAACTAGAATAACTTTCCACAGATTACATAAACCACAGAATAACTTTTACATATTACATAAACCAGAGAACAACTTTCTGTGGATTATATAAACCAGGGTATAATTTCCGCAAATTACATAAACCAGGTAATAACCTTCCACAGATTACATAAAACACAGAATCACTTTCCACAAATTACATAAACCAGGGAATAATTTTCTGCACATTACATAAATCAGGAATAACCTTTCACAGATTGCATAAAACATGGAATAACTTTCCAGATTACACAAACCACTGAAAACTTTCCATAGATTATATAAACCAGAGTATACCTTTCCACAGATTATAGAAACCACAGAATAATTTTCTGCTGATTACATAAATCACATAATAACTATCCACAGATTACATAAACCACAGAATGACTTTCTGCAGATTACACAAACCAGAGAATAATTTTCTGCAGGTTACATAAACCATAGAATAACATTCTACAGATTACATAAACCAGGGAATAATTTTCCACAGATTACATAAACCACAAAATAACTTTCCATAGATTATGTAAACCACAGAATAACATTCCGCAGATTACATAAACCACTGAATAACTTTCTGCAGATTACATAAACCAGGTAATAACCTTCCACAGATTACATAAAACACAGAATAACGTTCCGTAAATTATATAAACCATCGAAAAACTTTCCACAGATTACATAAACCAGGGAATAGCTTTCCACAGATTATGGAAACCACATAATAATTTTATGCAGATTACATAAATCACAGAATAACTATCCACAGATTACATAAACCACAGAATAACTTTCTGCAGATTATACAAACCAGAGAATAATTTTCTGCAGGTTACATAAACCACAGAATAACTTTCCACAGATTACATAAACCACCAAATAACTTTCCATAAATTATGTAAACCACAGAACAACATTCTGCAGATTACATAAATCACTGAATATCTTTCTACAGATAACATAATCAACAGAATAACTATCCACAAATTACATAAATCATGTAAATCACAAATTATAAAATGGGTACCAGCACCCTTCTGGATTGGATCCTAACAAGCCATCCCACCAGGATCACAAACACCACTGTCCTCCCTGACTTACTCAGTGACCACTCCCCCCGTCACCTGCTCCTGGTCCAATAAATTCATCAAGCCCCCTGAAAAACCATTACTAGCCGAGTTCTGCCTAGAGGCAAGCTACCTCATCTCAAAACCTTCCTTCGTCAACAGGATTGGTCCCCAGTCCTTGCAGCAACCAATGTGAACACTGCACTGGAACAGTTCATCAGGATCTTCAACCAAACATGCATCATATTTGCACCCCTCAAGAAGCACAAGGCCAAGGCCCTATGTAACCCCTGGCTCACCGGAGACCTACTTAGACAACTAAAAGCTCGGGACCACCTCTGAGAAGTTGCCCAAAACACCGGGGAGACAAGTTGATATTGCTAACTATAAACATGCATGAAATGACTGCACCAAATATATCCGGGATACAAAGACCACCTATTTCCATAATGCTCTCACTAACTCATGGGGCAATGGTAGGGACTTCCGGAATAACATTAAAGAAGTCACCGGGAAGCAATCTAAATCACCCCTGTCAGTACTCAGCATAAATGGTGAAACTACACTTGACCAGAAACTCATTGCTAATTCATTCAATGACACCTTCACAGACCTCAGTGCTCTTCTCCCACAGGGTTTTTTTGATGAAGTTGTTCCCCTTGCCTCCCCAGCCACCTCCAGCCACTCTCCCTTCTACTTTAAAGCAGTAAAAATGCATCAAGTCCACAGCTACGTTACCAAAGCCATTTGCATCTCTAGAGCCAGCAGTGACTCCCTCGGCCTCAAACTGCTATCACTCACCCTTGAAGAATTACTCCGACCACTGACCAGGATTTTCAACCTCTTCCTCAGCCTAAGCCAGTTCTCTGAATTATGGAAATCTGCCATGGTAACCCCAATTCATAAAAGTGGTGACAAAACAGCTACTAAATTGCCATCCAATTTCTATCCTTCCACTCTCCAAGGCTCTAGAGTGTATTGTGTCAAACCAGCTTACCGACTTCCTAGACAATCACAACATCCTGTGCAAGAAGCAACATGGCTTTAGAAAAGGCCATAGCACCTCCAAGGCGCTACTCAAATTCACTGGTGCAATCCATTACTCACTCGATAACAGTCATCTTACTGGGTCCACCTTCATCGACTTAACTAAAGCCTTTGATACCATCAACCACAATCTCCTACTTGCCTAGCTTCGATTAGCAGTGCTGTCACCTAACTCAGTGAACTGGTTCAAAAGCTACTTAGACAACTGCTCCCAAAGAGTGAGAATTACTGGCACACTCTCAGACCAAAGACTAGTCTATTCCGGTGTCCCACAGGGCTCAATCTTGGGCCCTCCTCTTTTCAGCCTTTTTCTTAACTTACTGCCAGAATCCTGCCTGGAACAGATCCTACTCTACGCGGATGATGCTGTCATCCTGGCATCCCACCATGACCCAGTACATCTACAAGGTAACCTCCAACAGGCCTTCTCTGCAGTCGAAAACTGGTTCACAAAACACAGACTTATCCTCAACCAGAAAAAAAACAAAGACCATGATCTTCTGCAGCCCCCAAAACAAATACAAACAATATCAACTCTCCATTAAAACCAAGCAAGGAATCACCCTCGAACAAGTTCATACCTTCAAATACCTTGGCCTCACCCTCGACTGTAATCTCTCCTATGTCCCACACATCGATAACGTGGCAAAAGTAGCCAACACCAGGATGGGCCTTCTGTTCCGACATAGGAAACATCTAACCCCAGAAGCTCTGTCCATTGCTGTCCAGAGCTCTATCATCAGCATCATTGACTATGGTCTCATTATCTATGGATCTGGCACAACCTTCTCTCTCAGGTGTGTTTCAGCTTCCCTCAATCAAGCCTGCTGACTCGTTACTGGTTCCCACCGTCTCACCCACACCTGCGACCTTTACTCCAAAACAGGCTGGCTGCAACTGAACAACCGAATCAAATACCAAACCTGCATCACTGCTAAGAAAATCATGATGGGAAAGGCACCTTCAGGAGTCAGCACCCTCCTTAAACCTAAAATCACCAACCGTAACACCAGGAGATCTAAGCCTCACTTCCTTCAAATTCCCCGCTGCTGTACGTCCCAAGGCCAAAGGTCATTTGCATACAGGGCTCCGAGTTGGCTGAACAAGCTCTCTAGTGACACCTCATCCATAGCAACGCTTGGAGCATTAAAAAAAAATCTCCACCACTACCTGTGCTTGCACCCTATAACATCGTTATCCCCTATGCTACTTCCAACCTTATAGGTGTCAGTTTCTGTCCTATCTTCTTGCACTTACCTGTCCAATGCAACTTCTAATGCACTTTCCTGTGTCTGTCCTGACATGGCCCTCGGCTGCCTCACCCTGCCCCTCTACACCTATGCCTTCCACTACCCTCAGCCCTCTCCCCTTCTTGCCCTCTTCCTCCTATTTGTTTCTTGAGTTACATATCACTCAGTCTGATTATATCAGGCAAAGTTACTGTCTGAAACCATGTACCTGTAACTGTTTTATGTTTGAGTGTATGTTACCCTGTAACCAGCCTGACATGGAACCTTTGTAAAGAGCGGCTCAAAGGTCCTTTGTAATCCTAGACATAAACAAAAAAATAAATAAATATAAACCACAAAATAATTATCTGTGGATTACATAAACCAGAGAATAACTTTCCATAGATTTCATAAACCAGGGAATAACCTTCCACAGATTACATGAACCACAGAAAAACTTTCTGCAGATTACATATACTGTAGAATAATTTTGCACAGATTAAATAAACCACCCAATAATTTTATGCAGATTACATAATTTAGGAAATAATTTTCCACAGATAACATAAACCTTCAGAATAATTTTCCACAGATTACATAAACCACAGAATAACTTTCTGCAGATTACATAAACCAGGGAATATCTTTCCACAGATTACATAAACCACATAATTTTCCACAGATTATATAAACCAGGGAATAATTTTCTGCAGATTAAATAAACCTAGGGATTAACTTTCTGCAGATTACAGAAACCAGGAATAACTTTCCACAGATTACATAAACCAGGGAATAATTTTCTGCAGATTGCATAAACCAGGTAATAATCTTCCACAGATTACATACACCACAGAATAACTTTCCATAAATTACATAAACCAGGGAATAATGTTCTGCACATTACATAAACCAGGAATAACTTTTCACAGATTACATAAACCATGGACAACTTTCTGCAGATTACACAAACCACAGAATAACTTTGCACAGATTACATAAACCACCCAATACCTTTCTGCTGATTACATAAACTAGGACATAACTTTCCACAGATAACATATACCTTCAGAATAATTTTCCACAGATTGTATAAACCGCAGAATAACATTCTGGAGATTACATGAACTAGGGAATATCTTTCTGCAGATAACATAAACCACTGAATAACTTTCTGCAGATTATGTAAACCACAAAATAGCTTTCCACAGATTACATAAACCACAGAATAACATTCTGGAGATTACATGAACTAGGGAATTACTTTCTGCACATTACAGAAACCAGGGAATAACTTTTTGCAGATTACGTAAACCACATAATAACTTTCAGCAGATTAGATAAACCACAAAATACGTTTCCACACATTAAATATACCACATAATAACTTTCTGCAGATTACATAACCCACAGAATAACTATCAAATTACATAAACCACAGAATAACGTTTCATAGATTATATAAACCACAGAATAATTTTTCTGTGGATTACATAAACCACAGCATATCTTTCTGAAGATTGCATAAACCACAGAATAACTTTCTGCAGATTACTTGAATCACAGAACAACTTTCTGCAGATTACATAAACCACAGAATAATGTTCCACAGATTACATAAACCAGGGAATAACTTTCTGCAGATATCATAAATCACAGAATAACTTTCCATAGGTTATAGAAACCACAGAATAATTTTCACAGATTACATAAACCAGGTAATAACTTTCTGGAAGTTACATAAACTGGGGAATAACATTCTGGAATTACATAAACAGGAAATGCTTTCTGTACATTACAGAAACCAGGGAATAACTTTCTGCAGATACGTAAACTACAGAATAACTTTCTGCATATTACATAAACCACAGAATAACACCACAGATAACATGAACCAGGGAATGATTTTCCACAGATTTTATAATCCAGGGAATAACTTTATATAGATTACATAAGCCACAAAATAACTTTCCACAGATTACATAAACCAGGGAATAATTTTCTACAGATTATGTAAACCACAGAATAACTTTCTGCAGATAATGTAAACCACAGAATAATTTTCTGCAGATTATACAGACCAAAAAATAATGTTCCACATATTGCATGAACCAGGGAACAACTTTCTGCAGATGACATAAACCACAGAATAATTTCCTGCAGATTACATAAACTACAGAATCTTTTTTTGCAGATTATATAAACCACAGAATAATTTCCTGCAGATTACATAAACCACAGAATAATTTTTTACTGGTTACATAAACCAGGGAATAATTTTCTGCAGATTACACAAACCACAGAATAACTTTCTGCAGATTACATGCAGCACAGAATAACTTTCTGATGATTATATAAACCACAGAATAACTTCCTGCAGATTACATAAACCACAGAATAATTTTCCACAGGTTACATAAACCAGGGAATAACTTTCTGCAGGTTACACAAACCACAGAATAACTTTCTGCAGATTACATAAACCACAGAATAACGTTCTGCAGATTATATAAACCACAGAATAATTTCCTGCAGATTACATAAACCACAGAATAATTTCCCACAGGTTACATAAACCAGTGAATAGTGTTCTGGAGATTACACAAACCACAAAATAACTTTCTGCACATTACATAAACCAGAGAATATCTTTCCACAGATTTCGTAAACCGTAGAATAACTTTCTGCAGATTACACAAACCTCAGATAATTTTCTGCAGATTATGTAACCATGGAATGATTTTCTAAGGATTGCAAAAAAAAGTATTCACAGTTTATATAATCTGCAGAAAAAAATTCCTCTGCCAAATTTCAGAAGTCTGCTACAGAGGGAAGTGTGTAGAATAAAGCAGAACTTTCTACAATTCTGCAGAATTTTGTTCTGTCAGAATTTAAAAAGTCCAGCAGTAGTTCATGTGCAGTGCCCCAGTTAAACAGACCTACAGTTTATCACTTTAGGAACGTCGTCTGGATTGAAATCTTGATCCAGCCTGATAACTTGCCCTCACAAGTCCATGCTTTTGCGACCTCCAGACTTGACTACTGCAATGCTGTGTACCTCTAGATAAATTGAAGGGTCCTATGTCACCTGCAGCTGGTGCAGTACATGATGGCTGGGTTGTTGATTGGCCTTCCGAGGTCTTGTCATGTGACTTTGGTCCTCGTGATCTACATTGGCTACCTGTGAGGTGTTGAATCCTCTTCAAGGTCAGGTTACTGACCTATAAAGTCTTATACAGACTGGGTCCTTGCTGTCTGTGTAACCAACTGCTCCTCATCTAACCCACCACTCGCTCTGTTCCTCACAGGTCGGCCTCCTTGCAGTTCCCAGGGCCCACCTGAAATCATCTGGTGACATAACTTTTAAGGTAACTGGTCCCCAGCCCTGTTGAGCTTTTTCCAATATCATTGAGGAGGTCCTCTCATTGGAGGCCTATAAGAGGGCCTGAAATCATATCTATTCAATGAGGCCTTTTGACTAGAGGCAATGGCACCTAATTCATTGTCTATCTGTTAGAATGTATTCTAGTATTATTATGAGTTATTTGATCTGTATTTATTCTGATTTGTATTTTATTGGGTTACAGTTGGGTGTTTTATTTTATATTATATTATCTGTTGATATGTGCTGTCCTGAACATTGCTTAGCATGCTGAGCCCCAGGGAATGCTCGCTTTGTAAATAAAGCTTACTTACAAGCACCCTTGCATGCCCACCCTCACACGTAGAGTCCTTACCAGATAAAGGCTCTCACAGAGTTCTGTGGCAACTTGTGGAGCTTAAATTTGGGCTAAAAGTCATCATCATCATCATTGTCCTCGAGGCAAGATGGTGAGAGATAAACTCAGACTTCTGTGAGTTTGTCCTCCCTGTAAAGAAAATAAACAGAACTAATTATCCAGTTACAATTGTGAAAAATGGGACTGTAACTGATCTGCAGGCTGTGCATTCAGCTGGTGATCGTTGTTCCTGGCTGTATGATGAATGCAGCCCACAGAAAGCTGCTCAACATGATTCAAGTGGGGGCAACATTTTAGAAAGGCTTCCCTAAAAAGGGACTCTGTGAACAGTGTTGTAGTGCCACCCTGAAGCCTGCTAATTGTTTCCATATGCGATTCAGTCAGATCTTTCCATCTCACTCTTCTTTCATATTTGTCCCCTAAATTACTCTGGAGGTCAGCTTTGTGTAGGTAGCCATCTCACTGGTGTTCAATGGATTTCTGAGAATAAGGCACCCTGTGTGTGCTCATTCTGATGTCATAAGTACTTGCTTATGTCTGTCAGGCACCCTCACGGAAAGTCTTCCTCATTTAGGCATGGCAATTATAGGGTTGTTAGGGTCGATTACCTCATGCTTATTGCTTTTAGGATGATATCATATTTTTGTCTTTGAGTTCTGGTAATGGGAAGGGCTCAGTCTGCTCCCCTCTCTACAGCAGATGTCTTGAGTTCTCTTGTTGGATTTTTACTGATTTAATTCATACTCCACCATAATTGGCGCCCTCCTGGGCCATCTTGGATTACCACAGGATGAAGGGCTGTTTGTTCTCATAACACAGGTAGCATTTACTAAAGCAGCAGTGCATGTTATGGTAACAATATTGAACTTAAATTTTTAATTCTATTTTAGATTGTCTTTTATTCCCCATTCTGAGTCTGCTTTAACCCTCCTTTATAGATCTGAAAATATAAGAAGCACTTATTTAAATATGGCTGCCCCCATGCGATCATCATTATTCTCCACTGTTTACAAATCTACATTGTTCCATAAAGCCAGGGAGCAGTATTTTTTGCATGCTAGCTGATTTTAGTCACGTGAAAAGTGAGCTTATTCTGAGTCCCTGCACTACTAGTATCTAACCTATTGCTTTGTAAAGCACTTTGGCAAGGCAGTTTTGTTTCTATGGCACAATATCCCACGGGCTCAGGGCACCATTTGAGGAGAATAACACATACATGTGGGACAGGTAATAAATACTGTAGAATAAATAAATGTACAGCCTGGCCCTGGGTCAACGTGCATTAGCCTTTTCTGGACCCTCCCTCTGGAACTCCCAACCAGCTGCAGCTCTGACACTCCCCTCCATCCACTCCTTCAAGAGCTCTCTTAAATCCCACCTTCACGTCCCTCAGCCGTGCTTCTGTGCCCTGTTATCCCACCTTGGCTTCCAGCTTATTCCCTTGCCTCTTCCTGTCTCTCTCTTGCTGTACCCTATTGTGCCATTCTTGCTCTGCCATGTTCTGGCTCTGAGGCTGTTTCACTCCACTTCAACTGTGATCCAGTGTTATTGATTTCTCTGCTTCTGTACCAGCATGTACTGTTTTATCTGTAAAACTTACTGTATGAACTATAAAAATCTCTGCCCTTGCACCTTGATTTATTGAAAATTACTACCTCTGTGCTTGCTTATTCTGTATAATTTTGTAAATACTGTACATGCAACTTGTATTTGTATATTTATTGTGTTCTACAGACTATTGTAAAAGTGCTTTTGTGCACTTATCTCTACTTAGTTATGTATTGTTTCTCTGTACCTCTCCTTTACTACCCCAGTGCGCCCCTGAAAAAGGACATTCTGTCTCAATAGGCCTACCGGTTACCAAAATTCAAATAAATAAAAATATGATATGTACAGTACTATAGATTTTTAAAACAGGTCAGGTTTTAATGCTCCCGAAAGGCCCCCACTGAGTGGGCAGCACAAATGTGGGGTGGCGGAGTTTCAGAATAGATGTACAGTCACACCAAAGTCCCACTCCCCAGATAGTTTGAGCCTCAAAGGGGGACAGCCAATGAATCAGCCATGGTGGAGTGAAGAGGGTGGACAGGGGCGTATCAGGACAGAAGATATTTCAGGTGTCCTGGAATACAAGGCCTTGTACAGTATGTTTATTCTAGTCTATTCTATTCTAGACTCTATTCTATTCCATATTCTCTTCTATTCTATATTTTATTATATTACATTTTCTCTTCTCTTCTCTTCTCTTCTCTTCTCTTCTCTTCTCTTCTCTTCTCTTCTCTTCTCTTCTCTTCTCTTCTCTATACTCTTATCTCCTATCCTATCATATTCTCTTCTCTATTCTATTCTATTCTATTCTATTCTATTCTATTCTATTCTATTCTATTCTATTCTACAGTCCTTGTATGGAATACAGTGTGCATGAAAGGCATTATATAAATCCAAATGTTACTCTCTTCTTAAGTCCCTGCACTACTTAAGCAATAAGCCACGAGGGGGTGTGGGTTATCAGGGGATTTACCACGGCTGGGGTGGTTTGCCCAAGAGGCACAGCCGAGTGGGTAAATCCTCGCCAGCCATGGTAAATCCCCTGATAACCCACATTCTCTGAGTGGTTTATTGTGATTATACCAAGGTTCATTTTTTATGTAATAAAATACAACTTTTAAAGAGGTTGCTTTGTTCTTTTTATTTTTATTGTATTTATTCCTGTGCTGCAGATGATTACTTGGATAGTCTCATCAACAGCCGTTGGTTATCAGAGGATTTACACCGGTGGTAAATTGCCAGTGTGATGATTTCATTGGTTGTTCATGTATGTCCATGGTATTATAGTATCTAACTATTTGCTTTGTAAAGCACTTTCAGGTACTCTGTGTATGAAAAGTACTGTTTAAATCCAAATTCTATTCTATGTCACAGTTTCTGTGTAAGGCGGGTGCCCTGCCAGATGCCTTTAGGGCACGGGCCACAGCAATCTTACCTGCCACCAGGTCACTGTAGATATCACACTGACTCCTGGGCTCGTTAGTTCTCCATCAATAGATTGGGGGGGGGTTGTATCCATTGATAGAAAGAAAATCGTGTGATGCCTCCACCCAGAGAAAGATTTATAATAGGGCTGGTGAAAAAAAGGGTACAACCCCCTGGAATGCGGTACCCCCCCATAGTCACTCCTCCCATTAACCCACACAATAGCTGTACAGCCCCTAGTTAGCTTGCACCTAGCTCCAAACAGATTACTGCAGAGAAATGTATGTGAACAGTAAAGACAGGTTTACTTGCAGAAAAACCTTAGGGGAGAAAGGGGTTAGTGGACAGTATGAGATATTTTTGCAAGAAGCTGGTCTTCAGCTGCCCTACAGAGCCCTGCACAATACCAGTTGCTGCTTTTCCATGCTCCAAGCAGATACAGCCAAAATAAACACTTCCCTAGGGTGTATCTAAAACATTCCCTCCTAGTCACAGCCCTGGCATGCAGCCTCCCCCTTCAAACAGTGTGCAATACAATATTGATCTTGATCTCCTGTGCTGGAAGGCTACCCCCTCACCACTGGAACCAATGTGATTCCTTTTTCAACCTTTAGAGAGCTCCCAAATAAGTTACTGGGTACCCAGTTGCTGAATCAGCATCAGACTACTAGGGTCGCATGTAGCTGGCCAGGGTTGGTGCATTTTAATTTAAAATAGCAACAGTGCTCAGAACACTCAGTTAAACCCTAAACTCAGAGCCATGCAATTGCAAAACTTGGCAAAACTTCAGATGGAGGTATTTTTAACTCCTCGGCTGGCTGGCAGGCGCATCCAGTTAAATGGTGTTCTAACCAAAGTACAGCTCCCCAGTTGCAGGGGCAAGACTGGTTTTACTTATGGTTCCACTGTACAAGAATCTCCCTCACCAGGCAGAGGTTCTCAGTTACAGCTTGTAACAATTCCTCCCTGGCAGCTGGTCCATTGGTCTCTCACTTTCACTCTCTCTCTTTTAGTTTCTCAAAATGCATCAGTACTGATGATGCAGATCTGAGGTACAGCTATTCACCGGTCGATCAGGCCCCACAAAATCCTGGTCAACCCCCACATCTAGGTATCCAGGCCCTCTGGGCATAGTAGTCTGGTACCAGGCTATTGTACTCACCATCAAATCCCACATGACATGACATGCAGTCAGGGATAGCAGTCCACCTCTCTGCACTGGAGATGCTTCAGCATTGATATCACACTGGCTAGAACTAGAATGTCTTTCTTTACTTGAGCAGTGAAACAGCTGCTCTTGCAGTTCATCTCCAGCAAATGCACAGCCTGTCACATCACAGCTCTCGGGCCCAGACAGGGATACAGCTCTGCTGAGATCTCCCACAGATCTGCCCTGAGGGCAGCTCAGCCCCTGCTGTTCAAGGGGACAACAGAAAATCTGATTGGTCCATTTGGACTGTCAATCAAGATGGACAGTCCTGGAGGTCTGTTATACAACAGGTAATTGGCCACTACAAAGGCTCCTGAATTAATTAGGTCCACCTGCAGTCCTTGAGCCCCTGTTGCTCCCTGAGCTGGCATACATCCCTGATTGGTGGTACTATGTCCTTTAGCCCGGTCTCCATGGCAAGGTGGGTCAACGGGAGCTGAACATAGTTGCCTTTTTGTAGTCTCAAAGGCAGTCCTCACAAAAGTCCTGATTTACTGTACAAAAAGTATGCAGTTCAAACACTGGGTCACATCTTGCACCAGTCCTGTACAGCTGCATAATCGTGTCTGGGGTGGTCATTCAGCAGAGAGGGTGATTCTTGGTCCAGTTACTGCAACAACAGTGTTGTTACAGCCACTGCAAGAGCAGTGTTGGCTCCAGGCAACAGCTCAGACACAAAGGGCAACCTTAGGAGGCATACACTAAGTGCGGTCCAGCCTCTAGCCTTACTGTCTGCTGAGCTTCACTGATCTTCACCAACTGGGAGAGAGACCAATCACAGAGGGAAGGCAGACTCCAACAGGTGCAGAAGCAGGGATTCCTTGACAGCTGTGCATCAGGCTACAAGGGAACTGGAGCAGTAGAAACACCCTGCCCTACACTCACCCTTCGGCTGTACATGAATTTTGGGTCTAGATAGCCGGTCTCCATGAAAGAGAGGGAGAGAGCGAGACTAGGAGTGGCCACTGAAGCATCGCTTAGCTCCCCCACTCAGCCGCTGACAGAACAAAGACCTGAAAGGAGCTGTGTGTCACTGCGGGTGGCGGGCAGAGTTTCAGGCACAGTGCAGGTAATAAGGGCAGGGTTTAAACAACGACTGCAGGCAGGGAGGACTTAAACATAAAAAACAAAACTAACGCTTTTTCTTTACCCTGAGTAACAGGTCTAGTGCAAGGCTAGGAGCAGCCACAAAAGCAGCTCTTGGCTCCCTCACTCAGCCACCGACAGGCTTAAACAGACACCTTTTTCCCAGAGAGGAACAACAGGACTAAGGGGAAGGTTAGCAGGGTGGTGCAAGTGCCCGGCTCTGGATACAGCACACGGCTTTGTTTTTACTTAGCGGCTGACTGTTTTTGTCCAAACTGGGGACAGAAGGACTGGCTGACAGACTTGGGGCTCAGAATTGACTCCCTGTGTGATGTAAGGGGTAACCACCCAATCGGAGTGCAGTGCCGGATTCAAACAGAACTGCTGGCTTTAAAAGTCAGTGACCTAGGCAGTTGGCCACAGCTGTGCATCAGGCTACAAGGGAACTGGAGCAGCAGAAACACTGTACCCTACGCTCCCCCTTCAGATGCAGGCAAATTTTGTGTCTAGATGGCCAGTCTCCACAAGAGAGGGAGAGCGAGCGTGAGACTAGGAGCAGCCACAGAAGCATTTCTCGGCTCCCTCACTCAGCCGCTGACAGCATAAAGACCCAAAAGGAGCTGTGTGTCATTGTGGGTGGTAGGCGAAGTTTCAGGCACAGTTCAGGTACTGAGGGCAGGGTTTAAACAACAACTGCAGGCAAGGAGGGCTAAACATAAAAAAACAAAACTAACGCTTTTTCTGCCAGAGTAACAGGTCTGGTGCAAGGCTAGGGCGGCCACAGAAGCAGCCTCGGCTCCCTCACTCAGCCTCTGACAGGCTTAAATGAACACTTTTTCCCCAGAGCAACAACAGGACTAATGGCAAGGTTAGCAGGGTGGTGCAAGTGCCCTGCTCTGGATACCTACAGCTTTGTTTTTTACTGTGGCTGATTGTTGCTCGTCTGAACAGGGACAGAGGAACTACCCACCCACCCTGCCCCTAATCCCGCCCCTCCCAGCAACTGTTCATTTATAGCTGCTGACACGCACCAAGCTTCCTGCCCCTACAGGAAGGAGGTGTCTTAACAGAGCAAACTAATCAAAACAAAAAAATTATCTTTATTTCTGGTACTTTTCCTATTCTTTCTTCATCCTTATTCTCTTTCATCCACATTAGGATCCTCAAGCAACATGGCAAATATTACATGCCAGTAATGCGGGCATCCTTTCAGAGAGACATGCATTCAAGCAAAGGGCACTGCCCCACATGCTGGACAATAACAGATCTGAGGGGCACAACTCAGAGAGGCATGGGAGCAAATCAAACCTCTACACAACCTGATTATCAGCCTCAAACCTGCTCACCCTTTTACACCTCACCAGCTCTACCAGGGAACCATCTCTCAAAACCTCACCACCCCTGGTCCTGGGGATTGGCAGGTGGTAAGAGGAAGAAGAAGAAGAAAGTAGCACCGGTTCTGACAACAGGTGGCAAAAATGGTCACACTGACCATAACAGCAAATAGATACACCCCTCACCAAGGAGGAGGAACATGGACATAACACCAATCACTGCCAGTTAGGACATACAACAATGTCAAACCAGGAAGGAAATACAAAGGACATAAACAAGAGGAACAAACCAAAATACTTATTGTGGAGGCTCCATGATCCATGGGTGGAGCCACACATAAATCAAGGTCCTGAAACACAGGTGGAAGTCAGATGCCTACCCGGGGCCTCTGCAAAAAGGGATACAGAACGCATTCACAGGTTACTAAAAAAGCAAAGTAAATGCTCAGGCGTTTTCATCCATATAGGTATAAACAATCTGGCAAACCAGACACTTGAGGAGACCAAACAACACATACAGTATCTCACTTACATAAGACATTAACCTCACACTCCTCAACTATTGCCTTCTCTGAAATCCTCCCAGTATGGGGGAAAGGAGGTAGTAACCAAAAGATGCGCAAGGATCAAATAGAGGAACATAACACTTGACTCAGGGCTGGTGCCAAGACAGGGGTACCTATTCATAGGGAACTGGTGGGACTTCTGGGACAGGTGTCTCTTGAAATATGATGGTCTACACCTGACTAAGGAAGGCGTGCGAGCTCTAGGGCAGAAACTGGATGTATGCATTGGACATTTAAACTGAACAGTGGGGAGGATCCAGCAGTGACAAAAGGACCAACAACCTCTCCCCCAAAACACCACCAAATCAGGGTTACAAGCAAAAACAAAACAACTCACCAAATGGGTGAGGAAACTGATACAAATAATAAAAAGAGGATTCACCAATTGGGGGAAGGGATGGATAACATAAAAAAGCAGTCACAAATAAAGCAGGACACAGCAAACAGTAGGGATGAAGTTTGAAAAGCTGTTCACTAACACACAGAGCCTATCAAATAAAATAGCTGACCTCACAGCCATCATTGCTGAAGTGAATCTGGACTGGATTGCCATCACTGAAACCTGGTTAAACAATAACCATGACTGGGAAATGACTATTCCAGGACACTGTCTCTTCCGGAAGGTCAGAACTGGGCAAAAGGGGTGGGGGTTGCTACGTATATTAAGGAAGGCATAAATCTTTAGTGACTATAATCTAAAATGTCAACACAGAAACTGAGTCACTTTGTGTCACTCTTGAGGCTGGAAATGGAGTAATAACTTGAGTAGGAGTATATTACTGACCACCGACAATAGGGTTTGAGGGAGTCAAAGAAATATTGAAAGCCATTCAAAACATGAGTAATAAAATGTGAAGTAACAGTGCTGGGGGACTTCAATTTACCCAACATAAATTGGGGTACCCATACAACAAGATCAATCAGAAGCAAAGACTTTCTGGAGGCTCTGTACTTATCGGGCCTGAAGCAACTGGTAAAGGACCCAACAAGGGGGGATGCTGTCCTTGATCTGCTGCTAACGAATGGGGACAATGTTGTGGAAGTAGAGGTGGGAAGCCACCTAGGGTCCAATGATTGCTGCATGGTGCAGTTTCATGTCAAGACAAAAACAGAAACCAAACACTCTAAAACTAAAGTCATGGACTTTAGACAAGCAGATTTCGTGGCAATGCAGGAAGGTCTTAGAGACTCGCAAATATAGTTTGGGGGTGGGACGTTGAAGAGTACTGGGCACATCTCAAGGCAGCTATACTTCAGACTGCAAACCATTGCATAAAGAAGATGAGCAAAGCAAAAAAGAAGAGAAAACCACTGTGGTTTACTAAGGAAGTAGCCACTAGGGTTAGAGAAAAAAGGGCTGCTTTCAGCAAATACAAGAAAACAGGATCTGACAAGGACCAGGAAGACTATAAAAAAAAAATAAGGCTGCAAGCAAGGAAATCAGAACAGCAAAAACAACGACAGAGGAGAGGATATCCAGAGAAGTCAAAAAGGGAGGCAAAACCTTCTATAGCTATATTAGTGAAAAAAGAAAGACCACAGGGGTTATTGTCATACTCACGAAGGAAGATGGTGAGACCACTGAGGATGACAAGGGCAAAGCAGAAATCCTAAACAGATATTTCTGCTCTGTATTCACAAAGGAGCAGGAGGGCTGCAGACCCACCATTACAGGAGAGAATAAAGGCAGCAACAAAGTATACTCAGGACCCTTTACAAAAGAGGAAATCCTAAAGGAACTGGAGAAACTCAATACAAACAAAGCCATGGGACCAGACAAAATGCACTCTAGACTAAGAGAAGAATTGGCAGCTCCACTGGCTGATCTTTTTAACTTATCATTTGAGCTGGGCGAGGTCCCACAAGGTTGGAAAATAGCCACAGTTATCCTCTACAAAAGCGGTAGCAGAGTAGTCACGGGCAACTAAGCCTCCATCAATTGTGAGGCAAACAATGGAAACCCTTCTCAAGGAGATGACTATATCCTTTCTCAAGGACAGCAACAAATTACACTTAACAGCATGGCTTTACCACAGGTAAGTCATGTCAAATCAATTTACTTGACTTCTTTAACTGGGTAACGAAAATAGTAGACCAGGAAGGTGCGGTAAATGTAGTGTACCTGGATTTTGGCAAAGCCTTTGACTCGGTCTCATATAGAAGGCAAATTAGACAGCATGGGAGTGGGTCATCAGGTGGTAAACTTGGTAAGGAGTTGACTTACTGGTAGGACCCAGAGGGTATTAGTGAACGGCTCACTCTCAGAGGAAAGAGACATAACTAACGGAGTACCACAGGGTTCAGTGCTTGGCCCAATCCTATTCAACATCTAAAGATGGGAAACAGGGTGGACACCCCAGGAGGAGTGGAGAAGATGAGGGCTGACCTGGAATCTCTAGAAAAGTGGTCAAGAATGTGACAACTAAACTTCAATACTAAAAAAAATGCAAAATCATGCACCTCGGAAGGACTAGCCCAGGAGTGGATTACTACCTAGGGAGTGAAAATCTGGAAGCCACTAAGCAGGAGAGGGATCTGGGAATAATTATAATACATGACCTAAAAATGACCAAGCAATGCGAGAAAGCAGCACTGAGGGCAAATTATTTATTTATTTAGCTTTTGTTGACAAGGTAAGTACACTAGACAAGACATTTGCCTATTTTCAAGTACGACCTGGGAATGAGTATGTTGGAATGATTAAGCAGGGGGATTACCAGCAGGAAAAAGGAGGTCATCCTTCCACTCTGTAGATCAATGGTGAGGTCACACCTGGAGTACAGTGTACAATTCTGGAGACCACATCCCAAGATGGATATTACTAGACTGGAAACAATGCAGAGGAGGGCTACTAAAATGATTTACGGATTGCATGACAAATCATATAAGGAGAGGTTGCATGAATTAAACATGTACTCCCTGGAGCAGCAGAGGGACAGAGGAGACATGATCGAGACCTTCAGATTCCTAAAAGGAATAAACAAGGTGCAGGTCCAGGATCTGTTCCATATCAGAAATCACTCAAGAACCAGAGGGCACAACATGAAGCTAGAGGGATAGATTCAGAGGCAACATACATAAGTTCTTCTTCATTGAGAGTGGTCGAACCATGAAACTGCCTTCCACAGGAGACAGTGGGGACAAAACAGTGGAAACTTTCAAGAAGGTGTGGGATAGCTACAAGGCACCATAACACTAAAAGCAGTTAAGGAAAGGGTAGGATTATGGGCAGACTAGATGGGCCTGCAGGCCCTCTTCTGCCATCACTTTCTGTGTTTCTATGTTTCATTGGTGATAGCAAATGATTTGATTTATGAGCATGCAAAGAGTTTTAAAGGCATTGTAACCCCACAAGGGGTTACACCTGCGCTACTATATCTAACTCATTGCTTTGTAAAAGCACTTTGAAATACAATTTGTGTGAAAGGAGCTATATAAATTCAAATTCCATTATACTGTACAGTCCCTGCACTACCATTATCTAATTCATTACTTTGTAAAACACTTTGGGATACAGTGGGTATGAAAGGTGCTATATAAATCCAAATTCGATTTTACAGTCCCTGCACTATCGGTATCCAACTCATTGCTTTGTAAAGCACTTTGGAGTATAATGTGCATGAAAGGTACTGTCTAAAAAATTCTGTTCTACAGTTCCTGCACTGCTGGTATCTAACTCATTGTTTTGTAAAACACTTTAGAATACAGTGTGTAAGAAAGAAGCTATATAGATATGAATTCTATTTGACAGTCCCTGCACTAACAGTATCTAACTCATTGTTTTGAAAGCACTTTGGGATATAGTGGGTCTGAAAAGCACTATATAAATCCAAATTCAAGTCTGTTCTACAGTTCCAGTAGTAAAGTGGTCCCGCTATTCTACAGTCCCAGCACTACCAGTATCTTCCTCATTGCTTTCTGAAATGATTTAGGATACAGAGAAGGTGCTGTAAACTCTGACATTAAAGCCAAAATTCATAATACTTTATGATACTAAATTAAAATTACACCTTGCACAGATAAAAGCATTGGTGACCAAAGTGTTCACAGCTTGCATCTCCATGTTTGACCATATGTTCCACATTAGCAGGGCCCATACCCCATACTGCCCCACATTTAGAGCTTCTGTGATCCACTTGTCAGCGACAGAAGGTTGAGAGGTGTGCCTCCAGGCACCATTGCATGACTTAGCCTCAATCTTTGACATAACTCTCTGTCTCTGTTATTGTCTGGGCTGAGAAAGCTACTCTTTCTGTGCCCCAAAAAAAAACTCTGTCTTGAAATATAATTGCACATCAAAGATTCCGGATTTAGGGGGTTTTGTTTGTGGGGTGTGGTTACAGCACCCTATTTTAGAATTTCTGTAACATTTTCCTTCTGCAGTTCCAGTACATCTAAAATTGATTCCTTCTACTTAGACTTATATAGGAAAAAGTCAACACATACAGGAAAATGCCCCCAACACAATTTTCCATATCACTTTTACCCACAGTCTTAACTCTTGACTTTCTACTTTCTTCAGGCCCAACACCCTTTGACTCCCACAACAATGGCAGTGTTATAGAAGGATCTGCGTGCTGGGGGTGGGACTCCCCAGTCAAAATGAATAGATCAGCATTAGATTTCACTTGCCTTCTGGGGCTACAGACACTAAAGGCTCTGTTCTCAGTTTTTGCCTGTGGCAAAAACCTCTCGAGACTTAAGTGCAAGGGTCTGTAATTCTGACTGGCAATGAACAAATTGATGACCTGACTCTGAGAGAATGCACAGCTGTACATTTAATAAGATGAATGTTATTAGATATATATCCATGAATTCTTACAATCAGGAAGCATACCAGGACATACTGGGAATTTAAGAAACACAGAATAATCAAGCAGGAAAAGACCTAATTGTGTCAAGTCTGTCCTATAGCCTTATGATTGATAACATCTTAACAGAAACATAAGTGATGGCAGAAAAGACCAATAATCTATCTAGTTGGCCTGTAACACCTTTCATATCATGAGGCCTTCAGTCAATACGGGTCTTTGTCTACACTATCCACCCCCCGCCTTTCTCCTTGTTTTACTACTACCCCCTCTGAGTAACCACCAAGCCCTTAACTACAGTCAGTGGCTCAGAAGGCTGCACACTTCCATCTGAGGCCAGAAGATCAGAAGGCTGTGGGTTCTATCCCCACTCCAGGCACTTGGGCTAAATCCTAATACTGACACTGTAGTGCAGCATGAGGTGCCCTCTTTCGGATGAGATGTTAAACCAAGGTCCCATCTGCTTGTTCTGGTGGTAGTTCAGGTAGATGTTAAAGATCCCATGGCACTTCTCAAAATGAGTAGGGGGAATTTTTAATGGACAAAACTGCAATAGTACTAGATACCAATCTTTTATACAATTCATAAAATGTCATATGCAATAAGTTCATTGTCAGAGGCATAATATCCCCATACCTAAATACAAACTGTTAAGGAAATGCAACAGTAACACTACATTTCATAATATCGATAAGTTATTACCCCAACACACAGTGAATATTACCTATCCCAAAGACTCACCCCCTTCCCTATATCCTGTAATAGAAAAAAAAAAGTCATACATGATCAGTCATAAAACTTCTGCCTACATGCAGAATGTGTATAATGATATATTCATAAAGACCCACAGAGGAGACCACCGGGGTATATCAACACCATATTTGCCTAACCTCATTTCCACTTTGTTTTAACCATACAGGAATTAGGGGAATTTAATATTTGGGCAAAACTGAGAAAACAAGCATTTGTCAATGCCGAATGTTGATTGCGTTGGTGTGTTGAGCTCGTTCACTGCCCCTCTGTCACTCGCTCAGTCTGTGTCTTCCCGTGCTACAGGCTGCTGTTTTGTACTGGGCTCCTGCCTGCGTTGGCATCTTGTTCTGCTCACTAAGAAATCTGCAGCTGTCCTGACAGAGCTCCGTTGAGGTGGTTCACTCCCCCTCGCTCACTCGCTCATTCTGGTTCTCCTGGCACTGCAGGCTGCCCTTTTGTACTGGGCTTCTGCCTCTGTTGTTGGCTTTTTCTGCCCACAAAGAAATCTGTAGCAGTCCCGACACAGGTCTGTTGAGCCTGCTGACTCTCCCTCTCTCACTCACTCACTCATTCCGTTTCTGCCGGTGCTGCAGGCTGCCCTTTTCTATTGGGCTCCTGCCTGCTTGCCGCCGTCTGCCCACAAAGAAATTCGCAGCAGTTACAATAGAGCTCCATTGAGTTCGCTCACTCCCCCTCTCTCACTCGCTCATTCTGGTTTTCCCGCCACTGCAGGCTGCCCTTTTGTACTGGGCCCCTACATGCATTGCTGCCTTTTTCTGCCCACAAACAAATCTGCACCAGTCCCAACAGAGCTCCATTGAGCTCACTCACTCACTCCCTCCCTCCCTCACTCACTTGTTCTGTGTCTCCCTGCTGCACAGGCTGCCCTTTGTACTGGGCTCCTGCCTGCATTGGCGGACTTGTTCACAGCCAGAAGAAATCTGAAGCAGTCCTGACACAGCTCCATTGAGCTCACTCACTCCCCCTCTCTTTCACTCACTCATTCCGTATCTGCCGGCGCTGCAAGCTGTCCTTTTGTACTGGGCTCCTGCCTGCGTTGCCACATTTTCTGCCCACAAAGAAATCTGCAGCAGGCACAATACAGCTCCATTATGCTGGCTCACTACCACGCTGTCACTCATTCGTTCTGTTTCTCTTGGTGCTGCAGGCTGCGCTTGTGTACGGGGCTCCTGGCTGCGATGGCACCTTTGTCTGCCCACAAAGAAATCCGCAGCTGTCCTGACAGAGCTCCTTTGAGGTCGCTCAGTCTCCGTCTGTCACGCACTCATTCTGTTTGTCTTGGCGCTGCAAGTGGCCCTTTGTATGGGGCTCCTGCCTGCAATGGCGTTTTTTTCTGCCCGAAAGAAATCCGCAGCAGTCCTGATAGAGCTCCGTTGAGCTCACTCAGTCCCCCTGTCTCACTCACTTGTACTGTTTCTCCAACCGCTGCAGGCTGGCCTTTTCTACTGGGCCCCTGCCTGCATTGATGCCTTTTTCTGCCCACAAAGAAATCTGCCGCAGTCCTGACAGCACTCCGGTGAGTTCGTTCACTCCCTCTCCCTCACTCGCTCTCTCGTTCTGTTTCTCCCAGTGCTGCAGGCTTCCCTTTTGTACTGGGCTCTTGCGTTGGGGCCTTTTTCTGCCCTCAAACAAATCCGCAGCAGTCCCGACAGAACTCAGTTGAGCTCGGTCACTCCCCCCCCACAGTCGTTCTATCTTAATCTGTCCCAAACACTGATTTCCCACAGCGACCGTGCTATTCTCCGGCAGGATTGCAAAAACATATTTTAGCCAGGATGTGAAAATGACAGCTGTACTGTTCACAAGGAGGTGTGAAAAATGCCACTGTTGAAAATGTGGCGTGAAAATATTACAAATTTGCGAAGTTACAAGGGTGTGTGGAAACAGTTTAATGCACGCTTGTAAACACAGTCATGTTATGGAGTTTTGTCACCAAATTTTCAACATAGGGCTTTTAGGACCTCTGCTCACGAACAGTGCCACTGTCATTTTCTTAATCTGTCCCAAATACTGATTTCCCACAGCTACCGCGTTATTCTGTGCCCCAACTGTGAAACCACATTTCAGTCAGGATGTGAAAAATGACAGCTGTACTACTCATAAGGAGGTGTGAAAAAATGTCACTGTTGAAAATCTGGCATGACAATATTACAAATCTGCAAAGTTACAAGGGTGTGTAGAAAGTGTGCAATGTACACTTGTAACACAGTCATTTGATGGGCTATCATCACCAAATTTTCAACAACGGCATTTTAGGACCTCTGCTCATGAACAGTATCACTGTCATTTTCTTATTCTGTCCCAGACAGTGATTTCCCACAGTGACTGCTCTATTCTGTGCTGGAAGTGCGAAAACACATTTCGGCCAGGATGGGAAAAATGACAGCTGCACCGTTCATAAGTAGGTGTCGGAAAATGGTAATGCTGAAAATCTGGAGTGAAAATATTATAAATTCACGAAGCTACGAGTGTGCGTGCAAACTGCGCACTGCACGCTCGTAACACAGTCATTTTATGGAGTATCATTACCAAATTTTCAACACAGCCATTTCAGGACCTCTACTCATGAACAGTGTCACTATAATTTTCTTATTCTGTCCCGAACACTGATTTCCCACACCGACCGTGCTATTCTGCGCCGGAAGTGCGAAAACACATTTCGCCAGGATGTGAACAATGACAGCTGTACTGTTCACAAGGAGGTGTGAAAAATGGCAATGTTGAAAATCTGGCATGAAAGTATATGCAAATTCAAGAAGTTACGAAGGCACAGCAACTGCACAGCGACGCCATAAACAATCATTTCTTGGATTTTTTCCACGATTTTAACATAGGCTTTTGAGAGCCCACCTCATGAACACTGGCACTGTCGCTTCGCTAGTCAGCCCCGAAAGGTGATCCAAGCAATGACCGTGAAATCACCTTTCAGGGCCAATTAACGCCATGGCAGTTCAAGAATTCATGAGGAGGGATCCCAAAAACCCCATGTTGAAAGTTTGGTGAAAAAATTCACAAAAATGACTGAGATATGCACTACAGTTGAAAAAACCCTATTTATTACGTTATACAGCTTACCAGAATTTCCTCAGTTCGTGGTTGGCTTTGAAGAGTGCAGATGTGTTCCTGGTCCACAAGATCATCACGCTGAGCTCCAGAGGTAAGTATGGGGTGGGGGCAGGGTGCGAGGGTGGGTACGGGTTGCAGGTGGGGGCCAGGGAGACTACAAAGGGACCGTTTCCTTTTTTGCAGGTAAAACAAAAAAACAAAAGACTTCGCGGGACCATTTTTCCCTTTACAGGGGCATGTGACATGCTGGGGTGGGCTCCCAGTGTGCCACCAATGACTTTCTTTTGGGGGGGCAGCAGTAGCCGAAGCGGGATTGGGCACCCCCGTTGGCACACAAAGGGGGGGATTCATTATGCCAATGGGGATTGGGCACCCCGTCAGCAGGAAGAAAAGCGGTGGGGGGCCGGGTGTTACAGAATGCTGATAGGGAGTGGGCTCCTCCGTTGGCACCAGAAACACAGGGGCACCAAGGCTGATGGGGATTGGGGCTCCCTTCAGCAAAACAACACGGTGGGGGGAGGTTATATTGTTTGTTAACACGACGGCAACCCGCCGCCATGTTCACAAACAATATCAGGGTTTTTACATCCCACCCTGCAATGACGGGTCGCTCCCTCATTGCAGCAGATGGCTGACGCTCCAATGACAAGGCAGCCCCTGATTGCAGCAGCTGATTTGTCTGAAGTTGGTGCAAACGTTCCAAAACTGCTGTCACCAGCAGCCTGCAACGGCACTGGGGAAGCAGGACAGCCTGCAGGCTGTGGGGCATTGGCCACAACAGTGCCATGCCTCCACAGCTCGTTACTGAGAAAGTTGTCATAAATGTTTCTTGCGCTCTGCGCAATCAACATAAAAAATTTTACTTTCCAATATGGCATACAAACTATGGGAGACCCAGTGGTTACAAATGTGGATCATACTCTCAGTTACAAAAATTCTATAAATATTGAAATATAAGAAGGGACTCTAAACATTGTCAAAATCTCAAAAAACATAATATTGTTTCCCCGGCATACAAAATTTACCCCAAAAAGAAGACTCCCTTCCTCCTTATTCTTCAAAAGAGGGCACGTCAGTGTGATCTTTTTCTGTTTTACACCCTATCATGATAAACTAAATGTCACTTTCCTGTAGGTTAAACAGTAAATATAAATGCGGAGAAGAAGGTGCCTTTATACTATACTGTACTATATTATACTATACTATACTATACTATACTGTACTACCAAAACAATTCTTGGACTAATCACTAAGAAAACAATCCTCTATAGAATACATAGTAACAGAGTATAGGACATGCCAGGGTTCATACCCCTTAAAAATGAAAATCAACTCCAGCCTTAAGGACCCTCAGATAGGTAGCCCCTAAATAATGTGTTCCAATCTCCTATTTAAACAAAGGCAGGCATGCCTCATGCACCCCAAACCTCAGCGTGCCTCCAAACCTCCTTTCTCTCCTCCCCCCATATACTAGAGGGCCTCCATAGCAATCCCCACTGACTGTCAGTGGTTTGCTTGTTGTAACATAAGGGGGTTCCCCAGCCATCCCGTCCACCACACTTGAACAACAGACTGAGGCAGAGTGGCCCATTCCTTAACATAGACACCCCAGATCTCCTTTTCTAACATTTCCTGCAGACAAACCAGAGTGGATTGTTTTTTCTGTAACACATAAAGACACCTAGTGTGCCAGACCACCCATTTGGTTATAGCTATTACCACGCTGAGTGTTCTTTTATGAACGTCTTTCCACCCCCCCCTCATATTGACCATACACCAACATCTTATAGTTCACCTGCTGAAATTGAGGGATTCCCATGCTCTAGCCAATGAAGTACAACAAACTCCCATATATGGACAATCAAAATATAAGTGGGACATTGTTTCTGTAGTCATCCCACACCCCTCTCTTAAACATATCCTATCCTGGATACTTTTGTGGAAATGATTTCCTCAAACACTTAATCTGTCGTGGCAGCTGAGCCAAAGGGAGTCCCACATTTTAGGTGGGACCCTAGGATCTACCAATTGTGCTGTTACCTCCATTATTTTTATATTCTCAGGTACGGGAAAACGTGGACTCCAAAACATTCAGTGTGCAGAATCCTGGAATAAAATTCTTCCTAGTGGTGTACAAGACCTCTGTGGTGGTTACCTTCCACCCCTTCAACTTTCTACTCACATCTGTTAAATACTGAACCGTTCCCTGAGGCACCCCTGAAAGGTCCCCACTGCTGAGGTTCCCATTTCCGCTAGAGAGAGGCACATCTGTCTTGAAAAATCGGCACCCATACTTTATGAGACCTGGCTAATATAGGCGATAGATTAAACAAATATTGAAAAGAAAAATATTACTGGATTCAGCATATTGAGTCCCCCTTGTTTAATTGGCCAATATGTGACCCCTCTTTTTATTGGGTTTAGTCGGCTACTCGATAATAATTGAAATGCAGTACTATAGATCTTAACCTCTAGGTGCACTGGAAGCAGAAAAACCTGACTAACTAACAGAAATAAAAGGACTATTAAAGTTTTAAACATATGAACCTGTTTTTTCTTTGTAATAGGAAAATCTTTCCATTGAGTGACCTTCTCTTCAGCTTGCGCTATAGCTGTGTCACAGTTGGTACCTCCTGAATCCGGGATCCCGAAAAGGAGACCTAAAAGTTTTACAGGTGGGGAAATCATCTGTATCCCCCCAATGTCTTGCTGATGGTTCCCTACACTATGAATTTCCAGGCCCTTACTTTTATGTTTATTTACTTTAAATCCTGAAATGTCTGAAAAAGCCTCCACTGTTTCCATGCACATGCTCCTGAGGCTGCGTCTGCTATTAGTAAGGTGATGTCATCTGCACAGGCCACGGCGACTGGAAATGTCAGTACCCTGGGGCAGTGAATAGGGACTATCCCCTCACCTCTGTTTAACTTGCGAAGCAGGGGATCAATGGAAAAGACGTACAGCAGGGGGCGCAAGGGACACACCTGCCGTACCCCCTTACATATCTTAATGTAACCCCCCTACAAATGGGGGTTCCCAAAAAGTCTTCCTTGAGCTTGCCTAAATGCTCACTGTCAGGCTGGTGGTCTGCGTTTTAGCAGTTTAAATGTATTGCCAGAGAGTGCCTGTATAGCCTCTGTGTACTGTCTCTTTAAGAGCTACCTGGATTGCAGTCATAATTAATCTGAGAGGGAGCTCTGTTAGAAGATGTACTTGTTGCTGATCATTTGTTAGAGTAGTAATACTATTGCAGTTTGTTCTAACCTGCCTTCTTTGCAGCATGGACAGTTCTGTTTATTTCCATCATCTTGGTCCTGGACTGCAGAATGGGCTAATCAGTACATTTGGAACTCTAAAATGGAGACTGCCTACAGGGGCTTGGTGGGGCCAAAACTTGCAGGAATTGTAGTTTTGGGCTTTTGGTGCCTAAAATAACCTGGAGGGTTACAAACAGTGTGTGTTGTGCATGTTGCTTTCTTCCATCACAGGGCCCCAACCAGCTGCAACATTCCTGGCTAGCCCACCATTTTTCTACCTGGGTACCCAGAGTGCATGACTGTGTAGGGACTCTGAACTGCATGCATAACTGTCTGATTAATATAGCTTTTAAGCAAATCAACTTGATTACGCCCCTCTCTTGTTCAAGTCCCCTGAATAAATCAGATTTAATTTTGTTTGCATTTAACCTGACTGTGGTTCCAGTTTATGCTAAAAGTATTGTACTGTTGCTATTTGCTGTGCTTAACCTTGTTTTACAGGGGGTCACCAGGGTCAAGCTAGAGGAACCAGTCCTGGTGGTAGGTGCAAACAGTGTGGGTAATTGCCTAGTGAATAAGGGTCATTGTGAAAGTAATTATTGTATATTGTTCAGGCCACTAGATGGGAAAGAGAGGGGTTACAGTGTCCCGGAGGGCTGTGCCCAGGTTAGCGTGACCACTGACAACCCTGAACTCTGAGTGGAGGCACCCGTTTCATTACCCAGGCCCCTTAACCTGCTACTAGCCAAGCAGGCATGGGTAGTAGCCTTTGGGATAGTGCCACCTAGGGGTTACATTAACGTGGCTCCCTACCCTCCCATTCACTGATGGGTTTGAGGAGGCTCCATTATATATTCTTTGAATCCAAAAAATAAATGTCTCAGGAATCCCATAGACTTTTAGGACTTCAAATAGATAATGATGTGGTACCACATAAAAAGCTTTGTTTTGATCAGGTATGAGTAGAAAACCGGATGTTTCTGGGCTATCAAAGACTTCCCTAACAGTGTTTAATACATCACACATAAAACATTGAGGGACTGCGCAAGTTTGAGCCAAGGAAATCACAACCTGCGCAGCCCTAGTTAATCTAATGCATAAAGTTTTACACAGGATTTTCCAGTCTACGTTAATGAGACTTATTGGTCTCCAGTTCCTCAAATCTGGTTTGTCTCCTTTTTTGTACAAAAATATTAACAGGCTATCAGCCAGTGCGGCTGGAAAAGGGACTACTCCCCCTAAGATATCTTTAAACACAACCACTAAATATTCTATCATGATATCCACAGTTTTTTTTTTATAAACCTCTCCCAGCAGTCCATCTGGGCCAGGTGATACACCATTCTTTAGCTGTGAAATAACAGCCTGTATTTCCAATTTAGAAATAGGAGATACAAACTGCCGCTTGTCATCTTCTGAAAGCCCAGGAACATCTAGTTGCTGTAAAAAAAAACAGTCAAAGTTGCCGGATTTGGGACATGGCCCCCAAAGGACTTCTCCACGTACTCATGCACTACTTGCTCTATTTCTCTTCCTGTTTGTACTGCTTCCCCTACCTCATTTCTAAGATTACCCATGTATTTAGATGCAACCTGCTAAGCACAACTGTCATAAGGGTTTACCTTTTCGGCCTTACCCTGGCTTCCGAATTTTTGCTCAATAAACACTGAGCGTGCCCGGTCATATTGATATTTGCACATCTCATTTTTGATGTCCTGGATCTGAGTAAGCTAAACTCCCCATCTCCATTGCCTCTGAGGATTAAACCTGAAATTTCTCTCTAAATTTTAAATAATTAAGGTATTTGATATTTGTTGCCCTTTTGTTATCATACTACAGAGTTTTTTATATTCATCTTAGTATCATGCCACCAGAACAACGAATTGTCATAGAAGTCAAAGACTGACTGTCTGGCTTCTAAATCAGCCTGGATCTCAGACCACATCTCTGCATCTTCCAAGGAGGAAATATTGAGCCTCAGACTGGGTTAGAATATAGCTTATTATCTGGACACCCCAAAATTACTTTGAGAAGTCTATGATCTGAATTTTCAAAAGTAATACTCTGCAAGACACAACCATTACCCACTGGGAGGCAAACAGAAAATCAGTATGGGTGGATAGTTTCCTTTATAAGTATGACCTGGAATTTTGCCATGGTCAGATGCACAATCTTTAAGTTGGGCTTGTTTATATAACCTATTTAGAAAATTTGTGTCACTGTACAATTTCTGCATGACCCTAGTTTTGTCAGACATAGAAAGAATGCAATTAAAGTTCCCTCCCAAGAACACAGATATGGAGGTGTACAAATAAGGTTGGATTTTTTCATCAGTTCTATCCACTGATATTTTGTTTGAAAATTGTAGATATTAATTAAACATAAATCCTGGGTGCCCATCTGTGCATCCAAAATGCAGGCTCTGCCTGGGACTGAGTCAATCAGTCGGGAAACTCGAAGATCGGGTGTCATAATAACAGACCCCACCCCTTAGCATGGTTCCTCCCCCAGGGACCAGAACGAGCGGCCTCTGAACCAATCCTTGGATGCTTGGTGTGCTTCCTGAAAGGTATGAACCCTGGTATTTTGTAGAAAATAAATGTTCATTCGACAATCCTCAAGGACAGCAAAAGCAGTGCTTCTTCTTTTAGGATTCTTGATGCTATTCACATTAATATATCCAACTATTAAATGAAATGCCATCATGAACTAGCAAATCAAATGTGGCTGTCAACATCATCATCCGTAAAGGACTTTGAATTCACTTTTGTTGACTTTTTCTTCTTCTTTACCAATCTGGTATCCCTTAATGACACGTCGGAATCCATCATGTCCTCTGTTTGAGAGGATATCAAGGAGGAGCATCTGAGTCTTCCCCTTCTCCTTCCCACTGTTTCTGTTTAGCTAGTAGCACATATCTATTCCTGGTACAGATTTCCTCATTTTTATGTGGATTAAGGAGCTCTCCCTTTTTATGAGAGCTACTGTTGGTCACATGTTTAGATTTCCGTTGTTCCCACTCAGCTGTTTGGGGAGGTGGCATAACAGATGTAGATGCGCAGGGTATAGATGATCCCCGTTGCAAGCCAACTTGCTCATTCTTCCCTGTGCCATGTCCAGGATGTGAAACTTTGAGGGGGGGTTGGGACTCTTCAGTGTCCACTAAGGTGTCACCTTCTGAGGTAGCACGTTATCCTTGTCCACTGTAGGGGTAGTATTATGCAGATCCATTGGTGACTCTGCAGAGCTATGTGGTAGGGGAGTCAGGTGCCTGTGTGAAGAGGTTAGAGGCTACAGAGAACTCCGTCCTCCATTTCCCAAAGGAGTTGCAAAACTTTGTCTCATAGCAGTGTTGCTTTCCCTGTACTCAGGAGCTTCTTCCTCAGCATTATGTGATGCCCAGGGACAGTCTCTAAAGGTGTGATTCATGTTGTCACATAGGTTACACACCATTGGCACTGGGCAATTAATAGCCGCAGTCCTCTCCCTCCACACAGGGAGCATTTCATCCTGTCACACATGCTGCTTAAGTGTGTGTATGCCCCGCATCTAAAGCAGGATTTGGCTGGCCAGCATAAAAGATGAATTCCCAGTCCCTCCCCAGATAGAAACAGCTTGGCAAGTATTGTATCTTGCCATTGGTTAGTGGCAGCTGAACCCTGATTCGCCATCCCCCCCCGTCCATATGTCCTCTGTATCCATACTAGGATCAGGAAGTCCAAGTAGAACACTTTGCATGTAATCAGAACAAGATATCTGACACTGCCACCCCTTCATTTTTATGTTTGCTTGCACGCATGTGCAAGAAACATAGTGCCATCGTCTGAGTTTTTCAGAGGTGTGTCAGCATCTTCCAATTCAGTCAGTGTGTTTGCAGGCGTGGTCACAGTTCTCCAATCACTGCTGAAGCTGTCTATGACAGCAGTTGAAAATGCAGTGGCATGCAGTTGAAAGAGGGAGCTACGCTTCAGTGAGCAGCTCCCCACACACACACACACACAGATCAACTGTGTCAGTTGCCTGATAGGATGGTGTAGTCTTGTCTAGCTTAGAGAGACAAGCCACACATCATTACTTTAATAAACTGTTCCCTGCCAAGCAGAACCACCAAAATATGTGGGTGCCTAACAGTCCTTACACCGCCAGCTCTCCAAAGCACACCTTCATGGACTCCATGGGTTCTAATCCTCCAGAAGAAAAATACCTCAGCATTTGATGTGAAAACTCAGGCTTCGTTGTATGTGTAATTCCAGCGCTTTCTCTTACTAGACTCTGTCGATGTGAACTCCCGCTGCTAAACCTTTGCAAACGAACTTGAGCGTACTGTACTACCTGCAGCTGAAGCAAAGAACTGCCAGAATGCACAAAGGAGAACATACTGCTATGCATTTCAGCAGCAGCCAGTGGGGGAGGTTTTCATGACTGAAGCACTTTAATGCACCTTTTAGTGCTGTCATATACACACCCCTGTGTGGTAATTCACTAAAATTCACACTTAGTCTGGTAATGCAGCTTCAAAATATTTTTTTTTCTCTGAATTACCATTGGCTGGCATTTAGATAGAATCACACAGCTCTTTCTCAAATCAGATGCTCAATGAAGTCACATCACCTTGTGACCCTAAACATCTTAGGGTTGGACATGTGCCCTAACAAAATAGCGAAAACTAGGTATAGAAAAAGAAAACACAAATTCAACCGTAGCTCACAATCGAATCCACCCTTTTCTCCGGTGAATCTGAAGCCACCTAACAGCCTACCCCTGGGTGCTCATGCACTCCCTCCACCCGCACAACATATGGTCGACGGGGGTGCTGTTGCATTTTATTTCATAATTTCCTGATCCTGTTTCTGCCACCATACTGATACAGTAATACTTTTTATGGCTCGAAAACTGCTTGACATTAGCTGAATTATAAATGGCATCCCTGTTTGACGCTGTGGTGCGTAATATGGTGGTGCTCAAATTTTAAGCCAAGTATTACATGCAGATATGATGTTATTGACTCATGTCACTTACCATCTAATACATCTATTAATTTTTTTTCAATTCACTTTTGCTGACAGATGTTGATCGCAGGGATTCTGGTGTCACAATTCAGTTCAACAACGTGTAACATCTTAGTGCAGATGCTAAGTAACTGTTTTAAAATGCTGAAAAAGTTAACAGTCATGAAAATGCATGAACTTCTTTCTTCAGTGTCTGGAGCTGTAGTGGCGTTATTGGCAAGTGCATGTCCCTTTGCTCCAGATCTATCAGTGAGATGTCTATTCTGTGCAATGGACAGTGGCTGAATGTTATCAGTTGACAGTTTTCATTTCATTATCAACAGACAAATACTCAGGGCTGGTAGCACAGTTTCATGCCCCCAAGTGTCTCATCAGTTAGTGGTTATATCTTAACCGATGATCACAAAAAGTATGAAAAAGATTTGCCGCTGAGTAATGTAAATGCCAATCCACCTAAGCACCTTTAGGCTGCAAACATAATTCGAACGTATAGGGATTCTGGACCGGTGTATCACTCCATGGCACAGCAACAGTTAATAAGTGTAAGCACATTCTCAGGACATTGTTTCACTTGCCCCCTCTCCCCATAACGATCCTGGTCACCTGAAATAAACCTGACATTTTAGTACCTGTTTTACATCTTGGCTCAGTTAGGCAATCAGTGCTGTAAGAACATAAATGGACATATAAATGGGGACTATAAGAACATGGTCACCCGAAATAAACCTGACATTTTAGTATCTGTTTTACATCTTGGCTCAGTTAGGCAATCAGCACTGTAAGAACATAAATGGACATATAAATAGGGACTATAAGAACATGCCGTGGGTGCTTGTGCCTTAGTCCAGCTGTGCAACATCAGCTTGAAGCTTAGGTAGGGCTTACTGTCTACCACTTTGTTCACCCCCCCATGTACCTGTACCATTTCACATCCTCCCTTGCCTTAGTCCAGCTGTGCTACATCAGCCTGAAGCTCTGGTAGGGCTTACTGTCTACCACTTTGTTCACACCCCCATGTATCGCTGTGCTACATCAGCCTGAAGCTCTGGTAGGGCTTACTGTCTACCGCTCGTTCACCCCCCCCATGTACCTGCACCATTTCACATCCTCTCTTGATCTACAGTGAGTGGATCCCTCCTTCATACGTTACATATGCATGCACAAAAAAAAAAGGTCTTCAAAAATTAAGATACATTTATTATGTTTTATGTTTGCTTGCATGCATGTGCAAGAAACATAGTGCCATCATCCGTGATTTTGGAGGTGTGTCACCTGCTCTTCCAATTCAATCAGTGTATTGGCATGCGCGGCCCCTGTAAGCCAATGCATGCTGGAGCTGTCTATGACAAGCTCCAAAATGCAGTGGCATACAGTTCAAAGGGGGAGCTACACTTCAGTGAGCAGCGATAAGATATCACTTGCTTATGTGCAGCTGCCCCCCACACACACACAGGCATGCACGCCCCCCCGCACGCCGCACACTGTATAGCCGATGGGGGTGCCCAATCCCCCATCAGCTGTGCTGCACTCCCCTGCCCCCCCAGCACCTTCCAAATGCCATGCTGGGTGCCCACCCCAGTGTGGCAACTCATGATATAGCAGGGGGTGCCCAATCCCCCGTCGGCTCCACTGTCCTCACCCCCCCAGTACTGGGTGCCACGCTGGGAGCCCACCCCAGCATGGCAATCGATACTTTGGGCGATGGGGGTGCCCAATCCCCCATCGGCTGAATGCCTCCCCAACCATCCTTGTGCCATGCTGGGAGACCACCCCAGCATGGCAAATGTCCGCGTCGTCATTGGAAACAAAAAGAGCACCTGTAAAGAAAAAACGGTCCCACGTAGTCTCCCTGACCCCCTCACAACTCGCACCCACCCATGCACCCTCCCTTCCCAGACCCCCAACCCCATTCTTACCTCCGACCTCAGCGTGATGATCTTTGGTGGACCGGGAACACGTCTGCACTCTTCAAAGCGATCCGAACTGAGGAAATGCCAGTAAGCTGTATAATGGGCTAGATGGGGGGTTTCAACTTTGTTGCATATCTCAGACATTTTTGGAATTTTTGCATCAAATTTTCAACGTGGGGTTTTGGGACCCCTTCTCATGAATGATGTCACTGCATTGCGTTGATTCAGGCTCGAAGGGTGATTTCGCAGTCACTGCGCGAAATCACCTTTCGGGACCGACACGAAATGACACTGCCAGTGTTCATAAGGTGGGCTCTCAAGAAGCCTATTTTGAAAATTTGTGGAAAATTTCAAAAAGTGACTGTTTTACGAGCATGCATTATGCGTAGTCCAAGACGCTTGTAAGTTCTAAGAATTTCAATATTTTCACTCCAAATTTTCAACATTGCCATTTTACCACACCTTCTTATAAGTAGTACAGCTCTCATTTTTCACATCTCACTCAAAACGTGTTTCCACCCATGTAGCGCACAATGGCGCAGTCGGTGTGCTAAATCAATGTACGGGACAAATTAAGAAAATCACAGTGACACTGTTCATGAGCAGAGGTCTTAAAATGGCTGTTGAAAATTTGGTGAAAACATTCCTAAAAATTACTGTTTTACGATGTGCGTTTGGCAGTTCCTATGCATACTCAAAAGTTTGCAAATTTAATATTTTCACTCCAGATTTTCAACATTGCCATTTTATTACACTTACTTATGAACAGTACAGCTGCCATTTTTCATATGCCGCCCAAAATGTGTTTGCACATGGTAGCACATAATGGTGCTGTTGGTGTAAACAATGTTTGGGACAGATTAAGAAAATCACAGTTACACTGTTCATAAGCAGAGGTCTTAAAATGGCTATGTTGAAAATTTGGTGACAAAAGTCCATAAATGACTGTGTTACGAGTGAGCATTAAGCAGTTTCCACGCACCCTCGTAAGTTCATGACTTTGTAATATTTTAAGTCCAGATTTTCACCAGTGGCATTTTTCAACATAGAAACATAGATTTTGACAGCAGATAAGGACCGCTTGGCCCACCCAGTCTGCCCATTTCCCTACCTATTGGATAAGCTGCAGATCCTAGTTAACCAGCAGCCTACTTCTTCCTACCCCCACCCCCTAGAATTGCCTTATGACTGTCCCATGCATGCTTGAATTCCACCACTGTTTTTGACTCCACAACCTCCTCCGGAAGGCCATTCCATGCATCCACAACCCTCTCTGTGAAAAAATACTTCCTTAAAATTACCTCTGAGCCACCCTCCTTCTATCTTCAAATTGTGCCCTTGTTCTTGCACACTCTTTTTGAAAGATGCTACCCTCTTGGACTTTGTTGATTCCCTTGAGATACTTGAAAGTTTCTATCATGTCCCCTCTCTCTCCTTTCTTGAGGCTATACATATTCAGCTCCTAAGTCTCTCTTCATATGTCTCCGTGCAGACCCTGCACCATTTTAGTTGCCCTCCTCTGACAGCCTCCATCCTGTCTATGTCCTTGCGGAGATTGGGTCTCCAGAACTGCATGCAGTACTCCAAATGGGGTCTCACCAACTGTCTGTACAGAGGGATAATAACTTCCTATTTTCTGCTGGTGATGCCTCTCCTGTGCATCCCAGTATCCCCCAGCCCTCCTGTGCCCTCTCACATTGCTTGCCCACCTTTAGGTCATCTGATATGACTACCCCAGGTCCCTTTCCATTTTTGTTGTTGTTAGTATCTCACCCCCCATTGTGTACTCTTCCCCTGGGTTTTTGTTTCCCAGGTGCATTACCTTGCACTTCTTAGCATTGAATCTAAGCTGCCATACATTTGACCATTCCTCTAACCTTGCCAAGTCCCTTCTCATCCTTTACACCCCACCTTGTGCATCAACTCTGTTGCAGATCTTTGTGTCATCTGCAAAGAGACATACTTTTCCTTCCAGTCCCTCTGCAATGTCGCTTATAAAGACATTGAAGAGGACGGTCCTAATACTGAACCTCATGTACCCACTAGTAACCCCTTTTCTTCAGAGTGGACTCCATTTACTATTACTCTCTGTGTCCTATTCTCCAGCCAATTCTTTACCCAGGCTGTCATCTTGGGACCCACTCCCAGGCTGGCTAACTTGTATATTAATCTTTGTGTGGACTGTGTCAAATGCCTTGCTAAAGTCTAGGTAGGCCATGTCCACAGCCCCTCCCTGATCTACTACTTTGGTCACCCAGTCAAAGAAATCTATCAGATTTGTCTGGCATGACCTTCCCACTGTGAATCCATGCTGCCTTGGGTCCTGGGCCCTCTGGCCTCTAGATACTCAACAATTCTTTCCTTGAAGTGATTCCATCATTTTCCCTACCACTGAGGTTAAACTAACAGGTCTGTAGTTTTCTGCTTCTGCCTTGCTCCCACTTTTTGTGAAGGGGAATCACATCTGCCCTTCTCCAGTCTTCGGGTACCACCCCATCCTCCCATGATTTGTTAAAGAGGGTAGTCAGTGGTGTCACTAGTTCTACCCTTAGTTCTTTTAGAATTCTGGGTGAATCCCATCAGGCCCCATTGCTTTGTCCACCTTCAGTTTTAAGAGTTCTTTCAGAACCCTTCTTCTGTAAATGGGCTGGTATCAACTTCTGTATCCAGAGTGTTTCTACTGTTTGTTTTAGGTGCCTCCACTTCCTTTGTAAATACTGAGCAAAAATATTTGTTTATTATCTCTGCCTTTTCATAGTCACCTTCTGCCCACCCTCCTCTTTATTAAGCCTCACTAGCCCTCCTTGGTCTTCCTTCGCTCCTTGATGTACCTATAAAAGGTTTTATCCCTTCAACAGAGTTGGCTATCTTTTCCTCGGTTTGGGCCTTTGCTGTCCTGACTGCCTTCCCAGCTTCCTTTTGCTTTAACTGATACAGTTCCCTGCCCTGCTCCTTCTGTGATTCCTTGTACTTCCTGAATGCTTTCTTTTCTCTTGAACCTTCACTGCCACTTCCTTTGAGAACCATAGTGGTTTCTTACATCGTTTCGCTTTGTTAATTTGCTTCACACAAAGGCTTGTTACCTCTGTGATGGCAGTTTTATTATCCTCATTGTTCTTCCAACCTCCTTCCTGCCCATTTGCTAGTGCATTCCTTAGGCACTCACCCATTTTGACAAAGTCAGCCCTCCTAAAGTCCAGTACTTTTGCCTTTGTATGGCTTGACTCTATTGCTGTGTTTATTGTGAACCATACTGTTCGATGGTCGCTAGTTCCAGATGGCTACCCACTTACATCTGTGATTCTCTTCATCTCCATTTGAGAGAACCAGGTCTAAGATTGCTCCTCTCGAGTGGGTCCAATACTAGTTGTCTAAGGCATGCCCCTTGTAGGGCATCTAGAATAACCCCACTCTTTGAAGTGGCTGCTGCAACTGCATTCCAGTTAACATCTGGCATATTCAGATCACCCATCAGCAATATCTCCCCTTTTTCTGCCATTCCAAGTATTCTTTCGATCATTTCCTTGTCCATTTCCTCCCCCTGAGAAGGGGGACTGTATACAACCCCTGTACGGATTGTGGTGCCATTGCCGGACTCCAAATTTACCCACAGTGCTTCTTCTCCTCCCTGTTTTCACTTTTGTTCTGTTGCCTTGATTTCTTCCCTTATGTATAGAGCTACTCATCCTCCTCTTTACCCTCCCTGTCCCTCCTGTAGATAGTGTATCCTGGTATGTTTATGTCCCAGTCATGGTTTTGTGTGTACCATGTTTCTGTGACTGCCACGATATCCAGATGCTCCTCCTCCATCAAGGCCACTAATTCAGGAAGCTTGTTACTCAGACTACGGGCATTGGTACTCATTGCTTTCCATTTTTGATGGCTTTACCTTTTTTGCAGCATCCCCACTGACCTGTCTACACTGGTTTTTTCTCATTTAGTACCCTGTGGGTACTAAATGAGCCAAGTGTGTTTTCACACTTTCAAGCGCAGAGATGCGTGGTCAGCTGTGGGAAATTATTGTTCGGGACAGATAAAGAAAATCACAGTGACACTGTTCATGATCGGAGGCACCAAAATGCCTGAGTTGACACTCTGCTGTAAAAAAAATTCCCAATATAATTATATTACGGGTGTGCATTGCACAGTTTCTATGTACGCTCGTGACTTCACCATTTTTTTAAATGTTTTTACTGCAGATTTACAACATTGCCATTTTTTACACCTCCCCATGAACAGTACAGCTGTCATTTTTACATCCTGTTCGAATGTTTTTGCACCTGTGGTGCTAAATGCTGTAGTCGCTGTGCATAAGCAGCTTTCGCTAAGAAACTGATATTCCCCTGTTCATGAGGTGGGTCAAAAAACCATGTTGAACATTTGGAGTGAAAATACCAACAAATGCCTGAGGTATTAGGGTTTCCAACCATAACGCCCAACCCTGTAGAGAATGACAGGCATCAGGGGTGTGACTTGGGATTCTTGCCTGTAATGCTCATACCATTCCACACCCTGCAGCCAGTGAGAAACATTGAGGTATGCCTTGGACTCTTCGACCCCAAAGTTCACCCCATTCTCCTATATCGCACCCATCCCACTGTATTTCCTAATGGAATGGGGTGCGCATAAGGACCAAAGACCCCAAGGAACACCGTGACACTTGCCAGTGTCTGCAGGGTGGGGTGTACTGAAATGGCGTGGCCGTTATGCCTGATGACCCAAAGGCACACCCCAATGCCTGTCACTCTCTGCAGGGTAGTGGTGGGGTTGGCTTCGTTCAATACTTCACTGCCATTACTATTACGCAGCTCTGTAACTTCTACACTACCACTGTCAATGCCAGCAAGCAAACATTCGGCATTGACAAATGCTTGTTAAATAATACTGTAATGGTATGGTAAGCTGGTTTAGCCAAGGAATTACTGAAAATACAGTCCATTCAGGATTGTTTTACACTTTGTTATCGCTGCCAAAAAGCTCCAAACCTGCCGCTGTTTTTAAAGCTGGTGACAAAGTTAGGGTCCCCTGAGGTATGTATAGGTAGATTTCTTGGACTGAAAATCCCAGACTTTCTTTAAGCAGTGTCTTACTCATGTATTTGCGGTCCGGGTATGTAGCAAGACCCCCCCCCCTATATTTAATCCTTACAGTGTTTCACCATTTAGCAGGCTCTGGTGGTGTATGAAAGAGACCTGCAAACTTTCTGTTGGAGGATGGACGTTCCCTAGTATTAGATGGTCTGAAGCCAGAATCATTAGTGCCTTAAGGCCTAGAGGTGGAGAGGGGTAGCTCTTGGGGGAGGCCCGTGCTCAGGGGCATGAGTTTCAGAGGTACCTGCTGAATTAGGTGGATTAAGAGCTGGGGAGGACATCATTTGTACATGTGTCTTTGTGAATAACTTGGGAGAATTCTCAAGTTCCAGGGATGGTAGAAGTTCTAGGGGATCACTGGCGTTCTCACAGAGCCGTTCAGGAGAGACCCAGGGTTGGTGTATTGAATGTTGCACCCACCCTGCTGCTTTTAATGCATCGGCCACATACAAGCCCAAGTCCAGAATATTATCATCATAATTAAACCTTTCTAACGGTGGTAGTAATCCCGTATTTCCCTGTATCTCCTGCTCAGTGTCCTGTAGTAATACAGTCCCAGTTTCTGTAGCCCAGCCCACAGCTCCAGTAGCAGCTTTTTCTGCCTGACTCCCATTTTCAGCTACCTCAGAATCAATAACAGCCATTGCTACCAACATTTCCCCATTATTTAAATCATGTAAGGTACTTCCTGAATCACTCGTGCCTGCTGTCTGCCCATGCATCTCCCTCAGTAGGCAGGTCTATGGCCAGGGGCAGCAGAACCTTGCATTCTGCGGTTGTCACATCCTTCAATATCTGTGACTGCTGCACTTGGGGGTTGTCACTGGAAAGAACAATCTCCATCTGTTCAAATTCACTGGTGCCTGTGGACTGAACCTGGTGTTCTTCCTCCTCCAACAACACCTGTAAGTACGCTTATCGGCTACTAAAGTCTGCTTCCTTTAAATAACTGACTTTGACAGAACCGAGCTGCACAGGAGATGCAGAACTGATACTCATCTCAGGCGTAATAGTGTCCCATGCCTGCAAAGTAATTCCATTTTGGGCTTCAGTAACGTGTCAGGTGGGGAACAAAGCAGACCCCTCCACCCGGCTCTCCATGTTTACAACTGTCACAGACCAACCGTTAACCAGAAATCACAGTGCTCCCTACAAAGAATAGGGAATTTTTATTCAAAAACTCAAAATGAAATTCACAAAATTGTATTACATCATACAAAATCATTATGAAAAAAAACAAGAACATAAATAGGTATTACAACATACAGTAACTTCAAACATAAGTAATTTTATATATACAAAAACAACCCTACTAAAAGTGTAGGGAATGTTTACAGAAGTCAAAAGAACTGATAAACAAAACAGTATTAACATCATACAAAAAAATAAGAAAAATCCAGAATGAAGAAAATTACAGAAGCAATATTATAGCCTACAGACAATTTTGTATAATAAAATATATTGACAAACCTCATCCCCATTTTCTGCTTAAAGAATAGAAAAATTATTTATTCAAAATCACAATACAAATCAAGCAACAATGTATTCAATCATACAAAATCAGAATCATAAAGAAATATTATTTCATACTGAAAACAAAAGAAAATGTAACAGAAAATTATTAATTGCAAAGTAAAGGAAAATAAATGTGTACCCTTCCTTAAAATTTAGAATTTTTTAGATAATTATAAACAACATAATATCCCCACAAAACCATAAGGCAGCACCAACAATTCATAACAAACATTTTAACAGGAAAATTTGTTAAATATATTAACCTGTATCTAACCAAGAAAGCAATTCCATTTTTCCATAAAGCTCAGGTGATAACTGCTGCTTTGTCTTTAAGACGGATTCCAAGAATTGCATCTTTGATCATAAAAAATAACTGAAGTTGCGTAACAAAACGATGTTGTAGTGATCATTGGCATCTAATATGCCATATGTAATATTTGATACATCCTAATATTCCATGTATAATATGCTTATCATATTGATACCATTGTGTAGGAAGAATACCAAGCAACAAAATATCCATATTAAAGTGTTTAAGGGGAGAAGTGGGCCAATATGAATTCCATAAATCCCAAAAATTTTTAATACATGGGCAAGAAAAAAATAAATGTTCCATAGTTTCTATAGCTACATAACATAGAGGAATCCTGGGACAAGCCCTTTCCTCCATCCTTCTATGTTATAGGTTACCTTTGACATTCAATTTATTATGTACTCCTAGCCATGTTACATCCCACATATAACCAGGCATATGAGAGTAAAGTCACATCTCTTTTCTAAAAGTTTTATCTAAAGGAGATCTACAATTATAATGAGGCCATTGAAAAAAGAAACAAGATTGAAAACAAAAATAGAATTCCTTTCTTGTAGAATGAAGAATATCAGATTTCGTAATTTTCCACAATTTCAATTTTTTGAAACATTCAAAAAAATGAGATGGTACACCCTGAATAGGTTTTTGCCTCATAATTGGGGTATTCAGAGGCCAGTTATTTAACCATGGTAAGATATAGTCCTGCACCCATGGGGACCAAATATTGGAAATATTGCAAAGAAAGGGTTTCAAATTAAAATACAAATATAGAAAAAAGACAGGATTTACCATTTGTAGACCCCTTGATCTTTTGAAGGTATAAGACACCTCTTTATTGATTCAACCGATTTCCCAAACTGCACTAAGAAAAGGACTAAAAATTAAAGTTTCCAAATGTTTCGGAGTGGATATATTGCAGCTAAATGCAAGGAGCTGCTTAACAGAAATGTTTTATCATATAAATCTCTTGAGTTTAGACATCCTCCATTTATTCCACAGCATAACTCTATTTTGTGTCAGTTTAATCAAGACATTCCAGTTAAATTCTGCTATATTGTCAACTCCCCAAAAAAGTCTCAAGATTTTTGCAGCAGATGTTTGTACCTGAATACCCATCACAGAGGTATATGTAGACATCTCCATCCCAGAACAAAATACTTACTTTTATGTCGATTAATTCTTGCTCCTGTACACTCCATAAAATTTAATGTTACAGCATCAGTAGCGTTACTGGACTGCAAATCTGCTGGAAAAATACAAATATCATCAGTATATGCCACACTTTTAATTCCTCCATGTCAATTCAAAGAAAGACCTCTAATGTGTATATCAGCATTAATACGAGCCAAATATGGTTCCAAAGTTAAAATATATAAAAGTGGACTCAGAGGACAACCCTGTTTAACTCCCCTGGTATGCTTTCTAAATTTATCAATCCAACCATTCATATAAGGGGCCACTTCTGTAGTGTTATAATAATTATAAAGCCATCTAATAAACTGGGAAGGGATATCATATTTTGCTAAACACAACCATATATATACAGTGCGAAACCCTGTCAAAAGCCTTTAATTGATCCAAACTGAGCAAGAAACCACTAAGTTCTCCAGAGCTACCACATTCCATTACCTCTCTAATGATAATTAGAGCATCATTAATCTTTCTCCCGGCACAGAGCAAAATTGGGAAGGACTAACAATAAAAGGCAATATCAATGACAACCTATTACTCAGAATTTTAGGCAAGATTTTACTGTCTGAGTTTAACAACGTAATAGGTCTCCAGTTCCTAAGGCCTTCTTTAATACTTACTTTGTATAAAAAGATCACCAGCCCTTTATGAAAGTCATTAGGGACCAATCCAGTGTCTAAAATGTTATTAAATAGGTGTAACAGTTCCTGTCTCAAAACATTATAAATTATCAGATATATCTCATTTGTCAAACCAGCATACCCAGGTGATTTATTTTTAGGTAATCCAAGCAACACACTTTCTAATTCTTGTTAGGTAATAGCTGTGGTTAGAGGGGGCACCAAATAGTCAGGTACAAGTGACAGGGTGCAAGAACATAACCAGTTCTCTAAACCTTCTGCAGTTATTTTGGAATCAGCCTTAAAGAGATGACTTAGATATGCATCTAATTCAGATAATATTTCTGTTTGTGACATAACAAGGTCACCTGAGGATGTTTCCAAAGCTTTTATATCTTTTTTTTACATTGAGCAGCACAACTTTCAAATGGATTACTGGCCCGTTGAGCTCCTGGTGTACCAAATCTTTGTTCAATATCTAGCGTTTTCCTCCTATCATATTGAGCATGTGTCATCTTATTTTTTAAATCAGAAATAAGAGCAGGATCTACAGAGTCACCCATGGAGAGTTTTGAATACAGGCTATGCAATTTTGTACGCAGTAAACCATATTCATTTTGTTTTGCTTTTCCTAAAATTCTTCCAATATGCTGAAAATAGTTTTTAATATCATGTTTGTATATTCCACCACAGCTGGGGAGAATCATATAAAATGAACTGATTTTCTCACTAATAGTAAAGAGATGAAACCTTGTCTTACTTCAGGTATGTCTAATAAGGATATATTTAAATTCCAATATCCAAGGCCTTTGGGAGAGGCAGGAGAATTTGATAGGGTCAATTGCAGTAATACATGATCTAAAGTAGCTACAGGGATCATTTTAGGAACGGACATTTAGATTTGGTGACAAAAACCAATAATCAATTCTGGTTTTATGCCGGCCCAAAAAGTAAGTACAGGATGGTGCATTACCAAAGTCAGAAAATCCATCTTTTAAACCAGTGAGCATTAATAAATCATTTAAACAATGTGTGTCACAATATAGTTTAGTGCCTAAAGCACCCCTGTCTTGAAGGGTTCTGTTAATATTAAAATCCCCACCAAACACATTTTTCCTAGTAAAAAGATATTAATAAAATGAAAATCAAAGTTTTGTATAGTAACATCTAACAATAGCGCACGTCCTGGTTCGATATCAACCATATTTGTCACATTAATGTCATGGTTAAAAAAACAAATTCCCACACCAGAACATAACACATCCCCTCCCCCAGACCAATAACATTTTCAATTAATCCAATCATTAGAAGCAGTGTCATAGTCATGTATCAAATACAGTCTTGTATCTCGAAAAAACCCCACCTCTAAATCATATTTAATAAACAGGTCAAAAGTGGCCAGCCTCTTTTTGTGTGATCTAATACTATTTACATTTAAAAATGCAATGTTTAAACCACAAGACATCAAAGATAGTCATAACTAAACCTATGGGGATATGTATTTCAAGTGCTTTTCCTTGTTCCCACTCTATGGCCCTGTAATTTCTTTTTAGGTTTGGATAGACTAGCAGTTTTGGGACCATGTTCCATGTCTGAGGATGGATCCCTTTTGGGATGAGGATCTGGAAGCATTATCAGAGTCTACTTCTTCCATAGTCTCCTCTAGCGGGAGGCCCTCAAATTTATTTGATAAAGAGATAGAGGGATGAGAAACCATTGCTGTTACTGTGTCCCCTATTGTAGTTACCACCACATTCTGACCACTGTGAGTGTCTTCAGTGGGGTGGCACCATAGAACCAACTATGTGACTCATGTGTACAGAAAGTAAAGTACCTTCTCTAATCAGGGGTAATGAATCATCAGTCACAGGTACTACCTCCTGAACTCTTGGTGTAACTGAGACAGGTCTTTCCTGGGTGACCACAATAGGGTCTGAAATAACAACTGTGGTCTCAGGTCATTGCCTTCCTAGGGGGTCTCGGGTCAACCGGGCCTTTCCCTGAAGAAGCAGATTTAATATAGAAATCTTGCATTGCAAAATCTGCTTCTTCCATATTATGAGATGCTAATGGGCAATCTGTGAACGTGTGACCAAGTTCTTCGCAAAAATTACAGTTTGGAGCATTGTCACAATCTAAACCAGCATGACCCAGTTCTCCACAGCGAAAACACTTGATGACATCACAATGAGTGCTTATATGATGTAATGAAACACACTTATGACAGCGTCTAGGTTGTCCTGAATAAAAAATAAACCCTTTTCTCTAAAAAAAAAAGCAATTTGGAAGATGTTGAAAATCCATTGTTACGCTGAAACAATTTCACTTTAAAATGCTACCCTCCATTCCAAACCCTTCAGAGTCTAAAATGGGTTCAGGAGCCCTTGCACTTCACATTTTTGTTTAACCAATGCAAAATATCAATGATATTGACACCTCATTCCTGAATAAAAACAGTAATAATTCTAAAGGATTGTTTTGTGAGAGGTATCACTTGAAAATGAACCCAGTACGTGAATCTCAGTATGTGAGCACACATCACGGAGACGTCCATGACGCGCGCTCACAGTACTGAAATAAACAATTGTTATATTGTGAATTCCAGTGTTCGGTTTAACAGAAGACACCACAATAGATGCTCATATAGCTGTCCTGTATCAAAATTCATATTAATAATGTAGTGTTTACATTTTTTCAAATCTGCTCCATTATAAAGCATACAGCAGGCATAGATGTGCACGCTCACTGCCGAGCATGCTGGGGCCAGCGCATCATGGAAAGAAGCTGCGTACATCAATGGAGATGCGGGGATCTGCACACAAAATGAATTTGCAAGCACAGAAGGATGTTTTCTCACCCGTTTCCCACACAAGCTAATAGAGGTCAGGGCACGAGCATTGGGGTATGTACACTGTTACTGGGGAGTGGAGTAATGAGCTCAATGTGCGCTTCAGTGTAAGGGGATCAGAACATAGACGCCGTGTTCTCACCTAGGTGGTGAGGCATGGACGCCATCACGGGAGCCACGCTTGTTGCAGAGAATGCCCGAACGGGAGTGAAATGGAAGTGTGGTGCTGTGCTTTGGGGTGTTAATGGCTGTAAACTTATATTTAGGGGCTCTAGCACTTCTAGTTTTTAACATGTGTTAACAGATGACCTTGTAAGGTTCACATATTTACAATGTGAGCCTGCATGGTACAATTTCCTTTAAGAGATAAAAGCCTCCTTCCTTCCGCCTACTTGTGGAGAGCTCTTACCCCACGGTTGGTCTACATTTATTGTTGATTACAGATCACATGACATATCACGTGATCTCTCCTTATTGTGTCCACTTTTCCATTTGCAGCTTATACTCTCTGGACCACTAGGTTGCTGCTGTGCCCTTCAAGACACCGCTCTGTTCACTTTCCTCATATCCACTCCCTATTTGTTACTACTGGGTCTCTGGTCACTAGGAGTCACTATAGCATCCTCCTAGCTGCTGTTTTCCCCACTCTGCATTTCTCCTAATCTCTACTACAGTCCCCTGTGGGTCTCAAACCCTATACCACGACCCCATAGTCAACACCTCTACCACCAAGCCAACAATTCAGGCCATTTACTCCTCTGTTCCATAGTTCTTAAAGCTTCTTGCTCCACAGACAACTAAAATCAGTTTTCTGGTATCCCACTGTAGGTCTCAAACCCTGTACACACAACACCAAAGTCAGCAGCTCTACCTCTAGGCCAGCAAGCCAAGATATATTTCTCTTGGTTTTTAAAGCTCTTAAAGCTTCTTGGTTCCATAATTGACTAAAAATACTTTTTGCTGTTTCACCACAGGTCTCAAACCCTGTATGCTTGACACCAGAGTCAACAGCTCTACCTCTAGGCCAGCAAGCCAAGATACATTTCTCTTGGTTTTAAAGCTCATAAAGCCTCTTGGTTCCATAATCGATAAAAATACTCCTGCTGTCCCACCACAGGTCTCAAACCCAGTACTCTTGAAACCAAAGTCAGCAGCCTTACCACCAAGTCAAGATAATTTTCTCTTGGTTCTTGAAGCTCTTAAGCTTTGGCTCCCCACTCCCAGCCACTTTGCTCTGCCTCCAAGGCTACCTGGCACCATGAATGCTCACCTGCACCTTATGTGTCTCATCTTCATAAGCATCCTAAGGCCCACCTCCCACCAGCCAGACCTTACCCCTGCCCTTTGTCAACTGCACCCATATACCCCACCAGTGTAACCCACTCACCCCTAACCAGGTCAATGCACCCTGGACCCCTGCATCCACCCCTAGCTCTCCAACTCCGCCACTCACCCTGGCTTCCTTGGCTTCACCACCTTGTGTCTTCTTGACCCTCCAAACCCTGCCCACCCTGTGCTCCCCTACTGCCTGTCCTGCCTCTCAGAGTACTCCCAAAAGTTAACAAACTGCCACCCCAGGGCTAGAACCTTGGTCATTCTATTACTCCTCTGGCAATATCCACCCAACCCAGGCCCTGTCACCGCCAGTCCACCAACCAGGTCCAATGGACTCTGCATTGCCTCTATGAACATTTGCAGCCTGCTGAAAAATCCGCTGCATTCAGTGCTGCGCTATACAACACCAACCAGACATCATAACTCTAGTAGAAACCTGGCTAACTAAGTCCATCCCAGACTCTTTTGTCTCCCTTCAGGCTACACCCTATATTGCGAGGATCAAGCAGGTAAACGTGGTGGTGGTAGCATTTTACCGTGACACCATCATTGGCCACACCTCCCTGCCCCAAGCTAGCTGTGACTGTGCCCAGGCCCTTACCTTCAAATTTATCCCAGACCCTTACAAGAGCCATCTCTATCTCACAGTCTCCTATATACCCCCAAGGAACCAGACCCCAGCTATATCATCTCTCACTGAATATCTCCTCCCTCCCCAGTAAAGCACAACAAGTCCTAATCGGAGACCTCAGCGTGAACTGCTCAGTCCCTCTGCCTCACCAGTAAGAGACACCTTCGCTGCATTAGGCCTGACCCAACTCATCTCCCAACCCACTAGACATAACCAAACTACAGGGACTTGCACCTTCCTAGACATCATTGTCTCCAACCACCCCCAAAAGATTCAGGATATTCAGGTCCTCCCAGACTCCTTAAGTGACCACTCCCCTCTCCTATTCCTCTGGTCTGCCCCCACCCCCAAGCATGTAGCCCAAGCCACCCACCACAGGCATCTCTGCCTAGGCAGACTGATAAAACTCAAACAGTTCCTCGCTCTCATTGATTGGTCTCCCATCCACCATGCAATCAACATTGACACTGCCCTCGACTCTTCTCATGCTTTTTCAACAAGGCCTGTGATCTTTTGCCCCTTCACCATGATCCACCCAAAAGGCAAACGCACCTTGGGTCACCCCTGCCCTACTCCAACTGCTCAGGGACAGGGATAACCTCTGGCATATAGCCACTGAGACTGGCTGGATGGCTGACAGACAAGCATATAATGCCACTATAACAGGTGCATGGGGCCATCTGAAAAGCCAAGAAAACCACTACCAGGCCACCCTCACCTCCTTATGGGGGTGTGCCTTGAACTTCTGGGACAATATAAAAGAAATAAATGGGAAATCACGTTCCCCCCCAGCCCAACTTGTGGTCAATGGCTCCATCTTTACTGACCCTACTGATATTGCCAGCTGTCTTAACTCCTCCTTTACAGATCTTAGCCCTGTCTGCCTGAGTAACTTTTTCGACCCAACCCCTGACCCACCACCCTCAGATCCTCTGTGCCCCCGGTTCTATCTATGCAAAATATCCGTCCAGGAAGCCAGACCACTCCTGCTTAAAGCGCTAAACAGCAACAGTCCTAGCAGCGACTCCTGGATCCAGAAATACTCTGTCTGGTCCTGGATGATGTCCTAGTCCCACTCACTGATCTACTAAACCAGTCCCTCTGCCTGGGACAATTCCCACAGCATGGAAAACAGCTATAGTCACACCTATTCACAAAGGACGTGACAGGTCCACCACCAGCAACTATTGTCCAATTCCATCCCCCAAAGCCTTAGAAAAGTGTTGGCCACTCAACTCACCGAATATCTAGCAAATACAACATTCTTGTCTGGAACAGCATGGCTTCCATGCTGGTCACAGTACAAGCACAGAGTTAATGGAGTCCTCCAACTTCCTTCACTCCTCCCTGACCTGGTTCCTGGCTGGAGCAGTGTTCATTGACCTCACTAAGGCCTTTGACACTGTCTCCCACCCTCCTACTTAATGCCCTCAACCGCACAGGTTTCTCTGCTGGCCCCTCGCCTTGTGCACGAGTTACCCATCAGCCCGCCTCCCAGCGTGTCAAAACAATGGGATACTCTCAGAAACCCTTCCCATCCACTCAAGGGTTTCCCAGGGCTCTATCTTGGGCCCACTACTCTTTAGCCTCTACCTAAACACCCTGCCCAGTGCCTGTTCTGGCAATATTCTCCTGTACGCTGATGAAGCCATTATTTATGCCACCCACAGACATCCCACCTCCTCCAAACTCCTCCAACGCTCCTTCAATGATGCTGAGAACTGGTTTAAGGAGAGCAGACTAGTCATTACCTCAAAAATGAAGGCAATGCTCTTTGCCCACCACCAGGACACAGCCAGCAACAGCCCCCTCCAAATCCTTCCCAGCACTCATCAACCACTTGAACAACTTTACTCTTACAAATACCTTGGGATCACCTTTGACTTGTCCCTCACCTTTCATGCCCACATTGCAGCCCTCGCTTCCACCGCAAATGCTCGTCTTGGCATCCTCCACCGTCACAAGGACTGCCTCACATCTGATGCCCTCAGACTTGCCGTTATGTTCTCAGTAATGTGCCTTGTCCATTATGGCCTTCCAGTCTATGGTGCTGCTGACTCCACAGCCCTCAACAAGATTTGACTCACCCTAAACAAGGCTTGCAGACTAGCGAACAGTGCCCCTAGGCTCACCCACACCTGTCAGCTCTATGACATAGCCAAACTCCTTAACCTCGATGAATGCCTCAGCTACCAAACTTGCCTACTAACTAAGAAGATTCTACTCACGCCTCACCCACTGGGGTTTCTGCCCCATCCAACTTACACCTTCCAGAGTCACTACTCAAACTACTGACATGGTCACCCTACTGGTACCCAGAACTAGGACCACCCAGGCACAGAGGTTGTTCAGCTACAGAACTGCATCCTGGTTCAACTCGCTCCCTGCAGCCATTTCCAACACCACCAAAATTGTCCCCTTCAAAACTGTCCTACGGAACCAATTGTTCAACACCCGCTGCTGCACCTGCCGCTAAGAGATGCTCTGCTGCTCTCTAACACTATTGACTTAGCCCGCTGAGCCAAACCACCCCTCACCCCACCCCACCCTCTCCCCTTGGCCTCCATCTCTCTGCCAGTACCTGCTGGTACCAACCTGTCAAGTCTGAAATGTTTTCTAACTACTCTTTATGTTCAAGCAACCATGTAAAACTGTTACTCTGTATGACTGTATTCTGCACGATGCTGACTCTGTATGTCCTCTCTGTGACGAGGTATTTTGTAAACGAGCCTCTGGCTCAAAGGTTGTAAACCGATTATGCAAATAAATAAATAAATAAACCCTGCCAAACAGCAGGCTCATACTGACCATAGACCAACATCTCATAAGTCATGACCTGCATCTGAGAAATGTCCCAAGAAGAGGCCAATAATCCCCACAGATCCTTAATATATTGACATTGAAAAAACAGATGTGCATAGTTTCAATAAGTGATCCACAACCTCTCTCAAACAAGACCTCTCTAAAACACTCTTGTGAAAATGGTTACCCCGACATTTAAATGAGAATGGCAACAGAGCCACACAGTATCCCACATTTTGGGGGATTCTAGATTCAGCTAATTGACCTAATATATCAGAAAGAACTATGGAATCAGGCAAAAGAAAGCAAGAAACATTAAAGCACACTGTATGCAGAATCCTTTGATACTCCAACTTTCTAGTAGTATGCAAAAGATCTGTAGTGGTGACATGCCAAGCCTTAAGTTTTTGACAGACTTCCAGCAAATAAGGAGACATATCATGTGGAATACCCGAACATTTACCACAATTCAATGTCTCCCACCGTTGCCAAAAATAAAGACACCTGTTTTTGAGAAAGGGGACCCAAACAGATTGCTTACCTAATAAAATGGGCACAAAATTATTATAAAGAAACATAGAAAAAGGAAAATCAAGGATTTACCATATTTAGGCCTCCTGAGCAATAGGCCAGTAAGTACAATTCCACTTAATAGGGTTTAAATGACTTCCCAAATCAGCTGAAAGGACACACTATATAACTTGACCTCTAGTTTAACAGGCAAAGGGTATAATTGACTAACATGAAGAAACAAAGGCACAATAAAAGATTTATACATAGGCATGAACACAGTATTTGGAGACTCATACCTACTACACATTGACACTCCGTAATCTTTTTGCTGAATTGTTAAAAGGTTCACATCAATCTCTAATTTGTAGTGCCACAGTAGGAGAGATATTAAACATAACATAACCCAGTTTGGTTCCACTGTGTTCATTCAGTTTTATCACAAACATCTATTTACCCTTTCAAATAGGGCTCCATTTTGTGACATTGCTTCCAGTCCCAATTTAAGTATTTAAATACAGCTCTTTATTGTGCCCTAGAAACCCAACTGTTGTTAATGTGTTATCTAATTACTTCATTTTAGCCTTCCCCATGAACTCCCTGTACAGAATAAAAGTTTTTTTCCTTTTATTAAATCATTTTATACAGCTGTAACTTTCATAACATGTGGTGTCCATCTAGTACCTCATCCTACACAGGCTGTGCCTTTAATTTGCATGGACTCTGGTCCAAAAGCATTACTGTATTTGGTGACCTTCTTTTTGTTAATGACATGCTTCCAAAACCTTGCAGTTTGTTATAACTCATTTATTTAGAAAATTACCTTTTCCATGGCATGTTATTTTCGTGTCCTTTTGTGACCCACATTACTATTGGTTCTCTCCACTAGCCCAGAATGTTGAGAACCAGAAATGCATGCTGACACCATCAGTCATCACCCATGGCTCTTAAAGCCGTGGAGCTGGTGGTTCTGCATTCTTTTACTGCCACCTACATTCTGGACAAGACATGTTGTCCTCCTGAAGTTTGGAGTTATGCACATTATGGGCACTACAGTAGGTTATTCTTTGTGCACCTCAGGTGCTCTCTGTTCCCCAGTGTGTCAAACATCTGCAGATTGTAAAGGTACACATTGGTTTTTGGGAAACACAGAGATATGTAGTTGGACCTTGCCTCATAGTCCCAAGATGCTGGACTCGGGGTTGAAGGATGGGTGGGGCAGACAGAGTTGATTATAAGACATTTTAAAGTTGAACAACTGCATGTTTCCTAGATTAAATGGTTATACATGTATAACTATTCTATAGACCAAGTCTCTACATGGGGCTCATTTTGTATAGCCTTGTCCCTGCAGGAGGGCATTTTGTGTGATCCTATTCTCTAGCAGAGGCTCCTTTAATGTTACTGCTGCTAAATAGTTTGTTCTGTTCTGGGCAAAAAACTGCAGTTTTGGGAGTATATCAATTGGACCTGGTTAGTGCTGGGGCTCATTTGGTATTAGACATCAGAAAACCAAAACTACTGTTTGGAGAGTTCTGTAATAAGAAAAAATACATGCAGTACTGGGGAGTAAATTAATAGGACCTGGTCTCTGCAGGTGCTCAGTTTGTGTAGACCTGATCTCTTTAGGGGCTTATGTTATGTGGAGGCATCAGAACACCAGAAATACTGTTAAACTACCTGCTTATCTGCTAAACTTAAAAAGAAATCCTGGTTAATATCATATTTTTTTTCTCTGTGCAGTCCTCTATGGTCCTGTGGGTTGGGAGGGGTCTTATAATCCAGCACATTGTTTTTTTTCTGTCCTATGTACAGTACAATACCATTCAATGATACTAAACTGACATGAAACTGAAATAGGACATGTTATACAGTACACGTAAAATATTGCTCATGAGTAAAGTCTGGTGGTGGTGTTGGGGGCGTCATGGGCTTAAAACATAAACGTGCTTACAAGGGGCTTTAATAGAAAGGCAGTAGGAGCATAATGGCATAAAGATTAAATGGAGTTTAAAGAAGCAAAAAGAAAAAAAAAGAAGCAAAATAAAAATCATATTGTATACCATGATTCTGAGTTTCAGTGTGTGTTAATGTCTACTAGGGAATATAAAATATGGGAAGTAAAAGTAACTGTTTGGTGTGTCCTGTGGCCTAGGATGGCATATGTGGGAGTAAATGTGATGTAAAGAAATGTTCTTTTACTAGAGAGATACACATGGTGCTGCCACCAGTCACCCTCTAGTGCAGTAATTTTATATAATGTTCATTGTTTTGTGTACGTTTAGGCTTGTTTAGCTGTTGCAGTGTATTTCAGTAGTTGTTTGGGCATATATTGCATGTAGACTTAACATGGATTCAGTGGTAGTACAAGTGATGTAAAATACTGTTTTTTTCCACTGGAGAGTTTTCTGGCAGTGACTGCCAAAGCGGCACCATTGTTTCTAATAATTTTGCATTACTTGTGTTGTTTTGCACACACTTGGCTCCTTTGCTGTTGCAGTGAATCTCAGTAATCATTAAGTGTGCCATGCTGCATGTTAGGCTGAGAGTCTAGCACGGCATTAAACAATTACTGAGATTCACTGCAACAACAAAATGAGCCTAAATGGGCACAAACACCAAAATGGATGTAAAATGACTGTAACTGATGGTAACCGGGTTGCAGTTGCCACCAGCATCAACCCTGTTCATTGTTTTTGTGCACTTTTAGATTCATTTGGCTGCTGTTGCAGCGTATCTCAGTAATTGGGCCATGTTCTACATGGTATGCCTAAAATGGCTTCCATGGCAGTACAAGTGAAATAAAATACTATTTTTCCTTACTGGGATGATTGCTGTCAATGACTGCCAAAGTGTTACCCTTTGTTCTTTTTTTTTTTTTGCATTCAGGTTGTGGGTGCACTTGTAGGCTTACTTTGCTCTTGCAGTGACTCACAGTAATTATTTGGTATGCCATGTGCTGCATGACAGGCTGGAGCCTAGTATGGCATACCAAACAATTACCGACATGCACTATAGTAGCTGAAAAGTGCACCCCTCCAAAAAAATGTGTGCTGGCCATATGCACCTGCAGGACCATGCTGTGGACACAGTGGAGTGAGGGGACCATGGAGGGACCATTTTACAACAGGAAGGGTTGTGTCTTCAGTTGTGGCTGTGATCAGGGGATGGCTCCATTAGTAACAGGGATAATTGTGTATATCTGTGCCATACAAGGGGACCATGCAAATGACCTGGCACACTGTGATTACAGGACTTCACCAGATTTCAGGTCCCTGACCTTTATTTGTATTGTGCCAACCTCAGAAAATCTCCTGGGCACAGACTTTGTTTGCCCATGATGAAAGGGCTTTGGAATATGGACACTCATGCAAATCTGGGTTTGTGCACAAAACTAGGCTTTGCACACGGGCAAGCTTTTGAAGATCTTGCCCTGAAGTCAGTTTTTCATTTCATTTTCATTTCTTAAAACACATTTTAAGATTGAAGCAACCAGTCAAGGGCATAGTTCTATTATAGTAGTAACTCACATCAGGGTGTGCAGTTATTAGGGATTAATGAATACCCTGAGTGCATTGTGAGGCACAAGGCTGCTGGTTGAGTGTACTACAACACCCTCGGTGTCGATTAATCCCCAATAACTGCACACCCTGGAGGGGCTAGTACACTTATATTAGAGGTTGCACTATAAAACAAGGAGAAAGCAACATAAATGTTTTTTCTCCTTTACAAAAGACAAATTAATTATTGTATTCTGCTGCCTAGAAAAATATTCCCAACAAAATTGTTGTCATGTACATACAAATGTCAGAAAGAATGTGTTACTATGCTTTCTCTGACATTTGTTGTGAGTGAAATGTTTTCTGAGACAGTACAGTAGCTCTGAAGTGCAAAACATGAAGCTGCCTCTTGTGGTACAGACAAGATGTCTGTACCTCCACTGGCTTAGTTGCTCCATCTCTGTCTGTGGTTACATTAATGCATGGCAAGCAAGTAAACATTTTCCCCAGCAGTGCAGTCACACAGTCTACAGACTGTATTATACCAATTAAGAAATGGCAACTAACGGAACTCAGAGCCTGGAGGTCTTGCTGGCACTCTGTTTCTCTGTCTCCCAGCATAAAGCTCACTTTAGAGCATTACATCATTGGGGAGGGGTATCCTCTCTTCACACTGTTCCATCTGACTTTATGCCACAACTATGGGATGTACCTGTCATTGTGGCTGTGTGACAGAAAAATTACCATTGGGACCGCATACTTCACTCTGGGACAAGCTTATCACATTGGCACTTGAATCTCACTGGCACAGAGACAGCAAAAGAGACAAGTTCACCAAGTCAAGTTTCATTTAAAGCTGTCTCTGGCTCTTCTGGCTCCCCTTGCTGTGTCTCTCTCTCTCTCCCAGTGGCAAAGAGTTAAGATAGAGACAGTCAGCAGTGGAATCAGGGACTGCTGGCAATTGTTGCTCACTCACAGATGATGTTTGCTGCTCCTGCATTGCAGTGGGTCTCTCACTGTCTCTATCACTGTCACCAAGTAAAGTGACACAGACAGTGGCAGAGCAGCAGACACACATGTGGTAGATGTTCCTTTGTCCTTGAGGAGTGGATGTTGCTGTGTGGTACTTCTGTGTACTGCACATGGGATACAGAGGAAAAACAAGCCACAGGTTGAACCCATCTGGTACACTGAGCATGTGTCCCATAGTCTGGTGTTTGTGTGATCATGGACAGAGTAATGCATGGACAAGTACTGTTTGCTGTCTGATTCCTTGGTACCATACACAGACAGGCATTCCCGTCATTCTTAATATCTTTCTGTGATCTAATGGGGGGGCACAGTGAGGGCAACCATTGTGGCACAGGACATGTCCACAGAGAACAGAGGTACTGCTGTTGAATAAAATGTTATGGTGAGTTTCTCTCTGTCCCCTTGGAAGTCCCACATAGAACAAGAAAATACCATATGCCACACTCCTGATCACTCACTCGGGTTGTTTTAATGGCTGCTGGGCTGGCACCTGTTCTCTGTGCTGTCCTCATCATAGAGAGAATGAGACAGACAAGAAATTTGGTTTTGCTGTGATGATCCCTAGGGTGTGTGGTGGGTAAGAAGCAAGACTACAAACTTTGAACACTGCAGCCACTGTTGCTGCTCTGCCTGAGACTACATTACAGGCCTCGACTCTTGCTCACTAAACAGGGATAGTAATGGCTGCTCCACAGACTGCAATTTTGGCACTATAACAAGCTCAGAATAGAAACACTGCCTGATCTTTGGATGGGGTGGTTCACTACTAGTTATTGTATATTGTGGCGTAATCAATGGTCACCTGATGGCTGTTTACCACTCACCTGTCTTTATCTACCCCATGTTATAAGTCATTAATACACTTTCGTGTTTTGCCTTCAGCCTTGAATATCACCAGCAGCAAGGGAATGCATTACTCCCAAACACCCTGCTCATCTAATAGAGATATAGGTTGGGTCCTCTCTTATTGTAGGCTTGGGACCAGCTGGTATATGTAATAGACAGACCAGGTGAGACTGGTCCATACTACACTGTACTACACTGTGTAACATAAAACATTTGTGAATATTTTAAGTCAATATAATATTGTGACTACAGTACAATCTTCAAAATATTCAAAATGTTATACCAATATCCATAGTAAGACAATAATATTTTGTTGAACATTAGCAATAACTTTTGGTATGACTTAGTGAGACACTTGGTATGATACTAATACTACTGTTGTTCCAGTGTCCATGTTACTCGTGTCTTCTTGTATCATGTCTGTGTTACTTACGTGATCCTGTGGAGTATGTGTTACTCACGTGACATCCTGTGGAAAAAACCTTATAAATAAAGTATATTCACTTTATGAAAATTCAGTGGTTTCTGTCTTTCATATGAGGGTAATATAGTTGTGCAAAAAAACAATGGGCTAAAAATCAAGAACATGACTGTGGTAGCTAAACTTGAACATGTCCAGATTTGGGCACACTGCGATCAGGAAACATATTGTGGCATAATTACCAACAAGTTAAGTTTATGATAAAAAATGAGGTGTTAAATATTATGCTACCTAAGTAGATACCATAAGCATAGTAATATCAAAATATATGTTTGATAATATGGCAAATTTGCTGTCAAGGACACGATGTTACTCAAATTACGTTGGCCTTGGTAACTTTTAATCTCATTTTTGGGACCTCTGAACTATAAACTATCTTTATATTGCAGACTGCAATACTACCACATGTACCCAATGTAAATATGATATGGTTATGACAATTGGCCCAAACAAATTTTGGAACTTGAATGTCACACTTTGTCTCTGAGTAGCATATCGGTACATACATATATACATTCGTTTTTTTTCAGACATAGGGTAACCTTTCCATCTACCCACTTTGTCTTCAGCAAGAGCCAAAGCCTGCTCCCAGTCTACAGAAGCTGAACTGAGCTCCAAACAAAACCCAAGAAGCTTAATTGGCACATCAACAATAGGTAATTCCCCAACAGCCGTACTCACCCCATCCAAAACTCAAAGACTCTCAACTTTACTTTTAGCTTTATTAACTTGAGAACCAGAGATACCAGAGAAAGCATCCACAACCAGCAAGGTTTGTTTTTTCTGTGGCCATTGAGGGGTTAAATTAATAGGTTTTTGTGTTTCTTTTGCTTTTTGCTTTTGTTTACTTTTTTGTAAGGGAATTTGTTTTTTTTCAGTTTTCGGTACTACTTTTATTCTCTTATGATTTGTTGGGGGAGGGTAGTTGTGTGGTGTTGCTTGTTTTGGTTTTTTTTAGAATTTGGGTGAATTCATCAGGCCCCATTGCTTTGTCCACCTTCAGTTTTAAGAGTTCTTTCAGAACCCTTTTCTGTAAATGGGTTGTATCAACTTCTGTATCCAGAGTGTTTCTACTGTTTGTTTTAGGTGCCTCCCACTTCCTTTGTAAATACTGAGCAAAAATATTTGTTTATTATCTCTGCCTTTTCATAGTCACCTTCTGCCCACCTCCCTCCTCTTTTTTAAGCCTCACTAGCCCTCCTTGGTCTTCCTTCGCTTCCTTGATGTACCTATAAAAGGTTTTATCCCTTCAACAGAGTTGGCTATCTTTTCCTCGGTTTGGGCCTTTGCTGTTCTGACTGCCTTCCCAGCTTCCTTTGCTTTAACTGATACAGTTCCCTGCCCTGCTCCTTCTGTGATTCCTTGTACTTCCTGAATGCTTTTTCTCTTGAACCTTCACTGCCACTTCCTTTGAGAACCATAGTGGTTTCTTACATCGCTTGCTTTTGTTAATTTGCTTCACACAAAGGCTTGTTACCTCTGTGATGGCAGTTTTATTATCCTCATTGTTCTTCCAACCTCCTTCCTGCCCATTTGCTAGTGCATTCCTTAGGCACTCACCTATTTTGACAAAGTCAGCCCTCCTAAAGTCCCAGTACTTTTGCCTTTGTATGGCTTGACTCTATTGCTGTGTTTATTGTGAACCATACTGTTCGATGGTCGCTAGTTCCCAGATGGCTACCCACTTACATCTGTGATTCTCTTCATCTCCATTTGAGAGAACCAGGTCTAAGATTGCTCCTCCTCGAGTGGGCTCTAATACTAGTTGTCTAAGGCATGCCCCTTGTAGGGCATCTAGAATAACCCCACTCTTTGAAGTGGCTGCTGCAACTGCATTCCAGTTAACATCTGGCATATTCAGATCACCCATCAGCAATATCTCCCCTTTTTCTGCCATTCCAAGTATTCTTTTGATCATTTCCTTGTCCATTTCCTCCCCCTGAGAAGGGGGACTGTATACAACCCCTGTACGGATTGTGGTGCCATTGCCGGACTCCAAATTTACCCACAGTGCTTCTTCTCCTCCCTGTTTTCACTTTTGTTCTGTTGCCTTGATTTCTTCCCTTATGTATAGAGCTACTCATCCTCCTCTTTTACCCTCCCTGTCCCTCCTGTAGATAGTGTATCCTGGTATGTTTATGTCCCAGTCATGGTTTTGTGTGTACCATGTTTCTGTGACTGCCACGATATCCAGATGCTCCTCCTCCATCAAGGCCACTAATTCAGGAAGCTTGTTACTCAGACTACGGGCATTGGTACTCATTGCTTTCCATTTTTTGATGGCTTTACCTTTTTTTGCAGCATCCCCCACTGACCTGTCTACCTCGGTCTTTTTCTCATTTAGTACCCTGTGGGTACTAAATGAGCCGAAGTGTGTTTTCACACTTTCAGCGCAGAGATGCGTGGTCGCTGTGGGAAATTATTGTTCGGGACAGATAAAGAAAATCACAGTGACACTGTTCATGATCGGAGGCACCAAAATGCCTGAGTTGACACTCTGCTGTAAAAAAAATTCCCAATATAATTATATTACGGGTGTGCATTGCACAGTTTCTATGTACGCTCGTGACTTCACCATTTTTTAAATGTTTTTACTGCAGATTTACAACATTGCCATTTTTACACCTCCCATGAACAGTACAGCTGTCATTTTACATCCTGTTCGAATGTTTTGCACCTGTGGTGCTAAATGCTTAGTCGCTGTGCATAAGCAGCTTGGCTAAGAAACTGATATTCCCCTGTTCATGAGGTGGGTCAAAAACCATGTTGAACATTTGGAGTGAAATACCAACAAATGCCTGAGGTATTAGGGTTTCAACCATAACGCCCAACCCTGTAGAGAATGACAGGCATCAGGGGTGTGACTTGGGATTCTTGCCTGTAATGCTCATACCATTCCACACCCTGCAGCCAGTGAGAAACATTGAGGTATGCCTTGGACTCTTCGACCCCAAAGTTCACCCCATTCTCCTATCGCACCCATCCCTGTGTTTTCCTAATGGAATGGGGAATTAGCATGGACAAAGACCCCAAAGACACCGTGGCACTTGCCGAATGTCTGCAGGGTGGGTGTAAAATTGAAATGGCGGGTCGTTATGCTCGATGACCCAAAGGCACACCCCAATGCCTGTCACTCTGCAGGGTAGTGGTGGGGTTGGCTTCGTTCAATACTTCACTGCCATTACTATTACGCAGCTCTGTAACTTCACACTACCACTGTCAATGCCAGCAAGCAAACATTCGGCATTGACAAATGCTTGTTAAATAATACTGTAATGGTATGGTAAGCTGGTTTAGCCAAGGGAATTACTGAAAATACAGTCCATTCAGGGGATTGTTTTACACTTTGTTATCGCTGCCAAAAAAGCTCCAAACCTGCCGCTGTTTTTAAAGCTGGTGACAAAGTTAGGGTCCCCTGAGGTATGTATAAGGGCGTAGATTTCTTGGACTGAAAATCCCAGACTTTCTTTAAGCAGTGTCTTACTCTATGTATTTGCGTGTCCGGTATGTAGCAAGACCCCTATATTTAATCCTTACAGTGTTTTCACCCATTTAGCAGGCTCTGTGGTGTATGAAAGAGACCTGCAAACTTTCTGTTGGAGGATGGACGTTCCCTAGTATTAGATGGTCTGAAGCCAGAATCATTAGTGCCTTAAGGCCTAGAGGTGGAGAGGGGTAGCTCTTGGGGAGGCCCGTGCTCTGGGGCATGAGTTTCAGAGGTACCTGCTGAATTAGGTGGATTAAGAGCTGGGGAGGACATCATTTGTACATGTGTCTTTGTGAATAACTTGGGAGAATTCTCAAGTTCCAGGGATGGTAGAAGTTCTAGGGGATCACTGGCTCTCACAGAGCCGTTCAGGAGAGACCCAGGGTTGGTGTATTGAATGTTGCACCCACCCTGCTGCTTTTAATGCATCGCCACATCAAGCCCAAGTCCAGAATATTATCATCATAATTAAACCTTTCTAACGGTGGTAGTAATCCCGTATTTCCTGTATCTCCTGCTCAGTGTCCTGTAGTAATACAGTCCCAGTTTCTGTAGCCCAGCCCACAGCTCCAGTAGCAGCTTTTTCTGCCTGACTCCCATTTTCAGCTACTCAGAATCAATAACAGCCATTGCTACCAACATTTCCCCATTATTTAAATCATGTAAGGTACTTCCTGAATCACTCTGCCTGCTGTCTGCCCATGCATCTCCCTCAGTAGGCAGGTCTATGGCCAGGGCAGCAGAACCTTGCATTCTGCGGTTGTCACATCCTTCAATATCTGTGACTGCTGCACTTGGGGTTGTCACTGGAAAGAACAATCTCCATCTGTTCAAATTCACTGGTGCCTGTGGACTGAACCTGGTGTTCTTCCTCCTCCAACAACACCTGTAAGTACGCTTATCGGCTACAAAGTCTGCTTCCTTTAAATAACTGACTTTGACAGAACCGAGCTGCACAGGAGATGCAGAACTGATACCATCTCAGGCGTAATAGTGTCCCATGCCTGCAAAGTAATTCCATTTTGGGCTTCAGTAACGTGTCAGGTGGGGAAAAAAGCAGACCCTCCACCCGGCTCTCCATGTTTACAACTGTCACAGACCAACTGCTAACTAGAAATCACAGTGCTCCCTACAAAGAATAGGGGAATTTTTATTCAAAAACTCAAAATGAAATTCACAAAATTGTATTACATCATACAAAATCATTATGAAAAAACAAGAACATAAATAGGTATTACAACATACAGTAACTTCAAACATAAGTAATTTTATATATACAAAAAAACAACCCTACTAAAAGTGTAGGGAATGTTTACAGAAGTCAAAAAGAACTGATAAACAAACAGTATTAACATCATACAAAAAATAAGAAAAATCCAGAATGAAGAAAATTACAGAAGCAATATTATAGCCTACAGACAATTTTGTATAATAAAATATATTGGACAAACCTCATCCCATTTTCTGCTTAAAGAATAGAAAAATTATTTATTCAAAATCACAATACAAATCAAGCAACAATGTATTCAATCATACAAAATCAGAATCATAAAGAAATATTATTTCATACTGAAAACAAAAGAAAATGTAACAGAAAATTATTAATTGCAAAGTAAAGGAAAATAAAATGTGTACCCTTCCTTAAAATTTAGAATTTTTTAGATAATTATAAACAACTATAATATCCCCAAAAACCATAAGGCAGCACCACAATTCATAACAAACATTTTAACAGGAAAATTTGTTAAATATATTAACCTGTATCTAACCAAGAAAGCAATTCCCATTTTTTCCTATAAAGCTCAGGTGATAACTGCTGCTTGTCTTTAAGACGGATTCCAAGAATTTCATCTTTGATCATAAAAAAATAACTAGTTGCTAACAAACAAATAGGACTTGTGCCTGTAATATTTATATGTACATTGATATATCCTATTGTTCCATGTATAATTTGTCACATGATACCCATTGTAATACCGGGGCTTAAAATATCCATTAAAGTGTTTTATGGAAGTGGCCACAGAATCTGAATCCCAAAAATTTTTACTACATGGCAAGAAAGTATAAATGTTCCATAGTTTTGTGATAGCTATCATAACATAGAGGAATCCTGGGACAAGCCCTTTCCTCCATCCTTCATGTTATAGGTTACCTTTGACATTCAATTTATTATTGTACTCTAGCCATGTTACATCCCACATATAACCAGGCATATGAGAGTAAAGTCACATCTCTTTTCTAAAAGTTTTATCTAAAGGAGATCTACAATTATAATGAGGCCATTGAAAAAAGAAACAAGATTGAAAACAAAAATAGAATTCCTTTCTTGTAGAATGAAGAATATCAGATTTCGTAATTTTCCACAATTTCAATTTTTTGAAACATTCAAAAAAATGAGATGGTACACCCTGAATAGGTTTTTGCCTCATAATTGGGGTATTCAGAGGCCAGTTATTTAACCATGGTAAGATATAGTCCTGCACCCATGGGGACCAAATATTGGAAATATTGCAAAGAAAGGGTTTCAAATTAAAATACAAAAATATAGAAAAAAAAGACAGGATTTACCATTTGTAGACCCCCTTGATCTTTTTGAAGGTATAAGACACCCTCTTTATTGGATTCAACCGATTTCCCCAAACTGCACTAAGAAAAGGACTAAAAATTAAAGTTTCCAAATGTTTCGGGAGTGGATATATTGCAGCTAAATGCAAGGAGCTGCTTAACAGAAATGTTTTATCATATAAACTCCTTGAGTTTAGACATCCTCCATTTATTCCACAGCATAACTCTATTTTGTGTCAGTTTAATCAAGACATTCCAGTTAAATTCTGCTATATTGTCAACTCCCCAAAAAGTCTCAAGATTTTTGCAGCAGATGTTTGTACCTGAATACCCATCACAGAGGTATATGTAGACATCTCCATCCCAGAACAAAATACTTACTTTTATGTCGATTAATTCTTGCTCCTGTACACTCCATAAAATTTAATGTTACAGCATCAGTAGCGTTACTGGACTGCAAATCTGCTGGAAAAATACAAATATCATCAGTATATGCCACACTTTTAATTCCTCCATGTCAATTCAAAGAAAGACCTCTAATGTGTATATCAGCATTAATACGAGCCAAATATGGTTCCAAAGTTAAAATATATAAAAGTGGACTCAGAGGACAACCCTGTTTAACTCCCCTGGTATGCTTTCTAAATTTATCAATCCAACCATTCATATAAGGGGCCACTTCTGTAGTGTTATAATAATTATAAAGCCATCTAATAAACTGGGAAGGGATATCATATTTTGCTAAACACAACCATATATAACAGTGCGAAACCCTGTCAAAAGCCTTTAATTGATCCAAACTGAGCAAGAAACCACTAAGTTCTCCAGAGCTACCACATTCCATTACCTCTCTAATGATAATTAGAGCATCATTAATCTTTCTCCCTGGCACAGAGCAAAATTGGGAAGGACTAACAATAAAAGGCAATATCAATGACAACCTATTACTCAGAATTTTAGGCAAGATTTTACTGTCTGAGTTTAACAACGTAATAGGTCTCCAGTTCCTAAGGCCTTCTTTAATACTTACTTTGTATAAAAAGATCACCAGCCCTTTATGAAAGTCATTAGGGACCAATCCAGTGTCTAAAATGTTATTAAATAGGTGTAACAGTTCCTGTCTCAAAACATTATAAATTATCAGATATATCTCATTTGTCAAACCAGCATACCCAGGTGATTTATTTTAGGTAATCCAAGCAACACACTTTCTAATTCTTGTTAGGTAATAGCTGTGGTTAGAGGGGGCACCAAATAGTCAGGTATAAGTGACAGGGTGCAAGAACATAACCAGTTCTCTAAACCTTCTGCAGTTATTTTGGAATCAGCCTTAAAGAGATGACTTAGATATGCATCTAATTCAGATAATATTTCTGTTTGTGACATAACAAGGTCACCTGAGGATGTTTCCAAAGCTTTTATATCTTTTTTACATTGAGCAGCACAACTTTCAAATGGATTACTGGGTCTGTTGAGCTCCTGGTGTACCAAATCTTTGTTCAATATCTAGCTTTCCTCCTATCATATTGAGCATGTGTCATCTTATTTTTAAATCAGAAATAAGAGCAGGATCTACAGAGTCACCCATGGAGAGTTTTGAATACAGGCTATGCAATTTTGTACTAGTAAACCATATTCATTTTGTTTTGCTTTTCCTAAAATTCTTCCAATATGCTGAAAATAGTTTTAATATCATGTTTGTATCATTCCACCACAGCTGGGAGAATCATATAAAAAATGAACTGATTTTCTCACTAATAGTAAAGAGATGAAACCTTGTCTTACTTCAGGTATGTCTAATAAGGATATATTTAAATTCCAATATCCAAGGCCTTTGGGAGAGGCAGGAGAATTTGATAGGTCAATTGCAGTAATACATGATCTAAAGTAGCTACAGGGATCATTTTAGGGAACGGACATTTAGATTTGGTGACAAAACCAATAATCAATTCTGGTTTTATGCCGCCCAAAAGTAAGTACAGGATGGTGCATTACCAAAGTCAGAAAATCCATCTTTTAAACCAGTGAGCATTAATAAATCATTTAAACAATGTGTCATAATATAGTTTAGTGCCTAAAGCACCCCTGTCTTGAAGGGTTCTGTTAATATTAAAATCCCCACCAAACACATTTTTCCTAGTAAAAGATATTAATAAAATGAAAATCAAAGTTTTGTATAGTAACATCTAACAATAGCGCACGTCCTGGTTCGATATCAACCATATTTGTCACATTAATGTCATGGTTAAAAACAAATTCCACACCAGAACATAACACATCCCTCCCCAGACCAATAACATTTTCAATTAATCCAATCATTAGAAGCAGTGTCATAGTCATGTATCAAATACAGTCTTGTATCTCGAAAACCCCACCTCTAAATCATATTTAATAAACAGGTCAAAAGTGGCCAGCCTCTTTTGTGTGATCTAATACTATTTACATTTAAAAATGCAATGTTTAAACCACAAGACATCAAAGATAGTCATAACTAAACCTATGGGGATATGTATTTCAAGTGCTTTTCCTTGTTCCCACTCTATGGCCCTGTAATTTCTTTTTAGGTTTGGATAGACTAGCAGTTTTGGGACCATGTTCCATGTCTGAGGATGGATCCCTTTTGGGATGAGGATCTGGAAGCATTATCAGAGTCTACTTCTTCCATAGTCTCCTCTAGCGGGAGGCCCTCAAATTTATTTGATAAAGAGATAGAGGGATGAGAAACCATTGCTGTTACTGTGTCCCCTATTGTAGTTACCACCACATTCTGACCACTGTGAGTGTCTTCAGTGGGGGTGGCACCATAGAACCAACTATGTGACCATGTGTACGAGAAAGTAAAGTACCTTCTCTAATCAGGGGTAATGAATCATCAGTCACAGGTACTACCTCCTGAACTCTTGGTGTAACTGAGACAGGTCTTTCCTGGGTGACCACAATAGGGTCTGAAATAACAACTGTGGTCTCAGGTCGTGCCTTCCTAGGGGGTCTCGGGTCAACCGGGCCTTTCCCTGAAGAAGCAGATTTAATATAGAAATCTTGCATTGCAAAATCTGCTTCTTCCATATTATGAGATGCTAATGGGCAATCTGTGAACGTGTGACCAAGTTCTTCGCTAAAATTACAGTTTGGAGCATTGTCACAATCTAAACCAGCATGACCCAGTTCTCCACAGCGAAAACACTTGATGACATCACAATGAGTGTATATGATGTAATGAAACACACTTATGACAGCGCTCTAGGTTGTCCTGAATAAAAATAAACCCTCTTTCTCTCTAAAAAAAAAAGCAATTTGGAAGATGTTGAAAATCCATTGTTACGCTGAAACAATTTCACTTTAAAATGCTACCCTCCATTCCAAAACCCTTCAGAGTCTAAAATGGGTTCAGGAGCCCCTTGCACTTCACATTTTTTGTTTAACCAATGCAAAATATCAATGATATTGACACCCTCATTCCTGAATAAAACAGTAATAATTCTAAAGGATTGTTTTGTGAGAGGTATCACTTGAAAATGAACCCAGTACGTGAATCTCAGTATGTGAGCACATCACGGAGCGTCCATGATGGTGGCAGCTCACAGTACTAGAAATAAACAATTGTTATATTGTGAATTCCAGTGTTCGGGTTTAACAGAAGACACCACAATAGACTCTCATATAGCTGTCCTGTATCAAAATTCATATTAATAATGTAGTGTTTACATTTTTTCAAATCTGCTCCATTATAAAGCATACAGCAGGCATAGATGTGCACGCTCACTGCCGAGCTTGCTGGGGCTTGGCATCATGGAAGAAGCTGCGTACATCAATGGAGATGCGAGGATCTGCACACAAAATGAATTTGCAAGCACAGAAGGATGTTTTCTCACCCGTTTCCCACACAAGCTAATAGAGGGTCAAAGGGGCACGGCATTGGGGTGTGCGTACACTGTTACTGGGGATGGAGTAATGAGCTCAATGTGCGCTTTCAGTGTAAGTGGGATCAGAACATAGACGCCGTGTTCTCACCTAGGTGGTGAGGCATGGACGCCATCACGGGAGCCACGCTTGTTGCAGAGAATGCCCGAACGGGAGTGAAATGGAAGTGTGGTGCTGTGCTTTGGGGTGTTAATGGCTGTAAACTTATATTTAGGGGCTCTAGCACTTCTAGTTTTTAACATGTGTTAACAGATGACCTTGTAAGGTTCACATATTTACAATGTGAGCCTGCATGGTACTAATTTCCTTTAGAGATAAAACCTCCTTCCTTCCAGCCTACTTGTGGAGAGCTCTTACCCCAATGGCTCTACATTTATTGTTGCTTACAGATCACATGACATATCACGTGATCTCTCCTTATTGTGTCCACTTTTCCATTTGCAGCTTATACTCTCTGACCACTAGGGGTTGCTGCTGTGCCCTTCAAGACACCGCTCTGTTCACTTTCCTCATATCCACTCCCTTTTTGTTACTACTGGGTCTCTGGTCACTAGGAGTCACTATAGCATCCTCCTAGCTGCTGTTTTCCCCACTCTGCATTTCTCCTAATCTCTACTACAGTCCCCCGTGGGTCTCAAACCCTATACCACCGACCCCATAGTCAACACCTCTACCACCAAGCCAACAATTCAGGCCATTTACTCCTCTGTTCCATAGTTCTTAAAGCTTCTTGCTCCACAGACAACTAAAATCAGTTTTCTGGTATCCCACTGTAGGTCTCAAACCCTGTACACACAACACCAAAGTCAGCAGCTCTACCTCTAGGCCAGCAAGCCAAGATATATTTCTCTTGGTTTTTAAAGCTCTTAAAGCTTCTTGGTTCCATAATTGACTAAAAATACTTTTTGCTGTTTCACCACAGGTCTCAAACCCTGTATGCTTGACACCAGAGTCAACAGCTCTACCTCTAGGCCAGCAAGCCAAGATACATTTCTCTTGGTTTTTAAAGCTCATAAAGCCTCTTGGTTCCATAATCGACTAAAAATACTCCCTGCTGTCCCACCACAGGTCTCAAACCCAGTACTCTTGAAACCAAAGTCAGCAGCCTTACCACCAAGTCAAGATAATTTTCTCTTGGTTCTTGAAGCTCTTAAAGCTTTGGCTCCCCCACTCCCAGCCACTTTGCTCTGCCTCCAAGGCTACCTGGCACCATGAATGCTCACCTGCACCTTATGTGTCTCATCTTCATAAGCATCCTAAGGCCCACCTCCCACCAGCCAGACCTTACCCCCTGCCCTTTGTCAACTGCACCCATATACCTCACCAGTGTAACCCACTCACCCCTAACCAGGTCAATGCACCCTGGACCCCTGCATCCACCCCCTAGCTTCCCCCCCAACTCCGCCACTCACCCTGGCTTCCCTTGGCTTCACCACCTTTGTGTCTTCTTGACCCTCCAAACCCTGCCCACCCTGTGCTCCCCTACTGCCTGTCCTGCCTCTCAGAGTACTCCCAAAAAGTTAACAAACTGCCACCCCAGGGCTAGAACCTTGGTCATTCTATTACTCCTCTCTGGCAATATCCACCCCAACCCAGGCCCTGTCACCGCCAGTCCACCAACCAGGTCCAATGGACTCTGCATTGCCTCTATGAACATTTGCAGCCTGCTGAAAAAATCCGCTGCCATTCAGTGCTGCGTCATACAACACCAACCAGACATCATAACTCTAGTAGAAACCTGGCTAACTAAGTCCATCCCAGACTCTTTTGTCTCCCTCCAGGCTACACCCTATATTGCGAGGATCAAGCAGGTAAACGGGTGGTGGTTGTAGCATTTTACCGTGACACCATCATTGGCCACACCTCCCTGCCCCAAGCTAGCTGGACTGTGCCCAGGCCCTTACCTTCAAATTTATCCCAGACCCTTCATAAGAGCCATCTCTATCTCACAGTCTCCTATATACCCCCAAGGAACCAGACCCCAGCTATATCATCTCTCACTGAATATCTCCTCCCTCCCCAGTAAAGCACAACAAGTCCTAATCGAGACCTCAGCGTGAACCGCTCAGTCCCTCTGCCTCACCAGTAAGAGACACCTTCGCTGCATTAGGCCTGACCCAACTCATCTCCCAACCCACTAGACATAACCAAACTACAGGGACTTGCACCTTCCTAGACATCATTGTCTCCAACCACCCCCAAAAGATTCAGGATATTCAGGTCCTCCCAGACTCCTTAAGTGACCACTCCCCTCTCCTATTCCTCTGGTCTGCCCCCACCCCCAAGCATGTAGCCCAAGCCACCCACCACAGGCATCTCTGCCTAGGCAGACTGATAAAACTCAAACAGTTCCTCGCTCTCATTGATTGGTCTCCCATCCACCATGCAATCAACATTGACACTGCCCTCGACCTCTTCTCACAAGCCTTTAACAAGGCCTGTGATCTTTTTGCTCCCTTCACCATGATCCACTCCAAAAGGCAAAACGCACCTTGGGTCACCCCTGCCCTACTCCAACTGCTCAGGGACAGGGATAACCTCTGGCATATAGCCACTGAGACTGGCTGGATGGCTGACAGACAGCATATAATGCCACACATAACAGGTGCATGTGGGCCATCTGAAAAGCCAAGAAAAACCACTACCAGGCCACCCTCACCTCCTTATGGGGGTGTGCCTTGAACTTCTGGGACAATATAAAAGAAATAAATGGGAAATCACGTTCCCCCCCAGCCCAACTTGTGGTCAATGGCTCCATCTTTACTGACCCTACTGATATTGCCAGCTGTCTTAACTCCTCCTTTACAGATCTTAGCCCTGTCTGCCTGAGTAACTTTTTCGACCCAACCCCTGACCCACCACCCTCAGATCCTCTGTGCCCCCGGTTCTATCTATGCAAAATATCCGTCCAGGAAGCCAGACCACTCCTGCTTAAAGCGCTAAACAGCAACAGTCCTAGCAGCGACTCCCTGGATCCAGAAATACTCTGTCTGGTCCTGGATGATGTCCTAGTCCCACTCACTGATCTACTAAACCAGTCCCTCTGCCTGGGACAATTCCCCACAGCATGGAAAACAGCTATAGTCACACCTATTCACAAAGGACGTGACAGGTCCACCACCAGCAACTATTGTCCAATTTCCATCCCCCCCAAAGCCTTAGAAAAAGTGTTGGCCACTCAACTCACCGAATATCTAGCAAATACAACATTCTTGTCTGGAACAGCATGGCTTCCATGCTGGTCACAGTACAAGTACAGAGTTAATGGAGTTCTCCAACTTCCTTCACTCCTCCCTGGACTCCAGTTCCTGGCTGGAGCAGTGTTCATTGACCTCACTAAGGCCTTTGACACTGTCTCCCACCCCTCCTACTTAATGCCCTCAACCGCACAGGTTTCTCTGCTGGCCCTCGCCTTGTGCACGAGTTACCCATCAGCCCGCCTCCCAGCGTGTCAAAAACAATGGGATACTCTCAGAAACCCTTCCCATCCACTCAAGGGTTTCCCAGGGCTCTATCTTGGGCCCACTACTTTTAGCCTCTACCTAAACACCCTGCCCAGTGCCTGTTCTGGCAATATTCTCCTGTACGCTGATGAAGCCATTATTTATGCCACCCACAGACATCCCACCTCCTCCAAAACTCCTCCAACGCTCCTTCAATGATGCTGAGAACTGGTTTAAGGAGAGCAGACTAGTCATTACCTCAAAAATGAAGGCAATGCTCTTTGCCCACCACCAGGACACAGCCAGCAACAGCCCCTCCAAATCCTTCCCAGCACTCATCAACCACTTGAACAACTTTACTCTTACAAATACCTTGGGATCACCTTTGACTTGTCCCTCACCTTTCATGCCCACATTGCAGCCCTCGCTTCCAGCAAATGCTCGCCTTGGCATCCTCCACCGTCTCAGGACTGCCTCACATCTGATGCCCTCAGACTTGCCGTTATGTTCTCAGTAATGTGCCTTGTCCATTATGGCCTTCCAGTCTATGGTGCTGCTGACTCCACAGCCCTCAACAAGATTTGACTCACCCTAAACAAGGCTTGCAGACTAGCGAACAGTGCCCCTAGGCTCACCCACACCTGTCAGCTCTATGACATAGCCAAACTCCTTAACCTCGATGAATGCCTCCGCTACCAAACTTGCCTACTAACTAAGAAGATTCTACTCACGCTCTCACCCACTGGGGTTTCTGCCTCCATCCAACTTACACCTTCCAGAGTCACTACTCAAACTACTGACAAGGTCACCCTACTGGTACCCAGAACTAGGACCACCCAGGCACAGAGGTTGTTCAGCTACAGAACTGCATCCTGGTTCAACTCGCTCCCTGCAGCCATTTCCAACACCACCAAAATTGTCCCTTCAAAACTGTCTCACGGAACCAATTGTTCAACACCCGCTGCTGCACTCCGCTAAGAGATGCTCTGCTGCTCTCTAACACTATTGACTTAGCCAGCTGAGCCAAACCACCCCTCACCCCACCCCACCCTCTCCCCTTGGCCTCCATCTCCTCTGCCAGTACCTGCTGGTACCAACCTGTCAAGTCTGAAATGTTTTCTAACTACTCTTTATGTTCAAGCAACCATGTAAAACTGTTACTCTGTATGACTGTATTCTGCACGTATGCTGACTCTGTATGTCCTCTCTGTGACGAGGTACCTTTGTAAACGAGCCTCTGGCTCAAAGGTTGTAAATCCGATTATGCAAATAAATAAATAAATAAACCCTGCCAAACAGCAGGCTCATACTGACCATAGACCAACATCTCATAAGTCATGACCTGCATCTGAGAAATGTCCCAAGAAGAGGCCAATAATCCCCACAGATCCTTAATATATTGACATTGAAAAAAAACAGATGTGGCATAGTTTCAATAAGTGATCCACAACCTCTCTCAAACAAGACCTCTCTAAAACACTCTTGTGAAAATGGTTACCCCGACATTTAAATGAGAATGGCAACAGAGCCACACAGTATCCCACATTTTGGGGATTCTAGATTCAGTCAATTGACCTAATATATCAGAAAGAACTATGGAATCAGGCAAAAGAAAGCAAGAAACATTAAAGACACTGTATGCAGAATCCTTTGATACTCCAACTTTCTAGTAGTATGCAAAGATCTGTAGTGGTGACATGCCAAGCCTTAAGTTTTTGACAGACTTCCAGCAAATAAGGAGACATATCATGTGAATACCGAACATTTACCACAATTCAATGTCTCCCACCGTTAATAAAAATAAAGACACCTGTTTTTGAGAAAGGGACCCAAACAGATTGCTTACCTAATAAAATGGGCACAAAATTATTATAAAGAAACATAGAAAAAGGAAAATCAAGGATTTACCATATTTAGGCCTCCCTGAGCAATAGGCCAGTAAGTACAATTCCACTTAATAGGGTTTAAATGACTTCCCAAATCAGCTGAAAGGACACACTATATAACTTGACCTCTAGTTTAACAGGCAAAGGGTATAATTGACTAACATGAAGAAACAAAGGCACAATAAAAGATTTATACATAGGCATGAACACAGTATTTGAGAGACTCATACCTACTACACATTGACACCCCGTAACTTTTTGCTGAATTGTTAAAAGGTTCACATCACACCCCTAATTTGTAGTGCCACAGTAGGAGAGATATTAAACATAACATAACCCAGTTTGGTTCCACTGTGTTCATTCAGTTTTATCACAAACATCTATTTACCCTTTCAAATAGGGCTCCATTTTGTGACATTGCTTCCAGTCCCAATTTAAGTATTTAAATACAGCTCTTTATTGTGCCCTAGAAACCCAACTGTTGTTAATGTGTTATCTAATTACTTCATTTAGCCTCCCCATGAACTCCCTGTACAGAATAAAAGTTTTTTTCCTTTTATTAAATCATTTTATACAGCTGTAACTTTCATAACATGTGGTGTCCATCTAGTACCTCATCCTACACAGGCTGTGCCTTTAATTTGCATGGACTCTGGTCCAAAAGCATTACTGTATTTGGTGACCTTCTTTTTGTTAATGACATGCTTCCAAAACCTTGCAGTTTGTTATAACTCATTTATTTAGAAAATTACCTTTTCCCATGGCATGTTATTTTCGTGTCCTTTTGTGACCCACATTACTATTGGTTCCTCCACTAGCCCAGAATGTTGAGAACCAGAAATGCATGCTGACACCATCAGTCATCACCCCATGGCTCTTTAAAGCCGTGGAGCTGGTGGTTCTGCATTCTTTTTACTGCCACCTACATTCTGGACAAGACATGTTGTCCTCCTGAAGTTTGGAGTTATGCACATTATGGGCACTACAGTAGGCTATTCTTTGTGCACCTCAGGTGCTCTCTTGTTCCCCAGTGTGTCAAACATCTGCAGATTGTAAAGGTACACATTGGTTTTTTGGGAAACACAGAGATATGTAGTTGGACCTTGCCTCATAGTCCCAAGATGCTGGACTCGGGGGTTGAAGGATGGGGTGGGGCAGACAGAGTTGATTATAAGACATTTTAAAGTTGAACAACTGCATGTTTCCTAGATTAAATGGTTATACATGTATAACTATTCTATAGACCAAGTCTCTACATGGGGCTCATTTTGTATAGCCTTGTCCCTGCAGGAGGGCATTTTGTGTGATCCTATTCTCTAGCAGAGGCTCCCTTAATGTTACTGCTGCTAAATAGTTTGTTCTGTTCTGGGCAAAAAAAACTGCAGTTTTGGGAGTATATCAATTGGACCTGGTTAGTGCTGGGGCTCATTTGGTATTAGACATCAGAAAACCAAAACTACTGTTTGGAGAGTTCTGTAATAAGAAAAAATACATGCAGTACTGGGGGAGTAAATTAATAGGACCTGGTCTCTGCAGGTGCTCAGTTTGTGTAGACCTGATCTCTTTAGGGGCTTATGTTATGTGGGAGGCATCAGAACACCAGAAATACTGTTAAACTACCTGCTTATCTGCTAAACTTAAAAAGAAATCCTGGTTAATATCATATTTATTTTTCTCTGTGCAGTCCTCTATGGTCCTGTGGGTTGGGAGGGGGTCTTATAATCCAGCACATTGTTTTTTTTCTGTCCTATGTACAGTACAATACCATTCAATGATACTAAACTGACATGAAACTGAAATAGGACATGTTATACAGTACACGTAAAATATTGCTCATGAGTAAAGTCTGGTGGTGGTGTTAAGGGCAGTCATGGGCTTAAAACATAAACGTGCTTACAAGGGGCTAATAGAAAGGCAGTAGGAGCATAATGGCATAAAGATTAAATGGAGTTTAAAAGCAAAAAGAAAAAAAAAGAAGCAAAATAAAAATCATATTGTATACCATGATTCTGAGTTTCAGTGTGTGTTAATGTCTACTAGGGAATATAAAATATGGGAAGTAAAAGTAACTGTTTGGTGTGTCCTGTGGCCTAGGATGGCATATGTGGGAGTAAATGTGATGTAAAGAAATGTTCTTTTACTAGGAGAGATACACATGGTGCTGCCACCCAGTCACCCTCTAGTGCAGTAATTTTATATAATGTTCATTGTTTTGTGTACGTTTAGGCTTGTTTAGCTGTTGCAGTGTATTTCAGTAGTTGTTTGGGCATATATTGCATGTAGACTTAACATGGATTCAGTGGTAGTACAAGTGATGTAAAATACTGTTTTTTTTTCCACTGGAGAGTTTTCTGGCAGTGACTGCCAAAGCGGCACCATTGTTTCTAATAATTTTGCATTACTTGTGTTGTTTTGCACACACTTGGCTCCTTTTGCTGTTGCAGTGAATCTCAGTAATCATTAAGTGTGCCATGTGCTGCATGTTAGGCTGAGAGTCTAGCACGGCACATTAAACAATTACTGAGATTCACTGCAACAACAAAATGAGCCTAAATGGGCACAAACACCAAAATGGATGTAAAATGACTGTAACTGATGGTAACCGGGTTGCAGTTGCCACCAGCATCAACCCTGTTCATTGTTTTTGTGCACTTTTAGATTCATTTGGCTGCTGTTGCAGGTATCTCAGTAATTGGGCCATGTTCTACATGGTATGCCTAAAATAGCTTCCATGGCAGTACAAGTGAAATAAAATACTATTTTTCCTTACTGGGATGATTGCTGTCAATGACTGCCAAAGTGTTACCCTTTGTTCTTTTTTTTTTTTTGCATTCAGGTTGTGGGTGCACTTGAGGCTTACTTTGCTCTTGCAGTGACTCACAGTAATTATTTGGTATGCCATGTGCTGCATGACAGGCTGGAGCCTAGTATGGCATACCAAACAATTACCGACATGCACTATAGTAGCCGAAAAGTGCACCCCCTCCAAAAAAAAATGTGCTGGTTGCCATATGCACCTGCAGGACCATGCTGTGGACACAGTGAGTGAGGGGACCATGGAGGGGACCATTTTACAACAGGAAGGGTTGTGTCTTCAGTTGTGGCTGTGATCAGGGGGATGGCTCCATTAGTAACAGGGATAATTGTGTATATCTGTGCCATACAAGGGGACCATGCAAAATGACCTGGCACACTGTGATTACAGGACTTCACCAGATTTCAGGTCCCTGACCTTTTATTTGTATTGTGCCAACCTCAGAAAATCTCCTGGGCACAGACTTTGTTTGCCCATGATGAAAGGGCTTTGGAATATGGACACCTGCGCAAATCTGGGTTTGTGCACAAAAACTAGGCTTTGCACACGGGCAAGCTTTTGAAGATCTTGCCCCTGAAGTCAGCTTTTCATTTCATTTTCATTTCTTAAAACACATTTTAAGATTGAAGCAACTCAGTCAAGGGCATAGTTCTATTATGCAGTAACCCACACCAGGGTGTGCAGTTATTAGGGATTAATGAATCCCTGAGTGCATTGTGAGGCACAAGGCTGCTGGTTGAGTGTACTACAACACCCTCGGTGTCGATTAATCCCCAATAACTGCACACCCTGGAGTGGGCTAGTACACTTATATTAGAGGCTGCACTACAAAACAAGGAGAAAGCAACATAAATGTTTTTCTCCTTTTACAAAAGACAAATTAATTATTGTATTCTGCTGCCTAGAAAATATTCCCAACAAAACTGCTGTCATGACATACAAATGTCAGAAAGAATGTGTTACTATGCTTTCTCTGACATTTGTTGTGCGTGAAATGTTTTCTGAGACAGTACAGTAGCTCTGAAGTGCAAAACATGAAGTTGCCTCTTGTGGTACAGACAAGATGTCTGTACCTCCACTAGCATAGTTGCTCCATCTCTGTCTGTGGTTACATTAATGCATGGCAAGCAAGTAAACATTTTCCCCAGCAGTGCAGTCACACAGTCTACCAGACTGTATTATACCAATTAAGAAATGGCAACTAACGGAACTCAGAGCCTGGAGGTCTTGCTGGCACTCTGTTTCTCTGTCTCCCAGCATAAAGCTCACTTTAGAGCATTACATCATTGGGGAGGGGTATCCTCTCTTCACACTGTTCCATCTGACTTTATGCCACAACTATGGGATGTACCTGTCATTGTGGCTGTGTGACAGAAAATTACCATTGGGACCGCATACTTCACTCTGGGGACAAGCTTATCACATTGGCACTTGAATCTCACTGGCACAGAGACAGCAAAAGAGACAAGTTCACCAAGTCAAGTTTCATTTAAAGCTGTCTCTGGCTCCTTCTGGCTCCCCTTGCTTGCATCTCTCTCTCTCTCCCAGTGGCAAAGAGTTAAGATAGAGACAGTCAGCAGTGGAATCAGGGGACTGCTGGCAATTGCTGCTCACTCTCACAGATGATGTTTGCTGCTCCTGCATTGCAGTGGGTCTCTCACTGTCTCTATCACTGTCACCAAGTAAAGTGACACAGACAGTGGCAGAGCAGCAGACACACATGTGGTAGATGTTCCTTTTGTCCTTGAGGAGTGGATGTTGCTGTGTGGTACTTCTGTGTACTGCACATGGGATACAGAGGAAAACAAGCCACAGGCTGAACCCATCTGGTACACTGAGCATGTGTCCCATAGTCTGGTGTTTGTGTGATCATGGACAGAGTAATGCATGGACAAGTACTGTTTGCTGTCTGATTCCTTGGTACCATACACAGACAGGCATTCCGCATTCTTAATATCTTTCTGTGATCTAATGGGGGCACAGTGAGGGCAACCATTGTGGCACAGGACATGTCCACAGAGAACAGAGGTACTGCTGTTGAATAAAATGTTATGGTGAGTTTCTCTGTCCCTTGAAGTCCCACATAGAACAAGAAAATACCATATGCCACACCCTGATCACTCACTCGGGTTGTTTTAATGGCTGCTGGCTGGCACCTGTTCTCTGTGCTGTCCTCATCATAGAGAGAATGAGACAGACAAGAAATTTGGTTTTGCTGTGATGATCCCTAGGGTGTGTGGGTGGGTAAGAAGCAAGACTACAAACTTTGAACACTGCAGCCACTGTTGCTGCTCTGCCTGAGACTACATTACAGGCCCCTCGACTCTTGCTCACTAAACAGGGATAGTAATGGCTGCTCCACAGACTGCAATTTTGGCACTATAACAAGCTCAGAATAGAAACACTGCCTGATCTTTGGATGGGTGGTTCACTACTAGTTATTGTATATTGTGGCGTAATCAATGGTCACCTGATGGCTGTTTACCACTCACCTGTCTTTATCTACCCCATGTTATAAGTCATTAATACACTTTCGGTGTTTTGCCTTCAGCCTTGAATATCACCAGCAGCAAGGGAATGCATTACTCCCAAACACCCCGTTCATCTAATAGAGATATAGGTTGGGTTCCCTCTCTCTTATTGTAGGCTTGGGACCAGCTGGTATATGTAATAGACAGACCAGGTGAGACTCGGTCCATACTACACTGTACTACACTGTGTAACATAAAACATTTGTGAATATTTTAAGTCAATATAATATTGTGACTACAGTACAATCTTCAAAATATTCAAAAAATGTTATACCAAATATCCATAGTAAGACAATAATATTTTGGTTGAACATTAGCAATAACTTTTGGTATGACTTAGTGAGACACTTGGTATGATACTAATACTACTGTTGTTCCAGTGTCCATGTTACTCACGTGTCTTCTTGTATCATGTCTGTGTTACTTACGTGACGTCCTGTGGAGTATGTGTTACTCACGTGACATCCTGTGGAAAAAACCCTTATAAATAAAGTATAATTCACTTTATGAAAATTCAGTGGTTTCTGTCTTTTCATATGAGGGTAATATAGTTGTGCAAAAAAACAATGGGCTAAAAAAATCAAGAACATGACTGTGGTAGCTAAACTTGAACATGTCCAGATTTGGGCACACTGCGATCAGGAAACATATTGTGGCATAATTACCAACAAGTTAAGTTTATGATAAAAAAATGAGGTGTTAAATATTATGCTACCTAAGTAGATACCATAAGCATAGTAATATCAAAAAATATATGTTTGATAATATGGCAAATTTGCTGTCAAGGACACGATGTTACTCAAATTACGCTGGCCTTGTGGTAACTTTAATCTCATTTTTGGGACCTCTGAACTATAAACTATCTTTATATTGCAGACTGCAATACTACCACATGTACCCAATGTAAATATGATATGGTTATGACAATTGGCCCAAACAAATTTTGGAACTTGAATGTCACACTTGTCTCTCGAGTAGCATATCGGTACATACATATATACCCGTTTTTTTTCAGACATAGGGTAACCTTTCCATCTACCCACCTTGTCTTCAGCAAGAGCCAAAGCCTGCTCCCAGTCTACAGAAGCTGAACTGAGCTCCAAACAAAACCCAAGAAGCTTAATTGGCACATCAACAATAGAGTTCCCCCAACAGCCGTACCATCCAAAACTCAAAGACTCTCAACTTTACTTTTAGCTTTATTAACTTGAGAACCAGAGATACCAAGAAAGCATCCACAACCAGCAAGGCCCATTCCCCGATACCCTATCTGCCACAGAATAGTGGTATCATCCACATATGCAAGTGCAACAGGAAAAGAAAACCCAGTAAGCCATGCATGGGTGAGATCCCAACACCCAAATTCAAAACCTGCAATAAAGGGTCCAAAGAAAATACATGTAAGAGAGGCTCAATGACATCCCTGCGAACCCCTCCAAATCTTACCTACTTCCCAGTCTTCCATTGACCAGGGCAAGATGAAGCCACACCATATAGAATCCTAAGCAGTTAACAAAAAGGTCAGGAACACCATACCGCTTCAAAACCTGAAAAGATAAACATGTGGGACTTCATCAAATGCTTTAGCCTGGTCAAGGGAAGTCAAATAACCTGATACTCCAGGATCATAAAAACCTCTCTCAATACTTCGCCACGTCTCCCAAAGTACGGTGGGGAATAGCACAAGCCTGACTGGGGAAATAACTTCTTGGGCAATCAAAGAAAGACGTTTGCACAATATTTTACACAAGATTTTTCAGTCAACATTTATAAGGCTGCTAGGTCTCAATTCTGAAGAACCGCCTTTATCACCTTTATTTTATATATAAAAATCAAAATGCTATCTGCCAAAGCTGACGGAATCAGAACCAGGCCTGATAAGACATCATTGACAGGACACAAATACCGCCAAGCAGTCCCTTAGATTTCTTATAAAATTCCCCTGGAATACCATCTGGCCCAGGAGAAAACCCAGTTGGTAAACCCCTATGACATCATCAACTTCCTTATGAGTCACAGGAGAAGTCAACATCGCAATATCAGCCTCCAACAACATAGGGATATCAAGCTGATGCAAAAAATCAACAATTCCAGGAAGAGGCAAATCTTTCTCACAAAATGAAGCTTCTACAAACTCCTGTACCACCACCTGTATAGCATCCCCAGTAGTCACTATAGCCCCAGAAACATTCTGCATGGAAGACATGAATTTAGAATCCACCCTACATGCACAACAGTCATGCAAATTAACATTCTGTGCTTTACCCTGTGTCCCAAATTTCTGTTCTAACAATAACGAATGTACCCTATCATATTGATATGTACACATTTCAGCTTTAACAGCCTGAATGTCATCGGAGAGGACTTCTCCAGTTTCTACTGATCGAGACAATAGTAACTATAATCAATCCCAGAGGCGTAAATAAGTGAGGTATTTTGTATTAGCAGCCTTCTTTGCTAAGGAGCCACAAAGGTCCTTCAGGTCACGTTTAATGTCCTGCCACCAAAACAATGAGTTATCATATAACTCAAAAACAGAAAACCTGGCCTCCAGCTCCTCCTGTATAGTAGACCAGGTTTCCGCCTCATCCAACAAGGCCAAATTCATCCTCCAAACAGGATTGGGGTTTGGTTTATTTAAAGGGGTGCCCACCAAAGTTTTAATTAATTTATGATCCGAAGTCTCCATGGGAGAGACCGAAAAAGTCCTCACTGGAAGCCACTGAAAGGCAAACAAAAAATCAATCCTGATCATTAAATGCCCCTTAGAAAAGGTGTGAGTAGGTAAACAATGTACTTCAGCAGCACAGTCCTTCAAACGAGCTTGCTGATACATGGCTGTTCAGAAAGTTAGTATCAGGATACAATTTCTGCTTCAACCAGTCTTATCAGAAAGGAACAAAACACAGTTAAAGTCACCCTAAAAACACAGATTTAGTGGTACACAAAAAGGTTGCACTTTCTTTAACAGATCCACCTCTGAAACTTTGTTTGATAATTATAAACATTAATCAACTAAGTCTGAGCTCCAAGTCTCGCATCCAAGATACAGACCCTACCAGGAATCAAATCAATGAGATGAGACTTAGAGGTCAGGATTAGAAATCAAAAACAACTCCAGAATAGGATTCCTCCCCAGAGACCAAAAAGAGGGCCCCAAAACCAATCTTGAGATGCCCTATTAGTTTCTAGCGTATGTAAGCTTATCTTGTACCATACAAATATCCATATGATCCTGCAAGGATAGAGAAAGTAATAAGCCTCCTGTTATGATTATTGATACTACTGGTATTTATGGAACCCAAAGTCAAATGTAAAGCCATTATCAGGTGTTAGTAAGAACCAAATTAGCAGAGGATGGTGCCTTGAAAACTTTTCCAGAAAGACGTTTGAATTTTTTTCTTTTATTCCTCCCTTTAGAGTCCTGGAAAGAAAGTTCGAGTCAGTAATAGTCTCAGGTTGGGAGGAAATCCTGGAAGAGGAATCAGAATCCCCGTCTTCCTCCTCCCATTGTTTACGTTTAGTCAAAGGAAGAAATCTATTCTGAAGACCAATATCAGAATCACCTGGTTCAATCATACTCTGCCCCATTTTCTGGGAGGCGCTGCGCGTCATCCGCCTGGACTATTGTTGTTCCCATTCCTCCATTATCGGAGGAGGCATGACAGGTGCTTGGGATGTGGAAGGGACAGAAGGCAGAACAGGAACAGTAATATCTTGATCCGCCACAGAACTCTGTGAAGAAATGGCAGTATCAGCAACTGCCAATGCATCCTTCTCCATATAAGGAAGCACAGGAATGGGGAGCTTCACAAGATCTGAGGGAGGAAAGGCATCTTGCACATAGGGGACACTAAAGGAGACACAGTAGCCTGAGAAGGGATGGAAGCTGGGGATCAGGCCGATGGGAAGAATCTTCTGAGCGGGACTCCTCATCATGCTGCATACCAGGAGACTCATCCTCCATATCAGAAGCAGCACCCCCAGGATTATGGGAGGCCCAGGGGCAATCCTTGAAAGTGTGAGAAGTCTCCTCACAAAGATTACAGCTTATAGGGGTTTGGCATGACAAGGCCACATGGCCGATTCCTCCACACAGCAAGCATTTCATTTTATCACAAGCGCTGCTTAAGTGGGTATGCGCTCTGCACTGGAAGCAAGATTGGGGCTGACCAGCATAAAAGAGAAAACCATGATCTCTCCACAAATAAAAACAACTAGGTAAATGCTGAATGACTCTCTTCTCCATAGGGAGCGACTGGATGCATCACCTCTCCTGTCCAGATATCCTCAGAATCCATGATAGGGTTAGGAATGCCAAGCACTGAACATTTAGATCTTAACCAGAACAAAATGTCAGAAATGGAAACGCCTTCATTCTTAAATAACACAGTAATCGTCTGATAGGCATGTTTGGTTAAAGGAATCACTGAAAACACAGACCATTCTGGATTCCGTTTAACAGTTTGATAACGTTCCCAAAAAAGTTCCAGTCCAGCAGCAGTCTTAAAACTAACATCAAAATTAGGATCCCCAGAGGTATGAATCAGGGCATAAATTTCCTGAGCCGAAAAACCCATGCTGTCTTTCAACAAGGTGCGACCCACATGAATGCGATCTGGAAAGGAGTCTAAACCGCCTTTATATTTGAGACAAACACCATTCCTGCGTTTAGCTGGTTCAGGAGTGTGTGAAATAGACCTGCATAGGTCTTCTGAAATGGCCTACTGGGACCTCGAGAAACACCTGGCTTAGGAACATCTTGATGTGAAGGCTAGAGGCAGCCCAGTCGGGTTCCGATGCAGGAATGCCAGGTGGAAGTTCCAACTCAGCAGACGCAGAGGTGGTAACAATAGGAGAGAAAGACACAGGTCATGGGGAACACAGGGGTGCAACCATAGCTGCACGAAATGATACCAGGGAGCCAGTCAGTTCCAGGGAGGAAGGAAGAGCTAAAGGATCTGTTACGGCATCCTCAGGCCGGGGAGGAGATACCCATGGCAGATCAGGGTCTGATTTAACCCAGCCAGTTGCCATTAAGGCTTTAGCCACAGTCCTGCCAGTTATCAAGACATTGGCGTCATAATCAAGGAAAGAAACATCAGAAACTTGCACATCCGAAGCAACTATCACAGCACAGGGTGGGTCAGTAGGTGGAACAGGAGAGCCCTGTGAACCAGGAAAAAAGGACTTAGCAGGAGCCCCAGAGACCTTCCCATCCACAAACAAAGAAGATCAAATAACTGAATCATCAGAACACATGGTACCTTCATGTAAAGGAAGCCCCAAATCTCACACCACCTCACCAGCAAGCGGCCGTTCGGTAGGTCCTAGAACAACAGGGCTTCCAATACGCAGACGTTCCATTGGCATTTCAGACTGAGCGCAGTAACTAGTGAAGGACTGTACTACAGACCTAGAATGATCCGCAGGAGGAAAACCTGAAACATAGCCTGTTAAACAGTGTTGCGACTCATGGCTCTCTTCCTCTGCAAGAAGCTCCATAAATAATCACATAGAGGAAAAGACCGGTAATCAAAAACTCCTCAGTTGCAGCAGCAGGTGCCAACTCAACAGAGAACGGGGAGAACAGCCAGAACCAGAACCAGTAGAACAATCAGCAGGACCTGCTGGAAATCCAGCCCAGAACAAACTACGGAGAGTCTAACATCAGAAACATCCATAGCATCAGGGAACAATAGCAGAAGAAGCCTCTAGCAAAAGCGAAGCAGGGAGAGGCCAACTCCCAAGCTTCAGTAGCCATCACCGTTCGCCTCCACCTCCAGGATCCAGAGGCTCCCCATCTTGGCCAAGGCCCAGGATGACAAAGGTTCCCCCACTGGTGAGTAGGGGAAAGTTTTATTAAAGAATAAATCGGTACAGTTCCAAAAAAAAAAAAAGAACAATGCAGAAAATCACAAATGAAGCAAAACAAGAATCAGGACAAAAGAAACTGACAAAACAAATGGTCAGTACAACAGGTCTAGGGTAAACAAAAGGAAAGAAAAAAGAAAGAATACACCAATACCCACATAGTTCAGTAACAGCCGATCGTATCAGTGATCCAGGGCACAAGCTTCCATAATCCAGAAAGGCCCAGGACAGAAAGATGCGAGCTGTCTGACAAATATACTACACGGGCATCAGCAATTATCTTGTGGCATAATTCAACATAAGTGAAATGGTGTTGTTGCAAAGTAAATAAACAACAGGACATTCAAATATTCCATTTGATAATTAAAAATAAAACATTCAAAGTTTCCAAATTCCATTTACCCCAAGCAGAGGACACATTCTTTTTGGGTGTACCTATCATAATTCCTATGCCACATATCAGCTGCGGCCATCCTGCTGAATGCATTGAGTTCATAACTCCAATCATATCGATTTCATGAATCCAGTCATCTTTCACTCAACATTACTTCAAAGCTCATCCATTTACATCACTTACTCTAACATTCCTATCATTCAATACTGTTGTACCTCATCGACTACAACCTCAGGGTCTAATCGTTTACATTGCATAATCAAGAATGCCTCTTCAACCTCAGTATCTGCTCACTTACATAGCTCTATCAAATGCATCGCTCCAACAAGCCAGTCTACAATATTATTGGTCTCCTTATTGACTCATCTGGAAAATCCTCATGAGCACATCTGGATACCCTTGCTGCTTTGACTCATAAATGGATTTACTCCTCCTATCCTTGCTTCCAGATCTACTATCTAACATTGACTACTTGAGCATACCCTCCTTAGTTCCAACAAGGTTTATCTAGTTTTATCGTTCCCTTGAGCATTCCATCATTGACCCTGATGCTACTCATTGACCACAACAGGATCTAATTGTTCACATCACATAATCATGCCTTATCGACCTCAATTTCTACTTCCTCACCTCACTCAATCAATCATACCTATTATCGATCTTATGCTACCTCATCGACCCGCTGACCTCCTGCAATGATCATCACCATTAGTATTAATCTTGCCTCATGTTTGCATTCGATCTGCACGCAGCCTCATGTTCCATATTCGATCTGTGCTTTCTTTTTGGGATCTTTCTTATTCCATCATCATCCACACTACTCGTATCCCTCTAGTTACCGAACCCTTTCTTTTAAAAATATACATCCTCAATTCAAATGTTGTCAGCCTGGAGGGAAGGTGACCTAGGCCGTGGATCCCCAGAGGTTTCCTCCTCAAAGGGTTTTTTTCCTCTCCTCAGTGCCAGTGGTCATAATATTAGTTAGAGTTAGTGATTTTCGTCTTGTTAGGTTCTGCTGTTGGATGGAGGTGGATGGTGGCCCAACTTTCCCTTCTTTCCTTAGGAAGCTAGCCCTTCTCTCCATAGAATTCGTCCATCATCCTCACCTCTTCGATACTTGACATCTTTGGGTATTCTTTTTGGGCTTCTTCCTAACCTACCTTTAGCCGATGCATTCATTTCTGGCACCTGTAGGGGGGGATCCCTCCTCTAGGGTTCCTTGCGTCTTACCCCTACAGGGTGGTATATCCCACGGATAGAGAGGCGGAAAGCCACAAATGTAATCAAGTTACTCAAGCATTATCACATGTCTTATCCAGTTGCATAAGCACATTGAATGGGAGGGCTTTAAGCCCGAGGTTCAATGGGTGGAGCAACAACGTCACTCCTCCATCGACCTCAAAACATCACTCATCCTGGACTCTCCAAGGATTCATTTTCATTGCCCACCATCCACCCCTCCTCTTCCAGTGGCTTGTCTCTCTTACCCATGGACTTCTTCCTAATCTACCTTTAGCCGATGCATTCATTTCTGGCACCTGTTGGGGGACCCTCCTCTAGGGTTCCTTGTGTCGTACCCCTACAGGTTGGTATAGCCCATGGATAGAGTGGTGGAAAGCCACAAAAGCAATCAAGTTACTCAAGCATTATCACATATCTTATCCAGTTGTGTAAGCACATTGAACTATTATTTATTTCAAAAGTTTCATCAGGAAAGACATACTGATCTGAAAACGGCTCATTTCCAGATGTGTCCTGGGGGGAGGAGGGGTAAAGAGGATGTCATTGAGGCACAGGTCAGGAAGCATAGGGAAAACCAAGAGCAGTTGTAGAATTCAGCAGAACTATTTATTTGCAGTTGCAGTAACAAAAAAAAAAGATGTATAAACTTGTTTATAATAACTAAGAACAGAGGCAAAAACAAAATCTTTCTTTTAAAATCTCTTGTTCTTCCAAAATAAACCTCTATCCCTAAGCAATTGCAGTTTAGCTGTTTTATAAGGCTTTTCAACCCCATCCTTAGAAGCATCCTGTTCTAGCAACACATTCTGCTCTCATCAATTTCAGGCAGGATCTGCTAGAACAGTGAGCTTCCTGAAGTCCCCACAGCAGCTGCAAAAGGCTGAGACATTTGTACTCAGGTAATCTCTACTTTTCTACAGTCATCTCAAATCATAAAACATATATATATATATATATATATATATATATATATATACACACACACATTTCAACAGTGACACCATATTTGTTAAACAAAAGTGATCCCATTATCAGTTTCATTTCCATATACTGATTTGCACATATTCTTATATTACCAGATCTAGATATGCAAGGAGGAAAACAGACAGCAAGAGAAAAGTGAGAGATGGCGAGAGGCATGTGATGTGGACAGCCAGTTCTGAGTGCTGTATCACTTTTTTGTAAAATAAAAATAGGTTATGGACTGTCTCCCATGAGAAAGGCTGAAACAGCATGTGCGATTTTACACACACACACACACACACACACACACACACACACACAGGTTTTAGATACAAGGTGTTACATGGCAGGCCAGAAACTAATTACAGACTTTTCTAAATTAATTATAGCTTTAGCTGCTAGAGGGAAATCATATCCATTTTATGACGTTTCAAGAAGAGGAAACCAGGTTTAGTAAACTGGTGTGAAATCATAAATGCTGATGTCTGTGTTAGAGGGGAAACTGATCAATAAATCAAAGAAATGTCATTTGAAGAATGTAAGTCATGCTGAGGTTGCAGAATTTAATACTTGGAAAAGACATCCTGTTTTTATATAGATATGTTTTCTTAATATATTCTGACAAGGAGGAGCTAGGTGACCTCTTGCCAAATAGGTGGGGAAAACCAGCTTTTAAAGATTATTCTGTTTTCCTTCAGAGACAGTTCTATCTAGACTCTGACAAAGAAACATCTTTGGAGCACTTTAAGCAGGTATTTAGAGAGAGAGAGAGAGAGATCAAAATACTGCAGTAGGGATTGCACTGTTTAAACCTTGTTCTTTTAAAAGATTTGTATGTCTTGTGATATAATAGTTCTGTACTTTATGTTTACATATTTTTACCTATTTTAATAAAATTCTTTTTAGAGCATACTTGATCTGTCTTTGAATTTCTTTCATTTGCAAGAAAAGTATATATGGTTACAGCTGACACTAGGCATAAGCTTGAATGGTGAAACCAAACTGGGAAGAGAAGTCTTTTTAATCTGAGGTCTTTATTAAAGTTTTTAAGGGATCATTTCTGTACTCCTGGTTAGGTGCCCATAGGCAAAGATATCTGGTCCCCCCAAAGACAGAATTATCTGAGCCTGTGCATTGGGTATGCTAGTAAGAGGTTCACAGTTTGTATCCCTCCAAGACTGGAGACCAAACATTGATCTGAACTTACAAAACAGACAAGAGGGTTACTTTGTTCTGTTAAACTGTTCACAAGACTGCGCTCAGAGGTTGGCACTTTGGGAGTAGAGGGCTGACCTGCTGAGTGGGTTTGTGTCAGATTGGTTGGCAGCGGTGGCATAATTTTGGTATCACAAGCTTTTATTATTCTGTATCAGCTTGAGACCGTAAGCTCACTTGCAAAGAAAGAAAAAGGCAGAGTTTTATTTTAAAAAGAAAACAGAACTATATCACTTGGCGTGCAGTCAAGTTCCTACCCGTTTTATTTTTTTTCCTAAAGTGCAAGTCAGAGTAGCAGTAGTCAGGGAAGATGGCTTCTGACTACAGCAGGCACACTGTAGATTACTTAAAGCAGTTGTGTAGGGACAGAGGACTCCTGTTCGAGGTGACAGCCAAAAAGCAGAACCTCATAGATGCTCTTATGGTAGCAGATACCCAGTGCAGCGAGTCATGGACCATGACTGGAAAGGACCAAACCTTGAGTGTGGCAGGGCTAGTGGCCAGTGCAGTGTCCAGATCTGATGAGGAGGGCAACAGGGCCACTGTCAGTGAAGGGCCACAGCAGCAGGGCAAGGTCACCAGTATCCTGAATCCACAGATACTCAGGCTGCAAACTGAGTTGCGCAGGATGGAGCTGGAGTTCCAGAAGAAGAGAGAGTGGGAACAATGAGAGGCGGAATAAGAACGCTGAAAGGCAAAGTGAGAACAGAGAGATGCAGACCATGAGGAGCATGAGCGTCAGCGAGGTGCAGAGGAGAAGAGAGAGGAGTGCCAGAGGCAACATGAACTGGAGAAGCTACGACTCCAACCAGCGGCACCAGAGCAGGTAAGTGTCTTGGGTTTAACTGGGACTGCAGGACTGGGTTACAAATTGAATTCCAAATTAATAGCTGAATTTAAAGAGGGGGAGGATATGGATGCCTTTTAAATTCTTTTGAAAAAGTTTGTATTCAGGCTAAAATTCCTAAAAAGTCCTGGAGCTTCCAGCTATCCCCACTACTTACCGGGAAAGCTTGGGATGCACTGGGTCAAATGGACAATGAGGACAGTAATAATTACAGCAAACTAAAAGCTGCACTGTTAAAAAAGTTTGAATTAACTGCTGAATCATACAGAGCTAAATTCTGTAAGCTCAGGAGAAGCCCTGATATGACTTATGAGGAGCTAGCCACGAAACAACATTAGTATTTAAAATGTTGGTGGTAAGGCATTGAAGCAAACTCTGTTGATAAAATTGAAAATGTGATTTTATTAGAACAGTTTTATTGGGCATGCCCAGCAGAGCTAAAAACCTGGCTAGAGGACTGAGATCCCAAAACAGTGCAAGAGGCTGCTGAACTCTTGGACCGCTATGCCAAGAGCAGACCTGCTCTGAGAGCAAATGCGGTGGGCATGGCAGCACAGAAAGGAAAAGTGCACCTTCAGGACAGCTAAAACCTTCACTGCCTCCACCAAAACCAGTTAGCCCCAGGTTTCAGAGAAAAGATTTCTCAGAGAGAAGAAATGAATTTTGTTTGTGTAAAGAAACTGGGCATATTGCCAGACAGTGTCCCAAAAAGGTGAGCAATAATACACAGCCGGTGCTAGAAAGGAAGTAGGTTGTTTGTGTGTCCCTGGAAGCATGCCAGTGAACGTGAGAGAACACATGCACCCAGTCATGGTGAATGGTGTACAGATGCAAGGGTTAAGGGACACAGGGCATCCCTGACCTTGGTAAAGACGATCTGGTACAGCCTGGTCAGCTTATACCCAACAAATACGTCACTGTACAGGACTTCACTGGGGAGGTGAAAACATTGCCCCTCACTAGTGTTCTCCTAGACTGAGGTGAAACAGGGGGAACTGTGCAACAGGTGGCTGTAGCTAAATGTTAGCAGTGGATGTGATCCTGGGCAACAATCTCAAACAAGGGATGGTATGTGCACTTACCCGTAGCCAAGTGGCAAGGGTAAATTGTAGTTCCCTGAACCCCACAGAAGCCATTGTGGAAACCGCCAAGAGGCTGGTTCCCCAACCTGTGTCTCCAGATGGGGAGACTAATGAAGAGGGGGTTGAAATTTCCCCAGTAGCAAGTAACCACACAGTTACAGAGGGTTACTCTGAAGAGGGAGGGTGACCCATTGTCAGAGGACTGGGATTGACAGCGATCCCGAGGCCCTGACGCTAGTGCTAGGGACCCTAGTTTAGTGACTTAACAGGACCTGTCCCATGCTTTGGGACTGTGCGATGGGTTTGCAGCTGCTCAGAGAAGTGACCCTAGTTTAGAGAAGCTGAGGGCTTGGGTAGACTTGGATGGCACACAGGGAGGTGACGGCAGACATAAGGTTAATTGGGAAAATGGACTTATGTATACTCAGGCAGTACAGACAGAGGGAGGGATGCTAGGCAGCAGCTTGTCGTTCCCCAGGAGTATTGTGAGCAGTTGATCAAGGTTACACATGATATTCCCTTGTCTGGTCATCTGGGATTCGCGCGCACTACACAGCGGTTGACCCAGAATTTATATTGGCCTAACTTCACCCAGCCGGTGAAGAAGTATTGCAGGTCTTGTCACCAGTGCCAAGAAATAGGGAAGGCAGGCAAGAAAACCTAAACCACCCTGATACCATCACCCATAGTGAAGGAGCCATTCCAGAGGGTGGGAATGGATATTGTGGGGTCTTTAAATACCCCCAGTTCCTCAGGGAAGAGATTCATCCTGACTGTGGTGGATTATGCCACCCGGGTACCCAGAGACAGTCGCCTTATCCTCACTGAGGACAAACAAAGTGGCAGATGCCTTACTTGAGATTTTCTCCCTTGTTGGGTTTCCGCAGGAGATTATCACCGATCGAGGGGATTTCTTCATGTCAGACTTGATGAAATGTTTGTGGGAGAAGTGTGGGGTGGTGCAGAGATGCACGACACCGTATCACCCACAAGCCAATGGACTTGTGGAATGATTCAATGATACCCTAAAGTCAATGCTCCAGGCGTTTCCTGAACAACATGGGAGGGACTGGGCGAAATACCTTCCCCACCTGTTGTTTGCATACAGGGAGGTGCCCCAAGAGTCAACAGGATTTTCCCCCTTCGAACTCTTATATGGATGCTGGGTAAGTGGGCCCCTAGACTTGATCCAGAAGGACTGGGAAGTCAAGCACACTACCCAGGGAACTCCCATTGTGGATTACATCCTTAGGTTTAGGGAAAGGCTAAAGGAGCTTATGGGGACAGCCCAGAGCAACCTAGCAGCTGCCCAACAGAAACAAAAGTGTGGTATGACTGCAGAGCCAGAGCCTGCTCATACATGGTGGGTCAGGAAGTCATGGTCCTTATTCGGTCTGGAAAGACAAGCTGTAGGCTGAGGGGCAGAACTGTACAAAGTGGTTAGGAAGGTAAATGATGTGAACTACATTATGGAGTTACCTGACAGAAGACAGACAGAAAGGATGTACCATGTCAACATGATGAAGCCATATGCAAATAGGGCTGACATGGTGTTTGCAGTGTGTAATCATGGGGAAGCACGGGCGAAGGACACCCCTTCTGGATTTTCTGGAAGAGAGTAAGCAGGAGTCCTCTGTGGAGGCAGTAAAATTGTCTCCCCAGTTGGCCCTGTACCAGATCCAGAAAGTAAGGGAGGTTTTAACAGACGTTGCCCCCTTGTTTAGCACCAAGCCTGGACTAACCCCCTTAGTGATGCACGATGTGGAGACAGGGACACAGATACCCATATGGTAGACAGCATATTGGGTGACAGAGGCTGTCCAAAAGGACATTAGGAGGGAAGTGGAGGAGATGCTGGATGTAGGGGTACTCCAGAGATCCCACAGCCCCTGGGTCTCACCCGTAGTCCTTGTGCCTAAGCCAGATGGCTCTACTCATTTCTGTGTGGACTATCATGGACTGACTGCAGTCACGAAGTCAGATGCCCACCCGATGCCCCCGATGGATGAACTCCTGGACAAGTTGGGAGGGGCGACCTACCTTACGACCATTGACCTGACAAAGGGGTATTGGCAGGTAGAGTTGACAGGCAGAGCTAGAAAGAGGTTGTCTTTCATCACTCCGATAGGCTTATTTGAGTTTGAAGTAATGCCTTTTGGAATGAAGAACGCCCCAGCCACTTTCCAAAGGTTGGTGAACCAGGTGTTAAATGGTGCTGAGGAGTACGCCATGGTGTACCTGGATGACATTGTCATCTTTAGTACCAGATGGGAGGAACACCTATCCCACCTTAGGGAAGTGCTGGGCAGGATACAGAGGGGCTGGCTCACTGTCAAAGCCGAGAAGTGCCAGGTGGCCATGGAAGAAGTGGCATACATTGGGCATGTGGTAGGCCTGGGACAGCTCCATCCTAACCAAATAAAGATAGAGGTGATCCAGGCATGGCCCAGACCAGAAACACAGAAGCAGGTCAGGAGTTTCTAGGGACAGCAGGGTACCACAGGAAATTTGTACCCAATTACAGTGCCCTGGCTGCTCCCCTATCTGACCTGACAAAGAAAAGGATGCCAAAGAAAATGACCTGGGGCCCAGCCTGTGAGGAAGCCTTTACCAGACTAAAGGAGGCACTGTTTAGTGCTCCGGTTTTGACAAGTCCTGAGTGCAGCAGAACCTTTATAGTTCAGACTGATGCCTCAGATGTGGGTATTGGGGCAGTACTGAGTCAGACATCCAGCCAAGGGAGGGATCACCCAATAGCCTACCTGAGTAAAAAGTTACTTCCCAGGGGAGCAGGCATACTCCATGGTGGAAAAGGAGTGTCTTGCCGTAGTGTGGGCCATAAAGAAATTGGAGCCATACTTGTATGGGCAGCATTTTATGGTGCAGACTGATCACAACCCCCTGGTTTGGCTGACACAGATGGGAAAGAACAATGGTAGATTGCTAAGATGGAGTTGTGCTTTGCAAGGGTATGATATGACAATCGTACATAGGGCTGCAGCCAAAAAACAGAACTCAGATGGTCTGTCTAGGGTCTATGAGGAGTGAATTGATTTGGGAAGCTCATCCCATGCAGGGGATAGAGCCCCCAAATTCAGTCTAGGTGGGGAGGATTGTGACGTGGACAGCCAGTTCTGAGTGCTGTATCATTTTTTTGTAAAATAAAAATGGGGTTTGGGACTGTCTCCCATGAGAAAGGCTGAAACAGCATGTGAGATCACACACACACACACAGGTTTTAGATACAAGGTGTTACATGGCAGGCCAGAAGCTAATTACAGACTTTTCTAAGTTAATTATAGCTTTAGCTGCTTTGAGGGAAATCATATCCATTTTATGATGTTTCAAGAGGAGGAAACCAGGTTTAGTAAACTGGTGCGAAATCATAAATGCTGATGTCTGTGTGAGAGGTGAAACTGATCAATAGATCAAAGAAATGTAATTTGAAGAATGTAAGTCATGCTGAGGTTGCAGAATTTAATACTTGGAAAAGTCATCCTGTTTTTATATAGATATCTTTTTTTATATATTCTGACAGGGAGGAGCTGGGTGACCTCATGCCAAATAGGTGGGGAAAACCAGCTTTTAAAGATTATTCTGTTTTCCTTCAGAGACTCTTCTATCTATACTGTGACAAAAAAACATCTTTGGAGCACTTTAAGCAGGTATTTAGAGAGAGAGAAATCAAAATATTGTAGTAGTAATTGCAACGCTTAAACCTTACTCTTTAAAAGATTTGTATGTCATGTGATAGTTCTGTATTTTATGTTTACATATTTTATCTATTTTAGTAAAATTCTTTTTAGAGCATACTTGGTCTGTCTTTGAATTTCTTTCATTTGCAGGAAAAGTATATATGGTTATAGCTGACACTAGACATAAGCTTGAATGGTGATACCAAACTGGGAAGAGAAGCATTTTAAATCTGAGGTCTTTGTTAAAGTTTTAAGGGATCATTTCTGTACACCTGGTTACGTGCCTGTAGGCAAAGATATCTGCCCCCCCACCCCAAAGACAGAATTATCTGAGTCTGTGCATTGGGTACGCTAGCAAGAGGTTCACAGTTTGTATCCCTCCAAGACTGGAAACCAAAGGTTGATCCAAACTCACAAAACAGACAAGAGGGTTACCTTGTTCTCTTAAACTGTTCACAAGACTGCGCTCAGAGGTTGGCACTTTAGGAGTAGAGAGTTGACCTGCTGAGTGGGTTTGTGACAAGGCAATGAATTGAGAGACTGTTTGGGTTGATCAAGTCTGAAGGCTCACAGGAAAATTTGGTTGCAAACCAGAGAAGAGAAAAGGAAGGAATACAGATTTTGCATTTATACACTTTCTCCATACCAAATGGGACAGGGTCCTATTCTACTGTGTCACATATACACCCCTCTTTAGAGGGAACCTGTTTTATTAAACAGGTTTCCAAAACTTTCTGTTCTCTACTAACATTTTCTACTTTTAGAAATTAAGCACATTTGCATCCATTTTAACAGTACAGCAAAAACTATAGTTCCAATCCATTTTTTTGAAATTTACATATTTATAAATCTCTGCTTTAATAGTTGTAATATTTTTTTTTTGAAATTTAACTTATTGGTTTTCAACATACAAACAAGGAAAAAACCAAAATATTAACAAACCAAACAAAACAAACCCCACCTCCCTAAACCCCAACACAGTATACAAATAAATGCATATACATCATACCACAGAAACCATACCCCTCCCCAAACTCCCTCACCCCTCTAAAGAAAATTCCAATACCCTCCCTAGGAAAGCCCCCTGAATTATCCACAGATCCGACCAAACATATAAGTCACAACCTGTAGACCCCATAACCCCCATCCCAAATGGGTGCACCAGCTTAAGACCTAAAGGAAAACCTCTTAAATCTGGATATCCTTATATATTTTGTAACAAATTAGCATGTCTTTCATCACATAAGTCATATAAAGCGACATAAAAGATCTGAAGTCAGCAACTATACACAGGTTAATACAGTATGCCATATGAGGGCAAAGGGATCGGGTTGTCAGGCCTAAATATTACTTCAAACATAAAGTTTGTAGCTTACCCCATCTTTTATAGAACAGATCCTTCCGATCTTTAAAGCTGGCAATTAAGCTCTCAGATTGGAGAAACGACATCAACTCCTTCAGCCAATCTGCGTATGATAAAACCAAATAGTCCTTCCAGTGCCTTAAGACCAGTTTCTTAACCGCCATGGACACTAAAGCCATATGGTATCGACATTCTACACTATGTATGTTAGAAAAATCTCCCAAAACACAGACTTCGGGACAGAAGTAACCACTAAGACCTAGAAGGGGATCCAGATTCCTTTGGATCAGAGACCACAGTGGAGCCACTTTAGGACACTCCCAGAAGATATGAATTAGATTGCCCTCCGCCTGCAAGCACCTAAAACAGTCTGAACTGGAGATCATTTTACGCTGAAAGAGTTTAACGGGGGTGTAATAAAGATTATTCACAATATAATACTGTATTAATCGCAGCCTATCCTGAGTGTGATATCTATACAAACTACGCCAAATATTTGTCCAAACCAGGACAACATCAGGAAGAAGATCTACCCAGACTGAAGAGCCCTCTACCCCCTCATGTAACCCAAAGTTTAATAGGTATGAGTAAATTAGTGATATAGAGTGGGGCTGAGAAGCAAGACTCACAATACTAGATAGGAAAGGTTGCACTACCGATTGCCTAAAGGAAATACCGAATTTAGTGCTCACTAGGTGCCGAAGTTGGAAGACCTTAAAGATTCCTTGACTTGGTATACCAAATTTATTTAGAAGCTCATCTGATGTTAGCAACAAATCTTGACTAAACAACTGCTCCACTGTAGCCTCTTTAAGTTGCGGGATCCATCTTGGGGCTATCCAAGAGTTTCCGATTTTAACATTAGGGTTTAACACCACTGGCTGTCCTAAGTCCAATTCATTGGAAATCTGAAAGAAATTAAGACATTGTACCCAAGCTTTAAGATTATCGGCCACCACTTTATTTGGAATCAGCTGAGAAAGAGTCCTCAAGGGCAAATAGAACAAGGCGGAGATATCCAGTCCAAGTTCAGAAAGAAAGTCCTTTTCCAGCTGAAGCCAAATTGGACCAGAATTCGATGTACCTGTGGAGAACCACCTTCTCAACTTAGAAAGGTGAGCCGCCCAGTAATACAGCTGAAGATTGGGCAGTCGTAAACCACCTCCTTCCTTAGGGAGCGAGAGATTAGCATAAGAACGTCGAGCTCCCTTCCCTCGCCAGATAAAGTTGGAAAATAACCGATGAAGCTGCTGGAAGGAAGAAAGAAAGGGGGATCCAGAGATTAGTCAGGTTCATTGGATAAAAGATCCGGGGAAGTATATTCATTTTAAGAATATTAACTCGCCCCCAGAGCGAGATAGGCAGAGTTGTCCAACGTTGCAAATCCTGACTAATCAAATCCCGAACTCTATCTAAATTTAGTTTTTTCAGCAGGGAAAGGTCGGTAGAGAAATGTATGCCCAGATACTTGATAGATCTGGGAGTCCATCTTATCCCGAAAGAAAGAAAGTCCTGCTTATTGACATAGTGATTTAAAGGATAAACCTCACACTTCGAAATGTTCAACTTATAACGAGAAAAGAAGCCATACTTTCCAATAATATCAAGAGCAGCCCTAGGGATGTTACTGGGTCCACTAAATGAAGCATGACATCATCTGCATACACAGAGCAAACTAGCTCACGTTGCTGAAGCCTGATACCTCACCTGAGGAGACGATTAAGTTTAATCAGCAAGGGTTCCAAAAATAAATTAAATAGCAAAGGAGAGAGAGGCAACCTTGCCTAGTACGCAAAAAGATGAAAAGAAGAAGATAAAACCCTATTACAATAGATCTTAGCAGAGGGGCAGCTATAAAGTGCCTGGATCATAGCCAAGAAGGAAGCCGGAAACCCCATCTCTCCCATTACAGCCCAGAGAAAGGACCAATCAACCCGATCGAATGCTTTCTCAGCATCAAGAGAGATCAGGGCTATCGGACACGTTGCTGCTTGAGCGTACTGGGAGATATGTGACAGGGTTCTCAAATGATCTCGCCCCGATCTCCCGGGAACAAAACCAGCTTGTTCAGGACTCAGCAGCCCCATCCATACTTTTTTGATCCTTTCAGCTAAAATCTTGGCTAATATTTTAATATCATAATTTTGAAGAGAAATGGGACGGTAATTAGCCGGGTCAGTCAAACTTTATCTGCTTTAGGGATTAGAACAGGATTAGAACAATTGTAGCCTCAAACAATGCGGGTCAAGTTCAGAAGAGATTGGTAGATAATTATATAGTTTAAGAAGGATAGGTATCAGGTCTTCAGCAAACACTTTGTAGAAGTTTGCGGAAAGCCATCCAGCCCCGGTGCTTTATCTGATACCAAGGAAGCAATAGTACTACTTATTTCCTTCAGCCAAAATAGGTGCTAGTAAGCTCGCCTGCTGGGTCTCCGACAAACAAGGGACGTCTATTGTTCTAAGATAGTCCATAATAGCTGAACTAGGAAAAGGAGGAGAAGGGCAACTATAGAGCTCTGAGTAGTAATCTTTGAAGATACTCGCAATATCTCTAGGCGAAGAAACTACAGTACCAGCAGGAGAAGACAGAGAAGGAATAATCCTAGAACCCTCTAATGAACACAGGCGTAAAGCCAACAATTTACCGGCCTTTTCACCAAACTCAAAATACTTTGCTTGGGTTTTTATCATGCAGTACTCAGTTTTTTCTTTTAAGAGGTCTGAGTACTCATTTTTGACTAGCAAAAGCTCCTTAAGATCCAGTGTTGAGGAAGTAGCAGAATAGCTAGCCTCTAGCTCCCTCAATTTACTCACCAGAGCCAAAGACCTCGCCATCCTAGTCCTCTTCCTAAAAGAAGCCATTTTAATAAGTTCCCCCCTAAGATAACATTTCAGCGCCCCCAGACCATGTCAATTCTAGAGGTGGAATTCAGATTATCAGCCAGAAAAGAGGAAATCCGGGATCTGATTTCAGAGACAAGCTGGCGATCTTTTAACAGCTGTGTATTTAGTCGCCATATTGAGTCCTGAGAATAACCAGGATCAAGAGACAATTGTATCCAGACTACAGCATGATCTGACACAATTATCGGCTCAATACCAGAAGAAAGAATATTCGGGAAAAGGGAGGACTGACCAAAATCATATCTAACCTTGACTTAGTTCCATGCGGTTGAGAATAGAAGGAGAAGGCACAGGAAGGATTAGCGAGCCTCCAGGGGTCGCTTAGACCAAACATAGAGACCAGATCCGAGAAAGCACGCTATACCGGGAGGGTGGGCATTTGTCTGGCGGTTCCTATCTAAGGTGGGAGAAAAGGCATGTTCAATCCCCCCAGTATAAATTGGGCCGGAGAAAGCTAGCCAATTTATTAGCCAAGGCCATGAAGAATACAGATTACCTCAGACTGGGCCATAAACAGAACCCAATACCACCCTGTCACCATTTAAGGTACCTTTCACCAAAACAAACCTCCTTCCGGATCTGTGACCACCTGGTCCTTAATAAACAGTACTTGTTTTTAATAAGAACTGCAGCTCCCTCATTGAAACTTGAATTCCCAGCAAGGTAAGCCTGGGAGAAGCCAGATCGAGAGCAGTCTGGTTTCGTCTTGGGATAAGTGTGTCCTGCAAAAACAGGACGTCAATGTGGAATAAGGAACAGTGGTTAAAGGCTTGTAATCTCTTAACCCGATCCCTAAGCCCCCAACATTCCACGACGCTATCTTGACATTGTTCTTAGCCATTTCAAGAAAATAATAACAATAATATACATCCAGACAGAGGCAATAATATATATAAATGCATGGTAACCCAATAAACAACCTCACCCAGAAATGAACTATCTCAGCAAACCAACAATCATGCAGTACGCCTGGGACAACTACTACTAATCCCCAATCCCCAACCCTCATCCCCAAACCAGAAGACCCGAAATTTAACGAGTAGTCGATCCTCAGAAACAAGTATTCCCCTATCCCCATCCCAGCTCGAAGAACATCTAGCCAAGTCATAAGAATAAAACCAGAATCCCCCCCACCAACATCCCAATCCCCCCCTCCCACAACCCATACCCCAACCAAACAAAACATAAGTATTTACAATGGGTATTGCCAGAATGTGGCGCCAAAAGTTATCCATTCGACCAAACGCTCAGGCCCCGAACCCCTAGTGCGAACCTCCAAACCCCAGAGCCAAGGACCAGCACCCATAGAGAAACAAAACTGACTCTCCCAGGAGAATGCCAACCCTGCTACCAGGGTTGCCATCCCGGAGCCCTAGCACCAGGGGAGGTTAGCTAACCCCCAATATATGGCTCATGATTCCACATCTAGCTGAGCAAGTCCTCCGAGCTTGACCCCCATCTGCCACCTCCCCCATAGTCCATAACAAGTGTGAAAGGAGGAAGAGTACAGGAGAGTAGGGAAGAGGGACCATCAAAAATAAGATATGGGTAGTAACACAACCACCCAGTTATGGTAACCCCTAGTCCCAAACAAATTCAGCAAGCGGTACCCCAACACCACCATAAAGGCAGAGCCAGAACGAGATAGCAAGAAAGGAAAAGGAATCCTACCCAAGTCATAGCAGTCCAAGAGAAGGAAGGAATCCAGGAAGCCAGCAAAATCAAAATAAAATCGCCATGCAAGTCATCATGCAACCGAAATCCCATCAAGAACGTTGTTTCCAAGGGGAACCAAAAGGCTGAGGGACCCACAGAGGTCCGTCTCCCAGGAAGTCCCCCTCCGGAAACTATCACCGCCGAGACAAAAGTTCACTGCAGGGCAAATGGTCGAACAGGGAGCGCCGACAAACCGGAGCCCGCCACCACACCCCATATCATAGGTCGGCCACATCGGGAAAAAGGGGACCCACCAGAGAGAACGGAAGAACCAGAAGAACAGCAAAGGCAAGAAGCGAAGCCAGAGAGAGAGGAGATAACGAGAGGCAGGGCATGGCCACCACCAAGTAAGTCTCAATGAAATTTAAACAGCAGCAAAGATAATTTTTGTCCCAGCGAAAAATAGGGTTCAACTCTGCTGATAAGGGCATGCAGGAATTTCAGCCATGCGATTTAAATAAGTCCGCAGTTTAATTTCCAAATCTTTGTTAGCGCTCCGGAGAGCTGTAGCTTGCTGTAGCGCCATTGATCGAACTTTCAGGATCGCTGGATACACCATTCTAAATGGATAGAAGCTGCAATCAATTTTTGTACAACTGGATGGTAGGCTGCTCTTTCTCTCGAGTCTCCTTGGGTAGGTCCTGGTGATCCTGATTTTCGATTTAGCCCCACAAAATGTCTTTCAGCTCACGGGATTTCAGTAAAGACATGGTTCTCTCCACATAACTCAAAAATTTAACAATAATGGGACATGGAGGGATCCTGGAGCAGGCTCTGTCTCAAAGAGCGATGAGCTCGCTCTAAATGATAGGTAGGGCTAATAGAGATGGGCCCACAATTTTGCACAGGAATTTTGCAAAAGACCATGATGTCTGGCTCTTCCTCAGATTCGGTATACCCATAATTAGTAGGTTATTTCAGGTTTCGCCCTTCTAAATCTTCAGTTTTTGCCTGCAATTTTTAACTTGTTGTCTGAGTTCAGTGATCTCCGTCGCACTAGACCTCCATGCTTCTGAAGAGATTAGCTTAGTTTCCATGTTCAGGTGACTCTTGTTGAGACGGAGGAAAGATCGCTACGCAGTGACTTTAATTCCCCAGCTAGGTCCTGAAGAATATCTTTCAGAGGAGTAAGCTCTTGAAGAAACCTGTCTTCGGATAGTGGTACAACCGGCTGCCCTTTATCCCCACTTCAATCAGCTCTGGTAGGGGCCTGGTTCCTCTGCTTCTTGGAGGCCTTCTCTGGGGAAGCAGGAGGTGTATGCCTGACTGAGGCCTGCCTGTTATCTACCTCCATCTCAAGCCAGCAACCGCTTTTATTTTAACTGCCACAGTCACCGGATAGTGGTAGGAACTTTCCCAAATGATATTTATACAAATTAGTCAGGAAAATGAGCAGGATGGCTAGTTAAAAGCTCAAAAGGTGACCAGTGGGGAGCTCAGAATCTCAGCTGCTCTCTAGCCAGATGCCATCACGTGACCTCACAGTTCCAATCCATATATTAGTTTTGTGTTTTGTTTTTTTTAACCATCAGAACCCTCAATTTCTGATCCATATCTTGACAGAAAATCAGCATTGCTATTCTCTTTACCAGATTTGTGAATCACAGAGAATTTAAATGGCTGCAGTGCCAGGTACTACCATGTGATTCTGGAATTTTTATCTTTCATCTGGTTAAGCTAACAGAGAGGATTGTGGTCTGTTACAAGAACACAATCAGTTCCCAGCAAATAAATTTTTGAGGGACTCCATGACCACTTTGCTGCTAAACACCTTTCTATAGTGGAGTACCTTTCTGTTATGCAATTTCCTACTTATGTACAGCATAGGATGTTCTGTCTCATAGACATTTTGGCTTAGGACAGCACCTAGACCTACCTCAGATGCATCTGTTTGTAGCAGAAATGGTTTCTCAAAGTCTGGGCTTTCAAAACAGGTGCTGAACATACTGCAGCCTTTATGGCTTGAAAAGCTTCATCACACTCTGGGTCCATTTCATATTTTTGGGTACTATTTCTTCAAGTAGTTTTGTGAGGGGAGTAGCTAATTTAGCAAAGTTGGGAACAAATCTCTGATAATAACCAGCCAGCCCTAAAAATGATCTGACATGTTGCTTTGTTTTAGGTACAGGACTGTTAGCTAGCTATATTTTAGAAATCTCTCGTTTAACTTCTCCATTTCCCAACACATAGCCAAATATCTGGTTTCCTGCATGCCCAATGTACATTTAGTAGGATTAATTGTCAGACCTACATTTCTGATAGCTTGGATAACTGCTTGTAGGTGTTCCACGTGACTTTTCCAGTCTGGACTGTACACCACAACATCATCCAGGTATGCAGCACAATAACCAGTGTTAGGGGATAAAATTACATCCATGCACCGCTGGAATGTAGCTGGCGCACCATGTAAATCAAAGGGCATGGTGGTGAACTGACAGAATCCTATAAGGGTGACAAATGCAGTTTTAACTCTGGATTCTTTTTAGCTAAAGGTATTTACCAGTAACCCTTGTGAGATTGAGGGTGCTGATATACTTTTGCACTCCCCCAGTCTGTCCATTAAATCATCTATTCTGGGTATAGGATAACTACCAAATTCTGAAACTTGATTACGCTTCCGAAATAAAGGCAGATTCTAACACTCTCTTTTTTTTGTTTACAATTACCATGGAGATGACCAAGCACTCTCAACTCCTCAATGTTACCCAATTTTTTCATTTTTGTATTTCCTTAACCACATCAGCTTTTAACTGCTCTGGCAACCTGTATGACTTTTGTCTAATAGGACGTAGCATTCTTTGTCACTATTATGCTCAACCCCTTTTGTTCGGCCTGGTACTGTGCAAAAGTACTGCTAAATGTCTTTAGCACATTACAAATGTCTGCAGTTTGTTCGGAGGTTAAGGAAACATTCACCTTACAGCATCAGTATTTACAGTTTGTTCTAGTCTATGATAAGCTACATCAATATCTTCCTTATCAATTTCTGGTAAAACCAGCAAAGCAGCTTTGGCATTTTTCAACCCATTTCTTGAGGAAGTTAGCATGGTATATCTCAGTTGAGTTTTTCCTGTCATAGTCTCAGCCTCAGAGTTAACAGTGCCAGTATGTCTAAGAACCTTATATGGCCCTTTGCCACTTCATGAACAACTTATTTTCTGTTGTAGGTACAGTAGCAAAACCTTTTCACCTGGCTCGAAACCTTTTTTCTTTTACCCAATTGTCATAATATACCTAGTGCTGATTTTGAGCCTCTTCCTGATTACTATGGGCAATTTCAACATATTTTGCCAGCTTCTTCTTAGGGCACACATATAAGAAGACATAGTTTGTTTCTGGTGGGTTACTTCTTCCCACAGTTTCTTTCATCACATCCAGTTGCCCTCTTGGCTGCCTACCATATAGCATTTCAAATGGAGAAAACCCTGTTGATGCTTGTGGCACTTCTCTGTGAGCAAAAGTAGGTAAGGCAAGTATTGGTCCCAATCTTTCCCTTCCCCTTTTACAAACCTTTTTAACATGCGTCTTAGGGTTTTGTTAAAACGCTCAACAAGACCGTCTGTCTGAGGGTGATAGGGGGAAGTTCTTATGGCAGTGATACCAAGCAGTCTGTACAGCTCTTTAAGCAGTACAGCACAAAAATTACTACTCTGATCAGTAATAATTTCTTTAAGTATGCCCACTCTGCTGAAAATTTTGGAAAGCTCTGCTGCAACTTTTGGGGCTGTAACAGTACACATTGAAACTGCTTCTGGGTATCGAGTAGCATAGTTGCATGCTACCAGGATAAATCTATTACCCTTTTCACTCTTGTCTAAAGGACCAACCGCATTCATTGCAATTCTCTCAAAATGCACATCTATCAAGGGTAGGGGGACACCAGGGGTACCTTGTCATTTCTAGTGACTAGGGCTACTTTCTGACACTCAGCACAGGAATTACAGTAGGTAGCAACATCTACATAAATTCCAGGCCAGTAAAATCTACATAGCAATCTGGCAAGGGTACGATCCCTCCCTGAGTGACCAGCCATAGGACTGTCATGTGCGATTTGTAACAATTCTGTTCTATACTTTTGTGGTATAAACAATTGTTCTGTCTATTCCTGTTTCTGAGGTTTAACCCAAACTCTACAGTAACCCATTACATTTTTTAAACATTGGTCCACCCTGTTTTGGTTTTACCCCCAGCTGGTTAAAGTAACCCTGGAGAGAAACATTGTTAGCTTGCTCTGAAAGAAAATAACAATCAGTTATCAATTTAGTTTCAGCATTTTCATATTTTAACCCTTCATGTCCATTAGTCATTTGTTGCCATAGTTTCTTCAGGCTTTGTCTTTCTTTTCTGGATTTACAGATCTTAGAGCTGTGCTCAAACAAGTCCGAATCAAAATCACTGAAAGTAAAAGTGTCCCCACTGTCTAAAAGTTTCTTTGCCTGAGCTCTTGTCACCACAGCTGCTGAAACATCAGGATTTACCTCTTGATCAGCTCAGTAAATCCTGGAAAGTCATTTCCATAATCACAGGTACAGGTAACTTTGGTACTACCTCACTTTCATTTGGTGCAAAACACCCTTAATGGTCAGAGTCACTTGGGTGGTGGGATAGTTCACGAGTTCCCATGGATGGTGATGACACCAGTACCTGGTCCTTTGCACAGTGTTTCCCCAGCACTTTAACGTGCACTAAGGTCTGTCTGTATAACATTCTGTGGTGATTTGCATATGCAGCCATGATGCTTTGCATTGTGGGGCATGTGTGATTTTGTATTTTCTTGAAACTTGGCTTCCAGCCAAATGCCCTTTGGGTAACCTCGCCTCAGTGTTTGTGCACAGAGGTTCTTTGTCTTTTAAATAGTTTTTTATTTTAATGGGTTCACCACAATATATCCAAGGCACACTGCCTTAAGGGTAGCTGGTCCATTCCACTGGGGTGTCAAACAGACGAGGCATACTGATGAGTCCTGGTAGGATTAAACACATGTCTGTGTCTTCTGTTGGCACCCTTTGCAAACTGTGTGAGAGGCTTTTCGGCACCATGCAATTCTGCTTAAAGTTGGACCAGCATAACATTCTGTGGTGATTTGCATATGCAACCATGATGCTTTGCATTGTGGGGGCATGAGTGATTTTGTAATTATAATATAATATATAACTTAAAAAAACAACAAAAGATATTGCTGTCCTTCTTTGCCTTTCACCTCTCCTTTAATTATTTACCTTTATTATGTTGATATATAAGTTTATGCCCACCTCTCTGCCTAATTTTCTATTCCTTCATGTAACCTTCTGATTTATTCGTCTATTTCTGGGTCCATTTTTGAATTACATAATTAATTCATTTATCTCTGATAGAATGAATTCCAATGTTTTCAATCTACTTCCATACTAGTAACATACAGTTCCCATCTGTTCCATCTATTGGCAAATTGCTCTTGTCTTTGTTGGGTTGCATGTGTTAATCTCTCCATCTCCTGCACTGCAGTGATTATTTTAACCCAGTCTTTTACTGTAGAGCAATCTCTCTGTAACCAGCACTTTGTAAGTGCTTTTAATGCTGCTGCTCATAAAATACACCCTCTTTACCCCTTAAGTGAGCTGGCTCAACACCTAGTACCAAGTGTGTGGGACTCAGTTCTTCTCCCTCACCAAAGATGGCTCTCAGGTGTTCTCGAATCTTTTCCCAGTAAGTTTTTATTTTAGGGCACTGCCAGAATATGTGTAGGTGTCCTGCAACATTCTCTCCACAACCCTTCCAACATATAGAATCTCCCCCTTCTTTAAATTTGGCCTTAGTTTTAGGGTACTAGGAAGTATCGACTTCTAGCTTTCCAAACAAATTCCTTCCAAGAGAGTGAGGAGGTAATGTTCCATATTAAGCCCCAACTTTTCTCCCATTTGTCTTCTTCTTTCTCCTCTCTTCCCTCACTTTATTTTAATACTAAGTGATTTGAACCTTGATCTAGTATAAAGCTAGTATATACTTCTCAGATCGCCTCCTTCCCAGAGGGAGATGACCAAATATTTTCAAATGGTGGTGCAATGGTGTTGTCCTCTGATTACTTTTGGGTTATTAAGTTTATCATGAACCCAGTTACTGATCTGGTATTATTTAAATCTATCCTTTGTCTTTAAATCAAACAGGGCATAGCTGCCTCAAAGAGATGGGAGCACCTCCCTTATAACCTGCCATGGGGAATGGAAGCCTTTGAATGCTTGATCCTTAAACCAGTGGTCTAGGGTAGCTGGGATAAAGTGTTCTTCCCAAGCCCACCACCTATATTTCCATATATGTTGTGCTGTTCCTCCCTTATTGGTTCCCCTTTTCCAACCCTCCAGGACTGTATTAATTCCCATAGGAAATTGCCCAGTAACTTGACATTGTAAGCGTCTGTTATAAAGAATGGCCTGCAGTGGAGGACCCTTAATTTGTTGTAGTTCCATCTTTTTTCAGTGTGAGGCATAATGGGGGTGCTGCCACAGCAATGCAATTTTCATCTGTGAGGCTATCCACTAACCTGGAAGGAACGGGACCGCTAAACCTCCTGCTTTTCTTGGTAAATATAATATATTCTTAGATCGTCCGTTTGATGTTACCCCAAATGAATTTCATTAGTTGCCTCTGCCAACCTAAAATGGTCTGTTGTGGAACCATACAGGGACACTCTGAAACAAGTACAACATACGGGTAAAATGTTCATTTTGGTGGTTTGAATTTGAATGCATTGGTAGAGGAAGTAGGGACCACCTCTTTGTAATCTTGTGATATCTCATGTATTAGATTGGGGTAATATCTTGAAAAAGGGATAATGGATTCGTCCCTAAGTATACTCCTAAATATTTTAATTTATTTAACCCCCATCTCATTGGATATCTCCTCTGAATTTCCGTGGGGACCTGATGTGAGCAGACCAGAACCTCTGTCTTGGCCGTATTTAGGGAATAGCCTGATATTTCAGTAAATTGTTGTATCTGTTCAAAAACTTCCGGAAGTGACAGGGCCGGGTCACCCAGAAACAATAAAATATCATCCGCGTCAAGGCCCAATTAATGTTCATAGTCCCCTATCTCTATACCCCGGATGGACGGGTTCAAGCGGATCACTTGTGCCAATGGCTCCATAAAAATGGCGAAGAGGAGAGGTAACAGGGGGCAACCCTGCCTGCTTCTCTCCAATTCAAATGCTCTCCCTACATGGCCATTCACCCATACACATCCCTTAGGGGAATCATAGAGCCTGGATATTAATTTACAGAAGACTTCTGGGAAGCCAAAGCCCACCAGGGATGCCTGTAAAAATGACCACTGCACTTTATCAAATGCTTTTTCTGCATCTAGGCACATGACTAATGACGCTTCTCCTGTTTCCTTACATGTTTTAGGATATTTACAGCTCGACGGATACTATCCTGCACCTGACGACCCGGGACAAAACCCGTCTGATCTGAGTTTATGATTCGAGGGATGATATCCTGCAGTCTTGTTGTCATTATTCCTGTCATTATTTTATAGTCAGTATTGAGGATGGATATACAGTAGGTCTATATGAGGCACATAATAATGGATCCCTGGCAGGCTTGGGCAACACCGCCACCACGGCATAACGCCATGATGGAGGAATTATTCCTCCCTCAGACATCAGAAAGTTGTAAACTCTATTTAGTATTGGAGAGATCTGACTCCTGAAAAGCTTGTAAAATTCAGATGGATATCCGTCCATACCCGGGCATTTCTCTGTTTTAATTCTAGATATTTCAGCTATAATTTCTGAGTCTCCTATTGGAGTTACCAAAGAGGCAGCATCTGTTTCTACAATTTGACCCAGCTGTAGCTTCTCTATAAAACTTTCTAGCTTATTTGTTTCAGGTATGGTCCCAGCCCCATATAACTCCCTATAGTAGTCTATAAAGGCTTCCGCTATGTCTAGAATATTTACCATTTGTTGTTTAGTGATAAGGTGCTTGATTCTGTTAATTGTGACTCTAGCCTTTCTTTGCCTTAGTCTACTAGCTAACAACTTTGTGGCCTTAGGTCCCCCGTCGTAATATTTCTGTCTTAAATATAACATGTTTTGTTCCACATTTTAGTCCAGAATAGCATTAAGGGAATGTCGATGTTTCTGAACTTCTCTCTCCTAAATGGAATCATATTGCTCTTTTAAGGCTTGTTCGAATTCCCATATCTTCTGTTGTAAAGTTGCCTTTTGAGCCTCTCTATCCCTTTTTTGTTTAACAGCTCTCTCTATCAATTTTCCCCTTATTACTGCTTTTACTGTGTCCCAGAGGACGGATGGGGAAATTTCTGGGGTATCATTTATATTGAGTGTTTCCTTAATCATCTCTTGAACTTGTTCCTGATTTTCTTTAACCTGAATAAGTGAGAAGTTAAGGTGCCATACAGTCTTTTTCTTAGTTTGCCCTAGATGTAACTGTAAACCACATGGGAGGCATGATCTGACAGATATATTTCCTATTTCTATATTCTGCATTTGATATGTTATTTCTTTAGGTATAAAAAATAATCTATTCTTGGTATGTACTTTGTGTACCTGGGGAAAAAAAAGTATAATCTAGCTTCTGTCCATGATGGACTCTCCACGATCTATGTAACCTACTTCAGATAGAAGTTTGCCAACTTTAGAGCCACTCTCCCATCAGACCTCTCGATTGTAGAGGTGGAATCAAGATGGTCGCTTAGAGCAATATTCAGGTCTCTCCCATAATTAATGACCCTCTGCTCATTCTGTAAGTCTCATATATAACCGCCTGTGGAAGTTATAATCTGAGTCAGGGGTATAAATCAATGCTATCGTGATAAGTTCCCATTGTAATAGCCCTTCAGGGCAGCTAAACAACCTCCGAATCTGTCAGGTGTCTTTAACTTCAAAGGCAACCCTCTTCCCACTGTAACTCATTACCCCCTACATCGCCTTTTCTGTATGAGGATGCTACCACCCTTGGAAACCAAATTTATTCAGTTTTTCATGTTCTTGTTGTGAGAGGTGCGCTTCTTTGAAGCATACAGAAATCTGCCTTTTTCTTAAAATAGGCAACCGATTTTACTACGCTTGACTGGATTTGTTAATCCATTAACATTGAAAGAAAGAAAGTTGGTACATATCTTAGCCATTTTATATGCCGTGATATGCATTTCTAAAATTTACCCTGCTTTTCCTGACTCTCCATCTGTGGAGAGGGTTCAAAAGAAGAAGGGTGATGGCTTTTAAGATAGGCAGCAAAATAAACTTATTGAATATAAAATATTTAACTGTAACAGTAACTTTATCTAAATTGTAAACAAACATTCTCTCTTTGTTCGGTGGGAACGCCACCAACTGCTCAAAGAGCTGACTTCCATGTAGAAGGCCTAGTCACTATAGACTCTTTGCCTCTTCCCTGTTGGGAATGGGCAGAAGGGGAAAAGAACTTCCTCTCTAGAAGGACCCTTTCTAGTTCTCACTCAAAATGTGAGCTCGAATGAGAACCGCCTAACTGACTAAGGCAGTCCAAAGAACTAAGTGTCAGTCTGCAGCTTTCTTCCATAGTCCCCTCCTCCTGCTTTATTTGTATTTAACTGATTGGTCCTACATTTTTAGCAGATATATTTCATCTCCCCCCCAGAGCCAAAACTTTAATCAACTCGCTAAGAACAAATCCCATTAGGCTGATATAATGCTTTTATCCTTCCTCCCCCAGCTTTCTTATCCATCTCAAATCTGGTTTCAATTTTTCTATGTGTTTCAGAGTGTGCGTTCGTCCCCCCTCCCCCCCTTCCCCCAGCACATCTTCACCCTGCATCGTGACTTTCTGATTTTCAAGGGATCAGAGAAAGTGATCTCCCTCCTTCTCCACCTTTTCCCTTTTGTTACCATTTAAATCTTATATTCTCATAAAACCACCTTGCTGGTCCGACCATTCAAATCCCCTTCCAGCAAGTGACAGAGTAATTGTCCCGGGTATTCAAAGTCCGCTTCAGATATAATATCGTTAGTTACATAAAAAAAGACTTGTACATTGTCTCTTCTCCTCATAGCGACTTATGGTGCTCTCATTCCCTTAAGGATTTACCTCTGGATTCATCATTCTCTCAGTCCTCTCCCATATCTTCACTCTCGCCTTCTTCTACTCCCTGAAGTTTCTTAATTAAATCTTGTAATAAAGCTGCTGATCTTGATGCACCCTGATATATATATATAGAAACATAGAAACATAGACTTTGACGGCAGATAAGGACCGCTTGGCCCATCCAGCCTGCCCATTTCCCTACCTACAGGATAGGCCGCAGATCCTAGTTAACCAACAGCCTATTTCTTCCTACCCCCCCACAAGAATTGCCTTATGTCTGTCCCATGCATTCTTGAATTCTCCCACAGTTTTAGACCCCACAACCTCCTCAGGAAGGCTGTTCCATGCATCCACTACCCCTCTCTGTGAAATAATACTTCCTCATTACCCCTGGAACCACCACCCCAATCTTAAATTGTGTCCTCTTGTTCTTGCATGCTCTTTTTCTGAAAGATGCTACCTCTTGACTTTGTTGATTCCACTGAGGTACTTAAAGTTTCTATCATGTCCCCCTCTCCTTCTTTCCTCAAGGGTATAAGCATATTAAGCTCCTTAGTCTTCTCCTCATACGGCTTCTCTTGAAGACCTGCACCATTTTGAGTGCCTCCTCTGACTGCCTCTATCCTGTCTATGTCCTTATGGAGATGGGGTCTCCAGAACTGGACACAGTACTCCAGATGGGGTCTCTCACCAACTGTCTGTACAGAGGGATAACAACTTCCTGTTTTCTGCTGCTGATGCCTCCCTATGCATCCTAGTATACCCCCAGTCCTCCCTACTGCCTTCTCACATTGCTTGCTAACCTTAAGGTCATCTGATATGATTACCCTCAGGTCCCTTTCCTTTTTGTTGTTGTTACTACCTCCCCCATTGTGTATTCTTCCCTGGGTTCTTGTTTCCAGGCACTTATTTTGCACTTCTTTGCACTGAACTTAGCTACCATACTTGACCATTCCTCCAACCTTGCCAAGTCCCTTCTCATCCTTTTCCACGCCTCCTTCTGTATCAACCCTGTTTCAGATCTTTGTGTCATCTGCAAAGAGGCATACTTTTCCTTCCAGTCCTTCTGCAATGTCACTTATGAAGATATTAAAAGGACTGGACCCAGTACTAAACCCCATGTAACCCACTAGTAACCCCTCTTCTTCAGAGTGACTCCATTTACAATTACCTTCTGTGTCCTGTTGTCCAGCCAATGTTTTACCTAGGCTACCACCCTGGGACCCACTCCCAGGCTGGTTAATCTGACTATTAATCTTTGTGTGGACTGTGTCAAATGCCTTGCTAAAGTCTAGGTAGGCCATGCTCACAGCCCTCCCTGGTCTACTACTTTGGTCACCCAGTCAAAGAAATCAATTGGATTCATCTGACATGACCTTCCTGCTGTGAACCCATGCTGCCTTGGGTCCCTGTGCCCCACTGGCCTCTGGGTACTCAACTATTCTTTCCTTTGAAGTGACTCCATCACTTTCCTACCACAGAGGTCAGACTGACAGGTCTGTAGTTTCCTGCCTCTGTCTTGTCCCACTTTTTGTGAAGGGAATCACATCCGCCTTCCTTGGGTACCACACCATCCTCCCATGATTTATTAAAAGAATAGCCAGTGGTTTCACTAGTTCCCCTTAATTTTTTTAGAATTCTTGGGTGAATTCATCAGTCCCATTGCTTTTTGTCCACCTTCAGTTTTAGGAGTTCTTGCAGAACCCTTTCTTCTGTGAAAGGACTGGGATCGACCCCGCTATCAAGAGTGCTTCTGTTAATTGGATTAGGCACTTCCTCCTCTTTATAGGAATACTGAGCAGAAATATTCATTCAGTATCCCTGCCTTTCACTGTCCCCCTGCCCTGCTCCATCGCTCATTCTATTCATACCTCACTATCCCTCCTTTGTCTTTCTACTGGGCTGATGTACCATAAAAGGTTTTATCCTCTTAACCGAGTTGGCTATCTTTTCCTCAGTTTGGGCCTCTGCTATTTGACTTCCCTCCTGCTTCCTTCTCCCTTAACTGGTACAGCCTCTGTCCTGCTCTCTTTTGTTTCCTATACTCTGGAATGCTATCTTTTCTTCCTGACTTTCAGCTGGCCTCCCTTTTGAGAACCATAGTGGCTTTTTTCTTTGTTTTGATTTGTTTATTTGCTTCACACAAAGGCTTGTTGCCTCTGTGATGGCAGTTCTGATGATTCCCTATTGTTGCTCCACACCTCCTTCTTGCCTGTTTGCTAGTGCTTTTCTGAGGCACTCTCCATCTCTGCCAAAGTCACGCCTCCCAGTCCAGTAATCCTCACATTTGTATGGCTTGACTCTGTAGTTGAGTTTAACGTGAACCACACTGTTTGATGGTCACTTGTTCTCAGATGGCAACCCACTTCTAGATCTGAGATCCTCTCACTGCCCCTGTTTGAGAGTATGAGGTCTAAGATTGCTCCCTCATGAGTGGATTCCAAACTAGCTGTCTGAGGCTCGCCACCTGTAGGGCATCAAGAATGGCCTCTGTTTTGGATGTGGCTGCAGCAAATGTGCTCCAGTTAACATCTGCATATTCAGGTCTCCCATCAACAGTATCTCTTCTCTGCCATTCTAAGAATGCTCTTCTATCATATCCTTGTCCATTCCCCCGACATGGGGTCTGTACACAACCCCTGTGCAGATTGTGGTGCCCTTCCAGTCTCCAAGGTGACCCACAGTGCCTCCTCTCCTCCCTGTTTACTCTTTTGTTCAGTTGCTTTTATCCCTTCCTTTACATAGAGAGCTACTCCTCCCCCTCTTCTCCCCTGCCTGTCTCTCCTGTAGGTTATGTACCCTGGTATGTTAACATCCCAGTCATGGTTCTCTGTGTACCATGTTTCTGTGACTGCTACGATATCCAGGCATCCCTCTTCCATCAAGGCTACCAGCTCAGGGAGCTTGTTGCCCAGACTACAGGCATTGGTACTCATTACCCTCCATTTCCTGATGGCCTTACTCCTTTTTGCCCCATCCCTGTCCTTCTTGCCTTTGTCACTTTCTCCATTTATCCTTGCCCTTCTCCCTATCGGCACCTCTATGTTGGTGTTTACCGCACTTACTACCATGATTTTTTGGGGGGACTAGGATTTCCCTGCTCCTTTCCAGTGCCTCCCCCCCTTGGCTAGTTAATAATTGCCAATGAAGCATTTAAACCTATCACCTAGGACCCTGTCTCCTCCTGGACAGATGCAGCCCATCATGCCAGTATAGGCTTGCATCACCCAGGTAGACCCCAGTCCCCAATGAAGCTACTTCTGAGCTCCACACCAGTTTTTCAACCACTGATTGAATCCCATGGTGCGGAACACCCTAGCCTCCTCCCACGTTTATAGATGGGCAGCACTTCCAAGAAGGTTACCGTGCATGCTACTTGTTCAAGACCCTCCCCAATTCCACAAACTCTTCCTGCATTTCTCAATCCCTTTCTTAGCCAGGTCATCTGTCCCTTAGGTGGACAATGACATCCAGCTCCCTCCCCTGTGCAGCTGCTCCGGCAATCCTGAGGATTCGCTTCCTGTCCCTCCAAGCCATGGCGCCAGGCAGGCACCTTACCTCCCTCTCCCCTTCCTCCCCCAGTTCTACCTTCCTAACAATGAAGTCCCCCACCAGGAGTTGATTCCTTCCCCTGCGGGGTCCCCTGCCACCCTCCTGTGGTTCTCCTTGTGGAGGTTCCCAGCATCCTCCTTGGTCTCCACTGTGGGTGCCTCCGTAGTGGTTTTCCTTGAAGTGCTGAGTTGCCATCCAAAACCTCTCTCTCTCCTTCTCTGTGGGGCCTGCATGCAGAGCTCTGGCGTAGATAGGCCTTGTTTCAGCATTGCTTCCCTAGCTTCCTGTGGGGAGTCGTATATTTCTGGGCCCTCTTCCCAGTGTACTCTGAGGCGGGTAAGGTATGGCATTTGTATTTTAAGTTGTTTTTCTTTCAAAGCTCGTATTAGTGGGCCATACATCAACCTCTACTGCTGAATCATTGTTGGATAGTCCTGGTCAAAAAACAATCGTGAGTCCAAGTATTTAACTTCTTTTTTCTGCCAAGCTCATCTCAGTATATCTTCTTTAGTACGAAAACTATTACATTTTATAATAATAAATCAGGGTCTGGCTGTTTCTTCTTTCGGTTTTGGCATTAGAGCCCTATGTGCCCTCTCAATTCTCAGCTCATATGGAGGGGGGGGGTAGGTCTAGAACATCTTTAAATAAGTCTGCCATAAATTCTACCAATGATCCCATTTCAGCTCCCTCCTTTAGGCCATATATCCGCAGATTATCACGGCGGGCATGACTTTCCAGATCAACACACTTCTCCTCTAAGTCCATAGTATGATAACAGAGTGCCTACACCGTTCTTCCCAAATGCATCAGGCCATCTTCTGTTTGCGATATATGATCCTCCGTCTCTCGCACTCGGCGTTCCATATGGTTTAATTTTAGATTCAGGTTACCAAATTCTGTTTTGTTTTCGGTCCTCATTTCTTTCAATTCTTTTAAGAGTAGGTCAAATCTGTGCCGAGAAAGCCTGTCCACCTCCTCATCTGTATCATAGGCCACTGCAGAGTCAACTGCTCAGTTTTGCACCATCATACGAGTGGGAGAGCCATGAATTCCCGTCGCTTCCTTCTCTCCTTTAGATTGTTGCGATCTGGACCTAGAATTTTTATCTTTTTGTGTACCCCCTCCTGACATTTTGTTGGTTATTTTAGCTCAGTTTTGTTATTTTCAGGGTTGTTTTTAGCAGGTTGTCGAGGGAGCTCACTCTCTAGCTGCTATCCTGAGCCATGGCGGAACCGGAAGTCCCGGGGTGTTGTGGCTTGACGACTCTAATGCTTTGTACCTGGGGCTGTCTCTGGGTTGTGACTTAACTACTTTAATGCGCTGTACCTTGGGCTATTCAGGGGGTTGTGACTTGATTACTTTAATGCTCTGTTCCTAAGACTGTCTGTGGGGGTTGTGGCTTGACTACTCTAATGCTCTGTACCTGGGGCTATTCAGGGGGTTGTGACTTGATTACTTTAATGCTCTGTTCCTAAGACTGTCTGTGGGGGTTGTGGGTTGACTATTTTAATGGTCTGTACCTGGAGCTGTCAGGGGGTTGGGAAATCACCTACATCTTGTGCCAAATGCTGCAGCCAGCGGGATCTCAATCAAATATTCAGTTAATATTACACCTGTGCTGTGATATCTGCACTGATGTCCAATTAGGTGATGCTCTGAACATATGTCCTAGTATTTATTTTGTTTTTGTTGACCAGGAAAGGGGGGCTAGGCAATTCTGCCTATTTTCAGCCTCATCTGGGGGGGAGGGAGGGGTGGAGTACAGATACAGATGGAAACCAGTGGAACTTGAACCAGATTTAGCTGTTGGTGGTATTTTTTAATGAATGGGAAAATTTATCCAGGACACCAGGGAAACTCTCCTACTCTTGCCAGTAGGTGGAACCTCTGGCCACGTGGCACATTGCAAAGTTGACTGACTAGGGGGACGGAGGAGCAAATTCTGTAGGTGTGAGGGAGAGTGCCTCCTCCCTACTACCTTTTCCAAAGAGGCCCCCAGAACTGGTAGGTTAACAATGTGAGTGATTTTAGTGATTTGGAAGAGGGAAGCACTGCGAATAACAACAGGGAAGGTGCTCCAAAGTTTGAAGAAGTGAGAGGAGAAAGCAGTTTGACCAGCAGAGGATTTTACAGGGTGGGGGCTGAGACAGCAAAGGGAGTAGGAGGATAGGAGGGGGAAGGTGGAGAGGGGGAGGAAGCCCAGACAGAATTTGGAGATGAAGGTGGCACAATGAGAGAGGTGCCAAGAATCAAAGGAGGGTGAGGAAAGGGAGGAATACAGGGACTAGTGATGGGTTCTGGGAAGGTGAGATAAGTCTATAACTAGCAGCCAGGGATTCATCTTTCTTCTCCTTTGAGAGGACTGCTATAGTAGCTTCCCTCATTGGGGAGGGAAGGGAGTTCTGGTGGGCTTCTACATAAACACAGTTCAACACAGGGGAGACAGCATCTTGAAGGAGCAGACAAAAATCAACTGAGAAGCCATCACTGCCTGGGAATTTGTGAGGGGAGAGGCTATCTATCGCTGTATTTCCCTCTAAGATAGGGAGCAGAGCATCTAGGGTCTGCATCTGGATGTCTGTCAAGTATTGTAGAGTGTGGCCCTGAAAGAAGGCATCCAGTTTTGCCTCATTCAGTTGGCCCTTGGAGCTGTACAGCTCTTGACAGGTTTACATAACCTGACTTATCTGGTCTGGTTTGGTCCAAAGGGAGCCACCCTTGTCATGCAGTATCTCTCAGCCTGCTGCCTATGTGGCTGACAGGAAAGCAACTTTCCTACTTTGTTCCCTCCATCCTAGTATTTGGGTTTTACTCTAATGACTAACTCTGCTTCCCTGGTTGCTAATGTATTAAGTTGTAATCAGAGTTGTCTGATCTCCCACAGGAGTGTGGTATTTGTGATTTGGTGCCTATGTAACTTGTATTGCTTTTCTTTGGCTATGAACTTGGTTTCTAGCTCCTTTTGCTCAGCCTCCCTTTTCTTCTTATAGGAGGCAGCATATCCTATTATGCGGCCTCTTATGGTAGCCTTACGTGTCTCCCACAGTGTGGTCACACTGGTATCCCTGGTATCATTGAGTAAGAAGTAGGCATTGGCCTCTTTCTTCAGCCAAAGGCAAAAGTCTTTATTTTGCTATAGCAGGTGGTCCAGTCTCCAAGATGCTGATCTCTGATTTATCAGTTCCCACAGAAGGGACATCTTCACTGGGGCATTTTCAGAAAGACTGAGAAGGGCTATGTAAGAAGACATAGCTGCTTGGGTGGCATATGTGGAGACTAGCAGCAAGTCAATCCAGCTGGAAGTGGAGTATGTGGCGGAAAAGCAGGTGTTGTCTGGCTCCTGGAGTCGCTGCCGGTGCCAGAAGTCCATCAAAGATAAGGACATCATTATATTTTTTTATTTTATTTTAGTCTTCGATAACCGAGTAAGGCCCACTAAGCACAAGTGCCTGTTTTCAGGGGTGACCTGGGAGCACTAGGGAGGTGGAGTGACGTGCTCAGAGTCACACAGTATGCAAGTGGAGGTTGTGGAAATCCAGCCGTGGTCTGCTGGATATATCAAGCTCATTCACAGCTAATTATTCTAACCTCTAGGCTATACTGCAAAAAAAAAAAAAAAAAACATATCTTTCACGGCTGCAAGGGCCCTCGCATGAGGTTTGGGATGACCATAATATCTATATACACATGCTTCCTCAGCAATGTTGAAGTCTTCTTCAGTGATCAAGGCCACTGATTTACAATGGTTAACGTACTAAAATTCCATTTTCAAGACTTTAAATTCCGAGAATTGCACTTGTGATTGTCTAAATTCTAGATTTTACAGGGATTCTGCTGTCATTCTTTTAATATGTGTGTAAATAATTGAAATAAAAAAAGGCTTAATATACAGAGCCTTAAATGAAGCAAATTGCAGATAGTATAGGAAGCAATTATAAGAAAAATACAAGTTCTGCAGATTTACTGATCTGAGCCCACAAATTCAGAAGAGATGCGCGACGCATCCTGGCAGAAAATGGAGATGTACCAAGCATCCCACACACTGCACTGAAACATGATATTCAGAAGGGGGTGATGCACCACCTGAAGGAGAATGGGCTGTGGCCCACAAATAATGTATGCGGCGCAATAAGAGGGGGCGTTTCCATGAATGTGTCGTGCATGGGCATATTCATGGTGAATGCCCTCCACAAGGGCAGGACCTGAGCCGCACAAAGACAGGCCATAAATAGCAGGTCTAATCCTACTGGCCACCCACAGGTAGGCTGTGGAAGAGCAGGCAGGTGCACAGCAGCCTGTCTGCCCCAGTAATCCAGTGGACACCCCCCTCCCAGCCCCAACCCCAGTACTGACTGTAAACTCCTGCTGAACCATCCCCTGCCATAGTGTAGGGCTCCCATCCCATGCCCAAATCCCACCATGTCACAAACAGAAACCATCGTTCCATATTCCATAGTGTAGGGTCCTCCCTTCTCCAATCGATGACACATCATACCCCCCACCCGGTACCATTCTCAGGTCGTAGTCTTGCCCCAACACAGCCCCCGTCCCCAATCGCAATACCACTGGACCCCCACCCCATCCCAGATTGCTGAACACTGATTGGTGAAATAGCCAGCTTCCCTGTCTAAACTTCCCTTCGAATAACTGATCCCATAGTATATACCGCATAGTATGACCCTGACTGCTGGTTCCCCGATCCTCATCAAGACAAACTCATGCCCTGTACCGTTCCGTAGTGTAGGGTCCCTCACCCCACCTCCGGCACTGAGCACTGAACATCGATCACATTAAACAGATGGCTCTCCAGTCACAAATCCCCATTCAATATATAATTCCCATCTGCATATTTTCCATAGTGTAGTGACCTCCACCCCTGTGAGCAGGAGCCCTCCCTGCATCCCCTCAACACCCATGCATGGCAACTGGCACAGTCTCCTTCCTCACTACCGTTAAAGCTAGCTGTTTATGAACAGTCCAGGAATGTCACTGGACAGAATATGCGCTATTGGTTGAGTGGCGTATACAGTACAGTACCATTCCTGGACTGTTCAGTCAGCAGCTGGCCGTGGTGGTGAGCAGAGGGCTGTGCCACTGACTGGCATGGGTGCTGGGGTGGGAGGGGTTCTGCCTACAGGGGTGGGGGTACGTGGGCCACTACACTACACTATGGCAAATATGCAGATGGTGATTCTGTATCAAACAGGGATTTGTGACTGGAGGGCTGTATGTTTCATGTGATCAGTGTTTGGTGCTCGGAGATGGGGTGGGGGGACCCTACACTATGGAATGGGTACGGGGTGTGAGTTTGTCTTGGATGGGGATTGGGGAACCATGTTGGTGGGGTCACTACACTATGGGGTATATATGACATGGGATTGTTATTTGAAGGTGAAGTTTGGACCGGGAAGCTGACTATATCACCGAATAGGGTTTGGTGATCTGGGACGGGGTGGGGGTCCACTGAATTATGGGTCTACAGGGGTCATGCATGGATGGGTATCGGGGAGCAGGAGTAGGTGGAGGGGTCCACTACGCCCCTGATTTGTGGGGTCTGTTTGTCATGTTTGCTTGAGCAGCCAGTTATGAGGCTGGGGGGACAGGCCGGCCCAGTGCATCCTGCTGGGCGCAGGCATGCAAATGAGCCCATAATGGGGATGCATGAGGGCAGTTTTCTCCATGCTTATAAAATGGGTAAAATAAATGCACAATCCTGATTGGCTGAAGGTCTTTTTCAGCCGTGTCCTTATCAGGCAATAACCTGCCAACCAGCACTAATTGTGCCAAGCAAAATGCAGCACATGGTAAAATCAATCCATGCCCACTCTCCCTATCCAGCCTGTCAACCAGCATGCCACCAAGCATCAGGCACTGCATGGGTAAAGCAGACCCAGCAACAGAAAAACAGCACAGGTGACACGCAGCCCCTCCCCACCCACCTCCGCCACTCCACCACAAGAAACTTTTTCAACTGAATACATTTTTCTACTTTTCTTTGATTCACTGCCCATCTCTGCCTAGCACCTGTATGTTGCTCCCAGCATTTCAAACCACGTCCAGGAGTGAGTTATACCTGCAAGAATCCCCAGCTTCTGATCCGTTTCTACCATGATTGCAATAGGTCTGTAACACTCCTCACCCAATAAGCTAAACATTTAAATAGTATTTTTGTAATAGAGGCCAAAAAACCTTTTTTTTAAATTAAAGTCTGACCTGTTCTACTTCTCTTCAGAGGAAACCATAGTCATACATGGTCCTGCACGACAGCTTCAAACAGTACCGCAGACCCGCTACTCCATCTTGACGAAATCTGAAAACAAACAAGAGACCTGCTCCTCTGACTTGTGGCATAACAGGGATTAGAAAAATCGGCAAACAAAAACCAGTCCTCCATTCCCACAAAAAGCTTTAACGCCTGTTTTCCACAGTACAACAAAATACAAGCTGCTCTTTATGGAAGCTCTCTTGAAGGACACGCTCGCTTCTCTCCTCAAAAAATCCAGCAACAGGCACAGAATAAGGCATGATGCTTCCAGTCTTTTTTTAACCACAACATATAACATATACTGTATAAATTAAACAAACAAAAAACTAATATCAAATAAAATGACCTGTCTCTATGTAGGTGCTGATGGTTGGGGTGGGGTCATAACAGTTATAAAAGTATTGTAACAAGGGGACTACTTTTCAACACCTCAACTATTAAAATCATTTTGTAATATATTTTTCGCATTTTCTTTTTTCTTTTTTTTAATAATTTACCAGGGAAGGCCCATTTTATAAGCACAATAACACACTCTGAGGTGTGGGTTATCGCCTGATTAGAGCACGCCCAGGTGCATAAGGCACTCGGCGCAAGCACCTCGTGCCTTAGTACACCCCTGGGCGTGCTGTTATCAGGGGATAACCCACACCTCATCTTGTGTTATTGCTTGCATGCCTAATGGGCTCATTTGTATATCCTGGCTGAACATTGTTTTATTTTTATTTATTTTATTCATTGGAGATTTGGAAATACCTTTGAGTCAGAGACTCCTTTACAAAGGTTCCACGTCACAAATATTACAAACAGAGAAAGACAGGTTACATAACAGTACAGCAGTACATAGTCAGGTAGTTACAGTAGCAGTTGTGAGGCGAACAGTGAAAAAAAACTAGGAAAAGTTAGTGCAAACACACAAAAACAAATTGCACATCTTTGTGGGTGCAGCGCCATCTGGACTGTGCTGGGCACATTCCCCATTGGCGGTGTTCAGCCCATACCCAGGATGGGCAGGGTGCATTGTCGTCCGACCCCCATTTGCGCCACCCACTCATGTTGCAATATTTAAACTGGATGCCCGATCCATTGGGATCATGCATCCTGTTTGAATATAGCAGTTGGTTGTGCCAGAGCAACAGTTTGGGCTGCACATCTGGTTGCGTCCTGCATCCCACCCAGTTTGAATATGGGGGCCCAGGTCTAAAGTGTTGAATTCTGTGAAATTCTTTGTCTTTATCAGTGATTAGGCAGTCAGATTTCCAGAATTGTACCAGGTTTTCTGGTTAAAAACAAAAATCCCCAAACCAGTGACCTTGCTGATGAGGAGTGGGGTATATGTGTCCCAGAGCATGGCATGGCTAAGCGTAATAAAGAAAGCAGGGTTATCTGCGTTGAGACCATAGACTTTTGCCAGAAGCAAGGGGCCTTCAGAAGTGTCAAATTTAGCCACGACCCATCTGCCACTGGTGTCTGAGACCTTGTGTGCCACTTTCCACCGCAGTTGTTTATGCACCAAGATGGAGACCACCACCCTGGAAGAAGGCACGCAACTGTGTATTTCTGAACCCACCCACTCTCTAAACAGTTAGTGACTTCCTTTGAACTAAGCACAGTCACCGGCAATAAAGCTACCCCTTCCTTCAGGGACTTTAACCTGGTAAGAATGAAAAAATTACTCACCTTAGTAATTGCTTTTCTTCTCTTGGAGTCTTGCTATATTATAACAATAGCAGTCAGCCACTGCAGCTGAACTGCCCCGGAGAGGAAGGAGTTGACTCCAGAAGATCTGGAGTTCTACAGCGTGAGGGCGCTGTGCCCAAAGCTCTATCTGGCAGTTTCAAATGAAACTGTCAGATCTTTACGGTTAACATCAAAGGACGGAAAGTCTGTGTGGAAAACTACACTAGCCCATGGCTACCTACTAGTAGTAATAACAACAATATAAAGAACAAAGAAACACTCAGATTGCTAATAACAAAAATTGATGGTATTATGGTTCGCTTTTACCACCCTTGACAAGCAATATGAACCCCCTTCCCCCAAAGACTCAAGTCCAGGAAGGGGCAATATAAATAACCTAAATGAAACAATCTAGATCCCTAACCCAAAGGAAAAGAGGGTAAGGGAAAACTACAATGGCATGACACAGTGCTTGCACTAATCTGCCACCCCTACCCAAGAGTAGAAGTTCTGAGAGGGGCAGAGGAGGGTGGTTACTATACAAGACCCATGAGAAGAAAAGCAATTACTAAGGTGAGTAATTTTTCTTCAAACACCATGAAGTCTTGCTATATTATAACAATAGCAGATTACACAGCAGTACTCTCCATGGAGGAGGGCTCAGAACCTACTTAGAAATAGGCTCAGCTATTAGCTGTGCAAACCGAGCATCTCTCCTGGACTGACATCCAGGGAATAATGCTTGGTAAAGGTGTGAACTGTCTTCCAGGTAGCAGCTTGACAAATCTCCAGAATGGGATGTCTCTAGCAGCCGCTAGAGACGAGCTGTACCCCTAGTGGAGTGGGCCCTCAATCCTGAGGGGGGTACTCTACCCAGTTTCTGATAACAGAATTGGATACAAGAAACAATCCACCTTACAATTGTTCTCTTAGTGGCAGGTTTCCCTTTGCCAACCTCGCCATAGGTAAGAAAGAGTTGGAGGGATTCAAACCTATGACCTCTGGTGCGCTCTAAATAGTAGCTTAAGGCTCTTTGACATCCAAGCTGTGCAGTCTCCTTTCACCTGAGGAAGAATGCTCAGTGAAAATACTGGGAGAGAGATAGATTGATACAGGGGAAATCAGAAACCACCTTAGGCAAAACTTTCTATTAGTCCTAAGGACTCATTTTATCTCTGTGGAAAGAGATAAAATCTTCTTCCACTGACAGGGCCTGTAGCTCACTTATGCGCCTGGCAGAGGTGATAGCTACTAGGAAAACGGTTTTCCAGTTAAATACTTGAGCTCTGCAGAAGACAGAGGCTCAAAGGGGGTTGCATTAACTGAGCAATGCAATATTCAGGTCCCAGGCAGGAGCTGGTTCCTAAAAGGAGGGTTAGTATGAAGTAACCCTTTAAAAACTTGGAGAACACCAGGTGAGAAGAAAGGAGGCAGGTTTCCTGCTGACACAAAAGCAGAGACAGCTGCCAGATGAACTCTTCAGGGTAGCTGGTCTAAGGCTAGGGAATTCAGATGGACCAAATAGTCCAGTAGAATGGGAAGATCAGCAGATTCTGGGATAATCTGCCCTCAGAGCACCAGATGGAAAACCTCTTCCACTTAGAATTATAAGTGGCTCCTAGTGGAAGGCTTCCTTGAAGCCTTTAAATATCCATGACACCTTGAGAAAGGTGTAAGTCAGCATCTAGCTCCTCAAGAGCCAAGCCTTGAGGTGGAGGGATTTGAGGTCCCGATACCACACTCCCCTGTGCACAGGCCAGTAAGTCGTGGACTCTGGCAGGCTCAGGGCAGGGTGGACTGCCAAGGACAGGAGCAGAGGGTACCAGGGCTGTCTGGCTCAATCTGGGGCAATCAGAATCACTCTGCAAGGTTGAGATCTGATTTTACTAGTACCCTGAAAAGGAGAGGAAAGGGGAAAGGCATACAGGAACTTCCCTTTCCAGTCCAACAGAAAGGCGCCCAGAGGACTGAGCCCAGAACTGGAGGCCTGCAACAGAAAAGAGGAAGTTGGTGGTTGTCTGGGGCTGCAAAAGATCTATCTGAGGAGTGCCCCATCTGGCAAAGACAGACCCCAGCACTTGTGGATTCAGAGCCCATCTGTGATGGCCCTGAGAAATTCTGCTGAGGGCGTCCGCCAGGACATTGTCCTTCCCTGGGAGATGAACCACGATCAGGGAGGTGTTCAGGGAGTAAGCCAGAGACCACAACTTCATTGCTTCGGTGCACAAGGCTGAAGACCGAGTGCCCCCTTGCTTGTTGATGTACCACATTGTGGTGGTATTGTCTGTCCTGACTTGAACCACTTTGTTCTGGACAGAATCTGAAAACACCCAAAGAGCTAAAAAGACAGCTCTGAGTTCCAAAAGATTGATGTGGAGCAGAGAATCCTGAGGAGACCATACCCCCTGAGTGGCAAGGTCGCCCAGGTGAGCCCCCCACCCTAACAGGGAGGCATCCGTGGTGAGGGTGAGGGAGTGAGAAATGGGAATGAAGGGAACCCCTGTCTTAAATTGCTCTGGACCTGCACACCAGTGGAGGGCTAGGATCGGAGTTTGAGAAACTGGGACCAACTTGGTGGGGGTCCTTCCTTGAGACCAATAGGCCTCAAATGGAACTGAATGTCCCTCATCTGGAATCTTGCTCCTGCACGACAGCTGTGGAAGCAGCCATGTGCCCGAGGAGTTGCATAAAATGCCTTGCTGGTCGAGAGACCCCAGGGTAAAAGAGGATGCCAGGGCGATGAGTCTGTCCACCCTTTCCGAGGAAGAAAAGCCCTGGCTAACCTTGTGTTCAATTCTGCGCCTATGAAAGTTTGGACCTTGAACTGGTTCCAGAACTGACTTTGGTAAGTTTAGCAGGAATCCCAGGGAAGTGAGAAGCTGCTGGGTGACTTGCAAGTGGATTTTACCTGACCTGGAGACTGACCCACAATGAGCCAGTCGTCCAGGTAGGGAAACACAGCAACCCCTTGCCTTTCTTAAGTGAGCCACTACTACAGCGAGACATTTTGTGAATACCCTGGCACAGAGGTAAGGCCGAAGGGCATTGCCCTGAACTGGTAGTGGCCTGAGGGCAGTTCTAACCTGAGGTACTTTCGTGAGAAGGCCTGATCAGAACATGAAAATAGGTATCCTTGAGGTCCAGGGAAGCTAGCCAGTCCCCTGGACTTAGGGAAGGCAATATCATTGCCAGAGTCAACATTTTGAACTTTGGTTTCAACAGATGCTTGTTCAAGTATCTTAAATCTAGAATGGGCCGCCATTCTCCTGTCTTTTTGGGTAAGAAAGTATCTTGAATAAAGCCCCTGCCCTGATGGCAAGGAGGAACCCTTTCCACTGCTTTGCAGTCCAGCAGAGCAGAAACCTCTGCTTCCAAAGCAAGGGCTTCTGAAGGATTTGCAGGTGGAAATGCCTGGCTCTCATCTTTGAAAGTGTTTGAAGCTGAGAATTAGACCCTGGCCTATTACCTCCAGAACCCATCTGTCCGTAGTTAGGGACAGCCAGTTCCATCTGAAATAGGCCAACCTGCCCCCACTGGTACAGGAGAATCGGCCCTGGACACTCCCATCAGGGTGCCTGCTTAGCAGCAGCCTTAGGCTGAGGGAGGGGACGGCCTACTTGTGCCACGCCTACCCCTGCCTCTGAAGAAACCCTCTGCTAGACAGCAGAGGAGGCTTGAAATTGGTAAAAGGCCTGGAAAGGGCCTGCCCCTACCTCTGGGAGCATGCCTTGTGGCATGGCATGCTTCTCCTTAGCCTGGGCACTTTTGTAGGTAGTTCTGTATTCATCCATCTTTTCATATAGTTTTCTGTTTGTTCCCAAAAGAGAATTTCCCACTACAGGAAAATCCATAGCCTTTGACTGGGTATCTTGGGACAGATTAGTGCATCTGAGCCATGCCAACCTCACGGAAGCTACAGAAGTGGCCCATGACCCTAGAAGAAACATCATTAACATAAACAGCAGTATGAAATTGAACTTTAGAGGCTTCAATGCCATCAGCAGCCACCTGTTCCAACTCACTAGCCAGCTGGCCATGGGCCTGCTTGGCTAACTGCAATACTGTGTCCCACCTAGATTTCTGATATCTAGCTACATAGCCATATAATTTGCCTGCCTGAGTCCCAAAGAAGCTGCCATATACTGTTTCTTCGCCATGGCATCAATCTTCCTGGAACTTATCAGGAGGATGTGAGGCCAGAGGAATATTAGCCTTGTCACAGGCTGCAGCTTGTACCACACCTACATGACTACACTGCTCAATAAGGAAGTCTGTATCCGAGCCTGACAAAGTATACCTTCTGTCCATTTTTTATCTACAGGAGGGACAGAATGAGGATTTTTAAAATCTTTGTTGTTTGCTTCCTAAATGACTTATGCAAAGGAATAGACAACCTCCTAGACTCTGGAATATCCATCATTTCCACATAATCAGGCTCCTCTTGCTCATCCAGAGCCTCCTCTAAAGGAAGCTGGAGGGTTTCTGCAACCTTTGTAAAAATAAAGAAAGAAGGGGACTCAGACAGAATAGGAGGAGATTCTAAAGGTCTGTCTGGAGAAATGTCCGTTCAATGGCACGTCCAGACCCCCCAGCCACACATATATTGATCAAATTCCTCCCCCTCCTGTGGTTCATAAAATCCTCAACTTCAAAATCCTGAACCACTGGGACTGAACGAACCAACCTTTTACCAGCTGTTGGTGGTTCTACAGATCCCTGAGACAGTGACTGGACAATCTGAATGGCTTTAGCTATCTCTGCAGCAGTTGGAGACACAATTTTGGACCCAGACCTACTGATTTCCTTGTCTTTTTACTTGGGACTGGTTCCTCTGAACCAGCCTTCCTTTGCCCGAGGAAGTCTCGCCTGGTCAGAGGGCACTCCTCTGGTCCAGTGGGTACTGGACCGGCTGGCCATCCGGTCAGCGGACTTTTTGGCCTCTCGCTCCTGACCCGCCCAATCTCTTCTCCAGGGTGGCTGCAGGGAAATTTTACACACCTGGCAGTCTGACAGGAGGTGGTCAGCCCCAGACAATAAAACAAGTGGTGTGTGGGTCAGCCTTGGCAAAGGCCCCACAGACATCACAGTGTTGAAACCCAGTGGGCCGGTTTTCTTTTGGTTTCTCAGACATAATGCCAGCCTAACTAAAAACTTGCCTTTGATGGCAGTGCCAGGCAAGACACCCTTATCGGTTCCTAACCGTGTCACAGGTATTTGAAAAACCGTTATAATTCCTTTTTTTAGAACCAATAAGAACCGGAACCGCACTCTAAAACCCACTGTACACTTTTAAAATGCAGAAAATAACCGATCGGTTCAAACCCGAACCGATAATTAATTTTCCACACAGACTTAAATTTTAGTACTTACGTGTTACCAGATAGAGCTTTAAACCGAAATGCGGTAAAATATAACTTTTGCCGGTTCAAATGAACCGAAAAATACTGGGCTGAACCGAGAATGAACCGAGCTGAAGGAGCTGATCTCCGGAGCGACTGTTCAGTGAAGCGGAGTAAAGAATCTGACAGTTTCATTTGAAACTGCCAGATAGAGCTTTGGGCACAGCGCCCTCGTGCTGTAGATTAACTCCTTCCTCTCTTGGGCAGTTCAGCTGCAGTGGCTGACTGCTATTGTTATAATATAGCAAGACTTCATGGTGTTTGAAGCACTCCCTTTTGATGGGAGAATTCAGGTCCCAACATCATAAGTAATACAGGTTAGGGTCCCCATGGGAGTTTGCTGTAAGGGTCAGTATTGATCAGTTTGAAAATGCCACGTAAGGCTGTAGATAGTGGCCAAGGGCCGGCTCTCTCAAACTCCCCATTGAATGTATAGATATATAGCATGAGCGTCGAACAAAGTCAAAGTCAAACTTTATTTATAAAAAGTGCTTTTCAAAACCAAAGTGCCTGTACAATACATTGCTAAAAAACTCTTCAGATTATCAGGTCATCTGTAATGAAGGATAGCTAAAAGCAATTAAAATTACACAATCGTACTGTAAAAACATAAAAGAGCATAAAATACTCAGAACCATGAGAAACAAAACAGCCATCAGGTGAACATGGAACATTAATTCAGATGTAGTTTCGGAAGAACAAACATCTGGGTCTTCCCAGGAAGTAATGATTGAAGGTCTGAAGGTCACCAGGGTCTCAACGTGAGTAGACAGGGTATGAAATAAAGCCATCAATTAGGCTAAGTAACAAGGTACAATAGAGCATATGCTCAGGTAGAACCCCTATTTTTGCAGGGCTTCCGAGGAACAGATTAGTCTGCAGAAGAAGTCTGAAGCTCTAGGCAGTGAAGGGAGACATGCACAGTGTGAAATAATTAACCAGACCTGGGGCCAGGGTAGAATCCATGGTAGGGAGGAGGGGAAGATGAAAAAGGTGGGAGGTGCTAATCAACTGTGGCCAAAATGGGGCCCAGAATGTGGCCTTCCTGCACCTCACCCATCAAGAGATCTGGGAGGGAGAGAAATGCCTGGGGTTTGGTAAAACAGAGGGGTCCATAAGATGTGCCTTGCCAGGAGGTACCTTACTCAGAGGAGAGTGCGACTCTTCCCATGTTGGCTGGTTAAGGTTGGCCTGCTCCATCCTAGTCTGAGTGGTCATTTGGGGGTGGGGTGGGGTGGATTTTGACCTGGGTGCAGGTTCTGATAATTTTTTGATGGTACCCATCACTCCATCAGTCAGCCCCAATATGAGGTCTTTGAGTGGGGGGATATGGACTCCCATCCCCCATTACAATGCACCTCAGGTCCAAGTCCCGCAGCAATCCCTTATTATCAGTTTACTTTCTAAAGAGGGAGTGGTATTTTGTGCACTTGTGCTGCTAAGTACACATCCTGGAAAAATAAATCTGCCGCCAGTGTGGCCAGCCCTGAGGGGAAAAGGTGGGGGGGGGGGCTCAGGATGTTAACATAAAAGTGCCCTCTGAAGGGAGCCTGGAAGAAACAGGCCTGAACTGCATGAGACCTATCAAGGTGGGTGGGGGGGGAGAGAGTGGGATACAAGCTCAGCTGAGGGAGGGAAGGAAAATAGGGTGATGCACCCCATCTCATGGTCTGCTGCTGTACAACACCAACAGCATAAAGAACTCCTGTGCAGTTTAGACCACAGCCTCCTCAGTTCTGCCCAAAGGAGCAAGTGCCTTTATGACCTGTAACAAAGCCGCATCAAACCATAATAAGCATTAATTATGAACATATATATGAGGCAGCCAGCCGAATTAAGCCTTTTGGTCTATCTAGTCTGCTCAATGGGTTTACAGCTCAGGCTGTTGTCCCCGCTCTTAATATTTCCATTCATTACCTTCTCCCCTCCTGTGACCCTTATCCGACCCCTGTATCTATCCCAGCCCCTCTTGAAGCTAACCACTGTCCTCACTGAGATCACCTCTTCTGGAAGCACATTCCACTTGGTCACTACCCTTTCCGTGAAGAAATGTCTCCTGACCTCCCTCTTAAATACCCTCCCCAGCTTAAGTCGGTGTCCCTTTGTACTTATATTGCCACTTAGTCTGAAGAGACACTCCTTGCTCACTTTATTGATCCCTTTCAAGTACTTGAAGGTCTCAATCATGTCTCCCCTCTTGCTTCTGTCCTCCAGGGAGTACATGTTCAGAGCCCTCAGTCTCTCCTTGCACAATCTACTTTGCTGCCCTGCAGTCATCTGTGTAGCCCTTCTTTGGAATGTCTCTATCAGGTTGATATCCTTTTTTGAGGTGAAGGCACCAGAACTGGACCGCATACTCCAGATGCAGCACACTGGCGACCTATACAAGGGCAGAATCACCTCCTGTCTCCTACTGCTGACCCCCTGACTTTGCACCCCAAAATCCTGTTTGCCCTTGCCACTGCCTTCCTACATTCTGCAGAGTGCTTAAGGTCACTAGATAGTATTACTCCTAGATCTTTTTCCTCCACTGTGGGAGATACCAGGACTCCTCCCAGGTAGTACTCTGTCCTGGGGTTTATTGTTCCCATGTGCATGACTTTGCACTTTTTGGCACTGAAGCCCAGCTGCCAGATCCCAGACCACCTCTCAAGTCTTCTTAGGTCCTCTTTAAGGTCCCGTATCCCCTCAGCTGAGTCGACCCTCCCACAGAGCTCGGTGTTGTCTGCAAACAGACACATTTTGCCCTTAATGCCATCCCCAGTATCATTAATGAAAACGTTGAATTGCACCGGCCCTAGCACCGAGCTCTGGGGGATGCCACTTTTGACCACTCTGGTGTTTGACAACTCTCCCCCTCACCATCACCTTTTGAGTCCTGTTTCCAAGCCAATTTTCCACCCATCTAACCATCTTTTCACCTACTCCAAGGTCCACCAACTTCCTGATTAGCCTCCTGTGGGGTACAGAGTCAAAGGCCTTGCTGAAATCCAGGTAGCAGATGTCCACTGCTTGGCCCCTGTCCACTGTTTTGGTTACCCTGTCAAAGAAGTCTATCAGATTAGTTTGACAAGACCGCCCCCTCCCATTAAATCCATGCTGGCTTGCATCCTGGAGGCCATGTTCCACCAGATGCTCTATCAATCTATTCAATTATTGAAGATTTTCAAACAGATAACATCTTTAAATAATAAGACCACCTGTAGTTGTGGGACCAGTCCCAAATATAGAACAGTAATACCAAGCGGTGAAAGTCAGAGGGTGAGGGACCTGCACCCACTAATCACAGGTCCACAGGCATTCAGTTTGCCATTAGTAGGGGCACTAGTTATTGTGAACCTCAGTAAATGTTCCAACCCAAGCCCTGAGAGCAATGTCTAAGTCCAGAACTGTTCAATATAGAGGATCTTGGACTTAGGGAAAGGCAGGGCAGTGCATACAGCCCCACATTAACAGAGCCAATAGGTTGGCCCAGGCAGTGAAGGTTGAGGGCTGATCTTAAGAAACTGACCCCTCCCATAGTCTAAATCCCAGTCAAACTGCAACCAGGGACAAGAGATTATGAACTGGGGTACTCACAGCACCTCATGGCTTTAGCCAGGTTTCTTCTGCGGTGAGTGCTATGGCAGTGGGGGACTCTGTGAGATGTCAACGAGGGTAGATATGGCAACAAAGTAGGTGGTGTGCCCAGGTCAGCCTCAGGGATGGTTGGTCATTGGCAGGCATCCTCAGTAGCTCTAGTGGTTCTTGAGGTGTGGGCTGGGAGTTGTTCTGATGATGGGGTGGTTCTGTAGGAGAGGTAGGATGAATCACCTCATGGCAGTTTGTTGCAGGGAGTGCCACCAGGACTGGCAGACTTCTCAGGAAGCTGGGGATGGACAGCCACGATGGTGGCTTTGGAACCAATGGGTCGACTGTACCTCATTGCAGTGGACCTCAGCTTTCATGCTTTTCCTCCTCCTCCAACCCCTACTCTGCTGTATCCACTGTGAGTCATCATCAAGGAAAGGGACAGTACAGTACAAAGAGTTGTGTATTGCAGGGAGGGGGTCAAGGTAGGGGAAAAACAATTCTTTAGATATATTAGGGGGAAAAAGGAAAGAAGGGAGGAGGAATTGTTAGGCTAACAGATGGAGGTAGGGTAATGGAGAACAGCCAGAAAGCAGTGGTTCTTAATGACTACTTTTGCTTTGTATTCACAAGGGAAAGACACAGGGCCTTAGCCAGGGAGTGGCATTAAGGCAGCTGTAAGGGGGATCCCTGAAATAAGGGAGCAAGTATTTACCAGTGAAAGGGTTCAGAAAGGGCTAACAGCCCTAAAGGTAGATAAGGCCCCAGGGCCAGTTGGGATGCATCTGAGGGTGCTCAAGGAGCTGGCAACAGAACTAACTGAAGCCCTGGTAGGGCTATTCAGTAGCTCAGTTCAGACAGGGGTAGTTCCAAAAGACTGGAAGGTAGCAGATGTAGTCCTGCTTCATAAGAGGAGAGGGACAAGGAGCAATTGGGTAACTACATACCTGTCAGTCTTACCCCCATTGTGGGTAAACTGATGGAAACACTAGTCAAAGAGGACTTCAAGAACTATTTTGAGAGCAATGGACTCCAGGATAGTAAACAGCACTTGTTCCTTGCGGGGAGCTCTTGTCAGACCAACCTGATAGTATTCTTTGACTGATTAATGAGAGTAGTGGATATGGGCAATGCTGTGGATTAACTGTATTTTGATTTCAGTAAGGCTTTCGACTTGGTGGCTCACAGAAGGTTGCTGAGGAAGCCAGAGGATCTGGTTGCAGTGAATGACACTCTTGGATGGGTGAGAAACTGGGTGGAAGGAAGACAGCAGAGGGGTATGGTTAACGGAGTCAAATCAGAAGAGAAGGTCAGGCAGTTGAGTGCCACAAGGATTGGTGCTAGGTCCAGTCCTCTTCAATATGTTCATCAGTGATATCAGAGAAGGAATCCAGGGCAAGATGTGTCTATTCACCGATAACACTAAGCACTATGGCAGGGAGAAATCGAGGAGGGCTTTAGGGAGATGCAGAGAGACTTGCAAAGGCTAAATAGGTGGTCATAGATTTGGCAGTTGAGATTCAATGCAGGAAGTGCAAGGTGATGCAAATAGGGAACAAGAACCCCAGGACAGACTGGATGGGGGGGGGGATAACGTTGGGCATGACATCTGAAGAAAGAGATCTAGGGTTCCTCATCCACGACTCCCTAAAACAGTCACACCAGTGTAACAAGGCCTACAGTAAGGCAAACAGGATGTTGGGGTGTATAGGAAGGGGTGTTGACAGCAGAAGAAAGGAGGTATTACTACCTCTCTATAAATCACTGGTGAGGCCCCACCTGGAGTACTGTGCCCAGTTCTGGAGTCTTCACCTAAGGAAAGATAAGGACAGACTGAAGAGAGTGCAACATAGGGTGACCAAAATGATTCAGAGCCAGCAGGGAAGATCTTATGAGGACTGACTCAAAGCACTGAGCATGTAGTTGCTGGAACCCAGATGAGAGAGAGAAGATATGATAGAGATCTTCATGTTCTTGAAAGGAATGAACAAGGTAAACAGTGAGGAACTGTTTAGCATAAGTAGTGGCTCAAGAATATGGGGGCATGAGTGGGAACTGACAGGGGGAGGTTCAAGAGGGAACTGAGAAAGTTTTATTGTACAGAAAGTGTGGTGGAGCCATGGAACAATCTGTCAGCTGATGTGGTGGGCACCAAAACCATCGGTGGTTTCGAACATGGCTGGGACAGAGTGAAGGGCTTAGTGGTTGCTCAGGGTGATAGTGGTAGGGAGGGAAGTATGGGTTAGAACCCTGTATGGACAATAGGTTCCAGGTTTGTTAGAGTTTATGTGCAGATTGGATAGACCAATAGTCTTTTTCTGCCATCATTGTCTACGTTCCTATGTTAATGACTGGAAACCCAAATGTACATTAGAACAGTTAGACGTTTACCTTTTAAAACAATAATTTAAGAGCCCACTTGTGATGCCAATGATCTGAGTTTGGAGGCGAGCTTGGGACACAAGAGGCTGGAAGGGAGGAGGAGGAGGAGGAGGAGGATTGAGCATCTGTAGAACTGCTCTGTTCCTCTGGGGAGAGGGTGGGCAGAGCCTTGTGCTTGCCTGGCCCATAGTGGAAAGCTAAGCGAAAGGTAGCTGAGGCGAACATGCAAGGGTGTGAGTGTGGCAGGCATTGACGCACGTTGCAGGACAGCAAGCAGCATACATCGTGATGCCACTGCATGCAATGCCTCCCAGGGAACAGCATAGGGAAAAGTCGGCAACGGGATGGTGCTGAGTGCCTGCAGGCCCCACATCTCACTAGCTGGGCAAGCAGCCACAACTGAATCCATTTCACAGTGGGGGCTGGGGAAGCCTGCTGAAGGGGGTGCAAGCCCTGGGAGAAGACAGCAGCGGTAAGTTGGGGTGGTAGGGTTGGGGCATTTGGCAGAAGAGGGCCAACTGGGGAGGAGGTAAAAAAAACAACAACAATCATTTAAAAACACAACTTAGTTAAATAATAACATCAATCCACTCCAGAGATTGGGTTACTTTTATTAATTTATCCCAGTACTTGTTTCCTTTTAACTAGTACATGCTGACATGCCACATTGTACTTTGTAATGGATTCTGTTTGTGCCATCACTAGGGGTTATGGTACGAGAGACAGGTAAGTTTAGTTTGGAAAGACAATTTCAATAAAGAGCCTTCGATTTATTATTTATTTTTAAAGATGCAGTGGATCACAAGGAAGGGATCGTAGAGGTGGGATCTACTGAGATCTTGTCACCAAAATCAGTTCTTAGAACAATCTCACTTATTCTTCCTGGCTGACCTGCAACTTTAAAGCAACACTAAACTAAATATTTTTTAACAAAAGCATTTCCTGGATCTGCATGTCATGCAATATTAGAGATTTTATCTTTTTCAGTATTTACTCTGCTGGGTGTAGGAGTGGGGTGTACCTTGCAGTAATAGTGGTATATATTTTATTCATAGAATATATGAACAAAGATTCTCCAGTGGAGAAGATGTTCATTCCCAATGGGGCCCTTACAGCATTTAGTTATAGAAGGTAAAACGGTTATACAATAAAATTCAGCACTGAAAATACATAGAGGACAATCAACAAATCTTGACAAGTACGTTGTTACATAATAACTAGAAAATTACTTACTTAGTGCCAAAATCACCATAAGGATATAAAATACAGCAACAGAGGCTATACAGGCTGAAACGATTGTACAGCATATTCACAAAGGTGGTGATAGTAGTAATAAGGGCATTAGAGATAATGAAGCAATAAGGCCTTAGGGCCACATGAATACCTTTTTCAACTATTCAGCCAAATATTTGATATTTGGGACCTGGGTATTCGGTATGATATTCAGTATTCGAGTTATTAAAAAAACAGAAAGAAAAAGATACAGCCCCCCATCTTCCTCCTCCATAGCCCAAATCCTTTAAATACAGAAGCCTCCTCATCCCCCACTCTCAAGTAGCACTCCAGTCCTACCCTCTTACCCACCAGCACTCACGTTCTTTTTAAAACTTTATATTTATTGTATTTTAAACAAAATACAACATCAAGTTACATCCTCCTGTCAGACATCAAAATATTACACAGGATCCATTCAATGGAACTGGTATAAGTAATCTAAACATTCAAGATCATGGATATGGGGGATACAGAAATATATATAAATCACTTATATTTTCGAATAGCTGCACCCCACAAAAATAAGGTGGTCAGTCCATAGATATTGACAGCCCAACATGGGATTTCCTCAGCATAAGAAGTTGATGTGACCCCTTCCAGCGGTCCCAGGAGCTC